>OW026361.1:99421729-100804229 GCA_932273835.1 Sarcophaga variegata
AACGGAATTATTATGAATGTAATTACATTATGACTAGCGAAATATCGTCATGGGTATTATAGTTTATACAGTGGACAGCAAAAGTCTTAGGACGGCAATATATTTGGACAAAAAAAAATCCCCACAGGCTTAATATCGTGTCCGCCATCTAACGTTTTTTTCAACTAGTGCTTATTTCGTGAATGGTAACACTTAGCCCATGTCTGATTTGACAGATAATTAGTTTTATCCTTCCGCTGAACGAATATGGTTGTGTACTTACTTTGAAAATCATGGTAATGTTACAGAATGTGTGCGAAAATTGCATACGGATTTTGGAAGAAGAGAAGCACCGTCAGCTCCATATGTTCGTTATCTTGTGAAAAAAGTGAAAGAAACTGGCATCCTCATCGACAAACCAAAGCGTGAAAAGCCAGAAAACAGTGCGTACACCCGAGAATATTGCTGCTGTGGCAGAAAGTGTGCGTGAAGCACCATCAACATCAATTCACCGTCGTTCTCAACAATTGAACATTTCGGAGACATCATTGAGACGAATTTTGCATAAAGACCTTGGTATCCGATTGGTTCAGAAGTTGAAGACAATTGACCATCCAATGCGTTTTCGCTTCGCTAAGTGGGCCTGCGATCGACTTACAGAAGATGCCGATTTTGGCAAAAAAATCATCTTTTCAGATGAAACTCATTTTGATCTTGGCGGGTATTTAAACAAGCAGAATTATCGCATTTGGGGCACAGAAAACCCGCACGTATACATTGAAAAGCCGACGCACCCAAAACGAGTCACTGTTTGGTGCGGATTTTGGTCCAGAGGCATAATTGGGCAATTTTTCTTTGAAAATGAGCAAGGAGTGGCCGTTACAGTCAATGGCGATCGTTATCGGGCCATGTTGAACGAATTTTTGTTCACAAAAATTTAAGAGGAAGATATTGGCAACATTTGGTTTCAACAGGACGGCGCTACGTGCTACACACGACACCGTTGGACTATTATTTGTGGGGTGCCGCCAAAATAAGTGTTACGCCGACAAGCCACAGACAATTGACGCTTTAAGGGACAATATTCGTGAAGCCATTGGTGAAATACAGCTGTACAAAATCGATAATGTGCTTAGCTCGTGTAGGCTACTGCATGGCCAGCCGAGGCGGCCATTTGAATGAAATTATTTCCCATTATTAACGGGAAGAATTGTACTTTCAAATAAAAAGAGAAATTTGAGAAAATATTCAGTAGTTTTTTTCTTAAAGCATTTTCAAAAAAAAGATGTTATTTGGCGGACCCTTTACTCTTGCACAAAGTCCCGATATGACTTCAAGAGAGTATTTAGGAGATCATTTGAAAGAACGGTTACGTAATCGCTAAACCTCAAACAAAAGTCAACCGAAAAACTTGCTAATGGTGCCACCAGAAAACACTAAACAAAACTTGTACATTCAATTCCAAATGGGTTAAATGGAGTGCTTGACCTTAAGGGATATTCTACTAAATACAAGGGATAACATTTTCATATATTAGGCCTTTGAATTTTTAATTTACTCAGGGTTCTCCTTGAGGCTAACTATGGAGTAATCTGAAACTCGTCCTCATTTTTCTCTTGTTTTATGAAAAACATTAAAAAATTGTTTGTTTTATAATAAAACAGAAATAAATTAATAAAATAAATATAAAATAAACTATAAATTTTTATACAAACTTTTTTGACTAAAATTCATGAATCCATTTCGTGGTTTCAAAAGTATGGGACTGGAATTCGACATCTGTCAAACTAAGTTGTGAAACCAATTTTTTTCTTTTCAGTTGAAAGTCTGACATTGACGAAAATGGATCGCTTAACTATCACACAACGCATAAAAATTATCAAAACCTACTACAAAAATGGATCCTTGAACAAAAGGGGGTGGACGGCAATTTTTCGAACAAAATTTTCTTCAGCGATGAAGCACATTTCACACTCGGTGGGTATGTTAATAAACAAAATTGTCGTACTTGGGGTTCTGAGAATCCTCAAGTAACTGAAGAGAGGTCATTACATCCAGAAAAAGTCACTGTTTTGTGCGCTCTTTGGTCCGATGGTGTGATTGGACCTCACTTCTTCGAATACGACGATGGAACGACTGTCACCGTCAATTCGGAGCGTTATGGTCATATGATAACCGACTTTTTTTTTGCCTGCTATTGAAGAATACGACTTGGAGAATATGTGGTTTCAACAAGACGGTGACACATGCCACACAACTCGAGCGAACATGGCTTTATTGCAAGAGACATTTGCTGGTCGCGTAATTTCTCGTCGTGGCGATATCAACTGGCCACCAAGATCATGCGATTTGACACCATAAGACTTTTTTTGTGGGGCTACGCGAAAGACCGTGTTTATGCAGATAAACCTTCAACTCTTGAGTACTTAAAAACCAACATTCGTCAAGTTATGGCTGAGATACCGCCCAATATATGTCAAAAAGTGGTCGAAAATTACCTCAAAAGAATCAATGCTTGCAACATTTCGCGTGGAGGTCATTTAAATGATGTAGTGTTTCACACATAATGTCAAATGTTCAAACTTTACAATAAAAAAGAAATATCATGAAAAAATATATTTTATATATGTTTTATTTACGTTTACTTTTCAAACCACGAAATGAATAACCATATATATTGCCGTAATAAGACTTTTGCTGTCCACTGTATGTGGCTTAACACTATGCGATGATATAATTTGTTATGCATTTTAATTTCAATTTTAAAACAGCGTACAGAAGGAAGTGAAACAAAAAGGAATGAAATTCCTCAAAAAGAAATAATTATTTAGAAAACTTGGATTTCAAAATTTTTAATTCATTTTATGATAGGCAAACGAAATTTTGCTGGCTACCGTTTAACCGAAAGCACACTTACAACTTTATTTGATTTCTTTAAGAGACTAAACTCTGTAACAATTTCCTTTTGAATCAGTAAGGATTATACCTTGAACGCACTTTCAATACTGGCTTTTCAACAAATGTAATGGATAGATCCTATTCTGATATTATGGTATAATTCCCAGAGAACATCATCCTAATATTCACTGACGGTTCTAGATCATGCGACAAGGTCGGTTGTTCGAATATCTACAGAATAGTTAAGTCTTACATTGTCCCTTGTACTATCCGGTTGCTTATTTAACCGTAGATCGAGCTTTAAAAAAACTTCATAATTCTAGTAGTACATGGAATTGTCACGATATTTGATAGATTTTATTAAACAATTTTAATATTTGAATTCATTTTAATAAAAATATTTTTATTATCACTTTTATGAAATTTGCGCCAAAAATGTTTGACATGATGTACATTGGCATGGTTTTTTACATAAAAATCAAGCACTTCATGTCAGCTTGGTTTTATTTCTTCCTAAATGGTAATAATTTGAGATCTAGCACCCTGCTTAATGGCGATTCCAATTGCTTAGATAGGACAGCTTATTGTCACTCGCATCAGTGAGGGCTGACTGAAACCTGATGGTACAAACCATTCTTGTGATTCGTTAGAAATATTTGTTGTCAACGTCATGGGAGGTAAAAAAGTTTCCCATTGCAATAGAACATCGATTTAACAATAACAATAACAATTTTCTCTCTTTAATTTCTGGGTTCCCGGATATGGGTTTAACCAAATACTGCTATAAGTAGTTGCTACGCACGTAGCATGTACTTGAATCTAAAACTGCTAATTCGACTTCGGTGGACCACGAAATTTATAACGACCATCAAATTGAATTAGTTACTAGTCTACAGCGACAAAATTAAATATGAGTTGAAAAGTTGATAAAACAAAATAAAAGGAAAGAAAATGTAAATCAATACCAAGCATTATTCCGTAAATCTCTTTATGAAGCTTGGTTTATACAAATATCCTTAAATTAATGTCCCTAACCATCACTGTAAGTATTCGATCATTAAGTATAAAATTTCAATTAAAATCGTTGGAGGTAATTTCATTTTCCACAATAAAACTAAAAAGTTTTTGAATTCCGTTGCTAAAAAACTTTAATTTGTGATGAAAATATACCAAAAAGAAACATAAAAACATAAGCATCAATATTTAAATATATTTTCTTTAATTTTCTTACCTTTTAGGTGAAAAAAATTAAGTTTTTAAAAATCTTAAAAAAAGGATATATGCGCTGCTCTGAAAGTATGATAGATAATCCCAAACTATTTATAAAGTATTATTTCTTACATAAAACTACAAATTGTGTGATAAAAGTTTTATGAAAATGGTTAAAATTTTCTAACAAAAAATTAAGATAAATATGTATATTTTTTTTTTTTTAGAAAAAAATCCTTTTCATTCGAATTTCAAAAAAAGGCTTTAAGCATGATTATTAAAGGTTACAAGACTTTCAGTTCAATTTTCGAAAAGGCGTAATGGGTGTACGTACCTAGTTGACAAAAATATTATCATCTGTAATAAAACATGGGACGAAACACATTTTTCTAATGTTTGTATATCGCGTGAAATAAATATGAGAAGAGCAGTAAGAAAGACTCTACAAGATTTCAGGAAACAGCTGCTAGCAATCTGCGTAAAAATTGGTAATATTTTTTTTTTCCCAAACTACTAAAGGCAGTTTGTTCTGTTCCAAGTAGTACCATCTTTGGCGATAAACATCCTGTTGTCATGTTTGTTGCTGCTAATATTTTCTTCAGTTCATAAGACGATCTTCTATTTTCTTTTTCTCAAAGTCTTTAGTAGCAGGATTATTACATATATATGTAATTAATATATAATCGGTCATTACAACGTTTCGTTATAAATTGGGAAGGTCTGACGTGAGGTTTGAACTTTGGTCTGACGTCTAATAAGGTAACACGCTACATCCTAGACTACGACTACTTCAATCAATATAAGAATAGAAAATACAACATTTTCACTTTCGTTCCACACTTAACTTTCAATTCTTTCTCAAAAACCATAAATATTATATTATTTACGAAAAAACTTAACAAACTCTTTGAAATCTTAAAAAAATTACATACACGACACCAAAGAATCCCTAGTACAGTCGTATGTATTAAAAATGACACATAAGTCAGAATTATGAAGTTTTAGAATTTTTTAATTCCTGTTTGAAATTTTCTCTCTTTGATTAAGATTACAACCTAGCTTCTTACACCATCTATGTTGTGTGTTAATTTTCTCCATGAGTGATGGGATCAATAGTTTAACAGTTGACTACAGACAGACAGACGACAGATTTTTTATGAAACTTGTTTAATGATTGTATTTTTTATTTATTTCCTATGTATTGAATAGAATTTTTGAGCTTTTAGGTTTGTTATTATCTCTGAAGAGCCCGTGTCTGTAACATAATACAAGTTATCTCCGAATGTCTCGTTATCTCTTCCAGAGGCATTCTGCAACAATTTGAGTTGCGGTGTACATACTCTTTCGATAGTCGCCGCAGTCTAGTCGTCGTAGTGCAGTAGTTAGAGTATTGGCTTATTAGACTTGAGGCCACGGTTCAAACCTCAGGTCAGATATCTCTAACAAAACGAAATATGCAACAATATTTCTTCGGCGTCTTCCTCTCAGCAGACTTCTGGCAAAAACTCTGAGAATAAATAAAAAAATAACCATGCAAAAGTTTCTCGCAAAATCTGCCGTTCAGAGTGAACTTTAAACTGTATATTTCGCCACTCATGTATAAAATTAACGCACACTACATAAATTGTGGGGGAACCTAGGTCTTAATCCTGACTGAAGGGTTGTAATGACCAATTACATATGTATGCATGAATTGAGTAGAATTTCCCATAGTATCAGCTTCTGCAAGTGCAGTAGCTTTGCTATAAACTTCGATGAGCCCATGTCCAGAAAATATGAGAGTAAACGTCTAATGTCTGATTATCTCTTTCAGAGACTTCCGGCATTCTTCGAAAATTTAAGATGTGGTGTACATGCTCTCTCTTGAAGCCGCCGTAGTCTTGTAGGTAGTGTGTTGGCTTATTAAACGTGAGGCCATGGTTCAAACCTCACGTCAGACATCAAAACGAAATATGAAAAAAATATATACTTCAGCGACTTCCTCTCAGCAGATTTCTGGCAAAAACTCCGAGAGTAACTAAAATTGCCACGAAAAGTTTCTCAAAAAATCTGTCGTTCGGCTTTAAACTGTACGTCCCGCCACTCATGTGTAAAATTAACACACACAACATGAGTGGTGTGAGGAGCTAGGCCGTAATCCTGACTGAAGGGTTACAATGGCCAATTATGTTTATATGTATGTATATGCTCTCCAGAAATTTAATGACTGCTTTAATTCAGTTACGTATAAATCCAATCGATATATCTTGATATCGCTTTCGCACAGCAGCCATTATTTCAGCTTGAATAGTATTTCAGAATTCATGTAGAGCAGCCGTAGTAAGATATCTTAATAGTAGTGTGCCCGTGTTTCATACCTCAGCCTATATTGGGAACGTGATACAATCCATGACTACGATCTGTCTGGAATAACAATTACATCGCTGATGTCAATATTATAGTACAGAAGATTAAGTCAGTAGGCATTGTGTTGGCTTATTAAGCCCGTGGTTCAACCCCTGCTAAGATATCTTTAAAAAAACGAAACATTTTAAAACAATATTTCTTCAGCGACTACTTCTCAGCAGATTTCGGGAAAAAACTCTGTGAGTAAATAAAATTGCCACAACAATTTTCTCAAAAATCTGTCGTTCGGAGTCGAGTTTAAACTGTAGGTCTCACCGTTCATAGGTAAAATTAAAATACACAACGTGGGCGGTGTGAGAAACTAGGTTGAAATCCTGGATAAAGAGCTGTAATGACCAATTATGTGAATAAGTAATTATGAAATTACATTATGTTTGTTTATTTCACATTTAAATAATAATTTTAAATATTTCATGATACATTTATGCCTTTTAGAATCCTTTGATGCAAGCATCTGTTTTGGCAGGGTGATACAAATTATTAGAAACACATTTCGTAGAATATTTTTAAAATAAAATTAACTGCCTTATCCTTAAGTTATGTGAGTTATTAACAAATCTAAAATAAAAAAATACAACATTTATAGCATTTCCCTCCATATTTCCTTAAATTGAGCAAAGCATTGTTTTAAGAAATTATTTTCGTTTCACATTTAAATCCCTTCTGGTTGTTTTCAACAACAATATTCAATTATGCATATGATTTTGGGTTTATTTGCATAATAAATAGGAACGAAACCCATTTATGATTTCTCTTTTTTTGGGGGGGAAATTTTAACTTCAAATAGCAACGACTATGAATAACTGATAAGGGGCATATAAAAATGAGCATCTGTTTGCATCAAATTCCATAAATAAAACTGGGGTTTCGAAAATCTACATTTGAAGTTATTTGTTAAGATTATATTTGCATAATTTTTTAATGTAATAATAAATATTAAAAAAACAATAAAAAACGGTATTAAAGTATGTATAATATGCCCTTTTGAAATAATTGTACTCTGACCATATGATACCCATATGAAGTTATCAGCGCTTATTAGTTTAAAGGGTTTTACAATGCTTTAAAAATGTTTTTTTATTTTGCCCGATTTAAATACTTTTTAGTATTACTACCTTTAAAAAGAATGAAAGAATTAATCGAGAGAAAAAACAAATCATCTTTTGACAAATGATTTAGTTTAACATTTTATTAATTGCTTAACTCAGGACGTTCAAAGTAATCAACTTCTATTTTACTTGAGTTTTGCTTGCAAAACACTTCAAATGTCATGTTTCTAAACCAAAAAAAAAGGAACGGGAGAAAAACGAAATAAAAACACAACTGCTACTTGTACAATGAGTGAAATAAAGGAGAGTAAAAATGTGAAATTAAATAGAAATAAATGCATGAAGGATAGATAGGTCAGATGTTCCCAATGCAATTCTAAAAACAGTTTAAATCCTTTAGAAGGCTTACTTTTCAGTGTGTTACCATAGAAACAAAGGGAAAGAGTATTTCAGCAAAATATATATAAAAACGCCATAATTGATCCATTCGTAGACTCCAATTTTGGCATATTTTTTCAAACATTTCCACTGGTATGTCACCAATATCAGTCATAATCCTGATTTTCAGGGTTTGAATTGTGGCTGTCTCAAGCTAATACAATAGAGACTTTATTCAGCAGAACAAAAAATTACCCATAACGACCTACAGTTTAAATTCGATTTCGGATGACAAATTTTTTGAGAAACTTTTCTCAATATAGGCTGAGGTTTGAAACACGGGCACGCTACTATTAAGATATCTTACTACCTACTAGACTACGGCTGCTCTACATGAATTTTGTAGTAGTTGCTATTCAAGTTGAAATAATGGCTGCTGTGCGAATGCGATATCAAGATATATCGAATGGATATATACATCTACATAGCTGAATTAAAGAGGCCATTAAATTCCTGGAAAGCATGTCTACCACATCTTAAATTGTTGAAGAATGCCGAAAGTCTCTGGAAGAGATAAGCAGACATTAGACGTTTATTCTCATAGTAGTTTCTGGACATGGGCTTCTCGAAG
This sequence comes from Sarcophaga variegata, assembly GCA_932273835.1. Classification (NCBI taxonomy): domain Eukaryota; kingdom Metazoa; phylum Arthropoda; class Insecta; order Diptera; family Sarcophagidae; genus Sarcophaga; species Sarcophaga variegata. The sequence continues at coordinate 99,430,280 of OW026361.1, forward strand.
TTTATATCAAAGCTAAAGCACTTGCCGAAGCTGACACTACGGGAAATTCTACTCAATTCATGCATACATATATAAATTGTCATTACAACCCTTCAGTCAGGATTAAGACCTAGCTTCACACACCACTTATGTTGTGTGCGTTAATTTCATATGTGAGTGGTGGGACCTACAGTTTCAAGTCGATTCCGGACGACAAATTTTTTGAGAAACTTTTCATGACTATTTTATTTACTCTCAGAGTTTTGCCAGAAATCTGCTGAGAGGAAGTCGCCGAAAAAATATTTTTTCAAATGTTTTGATGTCTGACCTGGAGTTTGAACCGTGGCCTTACGTCTAATAAGCCAACACACTACCTATTAGACTACGGCGACAACCAAATTGAGTCAAATCCATCGATAATGGAATGCCCTGAACTGTATTAAAACGTAGGATATAATAAATTGCTCACCAAATCCATCTTTATAATAGATACCCGGCATGCCGTGTAAGATGTGGCACGATATAATTGAAACCCTTCTCCACTTTGGACAAAAATCGGCAATAATTATCGAACGGTTGTGATGTCCACCTTCTGCGTGTAATGCTTTCACTTCTATACAGAAACATGGAATACACTTCGTGATTAAACATTCGATTTCCTGTGCATTGATTTTTTCGATTATACCGCTGTCTTCAGGCAGACCGGTCAAAAACAAAAGTATATCCTTCAAGACTACATTACACATACATACCTTCGTAATTGATCATTACAACCCTTCAGTCAGGATTACGGAATAGCATCTCATACCACTTATGATGTGTTATGTTAATTTCATTCATGAGTTGCGGGACCTACAGTTTAAGGTCGTCTTCGAACAACAGATTTTTGAGAAACTTTTCATGGCAATTTTATTTTACTCTCATGGTTTTTGCCAAAAGACTTCTGAAACGTTGGCATATTTCGTTTTGTTCAAGATAATTGAGCCAGGGATTGCACCACGGGCTCTTGTCTAACAGGCCTCTACCTGCTAAGCTACGTCAGCTACTAATCTATCTTAGCTGGCATCAATTTCAGGGGTTTATGCGTGAGTAAACAGAAGACAACAGTTCTCGCTGCTGGAAAAAACCCTGTCGGACTATTGCAGAATATTAAAGATGAGGAGAAGCAGGATTTTATCGAACACCTTTTCTGCAACTGTTTAATCTTTGGTAGTAAAATGATGAATATGTTGGGTAGGATATTCCTTCATAGCGTGCCGATATTCCGGCGCTTCTAAGGTTTAAATTGGCTGAAGGGCGTACATTTATTTTGGCGTTGTTAATTGATTGGAATTCTGTTTTGCTATTCTTACTCTGTCTATCTGCATCACTATTTACCTTTTTCTGCCTTTTTCCCTCTATGATAAGCACAGTGGATCCCATAAGCTTCGAGTGTATTACATTTGGTATCATGGCTATACAAGTTAAATGCAGATCCCGCGTATAGTCCAGATCATCCAAAAGAGCACGAAATTGTTTTACAAGTTATGGGTAAGATTAAATTTTTTCCGATAACTTATCAATATTACCCTCTGTGATGTCCGTAAGTTATTGATAATCGATTCGGAACTTACGTCGGATATGGAGTAGTAGGTGGGAGCAAATATTTGGCATTATATTCAGCATCTCTGATGCTATATTGTCCTTAACATGTGCTTTGTTGTCCTTTGGAGTTTTAATGAATTTTTATATTTCGGAAGTGTTTAATGGAGATGTCTATTCATTCTATGGGGTACCTACCAGTGCACATAATAGGATCAGCAAGCACTGTAGCCGACAGGGCATCTTGTTTCCATTTGTTAGTCTTTTCATCAACAATTGTACCTACAGAATTATCAGTTTACCAAAAACATTGTAAAATAATTACAATTTATTTGTTGCTGCTATTCTTAGTTTAAAATCTCCTTTCTTTTCATAGTTGGGAACTGCTGCATCACATATTTCATTGTAAAATAAATAGAAATTCTGTATAAAAACTGTATTCATAGGTAAACCACAATCAGCTAAACATTGAAAGAATAAATGAATGGGTGACGCTATGAATGAATGAAAAATGAATGAAGACTCACACACATAGATACACGCAGATATCTAAACCACTACAATGCCACTAGTTGGTAGTAAGTGGAGAAGACACGGCATTTTTTTCACAATAAATATGATTCTCTTCGCATACACCCACAAACTGTTAAAAGAGAAAAGAAAGTATGAGGCAACAATAAAATCCTTACAAGAAGAAAGGGAAAGAAAAAAAGAAAACAACAAGGAAATAGGAAAAAAACAAAATAGAAAAGGTACCGGAAGAAAAAGGAAAAAAGGCGGAAGCTTTTACAAAGCCAAGAACAGCAGTAGTGATAATAAAAATAACAGTGAGGGGTGGCGGGGAAAAAACTACTTTATTAGACAAACAATTGTTATTACAGACAACATTAGAAAACAATAGCAACAGTAGCAAATGAAAAAAAACTTACATTTCTAACGGTGTAATAAAAAACAGTTACACACAGGCACACAATTACATTTCCACATGAGTGTATCGTTCGTCCGTTCGTATCCATGAGACGTTCCTGTAAGCTTTTGCACTCATATGTGTGATGTTTATGAATTGGTTGGAAAACAAGTAGCAAAAATGCAAAAATGCTGGTGTGCTATAGTAGCTTTACTGTTTGTAATTGAGTTAGAGTATGTGTGGATATTTGCAAGTATTTAAACATCAAGTATTTTTTAAAGTTAACGAAGTAATGACTACAACGATGGAATACCGTCCTAAGTTTTGTATCTGATGTTGAGTACTTAAATAGAATTTCATTAAAAAATTGCTTTCTTTTTTATTTTATTGTTATACAACTCATGGCAATATTAGAAGAAAACTTAACTATAAAATATTAAATAAACACTTTTGTAAAAGAAGATTTATTTTTTATCTGAAAGCATTAGAAAAAGAAAATAGAAAATATGAAAAATTATATATGTTGTGTAAATACAAGCTTAAGTACCGAGTTTCCTCTAAGTTTCTAACATTCTTTTTAATTTTATACACATGCACCATAAAAAACTTATGTTCACTTATAGAATTTTTATATAAATTTTCTGAAGAAAAACAGTTTTAATAAATAAATTCATAATTTAACTAAGGAACTAATGCGAATATGTCGAGTAGCACTAGTTCGATTCTGTCCAACGAACAAGCATTTGAAATATGACTACTGTTTTTGTAATTTATTCCTTGAAAACTGTTCTTTAACTTGTTGCTAGTGTTTTGGTTTTCATTACATATTTGTGGGAGTGTATGGCTTCCACAAAGCATTATCCTCTAACACGATTTGATAGAAGTCGCTGTAGTCTAGTAGGTAGTGTATTGGCTTATTAGACGTAAAAGCCAGGGTTCGAGCCCCAGGCCACTTCGAACCCCAGGCCACTTCGGCGACTTCCTCTCAGCAGATTTCTGGCAAAAACTCTGAAAGTAAATAAAAATTGCCCTGAAAAGTTTCTCAAAAATTTGTCATTCGGAGTCTTCTTTAAACTGTAGGTTCCACCACTCATGTATAAGATTAACACACACAACATAAGTGGTGTGAGAAACCAGGACGTTGTACAATGGGTCAATTCGACCTCCGTTTACTGTACTTGTCTCAATTGACAAGTACACGTCCTCTAACCTAACCTAACCTAACACGATTTGATGCGATAATTTGTATGACTTTCCACGTAAGATCCTAGCTCTTGGAGTATTATAAGCCATCTATGTTTGGTCGATCTCGGTTTCTTGATTCCATTCTTGTGGCATCCTCGTAACATTTTCTGTTGATACCCCTCCATTTCCTACAATTGATTTGCATCAATGTGTATTTATAATCGAATAACTTCTAGCGATTCGTGTTAATGTGGGGGCAGGAAATCAGTTCCATACAAAAGGTATATATAAACTCTACGTATGTTATTAGCTTTTCTACACTTATTCTAATCGTAGGAGTTCCACTGCCACTACATTCTCCCCGCTACCTGCATTATTTCTGCGTCGTCCATGATTGTAACTATATTGTCCACTGAAAAAGCTAGTGGTTGGTATTCTGTGGCAATTCGCGCATTTGCTAAAAAGTATGAGGGAATTATCTAAAACAAGAGAGTCCATTACTGCATTTTTACTATAAAAAATGCTGATAAAACATTTGTAAGGGGTATAGTGGAAGTTCGATGAGGGAACGTATTAGCCAAGACTATTTTCCTTGATTCCTACCATTTGGTTGGAGTGAATATGTATTATCTACCATAAAGAAATTATCAATTATCAGACGACTGGGATAAAGCAAATCGTGCTAGCATTTCTTTACTTTATTTCAATGCTTTTAACCTACTTTTTTTAGCTTAGAAGACGATTGGTTCACTGCGACCAGTTTTACTATGATTACTGGTCCATTCATTGATACCTGGAGATGACATACTCTGGTAGTAATGTATTGAAATTAAGAACATAGAGTCCTACTCATTGCCAAGAGTGATGCTCCCTAACATCCCTATAATTTGTAAGGATTTGTAGTCAAGTACTTTCTCTATCACACCGTGACACATCCTAAGGAAGGCAGATGATTCAGCATTTTATAAAAAGTAATCATCTTAGTATTGAATGAGTAAAAGACCGAATTGAAGTGTAATAATGTCATTGCTGAAGGCACGTCGTGTGTATAAAGGTACCAAAGTCCTTAGACGAGAAATTAGTTCTAACCACAATTCATGTCATCTACAAACAGCATTAACTATTAGCTGCTTGGAGGAAATAATTCGAAAGTGTATGAATTTATAGAAAACCATCTTCATTCTGACAGACTTTTTGGCCAACAGCACAGTCATCATTTAAACCCTATAGATTTAGCTGCCAGCAACTAATTTCGCATATGAAGGTGCATGAGTATTATACGAGGGATCCAATAGGTAACAAGTTTGTTGGTTTGTAACTTATGCCAGCTCAGGTTTAATTTTGAATGTCAGCATGAAATCCTTTCATTTATAATTGTCTTACACTTTGAAAGAAATGGACAACATACGCTGGAAATTTCAGATGTATAAAAAAGGTACCAAGTCCTCTGGCCGACGAGCTGGCCAGGACTGTCGCACTACTTACGGGATCTTCCTCAATCAACTTGGGAATGCCACTTACCTCTTTCAAACTGGCCATTGCGCGGAAATTCGCCCGGGATGCCAACCGGTCCTGGATCAATGAGGAGTCCTGCTCCTTCGATAGGCTCACTTGGACAGGAGGCGTACCAACCACCTACTTGGACATCTCGATCACAGTGGAAATGCTTACACGCCACTGTGTTATGGGTAGACACGCGGAAAGAATGCGACTTTAACGACTTCTGCCGTGGATGCAGATCCGCCGAGGAGGAAGAGGAGACTGTAATCTACTTTCTTTGTCAATGCCCATCCCTTGAGGGGTGCAGATATAGGTTATTTGGCTCTCCGACCCTTGTCAGCTTGACGGAGCTATCGTCCATTGATATCAAGGGCATAGCCTCGTTTATCAAACTTTCTGGCTGGTTTTCCAGCGTGTGGTAGTCGTGCTTTTTGAAAATGTGCAGCCCTTGCGTTGACCAACTTCCGCCTCCTTGGATCGGAGGAACTTGGTCAGTACAGAGGCTGCGTTCACCTGTGGCATCACAACGGGCCGCTATGCGTGCTCAAGTGAGCTTTTTGGTAAATTATAGCTACCACGCTAACCTAACCTAACCTAAGTCCCCGTAGTCTAGTTGGTAGTGGGTTGGTTTATTTGACCGAGGTTCAAACCCTCTGGTAAGACATCTCGTATAGAACGAAATATTAAAACAAATATTTCTTCGGTGAATTATTTCTGCAGTTTCTGGCTGAGTAAATAAAATTGCTATGAAAAGCTTCTTAAAAATCTATCGTTCGAAGTCCATTTTAAACTATAGGTTCACACAACATGGTTTTGTGGCAAAGTAGATCGCAATATTGACTAAAGTGTTGTAATGACCAATTAAGTAAGTATGCTGAGTACATTGCTCTTTCCTGATCTCAATTATGAACCTATTACCGAACTTTCCTAACAATTTATGAATAAAAGTTGACATAAATCACTATAATCAATTATAACAACCTGATTCTTTATAGAAGAATACGCCTTAAAAATTAAATGTCATTGAATATTTACATGCATTTTAATTTATTTTAACTTCTAATTCATTACAAAATATTCGTATTCAAAAACCATTCATTTGCCTATTCATTAGCCATCATTAATATAATTAATAGGCAGTATTATCCTTTGCCAACATGTGATGTGATAGTGATAGAGAGCGGGTATAAATCATATCAAAATGTTACAATCTTTTAATGGCACAACAGCATGTCTTTAGTTATTCCATAGTTCCATATGGTCTTTACATCAAAATTTGGAAGAGTGAGAGAGAGATAGAGAACAGAGATATTCTATTAATGAATGTTAATGGCTTGTCAACTGACCAAAAATGTGCCTTCCATTCACATGGCCTGCCATAAAGTATTTATCTTTACATGAGTGAATATTTCATCTGTATATGTATGGCATACATTTATTAATGACATTTATTTATTAATTAGTGAGATTTGTATTACCAAAAAGGAAAGCAAACAGCAACAACAACAACAAAATATCCTTCGTCAAAGTGAAAGGTTAAAGCCAAAAGGATGAATAATACAAAAATCCTTAACTTTTGATAAGATATTCAAGAAAACGTCAGTGAATAAAGGCCCTAGCTTAACTTTTAATATTTCAAAAGAGGCAACAAAACGAAACAAAAACATGTCTTTTCTTTAAAAGAATTTTCGGTAAAATTGTTGGAGAGAAATTAATAATGAAATTGGCTTTTATTTTATACATAAGATTACAAAGATATTTTCTCTCTCTCTCTCTTTGAATACAAAAGAAAAGCAAGAAAATTTGTTGATAAGAAGGTTTTCCTTATTCTATCACAGCAAAAAACAAAAACCTTTAAAGAGAAAAACGAAAATGAAAAGAAACGAAAAAGTGTTACAAAAAACTGGTTTGATTTATCATTGATAAGGCATTACGGATTTAATAAGGATTCTGAACTTTTCTTCTCTTTTTTTCTATTCTCCTTGTTGTCGTTGTTGTATGTGGCAAATGAGATTATTTTGTTAATGTTTTTTGTTTGCTTGCTTTAAAAGTGATTAATTATTGAAACATAATGTTATCAATGCAAAGAAAGGTTAAATAATCGATATGTTCGAAAAGGTGAAAAACAGTTAAATTTAGTAACTTAACTTTGGTGACTTAAGGAACAAAATAATACAGGGTTTACTAGGTATCATAGAAAATTAATGTTTGACATCATACAAACAAACATACACACATAATTGGTCATTACAATCCTTCAGTCAGAAACCACTTATGTTGTGTGTGTTAATTTTATCCATGAGCGGCGGGACTTACTGTTTAAGGTCGACACCGAATGACAGATTTTTGAGAAACTTTTCATGGCAATTTATTTTCCCTTTAGAGCATTCGTCGAAGAAATATTTTTTAATGTTTCGGTTTGTTGAAGATGCCTAACCTAAGGTTTGAACAGTGCTCTCACGTCTAAAAAGCCAACACACTACCTACTAAACTACTACGACTAGACTTTTTTCACATACACCTGCGACTTACGAAAACCCTACAAGGCCGGTTTCGTTGATCAGTTCACATCACCACCAATTGAGACGACCACAAATCGCATTTGAAGAATATCTCTCTATTGAAACTACATGTCGTTGGTATTCAGATCATCCAATTAAGGCCAAGAGAAGTTAAAAATCAATGGCATATAGTTTACGCCGTTGACAGTAGTAGCCTAGACAATATCAATCTCAAACAAATATGAACCAATGATGCTTCCAGGCTAAAATACACAACAAATGATGACTTTTTCGGAATGCATTGGTCGTATTTGAATATCATGTGAATTGATATCGTTCAGAATTCAGCAAATTTGTTTGTTCACGTACCCATTCATTCAAAAAAGGGTCTTTTCGCTGGAGATAATTTGTAAACAATGTTGGGTATCAGTTGCCAACTGCTCCAGATTCCATTCGGCAAGTACTTACGTATATGATTAGTCTTTACAACCCTTTAATCAGAATTACGACCTAGTTTCTCACATCATTTATGTTGTGTGTGTTAATTTTTTGCATGGCTGGTCTTACAGTTTGAAATCGACTCCGAACAACAGATTTTTTGACAAACTTTTTAATTGCAGATCGATTTACTCTCAGAGTTTTTGCCAGAAATCTGAGGAATTCTCCGAAAAACTGTTTCTCATATTTCAACTTAATGGAGATGTCGGACCTAACATTTGAACCGTGGCCTGATGTCTAATAAGCCAACACACTACCTACTAGACTATGGCGATTTCATGATTTCATGGGTATTTGAACATACAAACCACTACCCATGAGGGTCATTAGGTCCATGTTTCTTTGAAAACGTCGTTGGGCAGACTATCCTTTTCAAAAACGAGCATTTTACTTTGGTGATAACTACCTTCTTTTGAGTTGAAATAAATGATTTGAACACCAACGTTATGTGGCATATTTCGAATGTTATGAGTTTGCTGTCAACGATATAAACCAATGTTGTACTGAGTACGAATGAATCCGAGCAGTTATATTACAATATTGTTGATTCACTTACATTTATTAAAAATTTTTGAGTAGCGAAGAAGTGATTCATTGCTGATCTCTGATGTGAACCAAACCAAAATCGCGCGATCTGACTGTGTTTGAATGTTTATTGCAGAGGTTTTCTTAAGCTGCAAGTGTATGCGAATAACTCTTAAACCATTTCGATCCATTTAGATCAACATTCGTGTTGTAAGGAAAGAAGAAACCAAGCGAGTTCATGAATGAATTGCTTTCAAATCAACTGGAGCCTCTTAATCTCACAAATTTAAAATTCAAGATGAAAATATGTCCACCTTTTTTTGGGTTTCGAACTGGGATTACTCAGTTTTGTAGTCCGGCGTTTTCACCACAACACTATGCTGCCTTTAGACATTCTCACACTCACAGATTTTCGCTTATTTTCAACATAATTTTTTTCGTTATAATCATGTTCATCTATTACATACATTACGCTACTTTAGTCAGGATTACAACCTAGCTTCCCATACCACTCATACTGTGTGTGTTAAATTTTATACACGAGTGACGAGACTTACAGTTTAAAATCGACTTTTGACGACAGATTTTTGGGAAACCTTTCATGGTAATTTTATTTACTCTCAGAGTTTTTGTCAGATGACTGCTGAGAGGAAGCATTAGAAATATCTTTTGGACGTAGAAAATTTCTGAAATGGATACTTAAGTTTTAAATTTCCAGCGTAAAATTGTCTCCAAAAAGGAAAGTGCTACGAAATTTATTAGTTTGTTATGCCTACTGTGGTATTTTCTTAAGCTGAGTTTGGGTTTCGGATTTAATTTGGCCACAAACATTTTTTATAATTCTTTTTTAAATTACACTTAAGTCAATGAAATGTATCAACATACATATATGAGCACTCTTGCTGGGTATAACGCATAAACGCTGTTAAATGCCAATCAAAATATTCCTTTTTTTGGCAATATTTTCATTCATTTTGAGCAAGACATAAGACTAACAAAATCAAGTACAATGACTTTAACCACGTCAGTCTCTTTTTTGTTTCTTTTTTTCTGTTATCTTTCTCTCTAGAGTTCTTCTGCTCTTTGTTGTCTGTTCCAAATATAAAATTCAATTCATTAAATATTAAATAAAAATTTTTTTTGTTTGTTTTTTATTTATATTTCCAAAAAACTCTGCTCCAACATGTACAACAAAAATAATAAGAGCAACAACACATCATCAGTTGTAATAAAATAAATCGTTTTTAATATTATTTTGAGTCGATTTTGCAAGGGGCAACCCAGACGTATGATTATTATTAATACATGTGAATACAGTGAATACAGTGAACAGATTATAAGTAATAAACGATTATGAATCGCAGTCATAACATGCTTGAACACATAATCACTTACACATGTAAAGATTATGGTTCTTAATATTATTATTATTGTTGTCGTTGTTATGAAGAAAGCAATTTAATTTAATAATAATTGAAATTTATTTTTGTATTTACAACATTTCTATAAAAATTTAGTATGAACATTGAAACGGTGTAACCATAATAAATACATTACGATTGTAATTTATTAGGAAGTTATGGTACCAAAAAAGTGACTTAAAAAACAGAAGAATTTCATGTTAGAATTCATGTTTGTTTGTAATTTGCTAAAAATATTAAGAGAGACTGAATTAGAATAGCGTAGCCTTTATATTGGAATTCTTATTCATTTTTTTTGGCTGTAATTTATTGGTAAATACCAGTAATTTTGGAAGTCGCCGTAGTCTAGTAGGTAGTGTGTTGGCTTATTAGACGCAAAAGCCTGGGTTCGAGCCCCAGGCCAGGCATCAAAGACAAAATACAAAAAGTATTTTTTCGGCGACTTCCTCTCAGTAGATTTCTGGCAAAAACTCTGAGAGTAAATAAAAATTGCCATTAAAAGTTTCTCAATAAATAAAAATCTGTCGTTCGGAGTAGATTTTAAACTGTAGGTCCCACCACTCATGTATAAAATTAACACACACAACATAAGTGGTGTGAGAAACTAGGACGTTGTACAATGGGTCAGTTCGACCTCCGGGTACTGTACTTGTCTTAATTGACAAGTACACGTCCTCTAACCTAACCTAACCAGGTTGTAATCCTGACTGAAGGGTTGTAATGACCAATTATATATGTATGTAAATGACTGGCGCCACATTATGTAGTCGCATGCTCAGAGCATTTTCTGGTCAATGCTGCCTTTAAACGAATTAATTGTTGTCTGCACAAGTCTTCCGGGATAGTCTAAACCGGTTTTAGCAGGTCACACTATATCACACATATCTGAGCTCATCAGAAACACAGCATTACCTTGGCGCAATAGGTATTCTGCTTCACCGTTCTCCCTGCCTGCGACTTATACTTGTGGTTGTCGTAATAAATTAATTGGCGTAGCCTGTAGTAATTCGATGGAATCATTTCAGAAATTTAAAATCGTTTTTCAATATCTCTCGGCTGCAGTTAACGTGACACCTAAATTCTTTACTTTTGAATGAATACTACATTGCTTTTAAACAGTTTAAAATGGTTGTTTGAGTCAAGCCTAACTGTTAAGCAAGCTCTTCTTGTGTCTGTTATGAATTTAGATCGAGTAATGTTGTCTCGAACGCTCTTTACCTTTGAAGTTAAGATCACCATTTTTGAAATGCAAAAACCATACGATACAGAGCGTGCACACTATATAGCTCAGCAAGCACAAGATGACTTGCATGTGCAATTGAAGGAAGTTTTTTGAACCACTTTTTTCGAGGAAAACTGCAAGACCGATTCGTCGTTTGCTTAGGGAATTCTAATGTGAACAAATTTTTTTTTTTCTTTGATTCTAATATCAAAGACAAAGAGTGTTCAGTACAGCCTAAAAAGAAGGATGACCATATATTGGAAACATTACTCGATTACAATCCATGTCAGAGGCAAGAATGAACTCCTCTCAATAGTTAAACTTGACTCTAAGAACCAGTGACAGCCAGTAGAAGGGTGTAATCCATTATAAACCGCTAAAACCGAATTAAACTATCGTGGGAGACCAGTACAAACAACAATTAATTCGCTTGAAAGGAAGATTGACCAAAAAATATCCTGTTTATACAATCAGATACTAGGCCGTAATTTCCCATCTTAAAAACGTTCGGCCATACATATAGAGATCAGCAATGAATCCTTTTTTTCGCTACTCATAAGTACTCATGACATTTTGAGTATGAGTGAGTCAATAGTATTGAAATCCAACTCCTCCGATTCTTTCGTACTCACTGCAACATTGATTTTTAAGTACAGGTTGCAATGAGTATGAGTTGACATCAAACTCATAACATTCGAAATATGTTTGATTCATAGGTCTACTCATTTAGATTCATAAATTTAGAAAAATACTTATAATACTCATAAATGATTCGAGTGAGTCGAATCATTCATAGAAATTTACAGTCGTAGTTATTGTTGCATTTACAAAAAAAGAATAAAGAAAAAGACAAGATAGCAACCAAAGCAAACACACAACCTTCTAGTGAGTATTGTTGTGCTCGTATGCGAGTCATACTTATGTTGTGATTCTTGTAAATGTTGAGTAAAGGAAAGTCGCAATCAACAACATCATGCATATTGTTAAGTACGATGAGTACTCATACTTTGAATATGAGTAGTATGAGTATAACATTAAAATAAGTATGAATGCGTATAAGTATCAGAAATTATGAGTACAATTCGAATCTACTCATCTTTTTGAATACTCATTGCTGATCGCTGTATTACAGCACTGTGCAAAAATCTATTTGGAAATTAGTGGATGGAACGTTTAACATCCGTAGTCGTAGGTGCCGATAGATAATACGCAAATCGAATAGCTAAGTTCAAAAAAATTAGAGACTTCTTATAGCTCTTGTATTAGCACTCTTTTGGTATTAGAAGAGCCTTGTATAGGTTGACATTCTTTACACAAAATCCTCATCAATGAATAAAATTTACCAGTTGTTTAAAAAAACATTCTTTTTACATGTTATTTACACAAATATTTTTATGTGAAACAAACAAATGATTTTCATTCAATCATTTTTATTTTCCTTTATCAAACAAGGAAACAAACAAACAATGGATACAACAAATTTTGTTTAACAACTTTTCTTTGGAAATGTTTTTTATTTTTTGCTTATCGAAACAGAAAAAGAAGTTCATCTGTGTCGTTTTATTTTCCTTTTTTTTGTTTTTACGTTTTTAAGAGATTATTTTTTTAAGTTGTTACAGATTTTTTGTTATACGTCTTCCTCTTTTACTATTTTATTGTCATCCAAAATATTGGTGGCGCTGCTAGTGCTGGATGTACAAGTATAAGTTTGGTGGGTGTTTGTTATGGGTGGAGAGATTATTTGCCTGGTGTTAAGCTGATTATCAGTTTTAAAAAAGTACACAAAAAAGGGGGTTAAAGGACGAGATTTGAGGGTGAGATCATCATTTGTACAAATTTTTAGGTAGTTTTTTGCCTTTTGTCTAGTTATGCTTTCAAATCTTGTCAAAGGTCACAGCTGGTGTAAATTTGTATGCCACTAACTGTTACACTTGCTCTAAGGATAAGGGATAAATGACGGGCAGAGAGTCAAAAGAAGAAAAGGAACTCCATATAAGAAATTATACATCATTTCGATTTCCTTTTGTTATTGCGATTCTTCATTTTTGTTCTTACGGCTTAAGGGTTCTAAAGCGTTTTAAGTATTGCCAGAGAGTATTTATTCGGGCGTCACATGTGTTGTTGGCAATATTTTTTCCGTTTTCCTATTACCAATAAATTCTTTATCATATTTTCGTAGAAATTTCTCATTTCTTTGCACTTCCATAATAGGTCTGCTACACGCTTTTTTCAAAAAAACAAAAAAAATTTTTTTTCTATTTTTATTTGGCATTGCACAGTTTCTACAGTTTTTTTTCCATAAGAAACCAACACGTAATCTAGCGACAAACGTCTTATAATTTATGATGTTTTTCGATGTGCGAATAAGTTCGTTTTTCTCTCTCTCTCTCTTTCTATCACGTTTACTATCTTCTAAGTAACATATGAAATATTGTAACGAAGAAAAATTTGATAAATTTGTGGGGGGTTGCGCATGCAGGATCTCGAATGTTGGCTTAAGTGGTATTTGATTTTAGTTTGGTAACCTGCTGTTTGCAATATTTTATTAAAAAATTATAAGACAAACATGTTACTTGGCATTGAGTTCGAACACAGTACAGTTCTTTTATTCTTCTTCTTCTTCTTCTTGATAAAAGTAAAGAAACTTAAATAAATTACCAACCAACTTCACTTGCCAACTACTAAAGAAAATATGAGTTGCTCTGATAACAGCTGCTTCCAAACTTAACAACGTTTTGTTTAGATTTCGTTAAGAAGTGCTTAAAATTGAAAAAGAAAGAAAACTTTCAATAAGAAAAGATAACCAATAAGTCTTGTAATTATTGAACTTTGTTGCGGCTTAATTTGGCAATTTCTTTTGTAGTAAAAAAAAATAATAAAAATTCTTCAAGTCATAAAAGTTACCATGAATTTAAAATAAAATTAATTTTTTTAAAGGAAACCGTCAACTAACAATAATGCACAGCAAGAGATTCGTATGCTAATGTTTACATTATTTTTTGTTTATTAATTACAATACAATTACAAATTATATTCTAATTATATACGAGCGGAGTAACTTGACCATTTGCTCGGTATAGTGTCACAGACCAGAGTCTCTGTTGGGAATCGAAACCACGACCCTCACGCTAATAGTCTAGCATGCTACCCACTAGACTACCAGGGCACCCACATAACATACATAATTTGGCCATTACAACCCTTCAGTCAGGATTACGGCCTAGCTTCTCACACCACTCATGTTGTGTGTGTTAATTATATACATGAGTGGCGGGACTTACAGTTTAAGGTCGACTCCGAACGACAGATTTTTGAGAAACTTTTCATGACAATTTTATTTACTCTCAGAATTTTTGCCAGAAATCTGCTGAGAGGAAGCCACCGATGAAATACTTTTTGTATTTTTGCTTTCATGTCTGGCCTGGGGCTCGAACCCTGGGTTTACGTTTAATAAACCAACACACTACCTACAAGACTACGACGACTTCCAGGGCATCCTCTTATGTTAAAACCATGCCCACCGAGAACAACTATTTTCATATTGTATGGATTAGAATGTGAAACCAGAATTGACAAAAATCGAGTGGCATTTGCTGTGGAACGAAAGATGCAGTAGACATCTTAGAGTAATGCTGCTATTAAACAAGTTGTAATTCAAAATTGGTTCTTAAATCGCATTGAAGTTGATACCATCGCATTTAAAACACTCTCGGCTATACTCGTATTCCTTAACATACCATCTTCTTAAATTCGTGAGGCAAATCATTGCAATCAATGTTCAGTGATCTGAAAATGTGAAACAGTCGGTTAAACCCTTTTCTCCCATCTATCTATAGATATTTTTGGCAATGATCAAACGAATACGTAGGGCAAATTTTCTTAAAAGTTATAAAAAAAGTTATAAAGAAGTCGCCTTAGGGTTCGAGCTCCAGGCCAGACATTAAAACAAAATACAAAAAGTATTTTTTCGGCGACTTCCTCTAAGCAGATTTCTGGCAAAAACTCTATGAGTAAATAAAATTGCCATGAAAAAAGTTTCTCAAAAATCTGTCGTTCGGAGTCGACTTTAAACTGTAGGTCCCACCGCTCATGTATAAAATTAACTCACACAACATAAGTGGTGTGAGAAACTAGGACGTTGTACAATGTGTCAATTCGACCTCCGGGTATTGTACTTGTCTTAATTGACGAGTAGACGTCCTTTAACCTAACCTATAAAAAAATGGTATCCGACCCCTATGAAAAGAAACACATTTTTCGTAGTGACTTTGCTCACATAAAACTTTTTCATTCCACTACCATAGCACACGACTTTATCAAATATTTTACAAGAAATTCGGAACTATTTTTTGCTTAAATTTTTAAAAATTTTAAGTCAATGTAGTCCAATAGGTGAAGTCGCCGTAGTCTAGTAGGTAGTGTGTTGGCTTATTAGACGCAAAAGCCTGGGTTCGAGCCCCAGGCCAGGCATCAAAAAAAAAAAAAACAAAATACAAAAAGTATTTTTTCGGCGATTTCCTCTTAGTAGATTTCTGGCAAAAACTCTGAGAGTAAATAAAAATTGCCATGAAAAGTTTCTCAATAAATAAAAATCTGTCGTTCGGTCGACTTTAAACTATAGGTCCCACCACTCATGTATAAAATTAACACACACAACATAAGTGGTATGAGAAACTAGGACGTTGTACAATGGGTCAATTCGACCTCCGGGTACTGTACTTGTCCTAATTGACAAGTACACGTCCTCTAACCTAACCTAACGCACATGAGTCTCAACTCAAACATCTCGAACAAAATGAAAAGTAAAACATATTTCGGTGGCGATTTCCTCTCAGAAGTCTTTTGCCAGAAAACTCTGGAAGTAAATAAAATTGCCATGAAAAGTTTCTCAAGAAATCTGTCATTCGGAGTTGAAGTCAAACTATAGGCCTCAGCTCTCATGTATACAATTAACAGGCACAACATAAGTGATGTGAGAAACTAGGTTGTAATCCTAATTACTGAGTTGTAATGACCAATTGAGCAAGTAAATAATACACAAGTCGGTTGAAGTATCGGTAAAGACACTAACCAATAAATGAGAATTGAACTTCCACGCTGAAGAATTTGTATTATGAGCTCTACTAGCACCCAATCGGGTTAACAAAGGCGAAGGAAGGGTTAGCCTTTATATGGATATATATGAACAAAGTATCGTGTTTCATAATGCCGCTGTACAAAATATATACAATGTATTCTATTTCCAAACGTCATTCAATGTGTATTTTTAACGCAGTCAAAAAGCAATCAGCCATCGGATTTATAGTTGATGCATTGTTTGGTTACTTTGCATATCTACATAGAAGGCAGCCTGACTTTCAATTTCTTTACTTCAAGGTGTAAAATTTCTTTGCTTTTAAATGAAATCTACGCCTTGAAAAAACTGCTTCAGTCGCGCCTAATGATTGTGTAAGCTCTACTTGCATCTGAGAGCAATCTTAATCGTTTAATGTCTCTAATTTATGCTTTTCGAACCGTTTTAGGTCATTACGAATGCTCTTTGTCTTTGATGTCAAAATCATCATTTTTGAAACATGAAAACCACACGATATACTCTGTTCTCGATATAGCGTGTTCACCGTATAATTTGACAAGAAAACGATGACTCGTGTACAGTTTCTTTTTATCTCATAAAAGTGGCTCAACAACGCTTTCTGAAAATGCTGTTTTTCCGGCAGAAAGGAAGATTTTTCAACGGAAGAAAATATGATGTGAATAACTGACGAGGCTATGTTAATTAACCCTTTGCGACCGTATGCTCTCAGCCACAAAACCTTTTTTTAACAATATAGTCGTGTGTCTGCTCTCAGCCACCAAAGCTTCATTACCGATCTAGTCGTATGTCTGCTCTCAGCCACCAAAGCTTTATTATCGATTAATTCCAGCCAGCATGACACCCATGTATAAAATTAATACGGTCGCAAAGGGAACGAAACAAAAATTAATTCCGACCAGCATGACACCCATATATAGAATTAATATGGTTGCAAAGGGTTAATTTTTCAGATCAGGAATTGCTTTTTCAAGTAATGCAAACAAAGCATAAACAAGTGGCGCCATGCGTTGAAATATTACCAATTAAAATAGATGTTAGTCGCCGTTGCAAGTATGTATGTTGGCTTACTAGACATGAGGCCGCGGTTCAAACCCCCAGGTCAGACATCAAAACGAAATATGAAAAAATATTTCTTCGGCTACTTCCCCTCATCAGATTTCTGGCGAAAACCCTGAGTGTAAATAAAAAATTGCAATGAAAAGTTTCTCTAAAATCTGTCATTCCGAGTTCACTTTAAACCGTGGGTTCTGCCACTTATGGATAAAATTAATCCACACAATATAAGTGATAGGAGAAGCTAGGCTGTAATCCTGACTACAGGTTTGCAATGACCAATTATGTATGTATGTATGTAACATAAGTGTTAAAAAATCTGAAAGATCTTCAGTATTACAAGATAACCATACTACTTCTCTTATAAAAATGTAGCAAATTTAACATGATTCCCTTTAAAATTCCATTTAATACCACATTCTTTGCTGGTGTTCTCTTCAACGCCTTTCCAAATATTTCGTGTTAAATTGTTTAACACATTCATACTCATGTTAATCTTAATGTACATATACATGTATGGCATATGTATGGAGCATGTATTGTATTTTAGTTTTTGTATCCTGTGCTTAAACATTTTATTGTGAATGTGGTTTTCAGCGCGGAAGTTTTTCCGTATTAATCACTTTTTGTTTAATACGATAACTTTATCTTTTTAGCTTTGACTTTAGCGAACTCTCTGTTGGCATTGTGGGTGGGTGGATCTGAATGTGTTCCATAGAGCTGCGTAAATGCGAAAAACTTTGGTGAATAATATTATTTGAGTGAACAAAATTGTGTTGATTTTATTATTTTTTGTGGCAGCTACTATTGTATTGTATTGTATCGTACAAATGCTATTTCAGATGATGTGTGAATTATTATTTTGTTTTAAGAGGTTATAAATGTTTTCATGTGAATTTTGTTTGCATTTTTGTTGTGAACATATGGTCATATTCTTGAAGAAAGAAATGTTTAAGTGTTTAAGAGAAAATCTAAAAGAGAAATTTATTTCGTTTTGTTTGAGATATCTGAACTTCTATCCACTTCTATCCGCTTCACAACGCCTTAGTTAACCTGGTTGCTTAAGCACGGGCTCACAATGCTGACTTTTTGAATAAAATTTTCTTCAGCGTCAAAGTTCAGTTTTCATTCGCCGATTAGAAAAGCACTCTGGAAGGATATGATAACCGATTTCGATATTACCTACGTTCTTAATACGGTTTTCATTGTAAGTAAGTACATATGCAGCGACCTTGAGAGTGATCGAGAGAAAAGTACTACGCAAGATCTTCGGTCCGGTGCGAGTTGGCGGTGATTTCCGTAATCGATACAACAGTGAGCTGTATGAGCTCCTCAATGATATTGACGTTTTACAGCTTATAAATATCCAGCGGCTGCGCTGGCTCGGCCATGTCGTTCGAATGGAGGAGGAGGCTCCGGCGAGACGGGTATTTTATGCGGGAATCTGCGGAAGTCGTCGAAGAGGTCGACCTTGCATCCGTTGGAAGGACCAATTCGAGGAAGCCCTGTCATCGATTGGTGTGACCAACTGGCAAAGGCGCGCACGAAGCAGAGACGCCTGGAAGGATGTGTTGCGGCAGGCCGAAATCCGTTAAACGGGTTGTTATGGCCAATTAAGTAAATAAGTAAGTACGTTCTTAATTGGTAATTACAACCCTTTACTTAGGATTACGACCTAGGTTTTCACACCACTTATGTTGTGTGTGTTAATTTAATACATGACTGGCGGAACCTACCGTCTAAAGTCAACTCCAAACGACAGATTTTTTTGAGGAACTTTTCATGGTAAATTTAATTACTCTCAGAGTTTTTGCCAAAACACTGCTGAGAGCTAGTCGCCGAAGAAATATTCAAATTTTCTTTTGTGTTAGATGTCAGACGTAAAGCTTGAAACATGGCCTCAAGTCTAATAAGCCAACACACTACCTACTACACAGCGGCCGCTGTAATTTTTTAGACATAAGGACCATAATTTTATTCATTAACAATTTCTTTACTTGTTATTGCTTTTGTCCTTTCAAGAAAGAAGAAAAAAACAAAGGAGAGGCACCTACAAATGTTGAAAATGACAACTTAAGTAGTAACTCCTTAACTCCAACACAGACTCCTTGTTTATTAGTAGTCCACAAAGGAAACAAAGTATGACATAAATTACACATACTTAGCAAACGGAAATATGCACCTCCTCATCCAAAGAAAAAAAGTAGACGAAGAAGAAAAAAAATCTAAATGATGTTCTCAACATGTTACCATTTGCTAAACTACTTTCACAATCCCTTTTAGGTTGCTTGTTGTACCACAAAGCAACCAAACCAGTAGATGTACGACTAAATGTTCTTGCATGAAAGCCATACACATTATAGCAGACAGGCATACCATATTGTGACCATAAATTATATCAAAGTCGACAATGTGTCTATTAGCACCCTTAAAATGACGATAAAATTTCTTTTTTTCTCTTGGTGCTCCCCATCTACATCGCCAATCATACGTAGTTAACCAGTGTCTCCCCTTTGTATCCAAATTGTTCGTATGCAAAAGTGTTTTGATGGTTTCTTTAGCCCATCATTTTAACTAAAGAGTCTAATGCCTACTCCTTGTGGGCCGTTTTTCACTAAGTTCGTTCGTTACGTTCATATGTCTTATTGCGGTTTTAAATGCTCACGAACTTTGGGTATCGTAACGTCATTTTCGACCGCAGTGAGTTATCCAAAGTTTAAAACCTTCAGTAATTGATAAAATACTTTAAAAACAGACACACACGCTTACACACAATTGTTGATTGTTTGCCCTTAAGGCTTGTGTTCTTTTCTGTTTTTTTTTCTCCTGGGAGAATACAAAGAGGAGGACACCACAGCATCAACAACAACATCACCAACAAGGATAACACAAAATATTTAATGAAAATGCATAAGAGAGACAAAATAATTTTGTATAGTTTGGGTATCCTTTTATTTATTTAAAGACGGAATAAAGTTGTAAGTTTTTAAATGAAAACATGAACAAGGACATGTGTATGTGAGCGTGTAAGCAAAATGAGAAAACATTTATCACAGAAGGATATTGTTGTGTAAACAACAACAATAACAAACGCATGAACATTTAAATGGCAGTAGCAGCAGCAGCAGCAACATGTACGCTGATTGTCTACAAGGCATACGATACACGTTAAATAAAAAGACGAAAAGGAGGAGAAAAGAGTACATATTTAATATTTAAAATAAACAAGGAATAGTTACCATATCCTTGAAATATTAGTTATGCGTTCAAGTGTGTTTTAAATTGTACCCTACAGCAGTAATGAGTGACATCAAATAAATGTTGTGGTTTTCATATCATATGCCTACATCCCTCCTTTAATAATCTACAGTGATGAACAGGCAATTCATCCAGGACATCTTAAAATATTGAATTAATTTAATACAGGGTCCTTGGCTATAATGACTTTTATGATTCTGTTGAGACCTTAAGCAGATACGCATACCTCTGGCGTTTTGATTCAATACCGCACAATTTTCAAGTTGGTGTTCTGTTGATTCATTCCTTAATTGGATTGAAAGACATCCCCGTTCTAAACCATTACTCTGACAGTATTGCTGGGTACAAAAACTACCTCTTCATTCCCAATATTTGTGTTCAATCCATCCGTATCCATGCGTATACGGTATACATATCAGAAATCGCTTTTTCGCTACTCGTAAGTACTTATGAAATTTTTAATATGAGTCAACAGAATTGAAATTCAACTACTCTGATTCATTCGCACTCAGTACAACATTGATTTATAAACACAAGTTGCAATGAGTAAGAGTACAACGTTGACATCAAACTCATAACATTCGAAATATGTTTGATTCATCCGCCTACTCATTCTGATTCATAAATTTAGAAAAATACTTATAATACTCATAAATGATTCGAGTGATTCGAATCATACGTCAAAATTTACAGCCTTAGTTGTTGTTGCAGTTACAAAAATAGAAAGAGAAAAAAGACAAAGACAACAAGCAAAGCAAACACACAACCTTCTAATAAGTATTGCAGTGTTCGTACGCGAATCATACTTATTTTGTGATTCTTGTAAATGTTGAGTAAAGGAGAGTCGAAAGCAACAACATCGTGCGTATGAGTATGAGTAGTATGAGTATGACATTAAAATAAGTATGAATGGGTATAAGTATCATAAATTATGAGTATGATTCGAATCTACTTATCGTTTTAAATACTCATTGCTGACCTCTGATACATATCATACTTGCTCCTGTTCGAGATTGAGTAGCCTAAAGCTTACTCCATTCACTGTTGTTGCTACATATATACATAACTGGTCATTACAACCCCCCAGTCCCGGTTACGACCTAGCTTTTCACATCACTTAAGTTGTGTGTGTTAACTTTAACATGAGTATACAGTTACCACAGTCGACTCCGGACAACAGATTTCTGAGAAACTTTCAATGGCAATTTCATTTACTCTCTGAAATTTTCTCAGAAATTGAACTGTGGCCCCACGTCTAATAAACCAACACTTTGGTCTAGTAGACTACGACGACTGATAGTACAAAAAAACACCACTTTCCTTACAATATTTGTGCTCATTCCATACGTATGCACAACACGCTTCCTTCTGTTGAAGACTCCAGATTACTCCATTCACTGTTGTTGCTAAGTCGAGGTTCTGCCTAGAGTAGAAAAAATAAATATGCTGGCTACCAATTTATAAAGTTGCACTATCCCCTGATGAATCTCATATTGAACTTACTCCCATTCTCCTCACCATAGTCTGCAAACGTCGAGACCACATCGCTATGCTCAATGGCCTTATATATAACAGAGCCTTCAGAGTCGCTGTGAAACAGAATTTCATTATCTTGGTTATACCAGCAACCCTTGAGTCAGCATTACGACCTAACTTTTCATACCACTTATGTTATGTGTGTTAATTTTATACATAAGGGGCGGGTCCTCTGGACGACAGATTTTTGAAAACTTTTAATGGCAATTTTATTTTACTCACAGAGTTTTTGAAAGAAGATTGCTGAGAGGAAGTCGCCGAAGGAAATATTTTTCTATTTTGTTTTGTTCGAGATGTCTGATGTGGTTTGAACCATGGCCTTACGTCTAATAAATGAACACACTACCTACTAGACTACGGCAACTACAAGCACTAGTCCCTACCTCTTTTCCGAAATCATCTAAGCTGTTGATAGATTTGTTCTGTATATCCACACCTTGGCTTTATAGATCACTGTTAGCCTGAACATTATGGTGTGAATGCGCATCAAAACATTGGTCCAAATTACCTACATAAATTATTTCCCCTACATTTACAAGATACTTTTGAAAATTACATACTTTTCCGTGTCTATTTTAAATACATTTTGTTTGCTTGTACCAAGAATATATCGTATACATCCTGTTGATGAAATGTAAACTATTCTCCTAAATAAGGATCTAAGTTGCTGTATTGGGATGTTCCTTTCAGGTTCCTTGTCTTTCTCTTTGTCTTGTTGTTTTACTCAAATTTTATTTTTCGGTTTATTCTCTTGTGTATTGTGTGTGTGCCCTTGCCATTCTTCTTATTTTTTTGCGGAAATGCGTAAAATTGTCTTTGGAACACATCCATGAATGTTAAACAAGGCTGAGATATTATAAATACAACCAAGTCCGAAGGATGTTTATTTTGTATATATTTCTCTATGTGTGTGTGTACAAATTTTATTCACTTAAACTTGTATGCTGGTATAACAGAAAACCCTTTGTCGGTTTGCCTGTTTATTTGTTCAGATCCATTCTATTCTGTTCTATTCTGTGTATCAAATTGCATTGAAGTAATTGTATGTCTCTAATGACATTTTATAGTTTTTGTTTCCAACCACTGAAATTTAATTTTCTTCGGTTGAAATTGTACAATTTTGTACGATGGAATCATGCATTCATTGTTTTACTGTTTGGCCAACAACTAATACTAATTGTATGAAATAAGTTTTACTCAAGGATTATTAATTCTCACGCGAATTGTTAAAAGTTGTTGAGTATTTGAATACGAAAAACAAAGTTGAAATTGGCGAATAGAATTTCAGTGTTTTTTTTGTTTTCGTTTGGTGGAAAACGCAATAAAATTTGTTGCCAAAATTTTATAATTAAAAACATGTAGCAGGAGTGGTTTTCTATTTAGAATGCGGATAATAAAGGTTGTTTATAGAATGCAGTCATAGTTGGATTGATTAGCAAACAATTTAAATTTTTAAACGAATTAATTGTAGCAAAATGACTCAAGAAATTTATTTTAAGAAATTCATGCTCTTTATATACCGTTTAGAATCCTAATCTATAATATTTGTGGCCTTGAGGTGTCTTATACCATAACATAAGGTGTAATGAAAAGAATTCCAATATTTCTGTACGAAATTAAAATCATATCGTTCAACTACTTATAGTTGGGTTCGATTATTTGATGTTACTTTTAAGGTAAGTTTATTATGTCTCCGTAATAAGAGCCTTCATCCATCCTTATTCCAGAAAAAAATGGAGGTAAAATATCTTCTTAAACCTAAACATTTGTTGCCAGCATCGGACTATCAGATGAATGTCAAACACACCAGTATCGATTTGCATGGCTAGGGATTGTCTGAATCCTTATAACTGACTTCTGGTTACAAATCGACTAATCTAAATACATATGTACTTATGCACTGCGTCTCCTTTGCGCTGTACATTATTAGGAGGTATTGCATTTACAAATGACTTATACAGAGTTCGTAGATGAGTTAAGTTGTAGCTAATGTAAGAAGTAAGTAGAAATGGACAGAACAGGAAGGCAGAGGGGGACAGGGACATGTCTTTTCTGATAGTAGCAGATTGAAGTCATACATCAGATTATCCAGGAATAAGTTGAGCTTTTTAACCGGAATTCTGATAGGGCACTGTAGATTTAAGAAATTCCTGCTTGGAATACAAAAAGTAGATTTTATGTGGATGAGGATAAGTCATCAGAATATATTCGTAGACCATCATCAGAAAATGATATAATATAAGGGCTCTTCACCTAGATTGAGGACGGTCAATGGATTATATTATCATAGTATTATGGTATCTAATCATAAGAGATAAGAGCATATTTTGCACTTTATTTGCCAACATCCGTGTCTATCAACTCTTACTTCTCTCATTTGGCAGACTAATTCTCTATACCTTCATGGACTTATTGTTATTTGATATGGGTTTGCTCTCTAGATTCATTAAACTATCTGGCTGGTTTTCAGCATGACTTTATGTGGGTCATTATTTAATCCAAGCCTCTGATGTGCATTGTCGAACGTGATTAATCAGGGCTTGTTAGTTATTTCTGGGGTATGACACCAAGTGGTATAACAACAGGCTGCTTTTAGTGCCCAATTGAAAGCTTCTACTCCCTACATTCCCATCTTATTCAATTTGAGGCTTGTAGGATCATTTCTTCTACACATTCTTATCATTGGTCTTTGAAAATGTCAGAATAGGTTCTAGTAGATGATTTTAGGAAGAATCAATCAGACATACAATAAAATTATCCTGAGTGAAAAACTACAAAATCTCATTAAATTTAGAAACGATCATTGCAGATCCAGCCAACTATTATAATACTGTATAAAATGTTTCAATCCTTCAATGTTATCATGAGATTCTTATAGAATTGAAACAGAATTATACATTAAGACGTAATATAATCTAACAAATGCTCAATTGTGTTAAATTATGACAGTGCCACGCCTTAAATATCTCGTATGCATACATACACAATAAACATACATAATTGGGCATTATACCCTTCAGTCAGGATTACGACCTAGTTTCTCACACCACTTATGTTGTATGTGTTAATTTTATACATGAGTGCCGGGACCTACAGTTTAAAGTCGACTCCGAACGACAGATTTTTGAGAAACTTTTCATGGCAATTTTATTTACTCTCAGAGCTTTTGCCAGAAATCTGCTGAGAGGAAGCCGCCGAAGATATACTTTTTGTATTTTGTTTCGATGTCTGGCCAGGGGTTTGAACCCTGGCATTACATCTAACAAGCCAACACACTACCAACTAGACTACGGCGACTTCTCGTATGAGTGGCCAAAAATTGACTACACTTGAATGGTACATCCGGACTTCGTAACGTTTGAGTCTTCAGAACAGTTTTGATGGAAAATATTGCAAAGATGGATGGTCTGCTGATAATCACTGGGGCAACTTTTTTGCTAAGAAGCTACAGAGATTCTACAGCTGTGGAATTATACAAAATAACAGCTAGTCGTTGTTAATAAAAGTGTAATTATAATCGATTAATGTTTGATTTTTATTAAAGAAATTTTTAAAAACATATAGAAAAGCAAACATCAACATGAGGGTATATTTTACTTCACATTCGATTTTTGTTGTAAAATTTAAGGATTTTTTTTTTTTTTTTTTTAATTGTTTCTTTTTTTAATAAAATTTTTTGCTTTCAGTTTAACCATCATCAACAAGTTTCCACTTAATCAAAAAGATTTTTGCCCATTGAATACTAAATTGTTATAAAGTAATTGAATATTTAGACCTTAAAAAAGATTTCCTTTATTTCCCCAAACAGCAAAAAAAAGAAAATTGATTTCTTTAATAATTTCCTATGGTTGTTATTATTTTTTTTTAATAATTGAATTGTCATCACCCGCACATTCAACGCTTTAATTGGAAGCACTTAAAATTGTTTCTCATTAAATAAGGTTGATTCATCAATGTATTGCCACAGTTTTTTTTACATACTTCAAGAAAAATCAAAGCGTAGCATATTTGAGCAACTTCTTTACATTCGAGCGTATCTAACCCTTATTGACAGTATTTGTGAAATTTGTCACAAAGAAAAACGAAAAAAAAGTTCACAGATCAAGTCGTAAAAATGGCAACGGAAATAAACATTTGAAGTGTTTTTATTCGCTTGAAAAACAGTGTCTTATGGCCCAGGGTGGCAAAATTGTGTGTTGTTTAGTTTCGGTAGCGGAAATCAGTATTTTATTATTCGTTAAGTTTTCTCTTTTATTTCAATTCTTCTCTCCCAAACTTTCCTTTATGAAAGCATTGCAGGAATGAGAATGCAGTCAAAGTCACTTTTTTTTGTTCCATGTGGAGTTATTTTTTCGATTTCTTTGCTTTAAATTCAATTATTTCGGATATTTTCTATGTGTGCCGAGGGGGGAGGAGGAGAGGAAGAATGTCTTTAAGAATTCATAAGTGAAATCAATTTGATTATGATATTTAATTTAATTTGCTGAAATATATGTATGTAAGCTAAAGCATTTAATGATTTATTTGAAGGAAATGAACAACAGGGTTATTCACAGAATATTTTCTATTCATATCCATGAATTTTCTTTTCACATACATGACAAATAGTACATAATACTGTGAACCTATAGAGATGTGAGTTTTGCAGACGCTTCACTATGCATAGATAACTTGGGATCTATAAAGATAAAGATAACGCGGATGTTATCTACTACAGCAAATATATTCTGACATCTGTGAGTCAACGCTATTGCTTTGCGAAAGTGTGAATTCTTTTCAAATCATCTTTAACTAGACAAGTTCGATCAAAAAATTTTAGGTTCCTAAATGTCGGGCAATATCAGAGGACATACCAAATTGTGTGCTCGCGTTTTCTTCCCTGTCGTTAAAACTTCTACTAAAACTATTGTGAGGTACAGAGGAGAATGATACCTTATAGCTACTATGTATAAGTTTCCTTAACCCTGGACGGTTATTTTTTGTACATTAAGGTTACTCTGCGTTGAATCGACGAACACTTTAACCCTAATTGGTTACTGTTCCTTGAATCGACGAAGCTCATTTACTCTTTACACATAATTCTTTTATGTTTGACCAAATTTAGCTCTTTTTATCCAAAATGTTGGTTGATAACGAAAGCTTGTAGTGAGTAAACGTACCCTGGCCACCCATTTTTTAATCCTGGATGATAATTTTGGTACTGTAAGGTTAGTCTTCGTTGAATCGATGAACAAAAGAAATTTTTTTTCGTCTACTGACTGCAAGCTTTCATTATCAACTAACGATTCGACGAACAATAACCACTCAGACTCTAGTCAGATTAAACACAAAATTTTGTTGTCTCTGGTCTATTTATTCTTATGCAGATGAGTGAATTTTGTGTGAGATCGGTTGTCTATACCCCCGTGAGGAATGTCAATCTCCGGTATGAGTTTAATTGAATTTTCCGGTGTATGAGTCTTTGTAAATGTGTTGATTTTCTTCTTATCTTCAATATTTCTATGTCCAAAACCCCTCTATCTGTTTATCATTCATCTAATCATTCTCTTCTTCAGAGATGCCCAGCATTCATGAAAAATTTAGATGTGTGATCCCTCTAGGAATTGAATGTATCATATTATCGGCATCGGTATGAACATCTTACCTTTCGATTTACTTTGATACCGGATTTACATAGCAGTGGTGGTTTATAGTCTCCATAGTCTAGTAGATAGTGTGTTGAGTAACTCAACTTGAGTTATTAGATATTAATAAGGCTACGGTTCAAACCCCAGGTCAGACATCTCCAACGAAACGAAATATAAAAAGGTATTTCTTTGGATACTTTCCTTCAGCCGATTTCTGGCAAAACCTCTGAGAGTTAATAAAATCGTCATAAAAATTTCTCAAAAATCTGTATTTCGGAGTCGACTTTAAACTGTAGCTCCCGCTACTCATCAAATTAAAACACACAATATAAGTGGTGTGAGAAGCTTGGTTGTAATCCCGACTGAAGGGTTTGGTCATCGATATCACGTGTCTAAGCTTTTGTGTGGAGATGCCTGTAGTCTTCCATGAACAAAGAAATTGTGATTAATTTAGACAGCATTACAGCTGCTATTACTGAGATATCAACCGAAAATTCGAAATCCCAACTCACGGATAGTCCAACTACGGCGTAGAGGCTGCAACATTTACATGAATATGTAATTAACTGTGTTGTTAATAGTTTTCAAATCTCAATCACTTCTTATACGCGTATTAAGTAATGTAAACAGTAAGATAAGATGGAGCGAAAACCAGGCGCATGAGTGCAAGGAAAGCTCCTGAAAATAAGTACACTAAGCAATGGACTGTACATAACCATAATAGGCAGCTGATGATACATCATAATCTTTCTGCCTCAAATGGTATTAAAATTTCAATGTTATTACCTACACATACATACTTACATACATGATTACAACCCTTCAATCAGGATTACGACCAAGTTTTTCACATCACTTATGTTGCGTGTTTTAATTTTATACATGAGTGATGGGACATACAGTTCAAAGTCGATTCCAAACCACAGATTCTTTTTAATGACAATTTATTTGACTCAGAGTTTTTGCAAGAAATCTGCTGATTACTGTAGAAAACTCAAGGATGATAGCAAATTCATCTGTCGTTGTTGTGGAACTTTTTGCTGAATGAGGTCTAGTTTTACTTAAGGATAAGACGCTGTCACAGCTTGCTATGCTGTTCGTTGTTGATGTTACCCATTCTGGGAACAAATAAGTATAAATTTCGGATAAAAAATCGTTGGGCATTTAACATTTGAACAATTGATTCAATTGATTGATTGATAGTTCTCAATGGATTACTATTGCAATCTTTAATAAAATATTCCTCCATATAATTTTACTTCAGTGCTGCTTTAATCGTTCGTTCTGTTATAAGTATTAAGTTCAGCTTTTAATGAATATCCATATTGTATGTATGTAATGCAAATAATCCACCCCAATAGCAAATACGTTTGTATGAAAATGATCAACACTTGAATTCAATTTCAATCTTTTGCAGACATAATCAAATAAATACGAAATTTACAGCATAAAAGCAAGCCAATAAGCAAAAATATGTACGAAATCAAAGTCAAAAAGTTAACAACTGACATTAAAATAAAAACATGACTTCAAAAAGGGGTTGAACATAACAAAAATGTACCAGTAAAAGAGGGGGAAAATGCTTAAAGCAAAATGCAATACAATTTTCAAAATCTATATTGTAAAAATATGATTTTCGAAAAAGCAATTAAAATAGTAATAAAATATATGTACATATGCATACAATCATACAAATTAAAAAATATAAATTTTTTTTCATCAATTTTTTGTAAATCTTTTGCTTGGATTTTAAGAACTACAATCATAGAGTTTGAAAGGCTTGAGTTATTAAATTTATATTGGCAATGTCGTATTCAATAAACGTTTCAAGCTCCAATCAATATCTTTCAATTTAAATGCTCTACGCAATTTAATAACATTTTTTTCTTTTTCATTTTTTAAGTATTAATTGAAATGTAAGTTTCCATTCAATATTTACCATATTTTATGGCAGGCATAGATAGGCATTATTAATACCGTATTTGCATTAGTTGCATGCCAGAATAAGTCAATTTTTTCTGATTGCCTTGCCCTCTGTCAATGCGGTTAGACTTCTAACAACTTAATCGTTTCGTTTCTTTTAATTTTATTTGTTAAACGCTATGAATGAAAGATTGAATAAATAAATGAATTGCAAATACAATCGTATTTGCTATTACAGTTCCAATGGATTGTGCACTTACCATACATACTTACTTACAATACAAGTTTATAAATTTTAATTGGCATGCATTTGTATGCATTTGGTTGCCATGTAAATTAAACGTTTAATAATCGCAAAATAAAGGGTGTTTTTTATAGAAGTATAGAACTTTAAGTTGGCATTACTTTTCAAGATGGCGACCGAATTAATAGCTGTCAAGTTATTTATTCTCAGTTTGGTTTGGCAATTCATCATGAATAGACTCATGCCTGAACAACGCTTGCAAATAGTGCAATTTTATTTCGAAAATAATGGTTCTGTGCGGAAAACGTATCGCGCACTACGTCCATTTTATCGTCGACAAAATCGTCCATCAGAGCAGTTAATTCGATTAACCATGGAACGTTTTCGCACCACGTTTACTCTTATTGATAACTCGCATCCCCAGAGACGCTGTACGGTGCGTACAGAAGAAGCTATTGCTGCTGTAGAGCGTGCACAGGAATTGGATCTGTGTCCATCCACTTTATGGAAGATTTTGCGGAAGGATCTTGGTTTGCGTGCCTACAAAATCCAACTCGTGCAAGATTTGAAGCCAAACGATCATCAAGTAAGGCGTAGATTCGTCGAATGGGCCCAAAACGAGATTACCGTTGTTCCCGATTTTCATAAGCGAATTTTGTTTAGCGATGAAGCGCACTTCTGGTTGAATGGCTACGTCAACAAACAAAACTGCCGCATTTGGAGTGAAGGTAATCCTCAAGTGTATGTGGAAACACATCCAGAAAAACTGACTGTTTGGTGCACTTTATGGGCTGGTGGAATCATTGGTCCGTACTTTTTCAAAAACGATGGTGGCCAGAACGTTACAGTCAATGGTGATCGGTATAGAGCCATGATTACTAACTTTTTCATTCCTGAATTGAATATCCATGATGTCCAGGAGATGTGGTTTCAACAAGACGGCGCAACATGTCACACAGCTCGTGCCACAATAGATTTATTGAAAGACACGTTTGGTGACCGCCTAATTTCACGTTTTGGACCTGTGAATTGGCCTCCAAGATCTTGTGATTTAACACCGCTAGACTACTTTCTGTGGGGCTATGTAAAGTCATTGGTCTATGCGGTAAAGCTACAAACGCTTGACCATTTGGAAGACAACATTCGCCGTATTATTGCCGATATACGGCCACAAATGTTGGAAAAAGTCATCGAAAATTGGACGTCCAGATTGGACTACATCCGCGCCAGCCGTGGCGGTCATATGCCAGAAATCATATTTAAAATGTAATGCCACAAGATTATCTTTCGGATAAATAAAATTCATGTCAATCGAATAATCCATCGTTGTTTTATTGCAACTAAAAGTTCTATACCTCTATAAAAAACACCCTTTACTTGCAACAACACATTATTTTATTTTTCTTCATGCATTCATCATTTAATAGCAATTTGTATTCCTAGGATAGTGATGCACAGTAGTTTACTTTCGAAGAGAGTGGGGGAGAAATCAAGTATTAAGCAAACAAGAGTTGAATGTTTTTTTTTGTCCATATTTTATTGCTTTGGTTTTATTTTCTTGATTTGATTTTTATGTTCTCATGATTTTTCTACTTTACGCATGATTTTCATCAAATGATGCATAACCGTTGCATGTGTAGACAAATCACTATTAAAGCGACACACGCATTGAGTTTTATGGCTTTGAAATGTATTTCCGTTGGGTAGTTTCACGAGGTAAATCTTGTCGAATAGTAAGTGATAATATATGAATTTTGATATAAGAGAGCTATCATGAGAGTAAGTATAGTATCTTTAATTGCGAGAAAAAGTTATAAAAACTTTATTGAACTGGATTCGGCATACTGTCTGTTGGCACAGAGAATTTAAGCCTCACCTAGCAATACAAAAGCACAAGAGCACTAAGGCGCACCATAAGGTTTTGAAGATTAAAACAGTGTAAACTGAATGAGATAGTTGATGTCCCTACAGGATGCTTCACAGTTTCAATTGAATGGCAAATGCAAGGAACACCTTTCCTATTATTGTCCAGCTGTTGGACGCATAGGATCTCTGAATTTTTTTGACGAAACTTTACCAGATACAACTTATACGAGGTGTGATCAAAAAATAAACGTTATTTTCAAATTTCGCAAGTTACGCATGTTCGATTTTCACATTTTTTTTCTGTTATGTTGGTACACATTTCTGTTATATAAAGGGTCCGCCAAATAACTTTTTTTTTTGAAAATGCTTAAAAAAACTAATGAATATTTTCTCAAATTTCTTTTTTTATTTGAAAGTACAATCCTTCCGGTTAATAATGGAAAATAATTTCATTCAAATGGCTGCCTCGGCTGGCCATACAGTAGCCTACACGATCGGTCCAATTTTTAAGCGCATTATCGATTGTGTGCAGCTGTATTTCATCAATGCCTTCACGAATCTTGTTCTTTAAAGCGTCAATTATCTCTGGCTTGTCGGCGTAACACTTATCTTTGACGCCACCCCACAAATAATAGTCCAACGGTGTCAAATCGCAGCTCCGAGGTGGCCAAACGAACGATAATGCGATCTTCAAAAACAGGGCGCAAAACATCGAGTGTAGCTTCGGCTGCGTGGCACGTAGCGTCGTCCTGTTGAAACCAAATGTTGCCAATATCCTCCTCTTCAATTTTTGTGAACAAAAAGTCGTTCAACATGGCCCGATAAAGATTGCCATTGACTGTAACGGCCACTCCTTGCTCATTTTCGAAGAAAAATTGCCCAATTATGCCTCTGGACCAAAATCTTCACCAAACAGTGACTCGTTTTGGGTGCGTCGGCTTTGCAATGTATGCGTGCAGGTTTTCACGTCAAAGATAAGTGTTACGCCGACAAGCCAGAGATAATTGACGCTTTAAAGGACAAGATTCGTGAAGCCATTGATGAAATACAGCTGCACACAATCGATAATGCGCTTAAAAATTGGACCGATCGTGTAGGCTACCAGCCGAGGCAGTCATTTGATGAAATTATTTTCCATTATTAACCGGAAGGATTGTACTTTGAAATAAAAGAAGAAATTTGAGAAAATTTTCAGCAGTTCTTTTTTAAAGCATTTTCAAAAAAAAAAGTTATTTGGCGGACCCTTTATGTTGACAATATCAGCCATTTTGGATTGTCAGTTTCTTTTTGACAAAAAAGGTTAGTCGTGTTTTGGTGTGCTCTTCGATTTTTAACTATTCGAAAAAATGGGATGATTGGGCTTTGGTTTCAATGTCATAGCCATACACCTATGATTCGTCACCAGTTATGACCTTTATGAGGAAATCTGGATCGTTGTTGAACGTCGTCAACATCTCCGAGCAATGTCCATGCGACGTTGTTTTTGCTCAAAATTTAGCAATTTTCAAACAATCTTCGCTGCCGCACATTTCATGCCTAAAACATGCCGAACGATATGCCAACATCATCAGCAACCTCTCTAATAGTGATTCGACGGTTATCCAAAAACATTTCCTTCACTGCTTCAATGTTTTCATCGGTTGTTGAAGGGCTCGGGCGACCAAGACGAGCATCGTCATTGACATAATCTCGGCCTTCCTTAAACCGGTTATACCACTATTAAAGTTGTGTTTTGCTCATAGTAGACTCGCCAAACGCCACAGTCAACATTTCAAATTTCCTTGCACATTTAATTTCATTTTTGACACAAAACTTAATACAGTTTTTTTGAACCATTTTGTATAATGTATAACGACTTTGCGCTTGTTATTCACCGTAAAGGCAGTTATTTGCACATTTCGGAAGAATCAAGGCAAACGGTGATCGTCCTGATTAAAGTCTTAGAAGAACAACTTGTTAAGAGGGGCCATATTAGTCGTGTTCGCGTTCTTTTTAAAATTTCGCACTACAGCAACGATATTATTTTGGGTACACATATATCGCCTTAGTCTAGTAGCTAGTATGTCGGCTTATTAGACGTGAAACCACGGTTCAAACCTCAGTTCAGACATCTCCAACAAAACCAAATATAAGCAAATATTTCTCAGAAGATTTGTGGCAAAAACACCTGAGTGTAAAATAAAATTTCCCTGAGAAGTGTCTCAAAAATCTGTTGATCGAAATCGACTTTAAACTGTAGGTCTCGCCGGTAATGTATAAAATTAATACACATAACATAGGTGGTGTGAGAAGTAATTCTAATTGAAGAGTTTTAATACCCAATTATGTATGTAGGTATGTACACATATTTATATGTATTGGTACTTCTTTTGAATAGAGAAGAGAAATTAGAACCTAAAAGATCAATTTACAAATGACACGAACTGCTAAGTCTCTGGGCCAATTATGTTGGAAGAAGGGTTTTATGAAATTCGCAAACCGTTTTTTATTTTTCAAAATAAATTTCCACAAATAAAGGATTCAAGATGACTTTCTAAATTAAAATTTCAATACAGTTCGACATTCTGAGCCATCAAAACATAGTTATCGACATCGTTAGGTCTTATGCAGCTAAAAAAATCAAAAAATACAGCAGCCAAGATAGTTATATTCTGCATTTCGTGATGATGAGAGCCCGTCCTAGTTTACTTCATCCTGTTGTCCTCCGACTTTTCAAATTACGTGCTCCTTGTAGTTTTGCCAATAAACTGGCCTTTGTTTTATATAATAAGTTTAAGGTAGGCCTGGTTTCCATCGAAAACAGACTTCTAATATTAATAATATGCACAGATTTTACTGGTGTCCGTTGTCACTGCCGTGTCATGCAATATTTTTTGGTGTAATCTGACAAGAAAAACTATCGACATTCTAAATATAACTGTTCCTTGCTAGGGTCCTGAAAGTAATTGTTCGTATTAAAAATGCCTTTAACACCCCACTAATACCACAATACATTGCAAGTGAATTTTTTTATGTTTATCGTAATTAAAAAAAATATAATTTTGTGGCATTTAATTTCATAAAGATTTCTAAATTAAGAAAAAAAACAATCTTTATTTGTAACATATTTATTAAGTTTTACATCCGCCTTTCGATGCCTAAATTAAATTTTAATGAATGTCTTCCATAATCCTTTGTTTCCGCCACAGCACCCTCATTTATATTTTATAAACTTCAACGCATCTTTCTTAGCACTACACTAAGCAATGTAAGAAATTCTATAGGAGTTTTCGCTTCATGAGAATATCTTGTAAACCCGAAAAGAGTGTTTAAAATGCCATTTTGCCTTGTTTCAAAATATATTTTTCATTTTAATGCTTTCGAACAAGTGTTTCTCAACAAATTCATTTGCAATAGCGGGTGTATTGCACCATTGGACTTTGCTGGAATCAAAAAGAAATCCTATGGGAGTGCTGAACATAAATACTTGCTGTACGAATATAATTGTGGTAATTAATAATTTTATTGCCATAATTTATCAGCAATTATTTGTACATGATTTTACTGCTGCACTACTTGTGTGTAAAATTGCACACGAAATTCTTTAAAAACTGCACAACTTTATGAGAATAATTTATGAAAACGTCTTTTTCCTTTATTTCATACGTATGTTTTAAATGAATTTAAAATATACTGTAATAAAATTGTGAAATTTATTTGAGACATTTTTAAGATTCTTTTAATGACAATATTTGCGACTTTCAAGAATTTATGAATGATTCAACAAAAACTTCATCTATTAAGACATAAGTGTAAGTTTCAAGGACTTTGTAAATAATTTATGGAATAGCATGTGATATAAACCCGTTTGTATAGAATAGCATGTAATACAAACGGGTTTATATAGAATAGCATGTGATATAAACGGGTTTATATAGAATAGCATGTGATATAAACGGGTTTATATAGAATAGCATGTGATATAAACGGGTTTATATAGAATAGCATGTGATATAAACGGGTTTATATAGAATAGCATGTGATATAAACGGGTTTATATAGAATAGCATGTGATATAAACGGGTTTATATAGAATAGCATGTGATATAAACGGGTTTATATAGAATAGCATGTGATATAAACGGGTTTATATATAATAGCATGTGATATAAACGGGTTTATATATAATAGCATGTGATATAAACCCGTTTATATAGAATAGTATGTGATGTAAAGCCGTTTATAAAGAATAGCATGTGATGTAAAGCCGTTTAT
This sequence comes from Sarcophaga variegata, assembly GCA_932273835.1. Lineage (NCBI taxonomy): Eukaryota > Metazoa > Arthropoda > Insecta > Diptera > Sarcophagidae > Sarcophaga > Sarcophaga variegata. Next base: position 99,466,455 of record OW026361.1, read on the forward strand.
ATAGAATAGCATGTGATGTAAAGCCGTTTATATAGAATAGCATGTGATGTAAAGCCGTTTATATAGAATAGCATGTGATGTAAACCCGTTAGTATAGAATAGCACGTGATATAAATCCGTTTATATAGAATAGCATGTGATATAAATCCGGTTATATAGAATAGCATATACTATATAAACCCGTTTAAATAGATCAGCTTACGACATAAATCCGTTTATATAGAATAGCATGTGATATAAATCCGTTTATATAGAATAGCACAAAACCGTAGAATAGCATAAAACCAACAGCATGTAATATAAATTGCTTCTCTACGATTCGTATTCTTAGCTGTTTTTATATTTTTTATACCGTTGACGAGAAAGAAAACTTAGAAATATTGAAAAAATTGAAGGGTACAAGTACTCTGCGTGCAAACAGCGAGTATGTGTGTAAATCGGATTTATCTTGTATTTCTTACTCTAATGAATTTTCTCTTTGCGATTCGTTAGGTATGCCATTCAATCATGATTTATAAGTTCATTCATTCATTCATGATTTATAAGTTTTCACCATGCCAAACTGAATTCCATTCTCCTTTTTTTTCAAGGTAAACTGTACATACCCTTAATCACTTCAGTTTAAATATTCTTTATTAAGATATTTAGAATTCTAGACCAATACAGAAATGGACACAATAAAAGCATGCTATTAATACTGTAAATAATGTGAAACCACAACTGCTTTTCAAACGCTCGCCACTGTAGTCTGTTGTAAGAAAACAATGAACAATGTATGGCCAGGATATCCGTATTGCATGATGTGATGCATCTGTATTAACAATGGAAACCAACCATTTGTACATGCGTACATACAGCATAGCCACGCAACAATAAAGAAAACAATAGAAAGGACACGCGGCTACTTTCAAATGCATCTTGTAATCATAATTTAGAAAAAAAAAACGTTTACAATAAAAAGGTACACAGTTCTACAACTCTGGTCATTTTGCTTTCCTGCTGGAGAGGTCGTTCTAAAAAAAATTGATTTGTTTTTGCTCATATTACTCATGATGAACTTATACCGTTCAAGTGGTGATGGTGGTGGTGGTGGTGTGGTCGCTGCTAATGCAATGGTAGTCTGATTATTATTTAGCATCGCCATCATCATGATGGTAATTTGAAACCATTCAAGCACATGAACCCCCAATACAATGAAAATGTATTAGCCGTACATAAAAATTGAAATTGTTCTCTGTGTTGTATTGTATTGTAAAAATAAAATTTTAATATTTTAATTGAATATTTTTACGTTACGTTTATTATGTTTATTTATATGTTAACAATTGAAAGTTCTTTATTTTGGCAATTTGTTTTAAGTATTTCATGCACTTTTTTTTGGTCTGCAATAAGTCTTACTGACTTTTACTTTTCTGCGAAGTGTACTTTAATTAAATTGAGAAATTTCTGTAAAAAAAATTGTATTTTATTCCAATTTATTTTTTATAAATATATGTACAGATTGTATGTAGTAGAGTACATGCATTCTAAGGGGATAATAAATAGTTTTCATGTTCGTTTGTTATTACTTGTAAAATGTTCAAGAATAATAGCCTACAGTGGCATGAAGAGAGTTTATTTTAAAATGACGGCGTGTAAAACTTCTATCATGAGACTGATAGACAAAAATTCCACTGTCATTATTATTTTTAAAAGTAGCTATTTTGTGGTGAAGTAATTTTAAGGATTTCAAGGTGATTGGTAACGTACTCATCAAACATTTGGCAGTTAGTCTTGCCAACAATTTTTGCAATAATCTGAGTGGTTTTTGTCCAGACTAATCTCACATTGATCACATTAAAGGATAATGAAAATCTTCTGTATATCTGATATTCGTCCACCATTCTGGCATTTCATGTAATCACTACCACTAACTAACGTCGCCGTGGTCTAGTAGATAGTGTGTTGGCTTATTAGACGAAAAGCCAGGGTTCGAGCCCCAGGCCAGACATCAAAATAAAATACAAAAAGTATTTCTTCGGCGCCTTCCTCTCAGCAGATTTCTGGCAAAAACTCTGAGAGTAAATAAAGTTGCCATGAAAAGTTTGAGAAACTAGGTCGTAATCCTGACTGAAGGGTTGTAATGACCAATTATGTATTATGTACTACCACTAACTGTATTTATAGGAGCACAACAAGTCGCATTGTCCTCAAGGATATAAAAAGCGGTACTGTAAGTGTGACTGTCGCTTTTGGTCAATGCTTCTTTCTGCTGCTTCTAATCTTTAACATGGTGGTTGGCAACATTATGGGAAAAGTTAAATCAAAGGGAAGCATTATAGCCTGACGTTTAAAAAACCGTTTTGATGAACTGGAATTGCAGCCATATGCTATTGCTGCAATGATATACAGTCGATGGCTGAAACGGTACTACTTGGTATCAGGAAATACTAACAGATTAATATTTCAACAGAAGCAGACTGGAAACGACAAGTCTTATTCTTATCATATTGTAGACCTATAATACTCTCTGAAGAGCACGTTGAGAACCGAATGAAATACATCTCTCGCGCGAACTAAATTGAAAATTTTTCACTGACTATGTACTTTGAGAGCTCAAGAACTCTTTATTAATTAATTCCTGAAACAGTTCAGCAGATTTTCTAATCTCTGAGCACAAACCGGACAGTACCCAATTGAGAACGAGATCTGAAGATGAAGATGTCCGATACAACCATTATTTAAATTAACAGCCCTCAGCATCGACGTCAAAGTCACAACTGGCATCGACAAATGCTGCTGGTAGACGCATTAATGAGCCGAACCTATTTACTACGATTAGAAGGAAATGGAAAATGGATTATTAGAGCGCTAACCTATTCATAGAAACAAGTATAATTTGCATAATCACTTCTCACCCTCTTTTGTATGCTATTGAAACGACATTAATTATATTCAAAAATTTTGGTCCGACATATGCCTTGTAAGCATAGCTGCCAGATTTGACGATTTATCGTCATTTCGACGATTTTAAGCTCCAAAACTATCATATTGACGATTTGACGATTTATGCCCTTATTTTGACGATTTTAAAAAATTAAAAATTTACATAATTTTCTTGACTTTAGTACATTAAAAGCCACTTTAAGTTCTGTATTTACGTTGCAATTGTTACTATTGCAAATTTAGGTTAGTAAAAACAGGGAGGAAAGTTTTTAAGTTACTTTTAACTATCTGTGATGATTTTTCTATATTTTACTCCTTTTTAAACCCTTAAAAGCCAAAAATTTACAACTCCTAAATAACCTCGTAGTTGACAATAAATTATCACTTGTCGTTGCAGACAATTTTAAAAATTCGAGTATAACTTCTAATATTACCATCGGAAGAATAAAGGCATGTGCCGTTTTTTTGTCGTATGACTAACACTCTGGGCATGGATGGCATTGTGTTTGGAACTATGAAAATATCTTATGGGAAGAAGGAAAGGGAAAACAGTGTTTATGGACCCTAGGCTTGTATATTTTTATACCATAAGTAACAAGAAAGACCTCTGCAGGAATTGAGTTCCACATACGATGCGAGTGCGATCCACTAGCCAATCGACCACATACGGATGTGCTAGCAGAGAAACGAGCGTTATGTAGGAATATATGATTTTCGGGAAAAAGTCCCCTTATTTCGTTCGAGTAAAATCCTTTTGTAGTAGCGATAGAACAGTGAAACACAAACCACATTGCACAGATGCTCCAATAATTCAATGGAGTTGGATACACTACGGTCTTTAACGAGCTACTACGGGCTCTTCTGTATATGATCGAGAAACCTCAAAATAGACGTTGAGTGACCAACCCATACATGAGAGTTGTATTCCATGCTCGGTCGTTTATAATTAAATGGTGTAAATAGATCAGATGATAAGATCTTAAGAAGGAACTAAAAAATGTGTCGGTTCCAGCCGACATTATACTGAATTTTCATACTCAGAATGTCAAGAGCTTCTGACTCCTTAATATTTACACCACCGATGGATTAAGATGATGCAATATTATTGCTGCGCTTATGTGTCAATAAACAACACTGGGATATATTGTTTAAACCTTAAACAATTTTTTCCTGAAAATGATATAAAATTTCTCCGTTTTTGGAAAAAATTAATAAATGAAGATGAGGGCGATTGAGGATGATAAATGTTTTATTTTTGAACTCAGATATGTACATACATTGACTTTATATGTTTTACTACAATGGAATAATTTTGGTATTTAAAAACTTTTAATTAATATATTTATTTTTTCTGGCGATTTCAATATACGTGCTTTGACGATTTTGACGATTTTTTCTCAAATATTTGACGATTTGGTGCCTCATTTATCTGGCAGCTATGCTTGTAAGTGTTGAAAATATTGCATTAAGGGAAGCATTTCTTGCACTATTTTTAATCGCCAAGTTTATTGACCCATCATCTAAAAAATGAATGTTGTTTCCTGAAGCATTTACGTGGAACCTTACATGCCACGAACAATTGATTCTAAAATATTTACTACGCTTGGCATACACTTCAATTCAATTCTAAGCTTTTAAGCCTATAAACAGCACAGTATAACGCATGCTTTGAAATCGATGCCTTTCATAATAATGTTACCTATACGTGTAATCTTCAAAAAGCTGTGGTGCGGTCAACATAACATAGATAACAAGAATATCATTGAACAAATAAGAGGCAAGGTAATAGGATTGTCGAAGCCTTGGCAATTTTTTAAGAAAAATGCTGAAGTTTATGAATAAAGAAAGGCATCAAGCTGTGGTCGCCGTGGACTAGTAGGTAGTGTGTTGGCTTATTAGACGAAAAGCCAGGGTTCGAACCCCAGGCCATACATCAAAATAAAATACAAAAAGTATTTCTTCGGCGACTTCCGCTCAGCAGATTTCTAGCAAAAACTCTGAGAGTATATAAAAAAATTGCCATGAAAAGTTACTCAAAAATCTGTCTTTCGGAGTCGACTTTAAACTGTAGGTCCCGCCACTCATGTATAAAATTAACAAACACAACATAAGTGGTGTGAGAAACTAGGTCGTAATCCTGACTGTAGGGTTGTAATGACCAATTATGTATGTTATGTATGTAAGGCATCAAGGTCAGTTTTACTAGAAAGTATAGATGATCACTTCGTAGTAAACAAAATTTGCCATAATATCAGCGCCTGGTCTTAAGAACTTAGCATTCAAAGTTCTCAAGATATTTTCTTGAGGATTCCCTGGTAGTCTAGTGGATAGTGTGCTAGGCTATTAGCGTGAGGGTCGTGGGTTCGACTCCCACCAGAGACTCTGTTCTGTGACACTACACCGAGCATATGTTCAAAATTACTCAGCTCGTAAATAATTAGAAAATAATTTGTAATTGTATTGTAATTAATAAATAAATAAGTATTTTACTTCAATTAAAAATTAGTTTCTTTCCAACTTCCAATCTACACCACTGTTCCCTATTTATTGAAAAAATATTGCATTTTAAGAGTAAATTTTTGGTCTATTTGTCGCCTACATTCATATATATTCGCACATACACACACGCGCGCCAACTAACTCACTTACAAATACTTACAACTACAATATAAGAAGGCTTCGAACAAAAACAAAAAGGACAATTACATTTTTGCATGCTTCAGTTTGGTTTACTTGCAATTCATTCCTTCATGCTTTGGTTGATGTTGTTATTTTATCATGCATTTTTACAAAAAAAAAAAAAAAATACTCACATACCAGCCCATAATCAGACATTCACAGACCCTGTTTCTTTTTTTTTTTTTTGGTTTTTGGTTTTTTGTTATCCTTTGAGCCAAATGTTTTTCATATTGTTTCCTTAGTGCCTCCTCTCTCTCTCTGTTCTGTTCTCTCTTATCTGCTTCATTTCTTGTGTATTTAAATACGCCTTCAGATTTTCTGTTTGTAAATAAAGAGCAAAAAACAAAAAAATATGAACCAAAATAAGGCAAGTATTGTAATAATATAAGAAGAAGAAGAAGAATAGAAGCACTATTATTTTACAATACAGTCCATAATATATAAATAATGAACCATGTAGTACAGTGTACGAGTATGATGATGAAGAGCAAAAAAAAAACATCAACACAAAATACAAGAGAAATAATATTTATTTATGAATACTCTTGTTTAAGCATTATTGTGTAAAAGACGACATGTTACATGATATGTTGATGATGTTCGGGTAGGTCAAGTTATGAAATATTCTAGAAGCCCTACAGTACAACATATTTTCAATTAAGCAACTTGTAGAACCCATTGCTACAGATGCTTTAGATGCTCTATGCTCGTATGTTGACCATTTTTCCTCAGGAAGGTTTGCTTTTCTGCCTTTTTTGCTCCCACGGCCTATTTACATATAATAATACCAATGTACTGCCTAAGTATTACTAGCGACGTAAGCTTTTGTTTATAGTCAGCTCCTTACGATACATTTCAGGACCTACAATTAATTACTTTCCGAGATTTTGGCAGTTTTCTACTGAAAGGAGGTCTTCGAAACGTATCATATCTTTTTCTTAAGATGTTAGAGCTGAGGTATGCAGCGATATATTATACCCTAGGCCCGATATATTAACGCTGTTATCTGTTGCTATTGTGCACAAAGGTTCCTGAAGTCTTCAAGTCCCTGTCAGAAGGCCAGCTACCATTCTCAGTCTATTTCTAAATAGTCGAACAAAAAAAATCAAAGTTCACCTCGAGTTACACGATAAAAGTTCAGATAATCTTAAACCCGAAAGTCGAAAGGCAATATATACGCCTTTCGCCAAGTATCCTTTCCCAAAATCTTGCAGAGAAAACAAGCTCATTTGTTCCTTCATTGTTCAGAATGTCCAAAAACCCATGAAATCCATCAAATGGTGGTCTTGTTTTCTGTAGCTAACTGATTCAACTTTCCAATAAAATCTCCTACTATCTTGTGTGTTGGCTTATTAGACGCAAAAGCCTGGGTTCGAGCCCCAGGCCAGGCATCAAAGACAAAATACAAAAAGTATTTTTTCGCCGACTTCCTCTCAGTAGATTTCTGGCAAAAACTCTGTGAGTAAATAAAAATTACCAAGAAAAGAAAGAAACTAGGACGTTGTACAATGGGTCAATTCGACCTCCGGGTACTCTACTTGTCTTAATTGACAAGTACACGTCCTCTAACCTATCCTAACCTAATCTTGGTTAAATCTAGTAATCAGATGGCGTAGGTTAGGTTAGGTTAGAGGACGTGCACTTTTCAGTTTAGATAAGTACACTACCCGGAGGTCGATTTGATCCATTGTACGTAACGTCCTTAAGAAGGAAGGATAAAAGATGGGATAGGAAAAAAGGAGCGGAAGTGTGAAGGGAGATCAGATGGCGCAACTACTGTCTGATAGTTTTCCTGAACCTACTGTCCAACGTAAATTAAAAGTAAAGGCCGTTTAAAAAATACACGTAAATTTCTCCATGGCTTCCGAATATTCAGAATATTCTGGACTCCAACACCACAGCTGCTGTATCACCATCAGTACTTGTCCCATTTTCTCATAAAAGGGTATGTAGCTTCCAATTTACCAAAACGTCTTATATTACTAACTGTACCTGCAAAACATTTACCCTAAACAGGAGACAATAAAAAAGTAAGCAGACACCCTCTAGAAATGTAAATTTACGATGTCCTAAAAGGAATCTCTTGGTGGACTTGGCTCCAATTACCATAACCATTGCTTTCATTTGGCTTGCCTTAAATTTTGAATACCACATTGTCTCTAGCAGCTCTATATTATTGGTACGTATTATCCCCATTTACGTGGAGACATGCCGGTTTCTGCATCTTAAATAACTCCACCTGAGTTGAGTTTATGTCCGACCTGCTATCTGTTGTATCCCCTTTGTTCATCACAGACACAGTACTAATCCACATAGTAGGTCTTTCAATAGAAGAACCAACAAGTTCCAATTTTCGGTCGCTATTTTCTGGTGAAGTCGGCGTGGTCTAGTGGCTAGTGTGTTGGCTTATTAGACTTAAAGCCAAAGTCCAAACCCCAGGTAGTAAGTATTTCTTCGGCGACTTCCTGTCAGCAGAATTCTGGCAAAAACTCTGAAAGTAAATAAAAATTGCTATGAAAAGTTTCTGAAAAATCTGTTGTTCGGAGTCGACTTTAAATTGTAGGTCCCACCACTCATGTATAAAATTAACACACATCATAAGTGGTGTGAGAAACTAGGTCGTAATCCTGACTGAAGGGTTGAAATGATCAATTAAGTATGTGTATGTATGTATGTATTTTCTGGTGAACAGTGTACTGGCTTGTTAGGCTAGGGTGCAATAATTCAATCTTCGAATACGACATCTTGAAAAAAAAAATTATTTCAGTGATCATGTCAGATTTCTTATTCGAATTTATCATTCGGAGGTAGTACGGCCACTTATGAATAAAATTACGGCACACAACATGCGTTTCGTGAGAAGCCAAGCAGTAATTCTCCTTAGAGGGTTACAATTTTACATAAAAAATTACGTCTCTAGCATAGCTTCTAACTTATTCTAACATAACCACATCAGCATAAGTAGCGCATAAGAATTAATAGCTGCATATACCATATATTTCCTTACATGTTGAAAAACATAACAATCTATTGAGTATTCTTGTCTTTATTTGGGGCAACTTCACCAGTATGGCACCATATTATGTATGATTTTCAATTTAAGGACTAAAAAAATAATAAAAAATTACAAAAAAAAAAACTCTTATACCCGCAATATCAGTATTGTATTCTTATTTTCATTATTTGTCTTAAGACTTCTCATTGTGTTGTGTTCGTCCAATTTGTCTTATTTTCCAGATAAATTACAACATATTGTTGTCATAACTTTATAAAATTCTTTGCACATCAACAATCAAAGTTTTGTGAATGTGTGGATGATTGTTTGAAATTTTTTTGGCACCAGTATTGCACATAATTATGCTGCAAAAAAAAAAATTTTATAAAAAGAATTGTTTTTTTGAGACATATTGTGTGTCCACTTAAAAAATGTATTTGTTGAAAACAAATCATTTGCAAGACGCCGAAAAACTCATTTGTTATACGCTTGATTAGAGATTTTTTTGGTTTTGAAAAATTTCAAATCTTGATTAAGCGACAAATGAAATAGGAAGCGCCAGTGCCGGCTTTAAGGCCCGGATATAATTTAAAAAATATAAAACGCTTATTACACGCAAGTTTTCGATGAATTATTCCCGTTGTCCCTTCTTCGTTAGATCGTTTTAGATTGTATTAAAATTTAGGGATATTTTACGTCAATAGATGTCACATTTGATGGTCTAATTAAAGTTCTTCTGACCAGAAAACTCAATATAGTTATGAATAGCATTGTGGTCGCCTTCACATCACCTCTATATTATAGTAACTTTCAGAAAAGTCGAAAACCTGTAGTTTTATTGTGTTGTAATAATTCGACTGACTTACACAGTATGCGCAGATCTGTACTTTAACGTATGTACATATGAAATCGATTATTCAGTTCACCTCTAAATCAAGTCTAGCCATGACATTCTTAAATTCTGCTTAACTCTCTTTTCTAAAGTTTGTTTAAATTTTTTCTTAAAAACTTTTGGTTCAAATAATTTCAAACCTTTTCGACGAAATTAAATTTGGAGTTAACCACTTCATAAGTCAATATATCGGGTCTTACAACACTTGACACTTCCCAACTTTGACAATTGATCATTGTTACCTTGTTGAAGCTATCACTGTTAAATTATCTGCCATTTATTCAATCTGTTTTGCCAAATCACAATGAACCAAAGATAAAGACTTGGATGGGCTCTGAAACAGTTGGCTGAATAATTATCTCTAGCGAAGTCGCCCATTTTTAGATGAATGGGTTCGTGAACAAAACAATATCAATTCACATGAGATCTAAGTGCGATCTATGCATTCCGAAAAAGTCATTATTTGTTGTGTATTTTGGCCTGGAAGCATCATTGGTCCATATTTCTTTGAGAATGAAATTGTCTAGGTCATTACTTCCAATGTCGAGAACTTTAGTACCTTATGTCGTTGATTTTCAACTTTTGGCCTGAATTGAGTAACCTGAACACCAACGACATGTTGTTTCAACAGAATGATGCTACGTGCCATACAGCTCATGCCACATTGGATATTCTTCACATGCGATTTGAAGTGGTCATTCCACGCGGAGGTGATGTGAACTGACCACCGAAACCGATCTTGAATAGTCCTCTTAAGTCGCAGGTGTATGTGAAAAAAATTAAGTCCAGTAGGTAGTGTGTTGGCTTTTTAGACGTAAAGCCCGGGTTCGTATCCCTTGTCAGATATCAAAACGAAATATGAAAAAAAAATATTTCTTCGGCGACTTTCAGCAGATTTCTGGAAAAAACTCTGAGAGTAAATTAAATTGCCATGAAAAGTTTCTCACAAATCTATCATTCGGAGTCGACCTTAAACTGTAGGTCTCGCCACTCATGTATAAAAATTAACTCACACAACATAAGTGATGAGAAAAGCTAGGTCGTTATCCTGACTGAAGGCTTGTAATGATCAATGATGTATATATGTGCTTATCCAAGAAAATCACAAAGCATAGCGGTTCTCAAAGCCAATATGTAATCGTACCAATTCAGCCTGATTTATGCGGACATTTTGAAGGCACTTAAAATGGATGAAAGACAACAAAACATGTGAAATACTTTTTTGCTAATAACTTTTCTAATAATTTGATTATATTCTACTTTTTTGTTATGTATTATTTCCAAAAGACTATTTACAGTCGAAAGCAATTTTAGAAGGAGCCATTTGTATGTGCAAACAGTGATTATGATCCAACTTTGATGATAATATTGAAGTCACTAGATTTTTTAAAGCATAGCCACAGTCAACGAGCCACCTAATTAGACTGTAGGCATAGCCCAGCAGTTCTTATATAAATAAAATTGATTGAATAAATAAACTGTCTTGTATTAAACAGAAATCTTTTTTTAAGTTAAAGCGTATAAATAAATAAAAATATCTTCCCCAAACATATTATTTAGTTATTTTAAACACATTTCCTTATGATCTAAACAAACAATAACAATACATACATTTATGTGGGATGTACATTAATAAAGGGTGTTTTTTATAGAGGTATAGAACTTTAAGTTGCAATAAAACAACGATGGATTATTCGATTGACATGAATTTTATTTATCCGAAAGATAATCTTGTGGCATTACATTTTAAATATGATTTCTGGCATATGACCGCCACGGCTGGCGCGGATGTAGTCCAATCTGGACGTCCAATTTTCGATGACTTTTTCCAACATTTGTGGCCGTATATCGGCAATAATACGGCGAATGTTGTCTTCCAAATGGTCAAGCGTTTGTGGCTTTAACGCATAGACCAATGACTTTACATAGCCCCACAGAAAGTAGTCTAGCGGTGTTAAATCACAAGATCTTGGAGGCCAATTCACAGGTCCAAAACGTGAAATTAGGCGGTCACCAAACGTGTCTTTCAATAAATCTATTGTGGCACGAGCTGTGTGACATGTTGCGCCGTCTTGTTGAAACCACATCTCCTGCACATCATGGTTATTCAATTCATGAGTGAAAAAGTTATTATTCATGGCTCTATACCGATCACCATTGACTGTAACGTTCTGACCACCATCGTTTTTGAAAAAGTACGGACCAATGATTCCACCAGCCCATAAAGCGCACCAAACAGTCAGTTTTTCTGGATGTAACGGTGTTTCCACATACACTTGAGGATTACCTTCACTCCAAATGCGGCAGTTTTGTTTGTTGACGTAGCCATTCAACCAGAAGTGCGCTTCATCGCTAAACAAAATTCGCTTATGAAAATCGGGAACAACGGTAATCTCGTTTTGGGCCCATTCGACGAATATACGCCTTACTTGATGATCGTTTGGCTTCAAATCTTGCACGAGTTGGATTTTGTAAGCACGCAAACCAAGATCCTTCCGCAAAATCTTCCATAATGTGGATGGACACAGATCCAATTCCTGTGCTCGATGGCGGATGGACTCATTCGGGTATTCCTCAATGCTACGCTCTACAGCAGCAATAGCTTCTTCTGTACGCACCGTACAGCGTCTCTGGGGATGCGAGTTATCAATAAGAGTAAAAGTGGTGCGAAAACGTTCCACGGTTAATCGAATTAATCTGATGGACGATTTTGTCGACGATAAAATGGACGTAGTGCGCGATACGTTTTCCGCACAGAACCATTATTTTCGAAATAAAATTGCACTATTTGCAAGCGTTGTTCAGGCGTGAGTCTATTCACGATGAATTGCCAAACCAAACTGAGAATAAATCACTTGACAGCTGTTAAATCGGTCGCCATCTTGAAAAGTAATGCCAACTTAAAGTTCTATACCTCTTTAAAAACACCCTTTATATGTATGTATAATGAATGCAGTTAATAAAACATTTTCAAAGACGCAATACAAACAATACATCATCAATTTGTTGGCACTCTCAATTTCCCACATCAAATCTACGCATGTGGCTTATAAACTACAACAAAAGCAACAAAAAAAAAAACAAACAAAAAAAATAAAACAAGACTGCATTAAACTAAACTGAAATGTTGAAACAAACATAACACAATATCCACAATATAAGAGAATACCGATGAAAAGATAGAGATTAACAGAAAGACAAAAACAGAACAAAAAAAAAAAAGCGGAAATGGAAGCGAGATCATCATCAGCACCCATCACTAAACCTTTTTAAAAAAGTGAGTGATACGAAGGAAAAACGTAATGAAAAGAAGAAAACAAAAACAACAACAACTATTGCAAGTGCAGGCGTGTTTGACGTTTTGCTTCATTTGCATGCCACCATTGAGTAGCTTGTCTGAGTAGCTTGTCTCTGTTGTACCACAAACATCACCAATCATTTTTTACGAGTACGAAAACAAATAGGCGCAACAGACAGACAGACAGACCGACAATCAGAGCTACGTATGTATGTATGGAGACAAGCATTCATCTTTAAATGTCCAAACAAACAAATTGAATAAAAACAAAGGAAGAAGGCATAAATTGTGTAATAAAGAAAAAATATATTGGCATGTAACGAATTGATAGCGTACCCTATGGTGCAATATTAAAAAATGCATTTAAGCATCTTATTGGTAAGATATCTTGGAACTACTCTAACTACCAAGAGGTCTACCCCAACCCCTAAAAATGAAATTATACATTGGAAGTTCAGGTAGTGAAAACTTTTGAAAAACCTCGGTCTCAATGAACAAAGTTTCGCAAAATTCATATATTTTCAAAGAACTCCTTGTTTCTAGGACAATCGTTCCTGCTGCTGCTCTTTAGTAGTAGAAACAGCAGAGAAGTAATAAGAAAGTGAGAGAAATGTATTGTGACAACCCTATGTTCCTTAGATGATGCACACACTCTGCAGGGCTAATTTAAGCTTTGGCCTGTTAGATCTTCCTGCTTATTTTCTTTGGTATAAGTAACACAAGGTATATAGACAAACACATACACGTACAAACGTATACACATAATTGAGAACTGTAGCCCGGATTACAGTTCAGTTTCTTATGCGATCCATGTCTTGTGAATTAATTTTGTAGTGGAACCTACAGCTTATATTCGAATCTGAACTTAAGGTTTGAGTGGCATTTTTATGGCTATGAATTACCTTGGTGGTCTGTAGTGTATTGGCTTATTATATATGAGTCAAACCCCAGGTCCAACTAAACGAAGTATGAAAAAATATTTCTTCATAGTAAAATTACCATAAAAAGTTTCTCAAAAATCTGTCTTTCGGAGTCGACTTTAAACTGTAAGTCCCGCCACTCATGTATAGAAATTAACGCACACGACATAAGTGGTGTGAGAAATTAGGTCGTAATCCTGACTAATGGGTCGTAATGACCAATTATGTCTGTATGTATGTATGTGTATGTATTAATTACCTTCAAATCATTGACTAAAATACTGGTGAGCAAGTCGTGCAAAGTAAAAAACATTTGCTTTGCAGATGTCAGAGCTTAGATTTGAACTATAAGTTCTCGTCTAGTAAACCAACACATTGCCACTAGACTACGTCGAATATCGCACGGCCAAACAGGACTGCTTCATTTGCTGCCTGGAAGATAACTCACACAAACTGCAGTGCACCAAAGCACACAATATAAGTCACTAGTCAAACAAGTATTCGGGGAGATGGTACGGTTGTTGGGCACAAAGTTTCGGCGCACTTCTTGTGGTGTATCTGAATAATTTGATGAAAAACCCTCCCTATATGCTTGTAACAAAGTACTGGAAAGGAATAAAGTCTCATAACTAGGACAGCTCACAGGATCTGCATTCGTCAGACGTATCTTAATGTATGGATGCCTGGTATGCTGGGAGTTCCTTTTCAGGCCAACTGGGCTTAACAGGTTAACGCAGGCGAGTACCACCGGTGGCCTGCACTAGACTGCTACATCCGGTGACGTGTACTACCGGTGGTACGCATTTGATTATACTATTTGACGGTAAGTAACACCAAATTTTTAGATCTTTAGAACTCCTACTGCCGAAAAAGAATACTTGAGTGTCAGACTCAATTAAAAGCATTTTTCGCTGTCATCGATTGGTGTGACCAACTGGCGTAGGCGCGCAAGAAGCAGAGGCGCCTGGAAGAATGTGTTGCGGCAAGCCGAAATCCGTTAAACGGGTTGTTATGACCAATTAAGTAAGTAAGTAAGTAAGTTCACTGTTAACTTTCAGAATATATAGTGAGGATGAGACGAATTCACTAAGAATTCGCACAAAATTCAGACAAAACTTTACACGATACCGTTGCATAGTTGTCTATGCTGAATAATAGCTGCCGTCCGATAGAGCGAAAACCACTAAGTGTAGCCGCTAGTGGGAGTCAAGCATGAATTAGAGGGACGGCTAGAACGTGTTAATCTAATATGGCGGACAGAAAGATCTGTCAATGCATTATATCTCTGAGTATTAGATCAGGGGCACTCACGCGAAAGACAGTGGTCTTGGATATACAAGACAAATGACTTCTGAGTGATCTTTAGAGACGAGTAAATGGAGGAAACTCTTTTTCACTTACTGAGTACATGTTAAGCGCCATATTGATAAAGACGACTATAACTTGCTTTCTACTATCCAGACTATCTTACTGATTTCTCGAGAATAATACGAGGTTTAGTGACTCTATCAAAAACTCTGAATGGTTCAAAGACCCGATTAAATAATTTAATACCAACTTGTAACTTCTTAATCTACAAACTTTATAATGATTCGAGTAGATTTGTTTTCTTTATAATGATTCGAGTAGAATAAAGCCCTTTCGTTTATTGTTGTCATTGTTAAGAACCTACCAATGATTGTTGTGATTGTATGTAGACATGTATGTACATGAATTTAATACAATAAATTTATGTACATACATGCCGTATATCATTGTTTTGTTAAATACTGATTTATGTTTTAAATATTACGTATCGTGTGTTACATGTTGATTGCCAAAGTTGTTGAAAAACTAAGAGATTTAGAATTGAAGGAGTGGTTCTGGTGTTTTTTTTTCTTTCATCACATACTCAGAAAGTAGTGCGTTTTTAGCA
Organism: Sarcophaga variegata; assembly: GCA_932273835.1. Taxonomy (NCBI): domain Eukaryota; kingdom Metazoa; phylum Arthropoda; class Insecta; order Diptera; family Sarcophagidae; genus Sarcophaga; species Sarcophaga variegata. The sequence goes on from OW026361.1 coordinate 99,482,079, forward strand.
TGATATTTGTGAATTTAAGTTGTATTTTTTATATTCTGTAAAAAACTGTGACAATGGGTCCCACTGTTTTTTTTACACTTTATGCGGAGAGATATTTATGGTTTAGTAGGGGAAACATATAGCTTCTGAGGGTGTACAATAAAAAAAACAAATTTATTAACCTTAAAATATTCAATGGATTTAAGCGCTTACAAATCTGCAAAAAATTTATGATATCAGTACCTAAGGTTCTATATCAGAACGCAAATAAATTAATAATAAATTGGTTGCATAACGTAGAAATACGAAGTCCACTACAGGTGATCTGTTATAGTAGAACTTTATTCGAAAAAGTGGTGAAATATTCGACCCGATATGAGTTCGTAATATTCTCTCATGACAACGCTTGGGTGCATGTTTCACCCAAGAATTTTCAATTAAGAAAAGTACAGTACCCGGACGTCGATTTGACCCATTGTACAACGTCCTAGTTTCTCACACCACTTAACTGTTTGTAGGTGGTGGTGATGAATAATTTTCTCAATACATTTATAGTCCTAACTTTATCCCGCCCGATTAAATTTAGTTTTGATAGACGAAAATTACTCTCACTAGTGTACTCGCCATAATAATAAGTCTTTTCATTAACACTTCATTAGTTAAACAAGTTATCCGATATTGCAACTTCTTTATGAAAACGTTTGCTGTCATAATAAATGGTGGGCCATTTAATAGTTTAAATTTAAAAATGTAATAAAACAAAAACGATTTGGAATTTTCGAGTGTATGGGGTCGTATCTCGGCAATGGCATCACGAATTTTGGCCTTCAAATGCTCAATTGTCTCTGGTTTGTCGGCATAACACTTTTCTTTCACGGCGCCCTACAGAAAATTGTCCAACAGTTTGAAATCGTAGGTTCATGGCGGCCAATTGACATCACCATTCCGGCTAATTAAATGGCCATCAAACTTTTGACGCAATAAATCGATTGTGGCATGAGATGTATGGCAAGTTGCCCCATCCTGTCGAAAAACATCGTTCACATCAATACCATGTAGTACGGGTACAAAAAAATCGGTTATTATGGTGCGGTAGGTGGCTCCATTGATCGTAAAGGTTGCGCGCCGTCTTAATTTTCAAAGGAATATGGGCCAATTAAGCTTTCGCTCTACAAGCCGCGCCAAACAGTCACTCGTAATAAGTGCATTGGCTTCTATAAGACCTTGCGTGGATGATCTGTGCCCCAAATAGGGCAATTTTGGTTATTAACGTACCCACCAAGATGAAAATGAGTTTCATCTAAAAAGTCATTTTGGCAAAATCAACATCATCGGTTGTCGTTGGTCCAATAAATCCTGATGTTGCTCAAGCGTAAATCGATTCATTACGTAGAGATAATATACAGAATTTTGTGATAGAATTGAATCACATAAGTATTGCAGGATAGTTCAAATTAAAACCGATAGATGGCCCACCCTATATAAAATTGGCTATTAATTAAGGAAAGCAGTTACTGCTATAGTACCTATAAGGCTTTTTGCATGTGTCAGTAATATGATTGCAGTGTACATAATTGGCCATTACAAACTTTCAGTCAGGATTACGGCCTAGCTTCTCACACCACTCATGTTGTGTGTGTTAATTTTATACATGAGTGGCGGGGCATACAGTTTAAAGCCGACTCCGAATGACAGATTTTTGAAAAACTTTTCATGGCAATTTGATTTTTTTTCAGAGTGTTTGCCAGAAATCTGCTGAGAGGAAGTCGCCGAAGAAATATTTTTTCCATATGCCTCACACCTGATAAGATAACACACTGCCTACTAGACTACGGCGACTTCTATGAGTGCAGCGTAGTTCCATGAAATTTTCCCAGCGCGTTAGTATGTTTTGCCATTAAAAGATACCTGATCCGAGGCACAGGTATTAATAATTCTCTCGAGCGTTTTAGGCAGAATTTAGAGTATAGAATAGGCCTCATATCTTAGATACTTTACCCCTCATGGCAATAAAGACAATCTTATAAACTGTCCAGTTCAAAGGACAAAGAACATAATAAATACATAATTACAACTCTTCAGTCAGATTACTACCTAGTTTCTCACACCACTTATGTTGTGTGTGTTAATTTTCTACATGAGTGGTTGGACCTACAGTTTAAAGTCAACTCCGAACGACAGATTTTTTTTTGAGAAACTTTTCATGGCAATTTTATTTACTTTCAGAGTTTTTGCCAGAAATCTGTTGAGAGAAAGTCACCGAAGAAATATTTTTTCATATTTTCGTTTTGATGTCTGACCTGGCATTTGAACCGTGGCCTTTCGCCTAATAAGCCAACACACTACCTACTAGACTACGGCGACTTTTATGAGTGCAGCGTAGTTCCATGAAACTTTCCCAGCGCGTTAGTGTGTTGTGCCATTAAAAGATACCTGATCCGAGGCAGAGATATTAATAATTTTCTCGAGCGTTTTAGGCAGAATTTAGAGTAGGTTGATAGGCCTCATATATTAGATACTTTACCCCTCATGGCAATAAAGACAATATTGTAAACTGTCCATAAGCAATCTGTGCTCAATATGGAACTTTAATACGAATCCTGCCTTAATACGAATTTTAATTTCTTTAAGATCCTTTTTGTATTGAAATTCATTTAATTTTCTGTTCGGCCTCGAAAGACTGTATCTTGCTTACTGTTTTATGTTATTCCCAACCAATCTCATCACAGTTCCTTTAATTTTCTTCTTGTCTTCATACACTTTAAAGTCAATCTGAAAACGTGCATCTTCTTTAAATTTTTTTTCCAATTTTTTTAACAAAAGAAAAATTTTGTCGATCATTTGTTTATTTATACAGTTTAAAAAGGTTTTTATCCATCAACTTCATAGTGGTGAGAGGAAATTTAAAAAAAAAGAAAATATATTTGGGGACCTTTTTTTTTAAATAAAACAACAACCAACAAAAAAACAAAAAAGAAAGAAGGAAGAAATTGATGGAAAATAATTTGATTTACATGTTACTTTGTTAGCAGCAGTTTAAAGCAAACAAAAGAGTTGAATGAGATGATGAATTACAGATTTTCTTCATTTTTCCAGTTTGAAAAATTCCATTTTCACTTAAGAAAAGGTGATGCTAATGATTGATTATTTAACAATACAAACACATAAAAGGCACCAATTGATTTCAATCTTAAAAGGTTGGTTGTTTTTTTTCCTATTTTTAGAAGAAAAATAACATAAAAATTAAAATGATTAAAAGAAATTTATTGGTAAATCAATTCGATTTCCTGTTTAAATATTTAAAAAAGTTTTTCTTTTTTCTTCTTGTTTTTTTCTTGTTGTGTGTATTGTGTTTGCAGCAGAGCAAAATATTAGCATTCCACGTCCCTGCACCAATAATTTGTTTCCATAAAATGTTTACAAGATTCACACGATTTCGTTTTTGGTTTTTTATCATGTTTTTTTTTGTTATCATTTTTTTTATCCTAGACCTGAATAAATTTGTTGGTCGATATTTATTTTTTTACCGCCGTTCACAAGGGTTGTTTGTTTTCGCAAGGGTTTGTTTTCTAGTTTATGGGTGTCCTCTGCCAACGTTCGATCATTTATTTTAATTAGCAACAGTGTTAATGGTGTTGTAAAGCTGTTGTTTATTTTCTTGTCTCAGTTGGTTTTCTCTTTGTTTTTCTATTTTTTTCTATTCAAAACGTGAAAGGGTACTTCAATAAAAACTGAATTTTATTAGAAGCAGATAACCATGATGCCAAAGTCTGAAATAGGTTAGGATACACGGATGAAAAGCAATTAAAGCTAGGTACTAATTGCCAATGATAATGATTAGAGATCAGCAATGAATCGCTTTTTCGCTACTAATAAGTAGTCATGAAATTTTGAGTATGAGTGAGTCAACAATATTGAAATCCAACTACTCTGATTCATACTCACTCATACTCATTCGTACTCACTACAACATTGATTTATAAGTACAAGTTGCAATGAGTATGAGTACAACGTTGACATCGAACTCATAACATTCGAAATATGTTTGATTCATACGCCTACTAATTCAGATTCATAGATTTCGAAAAGTACTTACAATACTCATAAATGATTCGAGTGATTCGAATCATTCATCAAAATTTACAGTCTTAGTTGTTGTTGCATTTACAAAGAAAGAAGAAAGAAAATACAAAGACAGCAAGCAAAGCAAACACACAACCTTCTAGTGAGTATTGTAGTGTTCACACGCGAATCATAATTATTTTGTGATCCTTGTAAATGTTGAGCCATGGAGAGTCAAAATCAACAACATCGTATGTATAGTTAAGTATGAGTACGATGAGTACTTCAAACTTTGAATATGAGTAGTTTGAGTATAATATTAAAATAAGTATGAAAGCGTATAAGTATCAGAAATTATGAGTATGATTTGAATGTACTCATCGTTTTGAATACTCATTGCTGACCTCTGATAACGACATCGTTCTTATGATTTGAATTGTTAGAGAAGTCATGATTTTTTCTAACTGAGAGCACACATACAATACATTACTCCCCTACTTTTGCAATTCATTCGGTATAAACACCGAAAAAGAATTCATAGGCTTAAAGAGTAATAACATCAAATTGGTATCCAATTTTTGATTTTTTTTCCTGAAAAACGTTGACCCACTGCAATTGTTCAGAGTTTCTGGCGAGACTTGAAACTACAGATCCCGAACTTAAAGATTACCAAACTTTCTACAAGACTACCGTAGTATCCTACATTTTTAAAAAATAGGAAAGAGTTGTCAACAATTTAATCAAAGAAAAATATTTGATAAACACTCGAGTTTGATGAAAACATGTTGCAAGAATGCCTAAAACAATTCGAGCATCAAAAATACTGGATATTGCCCCAGTTAAGCAAAAAAACAGAGGGCACAGTAGGCTGAAGTGCTAAGACTTCGTACATACATATATACATGGATGTTATAGATCATATCTCTATAAATATGCTCACGACATAGATGAAGCATGCCCTGAATGCCGCAATAAGGGGGAGACGGCGGAGCATGTTAACCTCATATGATAATTGGAACGCAGTATGCGTTTCCGCAAGGAAGGTATTGATGCAATAAAGATTGGCTAAGAAAGCAAGCTCAGCAGAAATGGAACGCAGCACTCGCTGAATCTCCACCCCAGCGAAGTAATACTTGATTGGTTGGAAGACTGACGTACGAGGTTGGGTTTAGTACCTAGGCGTTCAGCAAGGCGAGAGTACATTGGGTAAGCCGGGCTATCAATGCCTTTTGTGGATGCCCAGCCTTTAGCCCGTAAAGTTAAAAAAAAAACATACATAATTGGTCATTGTAACAATTCAGTCAAGGCTACGCCCTAGCTTCTTACACCACTTATGTTGTGGATGTTAATTTTATAAACGAGTAGTGGGACCTACTCCAAATGACAGATTTTTGAGAAACTTTTTCATGACAAGTTTATTTACTCGCAAAGTTTTTGCCAGAAATCTGCTGGGAGGAAGTAGCCAAAATAAATTTCTTTCAAATTTTGTTGGAGATGTCTGACCTGAAATTTGAACCATGTATTACACTTAATAATGCATCACCCTTTATGTTTTAGCTTGGTCTTTAAAAACTTTATTTGATTTTATTTCTACTCTGTTGGAAAATGTTCTTCTATTGAAGGGTTTTCGATGTCTATACCACGGTTATCAATTTTTTTAGTACAGCAAATATTTGTTTTGTTATCGTTTGAAAAATTAAAAGGAGATGCATGAGTTTATAACGTGTGACGAATTTTTTATGCAACCAAAAAAAAAAAAGAAAAGAAAATATTTTATTTGTTATTATCATGCTCTTGACACATTATTAATGTCATATGATGCCCTATTAGTTGTCTTGTTTTTTTCCAACATATTTAAGTATGTATTGCCTTTAAGGGTAATGATTGGCAATATTTCTTTAAATTAAAAGATATTTGAGTTGATTTGGGGTTAAATTATAACTGTTTTCATTAATTAACTTCACTTCAAGCAATTTCTTATAAAGTTTTCAGATCTTCTTTGTATGAAAGCTTAGCCTAATTTTTGTTAATCAAAAGAAAATATGAGTAATGCATACATATTGTTTATAAAATTTTCTAAATAATTGAAAATAAATTACAAATATAAGTCTGTATGCATTTTATCTGTTTTATAATTGAATTTCAATCAATTTTATTGCATGGCCTTAAGAAACAAACAAACAATTCTTTGATTCCTTTTTTCTTTTTGCAAACAAAAACACAAACAAAAACCAGATAAATTCAGGCAAAATTAAAACAAAAAAAAACTGAAATTAAAATCTTGACAAACAAATAAATATGATTTCAATGCAACAACAACAACAACAACGCCTAAAAGATTTTTACAAAGAAAACACAACAAAAAAGAGAAGTCAAAACATATTTTAAAACTAACAAACGGACAATAAAAAAAGGTACAACCCAGTCCGGTGCACTTGATGCTGTTGCAACTACGAAAAAAGACACACACACAGAGTACTGTGTTGAGCCAACCTGTTGTTGGGAATGTATGTCAGCTTTCTTAAGTGTGTACACCTAGAGAAATATTATGATCGAATATTCTTTGCAACTGACGCACCATTTGAAGCTGAACTTTGTATGGATACTGTACCAGATACATTGGAAATTGCATTTCCGATTAGCTAGCCAGAAACGGTATGGAGTTCACAATCTCCAACATATTACAGGTCTTGGGTATTCCGATTGCCTCAGTTAAATTGGATATAGTCCACAAAAGCTGAAGCTGAATGTCGTTGGCAGCTGGAGGGTGCAAACAGCATTGCTAGACTCTGACACGTATGAAAAAGAAGAGGACCAGCTTTCTTCCGTCTTTAAATCGCATGACCAGTAATCGCCTAATAGCTTATAGTTCTATGGTCCATTGTCCTTTTGATAGTCATGTTCAAAGGCTGGACATTCCGGCTAATTATTTCAGCATGAACTTTGGGTCTGAGGAGGACGAAGAGACTGCCTAGCAATTCATGTGTTTGTGCCCTGTTCTTGTCATAACAAGACGAGCGGTATTGACTTCTTGTTTTCTTATATATTTGATCGAGCTCTCTGGTATAAAGATTTCCACAGTAGCAAGACTTATTTTGTACTCGAGCTTGTATTCTCTAGGGAATCTAGGGAGTCCCAGGCATAAGTAAAACCTCTTCTTTTAAGAGAGGACCACCACCTTAAATACATAATTGGTCAGTACACTCTTCAGTTAGGATTAATCACGCCACTTATATTCTGTGTTAATTTTATACATGAGTGGCGTGAGCTTCGACTACGAACGATACATTCCTGAGAAACTTTTTCATGGTAATTTTATTTATTCTCAGAATTTTGCTAGAAATCTGCTGAGAGAAAGTCGGCGAATAAATGTTTTTTTTATATTTTGTTAGAGATGTCTGAGCAGGGGTTTGAACCGTGGCCTCACGTCTAATACGTCAACACCCTACCTAGACTACGGCGACTACAACCTTACCTAACTTAATCTAACCTTCATAAGTCATAGAAATTAAAAAAGAAAGACCTTTTTAAAGATTTTAGTAAGACATTTTTTGAAAAGTAAGATTTTAGAGTAGAAGTGATGGTCGTATAATTTATTGAAACTCTTTTTTTTAATTCATTTAATCTGACTATGTACCTAATATTGTAGTGTATCTACACTTGGTCTAATTTAATTTAACAAAATGTATGCAAATATACTTACAAAATTCATTTCAAACCTTGAGGTACAAACGTTTTGCAACATCTTCATACATGTACAGTACCATACATTGTAAAATGCCAATAACGGAGAAAAAATAACAAAAAAAATTACTTAAAATGACCAGAAGAAAAATGTAGTAGTTGTTGTTGTTATTTTGTTTGTTTCTCATTGTAGTACAAGAAATACAAAATCATAGTTTGACCATCTTTTTTTTCAATTTTTTGTTTTTTATGTCTTCTTTGACTGTGTTTTTCGGTTTTGTTTTTCTTATGGAGTGGACCACCTAGGAATTTTCTACATTTGATTTTTTGTTATTGAAGATATTGATTGTGTTTATTGTTGTAGTTACTGCTGTAGTTATTATTTCTTTTTTTTTCTTTCTGGATACTGATTCAATTGCAACCTATGATATGTACTCAACAATGCTGTTGCTGCTACTCATGGGTAAACGAAAAGGTTAACAGTTGTGGTTACAAAAATAGTGCAGTAAAGTAAAAAATTGTTGCTCTTTATCTAGTCACTAATATTTTTGTTGATTGTGATTTATTTGGGTATTTTTTAAATTCATGCAGGATATTTCCAGTTAATATATGATTCATATGATAATATTATTCATAATATATATTATATAATATATATAAAAGCGTCTGCTTTCTAAGCGAGTGTTTTTTGGATTTCGAATATACTGCTCAATACGAGACTTCTCAGTCTTTCTAAAAATTAAATCCCCGTTTTGAATGTCTGAGTAAAAGGGAGTTTAGAAAATTTAAATGCTATGAATCATATATTAACTGGAAATAACCTGCATGAATTATATAAAATATATTATATTATATATAATATATATTATATTATATATATTATATATATTTTGTCACCGTAGACTAGGGTGTTGGCTTATTACATGTGAGGACAGGGTACAAACTCCAAGTCAGGCATCCTCAGCAAAACGAAATATTAGCAGATTCTGGCAAAAACTCTGAGATTAAATAAAATTGCCATGAAAAAGTTTCTCAAAAATCTTTCGTTCGGAATCGACTTTAAACTGTAGGTCTCACCACTCATAAATGAAATTAACACACACAACATAAATGGTGTGAGAAGCTAGGTCGCAATCCACACTGAAAGGGTTGTAGTGACTAATTATGTAGAGCATTACATACCATAAGTTAGGATAACCGAAAGCTTTTAAGTGCATTAAAGACCAAGTCGATACAATTGAAAGGAAACGTCACATGAAGCATTGACAATGTAGCAAAAATTACGTAGATATTCTGGGGTGATCCAGATGGAGGTAAACCATAAGAATTTCAAGTATTTTACGGCTGAATAAGAGCCAAATAAGAGTATAAGTATAAGTATAAGAGTACTGACGGGACGCTCCGCTTTAAAGGTACATCTGAGTCGTACTGGCCTGATAAAATATAACGAACGATCAAGATGATCAAGATATGATCAAGATATTGCAACGATGTGATGAAGATATTGAAATACATTTTTGTCTTAGCCGGGGCATCGTAGATCGCAATATTTTACAGACAACACTATACCAAACATAACTCGTCTCGGGCTGGAAGAAGTTAAGGAAATTTGTACTGGACACAGACTTCGTATAGAATGTAAGTTTGGTAAGCGCATAAAAAATCTATTTGATGACTTTTGTACATACTAAACCCTATAGTTGGTTACCTCCTCTTCAATCCATTATACTCGTAGTTAATCGTTCCAGTGACCAAATATAGTACTATGTAGGCCTGAATATAAATCTCCATGTCGCCAGATACTGTATAAGATTCGCAGCATTTTTCTTTTGCTATCCTTAAGCAAGGCCTATAATTAAACAATGTTTTTATTTTGAAATCTTTCTTTTACTTAAGGAACAGGGTTTTCGTCAAGCATCTCTCTCAACTTATCATCACTTCTTTTGCTTTGTTTTGATTTCTTTAAAAAATTTTCTATTGTATTGAAGTAGGTATGAGGATGATAGGACTGTCATATAACTCTGATAGCACACAACGCTCTCAGTGACCCTAGGTTATCCCATCAAACCTATCGGTGTGAAACTTTACTAAGTCTTTCTCAAAAAGCGGTGATGCCTATATTTTTTATATCGTTCGATATTGATTTCTTCTATTTGTGATGTTGAGGGCTTTTTGAATGGATTATTTAGAAAGCGATGGAAATCTCTTAACCTCTAAAATTCGACAAAAAAGGAGAGCATTTTCTTCGTTCTCCAACGTATTCAAATATAGATGGCTCAAGTATTTTAAACAATACACATTTGGATTGAATTGAAGAATTTTGAGATCAGACTAAGACAATTCTATGTCTTGTAATGCTTGTAATTAAAGCATTAAGCAATCATCATTAGCCAGATTCGAATTTAAAAAATTTTAAAATAGGTTATATGGCTGGCCATAAATTTGCCTCAAATAATCTTGTATACGTATGTATATAGATTTGGGACTCCATTGCTTTTATTTTTTTTGCTGATTTTAGATGACATACATATTAGTCAGTTTTTTTTGAAATACAATTCATACTGGCCATATTTTGTTGGTATGGTATAACGAAGGGTATGTCTTGGTCGACAATTTGAAAATTTTTGTTTTTTTTATTTTAAAACCAAATAATGAAATAGATTTTCAACACAACAGTGCTATTTATTATCATCATCATTATCAACATCAATACGATGATGATGATAATGTTGATCTTAAAGCATATCGCATGATGACGTTGTTGATAATATTAATTATAGAGCCTTTCGGCTGTAAAAGTGTGATATTGTTTGTTCTTCATTTCTTCATACAATGCCTTGCCATGTATTTGCCATAAGACACATGCAATATTTGAATAGTTTAAAGCAAACGTACATAAGTATAGTTTTAAATAAAAACAGACAATGATTTATTTAATCAATGGATTTTAGATACCAAAAACCAAACTGAATGTATGGCCTCAAGAGACTGGCGATATTTTTTTTTTGTTTGTTTTACAATGAAAACAACACAATCGAAAAACAAACGAAAAAAAAATTAAACATAGTAACAGGAGTATTCATATGTATTTGGACAATTATGTTGCAAAAAGACAAAGAAATAAACAAAAAATTAATTTCTATTCTAAGGTAAGAAATTGGTAGATTTTTATCTTTTAGAAAATCAAACAACATTGTTGCATTATGAACGTACTTTTTTTTGTATTATTTTTGGTAATATTTTCAACAAAAGGAATAAAGGTTATTACAAAACTCTGCATAAATGAAAATCTGTATCATTAGCTGAGTTAGCTGCATCATTAGCTGAGTTTAGTTACACCTCCAGTAGTGGTGGGTTAAAATATCATTTCAGAAACTGCATGAATCTTGGCTTTTTCGTTGTCCTCGCAATCTAAATAACATTTATATCTACTTTTAATAGCTAATTTCTATGCAGGTCGGTTCATATGAGCCTTGGAACCATTACAGAAGCAATAATCCTTAATAGATTGTGACTTCCGAGCAAATAAGTTTACAACCTAAACCTACAATTTTATCGCAGAAAATATAACTTAAAGTGTGTGTGTGTCATATCATACAAATTTTTTATTTGCTGGAAAGTCCTATTCTTCAACTGTGCGCCACAGATGTACACATACATAATTGTCCATTACAACCCTTCAGTCAGGATTACGGCCTAGCTTCTCACACCCCTCATGTTGTGTGTGTAAATTTTATACATGAGTGGCGGGAACAACAGTTTAAAGTCGACTCCGAACGACAGATTTTTTAGAAGCTTTTCATGGCAATTTTATTTTACTCTCAGAGTTTTTGCCAGAAGTCTACTGAGAGGAAGTCGCCGAAGAAATATTTTTTAATATTTCGTTTTGATGTCTGACCTGGGATTTGAACCGTGGCCTTTCGTCTTATAAGCCAACACACTACCTTCTAGACCACAGATGTAACGTATCGCAAATATCTAATTTTCAATGACTCTGGCTCATACATCAAGCTAAGTTATGTTAAGGCATAAGTTGTGTTGAGGACCTCTATGGCTGTGCGACATTAGAAAACTCCACAAGAAAAAGTCCAACGAGGTCAAATCACACAATTTAGGGCGGCCAGTTAGAAGTCACCATACTCTAGTAGGTGTTGTGATGGCTTATTAGACAATAGCCTTGGTTTACTCCCTAGCTCAGTAATCTCGAACAAACATATGATACTGAAAAACTAGGTGTTTTTAGTTGAGTAGTAAGTAATTTATAGCTTCACGTTGGCTTCTTAGACATAAGCCGACGTTTCAAACCCTTGCGCAGATATCTCGATCAAAACGAAATATGAAAAAATATTTCTTTCGGCGACTTCTTCTCAGAAATCTTATGACAAAAGCTGTGGGAGTAAAAAAAATTGTCATGAAAAATGTTCTCAAAAATCAGTCAACAGGAGTCAACATTAAACTGTAGGTCCCTCTGCTAATTGATAAAATTAACACACGCCGCATGAGAGACATGGGGGCTAGGTTGTAATCATGATTCAATCTGGCATAAGCTGTGTAGTACGCAACGCCCTCCTGTTGAAACCACATTTCATTGGTATCTAAATCATCAAGAAAGAGTGGTAATCATCGACCTATAAAGCTCGAGGTTGACAGTAATGACCTGATAAACTTTGTGCCCCAAAAAATATGGTTGAAGCCGCTACTCAAAAATCCACATCTAACTGTAACTTTTAGCTATGTACTGAACGCTCTTGGATATCACAAGGGTTGGAATCGTTCTAAATTCAACAAATTTGTTTGTTTACGTAACTATTTATCCTCAGCTTGGAATCATCAGTGAAGGTAATTATTAAGCAGTGCGTTGGCTTAAGTCGCCGTAGTCTAATAGGTAGTGTGTTGGCTTATTAGACGTAAAGCCAGGTTTCGAGCCCCAGGCTAGACATCAAAACAAAATACAAAAAGTATTTCTTCGGCGATTTCCTCTCAGCAGATTTCTGGCAAAAACTCTGAGAGTAAATAAAATTGCCGTGAAAAGTTTCTTAAAATCTGTCGTTCGGAGTCGACTTTAAGATGTAGGTCCCGCCACTCATGTATAAAATTAACACACACAAATTGAGTGGTGTGAGAAGCTAGGCCATAATCCTGACTGAAGGGTTGTAATGACCAATTATGTATGTATGTATGTAAGTTGAATGTATTTTTTATTAAAATGTAAGTTATGGCCTCGCATTACATCAACTATTTTAAAAACATCACTGTTTTTACCTTAGATTGTGGTTTAAAGAAATGCTTGTTCAGTTAATTTTGAACGACACTGTAGTTATTATGAATTGATACACATATTTGCAGGTAAAATATTTTCTAACAAAGATTAATAAAAAAAAGTTATACAAGTAAATTGAAACAAAACACTTAAAAAAATAACACTTTTACTACATATTTAATTACAATACAAACTAATGTCTTATTTGTTAAAAGATAAGACAAGATAAGGACAAGAAAAAAAAAACGAAACGTACATATCTACTCTACCACTTGACTCCCACTTTGGTTGCTGCTGCACTGTTTGGCCTCAATCAATGTGAAATAAACCGTCTTTAGTTTCATATCCTGCTGTTAAGATAGACAAACAGAACAACCACAAGTACTTTGCAAAATAATTTACAACAGCAACAACAACAAGATTCTTCTTTTTTTTCTGTAATAATAACAACAAACAAAAAATTTAATTATGTTTTGTGCCATCTTCTTATAAATGAATGCATTGAAGTGCAAATAAACACTCATTTCCTAATCCAACATTTACAAAAAGCCTACCACCGACCCGACCGAACGAACAACCCATAGACAAAGAGACAGCCAAACGGAGGTACATAGACTGGGTGACAGACATACTCAGCTTGATGCCATATAAGTCGGAGCATACAAAGGATCAACTAAAATGCATGTGTAATCACTCGTTCAGTATGTGTATGTGTATGTGAGTATGTTTACAATGTTTCCACATAAATGTTTTACATTATTAGGGAGGAGTTCATGAAATTTATAGAAAAGAAATGAAAAAGAATACAACACCTGCTGGGCTTTTTGGCAAGTAAAAAAGAAAAAAATTAAATAAAATCGTAGAATGTAGTATAAATTGTAATAATAATGATTTCTTTATTTTCCTTTTTCTAAGTTAAAGATTACGAATAAAATAAAAGTAAAGAAATCTAATAATGTTGAAGCAAAAAAAAACAAATTCTTGAATTTTTATTTTAAAGTCGTACAGATATTAAATTCAATTTCATGTTGCAATAAAGGAAACACAATTTGAAAAGAGTTGAAATAAAGAATATTGTCCTTAGAGGGGGAAAATTCCTCCCCAGTAAAATTTAATAAATATATCAGATATATCGGATCTTTCAACATGGAGTTCCGAATTTTTGCTTGCTAAGGGCCATCTTGTTAAAGCTATTTGTGTTAAATCAGTTGGCATTTATTTAGTGTATTTTGGCAAACCGACTTTGTCTGGATATAGCATTCAATAACACGTGCATATAATAAATTTTTTTATCAAAATGGGTATCCTGTTCAGTCAACGCCCTGCTTGACAATCATCTTCACAGATGATCTCCACCTCAGGATAAATAGGTACGTAAACAAACAAATTTGTTGAATTTAGAACGATTCCAACACTTGTGATATCCAAGAGCGTTCAAAACATCGCTAAAAGTTAGAGTTTAATGAGGATTTTTGAGTAGCGGCTTCAACCATATTATTTTTTGGGGGACAAAGTTGACCAGGCCATTACTGTCAACCTCGACCTTTATAGGTCGATTCATGCAAAGTGAATTGACCTTGAACTCTTGGTATTTGATTTCTGTAATAGCAGTAGAGATAAGGTCTATTAGGTATCTGGCCAAAAACCAATCTCTATAATGTCTATTACATGGATGATTTGAACGAGCTATCTCATACGTACACACATAATTGGTCATTACAACCCTTTAGTCAGAATTACGACCCAGTTTCTCACACCATTTATGTTGTTTGCGTTAATTTTATCCATTGTTGGCGGAACCTACAGTTTATAGTCGGCTCAGAACGATAGATTTTTGAGAAACTTTTCATGGCAATTTTTTATTTACCCTCAGAGTTTTTGCCAGAAATCTGCTGAGAGGAAGTCGCCAAAGAAATATTTTCATATTTCAGACATCAAAATTCTGAATGGTAATGAGAGAAGGCAGAAAAATGAAAAACTGAAGTATAACAATGGTCTTTATATGCACAAAGTGAGCTTATCTAACTTCTATGCAGAGGTAGCCACCTCTGAGAATCACTGTTCTTGAATGGCAGCCATTTCATGGATGTAAATCGTTATGCCATTTCTAAATTCAATTGAAACTAACATTCAATCTCAAAACCATTTTAAAAACTGAATTTTTTTTTTTTGGAATTTCCATCATCTACATTCTGAAAGTGTCAATTTGATTGTCTTCCATTTCAAACTGCCAGTGAAATATTAATTTCATCACATGCGTAAACCAAAATAAAAAAAAAAAAATTAAATAAAATTTGAATACGAATGCAAGAACATAAAGAAAGTAAAAAAGAAAAGAAATCTCTTTCATACAATCTCCTGGGATAACTGGAAGGATAACGAGTATTGAGGTGGAGCACGAACAAAATGGGAAAATATACAAATCCAAAGAAAACGTTGATGAAAAATGATGTTGACGCCATTTCCAGGTATATCATCTATCAAATGCTGATGCTCGTTCTTTCTATTTGCTGTATATTGCTGTTGTTGTTGTTATATTTATTGTTAAAACAATTCGTAACGAATATACAATTTGCGTTGAGAGAGAGTTTTCAATAGAATTTTTCTATTCTAAGGGAGTTTTTAGACAATTCAGAACCAATTTCCAAGGAGTGGGGCAATGATTGTTGAAAGAACGTATTTTTGTTTGGTTTTCAAACTAAAAGAATGATTTGGAAAAAGAAAAAAGAACTTGAAATACACATATAAGCCAACCGCATATTGACAACTTACATTGAAATCGCATTTTTGTTATTTCAATTAAATTGGAATGTTTTTTATGTGTTTGCTTGTGCTGATATTTCAGTTTTAAATCGCTTTATTGTTTAAAAAAAAATAAGAAAAAAAATTGCTTTTGAATTGCTGAATGCTTAAGAGTTGTAGTTGTTATAGTTTTATTTCGATTTCAACTCTAAGTTGATAGCAATTTTTTTCCCGCAAACAATTTTATATAAAGAGCAGGATATTAATCAATGTCACTAGAAAATAAAATCGAATTAAAATGAAATCCTTTAAAGCAATAAATAAATTAAATTTTTAATTTAAAATTTTCCAGAGTCTAGTATTCCCGTCGAATTTCTCTATAAAATCTTCAAACATTTTTTCTTTTATTTTTCAATTCTTATTACACAAACGTTTTGGCATTTGGCCAATTAAAATATTAGAAATTAAATGTATTTTTAGCGTAAATGTCTGCGTATTAATATGGCTTTTAAAACTTCATGTTTCTATTTGTCTTTTAAGCGTATTTTTTAAGTTTTCTCTTTTTCTTTTTCTCATATAATTTTCTTTATAACAGATTTTAGCCTATTTAATACGTATCTATTATTGTTATTATTGTCATGCCAAGTATCATTTGAAAATGGCATTCTGCAGACAAAAAAAAAATACAAAAAAACGCAATGATTTCATTCTGTCTCCATAAGTATGTTGCAGAAATTTAAGCAAAACGAATCATAATTTATTTTTGCAAAAATTTAAATTTAGAATCACGTATTTTATTAGACGTACTACAGTTGTTGTTCGGTTTTTGTTTTTCAATGCGATTTTAATGTAATTTTTGTGAATATCTGTGGGTGTATTAAATTTAATCAAAAGTTTGTTTCAATTTCTCATTTATCTTAATTAAAAGGTTTCTTACAACCTATCAGACTTTGTTGGAATTATACTCGAATTCCTAGGATTTCTATCGCATGCATTTTCTATTATTTATCCCACTAAAGTCTCATATTGAACATGATCCTTTTCAGCATGAATTTCATGAGATTTCCTTCAAGTACATTACCGAAATAAATTTTTGCCGTAATATTAACCCCTGAAGATAAACCAGAAGAGGCTAAGCAACCTCAAATTTAGTAATTTGATGTCGCAACAGAAGTATTCCACTCATAATTCTTGATGCCACTTCAAATGGATCCAGGGCCCCTGTGAAGTATTTTCCTTACGATGGCATCAAGCGCAGTAACTACTTTTTGCGTAGCTCCTTATTTTTCTGATCCATTACGGTACAGCTGAGAAGTTTGTGGGCTAACATTACTTGTGTGCTTTATTTTATCACATAAAATACATTCGAGGTACGTTAATGTCACACAGGTGCCAAGTATGGGCTCAGACTCTCTGTGTCTGCAGTGCCTATTCAAATGTGTGGTTGCTAAACTCAGGCTACTCTTAGGTAGTCTGATGTATGACACAAATCTCTTCTCATTTCAATTACCAAACAATAGTTTAGATTGCCTCAAAACCGTTTTTCAAAAGAAAAGTCTTCGTCTCTCTTCATCTTCTCTTTCACCGAATATTTCCTTTCAAACCTCTTTTCCCGCTTTAAAAAAAGGTTCCGAAATAGCATGGAAGTTTACTCCTCCGCAAGTGTTATGTCGAGCCTTTTGCCAAGTGCTACGTAACTTTAAATAAAACAAAATATGTGTAGAATTTTAAATCTCTTAGTTGTCTACCACGGCCTCTTTGGGTAAAGCGTTTGCTAAATGTCAAATTTTCCTTCAACCTAAAGTCAGGCTGAATTTCATCGATGGCATGGGCTATATTGGCTTAGATAATCGCTGTAGTTTGCGGCTTATTCGTGTACATATGCGACTTAAAAAACTCCACATGATAAAGTCTAACTGGGTTAATCCCACAATCTCGATGTTATGTAAGTATTACTTGAACATGAGATGACAATGGCTTTAAATCGCATGTTCAGAATATCCAATGTGGTATGGGCTGCGTGACATGTAGTGCCGTTTTGTTGAAATCGGCGTCCGGATCATTCAAATCAGTTCAAAAGAAGTTAGTAATCATCAACCTACTGTGCTCGCTATTAACAGCGATAATTTGGCCGATGTCTGTTCTCAATGGTCGACGTAGGTTCTCAATGGGCGGCGTTCTTCATGGTTGACGTTGTTCTCAATGGTCGATGTAGGTTCTCATTGGCCGAAGTCATTCTCAATGGTCGCCGTCGTTCTCATTGGCTGAAGTCGTTCTCTATGGTCGACGTTGTTCTCATTGGTCGACGTCGTTCTCAATGGCCAAAGTCGTTCTCTATGGTGGACGTTGTTCTCAATGGTCGACTTCGTTCTCAATGGTCGACGTCGTTCACAATGGGCGACGGAGGTTCTCAATGGTCGAAGTCATTCTCAATGGTCGACATAGGTTCTCATTGGAGGACTTAGCTCTCAATGGTCGAAGTAGGTTCTCAATGGTCGACTTCGTTCTCAATGGTCGAAGATCTTCTCAATGGTCGACTTCGTACTCAACGGGCGACGTCGTTCTCAATGGCAGAAGGCGTTCTCAATGGCCGATGTCGCCCTCAATGGCTGATGTCGTCCTCAAGTGCCGAAGTCGTTCTCAGTGACCGACATCACTCTTAATGGCCGACGTCGTTCAATGGGTAAGAAGAAAACACCCATTTTGATAAAACATTTTTATTATTTCCTGGTATTATTGAATGCTATAATTGTCCATGGTAAATTGTCAAAACAGAGTGAATAAATTACAACTAATTTGACAGAAATGGCTTCAAAAGATGGTCGTCATCAATTATCAAATTTCAGAAGAACAGGGTCTCGATACATATGTGTAGTGCATATAAAATATTTTTTCATATTGCAGCGCATATTTAATTCAACCTTCACCTATTTGGTTTGCACTTTGGCAGCGTTTTGTTTCGATGAATGCGCGAAATACAAGGAAAATAAAAATAAGAAAGGAATGAAAAAAATTGAAGTAAAACAGCATCACGTTATTTTAATCAGTGCATTTATATCATCGATGATGATTTTCCCACTGTGATACTGTGGCACGTTCCTAATTCTTGATGTCAGTTGTTCCTTTTTATTGTTGACTTAATCTCAGAGCACTTAACGAAATGACAATTGTCTCCGCAGATTTTACAAAATGAACATGACTTTCTATCCAAGTAAAAGTTCAAGGAAGTTACTTAAAATCATGAAGTGTTGTAGTGTTGTTAACGAAAATTTAAATTGAAAATAATTTCACCTGCTTTTGATGGTGGAACTTGAATTGAATTTTATTTTCATTATAACTTTACAATAAAGATGATGGTGTGCTTAAGAGCTTCCTATAATTATAAGGATTTTGAAACATCATTAATTTTATTTTTAATGATAGATTATCGATACAAATGCAATCAAATGCAATTTAAATGCATTCATTAGTAGCCTTAAAAACTGTTGAACTGAACTGTTGGTGTGAGCTAATTAAAGTATATTTATACGAGTGTATGGCATGTGATTTTATAGAGCATAAAAGGCCACTTGAAAGTAAATTGTGTACAAAAGTATTTGGCATTAGAGTTAATCGATGATTAATTGCTATGCTTCACACAGAGAGTGATAGAGAGAGAGAGAGCGATAGGGCAAGAGATTGTCTTTAATTTAAGTAAAATTATAGGAGTAAAGATAGAGAACCTCAAAAAGGTTTCAAGTGGTAATACAATATTAATTATTTAATATCATACAAATCAATCTTAATGTGTGATGTTTTCAGTTTAAAAAAAAAAACAAAAAAAAAAACGAAAACGAAAATAACACGCAAAGATAAAAAGGTTTTTAAAACAATTTCTTTGAACTTTACCGTCTATGCAGCATAAAAAGGATATTTTCTATTAAAGGGTCATTGTACAGCATAGGTTGGTAATTAATCTTCATCTTCAAAGGTTTCTCAAGAGTTTGACAATTTTGTTCTTCGTATTTTGTTTTCATTATAATCTCGCCAAATTTCTTAAATGAATCAATGTCAACGACAAAGTCAATGATATAAAGGAAAGAAATATTACCTTTAGAATGAGATTTTTAAAGGTGTTACTATTATTATTGTTATTTTATTTTCTTTAATAGTTTATTTGCTACCTTAGAAGTAAGCAGCTACACCTTAAGTCAGATTATAACGGGTGATTTTTTAGCTATTATCTTTTTGGCAGCACTGATTTAAACAGCTCACGCATGTTTCGTGTTTTGTTTCACTGTCAAACATCTTCAGTTTGGTCTATAATTTAACCACGAATCATCTTACAAACGAACAACGCTTGCAAATCATTGAATTTTATTATCAAAATGAATGCTCTGTTAAAAAAGTTCATCGCGGGCTTCTTCCATTTTATGGTCAGTTTAATCGACCCACGGAAGCGGTTATTCGGGCTATTGTGACTAAATTTCGCACTAAATTTAAATTGTTGGACATTAAACCACCAAAACGCTTACGTAGAGTACGAACTGAAGAAAATATCGCAGCTGTTTCGACCAGTGTTAATGATGACCATCAATTATCGATTCGTCGCCGTTCGCAGCAATTGGGCCTCTGTTACTCAACAACGTGGAAAATTTTGCGGAAGGATTTAGGTGTGAAGCCTTTCAAAATACAGCAAGAATTGAAGCCGAACGACCTAACGCAAAGCAGAATTTTTGGTGAATGGGCTCTTGGAAAGTTGGCCGAAGATACACTTCTTTATCGAAAAATTGTGTTCAGCAGCGAAGCTCATTTTTGGCTCTATGGATACGTATATAAGCAGAATTGTCGATTTTGGAGTGAAGATCAGCCAGAACCATTGCAAACTCTTCCATTGCATCCAGAAAAAGTCACAGTTTGGTGCGGTTTATAGGCTGATGGCATCATTGGACCGTACTTCTTCAAAGATGCTGCGAATCGTAGCGTAGCTGTGAATTTTGAGCGCTACCGTGAGATGATATACAACTTTTTTTTGCCCAAAATGCAAGAGCTTGACTTGCATGACATGTGGTTTCAACAAGACGGTGCCACATGCCACACAGCACGCGTAACAATGGACGTATTGAGAGGCGAGTTCGGTGAAAATTTTATTTCACGTTCGGGACCGGTCAATTGGCCGCCTAGATCGTGCGATTTAACGCCTTTAGACTATTTTTTGTGGGGCTATGTTAAAGCTCATGTCTATACAGACAAGCCCGCTTCAATTGACGCATTGGAAGACAACACTGAAGAATTTATTCGTGAGATACGGGCCGAAATGTTGCTAAGAGTATGCCAAAATTGGACCAAGGCGCAGTCGCGGTCAACATTTGCATGAAATAATCTTCAAACATTAAATTATGTGGACCTTACTATCGATTCAAATAAAGATTTCATGCATTTTTCTGAATTTTATGTTTTTTTTTTTAATTTTCCTATAGCTCTTAAAAAATCACAATATTATATCTAAAGAAAAAACTAAAAAGAAAATTATAAGATTTAATAGCCAAAATGTCAAGATGCTGCTACAAATAATGGCTAGAGTTTTAAAAAAAAAATAACATGCAATTCATTTTGTTTTGTTCGTAATTTAGGAACACCGATTACAATTGAGTCTTCAATTTAATCAAAAACTTTAATTGAATCACAAATAATGTTTTCAAATCATAAAGATCGCTTCAGAAAAAATTAATTCGTCCTATAAAAAAATTCGGTTAAAGTATTCTCTACACATACTTACTTAATTGGTATTTACAACCTTTAGTCCTTTAGTCAGAATTACAACCTAGCTTCTTACACAACCCATGCTGTGTGTGTCAATTTTATCCATGAGTGGCGGGACCTATAGTTTAAAGTCGACTGCGGACGACAGGTCCATAATAAAAATTTCATGGGGATTTAATTTACCCTCAGAGTTTTTGCCAGAACACTGCTGAGAGCAAGTCACCAAAGGAAATATTTTTTTCGTATTGAACGAGATGTCTGAGCTGGAACCTGAACCACGGCTTCTCCAGCTAGACAACGTTGACTTCTTGTTTTTCTTTAATGGCGGGCTTAAAATGTAACATCTCTGGTAATATAAATTTTTCTTGAGGACTTTCTGTAACTTCTTTTTGATTTCGTAATTTTAATGGCAATGAAATCATGGAAAAAAATTGGCTGCTTGGAAGATGTAAGCATTTACTTCGATCTCAAATGTTCAAATGGTGCGATACGTGAATGCCCACGTATCAATCCACGTATATACATCCACACATAAAATGAAGACTCTCGAAGCGTTTGCGAACAAATGTATTCCAAATATGCTATAAATTCCAGTCATATACCAATCACTGGCAACTTTACAAATTCACATGAACGAATGAAATTGGTTATGCAATACCATGAAACCATTTTCAAGCCTGCCACCACTAAGAAGAAGTTCGAATACCCCAATGGTTGACAATAGTGAAAACTTGTCATATTGCGATCTTCATTTGAACGGACCAACACAACGGCAATATTGTACTCGGAATGCATTGTTCGCTTACGGGTTAGTAGATCAGAGAGTATTGAGTAGTTTGAGTGTTTCGAAATCCAAAAATAAAGAGAGTCCGAGACAGCCGAAAAAGTTTGAAGATCAAACATTTGAAGCGTTACTTAAACAAGATTCGTGTCAGACACAAGAAGACCTTGTACAATCATAAGGCGCGCAAGCAGCCATTTCAAAGCATTTAAAATCAGCAGGATTCGTTCAGAAGCAAACAAATTAGATGCCACTTGAACTGAAGCTGAGAAACATTGAAAAGCAATGTTGTGTGTATGAAATGCTATTTGGTCGCTTTAAAGAGAAATCATTCGAAATATCGCAAGCGGCGAAGAATGGATTCATTAAGACAACCTCAAACTCAAGAAGTCTTTGTATGAAGTGCGGGCAACGAGCAAAACCATAACCTAAGTAATGCTCTGTACTTGATGAGATCAAAAGGATGTGATTTATTATTTCGAAAACAATATGAAAGACAGTGGCTGGGAAGATTTAACTCACCCGCCGTAGAGCCCAGACCTTCCAACGTCTGATTACCATTTGTTTCGATTGATACAAAACGGTTTATCTGAAATCCGCTTCACTTTAGAGTAGGGTATTAAAAATTGGCTCAAGATCTATGATTACATTAAGACTGATTTTAAGTTGAGGGCATCTGTGCTGATGGTGGTTAAAAATATTAAAAAAAAAAATTAAATAAATATTGCCAATAAAAAAAGATAAAATATTGTATTTTGTTTGTATGTTTCTATAGGTTTTGAGTGATTTTTACAATCAATATTTTGTTATAGATTTCTTACTGTTTTCTTTATTAAAAAAATTAGTTACAATACAGCGAAATTTTTTTATTAAAAAAATGCTTTAATTAATCAAATTTTCTTTTGTTTTGTTAACACATTTAAACATTTTGCAGCCATTTAACGTAACATGATGTATCACTTACAGTGTAACACCTTTTTATACAAATTTTAACAACTTAATATGGAATGACAAAAAGAAAACTTAATTACATTACATGGCATAGAGAATGATTTTATAATTTCTACCACAATCAATCAAAAAAACTGTCATTTTCAAATGAAATCGATTAAAAATTCAATTTTTTTTCTTTTCATTACAACTGAAAAAGAGGACAAAAATGACACAAACGAAAATGCATCGGCTTTATACGATGGTAAGTTGCATACGGCGGCATAACGCTAAACTATAAGCTGATTAACTCCGACAAAAATTATTGAAATGAGAGTGACATTAGAAGCAAGCGATACAAATGCAAGCAAGCCATTCATTTCATTTACAAAACCAATATTTTGCAATTCTTTTACAATTGCCATGGAGAGACAGAAAGAAAGAAAGAAAGGCAATACAATATAGAGGGAAAACTAAAAATACTTTATCATAATCGATCAAATAGAATTTGTTTAGAAAAATGCCATTATAATACCGGATTTATCAATATAGTGGCTGGCATACAATACCAGTTAATAGTGTGGTTCCCAATATCATTTCATTGTTGGCTTTTCTCTTCTTGATTTTTTCCACTTTTTTTATCGAAAGACATTATCTGGGAAATTCATTAGAAAGAATGCCACAATTTATACAAATACAAATAAATATTGTTGCTTGTATAGAAAGTTCTTAAATAAAACCAACAACGAAGTGCATTCCAATTTAATATTTCATTTGCTTTGATTGGATTGGATTTTTTCTTTTAAATTTTTTCCTCTTACAGTTCAGCTGTATGGCATAGTAACTGGACAGGCATTTGATATTCATTTCGTAATATGGTTCACAGTCATAAATTAAAGATAATCAAATTTGGATCTTCTTTTAATATCCGTATATACAGTGCACAGCAAAAGTCTTAGTACGGCAATATATTTTGACAACAAAAGAAGTCCCCCCCCCCCCCCCCCCGCTTAATACTCTTGCACAAAGTCCCGATATGACCTTAAGAGAGTATTTAGGAGATCATTTGAAAGAACGGTCCTTCCGGTTAATAATGGAAAATAATTTCATTCAAATGGCTGCCTCGGCTGGCCATGCAGTAGCCTACACGATCGGTCCTATTTTAAAGCACATTATCGATTGTGTGCAGCTGTATTTCACCAATGGCTTCACGAATATTGTCCTTTAAAACGTCAATTGTTTCTGGCTTGTCGGTGTAACACGTATCTTTGACGGCACTCCACAAATAATAGTCTAACGGTGTCAAATCGC
Organism: Sarcophaga variegata; assembly: GCA_932273835.1. NCBI lineage: Eukaryota > Metazoa > Arthropoda > Insecta > Diptera > Sarcophagidae > Sarcophaga > Sarcophaga variegata. Next base: position 99,506,570 of record OW026361.1, read on the forward strand.
AGCTCCGAGGTGGCCAAACGACATCAGCTCTGCGGCTGATAATGCGGTCTTCAAAAACAGGGCACAAAATATCGAGTGTAGCTTCGGCTGTGTGGCACGTAGCGCCGTCCTGTTGAAACCAAATGTTGCCAATATCCTCCTCTTCAATTTTTGTGAACAAAAATTCGTTCAACATGGCCCGATAACGATCGCCATTAACGGCCACTCCGGGCCAATTATGCCTCTGGACCTAAATCCGCACCAACCAGTGACTCATTTTGGGTGCGTCGGCTTTTCAATGTATGCGTGCGGGTTTTCTGTGCCCCAAATGCGACAATTTTGCTTGTTTACATACCCGCCAAGATCAAAATGAGCTTCATCTGAAAAGATGATTTTTTTTTGCCTAAATCGGCATCTTCTGTAAGTCGATCGCAGGCCCACTTAGCGAAGTGAAAACGCATTGGATGGTCAATTGGCTTCAACTCCTGAACCAATTGGACTTTGTGTGGCGTCATACGCAGGTCTTTATGCAAAATTCATCTCAATGATGTCTCCGAAACGTTCAATTGTTGAGAACGACGGTGAATTGATGTTGCTGGCGCTTCACGCGCACTTTCTGTCACAGCAGCAATATTCTCGGGTGTACGCACTGTTTTTGGCTTTTCACGCTTTGGTTTATCGATGAGGATGCCAGTTTCTTTCACTTTTTTCACAAGATAACGAACAAACGGAGCTGACAGTGCTTCTCTTCTTCCAAAATCCGTACGCAATTTTCGCACACATTCTGCAACATTACCATGATTTTCAAAGTAATGTCGCAATATTTCCCAGCGTTGTTCAAGCGTATACACAACCATATTCGTTCAGCGGAAGGATAAAACTAATTATCTGTCAAATCAGACATGAGCTAAGTGTTACCATTCACGAAATAAGCACTAGTTGAAAAAAAAACGTTAGATGGCGAACCCGATATAAAATATAAATTTTTATACAAACTTTTGGCTAAAATTCATGAAATTGCTAAAAATATATTGCCGTACTAAGACTTTTGCTGTCCACTGTATATTGACCACTCACTAAACTAATGTAGACACTAGAACTCATTTAAGAACATACAAATAGAGTAGAATAGAAATAAAAAAATAAAAATAATAAACAATAGACCATCATAGTACAATGATTTTACAAGCGGCAGGCATCATTACATACAAGGCGATTCATTAATTGGTAAAAAATAGAAAGAATTCTAAAGTAGGTGGAGTATATTATAAGAGCAGAGCACAGGGTTCATATAATCATTAAAGTCGTTGTGACAATGACTTTAGATAATGAAAAATACAGTCGTTTTTTCTGTAATCAGGAAATAATGTGTAGTAAGTTTTCATTTTTTCTTTCTTTAGCAAAGTCTTTTTTATTCGACCACCCACTGTTCAATTAAGTTTTTTTATAAGATTTTTTCCTAAGAATGCTTGAAATCAATAAAAAGAACATCAGTTTTCATACATGCAGCCGAGAATCTAATGGCCAGACCAGTATGATTCTTATAAATTTTACTTCATTGTTGAACAAACTGCAAAAGAAGGTGGTCACGCTTATGTTTGGCTTTTTAATTGAATTTGATGTTGGGTTCGTATGTTCGAACTTTATAAAAAGCTAAACGACTGAATCGATTTTCTTGAATTTTTCTAAAGTACCTCTCAACATATCGGGAACGAATTATACTTCTTAAGGTCTAATTAAAAATGATGGGCTATGGCCTATTTATTAAGCACTCTGATGTGAAACTTTCTCATAGGTTGAGTGATCCTCGCAGTGTTTCCTGACATGTACAGATAAATGTTTGTTGGGTGGCAAAATTCCGTTTAATTTTTCTATTGAGTTTAATAGAAGTCGCCGTAGTCTAATAAGTAGTGTATTGGCGTATTAGACGTAAAGCCAGTGTTCGAGTAGTAGGCCAAATATCAAGACAAAAAACAAAAAGTATTTCTTCGGCGACTTTCTCTCAGCAGATTTCTGACAAAAACTCTGAGAGTAAATAAAATTGCCATGAAAAAGTTTTTCAAAAATCTGTCGTTCGGAGTCGACTTTAAACTGTAGGTCCCACCACTCATGTATAAAATTGACGCACACAACATAAGTGGTGTGAGAAAATAGGACGTTGTACAATGGGCCAATTCGACCTCCGGGTACTGTACTTATCTTAATTGACAAGTTCACGTCCTCTAACCTAACCTAACCTTAATAGAAGTGGCCTAGTCTAGTACTTACTTTGTTGGCGTATTAGACTCGAACTCGTTGTTCAAATGCCCGGTTAAACATCTCCAACAAAGCGAAATATTGAAAAAATATTTCTTTCGCGTATTCCTTTCAGCAGATTTCTGGCTAAAACTCTGTGAGTAAAATAAAATTTTCAATGAAAGGTTCCTCAAAAGTCTGTAATTCGGAATCTACTTTAAACTGTAGGTTCCGCCACTCATGTATAAAATTAACACACACAACATAAGTGATCTGAACAACCGGGTCGTACTTCTGGCTAAAGGGTTGCATTGACCAATTATGCATGTTTGTATGTTTGTAAGGTCTAAGAAAAATGGTGGGCTGTGGTCTATTTATTAAGGGTTCTGATGTTAAACTTTCTTATAGGTTGACTGATCTCTGCAGTGTTTCCTGCCAGAGTTCAGACTAATACTTGCTTGGTTGTGGAATTTTCCCTTGAAAAACTCTTGTTTATTCGTTTAGTTGTTCAAATGAGTGGTTCTTTGTGCCGTAGAAGCTTGGACACCATTAAGCACTGATGCAGCGGCTTTAAGAGTATTCGACAGAAAAGTCCTACATACGATCTTCGGTCCTGTGCGATTTGGCGATGGTTTCCGCAATGACGAGGCGCTGGCTCAGCCATTTCGTGCGAAGAGATGTGGATGCTCCTTCGAGGCGGATATTTATGGGGAGATTTGCGAAAGTCGACAAAGATTACGACCTTGTTTGCATTTGAAGGACCAAGTCAATGAAGTCCTGTCATCCATTAGTATGGCCAACTGTCGAAGGCGCCTGGAAGGCTGAAGGGAGAAGAGCTAATCGGGTTGTTAATGGGCAATTAAGTAAGTAAATTCGGATGAGTTAAATACTTAAGTATGGTGTTGTCCTAAAAACCGGTAAGCAACCATCGTACAAATTTTTGCTTTCAAATCAGCGGCTCAAATCGAAAATGACTTCAGACTTACCTTGACTCACTAACCAATATTCATATTTTTGTTTTTTAAATTGAAATCCTTATGGCGCTAAGTTCATGAACTGAAAATTGAAATTCTGTCTTAGCATAAGACTGCTTATAAAAACTGTTCTTGAAAGAAATTCATGCGCTGGTAGCCTAGGCTTATACATACAGGTACTAAAGTATACATACGGTTAACAAATTTCAGAAATTTTTTAACCAATCCGTTTTCGTTGAAAATCTTTATAGTTTCCTCGATTTTAAGACGGTCTTTTGCATTGGTTAAAAAATTTTTAAAATTGAACTGAATTTTGGCCCTGCACAGGCCCACAAAAGTATACATCCGATTAAAAAATTTCACAAATTTCTGAACCAATGCAAAATACCGTCTTAAAATCGAAGATAGTTGTCAGACAATTATAAAGATTTTCAACGAAAACGGATTGGTTAAAAAATTTCTGAAATTTATTAACCATAGGTATACTTTTGTGGCTGAGCGTATATGAGGATGAAGCAGTTTTATTGTGACCAAGAAAAGCATCTAAATTTATTGACGTGCAAAACAGTATCCAAATAATGTCTTCATGCAGAGCGGTTATAGGAAAATCTTGGCAATTATCTCCAGAAATGAAGCACTGAATGTTTACAATAACGATCAGAAAATTTGTGATCTATGTGGCCATTGTTCGTCAAATAGCACGAATTTAAAACCTACTCAGGTGGAGGTAGATAAGTCATAGAGTCTGATATGCATTTGCATGACAGGTGTAATGAGTCCTGAGTCAAGGGCACTATTGTTGGAATGGTAGGAGATAGGAATTATCGTGCCATGATAGAACGAGTGACAGTGACAGTTTCACCCTTAACTATACTCTGAATAGAACCAACAAACTCTGTAATTGTGAAATGATTTACAACGAAACTGAGTAATAAATGGACAATATTGCGTCCAATCTGTGGTACTTTAATATTACAATGATAGCTAGTGAGACGTATCTAGAGGGTTTGTAACCAGACCAAAATATTTAGAATCCATGGAGAAACTCGCAGTTAACTGATCAGCTTCTTTCAACTAGAACAAGAAACAGAAAGTTCGGAAGACAGCAATACTATCAGAAAGTCAAACAAGTATCTGAGCAACTCATTTGTGTTCCATTCGAGATTGACTGTGTGGTCAAGCTGAATCAGGTATGCAGAAATAGAGTCACCCTTTGCTGGTTCCATGTCCATTACGGAAGTGTTTATCAGAAGAGAAATTTTCATGCTGCTAATGAGGCTAGCAGCACGGTGTGCGGACAGAATCTTCTCTAGGCAACTCTTTTACGCCCTTTTGGAGGACCACTGTAGATTCAGACTACATTCATACAGCATGTGTATAGCTTTAAACAAAATATGTAGATTCTGCGGTGAGGAAAACTAATCACGAGATCGTATGATTTTGTACACAACAAAACACGTTACAAATACTATAGCTTAACCCTCCTTAGGTTATAGGCTGTACAATCGATCTAGTCATTGTATCGATATTCAAAAATAATTACAAATACATAGGGTTTCTGCCTGTGCACATATATAAATTCCGATAAGTTATGCTTTGAATGATTAAACATACGTTTTATGAGGATTTCATTTAACGAAATAAATTAAATATGCATAGAATACTGAACAGATCTGGTTGTAAAGTCTGAAACCTACTAACAAAACAAACTTTACATGTATTTGGTCCATCAAAATGTTTAAAATCAAAATTTATGTGCCAATAACTATTGTGTAACCTACCAGAAGGTATGCAAATATATGCTGGTTGAAATTCAATACGATCATGGCTTCTTACATGTGTTCTTCCTGTGCATCTTCAAACGATAACATTTTGTCAATCTCATGTTACACAAAATGATGACAAAAAAAAAATTTCAAAAGACCTTCTATAACTCAAGTAAAGTGCCATTAACCACAAGACATTTTATCACTTCAGCCAGAGAACGATAAGAGTGTATAAATGATACTGAATTTCCAAAAAAAAAGAAAAAAAATTCGAAAATCTTTTCTAAGGAAAATAAATTAAAGAAAAAAAAAACGCACTTGTCCATTGGGTATCATGTCATATGCAACAGTAATTGAGTTGAGGTTAACGGATATTTAAACAAGTCATTAAATTTAAATAATTTAAAACGTTTATATCTTGAAAGATGGTTTTTCATGGCGATATTTCCTAGCGTTGATACTACATGCATAAGAAGACAACCAACTTGTGTGAACGGAGATTGAAAAGACAAATTGAATTTTTAAATTATACAACTTACAGTGTCCTGAAAAAGTATTACTATACTTAACTAAAGAAATTTTGCTATAAGATTTCAGAGTTTTACTTTTGCTATGTCTGTTAGGCTTACAATCACTTTTATGCAACAACGCATGCCACTAATTTTCTTATTTTACAACTCATAAGACTAATATGTTGGCTACAATGGCCATAATAGCCATAGCGTTGTTGATGACATTGCCCAGAAACGTTGATAACGTTCATCATGTGTTTGATCATGAGTGAGTGAGTATATGGGAATTATGATGGTAGGTACCGGAATTTAATCCAACATTTTTTCCACACGTCCAATCAAACACAGTTTGTTGGATTGTTTGTTTGTGAAGTCGTAGTCGAAGTCGGTGTACCGTGGTGGTGTTACCTCAACTAATTGTAAAACAACTAAGCAACACGCTGTTGTTTTACTACCGAAACATTAAAAAATTGTTTGCCTAATAGATACACGCCAACATATGCACGTACATACATCTATCTATCTTACATATGTTTGTAAACATGTTTTGTTGTTTTCAAATGTATTTATAGCAGCCATAAACTTGTTCATATATGCCTAGACATGATGCATGGTAGAGTGGTACTTAGATTTTTTTGTTGGACAAGGCGAATAAAACCACCTAAAAGAAGTCATCATAAAAGTATAGAAGGCGGTAACACATTTCCTATGACCCGCATACAAAAGTTCATTTAATTCATTCAACTAAATGTGTTTAAATGTTTGTCTTTTCATTGGTTCTTTGTAATCTATTTTAGTAATGTTAACATGGCGGTTTTTGTCTATGCTCTTAAAAAAAAAACAAGAGACGCTAAATGTGGAACACAGAATATGCTTGAGAAATGTAGGATCAAATTCAGTGAAAACAGATACCTTTTGGCAGCCATACGTTTGAATAAATGGCTAAGTTCTGCACAAAGTCGTTTACTTAACTTAAGATCAGTTGAAATACGGTCCGATACCGTAACTTGTAGCAAAATTCAAAGCATCTCAAAGCCTAATCTGTCACTTACTTAAACGGGCAAAGTTCAGTGTAGTCTGTTGTGTTATCACAATGAATCAAACAATCTCCAAATCATGATAAAAAAAATCATGACAGAAGCCCAACTCAAATGTTCTCCTGAGTCATAATGCGGTGTATGTACGTAGTACATTATGAAGTCGCCGTAGTCTAGTAAGTAGTGTGTTGGCTTATTAGACTTAAAGCCAGGGTTTGAGCCCCAGGCCAGACATCAAAACAAAATACAAAAAGTATTTCTTCGGCGACTTCCTTTCAGTAGATTTCAGGCAAAATCTCTGAGAGTAAATAAAAATTGGTATGAAAAGTTTCTTAAAAATCTGTCATTCGGGGTCGACTTTAAACTGTAGGTCCCGCCACTCATGTATAAAATTAACACACACAACATAAATTGTGTGAGAAACTAGGTCGTAATCCTGACTGAAGGGTTGTAATGACCAATTATGTATGTACGTACGTAGGGAATGAACAATAATTTTCTACTCTTCCTCGTCATTGCGACATCCGTATTAATATTGAGCCGATGACCGAGACCAATGGCTCTACCATGAGTGCCCAGAATACAGCGTGTAATAATGATGCCGACTCCTTTAGAGTTTAAGCCCCTTACCTATCTATGGTTAGATTTACTACACCCATTTCAAAAACTGCTCATACGACTAGAATTTAGTATCAATTTGTCAATCTTAAGGCTACAGCTTCTAAATGCAATCTTCAGTGTAAAAAAATCTGACCAAAATTTCAGAAGTAAAGTAATATCAGGCCAATTCATCCCTTTGCAAGTTTCTCGAAATACCTCTATGTCCCGGTACCCACATAATATTGTACCGCTTAAACATTCCGCTGAGAGATCTGCTGCAGCCTAACACCGTCTTCGTGGTCATTATACAGGAATCAAACGTCCTGACGACAGTCAAAAATCCAAAAATCAGCCTCCCGTATGGTCGATACTCCCACCTGGAAGAGGATTTCATAGTCTGGTAACCTTATTAAGTCTGGTAACCTTATATTCGAAGAATCCGAAAGGTATACCCACAAACGGCTTCATTTAGCATGGAGCCAAAAGCAAAGGTTTGCTCAGAGTCGTTAACAATGTACGTCACGCCATTTTCGCACTCTCCCCAATACAAAATGGTTGTCCTGTCAGATTAATTGGCTGCCTAGTCGCTCGAACGCCCTAAGCCGTATTAGCTCATGAAGCGTAGGGAGTTGTAAATTTTTCTCCAACGTCGAGGTGGTTGTAATACGCAGCTTACTGGTAATAGCAATGGAGCCAGAAGAATCTTAGATTTGAGATTCTACAGTCGTGAAGAATGTATTTACTCTGGATATTAAAAAATTGTCGCGCAGCACCTCCGCTTTCCTGTCTCCTAAAGGATACACAATGCATAGCATGAATATCTATCATTTCCTGAACGTTGATCTTAAAAAAAGGGCCTGGTCGTAATACCCTTAGTATGCAGATTGCACATACCATGGATCATTCCATGGATATTCAGCCTAAGGCTGGGAGAAATATCTCTTTAAGGAGTTTAACTTCCGGTTTCAGAGACTTCAACGACTGCAACCCAGCATAACATTTGCAATTGTGCTGTAAGTGTCTCCTTAGACTGAGTGTTTGAGTATGCAAGACTTGTCCCAATATGGATGCAAAGTAACCACATTAAGTTGAAAAGTTTTGTTTAATATTTGACAGCACTTTTCATTATTTTTTTGTTCATATTAAGGCTAAGAGTTGTAAAATAATTTTACCTGTTGCCATAAATGCAAAGTTAGTTCTTGAATTTCTATTTTTCTTCTCTACAATGTTTCCCCCTTTTTGCTTTTGCTCATAATACACCGTAGACAGACACACACAGATTAGAAATTAATTCTACATGTGTTTGAATATTATTATTATTGTACTTGTTGTTGGTGTTGTAGTCAGTCTACAAGAATACGTACAAAAGTAGAATAAGTGGTCGTCTCCACTTTCTTAATGATACACCAAACATGTTTAAGAACATGAGAAACGTAAGACGTAAGTAGACTTGGCTTTTTACTCGTTGTGTGATATGATGACAATGATGTGGCCGTTGATAATACCAGGCATGTGTACTTTGTGTCTCATGATGGCAAAAAAAATGTTGATCATAAAGTTGTGTTTAACGATCAGCAAACAGCAACAAAGGCAACAACGGCAACAACATTAACAGCCATCATATTATGCAACATAAAAATTATGACAAGTTGTTACATGTTGTTGCACACAACATGCCTATTTCCTTTTACTAGCAGCGCAAAAACTAAACTTTTAAATGTTTTTTATTGTATTTGTTTAAATTTGCATTAAAATTTATTCATTTTAATGATTTCTTAAGCAGACTCTAACAAAGTAAAAATTTATAACCGCAGCCACGCAGCCACACAGCCACAACATTGGGGATAAAGATCTGTGTTAGAATATTATGGTCATAGGAAAATGTACCAACGACATGTTGTTAGATTTCCTTTTTAGCAAATACGTTCTCTTATAAGAGATAAAAATTAGAATTCCTTGTCAGAAAATATTAACATGAAGAGAAGGTATTAAAAGTGGAAAGGCATAAAAAAAGTTATTAAATTTTCCACTGACTTAGTTTATATTCTCACTCCACTAGAAATTCACAAATAAGCGGAACAAAATTGAAACTAAGAAAGAAAGAAAGAAAGAAACAACACGGGTTTCTTTTCATTAACAAACTACTCCATTACTAGACGTTTTCATCGTAAGTGAAAAACTTCTGTTTGTCAAAATGAATCCGTAAGTACATGATAAAGTTAATGTAAAGCACACATTGGCAATGTCAACCATGAAACACAGCAACATCAAACCAACACCAACACCAACATGTGCTGTTCTTACGCAGCACAGTAAGTTAATGCAGCATACAACACAAGTAGTAAATACTACGGTTTTGTCTAGCATGCTGTTTCACTGCGGCTACATGAGCTACTGTTCTTGACGATTACAACAACAAAGTCAAAACGAAGCAAAAAAAATGATGCGAATCACACATCCGAATGACAGCATCATTAACATCAGCAATATTATTACAAACATTAGCAAGTATATACTCGTACTTGCGTATGATGAAGTAAGAACTACTTTTCTATCACTTTCAAGTTGCTTTAAAGCTGCATCCTGACACATACAATTCGCTCTCACTTACCAGCTTACATACATGCATACGTATATATATAAATAGTTCTGTGATATTTAATTCTACTTTAAAAGACGAATGGATAAATGAAAGGCATTTCATTATTATTATGAAGTCGTTATAATTTCTGCAGTTCTTTAATTTTATTAAAAAGTAATTAAAATTTATTAAAGCAAAAAAAAGTAATTAAAACTAATAAAAGACTTTAAATCATGTAAGTCATACAGGCTAGAATATAATATGAACTGATCTTCCTTAAACTACAGTGAGAATCAAAACAAACATTATTAAATTACCGTTAGAAGTCGCCGTAGTCTAGTAGGTAGTCTGTTGGCTTATTAGACGCAAAAGCCAAAATACAAAAAGTATATTTTTGGCGACTTCCTCTCAATAGATTTCTGGCAAAAACTCTGAGAGTAAATAAAAATTGCCATGAAAAGTTTCTCAATAAATAAAAATCTGTCGTTCAGAGTCGACTTTAAACTGTAGATCCCACCACTCATGTATAAAATTAACACACACAACATAAGTGGTGTGAGAAACTAGGACGTTGTACAATGGGTCAATTCGACCTCCGGGTACTGTACTTGTCTTAATTGACAAGTACACGTCCTCTAACCTAACCTAAATTACCGTTATTTTTATTTTAAAATCAAAACAAAAGAAAAATTACAAAAAATTTCGAAATATTGTAAAATGTTTGTTAAGGATGTTTAGATTTTTATCCATGATGTACAGTTTCTTTCGACGCTCACTGTATGCTCATATAATTTATTTTCTTGAATTAAGAACTACTATTCATATCTTAAGTCGAAGAGGTCCCACGTAGGCCAGCATTTAGATTCTTTGTGATACCACAACCAATTCGAAACGGGGATGAAACATTTCCTGGAGAAAACCAACCCGACTTAACACGTTCATGCCGGCGCTGTAATTCATGCTTGTCGACCACTGGCGGCTGCACTTAGTTGTTTTTGCTCTATCGGACGGCAGTTATTATGCTGTCTATGCTGAATAATAACCAACAAAAAATGCTTCGTTATCGTGTAAAGTTTTGTGTGAAATTTGTGCGAATTCTTAGTGAATTCGTCTCATCTTCGCTAAATATTCTGAATTTTTACCTTGAAAATAGAACAGTACTCAATTATGACGTTAGTAATTATAATTGTTATTAAAAATAAATGGTTTTAATAGAGCCTGACTCTCAAGTGTTCTTTTTCGGCAGTAGAAGTGTTAAGGATCCAAAAATTTTGTGTTACGTATCGTCTAATAGCATAATCAAACTTGTACGGTTGTACACGTCACCCGATAAGGCATTCTAGTGCGAGCCACCAGCGATACGCGCCGGCGAGAACGTGTTAAGAATAAATCTTGCTATTGCAGCAATATTGTGAAATCGTCGTAGTCTAGTAGCTACTGTATTGGCTTATTATTATGCATGATACCAAGGTTCAACACCCAGCTCAAACATCTCCAACAAAGCGAAATATGAACAAATATTTCTTCGGCAACTTCCAGCAGATTTCTGGCAAAAAATAAATAAAATTGCCATGAAAAGTTTCTCAAATATCTGTCATTCGGAATCGACTTCAAACTGTAGGTCCTGCCACTCATGTATAAAAAACAAACACACACAAATAAGTTTCGTGAGAAGAAAGGTCCCAATCCTAATTGACGGGTTATATTGACCAATTATGTATGTATGTATTGTAGCAATCTTTATAATGGAGATCTCGATTAAAGATGTCAAAAATCGTCTCTTTATTACAACTGCAGGGCACTGTCACATGAGATAAAACGTAGTCTTTTACTTCTGATCAGACCAGAAACTTCTGCGGAAGTCATTTGCCGGAATAACAAGTCTTTCAACATGATTACGAAAAGGTCAGTGGCCTGTAAGAATCCCTATTATGCGATGTATGGCCATTGGATTTAAAGACAGAAGTAAATCATTTCTCTGCATATCCATGTGTGTTCAAATGTCCGCTACGGCTTCTCTGTGTAGACCGCATAAGAAATATCTAATTTGAATGACTCTGGCTATAACCAATTAGTAATATTGGTTTTAGGGATAGCTTTTGTTTTAGCCGTACACCTGCAACTTATGAAAACCACGAAATAAAGGCTCACGGTATCAAATGGCATGATCTTGGTGATCTGTTCACATCACCTCCACGTGAGATGACCATGACTTCAAAGCGTTCGCCTAGAATATAGAATGGAAATAAATCAACTGTGTGACATGTAACGCTGTTCTGTTAGTGTTCATTCGTTACAGTTCGTAATCATCGACCTATGGTGCTTGCGTTGACAGTACGGCAAGCTCAAAATCGAACTGGTGATGGGAACGCCTAATAAAAGAGATTCGAGTTAAACAACAAAAAGAGAAATAGTTTTTGGTCATTATTCACAAACGCTATACACGGTTTCCTTTATAAGCGATGCTATTTCAAAGATACGGCTTTGTATTGTCTTGGAAAGAATGCATAATTTCTGTTCAATGTGAGTTATATGCGCGTGACATAGGAAATATACAGCTGCCCTGTCTGCATGCACAATTCGACGAAATACCTACGAATAACTTGACGCTGGACGATGGAAAATATGCCTATAGAGTTAAGAATTACCAAATCACTAAATAAACAGGGAAATATGCAGGCTTAAGAAAGAAGCTTGGAGAAGAATTCTCCAGAAATGGCCACACTTATGGAATGAGTATAATATAAAGGGTAGATGAACGTTTAGATTTATTCTACACTGTGAACTCTGATTAAGGAAAATAACATTGTGATCTAAACTTTTAAATAATTATAGAATGTTTGCTATATACATACAGTGAGCGTCAAAAGAAACTGTATACTACTGATAAAAATCTAACAATCACCAAACTCAACTTTAACCACTTAACCCTGGACGGTTGCTGTACGTCGAATCGACATATGAGTCGTTTATTTTGAAAGTGGTTTAAGTCAATTTTTTCATATATTAAGATATTTAAGTGTTTACGTTTGAACTGTTTCAAAAATATTGTTAACTGGTATTAAGTTGTTTTTATGGCTATTAGACCTTAAACATGTTGAATATATAACGTAATACGTTTAGTAAACTTTACTTGAAAAATAAGCTGTGTTTCAGAACCTCAAATGGACTTAAACCACTTACAAAATGAATAAAATGACTTTTTTGTTTGTGAAAACGAATAAGCCCACTTTGTGTTCTTTGTTTAATATTATTATAAGTTAATTTTGTCACTTAAAGTAACTCCACTAGTGATAGTCATTCCTCTAAATAGTTATCCTTATACTTAGGAGTTGGAATGGGACGTACATTTTTGTATAATGGCGTTAATTTTATTTTGCAGAAGTTCCTTGGTCTTCCCCGACAAGGTAATAAATCAAATATTTTTAACTCTGTATCCACTTCCATAGATTCTTTATAAATCATTTTATAGTGTTCACTTTTTATAAATCGCATCCAACATATCCTTAGCCAATTTACAGGTTCGCCGCTAGTGTTTTTTAATCTTTTATGAACTGCTTCTTCCAGAGGTTTTGTAGAAAAAAATCTTCAGGTTTTATTTTGGTTAATATTAATTTGTTACTCTTTCGACATGTTTTTACGGTTTCATAGTAACCCTGGGGGACATTAAATTATTTTTCCTCAAAGCCATTTCTATTACCCCAAAATCACTATCATTTGGCAAAAATTAATGTCCAGATAGCAAAAACTTATGGTCAATAATATCTGCATTATTTTCTGCCGATTGCACAATTTTCAACCATGTTACTGCCAATTTAATGGAATTCAATGGACTTAAACCAGTTTCAAAATAAATTTTTAAGCATTTCGTTAACTAGCTAATATTCAAGTGCCCCAAATCATAGCGATTTTAGTGACACTAGACTTAAATTGTTTATACAAAAAAGTTTATATAGTATTGTGATTATTGTTATCATTAACTAAATTTTTTTAAAAATGGACTTAAACCACTTTCAAAACAAACGACTCATATAATTCTTTTATGTATGACAAAATTTCGGTCTTTTTTTCAACAACGTTGGTTGAAAATGAAAGCTTGCAGTCAGTAGACGAAAAAAAATTTTTTTATTCGTCGGTTCAACGAAGAGTAACATTACTGTATAAAAATGACCATCCAGGATTAAAAAATGGGTTGCGAGGCTACGTTTACTCACTACAAACCTTCGTTATCAACCAACATTGTTGAACATAAAAGAATTACATATATGATAAAGAGTAAATGAGCTTCGTCGATTCAACGAATAGTAACCAATTAGGGTTAAAGTGTTCGTCTATTCAACGAAGAGTAACCTTAATGTACAAAAATGAAGAGTAACCGTCCAGGGTTAAGAGTGGCCGAAAAAATTCGACAATATTTGGAAATTTATTGTAATTTTTTTTGTTTCAATTTTAAAAACTGACAATGAAACAATTTTAAAATAAAAATAACGGTTAATTAATAATGAATATTTTTTAATGCACAGTTTCTTTTGACGCTCATTGTACATACATAATACGGTACAAGCATTCAGTCAGGATTGTTCGCCTAGCGGGATCTATAGTTTAAAGTAGACTCCGAACAACAGATTTTTTGAGCATGTTTGTGCAAAATTAAAAGGAGTTGCAATATTGAAAATGTACCACGAAGGTGGAATTATTTACTCAAAGGAAGAAGGTTTCAAAAATGATTTCTATGTCATATTGTGTCATACTAGTTTAATTTTTCTATGCTCAAATTATTTTAATTTTTTTTGTTTTATTTTGATTCGGCCTAAGCCCTTCAGTACGTGAATAGGGGATCGGCTATCGATAAGCAATGTGGAATGTAGACAAAATATGAATTACAGCTCTAGCTTAAAAACTTTTCATTTCAAATGATGTTGAATTAATTATTCTTCATATTTTAAAGAAGACAACAAATAAACAAAAAAAGTGAAATATAATCAAAATATTTCGTCTGTTTACAAAACCATGACAAATTTGATGATTCTCTCTATAAAATATTTAAATTAGGTGCAGCGTTTTTTTTTTCTTCTCTCTACCATACGACCGACGTTCATTTCGTTATTCAATTCATCAAAAATTCAACACTATTATTATTAAATACGCCTACTGAAGAGCAATTATAAAAGCATAAATTAAAGAAAAGATGCATACATCGTACAGATGTATGCACGTATGTATGTACATGTTTGTATGAACTTGTATGAATACAATGCGTACAAAATATAAATTGAAAATAAAATCAACACTGTAATAATAAAAGGGCATAAAGGGTAATTTACAATATAAGATATGATGATGATGATGATGGAACAATGCAAGAGCAAGAGTAGCAGCAAAAATTAAGAAAAAAAAAGAAAAACTCGTACAATATATGACACTCATCATAAAAATAAATACATACTTACAGTTTTTATTTTTCATTTTACAAAAGCTTAACAAACATACATAAATACATATATCTATGTATAGTACGTATGGGGATGTATCAAATAATGAACGCATGCCAAAATTGCGTACATGTTAACGTAACTTTACATCCGTTTTGTATGAGAGAAGAATGAAAAAATTATGAATTTTAAAACAACTATTTTTACAGATGAAGCGCAAAGACGAAGACAGAGAGTGAGAGGAAAAAGCGATAACAGTAGACATTTTATATGTGGGTGGCTGGCTGGCTGGTTGGTTAAACATTTAAACAGAATTTCGTAATATGGCCAGAGGTGAAAAAATAATGTAAGAAAAAAACTACGAAGAAAACTTAAAAAAAGACACAAAACAAAACAAAAAATAGTTCCATATTCATATGTGTTATTAAATTTACCTTTTGACTACTCCTTTTTCGCATATGCATGTATATGTATATTGCTTAACATGTCGGCTGCTTACAATGACGATGACGATGATGATGATCTGCAGCTACATCATGATTCTACTGACTGTGATGATAGTGATGAGTTTTGTTATGACGTATAAAATATATTACAAAAGTGTTGAAGTGTTAAAAAGTCATCGTATGCAAAATGCAGACAAGGAAAGTAGGCAAAACAACAACAACAACAACAACTATAGACATTTCATGAAATTTTTCTTTCATTTTCGCATGTTATGCCTACCAGCGTATCATACATACAAATTAGCATACTCATCTGTATTTCCTATGTAGGATTTCTTTTAAGTTTCTTTACAACCATAATTTAGTGTACCTTATGGAACAATATTGTAGGAAAACAACGGAAAAAGTTACATTCGATCATAGTCGACTATGTAGTCAGCAATGTTATTAGAAGCTTAATACTCTACCCAAGTATTCAGAACTTAGTTGTACTATATATACATACATATGTATGTATGTACATACATAATTGGTAATTACAACTTTTCAGTCAGGCTTACGACCATTTTTCTTACACACTTGTGTTGTGTGTGTTAATTTTATACATGAGTGGCTGGACCTACAGCTTAAAGTCGATTCAGAACGACAGATTTTTTGAGAAAGTTTTCATGGCAATTTTATTTTACCCTCACAGTTTTTGCCAGAAATCGGTTGATAGGAACTCCCCGAAGAAATATTTGTTTCATATTTCGTTTTGGGGGAGCTGTCTGACCTGGGATTTGAACCAGAAATTCTGAAATCTAAGCTGAATTTACTATTGAAATGGTGCAACGAATGTGGTTACTTCCACTACAAACAAAAAAGTGTAAGTACTACTTTGAAGTCGCCGTAGTCTAGCAGGTAGTGTGTTGGTTTATTAGCCGTAAAGCCCGGGTTCGTATCCCGGGTCAGATATCAAAACGAAATATGAAAAAATATTTCTTCGACGACATCCTCTTAGTAGATTTCTGGCAAAAACTCTGAAAGCAAATAAAATCGCCATGAAAAGTAAAATATGCCGTTCGAAGTCGACTTTAAATTGTAGGTCCCACCACTCAAGTATAAAATTAACACAACATAAGTGGTGTGATAAGCTAGGCCATAATCCTGACTTAAGGATTGTACGAGCCAATTAGTCCTTAAATGACCAACCCCTAGTATCAACGAAGTAACTGTCACTTCATGCAATAGCTGTAACTCTCATTTGCATCATATTGAACAGCAAACTTAACTGGAACTTGAACACAAAATACAGAGCCACTAAGGTAGCTACTGCTTTTTATTGTTGCAAGAGAGCGTTAGGCCTGAACTGTACCCTGTACTGAACCATAAAAATGCCTGCTGGCTATACAACTTTGCTATCAAGCCATCTCTATTCTACGGAGTCGTGACTTGGGGATTGGCTGTAGAGAAAAGCAATCATCAAACCCTTGAGACTACATTATCCAAAGTATTGCTTACTCTCCTCAACTGGCTACTACCAGACATGTTGGCGAAACAAGTGGCTGCGAAAGCGGCAATTAGACTGAACCCCATAAAAGTATGGAAGTACGAAAGTTATGGTCATGTCGAAATCTTAGGTATTGTTGGCCTTAATATAGCCAACGTCTACACGATACTAGAACCTGATTTCGATGCTGGTTTTGTAAAGCCTATACCGGATAGATCGATAGATGGTTAACGCCCGTCAGGAAAAGTCATTCAAGTTTTCACTGAGGAACCAGGTTACGTAATCCGGAATATGGGTTCTTTTCAAAATAACTGAACTTTAGGCCGTCTCTTGTGCTACCAGATTATTAAAGAGCTTTTATGCTAAAATAATGGCTATTAAAATTGCCGCCGTGTAAATTCGATATCAAAATATATCGCATAGTTACTTACAGTAAAACGACCATTAGATCCCTACAGAATATGTACAGCACATCTAAGATTGCCCAAGAATGCCGCGTACCTCAGGAGGAGACAGCGAGACATTCAAAGGTTACCTTCATTTGGGTTCCTGAACATGGAGACATCGAAGGTAACAACCAGGCCGATGTACTTGTTAAAGCTAACACCACGGAAAATTCATATGTAAGCTGCAGAGAGTCAAACAGCAAAATCATTAGCAAATATACATTCATACATACATAATTGGCCATTACAAAGCTTCAGTCAGGATTACGACCTAGCTTCTCACACCATTTACTTATATTGTGTGTATTAATTTTACACATGAGCGGAGGGACCTACAGTTTTAATCTCGACTTCGAACAATAGATTTTGTGAAACTTTTCATGCCAATTTCATTCACTTTTTTGCCAGAAATTTATTGAGAGGAAGTCTTCTGGGAGAAAGATTCCATTCCAAGAATCTCATAGCGGTAATAATGGGACACTGATCTCTGGATGTTCACGCCATTAGACTGGACATGCCATTCTCGACCTCTGCAGAGGAAGAAGATGAAATGGCACAATACCTTCTCTATTATTGTCCGGCATTGGGAACCTAAGAAGAAGAATTCTTGGACATCAAAAATTTGGTGATAAAATATGCCTAAGCAAAGGGAATTCGGGAAAAATTTGCATTTTCACAAGACTCTTGTGATATTTAAAACATATAAAATACTTGCGATAAGAGTTTTTAGATTAAAAATAGCACACATGATGATGAATTCAGAATACCATTCATTTGCGTAAAAATAATTGAAAAAAGAAATCATTTGTCTATGAAATTCCTACCGTTAGTATACATTTCGTAAAACTTTAACTTGTGAGCTAAAGAAGTATTTTTCTCTCCTTTTTGTCTGCAGTATTTCGCGCCTCATTTGTGTTTTGTTGTATGTGCAAATGTGTTCCCTAAGTGTTGAATGTTTATTAACTGAGGATGTATGGTAACCAGGAATAGCAGAAGTTGCAGCAGCCAAAAAGATAATGGAAATATTGTAGACCTACAAGTACTCTTTAAATGCATATTCATGCATATTATTCTGCATTGTTGTAGTTTCTTTCTGTACATGTTCAAGTTCATCTTTAACGACAGACGGACTGTTGAGCAAAGACACAAAGAGGGCTAGAGGGATACGTTTGGTATCCATTTGTGAAGAGCGGAAGACAAATGTCTTACTAAGTGAATTCATTAAGTTTCTGTTTCTGCATATTGGTTGCACATATGTACGTACATACTACATATCTTTTAAAAAATGTTTGTTTGTGTGTAAATATTTTGAAGAAAAAATTAAAAAAAAGAGAAAAATGTAAAGAAATATGTAAAAATATATATGATAAGTACAACAGACTGTGTGTGAGATGTTTTCTTTGTGTTGTGGCCTTTGGAAACCCTTAAATAATATAATAAAAGCGAACGAAAAAAACTGTTTATTCATGTGCGTTTGCTTTTTCTTTTTTTCCTTTTCAATGTTTTCTCTTGAGTGTTTTACTTATGACTTCACTTTTTTCTTTTTCAAGATGTTTGCCGTGGCTGATATGGCGCAAGTTCAAGTGAGTGGGGACCAACATATTTTTACTTCAACGAATTTGTAAACTTTTGCCTAAAGGAATCGATGAAAATCAATCAGTAATCAAAGGACTGCAATAGATTATATCGCTGTATACTATATTCTGAAAGGCAGTTATATAAAACAGGCATTTCAGCATATCGTAGCCAACTACATACATACATATGTACATACATAATTGGCCATTACAACCCATCAGTCGGGATTACGTCCTAGTTTCTCACACCAGTCATGTTGTGTCTGTTGATTTTATACATGAGTGGCGGGACCTACAGTTTAAAGTCGACTCCGAACGACAGATTCATGAGAAACTTTTCACGGCAGTTTTTTTACTCTAATAGTTTTTGCCAGAAATCTGCTGAGAGGAAGTCGCCGAATAAATATTTTTCATATTTCGTTTTGATGTCTGACCTGGGGTCTTACGTCTAATAAGCCAAAACACTACCTACTAGATTACGGAGACTTCATACCCAATTCCTTTGCCCATACAACTACAGTTTGAAATGAAATAAGACACGCGGTACCCAGTGGTGTTGTCGAGCCGGAACGCTCCCGAACGTCGTTCCGGTACTTCCTTTTTGGACAGGAACGCGATCCGGAACTAAAGATGATTTCTGATAACGAGAATTGGCTGACGTTTTGAAAAAAAAAAATTTATTAAGAATTGCTGATTTTTTTATAATTTTTGACGAATTTTTATATGTATTTTTATAAACAAGGGTTTGTTACGTACCCGAACCGGAACAAACCGGCTTGTTTTTCCGAATCGTGAACCGGAGTCCGTAACGTGTTCCGGTAAAAAAAAAAAAATTAGCACAACACCACTGGCGGCACCCCACCACCAACGCCCGATGTTACCACATTCGGGTATGAAATCTGGACGGTCGTACGTACAACATGTGTAGACAAATGCGTGGAAATGCGGTCATCCTCACAACTATAGTTTGACCACAAAGGGTATTTTACCATTAATATTGGCCCTGAATGTGTTTGAGCTTATGCTGAAATTATTTGAGGCGTGTATTGACTGACAAGGATATACGCAGGACAGTGTTCTGGCACCAAAAAACAATTTCTAAGAGAGATTTCGTAACATCTCTCAAAGTTATCTTGAGATTGTAAGCCGATGTAGTGTGTTATTGAGAATTAACTCTTGAAAACTGCAAACCTGGGTAGAAGAATATTCGACTCCTGTGTAAAGTGTACTCACGGAAAATGTAGACGAAACCCAATGGAATTGTACTACACAGTACTGGAGGTCTAAGACAGCCAGCATTTAGGGATGGGTTAATGACATGCAGACTATCACAAAATAATACGGGGTGGAATACTTATAAAATGCATTGGTCAGGCACCTTTGTGATTTATGGAGGCGTTGCATGGGTAGGAGAGAAGAAAAAGAAAATAGTTCCGATGGATTTGCATAGGTTGGCATACTTCGGCATAATGAGGACAATAGGAGTCTCTCCAAGAACACCATTGGAAGTTTGATTGTATTTAAGAACGTTTCATATACGTAGTAGTGAAGACTTGGCTGTGTTTATAAAGATTGGGGGTGGTTTAAATACGGGATTCATAAGAGAGCATCGTTACCTGACAAATCGGGTAGCTTTTCCCTTGACATAACCAATGGACTCTACGATTTTGATAAATTTTTTGCAACGGGAAAGAGTAATATTGAGAAACTAGATCGTAATCCTGTCTGAAGGGTTGTAATGACCAATTATGTATGTATGTAAGAGTAATAATGGCTCTTAAGAGATTCACCATTATGTAATATACAAATGGGCCATAGGTTACTTGTTGTATGGGAACAGGGATGTTTGGTTGCAGAATGTACTACTCGAGACAAATGCGGAACTCGCAAGTATTCTCCGAACAGAAATTAATTCCGTTTATCGATGTTATTAATTCAACTTAATTCGACAGATAGTACAGGAAGCGATACATACAATACGCTATCTATGTAGTTAGCTTCCATAATGTAAAGCTTATATAAGTTTAGGCACATTAAATTAGTTAGAAATGGTCATCCTTTACTGGATTCCAGTTAATGATTGATGTTGATCTTGATTAATGAACGCACAGAGAAATTTGCCAGGAAGGAACCTCTACAACGCTGATAAGGGTAGAACCTTTCTGTGGAGAAGGAGTGTGGAAGGGTATACACAGCAAAGGGATAATCTAAAGGGGGTAAGACAATGTAAGCTTCGGCTAGGCAGTTATAGAGGCAATATGATTGAGTTTTACATCAGACTATCAAGAAAACGCTTAAGAATAGCCTTCTGAACGTACTACACAATACTAGTAAAAACAAAATTTTTGAGTAAGACAAAGACAAAAAGTAGTCTCCATAGTCTAGTAGGTAGTGTGTTGGTTTGTTAGGCGTGTGGCCACGGTTAAAACCCCAGATGAGACATCTCTGCCATAATGAAATAAAAAAATATTTCTTAGGCGATTGCCTATCAGCAGATATATGGGAAGAAACTCTGCTAGTAAATAAAATTGCCATGAAAAAGTTCTTAAAAATCTATCGTTCGGTGTCGACTTTAAACTGTAGGTATTGCCAGTCATGTATAAAATTAACGGACACACAACAGAAGTGGTTTGAGAAGCTAGGTTGTAATCCATAATGACCAATTATGTTTGTATGTCTGTAAAGACAAAAAGAATCAAGAATCAAAATAAGGACTTTCAAGACTCAAGCTTATGTTGTAACTACGTGCCTTATATTTACCCACTCTGCTCACTCTCTTATACGATATGAGTGCATATATTGTGAGTGAGTGAATTAAAGTGTCATGACATAGTGCACACAGCTAGTAGTTCAGTCACTTAATTTTATATTCACACTTAAAGCGAATAGTGAAGTATATTGAAAGAAAAAAAATGAATGAAGCTTTAAAGTTGCCAGCCATTAAAGTACATCATGATGCATTGTTTTAGTTGCTTACAACAACACTGTAATGAAAATTAATGATAATAATAAAATAGATATGAAATAAATATTGTAAATAAATATTTATAAATACGTTAACATTTGCATTTGAAATTTCAAATTAAAACCGAAAATAATAAAAAAAATTTATTTTTAAGGTTTTTTCATAGGACCACACACATACGAATTTAGGCTGTGATGAATTTGGTTTTATTCGTTGTAAAAAGAAAATGAAATGAAATGCAAGCAACCAAAGCGGCCATTGATATAAAAACAGATGCTTACATACATATAAATGTATGTACAATATTGGTTCAATTATAATGCTTTTGGCTCATTAACACCATCACTATCAACGTCTTGAGAACACCATCTTTTGGCCTCTTTTTGCTTTTTGTTTTTTTGTTTCTGTGTGGTGGAAACACACTGCCTATGATGATGATGAACTTTTCAATGCTTGAATATATATTATATAAATATTTTCAATTTGAATAAAAAAAAAAAAAACCAAAATGGAAATAATTTCCAAATAAAAACCAAAATGTGTATCAAATCTTTGGAAATAAATTTTTTATTTTTAAATACTTTTCTTATGACTTTTTAAAGGCAAATAAAATAAAATACCATTAAGGGCATTCGTGCAAATGCAAAAATCTTAGAATTTTACTTGCAGCCAAGGAAAAAACATAAAATGATTTTAAACATGCCTCTGTGTATCTAATTTACGGCATTATTTTGCACTCCATTTTCAAATTAACAGAATATTTTTCCTTTTTTTAAAAAAATATTTTTTCAAAAATAAATAACAATTTTTTATACACATTTTTTTTTAAGTGTTTTACATGTGTTAGATCATGTTTAGATGTATGTACATACATCTGTATGCATAAATATTATTTTCATATTTTTTTATTTGAAGATTTTTATGCTTTCGTTAATATTTTTATGCGCAAAAGTATTTATCACCTCATCTTAGCGGTAAAAAATGCTGAGAAATAATATTTTATGGTCCAAAAGTATTGCGGTAATTAAAAATGGGTG
Source organism: Sarcophaga variegata (assembly GCA_932273835.1). Lineage (NCBI taxonomy): Eukaryota > Metazoa > Arthropoda > Insecta > Diptera > Sarcophagidae > Sarcophaga > Sarcophaga variegata. The sequence continues at coordinate 99,529,646 of OW026361.1, forward strand.
TATTCTTCATATTTTATGCTTAATGTGTGTGTTAAATTTGAAATTCTTGGCAGATTTTCTTTTTTTTTTTTGCCTAAGGTTCAGTAAATATCTTTAGGTCAGGAAGAAGAAAAAGAAGAAAAAAACTGTAATTTCTTGCACAGAAATAAGAAATTATATACGAAAAAAAAAAAAAAACACAGAAAATAATATTAAAAATATAAATGAAAAGATATTGTATTGTACAGAAATAAATTTTATTAGTTGAACTTAGTTAGCGTATAGAATTGTGGTATTAAAAATTTTTTATATTTTTATGGTACTTCGTAGCTAAGCCAGGTATTATTATGCCGCTGAATATATCACAATAGAATACAAAATTTGTATACCATTGACCTAAAATACATTTTTCTTATACGACCAATAATCCTCAGATGGATTTAGGATTTTGTATCATGGTATCCTCATATAAAGGGGCCGCCAAATAACTATTTTTTTAAATGCTTTAAAAAAACTACTGAATATTTTCTCAAATTTCTTTTTTATTCCGCCGATCGTGTAGGCTACTGCATGACCAGCCGAGGCAGCCATTTGAATGGAATTATTTTCCCCTATTAACCGGAAGGATTGTACTTTCAAATAAAAAAAGAAATTTGAGAAAATATTCAGTAGTTTTTTTTTTAAAGCATTTTCAAAAAAAGAGTTATTTGGCGGACCCTTTACATAAACCAATCCGCATAGAGCTTTCTCAGGAAGCTGAAGATAAATCGATAAAAGCGTTCACCGACATCAAATACAAAAAGATTCGTTGCCGAAAAAATATTTTTTCTTATTTCGTTCGAGATGTCTGACTTGGGGTTTGAGCTGTAGCCTTACGTTTAATAAGCCAACATACTACCTGCTAGACTACGGCGACTATCTTTTTCGAATATCAACAACAAAACAGAGTGTTCGAAAATTATACCATCAAGTGCAGCTCGATTTTGTTAAAAGATATCTGAAAAGATCTATTTGAAGACGTTCACGGGGTTATAACACTTGTCCATTCCTTAATGTTCGGTACAGTTATTCTTAAGTGCCTTGCAACAGCATTGTTAGGAGTTATGTAGTCGATTATTCAGAAAATTCTTTGCTTCGTTAGAATTATCGAGTGGCAGAGAAAGGTAAGTAGATAGGTTGGAGTGGTAGCTTCGATTACCAAACTTTACTTGAGCACACATAGCGGACCGTTGTAAGGCCACAGGTAAGCGCAGTTCCGTGCAGACCAAATTCCATCAAACTCATCGAAGAAGTTGGTTAGCGTAGGCACTGCACAAAGAAAGCTAAGCATCTGGAAAAACTTCCGCGGTAAGAAATGTAAAATCTCCTCCCCCGCGTAGAAAAACGACTGCCACTTAAAATTCGTCTCGTTAGTGCACTGAGTGGTTGTATTTTACGAAGCTAAGTGGAATTATTACCTCCATTCAAAGTGTCCCACGTAAATGGATTTTCCACTACTTGAGTTAATTGCCAATTAAATTAGGGAAAATATTTAATATACTTCGCTTCTTGTTTCTCAACAAATGTTGCCGCTTTGAAATATATTTTGGCCCCCCCTCACCTACTTAATAATCTCACAAATTAGTTTAAATCACTCATTCAGAATGTTCTCGATTACTTAAAACACTTGACATTTAAAGAAATATCACGTACAAGCTAAGGCACTTAAAACAAAACAATGACAAACAACAATTGGATAATCGGAAAAAAGGGATTAAAACAACAAGAACAAAAACAAAATAAACCATAATATAATCGATAATTGCAGTTTCAAATGTCATACCATATAATATATACGTATGTATGTACTTACAATATAAACTAGCGACTAAAGAAAAAGGATAACTGTGTCAAACGTGTTTTAGCTGGTGATTATAATCTATAACAAATCGTATTTCGTATAATAATGCCGATGAAATAAAGATGCACTTCATAGATACAATTGACACTTAAAGAATACAAAAATAACAACAGCCAATAACAAGAGAACAGAAAAAGCGCATTAATCGTTAAAGAACAGAAGAGAAAATGAACGCACATGTACATCTAAGACAACTAACGAACGAGATGATACAATATCAGAACATAATTAATGCCACACATACCTAGACACTCATATCAACACATATACATATGTACATCGTATACAGATACTGCCATAGAAGATATTATAAAAGAGAGAGAATTTTTCTTGTTCTAAATCTTAAGAATTAGAACTTGCCACATTCACATACAGTGGACAGCAAAAGTCTTAGTACGACAATATATTTTGACAAAAAAAAAATAGTGCCCACAGGCTTAATACTCTTGCACAAAGTCCCGATATGACTTCAAGAGAGTATTTAGGAGATCATTTGAAAGAACGTTTACGTAATCGCTAAACTCAAACAAAAGTCAACCGAAAAACTTGCTCATGGTGCCACCAGAAAACACTAAACAAAACTGGTACATTCAGTTCCAAATGAGTTAAAGGAAGTGCTTGACCTTAAGGGATACATATATAAGTACATAATTGGTCATTACAACCCTTCAGTCTGGATTATGGATCTAGTTTCTCACACCACTTAAGTTGTGTGTGTTAATTTTATACATGAGTGATGGGACCTACAGTTTAAAGTCGACTCCGAACGACAGATTTTTGAGAAACTTTTCATGGCAATTTTATTTACTCTCAGAGTTTTTGCCAGAAATCAGCTGAGAGGAAGTCGCCGAAGAAATACTTTTTGTATTTTGTTTTGATGTCTGGCCTGGGGCTCGATCCCTGGCTTTACGTCTAATAAGCCAACACACTACCTACTAGACTACGGTGACAAGGGATATTCTACTAAATACAAGGGATAACATTTTCATATATTAGAACTTTGAGTTTTAAATTTACTCAAGGGTCTCAGTTCTCCTCCTTGGGAGTACCTATGAAGTCATCTGAAAATTTTCCCTATTTTTCTCTTGTTTTATGAAAAATATTAAAAAATTGTTTGTTTTATAACAAAACAAGAAATAAATTAATAAAATAAACATAAAATAAACTATAAATTTGTATACAAACTTACTTACTTACTTCCTTAATTGGCCATAACAACCCGATTAACGGATTCGGCCCGCCGCAACACATGCTTCCAGGCACCTCTACTTCTTGCGCGTCTAAGCCAGCTGGTCACACCAATCGATGACAGGACTTCCTCGATTTGGTCCTTCCAACGGATATAAGGTCGTCCTCTTCGCCGACTTCTGCAGATCCCCGCATCAAATACCCGTCTCGCCGGAGCATGCTCCTCCATTCGAACGACATGGCTGAGCCAGCCCAGCCGCGGGATATTAATACGCTGCACAACGTCCATGTCGTTGAGGAACTCATACAGCTCATTGTTGTATCGGATGCGTAAATCATCGCCACCTCGTACTGGACCGAAGATCTTACGCAGTACTTTTCTCTCGAACGCTCTCAAGGCTGCTGCATCAGTACTTAACAGGGTCCATGCCTCTGCGCCATAAAGAAGCACGGGTAGGATGAGTGTCTTGTAGAGTGTTAGGTTTTGTCGTACGAGAGAGGTCTCTGCTACTCAATTGCCTATTGAGACCATAGTAGCACCTGTCGGCAAGAGTGATCCTGCTCTTGATCTGTATCTAAAGTATAGTTATCGGCCGTAATCTGAGAATCAATACGCCGCACGTCTCTACTTGTCGATAACATATACTTTGTGTTGCCCTCATTTACTGCCAAACCCATCTTAGTAGACTCCCGTTCAATAGCACTAAAGGCAGCAGTAACATCTCGCTTGGTACGCCCAATGATGTCAATGTCAATGTCAACGTACGCAAGCAACTGGACACTTCTTTGAAAAATAGTGCCATTGCGATGCATTCCCGCCTTTCGCAGAACACTCTTGAAGAGGTCGCATGATAAGGGGTCGCCTTGTCTGAAACCTCGCACTTTATAAAAAGGTTCGGAGAGGTCCATTCCTACCTTGACGGAGCTGCAGGAATTGCTCAACGTCATTCTGCATAGCCTTATCAGCTTCGCAGGTTTACCGAGCTCAGACATTGCGGCAAAAACACGATCCCTTATGGGGCTATCGAATGCAGCCTTATAGTCGACAAAGAGATGAAGTGTCGACAAACTTTTGGCTAAAATTCATGAAATTGCTAAAATATATTGCCGTACTAAAACTTTTGCTGTCCACTGTACACTAATTCATATACATTAAATCCAATATATATATGTGTGTGTAATAAAAGAAGAAGAAAAATCTAAGAAGATTTCCTAAGACAAACGATGTTAGTCCATCCATTCAAGAAAGAATCTATTGAATGGCGCCAATGTATAACAAATAAATAAAAAAAAGAGAAAAAAGACGTTACAGGTTTTAATTGAAAAATTATGTTCCTGGTATGAGACATTAAAAATTCCAGAAAACCATTTGTCATCATTCTTATTGGAAACGAAGCGCCATTCGATACAAATTTTATTATTGACGTAAAGCATTTTCTTTTTTTCTTGCCATCAATCGTGTGTACATTCTACGCAGGAGTAATTAAATTTTTAAAAGTCTTGCAACAATTTTCATTTTCAATGGCCTTTAACAGAAATGTTTTTCTTTTTTCTCTTTGTTTTTAAAGTTATTTAATCGTCTTATTAGCACTTCATAAAATGAAAATGTTTAATACCAATTGCTTAAATGCAATAACAATTAAATGTTAATTGTAAATACAATTTATATGGCGTGTGAGTATGGTGAGTCATTATTCATTCATATGAATGGAGGCTTTAATCACTTTATTCCAATATATTGGCTTTTAGCATGTTCGTAAATTTATAATAAAAGAAAAAAATAGAGGAATTCATTACATCAGACATCCGAATCGATTAAATTTGAATGATGCCGAAATTTGATTTAGAAATAGTAGTGCGTTGCCTTCATAAAGTTTTCATAAATTTACAAAATTTGAGAAACCACAGGCTCTCCAGCGATACAATAAAAATTACAACAGACATGTAGAAATATAAACTGATTTCCTATTTACCAATGAAAACTATTTAGTAATAATTCTATTCTTTATAAATATAAGGAAAATTCCTTTAAGACAAAATGAAAATCCATTGTTTATCACAATTATTTTCAAGGCAATATGTGGTTTAAGTCAACTCTTGTAAATATAATGGGAAACATTCAGAAGTCCTTGAATGTAAATTTGGTAGCAATATAAGCATTTGTTGGTAGAGTGGGTGCATTTGATAATACTCCTCACAAGACCGTACATAGGCCGTTTGATAGAAGAGATATTGAATCCACATATCCAGATGGGCGGAATTGATCTTATACCAAGTGCAACGGTATTTTTTTGCGATAATAACCAATTTTTAAAGGAAAGTATTGAGTACTAATTATTGGATATTGCTGTCTACACATTTCTTCAGCTTTCAGGCAATTTTTTTTATTCAAAGCCAATAAAACTACAGCATTCAAATTAATCATTTGTTGTCGTTAGAGATCTGTTTTATCGGTTCCAGCAGATTGTAGAAACTCGAGGTCCCACGACACACACATCTTTCTCTTCCTGTCGAATCGATTTCGTTTTACAGCCGTAATCGGTCTGGTTGTCGCAGATTAACTCTTGCCTTTGAAACAAAATTTTGCAAGCGGTTTTTTCTTTGCCATCTGTCTGCTCTTCAATTCATGTGGCAACCATTTTACAAATTTTTGGTTGGTTGTGCAACATTTAACATTTCTGCCATTTGTATCTGACTTAAAGTGTCGTCTTCATCAAATACATAACATACATACATAATTGGTCATTACAAACCTTCAGTCAGGATTACGACCTAGTTTCTCACACCATTTACGATGTGAGCTTTAATTTTATACATGAGTGTCGGGACCTACAGTTTAAAGTCGATTCCAAACGACAGATGTTTGAGAAACTTTTCATGGCAATTTTTTATTTACTCTCAGCGTTTTCGCCAGAAATCTGTTGAGAGGAAACCGCCGAGGAAATATTTTCATATTTTCGTTTTGATGTCTAACGTGGAATTTGAACCGAGGCCTCACGTCTAATAAGTCAACACACCACCCACTAGACTACGGGGACTTCTTCATTAAATATTGTGTACAATTCGGCATTTCAAAATATGTTTGACAGATGTCATCACTAACAAAAAAAGAAGAAATTAAGGCTATTAAATTTCCTATGGAATGCTCTTAAGGCTCGCTTCATACCGATACATCTGGTAAACTGGATCTGTGAAAAAAGAGGCAGGAAACGAAACAATAAGGCTCAGTAGAGGTAGGGTACGCCTACATGGTAGTGTCCTTTCACCACTTATGTAAAGCATGGTTGTGAATAAACTCCTCAGTTGCCTCTATGATTTGTGGAAGTATTTGCAGCGACTCAGGAACAAAATTACATGGAGTAACCTGGAAGCTGTATTTTTGAAAGAGGGACTATTTTGTGTAAGTATGACAAGAACGGATCTTGGAACAGTAGTAGAGGTTTTTGAAACCAGAATGAAAAATTCCGAGCCCTTGGGGCAACTCGTGATTATCTTCCAAGCGGAAGTCTCTGCCATCGAAAGATGTGCTCAGTTGAACTTGGATTGACGGTACAGAAAGGTAGGACATCGGAATGCTAATTGAGAGTCAGGCCATCTTTCGAGCACTCGGCTGCTGTAAGGTTGAACCGAAGATGCATTGTATGCAGAAACTTAATAGGCGAGGTAGGGAAAATTAGATTACTTTCTGTTGGATTCCAGGTCACGTGGTAATTCTAAGCAATAAGCCAGCAGATTAGTTTGCGAGGAGGAGATCTTCTACAACACCGATTTGATGGACGAAAGCAAAGCTAACCAGAGGCAAAGACTCCTCTCAAATTAAGAGGGTTTGAGGCAATCGAACCGGACTACAGTATCATGCATCACATTATTCAGAAATAACCCGAGGTTTTGTGACAGGGCAGTGTAGTCTCAGGGAACCCTTATTCGGAATGGGAGTAGGTAGCTCTGATAATTCGAATTTTTTAGGTGGTAATCCTTATTATCTGAATACTTTTGATATAACAGTCGCGATGATGCTATGGAAGGTTTTCTTGAAATCTACAAACAGCAGACACACGCTGTTTTATGAAGCAATGCGTATTGGCTCCAACCTTGCAGTGTTATTTGATTTTTTGTATTATGACTGGCAGTATCTGGCATATCTGTGAAAATATGTTTTTTTTAAGTTGGAGGCGGCCTACGGTCTTCCCAAACTTATCATATAAAGGCATTTAAAGTTTTGCCATGACTTTGATGTCAACCAGTAGAATTAAGCATAATATAGTGTTTTACCTGCTGCCATCTGAGCCACCTTGAGCATAGTTTTAAGCATCCCGAGTTTCTTGATTCTTGAGGCTTGCAGTAATTTTGATACTCTCAGGCTTGTTTTTGAAAGAGTTCCACTCTTTTCTTGTCTGCGTTAAAGGAACTAAGGGACAGGATAATAAATTTCTTGTATCTGCTTTAATGGAAATTGCTTTAGACGTTGTGTTTAAAGACTTACTGTCTAATAAATTGTCTAGACTAACTTAAGTTGCGTAATTGTTTTTGGTGAAATAAAATTTGAATTTTTTTGCTACAATACTTAGTGAATTTATACTCCCACAAAAGAAAAAGAAAAAAATTTAGTAAATGAACTCAATAATAATTTTTGTTTTTCTGTAATTAAATTGCCAGACATTGAATATATTTATGTTCCATTCAAACAAAAAATATAATTCTTGAATTGAGTTTTTTTTAATTCTTTTTGCAACACTTGTGTGCCATATATTATGCGATTCAGGCGAACAAATGTTGTCTGTTGTCTGTTGTCTGTTGTTTCTGCACTATTTATTCAATCCGATCCGAAGCAATACAATACAATTTTTACGAATACCAACAACATTGAACACTGAATTGTAATGTAATGTAATGTTGTTGGTGTAGTGTTAATTATTTTACGACACACTCACTTCTGATGGTGATAATGATGCTAATGAAGTTGATGCATCATAATGAAGACGATTATAGAAATAATAACAATAATAAGAATCATTATCAAAAAAAATGTGTTGATACACTGTCTGTGCTGTCCTTACTTACTCTACTGCATATTCTGTATATGAAAAGATACGTATGTATGTATGTATGTAGTATAAAAAAATAATCTTTAAGTACAGTATTTATGCTGGCTGATGTCTGGTTTAAGTTTTTCCTTATTTTCCTCTTCTTCATGCATTCACTTTTACGGCATTTACAGACAATACTATGCCGTACAGTGTGTGATACAAAGATTATAGAGTTTAACAATATGTATGTGATGCGATGTGATGTGATGTGGTGAGAATATATACATAAGTAAAGTGTTAATTATTATTTCATTTTCTTGGTTTTTCCTATTTTCTCTACGACTCTATAAAATTTTAATGTTAGTCTTAGCATTTCATTATAAAATGTAATACAATTTGTTTAGGTTTGGTTTGGTTGGTAGAATTATCTTCTTCAACTTCTTATTGAATTTCTTCTCATGTGCATAAGAAACTTTCAATTTTGTCAGTTAATAAATTGACTTTTAATTCTGACACTTAATTTCCTTTAGTAGTTGATAATTTTACAGGCATTAGTAAATTGTAATTGTCTCTTGTTTTAAGTTTTATTTATCTCTCTCACTCTGTCTTCATCTGTCGTAGTTTCGAAGTTTTCGTCGTTTTTGCCTTTATGTCTGCTGCAAATATGTTTCATACTCTGAATAATTTTTTTCTGTCAGCATCTTTTGTTTGAAGTACTCTACAGTCAGTCAGTGTACATGCTGAGTGGTTGGAATAATTTGTATCACACACTATTACTGGATCAGTGGGAATCAAGCGTTACTTAAAACTTAAATGTACATCCTATCAATGTAATTGCTCTGAGGGTTACTTACGTGAAGCCACCGTAGTCTAGTAGGTAGTGTGTTGGCTTATTAGACGTAAAGCCAGGGTTCGAGCCCCAGGCCAGACATCAAAACAAAATACAAAAAGTATATCTTCGGCGACTTTCTCTCAGCAGATTTTTGGCAAAAACTCTGAAAGTAAAATAAAATTGCCATGAAGAAGATTATCAAAAAAACCTATCGTTCGGAGTCGTCTTTAAACAAAAAGTCCTACCACTCATGTATAAAATTAACACACACAACATATGTGGTGTGAGAAACTAGGTTGTAATCCTGACTGGAGGGTTGTAATGGCCAATTATATATGTATGTATGTTACTTACGTAAAAACGACAAACGATGCTCTCTGATACAATAAATTTTTTCTAGATGTACCGCATCAAGGCGCTTAACTCAGTTCGAGAAGTTTCCGAGATTGGGAATGTTTTGACCTTACGCTGGCTAGGCTCTTGTCTCAGTCTGTATGAATTTCTTTTCTATGAGATCAGATTACTGTGGTTGGTTGATCGATTAAGGGCCATTATTACAACTTGCCGTTAACTAAGGGTAGGATTTTAACGGGCAGATAAATTGTTTTTCATTATTATAAGTAGACAATATGGTAGAAGTGAGCGTTAAGCTAAATGGAGGATCATCCTACCGGTAACTTTTAAAGTTAAATGTATGTTTGAACTTGCCTTATTATATATTATTTTCAATATGGCAACTTCAATTATAAACAAAATAAGCAAATACAACAGAAAAAGAAGCCCGTCGTTGCCGCTGCGTTAAAAAAAAACCTTTTTAATTAAGCAGTGTTATCCACATTGCTCCGGCACTGCCATATTTTTGAAAAAGCTTACTTTACTTTATCATTAGGTTGCAATAACAAAAAGAAGTTAAAGGTGATTTTAAAGTTCACTTTAGCTAAAGTTACCTTTAACAACATCTAACTTTAACGGGAAGTTGTAATAATGGCCCTAAGAGTCACTGGAGTGATTGAAGTCGTCGTAGTCTAGCAAGTAGTGTGTTGTCTTATTACATGTGGTCAGACATTTCAAACAAAACGAAACATGAAAAAACATTTCTTTGAGGGCTTCCTTTCAACTGTCTTCTGGCCAAAAACTCTGAGAGTAAATAAAATTGCCATGTAAAGTTTCTGAAAAATCTTTCATTCGGAGTCGACTTTAAAATGTAGCTTCCACCACTCATGCTTAAAATTAACACACACAGCATGGGTGGTGTGATAATCTAGGTTGTAATCCTGATTAAATTGTTGCGAAGCTCAATTAGTTAGAATTAGATGAGATTAAAATCCATTGCCAATAATTTCTGTCTTGAGAAATTGTTGGACATGCACATGTTGAAATCAATTTCCAAAATTAGTGCCTAAGGATTCCCATTGCTAGAAGCCCGAATTGAAGTTAACAGAGTTGATTCTCTATTCTCTAGGTTCGTTGACAATCTCCGGAGAGATTCTAAAGAAAACAGGCCTTGGATAATCGGTTAGCATGCCTCTTCTTTTTTGTTCAGAAAGCGTATTTTCTCAATCATATCGAAAACGATGGGTTACATAAAACCAACTTTTTTGTATCGAGCATGTAATCATTGTCATAGTGATGACAAGCAAATGGTTCGATGCAATCATAACAACAAATACGATTCTTTTGTGCAGTCATTGGTCAAACTCTCAAACATGGCTCTAGAACTAATTCTGGCGTTAAAAGGTGCCGCAGCTGAGGTTCTAGAAACCATGTCAGCCAGCAGCAGAAACAACTACAACGACTTAATGGTGGCGTTGCAGCATAAATTTGGCGATGAGAACAAACGAGAATTATACCGCATGGAGTTGAGATGCCGGTCGCAAAAGACAAATGTGTCATTACAAGCCTTGGCAATGGAGGTTGAGAGATTAGTGCAGCTCACATACCCAGGAGAAAACCATCCGTTGATAGACAACTTAAAGACCGAGGCGTTTGTTAATGGCATACGCGATCCTGACATCAAACTTGCGGTATGCTCCACATAGAAGACAACCATTGCAGAGACCGCGGCCTTCGCACTAGCCCAGGAGACCGCTCGCACGATTTCTAGACCACAAGTCAGCATAGTGCGAAAAATGGAAGTCGTGGAGGAGGAGGAATGCCTTTTGGACAAAGAGATGAAAGCAAGAGTTTGAAGCAAGTTTTGGAAGAAAACGGACAAAAGGCTAAACTTAAATGCTTCAACTGTGGAAATAGTGGCCATTTCCAAACGGGTCTTACAAACGTATTGAATGTCCGAAAGTTTATTCTGAAATCCAAATAAGAAATCCTACCAAAGTGCCTTGTAAAGGCAAAGGATACCAAATGAGCACTTTTTCAAGCTTGGCACACAGATATTACACAGTAAAAATGTTTGCTTACAACTCATGTTGTGTGCGTTAATTTATACCATGAGCTGTGAGACCTACAGTTTAATGTCGACTTCAAACGACAGATTTTTGAGGAAATTTTTCATGGCAATTTTATTTCTGTCAGAGATTTTGCCAGCAGGCTATTGAGAAGAAGTCGCTGAAGAAATATTTTGTTTTTTATATCTCATTGTGTTCGAGATGTCTGAGCTAGAGTTTGAAATACAGGCCAAGAGACTACCTACTAGACTATGGTGACTTTGTCGTATTTATAGGGATTCTGATATAACCTATATTAGCCATTTTAAATTTCCTCAACTGTTAATAATTTCCCAGTAGCTGATTTAAAGTTTTGTCTTTGTTTGTACAAAATTTCAGTCATGTTGTAATTAATCATTTCAATGTAACATGTGATTGCTGGGGAATAGAGAAGAAGAATACAAATAGAAACGAATATTGTTCAGAAAATTGTAAATGTGTGCTCATTTTTATTTTTAAAGTTGACACTAATTATTTTAGTTAATCATTTGACAAAAGAAAAACAGAAAAAAGAACAAAAGGACAGAAGTTAAAAGAAGAAGAAGAACTCTATTAAGTCTTAAAGATTTTTTAAGGGGAAAAAATTTGTCTTTGAAGTTGAAAATGATTAATGATTAGTTTTTACAACATTAAGCTTACTGAGTGAGAGAATTGAAATTTTTTTCTTCTTATAATTTTAAAAAATTAAATAAAAAAACTTTAAAAATTCTTTTAAAAATTAAATTTTAATTCTTGAATTCAAAGAAACTTTACTGCGATTAAGTTTGTTGAACACAAAACTGCATTAAATTGTGCTTTCTTGGTATGAGAATGAATCTAATGATTGTCTTTCTAAAATCCAAAAAAGCTATTTCTACTTAATTTTTGAACAGTGAATGTATGTATGGAAACATATATATTTTTTTATTCATTGAATTTAATGCATAAAGCATATGTAATATTATATGCATTATTATGTTTATTGTTTTATTTTCTCATATTTTTATGGAGACTATTACCATCATTATGGATTTTTGCAACGAACTTTGCCAAGGTATATGGCCGAGATATCCTCTTGAATACTCGCCACTATTGTTTCTTTCAATAATTTATGCTGTCAATGGCAATACGACAAAATACTAAAGCATTTACCAGACAATACCGTTCTAAAAAGAAAACTGAAAAAAAATAATCTAAAAAAATATGCTTAAATGCATGTTAAAAAATGCACAAAAGAAAAAATGAAATATTTTATATTTATATGCACTGAACATTTGAACATTTGAACATGTTTTCTGGCAAATCAAATAAGCAAGAAAAGTATTGCAGCAGCGTATGAAGTCAGACATTGAAATGGGACTCAGATGTAAAGGATTCGAAGTTTTCTTTTGCCTTCATTGTATACATTATGAATATTTTAAGCGAATACATATGTTTAATGTACATATGTATATACGAGGGTTGTAAAGAAAATTTTGTAAGATGTTTTAAGATTAGATAGTTATATTCAGACATCGGCACAAAGAGAACATGATAAAAATCTGAGTGTATTTGTGAGAGGCATATGTTAACCCAGAGGAAAATTGTTAGAAATATTTTCAATTGTACTTATTAATCCAATAATATGTATATCTGAGCGGAAAATATAGAAAAATTTTACTGCGCTAAATCCCTAAAGACACCGTATTTAACTTGGAAAGAATCCCTTAAAATCGAAATCATTTCTCATTGTTTTAGTGAATCCTACTGTAATCTTTCTTTGGGTGTATAATTGAAGTCTGAAAAAAGAGACACGAACCTTCTTCTTTAGAAACTGAAAAGCCGAAGATGTTCTTCCCATGGGGGCAATGCTGCCGACCAGAGATCAGCAATGAATCGCTTTTTCGCTACTCATAAGTACTCATAAAATATTGAGTATGAGTGAGTCAACAGTATTGAAATCCAACTACTCTATTCATTCGTACTCAGTACAATATTGATTTATAAGTACAAGTTGCAATGAGTATGAGTACAACGTTAACATCAAACTCATAACATTCGAAATATGTTTGATTCATACGCCTACTCATTCAGATTCATAAATTTAGAGAAATACTTATAATACTCATAAATGATTCGCGTATGATTATGCGTATTGTTAAGTATGAGTACGATGAGTATTTCAAACTTTGAATATAAGTATGAGTATGAGTATAACATTAAAATAAGTATGAATGCGTATAAGTATCATAAATTATGAGTATGATTCGAATCAACTCATCTTTTTGAATACTCATTGCTGATCTCTGGTGCCGACGTCTGGTTATGTCGTTGTAAATCGAACTGAAATGATAGTTTTGTTTTGCAACGATCCTCGTTAAATTTATTCATAAGTAAGTAAAAATTTCACATGCTTCTTAAACTTTTGTTATTTTTTGATATGTATAATTAAACACTATCAAAGTTTATATAAAAGGTTTTTAAAATAATATCTTTACCGTGGAAAAAATAATATTTTAGATATACTAGACTGCTTTTACATTTCCTTGCCATATACTATTGCTTATTAGACCATGTCAACTCAACTAGTTTTATAGTTTTGCAGCATAATATCAATGTGTTAAGCTAATTCGCTAACAAAATCTTATTCAACTTCATGTCTACTTGTTTCTAATCATGTCTTTCTAAACTCAATTCACCCTTCTATACCGTTGTAGAGTTTTAAGGCCATTATTAAAACTTGCCGTTAAAGCTGTGTTTAGTTAAAGGTAACTTTAGCTAAAGTAAACTTTAAAGTCACCTTTAATTTCTTTTCATTATTACAACCTGCAGATAAAATAAAGTTAACTTTTTATTTTGATGTCTAGCATGGGGCTCGAACCCTGGCTTTTCGTCTAATAAGCCAACACACTACCTACTAGACCACGACGACTTCAAAACAAAATACAAAAAGTATTTCTTCGGCAACTTCCTCTCAGCCAATTTCTGGCAAAAACTCTGAAAGTAAAAAAAATTGCCATGAAAAGTTTCTCAAAAAATCTGTCATTCGTAGTCAACTTTAAACTGTAGGTCCCACCACTCATGTATAAAATTAACACACACAACATAAATGGTGTGAGAAACTAGATCGTAATCCTGACTGAAGGGTTGTAATGACCAATTACGTATGTATGTATGTAAGGAAAAGTCCGAGCAAAAAAGCCTTCCTAATCCAAAAAACAATTTTCAGCACGAAATTGAATAGATTTGATACACACCATTGAAGAGATATGAGCCAAAGTACCAAATTCTAAGCTCTCGTAAAAAGGGACAGTTACAGAAAAGCTATTGTGTAGTAGCATTATTCTTATTCTTTATTCTTACAGATCCAGCAATAGCCAAATTATATGTAACACATACGTTCCCTCAGAGACACGCCATCATGCCCAGATACATTGTGTTACCCAAAAACCGATGACTGCTGTTCTGAAGTGCAAGGTATTCGTTCTTCACATCTTTGCTGCTTGTGGGACAAACCGAGCCTGTCAGCGAAACTGTCAATAGCGTAGTGTCTCTGTAGAATTCCCGTTAGAGAATATGAACCGTTCTGTTGTCGAACTCAAGTAGTTCCCTGGTTCTCCCGCTGTCTATTGCTAGACGAAGCAGTTTTAAAATTCGGCAACCAAGTATGTTGGACCACCAACGGTTTGTTGAATTCCGTGTTGCATTTTTCAATTTGGAAAAGTAGTCGCATATATGCCCACTATTGTCTCCTTCTTAGACAGTCCCGATACCTTTTGTATCACTTCGTATGCCATTTCATTTCCTTCGATGCCACAGTGGCCCGATACCCACACAATTACTGACGCCTTTTGATTTGACTAGATAGATACCAGCGTTTTGATTAATGCTTGACTCTCCACACATATGATAAAGTTTGAAGAAGCTTGTTTAACAGCAAAAATCTGACCCCAGTTCCAGTGCCAGTTTATCGGAATAGGCCCCAAATCTAGTTCCAAATTCCATTTTTGAGCCTTCATCAATCCACTCCTCCCGTGTAGTGAGTATGAGTTTTGTATGTTCGTCCGAAAACCATGTTATTTTTTAAATTACCCCTCTAGGGAGCATATGGCTTCCACAAAGCATCTCCGTCTGACACGATTATCCGCTGTTGTTTTAGCACCTTCCCATGTCATTAGCGACAGTTATTAAGAAGCCTTAGTTCTTGTAGGACCGTGCGTGTTTTTTGTCTGCCACGGTTTCTTGAGCCCTGGGGATTCCACTATAGCGCCATTCTTGTAATACTGTCGGGATTCTTTCGCAATATATGGCCAATCAACCCAGATTTCTCCTTTTTGATCTGCTTCTGTATGGGTTCCTACTCTGTGAGAGTCCAGAGATCTGCATTTATTGATGAATACCTGAAGCTTTTGCGTGATGGTGTTAGATATAAGCCAAGTTTCGCTACTATATAGTAACGTTGACTTTACACAAGCGTTGAATATTCTTAGCTTGGTATGCCTAGATAATAATGAACTTCTCCATATGGAGTGCAGTCGCCCGAATGCTGCTCTTGCACTATTGAGTCTGTTATCTACGTCTGTTTCTGCGCCGCCGTTTGTTGTCATAGTACTGCCTAGATAGCAGAAGCTATCGACATACTCGACATTTGGCCCGAAAACCATGTAGTCACATCTAAAATCCAAATGATTCGGTTCTAATGCTGCTGAGAGGAAGTTGCCGAAAGAAATATTTTTTCATGTGAACCTCGGTCTCACTTCTAATAAGCCAACACACCTTCTACTAGACTACAGCGACTAAAAAAGCTTGTAGACTTTCTTTAACCAAGACTTTATTTAAGAAAATCCAAATTTAATAATAATCGTCCCTATTAGGCCAAATGTACATAACGATACCACAGTAACTAACCGAATATGATTGATTTGAATTTCAGTCATAACATTTATTATACGGTTATGCTCCTGTGCTCATATGTAACTAATGGTTACGTACAACATAATTACCGTTAAGAATTAATTACCTTTATTTATTCAATATACATAGTCTCCCTCTCTCTCTCTCTCTCTCTTTCTCTTTGTTTTTAGTTTGCCTTTCCTTTTTACCAAACCATAATACGATGCCATTTGAGTCAATAAGAAGACCTAAACATTTATTATAATGGTAAGCAATAGATTTTCTTCGTTTCTGTTTTTGTTTTTGTTTTAGTTTTGTAGACTCTTATCTAAATTTCTATAAAAATGAAATTTCTCAAATGCTGCCGTTGTTGTTGTTATTGTTGTTGTTGTCGTTACAATGGGCATTGCATTAATTTTCGTATTGCATGAGGAGTAAAATTATTCAATTGCAATTTTGTTTTCTTGAACACATTTGAACACAGATGCTGCACATGTCATTTCAACGAAGAAGAAGAAGAAGAAGAATTAAATAAATTCCCCCTCATCGAAACCAGCTTAAAGCTTTGCTTGAAAGTAGCAAAGAAAAAAAAAACAAAAAAGAAGACAAAGACGAAGAGAAAAAAGTTTCATACATAGTTTCATGGTTTTATGAAGTAACTAGTCAGAGTATTATGGTAGTAAAGATATACGAGAGCAACTATTTTGTGAGTCCATAATAATACTATGCAAAGAGATACCATTAACAACAACAACAACAACAATAAAATACAACAATAGCAATAGATTTAAGATTTCGAAATGCATAAAAATGCAACCTTAATTGCCAACAATGTTCATCCATAAAATAGCATTCTTAGCTGTTTTTCTTTTTCTTTTTCGTTTTTTTGTTATTTTTTTTCGGGGGATTTTGAACTAAAAATGACCATAGTAATGGAATCAAAAGAATATATAATATATACAGTGAGTAACAAAAGCTATTGGAAGGTTAGGTTAGGTTAGGTTAGAGGACGTGTACTTGTCAATTAAGACAAGTACAGTACCCGGAGGTCGAATTGACCCATTGTACAACGTCCTAGTTTCTCACACCACTTATGTTGTGTGTGCTAATTTTATACATGAGTGGTGGGACCTACAGTTTAAAGTCGAACTCCGAAAGACAGATTTTCATTTATTGAGAAACTTTTCATGGCAATTTTTATTTACTCTCAGAGTTTTTGCCAGAAATCTACTGAGAGGAAGTCGCCGAAAAAATACTTTTTGTATTTTGTCTTTGATGCCTGGCCTGTGGCTCGAACCCAGGCTTTTGCGTCTAATAAGCCAACACACTACCTAGTAGACTACGGCGACTTATGGCTAAGATCAAAGTGTAGTAAAGCGATTAGAAAATAATCAGAATTTCCACTTGGTATGCATTAATGCCTCACATGTTTCAGGCACATATTCTGATAATAAGTTCTCATCATTACAGAGCCTACATAATAATTTCGTGATGATCGCTGTTCTGAACAAATAATCTTTAAGTATACAGTGCCTTGCCAACAGACTGGTTTTTAACTCAAAGTTAATCCGGCATAGCGTGGTGCATAATTCAAATCTGCTTCTAGTTTAAGTACCCAACAAAAGCTTCGAATATCTCAAACCCATTTGTCTAAAGAAGAGTAACTGCCTCTCTCTACCTACCTTTTCCCTGTTTATATCCTTTCAAATATCTCTCCCCATTCCACAGAATATTTCCGGACCCACCAGAGATGTGGATGTAGGCAGTCCTGTAATATTCTCGAATTAACCCCATAAGAACCGTGTGCTCAGCATATACTTACGCTCTGAAGGCACCCATGTAATAAATATTCTACCAGTCCCAACATCTGCATTGGATCCATCCATATACCAAAGAGGGGATCCTTTCTTAAAAGGGTATGCAGTTGCACGAAAAGTTTATCAAAAAATCTTCAAAACTTTAAACTGAAGGTCCCACCACTCATGTATAAAATTAACACACACAACATAAGTGGTGTGAGGGCTAGGTCGTAATCGTGACTAAAGAATTGTAGTGACCAATTATGTATGTATATGTATGTGTGCAGTCCCTAGGTTGATCAATTCATTTTTTTTATACGTGATCAGAGTACAGGGAGACAGCTAGCAGCTACCGGATTTATTAGGCCCCGAAGTCCTCTAATGAATGTTGTATAAAACATGTCATTACCGTAACAACAGTTCCCAAGACGCTAACCTTCACTAGCATCTGCAAAGAAATGAAATCCAGTAGACCCTCCAGCATCGCTTTAGAATAGGATCTCATTGCCTTGCTTATACCAATACATGCTAGATTCTGTGTTCTGCCTAGCCAAGCAATGGTGGCATGGGTCACTATATGTCAAACCATAATGGTAATACATCCTGCGCATAATCCTTGGGTTACATTCTCAAGATTTTCATATCACGATGGCCTTAGCTTGAATGCTTTTTTTATAAGCATCCCTTGTCACTTCGCTCTCCAGTAATATTCTCAGAAATTCACTTAATTTTTCTGTGACTTCATGTCATACTGGCGCCTATTATTTTTCCGTTTTAGGAAGTTATTTTAGATTCTCTTTAATGGTATTATTATGGTCTTGTTCGGTTTCATCCTTCAACTCAATGACATGCATCATCGGCTAACACTACACCTTCTGCAACGATCCAAGATATTTTCACGTTTTTACGTATCTCTATCACGCTCTATGGATATGGAGACATAGACATAGCGTAGTAGGTAGTGGCCACAGTTCAAATCCGAACCGAAAAAATATTTCTTCGGCGACTTCCTCTCAGCAGATTTCTGGCAGAAACTCTAAGAGTAAATAAAATTGCTTCTCAAAAATCTGTCGTGCGGAGTCGACTTGATACTGTAGGTTCCTCCACTCATGTATAAAATTAACACACACGTAGGTCGTAATTCTGACTGAAGTGTTGTAATGACGAATTATGTACGTGATACATATGTACACGTTAGCCTGTTTAGCTCAAAAACTTAAGGCACATTTTTCTTAGAATTGTTCGACACAGATGAGAATAGTTGGTAATCACTTGGTACTAGATATGGAGAAAAGGATCTCATCCGCCTAAGAATATCTCTCCGTCTTTCCGTTGTTTTCTCTTATGACCTAGAATGTGGAAGATTTACCAGAGCAAATTCCAGTTTTTTATATTCAAATCGTTGAACAGTGAATATTGGATTTCCTCTTCGACTAAAAATAAATTTCAGAAATATTTGTATCAGATTTGGGGGACTGTTTACAGAGTATTATAATCACCACCACTAAACAAGTATTAACCCACACTGTTGCATTACACATTGCAACTGATGCATCATACCGCTTGAATTCTCTTAACCATTCCACTGGTCACATGCTGCAGGCATGAGAGAAAGATTGTTTTAAATTTTTCGCTTTTTTTTCTTTGTTTTTTTTTTTGTTCTCAAAATACTTCACATACTATACCACAACCGTATTACTATTGTAGTTTGGATACTTCAAGTCGTCTATCTTTGTTTTTTACTGTATAATCTTAAATATTTTTTAGTGATTTTTTTCTTTCTTTTTTTGGGTTTTCTTGATTCTCCATTACTATTGTTACTGCTGTTACTGCTGTTATTTAAGCTGCTCTAAATACTGTAACGAATTTTCAATATGGTAACGAATGGATCTAACCATATGATCACCATCATCAGCATCATCATCATCATTGAATAGGAATAACAGGTAAGTTAAATTCTATTCCATCGCTTTGAATTCACATTGCTAAAATTATATGCATTATTATGGTTGTTGTTGTTGCTTTTCTAGTTGGTCTATATACATATTCTAAGTATGTATTGAGCCGGCATGTTCAATTTGGTAGAGATGCTGGTATTAAAACTCAAAGACAATAAGCTGTTGCCTGGTAGCTTTGCACTAATGTAAGACCCTCTCTAAGAAGAGAAGAAAAGAAGAAACAAAGAAGAAAAAGAATTAAAATTAAACGTAAAACTATGCGTATAAAATTGCACGCTTTTTTGTTTGAAGGCAGAGATGCCATTTAGCAAGTATTATGGGGCATCTTATGAAACTGCAGTATTGACAGAATTATGAAGAAATTTTGTAGCATTCCCTTGCGCTAGACCCACCTGCCTATAGTAAATAATGACACACAAAATTTAACAAAATGACTTGGAGATCATCAATAGAAACCAACGTAAATGACTTTACCTATCACCTAAGCAGATTATTTGATTCCAAGTTAAATGATGGGCATGACCTAGAAAAGTAAAGAATCCTTTACATTAGAATGAAGATTTTTATTATTTTTAGGCAATGACACTACATTAACATGAATCTCAATACGATGTACTAACTAGGTTAACTAACAGACAAACGTTTGCAATCTAGTTCAGAAGAATATGAAAAAATATGTCACAAAGCGTTCTGAAATCCTTTGAAATTTTATCAATGAATAATTGTTTTCCAGCAGCTAGGAAAAAGAAATGAGTGATCAAATACAAAATAGTACACGCACAAATTTAATATCTCCGAACTTCGCGGTATCTACTACGCTCTGAGGATGCATAATGCTACATTGCCCCCATGGCATAATAAAAAGCTTCGTTTATTGAAGATTCATGCTGGTTTTCAGCATAGCTTAGTCGTGTTTTTAATATGCTAACCAATTTCCTCGATGAGTTTGGAGGAAGTCGGTGAGTACAGGGACTACGCTTACCTGTGGCGTCACAAAGGGCCGCCGTGATCTCCGTGGCATAATAATATGACATTCTGATAAACTTCATTTTGTCAATGTAGTGTAGAAGTGCCATTGTTCTGAGACCTTAGACCTATTGTATTGCCCTCACTCTATCAAGATAATGCCTTCCGTATTCATATTAAATCTATTGCGCATCGAAATTTGCAAATGTTAATTGGTATTAACAAGGGCAATACCAATTCAAAGGCTGGTATTTGTTTAGATTATATATTCCGCATATCACAGAATCTACGTATTGCAGTTGAGAGAACCCTCATCCTGAACAAGCCGTCTTTGAGTTTACAGTGCGCTCTCAACGAACGATTACTAACCTCAGTAAATTCCTGGATAGCTTTATGTATAACTTAAATTTCTTCCTATTGTAAATATCCAACAAAAGTTTAGATTGCCTAAAATCTATTGGATTTAAGATACGTTTCCGCGTCTCTTTCGCTGAGTAGAACATTCCATACGCCTTTTCCCACTTCATAGTAATGTTCTGGCCCAGTCAGTGGAGTGGAAGCTGGTCAGTGTTCATTGTCGCAAATTTTCCCATAACCTGGGGCTCTTAACTGGCTCATTCAACTTCTCCAGACTGCTTCATACTATATAACACTAAGTTTGCCAGAAATCGAAGACCAAAACAAAATTGTATAGCACACTTCATATGACAATATCCATCTACTGCTCACAGTATACTTTAGATCAAACCTTCTAGCACTTATCTTTGCCGGTACCCCACAAATAATAGTCCAACGAGGAAGCCCTGTCATCGATTGGTGTGGCCAACTGGCGTAGGCGTGCAAGTGTCAAATCGGAGCTCCGAGGTGGCCAAACGACATCAGCTCTGCGGCTGATAATGCGATCTTCAAAAATAGTGCGCAAATCATCGAGTGTAGTTTCGGCTGTGTGGCACGTAGCGCCGTCCTGTTGAAACCAAATGTTGCCAATATCCTCCTCTTCAATTTTTTTGAACAATCAACATGGCACAATAACGATCGCTATTGACTGTAGCGGCCACTCCTTGCTCATTTTCGAAGGAAAATGGCCCAATTATGCCTCTGGACCAAAACCCGCACCAAACAGTGACTCGTTTTGGGTGCATCGGCCTTTCAATGTATGCGTGCGGGTTTTCTGTGCCCTAAATGCGACAATTTTGCTTGTTTACATACCCGCCAAGATCAAAATGAGCTTCTTCTGAAAAGATGATTTTTATTGCCAAAATCGGCATCTTCTGTAAGTCGATCGCAGGCCTACTTAGCGAAACGAAAACGTATTGAATGGTGAATTGGCTTCAACTCCTGAACCAATTGGACTTTGTATGGCAACTTGACTTTGTTCGTCGCAATGATGTCTCCGAAATGTTTAATTGTTGAGAACGACGGTGAATTGATGGTGATGGATGGAGCTTCACGCACACTTTCTGCCACAGCAGCAATATTGTCGGGTGCACGCACTGTTTTTGGCTTTTCACGCTTTGGTTAATCGATGAGGTTTCTACCAGTTTCTTTCACTTTTTTCACAAGATAACGAACATACGGAGCTGACGGTGCTTCTCTTCTTCCAAAATCCGTATGCAATTTTCGCACACATTCTGCAACATTACCATGATTTTCAAAGTAATGTCGCAATATTTCCCAGTGTTGTTCAAGCGTATACACAACCATATTCGTTCAGCGGAAGGATAAAACTAATTATCTGTTCAATCAGACGTGAGCTAAGTGTTACCATTCACAAAATAAGCACGAAAAACATTAGATGGCGGACCCGATATATTAACACATTTAACATGAATGGTGTGAGAAGTTAGGTTGTAATTCTGACTAAAAGGTTGTAAGGACCCATTAGATAAGTAAGTATGATTAAAATAATACTTCTTATGCAAAAAATTCAAACATTTATACATTTATACTCACATTATGCTCCAATCGAAATTGAAGCCTCAATTCCAAACTTTTTCTCTTTCCTTTAAATTGCAATAACTCAATATGGCAATCCTCTAATATGCCGCCATACAGGCAGTTACACTTGTGTATTTAGATATGTGTATGTGTGTCGTGTCTTTTCCATGTACCTCGAAAATAAAGAGGAGCGCTTCGTTTGTTCTTAGATTTTTATCCTTGTCTTTATTACCATATTGAAATTTTACGCAGTTTAAGTAAATTTCTTTCCTTTTTTTCGTCTTTTTCCCGACAGTTTTTGTATTTAAAATCAGTTACAGATTTTAGATCTTATTCTGCTTGTCTGTTGTTCTTCTTTTTCTCTTTAACTTTTTGTGTTTTTTTTCGTTTTTATGTTACGCTTACAGATTCAACCAGCAACTTGCTATTAAGTGACTGGCTTTCTTGGTCAATCCTTTTTGTTCACAAAGATTTCAGTTTAGCGATTCTCTTTACTTTCAGCATAGAATGGCTATAAGTGCCTGCCTGCCTGCCTTTTGCATTTTGACCAAATATAGTTTTAGTAGCCGATATTAAATGATGTGATTCTTGGGCACAATGAGTGCATTTTTTTTCCTTCTGACATTTACTTGCGTTTGTTTGTTTTCTTTTGGTTTGCAATGTTACATTCACATTGGGGGTATACAGGCATTGAGTGTACAGATGTTGGCTGTAAGATGTCGTATCTTATGGTTAGCATGTGTGGCGATTTTTTGTAACTGCAAGTTGCAAGTTGCAAGTATTTTCATTTGCATTTTTTATTTTTTTTTTTTGCTGCAATTGTTGTTGTTGCTGTTGTCGTTGTTTAGGCCATGTTTTTAATATGTTCCTACGTTAATTGAACATTTTAACCATAAAAAGATTGATCATCTAACAAGTGAAATTGGATGTGCGTGAATTATTCAAATAAAAAACAAACAAAAACCACAGAGAAAACAATGCATTTCGTATTCGCAATAAAAAAAAGAAAAGAAAAGATAAGAAAAAATATTCTTAAAAGTCCACTTAGAGATGATAAATGAGGATTAAGGATAAATAAGTATTAAATGTATGCATGTACATATGTATGTGCGATCAAATGCGATTCAATAGAATATGTTTAAGGCTAATCGCACATCTAAATAGGAAGGACTTTAAACTGGTCATTGTTTGTGCGTTTAAATTGATTGCAAATACAATGAGTTCTTTTTAAATATGCAGTTTGGTAATCAAAGAAGTGAATGCCTTTAAAAGACGAAAATAATTTCAAATACAATACAAAGGAATTTTATTGCCAATAACCCAGGATGATGGATTATGAAATATTATGTTTCCATTTTTCTATTTTCATTTATAGTCGCCGTAGTCTTGTAGATTCCCAAATTAGGACCGATAACTATATTTTCGATATACTTAAGGAATTTATAGAAGCCGCCGTAGTCTAGTAGGTAGTGTGTTGGCTTATTAGATGTACAGCCAGGGTTCGAGCCCCAGGCCATACATCAAGACAAAATACAAAAAGTATTTCTTCGGCGACTTCCTCTCAGCAGATTTCTGGCAAAAACTCTGAGAGTAAATAAAATTGCCATGAAAAGGTTTCTCAAAAATCTGTCGTTCGGAGACGACTTTAAACTGTAGGTCCCATTACTCATGTATAAAATTAACACACACAACATAAGTGGTGTGAGAAACTAGGACGTTGTACAATGGGTCAATTTGACCTCCGGGTATTGTACTTGTCTTAATTGACAAGTACACGTCCTCTGAACTAACCTAACCAAAAATGATGTCAGTCTGGAGATCAAGCGCAGGATCACATTTGCCAACAGGTGCTGCTATGGTCTAATAGGCAGTTGAAAAGCAGAGACCTCTCTCGTACGACAAAACTAATACTTTACAAGACGCTCATCTTCACCGTGCATTTTTTTAGCGCAGAGGCATGGTCATTATTAAGCATTAATGCAGCAGTAACGTCTTCGTTCCAGTGCGAATTGGCGATGATTCCGCATACAATCCAACAATGAGCTGTATGAGCTCCTCAAGGACACGGACGACGTTGTGCAGCGTATTAATATTCAGCGGCTGCGCTGTTTCGGCCATGTCATTGAAATGTAGGATGATGCTCCTGCAAGACATGTATTTACTGCGAGGATTTGCGTAAATCGGCGCTGGGAACAACCTTGCGCTGGAAGAATCAAATTGAGGAAACTCTATGATCGATTGGTGTGATCAACTGGCGAATGTGCGCAAGAAGCAGAGGTTCCTGGAAGGATGTGCTAAGGCAGGGTTGTTAATGGCACATGGACAATATTAAGCACTGATGAAGCAGTAAGAGAGAAAGGCCCTACGTAATATCTTCGTTCCAGTGCAAGTTGGCGATGGTTTCCGCAGGCGATCTAACAATGAGCTGTTTGAGCTGCTCAACAACATGGATGTTGTTCAGCGTATTAATATCCAGCGGCTGCACTGGCTCGGCCATGTTGTTGAAATGGATTAGAGTCGGATATTTAATGCGGAAATAAGTAGAAATCGGCGAAGAAAAGGAACTTGTATGCGTTGGAAGTACCAAATAGTTGGAAATCAAATACCGATTAATGTGACCAACTGGCGAAGGCGCGCAAGAATCAGAGCCGCATGAAAGGATGTGTTAAGGCAGGACGGAATCCGTATTTAATGTTGTTAATGGCCAATTAAGTAAGTAAGTAAATAGGTAGTGTAGTACGTAGTGCATTGGATTATTAGACGTGAGGACGCTGTTCAAACCCCAGGTCAGACATCTCCACCATACCGAAATATGAAAAAATGTTTCTTCGGTGACTTCCTCTCAGCTGATTTCTGGCAAAATCTCTGAAAATAAATCAAATTGCCATGTTAAAGTTTCTCAAAAAATCTGTCGTTCGGAGTCGTATTTAAACTATAAGTCCTGCCAATCATGTATAAAATTAACATACGCAACGTAAGTCATGTGAGAAGCTAGGTCGTAATTCTGACTTCCTCTCAGAAAATATTTGGCAAAAACTCTGGCAGTAAAATAAAATTACCATGGAAAGTATCTCAAAAAATCTGTCATTTGGAGTCGCATTTAAACTGTAGGTCCCATCACTCACATATATAAAATTAACACGCACAAGGAGAAGCTAGGTGGGAGAAGCTAGGTTGTAATCCTGACTGAAGGGTTGTAATGATCCATTTTCCATTTTAATGAAAATGAAATCTTTTTTCAAAGAAAAAAAGAATTTCTAAATCGCTGCTCATAGATCTGCCCAGCAATAACGTTCGCAATTTATTAACTTTTTTAAACAGGATTTTTTAAAAAATAATTCCGCATTGAAATGTAATTAAAACTCAACTGTTTCGTGATGCACTCTAATGGAGAATTTCAAAATAAACCAAAAAGAAATGCCGTACCATACCATACGCATGTGGTATATGTCGTCTCCCCTTTACTGTTATGATGTCTACAGCAAGCAATGAAATATTTGAAAGACAACGTTTCGTCACAATTTCTTTAATGACCACTTCAGTGCCATATTCATCATAATCTTTACTTTTTTATTACATTTTACTTGTTACCATAGAATTTCATTGTAACAAGTGTCCCCCTTGGGCAAATGTCTTCAACGTTTTCTGTTTTTTTTTTATTTTTTTTTTTTGGGACTGCCATACACATAAAATATCGTAAGTAACTGACTGAAAGCCAATACAATTCTAATACGCAACGATTCTAAATACTCAAAATGAAATTCATCAAATTATGCATAAGAATTTCAATGCATATACCATATGCGAGGGTATATTGTAAAGGAAGCCCACTTGAAAATTTATAACATACAGCTATGCATGCCATACCTACATACACTTCTACGCACTTGAGACCTCAAGTAAGTGTAAAATATTCTATTTGGTAACAAAATTTTGGTTGTTTTCTTCTTCTTCTTCTAGTTTTCCTATACAGATATTCAAAAAATCACGTTCTTCGCTTTCTTTTCTCGTCGTCTGTTTCTGTTTATGACAAAATCGTAAATATTGCGTTGAAAAAAATTATTTAAAATTCCACCCAAGGCAATAAAATTTGAAAACAATTACAATAAGATGACGACAATAAATACTTGAAAAATTGTGTAATAAAATAAATCATCAAACAAATGTTCAAAAAAATTTCAATATTTTTGTTCAAATAAATATTGAAAATAAATATTAAAATGAAAAAATATTAAAGTTAGGCCTGCCTAATAAATATTTTCCAATCAATTTTGGCTTATGCGTGCTGTCTGCCCGCTTGTATTACCAAGTATTTCCAGTTATTCTTCAACCTCGTATAGTGTCTACATTTTTCAATGCAAATTGTCATTAAATCACGGTCTTTTTATGAGCTTTTCCATACGTATTTCAGTATAGTGATTACGAAGTTTACAGTTCGTCGTATAAGGATGTACAGTCTTTGAGTTGAGCGAGTAGTGGAAATTGGACCTCGGTGGCGCATTCTAAGGCGGAAAAAGAGAGATATTGACGCTGCAGAACGAGTAAGCATGTCGGCATAGGTGATACTGTCACACGATTATTTAGACGAAAGGAATAGTGGAGACGCTTAGATGTCTGCTCAACTTTCGATACGCAATCCGGTCGCGGATATGATCATGGAGAGGCCAAAGGGCCAAAAGGATTCCACTCAGAAGTAATACCACCGTAGTCCCGAAGTGGACACAGACAAGTCCACAGGAGACGAGGGGGGATTTAGTGCGTAAGGGCCCCACACACGGAGGATGTGACGACTTCTTCTATGGTGCGGTTAGGTACATTTACCCCTCCTCGGCGTAAAAAACACTTCAGTCAAGTTACGACCTAGTTTCTAACACCACTTATGTTGTGTGTGTTAATTTTATACATGAGTGGCGGGACCTATAGTTTAAAGTCGACTCCGAACGATAGATTTTTGAGAAACTTTTCATGGCAATTTTTTATTTACCCTCAGAGCTTTTGCCAGAAATCTGCTGAGAGGAAGTTTTTGTATTTGATTTAGATGTCTGACCTGGGGTTTTAAAGAAATTTGAGTTTTAGAACAACTTTTCTCAAAACTCCTTTATCTGCAATCGCAGTCAGTCAACGTTACTGCCACCACTAACCTCCTTTTTATCACAGACCCTCTCTCTGTCACAGATATGAGGTAGGCAAAATTATTTACTACCACGAAACTGTAACAGTCGGCGTATACCACAAACTTCCATGAAAAGTTTCTTAAGTACCTATCGTTTGGAACCGACATTTAACTGTAGGTCCCGTCACTTGTGGATTAAATTAACATAAACAACATAAGTGTTAACCCTGAATGTAGGGTTGTAATGACCAATTTCGTACGTACATACATATTTATGTAATATCAACCAATCGACCTGTCAGTGGTGAAACTCCTGTGTGAATCGTTATCCATTATTCTAATAATAATCTCCAGTCTTCGAATTCGCCGTAGTCTAGTAGGTAGTGTATTGGCTTATTAGACGTAAAGCCAGGGTTCGAGCCCCAGGCCAGACATCAAAATAAAATACAAAAAGTATTTCTTCGGCGACTTCCTCTACGCAGATTTCTGGCAAAAACTCTGGGAGTAAATAAAAAAATTGCCATTAAAGGTTTCTCAGAAATCTGTCGTTCGGAGTCGACTTTAAACTGTAGGTCCCACCACTCATGTATAAAAATTAACACACACAACATAAGTGTTGTGAGGAACTAGGTCGTAATCCTGACTAAATGGTTGTAATGACCAATTATGTATGTAATCTCCAGTCCTCATTGCCACATGAAGTGGAATTGAATACAACAGAGCACTTGGCGCCCCCTAAGTGATGCTACTGGTGACAGCGTGATGTTTCGGCAATTGGATGCGACTCTATATATTTTTGCATTTTTTATAAAAATTTTCCCTTTAACTGGACGCAAAGTTTTTCTAAGTACGTCCAGAGTATTCTTTTGACATCCTTATTATAGTGCAACGACAATCTGGGCATCGATCTTCTTCTTGAGTAAAAGATAACTTTTGTAGCAATTAGGTTTGTTTTACAATTATAAACCCATAATCCTCCGTACCTCGGTAGGATGCTTAGACACCGCCATTTTTAATACGGAAAATCAAGTCAGATTATCTTCGAATTTTTCTGAAAATAGTCATCCCAGTCTCGATCTTGTATGGAAAAATGGATGTTTGGATATCAGTGACTCATACAAATTCCCACATCACTGCAGTATCTTTCATGCAGCTGTAATGACTATCCTAGTGGATAGTACAGATCGACGCCTCCATTCTATAACGTTCTCAGTGTACTTAGAACGTTTTTAATGTTCTTGCATTTTTAAATTCTACGTTCTCTAACTTAAATACTGTACAAATTTGGTTAAGATATGCCGATCCGTTCCGAAGTTATAGGGAAAAATCTACTTAGAATACACATATAGTGGCATATTGCTTGAAAATTTTGAGAGCTCATAACTAAAACCACACTTTTTCGATTTAGAATTTTATAGAACGGAGGCATCGAGATGATCTATACAGCTACATTTACTCGAACTACAACTGTGCAAATTGTAATGAATTCGGTTGCAACTTTCGTTGACTTTTGGACAAACTTTAATTCGACGAACGACATCCAGAACTCATTGATCTTTAGAAAAGATGAAATGCTTGATTATGTATTGACTCTACTTTGCCTCAATGAAATTAGAAATTTGTGTGACCACGAAGCAAATTTAATTGATGAACGTCTAGCGAAATGGTTGACGAGTAGTAAGTAAATACTTCATTTGGTAAGTAAATACCTTATACTGGTCTGCAGCAGAGATCAGCAATGAATCGTTTTTTCGTCACTCATAAGCACTCATGAAATTTTGAATATAAGTGATTAAACAATATTGAAATTTATCTAGTCTGAATCATTCGTACTCACTACAACATTGATTTATAAGTACATGTTGCAATGAGTATGAGTACAACGTTGACATCAAACTCACACCATTCGAAATATGTTTGATTCATAAGCCTACTCATTTAGATTCATAACTTTAGAAAAATACTTATAAATGATACGAGTAACTCGCATCATTCATCAAAATTTGAAGTTTTAGTTGTTGTTGCATTTACAAAAAAAAAAGAAAAACGACACATAAGCAAATAAGACAGAACTGCAAGCAGAGCAAACATACAACCTTTTAGTGAGAATTTTAGTGTTCGTATGCGAATCATGCTTATTTTGTGATTCTCTTAAATGTTGGGTCATGGAAAGTCGAAATCAACAACATCATACGTGTTGTTAAGTATGAATATGTTGAATATGAAACTTTGAATATGAGTAGTATGAGTATGATATTAAAATAAGCGTATAAGTATGGCTGACTTCCAAAATGTTAGTTGCTTTGTGTTTGAACAAAGTATAGTTTTTCATAAAGCCGCAGTACAAAATGTTTACAATGTATACTATTTCAAAACGTCGTCAGTGTTTATTTTTAACGCAGTCAAAAAGCAATCAGGCATCGGATTTATAGTTGATGCATTGTTTGGTAACTTTGCAGAACTGCAAAATTTATATACTTTGTATGGATACATTTTGGAAGTCAGCCTATCAGAAATTATGAGTATGATTCGATTCTCCTTATCTTTTTGAAGACTCATTGTTGCTGTCTGGTCTACAGGCAAATCACCTGATAAAACCATGCTGTAGACTATTAAGCATTTATTGTTAAATAAACGAAAAAAAGTAAACGTAAATGTATGCATTACGGTTCTAAAAACTGTAATTATTGCATATTCTATCCATAATTTCCCGCAATTTTATTACTCATTATGAACAATTTAAACGATTTTAATTTCCTTTGTTTTTTTACATCTTACTTATCATGTCATTATGAAATGAAGTGTAAAACAGAAATATTTGCTCTGTCTGTGGTATTTATTATAAAAAAAGCAAACAAAAAAAAAACTACAATATTTTCCTTATTTTCATGTTTAAATGGAAAGTTTTTTAACTCTTTTCTTTGTTGCCACCTCGTCGTGAAATGCGAAAAATATGCGATGGAAATACTTTACATGCCTTTGTCAGGTAAGTGAGTTACTCTATAATGCCGAAAAAGTGCAACACAATACATAGTACATAAAACATATAATGGAAATACATACATATATCTGTACATACATATATATGTATATATATAGAGAGAGTTAATTAAAAATATTTTAATTAACTTTACAACATTTTTATGAACATTTGCTATTTGCCGGGAGAAAAATAATGGAAAATACTTACTCGCATATGACTTGTACGTGCAGCTTGTTTTATTTTTTTTCGACTGATGTATGTACTATTTTTCTTTGTTTGAGAAGATGTTTTAAACACATTAAAATAATTATATTGTACTATTTAAAGATTATAGAAAATGGTGTTTAACAATAGGAAACACACATAAACACAGTTACTAAATTATACATACGGTTAACAAATTTCAGAAATTTTTTAACCAATCCGTTTTTGTTGAAAATCTTTATAGTTTCATGGATTTTAAGACTGTCTTTTGCATTGGTAAAAAATTTCTGAAATTGAACTGAATTGTGGCCCTGCACAGGCGCACAAAAGTATACATCCGATTAACAAATTTCACAAATTTCTGAACCAATGCAAGAGACCGTCTTAAAATCGAAGAAAGATGTCAGACAATCACAAAGATTTTCAACGAAAACGGATTGGTTAAAAAATTTCTGAAATTTGCTAACCGTATGTATACTTTTGTGGCTGAGTTGGTCATTTCAACCCTTCAGTCAGAATTACGACCTAGTTTATCACACCACTTATGTTGTGTGTGTTAATTTTTATACATGAGTTGTGGAGAGTCGACTCCGAAAGACAGATTTTTGAGAAACTTTTCATGCCAATTTTATTTTACTCTCAGAGTTTTTGCCCGAATATTTCATGGTTTTCTTAAAGGTTTTGTAATATTTCTTTAAAAAGAACATGTGGTAATCTAAAATATATACATAATTGGTCTTACAATGCTTCAGTCGGGTTTACGACCAAGCTTTAAACACCACTTATGTTGTGTGTGTGTTAATTTTATCCATGAGTGGCGTGACCTAAACACCGACAGATTTTTTGAGAAACTTTTTCATGGCAATTTAATTTACTCTCATAGTTTTTGCCAGAAATCTGCTGAGAGGAAGTCGCCTACGAAATATTCTTTCATTTTTCGTTTTGTTGGAGATGTTTGACCTGGGATATGAACCGTGGCCTCACATTTAATAAGCCAACACACTACCTACTAGGCTTTAACGACTACCATTTGACATTCCTATCCTTAACACGTTCACGCTGGCGCGTACCACCGGTGGCCCGCACTAGACTGCCCTATCGGGCGGCGCGTACCACCTGTGGCCCGCACTGGTGGTACGCAATTGATATTTAAAAACACAAAAATATATGAATTTGAAACAAATGCAGCACTGTTCTATTTTCACTGTAAAAATTCAAAACATTTAATGAGGATGGGACGAATTCACGAAGAAAAATACAAAACTTTACAATACCGTTGTATTGTTGCAAAATAGCTGCCGTCCGATGGAGCAAGAAGCATTCAGCGCAGCCGTCAGTAGACGACAAGTATGAATTAAAGCGCCGGTGTGAACGTGTTAATTGTTACTTGACAGAGACAGCAAACTCGGTCGAGTTAATTTGAATCTGCTAAGCATAGAAAATTAGTTTGTCCTTCACTAGATGCAGGATCAAGTAGGAATTCAAGCTAAGATAGTCAGGATGTGTGATTCCATACTGTTGATGAAATCAGAATATTTCTGTAGAGAGAGAAGCTGGTGACTCGTTTGAGTGATAATCGCATCATATTTTATGTAATTATAGTGGTAGGAGACATGAGCCTAGCCTTTGTATCCGCCCTTTTTAAGGGCATTATGGACTTAAAGAATAATTGTTGAGAAAGGGAATACCTCCAAGCCCAGTATATATGGATGCGGTGATAAGGATAACGAATTACAAACTTGTGTTAACGAATTACTGTGCTTTGCTAATGAACTTCAGAAACAAGCATGTATGTGCTTATCGAGCAGCATTCTGAAGCAACAGGGCTGTTTGAGACATTGTAAGGAAACCGTAAATAGATTCAGAGCAGTGCAACAGATCGTAATACAACCACAATCATACATAAGTTTGGTTAGGTTAGAGGACGTGAACTTGTCAATTAAGACAAGTACAGTACCCGAAGGTCTAATTGACGGATTGTACAACGTCCTAGTTTCTCACACCACTTATGTTGTATGTATTAATTTTATACATGAGTGGTGGGACAGTTTAAAGTCGACTCCGAAAGACAGATTTTTGATAAACTTTTTCATGTCAGTTTTATTTACCCTCAAAGTTTTTGCCAGAAATCTGCTGAGAGGAAGTTGCCGAAGAAATTATTTTTGTATTTTGCCTTGATGTCTGGTCTGGGGCTGGAACCCGGGCTTTTACGTCTAATAAGCCAACACACTACCTACTAGACTACTTCGACTTCTCTCCATAAGTTTAAATTAACAAAAATCCTTAGGAGGCATGGTGAATATAGGAGATGCCCATATCATTTTGAAATTGGAAATGATTCCTAAGGGTTAATGTAATACTACACTCTTATGTCATGAAACTATTGTTATTCTTATTTTAAATTCATTATTTTCTTAAGCCTGCTCATTTTTACAAACAATTTTTATTTATTTTCTTAACATTTTGATTTTCAAATTTTAAAACAATTTTAATTTAAAGATTACCGAGATCTCATATTGAATTGTTATTAATAAAAATGCATTGCACTCTGGAAAAAATGTCATAAATTTCAAAAATATTTTTCACAATGAAATTTAATAAAACAGCAATAAAAAAGAAAATATTTTTTAAAAATCCCCAAGGACCACCAATTCAAAATAAGAATACGACACTTGAAACAAAAGGAGAGAGAATGATGGTTGACCATAAAAAATTATGAAATAATTTAATGAATTGGAATTAAAATTCTCGCTCAATACCATCATCATTTTATGTATGAATGGCACTAGATGAACCATATTTTCATACAAAAGAAAGAAAAAGAATAAAATGAATTTCTTAAAACTAATAAAAAAGAATTTTTTTTAGAACACACAGCAAAAGATTTAAGCAGTCAAAATAGACTACTTGAAGTTGCTTTTAATAAAATCCATTCAATGTAGGAGCCGTAAAACTCAAACTGATTACATTGTTATGCGATGTCTTGCTCAATAAAACCATAGGAGGTCAGTGTCATTGAAAATCTGTTGTTGGTTTTATGAGTTTAAATGTTACAAAAAGGACGTTTTTATTGTAGACACTGCTTTTTTTTAGGTAGCAATAAAATAATATTTTTAATTTGATCACAATTGTTGTTTTTTTTTATCGTTTTTCTTAATTCCTATTGCAATTATAAGTTATGATTCAAAGAAGAAGAAAATTGTGTTTATACGTACAATGGATAATATTTCCTAAGAGATTTGCTGCTATCTTATGTTCTGAATATCTTAAATACTACACAAGTTTGTTGGGTTTTTTCTTTTACTAATAAAAAAGTCAAGCTTTATGCTTTTACTTGAAGTAGTATCATTCATATCAGAGGTCAGCAATGAGTATTCAAAACGATGAGTAGATTCGAATCATACTTATAATTTCTGATACTTATACGCATTCATACTTATTTCAATATCATATTCATTCTACTCATATTCAAAGTTTGAAGTACTCATCGTACTCATACTTAACAATACGTATGATGTTGTTGATTTCGACTCTCAATCATCGTATACACGAATTACAAAATAAGTATGTTTCGCATACGAACACTACAATACTCACAAGAAGGTTGTGTATTTGCTCTGCTTGCTGTCTTTTTCTTTTTTGTTTATGTGTCTTTCTTCTTTCTTTGTAAATGCAACAACAACTAAGACTGTAAGTTTTGACGAATGTTTCGAATCACTCGAATCATTTATGAGTATTATAAGTATTTCTCTAAATTTATGAATCAAATATATTTCGAATGGTTTGAGTTTGATGTCAGCGTTGTACTCATACTCATTGCAACTTGTACTTATAAAGCTGGATTCACCCATTGTTTCGGAACAAAATTTTTGTTCAAATTTGAACAAAATTTTTGTTCCGAAACAATTTTTTTTATATGTACTTTGACGTTTCTCTTTTTGAGAGAGAGAGCGAAAGAGAGTAAGATTGCTTCGGAACAATTTTAGCTCGAATTGGTTTAATTTTAATTTTTGTTCTGAAACAATCGTACTGTGCTGCCAGATATTTTAATTTTTAAAGTAAAGTTGAACTGAGCTGCCACATCATATTGGATGTATATTTGTATGTATGTATTGTATAATAAAATACAGAGCGGTTGGTTAATCCTGTTGGCTTATATTGTTTGTTTAATTATAAAAAAACAAATAACTGTTGAATATTACTAAAAAAAACTAAATAATTAAGCCAAGAAAATAAACGAATTGCAGTCATCTGCTACTGTGCTGCCTAATTGTAAAACTAACAAGCATCGTTTACAAAAATATTTCATATGGTAGCCCTGTTTTTACAGAACAATTGTTCGAAGTGGGTGAATCGTTTCGGAACAAACTCTCAAAAAACTGAATTTGTTCCGGAACAAGAATTTTGTTCCGAAACAATGGGTGAATCCAGCTTAAATCAATGTTGTAGTGTAGTGTTGTAGTGAGTAGCGTATGAATCAAACATATTTCGAATGTTATGAGTTTGATGTCAACGTTGGACTCATACTCATTGCAACTTGTACTTATAAATCAATGTTGTATTGAGTATAAATGAATCAGAGTAGTTGGATTTCAATACTGTTGACTCACTAATACTCAAAATTTCATGAGTACTTATGAGTAGCGAAAAAGCGATTCATTGCTGATCTCTGATTCATATATTATTGCTGTTGTTGTATAGTAGCATGCAAAATCATACATCAGCACATTACTGAACAGTCTCTTTTCAGTGGACAATATGCACACGTTCCAAAAATTGAAGATTTTCCGGATTAAAAGAATTCACCGTGGGTGTTGTCATGGAGTTGAGAGCTACGCACTGACTGACCTCTGTAAAAATGTTAATGTATTGATGGGAGTAGTGAAAAACTATGCCCATAGAGTGCTCTTTCACAAGAAACCATATATCCATTTGAGGTATACTGAATTTAAAAATTTGCTTAAAGACAGCCTCTATAATCCTTAATCTGCTGGTCAGTTTTTAATGTTGATCATAACATACATAATTAATCATTACAACCCTTCAGTCAGGATTACGACCTAGTTCCTCACAGCACTTTTGTTGTGTGTTTTAATTTTATTCGTGAGTGGTCGGACCTACAGTTTAAAGTCGATTCCGAAAGCCAGATTTTTGGGAAACTTTTTCATGGCAATTTTATTTACCCTCAGAATTTTTGCCACAAATCTGCTGAGAAGAAGTCGCCGAAGAAATATTTTTTCATATTTTATTTTGTTCGAGATGTCTGAGCTGGGGTTTGAACTACTAGACTACGGGGAGTTTTTTCTTTTTTTCATCATTATTAATTAAGGCACTGGTTACGAATGTGAGGCGTACCTCTGGTGTTCACCTTTGTTCTCCATTCTGTATTGCGACATATCTTTACAAAATCTATAGTAATAACCTCGGTTTTAACATATGATCCTGACTGAAGGGTTGTAATGACCAATTGTGTATGTATGTATGTATGTAAATAAAGGAAATTAATTAGGCAGTCGCACGATATGTTACGGGAACTTCCTACTTCCTTACGATGAAAAGAAATTCCCGTCGAATGAATAAACAAACTTGCTATGTCAACTTTTGTGTTTGGCTGCAGCAACCATTACCTGCAGATTAGAGCAACAAGTTAAGATCTCGGCAAACATTTTTATCCCCCACTCGATTTGGAAACTTACTCGCAGCTATAACACTAACCATGCTATTAGAATTAATGGTACAGCCAAGGAAGAAATTATATGGTACATGTGTTTTTTCTAAAAATCTCTTTGGTTTTAAAGCTAATTTATAAGTTTATGTATTTTTTATATTTAGTAAAGAGAAACAAAAAATTAAAGTAAAAAATTTTCAGAGTTTGTTTATTTTTACTAAATATTTCAAAAAACTAAATAAATTCAAAACTTAAAGCTAATTAAATATATTCAAATAAGATATTAATTTTAATAATGCGTGTGTCCTCCTCGATTTTTAATTACATCATTTAACCGAATTGGCATAGAGTTTATTAATTTTTGTAACTCATCTTGGGGAATTTCGTCCTATTTTTTTATTAAAGCTTCTTTCCGCTCTTTTAAGGAGTTATAAGTCATCCCAATCTTGTATATTTCGGCACTTAAAATTCCCCAGAGGTTTTCAACAAGATTTAGATCGCGACTAACTGGCCAGTCCAAAACAGTTACATCCTTTTCTTCAAAATATGCTTTGGTCCTTTTGGCTACATGTATAGGGACGTTATCTTGCTGAAAAGTAAAATTATTTCCATAATTTTCTTCAGCAAATTCAACGAAAACATTGTCCACAAAAAATGATACCCAAAAATTAAAAAATTATACAAAAATGATACCCAAACCACGATTGACCCCTAGACATAAGGCAGCCAGATTGGCTTTCGCTGAAATATACAAATTTTGGGAAGAGGAGTGGCGCAGTATTATATCAGTGATGAAAAAAAATTCAACATTGATGGACCAGATGGATTCAAATATTATTGGAGGAAAAAGGATGTGACACGCGAACCAGAATGGCACGTAATTTTCAGGAAGGATCTTTAATGACTAGGGTAGCTTTTGAATATAGAGCACGTTCTCCATTCTGTTTTATTTCTCATAAAATGAACGCAGAGAACTATGTGGAATTACTGGACAATGTTTTCGTTGAATTTGCTGAAGAAAATTATGGAAATAATTTTACTTTTCAGCAAGATAACGTCCCTATACATGTAGCCAAAAGGACCAAAGCATATTTTGAAGAAAAGGATGTAACTGTTTTGGACTGGCCACCACTTAGTCGCGATCTAAATCTTGTTGAAAACCTCTGGGGAATTTTAAGTGCCGAAATATACAAGAGTGGGATGACTTATAACTCCTTAAAAGAGCGGAAAGAAGCTTTAATAAAAAAATAGGACGAAATTCCCCAAGATGAGTTACAAAAATTAATAAACTCTATGCCAATTCGGTTAAATGATGTAACTAAAAATCGAGGAGGACACACGCATTATTAAAATTAATATCTTATTTGAATATATTTAATTAGCTTAAGTTTTGAATTTTTTCTTATTTTGTACCATATAAATATTTCCTTTAGGAATTTGAATTAGCTATAAGAAATATTTAGTAAAAATAAACAAACTCTGAAAATTTTTTACTTTAATTTTTTGTTTCTCTTTACTAAGTATAAAAAATACATAAACTTATAAATTAGCTTTAAAACCAAAGAGATTTTTAGAAAAAACACATGTACCATATAATTTCTTCCTTGGCTGTATATACCACCTGACATTTATTTAATAAACCGTAAAAAACAAAAACCTGTGCTACTGCTCATAATTTACAAAATATTTCTTAAACGAAATAGTCATTTTGACTAATAAAACAACAAGAAAAAACGAATCAAATTCGAAAGCAATCATTTGTTTATATTGGAATTAAAG
Organism: Sarcophaga variegata; assembly: GCA_932273835.1. Lineage (NCBI taxonomy): Eukaryota > Metazoa > Arthropoda > Insecta > Diptera > Sarcophagidae > Sarcophaga > Sarcophaga variegata. The sequence continues at coordinate 99,568,272 of OW026361.1, forward strand.
TTGACAAAATTATGGCGCCCGGTTCTTTTTTATTTATTTTTGCAACATGAAATCTAACACAACCAAATACCATAAACAAGTTAATTTCTTAATACCATACAATAACAATAATAATAATAATGATACTCTCAATATTTATTTTATTTATTTATCTTTATTCATATATTCATATATAAACGTACATACATACAGTTTCATACATATTCATGTCCAGAAATGAAATTTTGAAAATCTTATTTGGCATGACACTGGGTACTACAACTTCCCACACTAAATTAGACAGTCATTCATACGGATTTTGTTTGTTTATAGAAGACTAATTGCAAAGCAAGTGGGCGCCTATTTTTTTGCAATCTTTTTTTTTTGTTTTTCTTGTTGCTTTTTTCCATTGGCTGTTTACATATAAAACTTGATTGAATAAAGGAAAATTAAGTCAAAAATTTCAAGTTTTTTTGGTTTGGAAATTATTTTTCTTTTTATGAATAATGGTTTCACAAATAAATGTTTACATTTTAAATGTTAATGGCAAACAGATTGTAAGTTTTAACGCGAACGTATTTATGCAATTAAGATTAAGGAAAACGAAATGCAAAATCGCTGGTGTTATAAACTCTAACAAGCTATTGACAATGTGAATGACACTTTATAGATAAAAATATGTCAGAGTTATGTACATTAAATGTGGGTGATTGTCGTAGATGTGAGAGTACCATATATCGTAGAAGATCAATGGGGCAGTCAGGAAGCCACTAAAGATCTTTTCAAGTTTTATATACGCGTAGAGATTACCCAACATCTCTGATTCATAAATCGTTTGTAACAGCAATGAAAGAGAAATGTAATGAAAAGCTCCTCTACATCGTTGCAATTATCTCTTCTTGAAGTAGCCGTAGTTTAGTAGGTAGTGTGTCGGCTCATTAGACATAAGGCCACTGTTCAAACCCCAGGTCAGACATCAAAACGAAAATATGAAAAAAAATATTTGTTCGGCGGTTTCTGGGAAAAACTCTGAAAGTAAAATAAAATTGCCATGAAAAAGTTTCTCAAAAATCTATAGTCGACTTTAAAACCATAGGTCCCGCCACTCATATATAAAATAATTACACACAACATAAATGGTGTGAGAAGATAGGTCGTAATAATGATTGAAGGAATGACCAACTATTCACACATACGAATCTCATCAAATCAAATCAATACCTACGTCACAGATGTCTTCTGCCTCTATCACAAGCCATATGGCTGAAAATGGCTGATTTCGTTTCAATAATTCTCAAATAGAGGCATTGCCTAACATTCCTTTGATCTTCGTTCTGATGTTATCGCTCTAGGCGCTCAAAAGGCTTCTTGGATGACAAGACCGGTCTGGTTTGAAAATGGTTTAGTTGGCTTCGCAGCCAAGCATTTTAACCACTCCACTGTTTATCTCTAAAAAGATTAAAAGATATCTTATCCATTCGCTTAACCACCACTGTCTTCAATGGTTGACTTAAATTTATTCGTTTTGTTATGAAATCTGACTAGTCATGAGGAATCACTGTAGACTCGCACTCCATAAATTTACTGTCGATAGAAGATTACGACTCACATTGGGACGCATTTCCAAAGGTTGGTATAAAAAAATACAAATGCTCTGTACTGGTTCTTAAACAAACTTTTCTTATTTTGAAAGGGAACGGTGGAACTTTGTAGAGAGATTAGATAAATCTGGAACAAATTTGCTTTAGGCTCGAGCCTCCATTTATCGTACGCAGGCTGGGAATAATTTATATTGGAATTCCATTTTAAAACCTGTAAAAGCAAGGAAGAGGAAAAGACCACAATATCACTGTCTAGCAGATATTGTGAGTTTCAGAGTTTCTTAAAAGAACATGTTTAGCCACCACCTTCATGAAACTATCGGGATGGCTAACAGACGCCGTCTGTCGGTTGTACAAGGGTAACTTATAGGAACCATGCAAGTTCTGCTGCTGAAAGGCGGCTGACAATCTAACCTAACTTGTCGTAGAAGGAAAAGGAATTCATTAATTTATATTTAATGGAATTGGTTCTGGATGCTATAGTACAGTGATGGTCATATGTTGTAATGATCAAATTAAATTAATATTCAGATCTTTTATTTGACATTTTAGCAGACATTTTCGTCAATTTATAAAATTGTTAAGTGTTTGGCCGTAATTTGAGCAACTTCTGTAAGATTTTAAGATTTATTGCCTTCTGAATAGATCTAATCGATCCTCAATCAATTAGATTTCGATCAGTATCAGTCAGTATTGATCCTAAAAAAAATATTCCTTAGCGCCTTAGCGTTTTCATTATTCCGAAGTGTTTATTTTTATTTGTGAACAATTTTCGTTTTTCTCATTCCGTGTTCATATAAATACTGACTAAAGCTCATCTTCGGTAAATGACGTGTATAATAAGTATGTATACATATACAATGTCTTGTAAGTCCTACTAAAACTTAATGTTGTGCAATTTTTGCTTCAAAATTTATAACAGACAAATTGCTGTTTATATTTTATGCTACTAAAATTGAATACGTGACCTCACGGCTGCTGTTTACAACACCAAAAAAAAAAGAGAACAAAAAAAGCAGCAGCAGCCAATAACAGCCCCTACCGCCAACAGAAGGTAGGTATTTCATTTCATTGCTCATGTTGCTTTTAACAACAAAAACAACGTGTTAAAGGAGCTGTATAGCACAATAACATCATCCAACTTCTTCAAACAGTTCTCGTCTACAATACTCATGTTAAGTATGAATTATGATTTGTTATGATAGGAGACCAACATACATAAATACTTACAATCGTATGTTGTTTGTACTTGTACTGGGTTTTTGATTTTCATTTTCTTTTTCATTTTTTTTTGTTTTTTTTTTTTGATAAATTTTTTGCTGTAAGGAAATCATATCAAGTTAAAGGAAAAACTCACATATTGTGCCAATATGTGCAAATAATTTATGAACACACATACATTTACTAACATACAATATTTCAATTATTTGTATGAAAACAAAAAATATTGACACGTTTGCTATGTATATGGGTCAGATCACATTGAAACAGTAGGTTTTAATGTAAGGCAATTTGTACAAACAATAATACATATACTCATGGCTATTTACTTACTTAATTGGTCAGGATTGTGATCAAATTTCTCTCGCACCACTTATGTTGTGTGTGTTAATTTTATACATGAGCGGCAGGACCTACAGTTTAAAGTCGACTCCTAACAACAGATTTATGAGAAACTTTTCATTGGCAGATTTTACACTCAGAGTTATTCACAGAAAACTGCTCAAAGGAAGTCGCTAAAGAAATATTTTTTCATGTTTCGATTTGTTGGAGATGTGACCTGGGATTTGAACCGTGGCCTCACATCTAACAAGTCAACACACTACCTTCTACCTTCTACGGCGGCTCAAGAAATATTTTTCATATTTTGTAGTGATTGAGATACCTTGGTTCTGGGTTCTAACTTGGAGTTTGAACCATGACCATACGTGCAATAGGCAAACACACTGCCTAATAGGCTATGACGACTTCTATGTGTGACTATATCTGGATAAAAACAATACCTCTACGATTTGTGCAAATTACATTTGGCCAGGCACGTCCTATCCCATAAACTTTGGGTCTCCAGTTGTTGAATAATAACAGTCAGGGTCTTCTCTTTTTATGGTGCTTCCCTTTACTGCCGTGCCAGAAGTCGTTATGAGATCTTTTGAACTTTTGGAGGTTTATACCAAGGGTTCTAAGTCCTCCAATGACTGCTATGAGTTTTCCCATCTGGGTAGCAAATTTTATTCATTTTATTATTAAATTGTCTGACTTTCTATATGGGATTGCTGATCTTGCATGAGAATTTTTCGAATTATTTTTTATACCAGCCTTTACTAGCTTTCTGTGTCTAGAAATTACGGTGACTGTATTTATATGTACACACTACAACCAATAGTAGTCGCCGTAGTCTAAAAGGTAGTGTATTGGCTTATTAGACATGAGGTCACGGTTCAAACCCCAGGTCACACATTTTCAACAAAACGATATATGAAAAAAATTCTTCGGCGACTGCCTCTCAGCAGATTTCTGGCAAAAACTCTGAGTGTTGAACATACATAACATAATTGGTCATTACAACCTTTCAGTCAGGATTACGACCTAGTTTCTCACACCACTTATGTTATGTGTGCTAATTTTATACATGGGTGGTGGGACCTACCGTTTAAAGTCGACTCCGAACGACAGATTTTTGAGAAACTTTCCATAGCAATTTTATTTACTCTCAGAGTTTTTGCCAGAAATCTGGCCCGGGGTTCGAACCCTGACTTTACGCCTGATAAGCCAACACACTACCTATTAGACTACGGTTGAAAAGTTTATAAAAAATCTGTAGTTCGGAGTCGACTTTAAACTCTTGGTCCCGCCATAATGTATAGAAATTAACACACTATATAAATGGTGTGAGAAGCTCGGTTGTAATCCTGACTAAAGGTTGTATGTGTTAGAATCAATAGAAATTTAAATGAAAGAGAAAAGACCCTCAAATGAATGTAAGAATGGGATAACAAGTATAAGAAATATTGCCAAATATCCACTTACATTAAAAAAAAAGAAAAATGGAAAAAAATACAGAAAATCAAAGTAAGAACAACAATATTTAATAAATAAAATTGTTTATTGACAACAACGTGACTCTCAGCATAACAATACAAAACCATATTTTTTTTCATACACTAAAGATGTGACACTCCAAACACCAGAATAATGAACACAATTTGGTAAATTTGGTCAATATTTGTTGTAAAAAATTATTTCGAAAATTTTCCTTAACAAATCGCTGTAACTTTACGGAAAAACGCTTTTATTTTTTCATAATCGTAGCCAGGTTGTTACTGCATATCGTTTACTTCTTCTAACTATGATACATACACCGGCAATAATTCACTTTTTATTAAATCATATTATTTTATGGGATATACATGGTATTTATTTGTTATTGGGAAAGAAATCTCCATTTATTTATTTAATTTAAACAGAATTAAAAGTGCTGCACTACGTTATCTTTTGCTCTTTTAAAGTAAATGAAATTTTAAACCACATTATTTTTAATAATATCGGTAACATTGTTTCACCTCACCGACAATATATGTAGTATTGCTCGTAAAGGTATCAGAGAAATCATTTCCATATGACGGCATAGGAAGAAGGCAAAAAAAAAAAGAATCAAAGTTGTTTTTATAACCCTGGTGTATTGATATAAAAGCTCACATACAATTTTTATGCCTCATAAAAGTGTGGTATTCAACAGGGATGAACAAACTTTAAAGGATAAAATTAAAATAAAAAAAAAATGTTTTAGTTGCATGTGAATTGAAGTCAAACAATCTTCGTTTCGCCGTAGTCTAGTAGGTAGTGTGTTGGCCTTTCAGACCGGTTCAAACCCCATTTCAGACACGTCCAACAAAACGAAATATGAAAAGATATTCTTTCGGTGATTTCCTCTCAGCAGATTTCTGGCAGAAACTCTGAGCGTAAAATAAAATTGCCATGGAAAGTTTCTAAAAAATCTGTCTTTCGAAGTCGACTTTAAACTGTATGTCCCACCACTCATGTGTAAAATTAACACACATAACATAAGTGGTTTGGGAAGCTAGGTCGTAACCCTGACTGAAGGGTTGTAATGAGCAGTTATATGGTCCGCCAAATAACTTTTTTTATTTTGAAAATGCTTTAAAAAAGCTACTGAAAATTTTCTAAAATTTCGTTTTTTATTTGAAAGTACAATTCTTCCGGTTAATAATGGAAAATAATTTCATTCAAATTGCTCATTTTCGCAGAAAAATGGTCCAATTATGTCTCTGGACCAAAATCCGCACCAAATAGTGACTCGTTTTGAGTGCGTCGGCTTTTCAATGTATGCGTGCGGGTTTTCTGTGCCCCAAATGGGACAATTTTGCTTGTTTACATACCCGCCAAGATCAAAATGAGCTTCATCTGAAAAGATGATTTTTTTTTTACCAAAATCAGAATCTTCTGTAAGTCGATCGCAGGCCCACTTAGTGAAGCGAAAACGCATTGGATGGTCCATATTCGTTCAGCGGAAGGATAAAACTAATTATCTGTCAAATCAGACATGAGCTATGTGTTACCATTCACGACATAAGCACTAGTTAAAAAAAAACCTTAGGTGGCGGACCCATTATGTATGTATGATCTTCGTTTTCTCCGTTGATTGGAGTCATTGCAGATGGCCGAAGATGAGAATCAAAGAATTGTGTTTAGTGATGGAGTTTGTTTGTGGTTAAATGCCAAAGGGATTGGGGCTAATAATACTCAATTCGATTACCATGAGCCAGACCTTGCTCTCTAAACGAAATGCCTTAGCATTTTCTTCTAGATGAGTCACCACAAATCGATTACAGGACTCCTTCGATATGGTCATTCCAAAGCAAACATGGTTGACTTTTATAAGTACTCATCTCACCAACACTTCGCTTTCCATTCGAATGATTTGGCCGCATACCGGCTTCATGTTAATGCACTACACCGGGCCATTAGACTCAGAACCTTTGATTTTATTTGGAAATAGTCTCTTGAACACTATCAAGATAACTGTATGGGTTCGCAGTATTTCCGTGCTATAAATATGGAGGTTGGGGACTTGCATTTTATTTCAATCAGAGCTGGGGAAAGGTCTCTGCGCCTAATCTGTTGATTGTGTACCGCAATCACCCGCATGTTTCTAAACTTATTCACCAGACAGATGGGATTTTCAAAGTTTAAGTAAGGCAAAGTGTAAGTCAATGTATCACGGAATCACGAACGCCACACAATTCCACATGCCGACAATATATTCTTGTTTCCCACACTTACTGCCAAACATAACTTGGCAGACTACTGTTCCATAGTACTGAAGAAAGCAATGATATTGCGCCTGGTCATCTAAATGATGTTCTTGTTAACAGAGTATACAAGGAATGAAATATTTTTAGTGCCAATTGCAGTTGCCAGGTTCCCTTTCTCTGCCGCAATTGGCGAAGAAGACATCTCGCTTGGTACGCTCCATGATGTTAATATCGTCAGCATACATGTAATGGAACTTTCTTTTTGTAAAAAAAAACAAGTGCTAATGCAGTGTACCCTCGCCTTTCGCTAGACATTATCCACAACAAAATTGAGGACCTTACGTTCTTTGATTTCTTATGCGGCATAAATAGCTTGAGACAACATGTTTTCTTCCTTGAATGAGCTATAGGAAATGCTTCGCGTCATTTTGTACAATAACAGTCCTCAGGAATACCAAACTCAAGTATCTGTAGCTGCATAAACGTGATTCTACCATAAAATGGGCAATCGATGTCTGTCTTAGAGTCGACAAACAGATGCTGCGTATTATCGACCAATGCCTGCTGTTATTGCAAGAAATTGGCGGTTAATAATTGATCTTTTTTGAGTATTTCGACAGTCTTATACCCTTAGTGTGGCATAACCGTCAGATCATTATTTGAATTCAGGAGGATCCTTAATTCTTATTTTAAGGGCCAAACGTAACCCAAAGTATATTCCATTCCTTTCTATTTTGCATGACAGTTCTAAAAAGCTTTCATCTACAAGCCCAACAACAAAATTAAAAATTATAACAAACTAAGGGGCCTGTATTTTACCATTCCTGCATAGATTTTCTATATATTTAAACAATCTCGTATATTTTTATAACATTTTCACATTTAAATAACCCAGTCTATACGATACTTTTACACACATGTTCGCAGCTACTTTAGACCACAGTGGTGTTGTTCTTCAACTGGACACCTGATGCAATGATGGCCAATGCAATGACACAGCCAGTGCTGTTGCTGCTGCAGTTGTAGCCTTCTGTTTGTGTTATCCAGTGCATCCTGTCCAGGCTATTTCGTTAAAATTGTTTTTTTATGCATTTTATTATAACCAAAGCTTTATAGCCAAAAAATTAGGTTAAAAGCATATGAAATGGCCAATAAAATTGGAGAAAAAAACGGATAAAATCACATGCAATAGTCATGCCTATACATACTATACGCACGTATGTATGTATGATATACAAACACAATACATATGTATGTTAAAATCCAGTCATTGGAATTATTATTTAATTTGTGGTTTATTAATATAATTTATGGCTGGAGAGATTGCAATGGAAAACATAACTAAAGAAAGCATAGAAATCCTTTTATATAAGAGAGGATATTTTCGAAATGTGATTAACAGAAATACATATGGCTGCTAAGGGAAATTATTTATTAAAAGGTTTTTGCTTCTTCTGGTTAAATACATTTTTGGGAATATCAAAAGCCAGGTAATTCATAAAAAATTTAAATGAAAATTTAAAAATTTTGTTGACAGTTGTTTATCCCATAATCCTCTTCAATAATAGCCGGAAATATTTTTGAATACATCTTTAAAACTGTAGTTTTCCGAAATGAATAGGCGGCTTAAAATCTTAAATTGTTTTGTGATTCCGTTTTTTTTTTATTGTATATCCTCTCCAAATGTTAAGTACATACTATTTTTGGTGTGTAAAGATGTGGGGTTTCATATTTCATATGTGCCAAGGTGTTGGTAAATAAATCAGTTTCATATTTGCGGATTATTAGGGGATTACATTTCGAATTCTAAAATGCAATCTCAAATTACTGTAACCAATGAATGCACATGAATGTACGTACATGAGACTAAATCCATATAGTTTATATTTATAAGGGATGCTTGACTTTTACGGACCATGCATATGTCATTCAAATTTGCAATATTGATTGTAACAGCAGGAGGTAGTTATGTGTCTAGCATCTCTCGATGAAGGTAAAGATTATAATGTCAGTTTCACCAAAAAATTTTACAGTAACTGGATATTCAATTGATAATGTTGGCAGAAGGTCAATCAGTCGGGCTTCATGAAATGTAGGAGTTGTACTACCGCTCTGGTAAATGTAGTTGAGGAACTTAGGTCGGAACTTGATGGGAATAGTGTGGCGTTCTTGTTACTGCTTGATTACTCTAAGGCTTTTGATACAGTCGATCACGCGGTTCTATTGAAAAAGCTCCGAAAACTGTTTTATTTCTCCGAAACTAACTGTAATCTAATTTATCCTTATTTGACGAACAGATTTCAGAAGGTTCATTTCAATGGCAATGTTTCGGATCCACTTACTATTAGTAGAGGTGTTCCCCAGGGGCCTATACTTGGACCTCTACTGTTTTGCATGTATATAAATGATCTACCTGATGTTTTGGTTAACTGTAATGTTCACATGTATGCTGACGATGTGCAGCTTTACACATGTACTCCAATAGAGAATATTTATTCTTGTTTGGGCTACATTAATCGTGACTTAGCAAGGATTGACGGATGGACCTCGGCCAATGGATTATGCATCAATCCATTTAAGTCTAAATGTATTATACTTTCGAGAACAAACGGATCATTTGTCATACCTGAATTGAGAATCAGGGTTAATAAAATTGAATTTGTCAGGTCGGCTACTAATCTGGATATTGTCTTTAATGATAAATTGTCGTGGTCTACCCATATAAGTGTCATTGTTGGCAGAATTTATGGCATGCTTCGAAAATTGTAGGCTGTCATGGATTCAACTCCTTTTGTCATTCGCATGCAATGTAAAAGTACCGGAATTAAGTACGTTTTAGCAAGTACTTAATTCCGGTACTTTTATATTGATGTGAGATATTCGAAAATTGCAATTATGATGACAACCAGAAACTTAACCTAGCGTACAATAACATAGCCAGGTATATTTTTCTTAAGGGGCGTCGGAATCACATTTCTCATTTAGCTTACCAGATTCTTGGTATCAAATTTGATAATCTCCTGAAAATTAGATGCCTCCTTCTGCTTCATAAAATAATTTACACGAAACAGCCGAAGTATTTATATTGTAGAATTAAGTTTGCTAGATCCCACCGGGGTGTGGGGATTATACAGCAACGATTCAGGACTCTTCTGTCTCACTGACAGTTTTTTATACACACCATTAGTCTTTGGAATTCCTTACCAAATAACATCCAAAATCTGGGCAATGCAAACTCGTTCAAAAAGGAGTTATTAAAATTATTTTCATAATTAAAATTTTATCCTCATATTTGTAAATTTTGTGATTTAATCTTTTAGGTCATCATTATTATTATTATTATTATTTTTATACTTTTCTTTATAATTTAATTTAATATTTAAGTTTTCTCTAATTTTTTATATTTAAGTAATGCTAATTTTTTATACCTTATTAAACATAGCACTGTCACTTATAAGATTTAGTATCTTGTTGTGCTATGTGGATCTTAATAAATCCAAAAAAAAACAAAACAACAACAACATCAATAGCAATGAAAAGAAAGAAAGTCTATATAGTCCTCTAATGTGATAGGGCACGTATAGTTCTTACTGCAAGGTTAGGTTAGGTTAGAGGACGTGTACTTGTCAATTAAGACAAGTACCGCACCCGGAGGTCGAATTGACCCATTGTACAACGCCCTAGTTGCTCACACCACTTATGTTGTGTGTGTTAATTTTATACATGAGTGGTGGGACCTACAGTTTAAAGTCGACTCCGAACGAAAGATTTTGAGAAACTTTTCATGGCAATTTTATTTACCCACAGAGTTTTTGCAAGAAATCTGCGGAGCAGAAGTCGCCGTAGAAATACTTTTTGTATTTTGTTTTGATGTCTGGCCTGGGGCTCGAACCCTGGCTTTACGTCTAATAAACCAACACACTACCTGCAAGTACTTACCATTAATTTTCCTATCTTCAATTGCTTTTACATACATTACAACCCTTTATTTAGGATTACGACCTAGCTTCTCACACCACTTCTGTTAAAAAAGAGTTTACAGTCGATTCCGAACGACAAACTTTTCATGACAATTTTATTTACTCTTAGGGCCGTTATTACAACTTGACATTAACTAAAGGGAGGATTCTAACGGGCAGATAAAGATAAACGATAAGGTAAAGGGAAGATCATCCTACTGATAACTCTTAAAGTTTACTTTATGTTCGAACTTGCCATATTATATATTATTTTCAATACGACAACTTTAAATATAAACAAAGTAAGCCAATACAAAAAAAGAAGCCCGTCGTTACCACTGCGTTTAAATAAAACTTGTTTAATTTGTCGATAACACTGCCATATTTTTGAAAAAGTTAACTTTATCTGTAACTTTAACTTTATCTGTAAGTTATAATAACGAAAATAAGTTAAAGCTGACTTTAAAGTTCACTTTAGCTAAAGCTACCTTTTACTAAACCCAACTTTAACGGCAAATTGTAATAATAGCCCTTAGAGTTTTGGACAGAAATCTGCTGAGAGAAAGTCATCGAAGGAATATTTTGTCATATTTCGTTTTGTTGGAGATGACTGACCTGGGGTTTGAGCCGTGGCCTCACGTCTAATAATATGCCAACACACTACCTACTAGACTACAGCGACTACCACATTATTTTATTGTACAATCTATTAATTTTTATTCACATCTCATAAATTTCTCTCTTCAATCAATTTCCTTTATAAATCATGACAAAAGGCCCATTCTTTAACGATTTTCATGCGTGTATCAAAATCTTTTTCTTTTACATATTAAGACAATAAATTCTGTCACTGTTCTCATTCACACCACAATAATATTCTGATTTTTGGCAGAGAAGAACAATTTGCGGCGTCACTGTTTTATGCAACATTTGCTGCAATAATTAGCAAAAAAGTTTATGCCCCCCACATTAAGACTTATTAAGGAGAGTTCATCAAGATTTATTCACTTAATTTTATTTGTTTGTTTTCTTATGGAATTCTTTTTAAAATTTAAATAAAACAAAGCAAATGCAACTCAACTAGAGTAGGAAAGTATTGACTTTATAATACCCTACAGCATAAATTGAACTTGAACATATTTAGAGGCCTCACCATAATTTGTGCAGGCAGTTATTATAGGCTTTTAAAACATTGGACCACTTATTGCCTTGTAAGTCTCAGGCGACCTTATCAACTGCTTTGATGTAGGGTGTAAATATATTTTGTTTTTTTTTTTTGTTTTTAAATTTGTATTCTTAAGAAAACATGTGTTTAATGTCGCCAAAGTTGTCAACGCTATTAAAACAACACGAATACTTTTTTTTTGTTTCTTCTTATTCAGTTTATTTTTTACGTTTTTAATGTGAAAAACATAAAACACCCGTAGGATCATTTAACAACGAATAATATAATTAACGTATGTATGTATGTATATATGTATTCTTTCTTAAAATGAAATGAATCTTAACTTTTTGTTTTGCAAAAATGGAAAATAAAAGAAAAAATAATTTTCACTGGAAAATGCTAATTGAGTCTGTTAGATTACAAAACATCAGAACAAGAAATTAGAAGTATAAACGAGCATAAAGTTATCACGGGTTTTAATAAGTTTCCCTCTAAATAAACCAGCTTAATTGCCTTCATCCCTCAGAGAAATAACATCGATAAGGATCTTTATTGAACGATCTTCTTCTGAAAAAATATTTCTTCGGCGACAACCTCTCAGCAGTCTTCTGGCAAAAACTCTGGGAGAATATAAAATTGCCATGAAAAGTTTCTCAAAAAATCTATCGTCCAGAGTCGACATTAAACTGTAGTTCTCGCCATTCATGCACAAAACTAACTCACATAACATCAGTGGCGTGAGAAGCTAGATCGCAATCCTGACTGTAGGGTTGTAATGACCAATTATGTATGTGTGTGAAGCTGCCTGACTGACGTCTTTAGTGTTTTCCAGACCGAAATCATGACCATTTTGAAAACAACTTAATATTTGCTGGGTGGTAACATTTTTCCTGAAAATCTCTGATTTACTCGGACAGTTAGCATGCGAGTAATTTCCTAACGAACGCCACTTTGACGTCCGCTCTCGGATTTTGGATCATTCAAGGGTAGCCCTTATATTCACGACATAGCGATACCATTGTAGATTACATAGGTTAGGTTATGTTAGAGGACGTGTACTTGTCAATTAAGACAAGTACTGTACCCGGAGGTCGAATTGACTCATTGTACAACGTCTTGGTTTCTCACACCACTTATGTTATGTGTGTTAATTTTATACATGAGTGGTGGGACCTACAGTTAAAAGTCGACTCCGAACGACAGATTGTTGAGAAACTTTTCATGGCAATTTTATTTACTCTCAGTTTTTTGCCAGAAATCTGCTGAGAGGAAGTCGCCGAAGAAATACCGCCGAAGAAATACCCTGGCTTTTCGTCTAATAAGCCAACACACTACCTACTAGGCTACGGCGACATCAGAAGATTTAGATTACATTATTGGCGAAATGGCTTGGTCCGGTACGGAGCTCACAATCTCGAACATATTGTATGGCACAGGTATTCGGATAATCTGAGTTAAACTAGGTATCCTTCGCTCATTTTATAAGAAGAATCAACTACTTTAGCAGCAAGACATACATACATAGTTGGTTATTATAACCCTTCAGTCAGGATTATGACCTAGCTTCTCACACCACTTATGTTGTGTGTTTTAATTTTATACGTGAATTGAATCCGATCGTCAGATTTTTTGAGTAACTTTTCATGACAATTTTATTTACTGTCAGAATTTTTGCCAGGAATCTGCTGAGAGGAAGGCGATGAAGAAATATTTGTTTTCATATTTAGTTCATTTGAGATGTCTGACTTGGCAGCAAGAACGTACGTGAAATATTACAACACTTTGTATGGAAAAGAAGAGAACTGGTTGTCTCACTTTCTTAAATCGCATGGCCATTCATCTTTGCAATTGCAATTCTCATGGGCCAATTTCCTATCTCGGGAAATGGCGATATACTTGGCTCTCCCACAAATCATTTCCGCAGATAATTTTCAATGACAATTATTATGATTTATAGTGGTCATTATAACCCTTCAGTTAGGATTACGACCTACCTTCTTACACCACTTATGAACGTTGTGTGTCTTAATTTTATACAAGAGTGGCGGAAACATCAGTTAAAAGTCAATTCTGAACGCCAGATTTTTGGGAAACTTTTCATGCCAATTTTATTTGCTCTCAGAGTTTTTGCCAGAAATCTGCTGAGAGGAAGTCGCTGAAGAAATATTTTTAATATTTTGGTTTTTATGTCTGATTTGGGGCGAGGGTTCAAGCCTTGCGTCTAATAAGCCAACACACTACCTATTAGACTACGGCGACTTCAACTACGGTATAGAAAATTTTCGTTTTAAATAATTTTCTTAAAATTTTCATTATTATTGTGTATCTTTAAAACAAAAAAAATATTTGGCTAAGGAAAATTTTCTCTTTGATTTAAAATTAATTCTTTCGGAAGCTTGTCATTTCGTTTAAAGAACAAAAAAAAAAAGAAAATAAAACAGACCATGATATTTCCTGTAAATAAAAAAACAAAACAAAAATCAAAAGCAAGAAACAATGAAAATTTAATTTCGAGAAAAATGTGATTTTGTTTTTATTTTAATTTGTTTTGAAGCATTTTTCTTTTTTCTTATTCTTCTCACTAGGCTGAAATATATGTACATATGTATGTCTGTATTTTTATTAATGTCGGCAATGTTTTGTTTTAACCAAAATGACAAAAAAAAGAAATCCAAAAAGAACTATCCGGCAAAGGCGAACAAATAAAACTTATGTTCATACGTACTTTGACATTAACAAATTGCAAATTTATTTCAAGCTGTCATTTCATTTGCGACACCATGTGTTAAACGATGCCTGGCTAAACTGACAGAAATCACACTTTATAGGGACAGCAATAAAAATTAAATTGTAGTTGAAATTTTCTCTCCTATTTTTCCGAGAGGCAATTCGTTTTTTCTGTTTTTTATTCTTTGTATTCTTTGTTTTAATGTTTTTATTTATTGCACATAATAATAGAAATGTTGTGAGTTTTTGTTTTTTTTTTTGCAACTTGAAAGTCTTAAATTTTGTTTTACTGTCACCACGTGAGGCATAAATAAATTGAATTTAAAAAAAAAATTCAAATAAAATCATTATATGCGAGAATTTCCGGGATATTATTTGGAAATGTGTGAAAATATTGCCAATACCGAAGAAAAATTCCGTATTCAGACCAATAGCTATTCTGTGCTACCTATCCAAGGTCCTGGAGAGAATTCTTAACTCTCAAATTATATCATATATTGATGCTAATAAGTTGTTAACTGAGAAACAATCAGGTTTTCGCAAGAACCATAGCTGTGTTTCTTCGCTTTTGGATGTATCTGAAAATATACGACATGAATTGGATGAAGGTAAACTCAATTTCTTGGTCCTCCTTGATCATTCAAAAGCTTTCGACACGGTTGATCACGGCATGCTTTCTATGAAGCTTGTGTACTTTTTTAACTTTTCTGGAGCTTCGACACGGCTTTTATCATCATATCTTTCAAATCGTTCACAATTTGTTCATTCGGTAAATGCCCAGTCTTCTGCCTTGAATGTATCTAGAGGCGTGCCTCAAGGTTCTATTCTTGGACCACTTCTTTTTGCATTGTATATCAACGATTTGCCAAACCAACTTCAGCACTGCAGAATTCATATGTACGCAGATGATGTACAGTTACATTTGAGTAGTCCTGTGTTATCTATTAGTGTGAATGTAAATAGACTCAATGATGACTTGGATCGAATATATCATTGGGCCAAGGCAAATGGCCTTCGTTTAAACCCTCATAAGTCCAAGTGCATGGTTATTCGTAGGAGGACGCTTGATTCCAATATCGGTCTTGATATTTTGATGAACGGGGAGAAGATCAAGATTGTGGATGCTGCCAAAAATCTTGGGTTGACTTTTAATGACAATCTTACATGGACAAATAATGTTAACACACTCGTGGGTCAAACTTACACTTGTGGACACACAATTAAGTCATCTATGCAAAATTTTTCATTTTTATAAAATTTAAAAAATTTAAGAAAAGTGGAAACAAAAACAACTAATATTTATTAATTTCATATGCTTTATAATTAATTAACAACAAAAACTTATATAGTTTTTCATTGTAAAAAATGTTTTGGTACTTAGTTGATATCAGACTTGAAATTTAAGTGGACACATAATTAAGTCATCTGAAAAAAAATATTGAAAATTGAATTTAATTGCTTTATTTTTCACCCAAACTATTTTGAACCTTTAATATTTTGTGGGGAAACCTTTTTGGCGTATTATTTCAGTACATCTTTGTGGTATTGAGTTGATTAAGTTGCGACACTGCTCAGGACTAATGTTATCCCATTCTGCCTGGAAAAGCTGCCAAAGTGCTTTTTGATGCTGGGTTTTTTGGCTGCAACTGCTCGTTTTACGATCCCCCAAAGATTTTCAATAGGGTTCAGATCGGGACTTTGAGTTGGTCAATCAAGAACGCTAATTTTTTCCTCAGCAAACCAAGCTTTAACTACCCGAGAAGTATGCTCCGGGTCGTTATCATGCTGAAATATCCACGCTAGTGGTAATTCGTCGTCATAATCTTTAGTCAAATTGTTTCGTAGGATGTTCTTATACATTTCCCCAGTCATTTTCCCATCGATTCTTACCAGTGGACCAATGCCGGATGAGGTAAAACAACCCCAAACCATTACTGACTAACCTCCATGCTTTACGGTTTGTTTGTTGTACTTTGGGTATAATTGTGTATTGACAGGACGTCTTACATAGGGTCTGCCATCATTTCCAAAGATATTAAACTTGGGCTCATCACTCCATACGACTAATTTCCAAAATTTTGTCGTCTTTATGGAGGTGGGTTTTGGCAAACCGCAAGCGTTGCTGAATATTTTTTTTGGACACATTAGGTTTTGTTCTCGCAAAACGTCCATGGAGATCATTTTCAGTCAAGCGTTTTCTTACGGTCCTTGCCGATATTTTAACAGCGATACACTATATAATCTAAGTAGATATGAGGAATGGGTCAGCTTTACTCATCCTGGCTCAAAAAAATAAGCGTTCTTGATTGACCAACTCAAAGTCCCGATCTGAACCCTATTGAAAATCTTTGGGGGATCGTAAAACGAGCAGTTGCAGCCAAAAAACCCAGCATCAAAAAGCACTTTGGCAGCTTTTCCAGGCAGAATGGGATAACATTAGTCCTGAGCAGTGTCGCAACTTAATCAACTCAATACCACAAAGATGTACTGAAATAATACGCCAAAAAGGTTTCCCCACAAAATATTAAAGGTTCAAAATAGTTTGGGTGAAAAATAAAGCAATTAAATTCAATTTTCAATATTTTGTTTCAAATGACTTAATTATGTGTCCACTTAAATTTCAAGTCTGATATCAACTAAGTACCAAAACATTTTTTACAATGAAAAACTATATAAGTTTTTGTTGTTAATTAATTATAAAGCATATGAAATTAATAAATATTAGTTGTTTTTGTTTCCACTTTTCTTAAATTTTTTAAATTTTATAAAAATGAAAAATTTTGCATAGATGACTTAATTGTGTGTCCACAAGTGTATATGAAGTTGAGGTGTTTTTGGTCGACACAATACTTTAAGCCTTTGAATATAAGACAGTTGATTGCGAAATGTTATCTTCTTCCTGGTTTAATGTACGGTTGTGAACTTTTTGCAAGTTGCGATTCCGTTAACAAGGAGAAGCTCAACGTCCTATTCAATAATATTGTGAGATATGTTTATGGTTTAAGGAGATATGGCCATGTGTCCCGGTTTTCCTTGAAGCTTTATGGTGTATCGTTTGACAATCTTTTGAGCATCCGTGCCTTATTACTTCTGCATAAGATCATTTATTCAGAGTCTCCAGGATATCTTAAGGATAAAATAAGATTTGCTAGATCACTTAGAGGTAAAAGTATCATAATTCCACTACATCGTTACCTTGTATCTGAATGGCATTTCTTTATTCATGGTGCACGGCTTTGGAATTGTCTTCCACATCCTCAGCACCTTAATAGCAACGCAATTAGTTTTAGGAAATTTTTATTTAATTATTTTGCACCGTAGTAGATTACAATTTTTATAATTTATGCATAATTTATTACTATTGTTATTATTATTATTATTTTTTCTCTTTTACTTTAATCAATAGAAAAGTTTGATCTCCAAATGTTGTTTATGAACACTTCTTTCTTGTACTTTAAATATAAGATTAAATCTTGTTGTACAGGAATTGAATAAAGAAATAAATAAATAAATAAATAAATAAATAAATAAATTTTAGGAAATACTCATTTGAAAATTCTGGACTACTAAGGAGTACTATAAGAGAAAAGTAATTTCCACAACAATTGTTATTGTATTGTGGGGTTGCTTGCCTCATTGAGACCTGCTCTTCGTGTTATCTGCGAAGTTGATATAGTCCCCGTTGTGTTACTTACAAAGCGTATGTATTCCGATTGACTGAGTTATACTAGGTATTCTTTTCTTCTTTCATTTTGGAGGAATATTAAACTGCGTTGGAAGCACAAGCGTACATAAAATGTTGCTCCACTCTGCAGGACTTGTATATATAACAAGAGAACTGGTTGTTTTTGTCCTTAAAATAGATCGAAAGAAGAGTATATATTTTACCTTACGTGTCAATCTGCTGCTTTTGCCTTGACAGAGACAGAGATTCTAAACTTCTTATTTTATGCTATTTTTGGCAGATCTCTCCCATATGAAGATTGCTGTAAGCTCAAGAATTCGCCGTAGTCTAGTAGGGTTATCACACGTGCGACATATCGAACAAAGCGAAAGAGGAAACAATATTTCTTCGGCAACTTCCTCTCAGGCGAAAACTCTGAGAGTAAACAAAATTGTCATGAAAAGTTTCTCAAAAATATTTTAAAAATATTTTTTTAATGTTAATGTTAATGACTTCGCCTTCTCGAAATCTCTATAAATGTAAATATCGTTGTTTACGTTTATTCTTTTAAAGTTTGTTGTTGTATTTTTGTTTACTAGTTTACCATTTTTTATGCTGGTGTTTGTTGTTGTATTTTTGTTTACTTGTTTAGCCTTTTTTATGCTGGTGTTTGTTGTTTTATTAAGGAGTACGATAATTTGTAAACAGGGTTTACTGCATTGTTTTGTTTTTGTAGTTTGTGTTTATAGTTCTTGATTTTATACTTGATTTTTCATTTTCGTAACAATATTTTACTCGTACCCCAAACCTTTAATCAGATCATAACTTTCAATCCGCTATTTAATGTTAAAAATTAAATACCAATGTCAACATGAAATCATTTCCTTTTCAAAATAAATTTTTTATGACTTTAATTCGAAATCTACATTCTTTTTTTTTTAACATATTCTTTCAAACAACAAATGAAAATCTCTAGAGTGGTTGAAATTGAAATTAGCAACACCTTATGTTTTTATAAGGCTGGCGGACATTAAACATGCTTGCAGACAGACAGACATAAGAAAACATACGAAACGGAATATGCCACTTCAAAGATACAAGCATAAGTGGCTTATAAAAAAAATTAAAATAAAAAAATAAATAAGCAATGCTTGAGAAAAGAAACAAAAAAATGCGTCATGTTTTACAAAATAATTAACCATGAAATTGAAAAGAATCCAAAGAGAGTAAAAATCAAAAATAAAAACGAGAAAAATTACTTAACGAACTCAAAAAAAAAACAACAACAAAGTAAAGATTTTAAAGTACTCATGTACGTGGCTAAGCATTAGATGACAACCAAATAAATTTAAAAACAAAAATTTTTTTATACAATATTTTATTGTATTTATTATACAACAAAAAGAATACCTAACGATATGCATCGTGTTAAAGACAAGCCGAAAAATGAATTTTCCTTTCGTTTATACATTTAAAATGTAACACAAGTACTTTTGGTTTCATACTTAAAACGAAGTTAAATGGATTTAACGACTTAACGAAAAAAGCATTAAGGCATATACGACTATAAGGAGCCCTACACTGGAACGTGTACCAAATAACTATTTATGTTTGTGTATTTTGGTCACCATAATACAACAGAAAATTGGATTGCCTAACCTAGATGGGAGGGATGGGATGCATGCAAACAAGGTAAAGTTTCTGACTGTGGTCAACGTGGCGACCACCAGGACAATCCTTGTCTTGTTGTATTCAAGTTGACACGCATCTTCTTCGTGGCCCCTCCTGGATGGCATTCTAGCACCCGCTAGATGTTAACTAATGCGTGCAGCGAAGTCAAATCCCATGGACGTTAAATTTGGGTTGTGCGTAGGGCTTGGAACCCACCACGTAAAAATTCCCTCCAATGAAAACTAATGCTACTATGGTCTCAATAGGCAATTGAGTAGCAGAGACCTCTCTCGTAAGCCAAAACGAACACTTTACAAGACACTCATCCTACCCGTGCTTCTTTATGGCGCAGAGGCGTGGACCCTATTAAGAACTGATGCAGCGGCCTTGAGAGTGTTCGAGGGAAAACTCCTACGTAAGATCTTCGGTCCAGTGCGAGTTGGCGGTGATTTCCGTATCCGATCCAACAGTGAGCTGTATTAGCTCCTCAACTACATTGACGTTGTGCAGCGTAATACCCAGAGGCTGCGCCGGCTCGGCCATGTGGTTCGAATGGAGGGGGATGCTCCGGCGAGACGGGTATTTGATGCGGGAATCTGCGGAAGTCGGCGAAGACGACGACCTTGTATCCGTTGGAAGGACTAAATCGATGAAGCCCTGTCATCAATTGGTGTGACCAACTGGCGTAGGCACGCAAGAAGCAGAGGCGCCTGGAAGGCAGGCCGAAATCCGTTAAACGGGTTGTTATGGCCAATTAAGTAAGTAAGTAAACTAGACCCCTCAAGGGGAATGAGTGGGAAGACTATCCATAGAAATATTAATGTCCATGGTATTTAAAACTAGATTGTATGTAAGTCTGTTGTAGTTAATATATCAGCCTGGAAAGCAGAAATAGAGAATCTAATTCAGGGAGATTGATTGAAGAAAGGTGACCAACCATAGGTCGTATACTTATCGGCATATATCCAAGCAAGTTAGCTTGTTTTGCTCTCATCATTAAGGAATAATAGCTATATGAAGTCTTTATGAAGCGTGAATCCAATACGAACATTCTTATCCTTTTCCAATCTACTCGTCTAAGACTAGTTATGTCTTGTATAGCATTTGCCCTAAAATATTGAAATATCGAGCTTACGAAGGCTAAGGCAGTTTCTAAGTATTATCTGGACAATAATTTCAGGGAAAATAATTAAATAAGACTTCTTCTTCTTCATCCCAATAGCTCAACTTTTAACTATTTTTTCCAGTAAATCATACCTTATGAAGCCGTATGTGTTTGGGATATTGGCTTTCAATGTTTTAAAAAATTTATGACTAATGGGAATAAACCAGTGGCTTCATATGACCCCAGAGCAGACGAGTTGAATCGAAGAAACAAACGGGCCAGTGAACAGAACAACATCAACGTTGCGATGTCTTGTGGAAACCATAATGTCGGTGATGTTTCAGCAAGGCTCCACGTTAACTTCGAGAGAAATAAGGACCGAAAATATCACCAGCCTTTCCACAATAAATTTTAGAGGTTGTATTGGTGTGTGTATTGGCCTGTGGATAGTTTGCGCTACAATTGTGGCAATTTTGTTAGTTCACGTAGCCGTTTAACCAAAACGGAGCCTGATCTCTCAACACAAGTTTTTGAGAAAAATTCTCATCGTTGATCAGTTTCAAATGAGTCCAATCAACAAATCAGCTTCAATTCTTATACTTGATGTATTTTATAAGGATGTAATCGTGGGAAAAGTCTAACAACTTTCTTGAATACTTCGCTCCGGAGTAGCAATTTTCATCACCATTTTTTCTTTGTCTTGTTAAAGGTTTTGAAGTCCACGTAGTGTGGTAAGTAGTGTGTTGGCTTATTGAGAGAACCCATGGTTCAAAACCGGGCTAAGATACATATATCGAATAAAACGAAATATAAATAACAATATTTCTTTTGATGACTTCGTCTCAGCAGTCTTTTGGCAAAAACTCTGAATGTAAAATAAAATTGTCATGAAAATCGAGAAATTAACACACACAACATAGGTGGTGCGAGAAGCTGGGTAGTTATCCTGACTAAAAGGTTACAGTTACCAATGAAGTAAGTAATCAATCGTCTTTTCGTTTTTAGTACGAAGAATACTTCTGTACTTTTATTTATTATTCTTTGTAAATTTTAATACAAGTTACCAATGTCTTGAGGAACTGAAAATACTTGCTTTTATTTCCGATATTAAGGATTAAAACAAAAATGACAATAACAACAAGTATGTATATATCAAGAGTGAAGACACTAAGTACTATTCAAACAGCGTACCTATTTAATATAAAGAATGTTAAGAATGGCCGCATCACGACTTCAAAAAGTCCTGCAATGTCAACGTCCATTTGTTCCACTTCCGTAGTTTTTTTCTTTTTTTGTTTGTTGGTCGCTGACTAACTGAATACAGTGTCTGTACATTTCATTCGGTTTTGGGTTATAAAAATTACCATTTTATGCTTATATTGCATACGGCAGACAATATTCTTAAATTGTGTTCTTGTAGCCAAAAACAAAGACACACAAAATACAGAAAAAAAAAGAACAACAAGAAAAAAAATGTTATTGTTCGTGCCTGGCCTAACACGGGCTAAATGTTGAATTTCAAGCAGAACCATCATCATCATCATCATCCACCAAAGCCCATGCCAGGCCAGTCAGACAAAAGTTTTACGTCGTTTTCGTTAAATTTTTTTCCCCATATTTTTCGTTGTTACGTTTCGTTTTCATTTGAAATTGTTGCTCTACAAAAATCACTCAATTAACATCAAACGTTGCGACGCGCATTTAAACCTTGTCGAGTGCCTTTATGAATATGGCACAGCGTATGTACGTATGTACGTACTTACGTATTATATTGGTTGGCATTTGCAGCACTTTGCCATAAACGTCAAACTGTTAAAGTTATTATGATTATTTTGAGGTTTTTTTATTTTGCCCTTTACTGCTGACCGAAAACTCTCTAATAGAAATATTAATATAAATAAAAACAACAACAAAAAAAAATTCATAACAATCCAAATCCATATTCCTCAAGTGTTAGCCGTGTCATTAGGCCACGTCTAAAAATTGACTTTTTTATGTTGGTTTGTTCAAGTTTTAAACTTTAATGGTCATGCAGTGTTACTTTACTATTATTGTAATACATTATAACGGTCATAAAAAAATAGGTATACACCACCACTACCACCACTTCTGTACAAGATTGTTGTTTAAATGTTTCGATGTGTCACTTAGTTGTCAAAAAAATTATGCATTTTTTATAAGGAAATTTCTCTGGCGTAAAATTTTAGCTGTGCATGTAAATTTGATACGTATCAGTAACATACAAAAAGGAAAAACTGTCATAAAGTTTGATTGTTTATGTCCCATACACTGCGACAGGGACAGTGACAATTATTCAACAACAAAAAAAAAATCGTATGTATGGTAAATATGTTATTATGAATGTGTAAATAAAGTGATAATTTTTTTGTTTTTTATTTAAAAAATTATATCACTTGGTATAATTAAAACTGGGACAAAACATTCATTTATAATGTCACTGTATATAGACCCGCATATGGCTTTTAATAGGGTGCAGTTACAGTATCACACTTAAGAAAAGGGAAAAATAATCTTAAAATACGTAAAAGTGGTCTTAAAGCAGATGCTAGAGATACGAAAGGCTTACAATTTATAAACAAAGTCACCCTAGTCTATTTTGTAGTGTTCGGCGACTTCCTCTCAGCAGATTGCTGGCAAAAATTCTGACACTAAATAAAATTGCCATGAAAAGTTTCTCAAAAGTCTGTTCGAAGTCGACTTTAAACTGTCGGCCCCACCGCTCATGTATAAAATTAACACACACAACATAAGTGGTGTGAGAAGCTAGGTCGTAATCCTGACTGAAGCGTTGTAAGGACCAAATTATGCATGTATGTAGGTATGTATGCTATGCGAGCTAAAGGCTGGGAATCTTCAAAAGACATTGGTAGCCGGGTCTACAAGATTCGCCGCAAGATTTACTCTCGGCTTGCTAAACGTATACGTACTAAACCCAACCTAGTTCGTCACACTTCCATTAAGTCGCCCCTCCGGGTCCACAATCAAGTATTACATCGGGGTAAAGGTTCAGCGGAGGTAAAGATTCAGCGAGTGCTGCTATCGTCACACTTCCATTAAGTCGCCCCTCCGGGTCCACAATCAAGTATTACATCGGGGTAAAGGTTCAGCGGAGGTAAAGATTCAGCGAGTGCTGCTATCCATTCCTGTTCTTGCTCTCTCTATTATCCTCTGTTGTACTAGAACTTCCCTCGCGAATAAACATACCGCGTTCCAATTTTCGAGTGATGTTAGCATCAGGTTAACCACGTTATCGGGAGTCACCTGGGATCCGATCGTCCTCTCCAGGAAATTTCGTCGGTATTCGTACCGCGGGCAAGTAAAGAATATATGCTCCGCTGTTTCGCTTGTATTTAGACATGATGTACACGCTTCATCCACGTCATGCCCATACTTGTAGAGGTATATCTTATAACAACCGTGGCCCTTTAAGAAAGACTATATATTCCCTGACGCAGCTGGGTAGGTTTGAGGTCGTGTACTTGTCATTGGGATAGGTACAATACTCAGAGGTCAAAACGATTCATTGTAAATGCAGCTAAGTATCTGGAAACTAAACTTTGAAATCTTCTGAGGTGCCAACAAACTTTTGGCCGAATTTTTTAAATAGTAAACCGTTACCGCTATTTGATCACTGGAAAGCGCACAGAAACTTCGGTCAGCGAAGTTCGTGAATCCATTATTGAACATTACATTCTAGCAACTAATGTAAGAGTCATTGGTCATTGTCACATGGCCATTATAAAAGTTTCAGAGACAATGCAAATGAGGAAACTGTTCTTCACCTATTGTATACATGCCCATGGTTTTTTTCTTTTTTTCTATTACCCCTCTAGGGAGCATATTGCTTCCACAAAGCATCTCCATCTGACACGATTCTTCGCTGATGTTCCTGCGCCTTCCCATGTCAGGTCATTAAGCCTTAGTTCTTGTAGCACAGTGCGTTTCCAGGTGTTTTTAGGTCTGCCACAGTTTTTTGAGCCCTGGGGATTCCACTCTAGCGCCATTCTTGTAATACTGTCGGGCGTCATTCTTAATGTAAGGCCGATCCTCCCCCATTTTTTCTTTTTGATCTGCTTTTTTATGGGTTCCTCCTCTGTGAGAGTCCAGAGCTCTGCGTTGCTGATGGTGTTGGGCGTGAATATTCTATATATGATTATTAGGCATTTATTGATGAATATCTGAAGTTTTTACCCATCGTTATGTTGTAGAATAAGTAACCATCTAAGCCTCTTCTATGTAGATGATGTCACTGATTCATTGACTAAAGAAAATGAAAGACTAGCAAAACTTCGCACATATCTAAGGCCTTATAACACATGGAGCTGTTTTATAATAAGTTCTGTAATCATAAGTTTAAAAATAGGATAGATAGATAGGCCCGAAAATATTTGTATGATAGTATTTGGTTAACATTATTTAAACAAGAAAGACTTCGTTTCAAAAAAAAGGCATTGTTAACACAATTTTTTATATTTTCTTTTAAAATAAATTATGTGGGTAGTATGAACAAACTTTTAATTAAGGAAGTCATTCGAAATCGATGAGTTTTATCAAAAACTGGTGTTGGATAATTGTTTCTATACGTGAAAATATGTATGTAACTGACCACCCATGGTGATTTAAAGTAAACTTTACATGGTAAGTTCGGGATTAAAAGAAAAAAAGTTCTAAGCATTGTTTTCAGGAAGTATATCTCGATAAAAAAAAGTTACCGTTAGGCATTTTACATTATAAAATGACCCTGATTTAAAGATAACTTTCTCTTATATTTCAGTAAAACCGAATGTCAACGAATTATATCACGCTTGTCATACCCACTTACGTTTACCTCTAACCTTTGCTTGTAATAAATTCAGAAAACTTTACCTTCTATTTTTTGTTTGTTTCTAAGACACTGGTACAGAAAGAAAGAAAGAAACAAACAAACATAGTAACAAATTGATTTATAGTTTGAACACAATTAACCAACAAAAAAAAAACGTCACGATTTTCAAATTGAATTCAACGAATAAACGGAATTACACAATTTTATCAAATTTAAATATTTTACTGTGGCAGCTACCAACCAATTGGAAAGAAAACAAAACAAAAGAAATGAAAAACAAAAGAATTTATCACTTGATATCATTTTCAATACAAATGAAAATCTGTACCTGGTTTAAAGCATAGATTTTGAGATTTGAGAAAAAAGCTAATTGAGCATAACACATGAAGTTCAGATGACAAAAATAATAAATAACACACAGCCATAAAGCATAAATCCCAGGGCAATTGACAGCCTACCGTAGAAGTTATTCTAAAACGAATAACAAAAGTCTTTAGGCGGAATTTATTTAAATCCGTGAAAGAAAAAAAAAAAACGTTTAGAGACACCAGTCAATGAGACAAAAGGTATGAAAATGATTAATTATTTTGACTAACGATTGCGTATCAATGATTTCGATTTCTTTCGAATACTTTGGATTACAAAACAAAAGAACAAAGAGGCATGAATGTATTGTAAGCAATCTGTTGGAAGATTTTCGTTATCCAACATGGGTAAGGGATTTACTTCATACAAGGCAATCTTATTTTGTGTTTGTTTTCTTATATGGCTAGAGGAGTTTATTAAATTATTTTTCTAATAACTAACAGATTTCTGGCAAAAACTCTGAAAGTAGATAAAATTGCCATGGAAAAGTTTTTCAAAAAAATCTATCTTTCGTTGTCGACTTTAAACTGTAGGCCCCAGCACTCATTTATAAAATTAACACACACAACATAAGTGGTGTAAGAAACTAGGACGTTGTACAATGGGTCAATTCGACCTCCAGGTAGTGTACTTGTCTTAATTGACAAGTACACGTCCTCTAACCTTCAACCAACAATACTTTCACGAACGTTTTTACAATAAAGTTCTGCAGAGCAGTAAATCTAGTACGGCACCAAAATGGTGATTAACTCTCAAGCAATTATGAAGTCGCCGTAATGACGAGACGTCACGGCTCAAATCCCATATCTATCTATCCACTCAAATCATATCCAACAAAACGATTACAACGGATTTGGTTGCCGAAGGGTTTCAATAAGATCGTGCCATATCCCACACGGCATGCCGGGTATCTATTATGAGATGGATTTGGTAAGTAATTTATTATATGTATCCTACGATTTAATGCAGCTCAGGGCACACCATTATCGATGGATTTGACTCAATTGGGTTGTCGCCGTAGTCTAGTAGGTAGTGTGTTGGCTTATTAGACGTAAGGCAACGGTTCAAACCCCAGGTCAAGATTTAGGTTTAGGTCGGAGTGGTAGCTCTGATATCACAAAGCTCACTTGACCACTCATAGCGGCCCGTTGTGATGCCACGGGTGAACGCAGTCCCTGCACGGACCAAGTTCACCCAAAATCAGGGAAGAGGAAGAAGTTGGTCAGCGCAAGGGCTGCACTCAGGTAAGACATCAAAACGATATTTGAAAAAATATATCTTCGTAACTTCCTTTCAGCAGATTTCTAACAAGAACTCTGAGAGAGAATAAAATTGCCAATGAAAATTTCTCAAGAATCTATTGTTCGGAGCCGACATTAAACTGCAGGTTCCGCCACTCATGTATAAAATTTACAATCACAATATAAGTGATGCGAGAAGCTGGGTCGTTATACTGCATTGTTATTATGATCAAGCTGTTGGCAAGCCGCCATAGTCTCGTATGTATTGTGTAAGCCTATTAGACGAGAGCACGTCATGTAGCCCTATAACCATAAAATAATTTTCTCGGCAACTATCTCTCAGCAGCCTTTTGGTAAAAATTCAGACGGTAAATAAAATTGTCATGAAAAGTTTCTTCAAAATCTGTCGTTTAATCTATAGGTCCTACCACTTATGGATAAAATTAATATACATAACAGGGATGCTATAAGAAACTAGGACGCAATCCAGACTAAAGTGTTGTAATAATCAAGCGTTGTTAATTCTAAGCTAAGTGTGCACACGAGGCGTATTTTTTAGATGTCCCTACACAGACAGTATTTAAACTAGAGAGCTGCAAATCGCGGGAAGAAAAAGCAATGTCAGTAAACGTTAGATTTGAATCATTCTTACAGACAAGAAAATCTTCTTCTGCACCCAACTTTCTACTCCCTTCACTTAATTTATTTTTCTGGACCCAGCAAAATGCATTGCATATGCGCTGATTGTCTTGAATTGAAATCTGATTGTCCAAGAAAAAATAACATATCAGCCCTACAGCACCAAGAGAATGAATAAATTGGGCTAGGGATTCTTTAAGAGTTTGAAATCTCTGTAGCTTGCTGACATACAGACCTTCCTGAAGTTTTTAATGGGATTGTGTGTGGCTAAAGGGTATACGCTCAACCTCGCGTAGGCATTTGATTCCTTTTCTGTTAATTTATCTTGCCTTAGCTTTCTATTCTCATACTTCTACATCCACCTCTGTTGTTTAATCTTTTTATTTACTTGCCATCATGGCTGTACACGTCCACAAATCAATCAACCAACCAACTTATTGCGCAAATTAAAAAAAAAATAAAAATATTTGGCCTGTTTTCAAAGCAATGTTATTATCACTGGCATAACAATAAATAATTTTAGTTTCAGAAAAAAAAATGTGGGAGGACATAGAGTAATGAACCCACAAATTTTATATTTCAAGTTATTTTATGGGATCACATCGTATATGTGTGTAGAGCGAGAAAAGTGACTGTAAAATGCAACAAATTTCGGTCTTTACAACTTTTTGTCTAATGCCTCAGAGACATATCGAGAACGGTATTCAGTGGGATGATGGAATTGAACTTCGAATAACCAGAGACCAGTTGACAAACTAAAGAGTTTTTGAAAAGCTCTGTATCTTCTCTATGAAGTCGCCGTAGTCTAGAGGGCAGTGTGTTGGCTTATTAGACGTAAAGCCCGGGTTCGTATCCCAGGTCAGACATCAAAACGAAATATGAAAAAAAAATATTTCTTCGGTAACTTCCTCTCAGCAGATTTCTGGCAAAAACTCTGAGAGTAAATAAACCTGCCATGAAAAAGTTTCTCAAAAATCTGTCGTTCGGAGTTGACTTTAAACTGTAGGTCCCGCCGCTCACGTATAAAATTAACACACACAACATGAGTGGTGTGAGAATTTAAGCCGTATTCTTGACTGAAGGGTTGTAATGGCCAATTATATTTGAATGTATGTATATTTTCCATAATCATTTATTTAGCTATTTATGTTAAAAATTACAGAGTCCATATAGGATAAGCTATTTGCTTTCACAATATTCCCATCAGCATCATTGTAACTTAAGAAATGTGCCACGTTCATTACAAAGCATTACAATTTTCAATTCAATAAACGTCTTAAAGGCATAAAGACATAAATTCTTTTCGTTTTCTAACGCCCAGTCCCAATTCACCTTTCAGAGACCCTACACACCTTTCTAAATGTACTCCAACTCCAGCTCTTACACACACACTGGGAATACTTAAACTACTAACACTGCTTATGGTACATGCCATACCATTTAGATGTTGTTCGTATTAGTTGTTGTTGTATTTGTTGCCTAATTGTTAGATAAAGTAGCATTTGGGAGACGTTAAAAAGGGATACGTGAACATTTTTATGGCCATTTGTAAACACATGTACTCACAAGAAACATTTATTACTCGGAACTGAGGCAAACACACACACAAAGCATCAGAATGTAACAGAACAAAATACACACTTCAAAATTTTATGATCCGTGAAGTGAGGAAGAAAATATTTAAAAGGAATGAAGCAGGCCAGCAGTCCAACAATAGTCGATGTTGTAATAAAATTAAAATTATATTGTTTAGACCTTTAACAGCGATTAAATTTTCAAATGGCCACGACATGAGTTACACGGCGGTATATTTACAACTCTAAAGTACGAGTATAAAGGATAACAATAATAAAGTATTGTCTGCCCTTACACTTTAGGGAATTCAATTGAAAATTGTGAGAATTTTGTATTTAAATTGTACTTTGATTTAATTTGTATACAAAGCTTAGTCATAAACCGGTATTATTCCTATAGAGCTCGACACTAAGGTGAGATTGAATTCAAAACGAATTTAAAATCCACCTATAAATCCACCACATAATGCTCCACATGGCTTTAATAGCAAATTACCAAAGTTTACACAACCGGCTTTAATGAATTTTTGAGTAAAAATTAAAGTAATTAAGCATAAGACTGACTACTAGTCGCCGTAGTCTAGTAAGTAATGTGATGGTTTATTAGACGTAAAGCCTCGGTTCAAACCCCAGGTCAGTCATGTCCAACTAAATGAAATATGAAAAAAAAAATATTTCTGCGGCAAATTTCTGTCAAAAACTCTGGCTGTTAGTAAAAAATTGCCATGAAATAGTTTCTCCTAAGTCGACTTTAAACTGTATGACCCGCCTCTTACAATAAATTAACCTTTATGTCAACAGATAAAAAAATATACTTACGTCAACAGAAGCATACCCGGGTATGCTCATACATTTTATATGGAATTTCTTTTGTTGCTAAGATTATTTTTGTATTGATTTGGTTTTACTTACTTGTTGGGTGGTGTAACGCACTCTGGTTACGTACATACTAAAGACTTATGGAAAACGACCTCACATCCCATATATCGAGCTCCCATGAGCGTGCGGCGTTTTTGGGATATAAGCCGCTTTATACTTTATCAAAAAAAAAAAGTCGGTTATACTGCTTGCGTTATTCATACGAAGTGCAAGGTCCAAAGAAAAAGCCACTCTAGATCTTATATTACAACAAATAATACGGATAGAATATTGAACAAGGCGACGAACAAATAGATGGCCCTTGGCTTTATTCTACAATATACTAGACCTTGTTGCCCATAATTTACGTTGAGAATAACCCAATGTTGAAAGCTTCCACCAGCCGCCATAGAATGTTCCTATACAGCCTCAGCGAACAACTGGTGAAGCCGGAAAGAGAAAACAGAGATAAAAATAAACACGTTACAAAAATATTTTCAACACGCAATGCTATTGAAGCCATATGTGGGGAATCTTTGAGCGTAAGAGGGACTGCAGATAAAAGCCTGGAAGAACCCGACAGCACTGGTAGAATGAAAGTAAAAGGTAATTGCCACTTATGTACAAAACGTCGGCCAACCAGCAAATCCTGCACGTTATGCAACAAGCCCGTGTGTGCCGCTCATTCAAGTTATATGCCGCAACGTAATAAATGTATTTAAGAAGAATTAGCATTTAATATTTTTTATGTCTTACTACATTTGATTGAATTTTAATCTTATTATTAAGAACTTCTAAATTAAATACAATAAACATCAAATATCGAAATATTTTCATACATTTCATTATACATACCCAGGTATGTAACTGTTGACGTAAGGGATAGGAATAAAAAATGGCCACATCTTTGACCCCCATCCGCCATTTTTACTCAAGTCTAGGAATAAGGTAGAAAATACTACTAGTGAGGATATCAGGAAATTTCAGGTTAATACAGTTATAACTTCCTGAGATACGGCGATTTAAAAACACAAAACATACCCGGGTATGTATCTGTTGACATAAGGGTTAACACACACAGTGGTGTAAGAAACTAGGTTGTAATTTTGACTAAAGGTTTGTAATGACCAATCATTATTTTATTTATTATTATAATTTTCAACTTCATATTGTTCGCAAACATGATTACAATCATGTGAAAAACTGAAGGGTTGTAATAACCAATTATGTATGTATGTACGTATTAAGCCAGCAATTTAACTAAATAGCCGGACAGAATTGATCAGAATCAGATTTGTGTAACATCGTGAAAATTCCAGATTACACGCTTTTTACATGACCGGACAGAAACAGATCGGCTTTGAAGTTCTATTACTTCAACCATATATTCCGGACCTTCAAATTAGCATTCGTTGCGATCTTTGCAGAACATTCTGAATTTTTAAATTTCAAGAGGCTGCAGTCTAGTAGATAGTATATTTGCTTATTTGACGCGAGCTTGTGGTTTATACCTCAGCTCTACGGCGGTTTCTGGCAAAAAAATCTGTCGTTAGCAGTCGACTATAAACTGTTAGTCCTGCCACATAGCATGACATAATTGGTCATTACAATCCTCAGGATTACGTCAGGATTACGATCTAGTTTCTCACACCACTCATGTTGTGTGTTAATTTTATGCATGAGTGGCGGGACCTACAGTTTAAAGTCGACTCTGAACGACAGATTTTTGAGAAACTTTTCATGGTAATTTTTATTGACACTCAGAGTTTTTGCCAGAAATCTGCAGAGAGGAAGTCGCCGAAGAAATACTTTTTGTATTTTGTTTCATGTCTGGCCTGGGGTTTGAACCCTGGTTTTACGTCTAATAAGCCAACACACTACCTACTAGTCCCGCCACCCATGGATAAAATTAACACACACAACATGTGTGCTGTAAGAAAGTGGGTTGTAATCTCCTGAATAAAGGGTTGTAATGATCAATCGCAATTGGATCTGACTTTATGCAAAAAAATGTTTTTGATCAAATGGAAAATTTTTGATTTAATAAAGCTGGTTTCAAACATATGAAAAAAGGATTTTTTTTGATCAAAATTGAAGCCAAACTTTTTCAACGCCGTTGCAACAAAACTGAAGAACAACTTTTCTAAAGAACGAAGATAAGCAGGAATGTCATGCATGTCAGGATTTTATCGAAATTCTTAAGAAACCAAAATCACAAGTGCACTATTTAATCCAGTTTTTAATAGTTTAGAGTGTAGATTAAATTTATATGAAGAATTATTTTCATTAATTTTAGAGTTTAGTGGCTATTTTAAGTTGTTTGTCTACAAATTTCTAAACAAAGTTTTTTTTTTGGTAAATATTTTTGTAACATATCTATGCATTATAAGCTATCAATTAAATTCTTTAAATTATTTTCATTCGTTATTAAATTTAAAATTGTAAATTTAACACTTTCTTTAAACTCAATCCAATCTACAAACACACATAATACATAAGCATTACTTTTTCTTTTCATATTTCCATCATAAAGAAAATCGATAAGAAAAACCTCCTTTCTTTCTATTTTGATTTCTAACGTACATATGTAGCCAATGCTGTTGACGTTGTCATTGAAAGGCCATAAAGTATTCTAAGTAAGTGGTTACCGAACCGGTTCCAATGGTTTCATTAATAAATGAACAGATACTATTATAACGAGAGGAGAAGGCATTTGGGGATAGGAAAACTCTCTCTGCTACCAAGGCATGGGGCATGCATTACGGCATTTAGGCCAAAACACTAAAGTACGCATATGTACGAGTGAGTATTTCGGTCGGTGTGGTGTGAAAATGCCATTGAATAATCAGTTTATTGGTGAGCAGTTTAAATGCAACGGCAACAGCAACAGCAACTTGGACTGTTACAACACTAGCAGCAACAGCAATAATGTTCATGTGTATTCAATGAAATCATGTTTGTTTTGGCTCAAATGTTTTACGAAGAGACTTTAACTCTTCATTTCTTTTTATTTTATAGACAAGGCATCTTGTCAGCACAACAACAACAACAACAACAACAAATCATGACGCTTTTATAATGGGCAAATAAGCCATGTATTATTGTTAAATACATACGTAAACGTAAACGTATTTGTATTCCGTATTTATATTGCTATTCGAGAATGTAGAAATAATGCACTCAAGAAACTATGAAATGAGAAGAATGTCTTGATGGCTATATCATGTACGATGGCTACGAAGATGTGAATGACGATAGAGTCTCCATGCAGTGTGGAGTGCAAGTGCAAAATATTGCATTAATAAAGTGCATTTAATTATTTAATGCTAATTGCTTTAGACATCATTAAATAATTTATATAAAAAGTAAAGAAAAGGAAAAATCATCAACTAAAATGTTAGAACAATTCAATTGATTGTGGTTTATCGATGATCCCTGTTATAGGAGCTCTGCAATGGAAAAGCAAAAGGAAGGAGGGCAATTCAATATTTCAGATGAAAGAAAATCGAATGCCGATAAAAAGAAAAATAAATTGTATTTTAAATTATTTAATGAATTCAATTAAATTTAATTGATCGTTTGATTTATCTTTTTAATTTCCTTTATTTATCAACTCAAACTTTTTAAGCCAACCTAACTTGTACAGCCCATCAGTTCAAAACTATTCATGCAAACTTCTCTCTAAATTTTAGTATTTGTTGTACAATTTAACAATTAGCCTTGGCTTATAAGAGAGTCGCCGTGGTCTAGTAGGTGGTGTGTTGGCTTATTAGACGTGAGGCCTCGTTTCAATCCCCAGGTCAAGCATTTCCAACTCAACGAAATATAAAAAAATATTCCTTCGGCGACTTTCTTTCAGCAGTTTTCTGGCAAAAACTCTGAAAGTAAATAAAATTGCCATGAAAAGTTTCTCAAAAATCTGTCGTTCGGAGTCGACTTTAAACTGTAAGTCCCGCTACTCATGCATAAAAGAAATTAACGAACACAACATAAATGGTGTGAGAAAACTACAGTGATGTGAAAAATAATAAGGACAGTGCCCACTCAAACTTACATTATATTTAAAACCGAATAAAAACTCGAAAATTCTTTCTTGTTTAGACGACTTATTTTTTCTTAAACGGTAGAAAAAAGATTAAAAACAAAATTTTTGGTATTCCTATAATATATTTAGATTTTTTATGATTTTGTGTGAATGTGGTTTAAGGTGTGAAAAAAATAAGGACACTTCATGAAATCTTAAAGCTATAACTAACCTAAGTAAAACTAACTAGATATTTATACTGAATATTGTTGCATGAAACCTTAGTGCCACATTAGTACTTTGTTGCGGATCCTTTGTTATCCAGAACAGCAGCACAGCTTCTAGCCATTGAGTCAACCAAATTTTGACAAACATGCAGCGGTATTGAGTTCCAAGCATCCTCTATAACATTCCAAATCTCGTCGCAATTTGTTGTGGACACTTTCCCCTGATTGCCCTTTTAACTTCGTTCCACAATTTTTCTATTGTGTTCAAATCAGGGGACTGTGCTAGCCATTCTAAAACATTAATTTTTTTGTCCTTGAACCACTTCTTTGTGTACTTTGCCGTATGCTTTGGGTCATTATCCTACTGGAAGCCCCATTTGAGTGGCATATTTTCTTGGGCTTACGGCAGCATTGTATTATTCAAAATTTCGGTGCAATCAGCCGATTTCATTACATTCTGGATACGATATAGAAAACCCACACCATAATAAGAGAATGACACCCATACCATGATGCTACCATCACCCTGTGTTACCGTCGACAATTTTAAAAGTACACTTCATGCCATGAATTAAAGCATTGTGCAATAGTCTGCCACGGCTTCTCTGGGTATAGAGAACTTTCTATGACTCTGGTGCATAAATCAGGCTGAATTTGGCTGGTGTTGACTCAAACACCTGCAACTGCAAGAAAATTCCACAAGAAAAACTCTGAAGGGATCAAATCGCATGCTCTCGGTGTCCAGTAAGATCACTATGCCCTAAAATTGCTCGTAAAGAATATCTAATGTGGCATGAAGTGTGTGGCACAGAGAGCCGACCTCCAGATCATCCAATTCAGGACAAAGGAATTTGGTTATCATCAATCGAGCTGGTCAACGTAGTTTTCGAGAAAATGTATAACGATGGCATCACTAGCCGAAAAGCCACCACCAAGACTAACACTTTCGGCATGCATTGAGCGATCTTGGATTTTATGTGAAGTGATCAATCAACAATTTTGTTTGTTCATGTCTGAATTCATTCTGGGCCTCACCACTGATGATGATTTTTTAGGGCCCATTGTCAATTGCTACATAGGCCATTCAGAGAACTCACCCTATTGTCTATGATCATTAACCGTCAATTCCTGGTTCCAAGCAACGATGCACAGTTTTTCGAAGTCGCCGTAGTCTAGCAGGTACACACGTACAGCCAGGGTTCGAGCCCCCGGCCAGACATCAAACAAAATACAAAAAGTATTTCTCCGGCGGCTTCCTCTCAGCATGTTTCTGGTAGAAACTCTGAGGGTAAATAAACCTGCCATGAAAAAGTTTCTCAAAAATCTGTCGTTCGGAGTCGACTTTAAACTGTAGATCCCGCCACTCATGTATCAAAATTAACACACACAACATATGGCCAATTATGTATGTATGTGTGTAACAATGCACAGTTCGCCAAGTTGTGATCTGCTTTCGTAAATCGAATGCTTCGGATTTTCCTGGAAACCTCACCTACGGGTATTGTAATCCGTACTTTAGTGCTCCAGTAAACTTGAATTTATTCGCCATGTTGTGAAGAGTCCTCTCTGTAGGATGATTATAACGATTATCAACTGATGGAAACAGATGTTCAATGAAGCTATTTTGAGAAAGCATTTCTATTATGTGCACGTGTTTTTGAATGCTTTATGCATCCATGGTTATTCGATTTATAGCAAGAATTCGGTTTTAAAATGTCGAAGTTCGTCAGTCCCTGTTGAAAAACCGGATAGGTTGGGAATATTGTGTTAACATAACAGGTCATTAATACGCATTACAACAAGCGTGTCATATGTTTCGTTAAATAATTTACATGGAATGACTGTATCATTACAATTTCTTAACATTGTTAAATGTTACAGAGAAAAATATTCACTTCCAGTTGAAATAAAACCCTGGATTTATTTTACCGCCTGGATTTTGTTCTTCACTAACTTGGATTGTATATCTTTGAAAAAAAACGCCATTCCTTTGGCGGGACTTAACAGCATTTGATGACATTAAAACATAGAAATTCTATACGATCGCATTCAAACACTTAATCTAAATTCTGTTGGTATCATGATGATAAAATTCTAAAAAAGTTGTTTGATTTTCTAAATACAATAAATTAATCACACTTATCATATGTTCTTAACACTGTGTGTATGTATTTTAACACCTGTCAGTTAGAGAAACGAACAAAAATCTACAGGTAATATATTTTATTTGTAAAAATTATGTGAATATGTGAGCTGAACTTCCTTTAAATTCCTGTGTAGCAATTAAACAACAACACAACTAATTAATATTCTTTTCATAGATGGTAACGTTGTAATATTGAATTCTTCTGGCAGCCCAAAAACAAACTTTTCTTTCTTTCCTTTGACGCAAGAAAAAGTAGGAAAAGAACGTAACGTTGTTCTCATTGAAAGTTGAAGTGTCACAAGGACTGTTTTGACTTGTTAATGACAGTTGCATTAACATAAATGTTGCTTTATTTCTACTTCTTCTGGTTATTGTTGTTCTTGTTGTTCGATTGTTTGGTTGGTGGCAACATACAACAGCACCTTTTGTTTGATAAATTCCTTACGTATATAAACTCACATGCGTTAAACATGTAACACCGGAGCATACATAAATATTAACGTATTAAACTTTTTATACAATCTTAACACGTCTTTTTGCGTTCCCTTTTCTCTTTTTTTATTGTATTTCTTTATTTGTTCGATAATTCTTTTGGCTTAAACAATAAAGTTGAACTTTTTCAACACCTTCATAATACTTATTGCAGGGGTAGAACATAATACTGTCACTTACAGGTTGTTGACACTAAAGCCGTGTGTACATTACGATTTCTGATACCTTTATGTTGGTTGCCTTTAATGAAAGAAGGAGAGGGGGGGGGGCGATATATATTTTATAAATATTTCAATATATTTATTCTGGATACTTGACACCAGTAGCAATTAAGAAAATATGTTGAAATGGCTTTTGTTACAAAGGAAAATTTGTAAAACAAAAGAAAAATTCTTAGTATATGTTTTCCATAAATCAAGCTGTGAACGTGAGGGGTTTTCAAAAATTTCAATAAAGGGTTTCTCGTATTTCTTGAGACAGTTCTTATGTTTTAATGAATTGTAAGAAAGGCAACTTCCGTTATAGCACTGAAGATAGGTCATCAAACTCTTCATGAAATAACTTTTCCATGACTTTTTCCATGACTTTTTCCATGACTTTTTCCATGACCTTTTTAACAGAGATGTAGCTTAATCTTAACGAGGTCGCCGTAGTCTAGTAAGTAGTGTTTTGACTTATTAGACGTAAAGCCAGGGTTCGAGCCCCAGGCCAGACATCAAAACAAAATACAAGAAGTATTTCTTCTGCGACTTCCTCTCAGCAGATTTCTGGCAAAAACTCTGAAATAAATTGTAGGTCCCACCACTCATGTATAAAATTAACACACACAAAATAAGTGGTGTGAGAAACTAGAACGTTGTACAATGGGTCAATTCGACCTCCGGGTACTGTACTTGTCTTAATTGACAAGTAGAAGTCCTCTAACCTAACCTAACCTAACTCATTATATGATTTCCATTTAGATACGCTGAAATTTTTTGCAATTTGTTTGGACCAAACAGTTGTTCATTGTAGGATTTCACAAAACTTCTCAAGTCCATGGCATTTCATCACAGAAGATGATATTTTGTTGTAAAAAATTTGCATTGTTTTCACTTCGTTTCACTAGCCATTTAAAGAGTTGCTGGCGCATAAAATTGGAGGCCTTTTGTCAAAGTATTTCTACGTGAAATTTGAAATTGTTGAGAAAGATGCCGCTCATGTATAAAATTAACACACACAACTTAAGTGGTTCGAGAAGCTAGATCATAATACTAACTAAAGGGTTATAATGACCAATTATGTGTGCATATACAGTGGACAGCAAAAATTTTAGTACGGCAATATATTTTAGCAATTTCATGAATTTTAGCCAAAAGTTTGTATAAAAATTTATAATTTATTTTATGTTTATTTTATTAATTTATTTGTGTTTTATTATAAAACAATCAATTTTTTAATGTTTTTCATAAAACAAGAGAAAAATAAGGAAAAGTTTCAGATGACTCCATAGGTACCCCCAAGGAGAACCTTCAAGGCCTAATATATGAAAATGTTATCTCTTGTATTTAGTAGAATATTACTTAAGGTCAAGCACTCCATTTAACCTATTTGGAATTGAATGTACAAGTTTTGTTTAATATTTTCTGGTGGCACCATGAGCAAGTTTTTCGGTTAACTTTTGTTTGAAGTTTAGCGATTACGTAACCGTTCTTTCAAATGATCTCCTAAATACTCTCTTGAAGTCATATCGAAACTTTGTGCAAGAGTATTAAGCCTGTGGGGACTTCTTTTGTTGTCAAAATTTATTGCCGTACTAAGACTTTTGCTGTCCACTGTATGTATGTATACCCAAAAGAGTTATATCGACAGTCACACCATCGAGAATATTACATACTTTTCCAAAAAGGTAGGAGTAGCTCTCATTGAAGACGACAAGGAAGTAATTCTCTTCCGTGTAACGTTTAAGCAATGTTAGGCTGATAATTAGTTTCAGGATAATGAAGTTACAGTAGTAGTGGCAAGAGTAATGTCGGTAGACATGTTAAGTACTCAACTGGAGCAAATATATTCAGTCGTTTTGAAGACCGCAGTAATAAATGTAGAAGAATTATGGATTTTTGTGTGAAAATGACAGGCACGATGAGAGGACAATTTGAAAACGTGGATTTTTGATCTTGTCCCATGGATATGGAGAAAACACTGAGAGTCCTACTTGTGCATGGCCCAGTTCTAGACTGGCCAAGGTTGATTCAGAAAATACTTGCCTAGTTTTCGACAAGATAGGTTAGGTTAGGTTAGAAGACGTGTACTTGTCAATTAAGACAAGTGCAGTACCCCGGAGGTCGAATTGACCCATTTACAACGTCCTAGTTTCTCACAACACTTATGTTGTGTGTGTTAGTTTTATACATGAGTGGTGGGACCTACAGTTTAAAGTCGACTCCGAACGACAGATTTTTGAGAAACTTTTTCATTGCAATTTTATTTACTCTCAGATTTTTTGCGAGAAATCTGCTGAGATCATGTCGCCGCCGAAAAATACATTTCGTATTTTGTCTTTGATGTCTGGCCTGGGGCTCGAACCCTGGCTTTGTGTCTAATAAGCCAACACACTACCTACTAGGCTACGGCGACTTCTTTCGACAAGATGGATCCTCTAAATATTCTAACAGCGTGAATGAAGTTGAAGAAGCGGACGGAACTTCAGATGGAACTTGTATTAATTGTTGTATTCTCTAATCCCATGGAAGAGTGAAATCATGTTGAAAATCTAAAATTTTTAGAAAATTGAACATTTCAAAGCTCTCTAGTAGTAAAATCTAATGGCATACTCGTCGAATAAGATTATTTGATGGAAAAGGGAGAAGACTGGTTACTAAGATGTCAGCCGTGGTGAAGCCTTCATGCTACGCTTTGTCGACTAAACTCTCTTTTGAAGTTGGAATAATCATTCATTTCAGTATAATAAGAAACAAACCCTAGATTCATATTTTGAATAGATCCTCACATACATACACATACATAATTGCTCATTACAACCCTTCAGTCAGGATTACGACCCAGTTTCTCACACCACTTATGTGTGTGTGTTAATTTTATACATGAGTGGCGGGACTTACAGTTTTAAGACGACTTCGAACGACAGATTTTTTGAGAAACTTATTCATGGCAATTTTATTGACTCTCAGAGTTTTTGCCAGAAATCTGCTGAGAGGAAGTCGCCGCAGAAATACTTTCTGTATTTTGTTTGATGTCTGGCCTGTGGTTTGAACACTGGATTTACGTCTAATAAGCCAACAACACTACCTATTAGACTACGGCGACTTCAAAATTATTTGATAAATAAGGGGGAAGACTCGTTACTAAGATGACAGCGATGGTGAAGCCTAACTAAAGCCTGAGGACTAACTAAACTTTATTTTGATCTGAGAATAATCATTCATTTCAGTATAATAAAAAAGAAAACCTAGATTCATATTTTGAATAGATTCTCATATTCCAGTTAAAATTATACATCTGAAGCGAAAAACTTCATCAAGAGCAGCAGTTATTAAACACTAAGGTAAGTAACACATTGGCAGTGTTTAAAATATGTTTGATTCAAGTTCATGTAATTACATGTAATAAAACTTCAATTGTAGTGCTTGCGTTTGACTAGAGATATTTGCTACAAAAATAAATTGCCCATCTCTTAAACTATTTGTTCCTTTTGTACCATAAATAAATTAAACTCTTTGAAGTTGTTGTTCCTCTTTTGAATCCCTATTTTTCCTTTGACATTTTACATGAAGTTATTGTCAAGCATACATTGGTAAAACATTGATTTTTTTATTTATTTTAAACTCATTTCTAATGTTTTCTAAATGAATGCAATGAATTGGAAACTTAAGATGAACGTTTATTTTATTAAATATTGCCTGGTTGTTGTAATTAAGCAAATACATCATCGGCATCATCATCATCATCATCATTACGCTGCTCTCTACAGCTAAATGTGCTGTTAAAAGTCAGCACATCGATTGTTGACTTTCATGCTCTGACGGGGATATCATTCTCATACGAATGTTTATGATTTCAAACACTTGAAAACAATACTAAAAATACACAAATTCAAAGGGGGAGTATACTGAACAGACAAAGGGAAACCACCGGTACTAAATTAATTTACAACCCTCGATATGTTAACCCTCAACCTTACATCCCTCCCCCTCTTCGCCTCTGATATTTAACGTTGGTTAAACTTTATCAAAACATAGTTAAGAAATTCTCGATGTTTTGTAAACATTTATTAAAAAAAAAACAACAACGCAAGGAACAATAACAATAACAACAACAATGAAAATATTAAAATCTTATAGAATAACACACATACACAGAAAGAAAGAAAGAAAAA
Organism: Sarcophaga variegata; assembly: GCA_932273835.1. Lineage (NCBI taxonomy): Eukaryota > Metazoa > Arthropoda > Insecta > Diptera > Sarcophagidae > Sarcophaga > Sarcophaga variegata. Next base: position 99,610,204 of record OW026361.1, read on the forward strand.
ATAAGTCATGCAGACGTTTGTGTGGAGTATGAAATTGAAAGTTTTCAATAAAACGACTTTGAAATGAGGCCTGGAGACGAAGTAAAGCACAAGCGGTTTGTGATAAATGGCATTAACAACCCCACTTTATGTTCTTTCTACTCTCTCGACTGTGTGTGTGTGTATTTTTGTGATAAAAATCTTTGTTGTTGCACGCAAAATATTTTAATAAAAATTGTTTCTTTACTTACCTACTTGGCTTTCAGCAACAACGGTCTTGTACTACAAATACTAGCTAGATGTGGCATCAACGTAAAGTACTTTTGATTTTGTTTTGAAGCGTATGCATTAAATTCCTGTTTATTGTTTTAAAATAAAAGTCTCGATAATGTCTAGAAGTTCGTTTTTAATTTTTTTTTTGCTCACTTTCCATTTATTTTTCTTTCTTTCTTCCACTGTGTACCTCGTTATAAAGGCGGTACAATTTTTTATTTTTTTTTTTGCTGCTTTTACATGAAAAAGGTTGCCCGGTTTTATAGTGTGTTGGATTGTACACACTACAAACGCATTGCCAGTCGTGCCTTTTGTAAGCTGCAGAGCCAGAGTTTAAGATGAAGAGGGGTACAGAGTATAGGTATAAAAAGGAAGTAAGGAAAGGAAAGAAGAAAGAAATCTATTGCTAATTTGCTAAATGTTGTAAGTGCGTTTAATTTAAGTATTTTTGCAATTCCCCCATTCACATGTACAATGTATGTACTTCAGATACTACTTACCTACAAATTTGTTTTGACGGTGGTTTCCAGATTAATAAATTGTTTTGGTTTATGGCCAGTGGCAGTGGTTTAAACTGATGAATTCATTAAAAAATACTAATGAAGTCGTAATCTTCCAATTGTAGACAGTATAAATTTTTATTGAGACTAGAAGCTCATAGTAATCTATTTCCTGTCTATTTTACCATACCTACGGAGGAAGCATTTCTCACCTTCCATCCTGTTTCGGTCACCAGATTGCCATTAATCAACTGCAAATGTTAACGTTTCATCTTAAGAGACCCAACTGTGGGTAGACTTTGTTGCGATATAAAATTCAAAATTAGACATTGAAGGCCCGTTTTTTTCAGTTAAAACTCCTTTCATTTTATATCCAATCTTATCATTCGATACGTGTTATAGGACTTTAAAGACAGTGTGCGTCAAAAGAAACTGTACACTAAGGGGACTAATGGAAAAGTGAAGCGTTCAAAAGACACGTTCTTTTTCACACAGCCACTCCTTTCCAAATGTCAACCTCACCCACTGTCCTTCAAGGGCTTGGTGTCCCCTGTCACGCTGACGTGGCTCTGACGACCGACCATGGGCGGTATAACCTCAATACTTGCACGGCTAAATCCCGGCAATTTGCATGCCTGGAGGCGATTTGGCAGCCCCAACACCAGGATCGGCCACTATAGCCTAATAAGCTGTACGTTTTAAATAACTCTTATTACCGAGCTGCCCTATGCTCCCTAGAGGAGACAGAGGAACATATATTAATTTATATAAGAATAAATTCTAACAATCACCAAACTCAACTTTTACCACTTGGGTGTCCTGGTAGTCTAGTGGGTAGTGTGCTAGACTATTAGCGTGAGGGTCGTGGGTTCGATTCCCACCAGAGACTCTGCTCTGTGACACTACACCGAGCATATGGTCAAAGTTACTCAGCTAGTATATAATTAGAATACATACATAGCATAATTGGCCATTACAACACTTCAGTCAGGATTACGGCCTAGCTTCTCACACCACTCATGTTGTGTGTGTTAATTTTATACATGAGTGGTGGGACCTACAGTTTAAAGTCGACTCCGAACGACAGAGTTTTGAGAAACTTTTCATGTCATGTTGCCCCTACTACTTTATAAAGCATTATAGGTATTGGTTTTAATCCGTTTATACTGAGGAATGAAAAACTTCTGCTTGTAGTACTGTAATGCAAGATCCTTTACCACGATCTGATATGCTTTGTAAGACAGATGTGTACAACATAAAAATATGCGACTTTAGGGAACAAGTGCCATTCTTTGTCTTCAATAAATTCCGTTTAAGTAACGAAACACAATGAAACACAAGTCTCGTTGAGGCGATGCCTTCTCCTGTACGCGATCTAAGCTTCAAAATAACTTGTGGTATTTTACCGTAGTTCGAGCTTTGTATCAAAAATGATACATTTCAATTTTTTAGACGATATAACTTTAATACAGAAAAACTTAGATGCCCGATATTTTTTGAATTCGTTAGTATTGTTATCAACATTATTTTAAACCAAATAAAAAAAGAAAATTTCAAACAAACTTTTCTAGAGATTTTTTGGTGTCGTGTATGTAATTTTTTTTTAAGATTTCAAAGATTTTATAACAACAACTTGTAGTTTTATGTAAGAAATAATACTCTATAAATAGTTTGGGTTTAGCTGTCATGCTTTCAGAGCAGCCCATATATCCTTTTTTTAAGATTTTTAAAAATTTAATTTTTTGTTCGCCTAAAAGGTAAGAAAATTAAATAAAATATATTTAAATAATGATGCTTATGTTTTTATGTTCCTTTTCGGTATATTTTCATTTCAAATTAAAGTTTTTCAGCAACGGAATTCAAAAACTTTTTAGAGTTATTGTGGAAAATGAAAATTACCTCCAGCGATTTTAATTGAAATTTGATACTTAATGATGGATGGATGGATATTTATTTTGTTTTTTTTTATTACCATATATTTTTTATTATTATTACTCATATATCTGTAAGTAACTGATTGAATTTGACGGTCGTTATAAATTTCGTGGTCCACCGAAGTCGTATTGGCAGTTTATAATTCAAATACATGCTATGGACGTACCAGTATTTGGGGAAACCCGTTTCCGGGAAACCAGAGAGGAATCAAGGATAGAGCATTGTTATTGACATAAACGATGTTCTATTGCAACGGGAAACTTTTTTACCTCACATGACGTTGACAACAAATATTTCTAACGAATCACAAGAATGGTTTGTACCATCAGGTTTCAGCCAGCCCTCAACTGTGGGTGTTACTGATGCGAGTGACAATAAGCTGTCGTATCTAAGCCATTCTGATAGACGACAAATTATTACCATTTAGAAAGAAATAAAACCAAGTTGACATGAAGTGCTTGATTTTTATGTAAAAAACCATGCCATGTACTACAAGTATGTATCAAAAGTGATACATAAGCTAGAATTATGAAGTTTTTAAGGCTCGATCTACGTTTAAATATATCTCAGTCCTTCAGAAGTGTTAACGACATTTTTAAGAAGGCAATGTTTTTTAGAGTCAGGGTTTTTTCCAGCAGACTGCATTCGTTACATTCAAGATACATATCTTAGTCAAGGATTAAACCACAATCATAGTATTTACCCTACTGTTAAGGACTATCGGAGATATTAACACAAGACTTTATTGAATAGATTTTTTAGTCTTTTTGTACCGTGTCTAGTACGTAGTGTGTTGGCTTATTATACGCAAAGCCAGAGTTCGAGCCCCAGGCCAGACATCAAAACGGAAATATAAACAAATATTTCTTAGGCGACTTCCTCTCAGCAGATTTTTGGCAACAACTCTGAGAGTAAATAAAACTGCGATGAAAAGTTACTCAAAAATCTGTCGTTCGGCATCGACTATAAACTGTAGGTCCCGCCACTTATGTATAAAATTAACACACACAGCATCAGTGGTGTCTGTAATGACTAATTATGTATATATTTTAAGAGCTATAGGAAAATTTTTCAAAAAAAAAAAACACATAAAGTTCAGAAAAATGCATGAAATCTTTAATTGAATCGATAGTACGGTCCATATAATTTAATGTTTGAATATTATATGATTATTGAACGCGACTGCGCCTCAAATTAGTTCAATTTTGGCATACCTTTTCCAACATTTCGGCCCGTATCTCACGAATAAATACTTCACTGTTGTCTTCAAATGCGTCAATTGAAGCGAGCTTGTCTGTATAGACATGGGCTTTAACATAGCCCCACAAAAAATAGTCTAAAGGCGTTAAATCGCACGATCTAGGCGGCCAATTGACCGGTCCCGAACGTGAAATAAAATGTTCACCGAACTTGCCTCTCAATAATTCCATTGTTACGCGTGCTGCGTGGCATGTGGCACCGTCTTGTTGAAACCACATGTCATGCAAGTCAAGCTCTTGCATTTTGGGCAAAAAAAGTTGGATATCATCTCACGGTAGCGCTCACCATTCACAGTTACGTTATGATTCGCAGCATCTTTGAAGAAGTACAGTCCAATGATGCCACCAGCCCATAAACCGCACCAAACTGTTTCTTTTTCTGGATGCATTAGTATGCTTCTGGCTGATCTTCACTCCAAAATCGACAATTCTGCTTATTTACGTATCCATTGAGCCAAAAATGAGCTTCGTCGCTGAACACATTTTTTCGATAAAGAAGTGGATATTCGGCCATCTTTCCAAGAGCCCATTCACCAAAAATTCTGCGTTGCGGTAGGTTGTTCGGCTTCAATTCTTGCACCAGCTGTATTTTGAAAGGCTTCACACCTAAATCCTTTCGCAAAATTTTCCACGTTGTTAGGTAACAGAGTCCCAATTGCTGCGAACGGCAACGAATCGATAATTGATGGTCATCATTAACACTGGCCGATACAGCTGCGATATTTTCTTCAGTTCGCACTCTACGTAAGCGTATTGGTGGTTTAATGTCCAACAATGTAAATTTGGTGCGAAATTTAGTCACATTAGCACGAATAGCCGCTTCAGCGCGCGATGAACTTTCTTAACAGAGCACGCATTTTTGTAATAAAATTCAATGATTTGCAAGCGTTGTTTGTTTGTAAGACGATTCATGGTTAAATTATAGACCAAACTGAAGATGTTTGACAGTGAAACAAAACACAAAACGTGCGTGAGCTGTTTAAACCAGTGTTGCCAAAAAAATAATAACTAAAAAATCACCCGTTATGTATGTAAGATTATTTTAAAGCCTCTACCCATTTAATTACTTCCTTTTTATATTTGTTTTTTTGTTTGGTTTCTAATGAATACATTTATTCAAATCTTCTGCTGCTCTGGAACCCTTACCATTATTATGGCGTGTTCAGCAAATTAAAGATTTCTTAAATCGTTAAGAGATTTCAAGATGAAACACATGTTTCTGTTGTTAAAACTTTAAGAGTAAAAAAGTAAGACATAAAATTGTAATACATGAGAGTAATTTAAACAGGTAATAAACAATGTTTAAATTATTCCATTCCATTCCAGTCCACATTCAAAATAAAGAAACCGACTCTGCTTAACCTAAACAAAACCTACACATTCAGTTGAAAGGAAGAACGAAAGAAGAAAACTTTAGTTAAGTACAGGCTTATAAATAATGAGAGAAGGAGGAGGGATTTAAAGCGAACTGCTATTTAATGCTGTTTTATATAAACGAGTATTAAAAAGGCATAATTAAAGGGCAGGAGGCAAAGGGTTGGGCTAAGTTTGAGTTAAATGAGAAACTTAAATTGGATTGAAGTTTTTTCTCTTGTTGTTGTTGTTGTTTTGCTTAAATAAAATGTCAATTTATTGATGGTTTTTGTTGTTGGTTTGTTTTTCTTTATTGAAATGAATATTAATGATTTCGTTTGATGTTCATGCTTCAAGTGCATATTCAATTAAGGTGGTTGCTGGCTATACATATAAGCGCATATGCCATGGTATTAATCAATATGTTATTGAGTATTTACTTAAAAAAGATTTATTGAAAAACATCTTTGAAAAATGAGTTCCATAAAAAACAAGCGAAATAAAAAGTTTATATTGAAAGTAAATAAATAATTGTACTGCATTAAGTGTAAATAATTTACACAGTTTTACTTTACATTTTTTTTTTTTGTTAACTTTTTAACAGATTTTTGTATAAAACGACACGCGACTCTTTTTTTCCTTTCTTTCCGACATTTTTTTTTTTGTTGTTTCTTTTCCAACCGTAAAGATTAATGTGAAAAATATAACAACACAGCTTGGGTAAGAAATACAAAAAAAAAAACGAAAAAACCGAAAATAAACTATGAGAGTTAAAGTATAAAACCTTTTAATGGATACAAAAGTATAAAAAAAAGTATAAGAAAAATTAATCTTTTTTATAAAAAGTGTTGATACTTGAAGAGAAACAAGTACATAATAAAAAAAGAAAAGAAATTTAATAAACATTTTTTTTCTTTAAAAATTTATTTATTTCCACAGTGGAAAACCAGTGATTAATTGTAAGTCGTAAATTAAATAAATGACATTTTAATAAAGTACATTGTTGTAGCAGTACAGTACTTTTAAAATAAATTATTTAAATAAACATCAAATCCATAAAATGTTGAAAAGGAAGCCACAGGCAGGCAATAACTTAAAATGATCAGGAAAAAATAAATGTTTGTTTGGAATTCTAAAAAATATTTGAAAAAAACATGATTGAGATATGACAGTCTGATATATGTTTAGGAATATAATTGAATATAGGCTTAATTAATTTGTATCAATCAAATCATTAAACAAGACTTCCTTATGTAAAAATCAATGTAGTTTTCTTTCGTTAACCCATTAGTAAAGTATGGGTTACATACAATGAACGTCTAAAGATTCTAACAATCACCAAACTCAACTTTTACCACTTAAATAGAGTACCCGAAAAAATTTGAAAATATATCGAAATTTTTTGTAATTCTTTCAATTTTAAAAATGCCAATGAAACAATTTTTAAAATAAAAATAACGGTAGCTATCTAATGTATATTTTTTAGTGTACAGTTTCCTTTGACGCTCACTGTATACAGGTTTTCATTACTTGACTATCAATAACAAATAAACAGGGTGTCCTAGTAGTCTAGTGGGTAGTGTGCTAGGCTATTAGCGTGAGGGTCGTGGGTTCGATTCCCACCAGATTCTCTGGCGTGTGACACTACATCGAGCATATGGTCAAGTTACTCCGCTCGTATATAATTAGAATATAATTTGTAATTGTATTGTAATTAATTAATAAATAAATAAATAATAAATAAACCATAAAAGAAAATGTGTGTCAGATATCACAGTAATTTTCTATTCGATTGAAAGACCCATTGGCACTGTCATATGTGGATTATGCTTACTTTTTTGTTTACTTAATTGGTCATTACAACTCTTTAGTCAGGATTGCAACATAGTTTCTCACACCACTTATGTTGTGTGGGTTAATTTTTATACATGTGAGGCGGGGACCTACAGTTTAAAGACGATTCCGAACGACAGATTTTTGAGAAACTTTTCATGCAATTTTATTTGCTCTCAGAGTTTTTGCCAGAAATCTGCTGAGAAGAAGTCGCCGAAGAAATATTTTTGCATATTTTGCTTAGTTGGAGATGCCTGACCTGGGGTTTGAAACGAGGCCTCATGTCTAATAAGCCAACACAATACCTACTAGACGACGGTGACTTCATGTGGATTATTATCTTTCAATTCAACTCATAAACTCATACAATAATGCAATAATTACAGTGGGCTAACCATTCACTAAGCCATTATATAGGCTTGCTGGGTGTTAGAGAGATGCAACTCAATGCTCACCCGGTTATTAAAAAGTCATTTCATCCAGCAAAATTGGGCATTAGGGTCTAGGGATTCCAATGGCAAATATTATTGCAAAGTAAGGGAATAAAGAACGGCGAGTTTTTCGAATATATTTTTTAACTGGTACAGTAGTGGCCTTATAATTAGAAACGACTAAACAACATGTAAGTTTGTTAATTTGTTTTACAGTCTTCACTGTGTACCTGGGATCAAAGGCTTTGTTTGGAGGACGTCTTACATACGTTTTTTCATCAGATTGGAATAAATTATACTTAGATTTGTCACTCCAGAGAACTCTGTTCCAGAAATATCGTTTCTAATTATAAGGCCACCACTGTATATATAGTCGCCGTAGTAGTAGTCGCTAGTAGGCAGTGAGACCACGGTTCAAACCCCAGGCCAGGCATATCCAACTGAACGAAATATGAAAAAATATTTCTTCGGCAACTTCCCATCAGTCGATTTCTGGCAAAAACCGTGACAGTAAATAAAAATCCCTTGTATCTTATAACTCTCTCATTCGGAGACGACTTTAAGCTGTTGGTCCCGCCACTCATGCTTAAAAGTTAATACACACAACGTAAGTGGTGTGAGGAGCTAGGTTGTAAACCTTAATAAAGGGTTGTGATGACCAATTATGTATGTAAACTGGTGTATTATTCGGTAGGTAGACCAATTTTCGAACGAGGTCATCGAAACTATTTCTGATTTGTGAATTTGGTTTGATATTTTATACGAAAATATCACCTTGGTCTAGTAGGTTGTGTGTTGGCTTATTTGACTTGAGGCCTCGATTCAAACCCCAGGTCAGACATCAAAACGAAAATATGATAAAAGTATTTCTTCGGCGACTTCCTCTCAACAGATTTCTGGCAAAAACTCTGGAAGTAAATGAAATTGCCATGAAAAGTTTTTCAAAAAAATCTGTCGTACGGAATTGACTTTAAACTGTAGGTCCCACCACTCATGTATAAAATTATCACACACAGCATCAGTGGTGTGAGAAGCAAGGTCGTAATCCTGACTAAAGGGTTGTAATGACCAATTATGTTATGTGTGTATGTATTTTATACAAAAAATCTATCTTCCCTTATTGCAAAACTATTCAAGTTCAACATTTCTTCATGCTTAACGCCATACTAGTAAATCTGACTTCAACAAATCATTTACGCTGATAATTTTCAATTAATTTTACTGAGAAAAGAAAAAAAGAGAGAGTAAAACTACCAAATGCCGAATAAATCAAATTATGATTGATTAATTTCACGCCATCATATTTTATTGACTTTGATGCGAAACTATTCATAACACTTACTTACAGAACTAAAAACAGTGGAAGAAGGGAAAAAATTCGTACCAAAAAAAACAAAATCTGTCAATTACAAACAAAAAAAATTAAAGCAACTGAAATATTCGCTGGAATCTTAACCTTCACGAAATTTATAGCTTTTTGCACAATTTTCACGCATATCAGTGTCTGTCTCTGGCAATTTGTGCAGGGATGTGCTGATTTAAGTTGCTCCCTAAACGTAATCAAGCATAAAATATGCGGGTGACATGTTGTTAATATTGCATGAAATGAAGAAGAGAACTTAAATAAAAAAAATAAAATAAACAGGAAAGTAAAGGAAAATTAGGGTATAAATGTCAGGAAAAAATCAACAAAATTAAAATCATAAATACATACGTTTTCATGGGAAAACTGTAGGAAAACCAATAAAAACCAATCAAATCAAGTCAAACAATTTATTCATTAATTAAATACAAAATCAAATGGAATATTTTCTTTAAAATATTCTGAATTATAACATATGTGTACATATGTACATACGAGTACAGACGTATATCCATGTCTATTTGCAAGTGTAAATTTAACTAAAGTTTATCAATCATTTTACAAAATTGTGCCAAAGTGTGAAGTGCATTCATGTGCAAAAACATTCAATGCACATTCAAATGAAATCAAAATCAGAATCGAAATAAAAAAATTAACAAAAAATAAACCAAAAAATACTCTTATAATTCGATTCTATGCTTGTATTTTTTTTGCTAAAATATTGGTTGTGTTGCATTGGTTGTTCATACATACGTTCGTTCATTTTATATACGATATTATGATTTCGAAATTTCAATTTTATTTATGACATTAGACGTGTGCAATTGTTTCGAAATTATTCAAACTGTCGACAAATTTATTATAAATTATTATCGAAATTTTAAATGTTAAATGTTGTCATACACGTACGCATGGCATGATTTAATTGAAGCATACATTATATGAAATTAAGATATTGTGACTTAATTAAACAAATTAGTAATAAACAAAAAAAAAATTATTTATATTAAATGCAAAAAAAATATCATAATAAAATTAAAACGATATTTATTTTATTAGGCAACATAATATTCTTGTTAATAAATAATAATGACCCATTCGTTAGGATAAAAATTAAAGAGGGTTTCCACATACATAACATAATATAATTGGTCATTACAATCCTTTAGTCAGGATTACGACCTAGTTTCTCACACCACTTATGTTGTGTGCTTTAATTTTTTATGCACGAGCTACAGCTTAAAGTCGACTGCGAACGACAGATTTTTGAGAAACTTTTCATGGCATTTTTTTACTATCAGAGTTTTTGCCAGAAATCTGTTGCGAGAAGTCGCCGAAGAAATATTTTTTCATATTTCGTTTAGTTGGAGACGCCTGAAATGAGGTTTGAACCGAGGCCTTACGTCATATAAGCCAACACACTAACTACTAGACCACAGCGACTTCTTAGCAAAGTTAAAAATTCATCGACAATTTTTTTTTTCAGAGCGGGGACATTTAAATACTATTTTCCATAAATTTCCAACATTTTAACCCGCTTGAAAGGTGGCATTTTAAACTTGTCTTTCTTGGAAGCCGTTATTAAATTCATAATAAAATCGTGTTTGAAATGATTGAAATGTTATTTTTCCCAACTTCGACAATAGATAAGGGACATCGTGCCGGGAACCTACATATAGCAAATGTAGTAATCATTTATTCAGTATATCTTACCAAATCACCATTAACGGATGCAGCATTCAACAACATGTGCAAGTAATAAAATTGTTTTATTAACCCTGGACGGTTGCTCTTCAACGAAGAGTAATCTTACTGTACAAAAATGACCATCCAGGATTAAAAAAATGGGTGGCCAGGGTACGTTTACTCACTACAAGCTTTCATTATCAACTAACGAAGAGCGAAAATTGGTCAAACATAAAGAGCGAAATTTGGTCAAACATAAAAGAATTATATGCTAAAGAGTAAATGAGCTTCGTCGATACGACGAACAGTAACCGTCAAGGGGATGCAGCATACAACAACATGTGCAAGTAATAAAATTTTTAATTAAAATGGGGACTCTGTGTGGGGCACGTATGCCACACTTTGCCAGTTTTACTAAAACCATAATCATTCTACAGAGATGACTATTCACAGTGTGGTGGATAAATTCAAGTCCACTTGTTAATAAATGATCGACTAGTTCCCGTACGAAGATGAAACGCTAGATCTGTCGAAAACATAGCCACTAGCCATGAGATTTTCCGTTCGAGCAAAGTATCATTTTACTTACATACTCAATTGGTCATTACGTCTAGTAAGGATTGCAACTTAGCTGATCACACTACACATGTTGTGTGCGTTAAATTTATTCATGAGTGGCACTACTTACAGTTTAAAGTCGACTCCGAACGACAGATTTTTTTTAAAGAAACTTTTCATAGCAATTTTCTTTTTCACTCTCAGAGTTTTTGCCAGAAGACTGCTGAGAGGAAGTCACTGTAGGAAATATTTCCTTTACATATTTCGCTTGAGATGTTAGAGCTAGGGGTTGAATTACGGGTCAGCAAGTCAACACACTGCCTGCTGGACTAAGGCAAAATTTTACGATCGCCATAATCATTTTTCGGAGTAGTCGTCTGGTTCAGTAAACGATCGACCAACATCCGTAACTAGATAAAACTCAAGATCTGTTGAAATTGTCTCTGTTTACGAGAGACTATAGGAGAATTCGAGACAGTCGGATTACACAGACTACAACTTGGCAAACTTGGTCCTGCATCCGTTATAAATTCAACTGACTCGGAAAGTGATAGTAAGCCACGCTTTACAACGACGAGTGTTTGTTGAATGGCCTTTAAACCTTAGGAGATTTAAAATGATCCAACGCATTGCGAAAAATTCACCCTTTGGCATACATTTTAAACTAACGGCGTCATTGACCCATATTTCTTTGAGAAAGATGTTGGCCAGGCTTTCTTGATCAATAGCAAGCACTATATGTCGATTTCTAACAACTTCCTTTGGCCTGAATTGGATGATCTCCATTGACGTGCGATTACAACAGGACAGCACCACCTGGCACACAGGACATTTTGGAAAGTCTGCACTGTCTGCGATTTGACACCATTGGACTGTTATTTGTGGGCTGCCGTCAAAGATAAGTATTACGCCGATAAGCCAGAGACAATTGACGCTTTAAAGGACAATATTAGTGCAGCCATTGGTGAAATACAGCTGCACACAATCGATAATGTGCTTAAAAATTTGACCGATCGTGTAGGCTACTGCATGGCCAGCCGAGGCAGCCATTTGAATGAAATTTTCTATTATTAACCGGAAGGATTGCACTTTCAAATAAAAAAAGAAATTTGAGAAAATATTCAGTAGTTTTTTTTAAAGCATTTCTAAAAAAAAAGTTATTTGGCGGACCCTTTACATCGTTGTCTATGGTGATATGACCAAACATACGGAAAAATTACAACTCATTTGTGAAATGTAGCTTCAACAAGGTGGCCGTTATCAACTGTAAAATTACGGAAGTCTCTGTTGAAATACATAAACAACGAAAGATACCTCATTAATATTCAATCATGAGACTCATTTAATTAAACTAATTTGTGAACACAGAACTCACATTCGCTACTCATAAGCAGTCATGAAATTTCGAGTATGAGTGAGTCACCAGTATTGAAATTTAACTACTCTGATTCATTCGTACTCATTACAGCATTGATTTATAAGTACAGGTTGCAATGAGTATGAGTACAACGTTGACATCAAACTCACAACATTCGAAATATATTTGATTCATACGCTTACTCATTCATAATTTAGAAAAATATATTATATATATATATTCATAAATTTAGAAAAATACTTATAATACTCATAAATGACTCGAGTGATTCGAATAATTCATCAAAATTTACAGTCTTAGTTGTTGTTGCATTTACAAAAAAAGAAGAAAGAAAAAGACAAAGATAGCAAGCAAAGCAAACACACAACCTTCTAGTGGGTATAGTAGTGTTCGAACGGGAATCATACTTATTTTGTGATCCTTGTAAATGTTGAGTATAGGAGAGTCGAAATCAACAGCATCCTACGTATTGTTAAGTATGAATATGATGAGTACTTCAAACTTTGAATATGAGTAGTATGAGCATAATATTAAAAAAAATAAATAAAGAATGCGTATACATAAATACATAATTGGTCATTGGTCGTTTAAAGTCGACTCCAAACGTCAGATTTTTGAGGAACTTTTCATTGCAATTTTATTTACTCTTAGAGTTTTTACCAGAAATTTGCTAAGAGAAAGTCGCCGCAGAAATTCTTTTGTATTTGTATGTATGTATTTTATGTATGTACATTAAAATATTACATACGAAAAGAGTTTTCTGGTTATATTTCGTCTTACGAATAAATTAACTCGCGAATACGTTAAAAATTTTGTTTTTTTTACTTTTTCAATTTAAATTTAAATTATTTCCGATATCCATCACTCCGTTAAATGCACGCTTAATCTTAAAACCCTTATGAAAGTTATCCTTTTTATAATTGGTAATATATTCGTATTTTAATTTAAATACAATATGGCACAATTTTTTCTTACCCTCAATACGGCATGAAAATATTCCCTTTAAAGTTTTTTTTTAAAAATTTAAGTTTCTTTAACAAAAAAGTGTTGAAATTAACCTTGCAACAAAACGCAACTGTTGACAAATTCATAATACATTAAACTTTGCACAAATGTTACAACTTAAGGTACGTATACAGGGTGCAACATGAAGTGAAACAACAACTGCATGAAACAAAATACGACAAAAACCTCGACAATGTCAACAGCAAACGCCCACAATTAATGCATAAAAGGACACAGGGACAGTTTATGCAAATATTTATTCATCGCCATTAAATAGTGGTGACTGATTAGGGTGGTTCAGTTGTCATTCAATTGCGTTTTTAAAAAGTAAGAGAAGAAAACATTTTCGTTTTTTTTTTTGTAAACTTTTCCCAATGCATTGTTAGTTGATGTACTTAAAAGGGTGTTACTGTGTGTCATTGTGGCAAATTTTGTTGCTGATGAATGAAGAATGATGACAATGTATGTTATTTGTATGTAATGTTGTTGCTTTTGTTTAAAGCTTACAAGTTGATGATGTGTGCAATTTTTTTAAGTGTTATTTAATAAATTAAACGATGAGTGTGTACTTTTTAAATAACATATTCAGGGTAAATAGAAATAGAAGAATACAGCTGAGAAAAGCAAAGTTTGTGCGGCCTTAGTTGATATACAAATAAGTGCCAAACGCTCTTTGGATTCCAATATAGCGGGTAGGCCATCTATCGATTTAAATTTGAACCATCGGTTATTTCGAATCTGGCAATACTTATGTCCAAATCACTAAATTCAGTAGATTGTCTCCACTGAAGACACCGTAGTCTTATAGGTAGTGTGTTGGCTTATCAGACGTAAAGCCAGCGTTCGAGCCCCAGGCCAGACATCAAAACAAAATACAAATTGTATTTCTTCGAATATGGAATGTGGGGCCTATTCCGGTAAACTGGCACAGAACGGATCATACAGATTGCCTAACCAGGCCAGCGTATTTCAGGCGAAGATTTCTCTTGTTAAACCTGCTTTTTCGAGCTTTATTATATGTGTGGAGAGTCAAGCATTAATCAAAACGCTGGGATATATCTAGTCAAATCAAAAGGCGTCAGTAGTTGTGTGGGTATCGGGCCACTGTGGCACCGAAGGAAACGAAAAGTCATACGAAGTGGCACAAAAGGGATCGGGACTGTCTAAGAAGGAGACAATAGTGGGGATATATGCGACCCTACAATAATACTTTTCTAAATTGAAAAATGCAACACGGAATTCAACAAGCCGTTGGTGGTCCAACATACCTGGTTGCCGAATTTCAAAACTGCTGGGTCCAGCAGTAGGCAGCGGGAGGATAAGGGAACTACTTGAGTTCGACAAGAGAACGGTTCACATTCTAACGGGAATTCTAAAGGGATACTACGCTATTGGCAGTTTCGCTGACAGGCTCGGTTTGTCCCACAAGCAGCAATGTTGTGAAAAACGGATGCCTGCACTTCAGGACAGACGTCATTCGTTTTTGGGTAACAGGAAGTATAAAGATCGAGGCATGATGGCGTACGTGTCACTTAGATTACATATGTGTTACACATAAGTTGACTATTGCTGGATCTGTGAGAATAAGGAAGAAGAATAATGCTACAACACTACACCTTTTCTGTAACTGTCCCTTTTTACGAGAACTTAGAATTTGGTACTTTGGCTCATGTCTCTTCAATGGTGTGTCTCAAATCTATTCAATTTCGGCACTAGATAGAAAATTGCTTTTTAGATTTTTCTTGGTTTTTTTTAAATGTATACGCTAATCAAGGGCGACCAAAGAAAACCACCAAAGTAAACCAACTTGACCTATTGGTGTGTAATTTTATGCGGATAGTAGAACTATGAAGTCATCGTAGTCTAGTAAGTAGAGTGTTAGTTTATTAGACGTTTCAAACCCCAGATCAGACATCAAAACGAAATTTCAAAAAATATTTTATATTCATTCGTCACACCATTAGTCATGTTGTTTAATACCTCGATTAATTATGGATATTTTCCTGTGTTTTGGAAGAACTCATTATCTTACCGCTTTTTAAATCTGGCAATAAGTCTTATGTTACAAATTATAGGGGCATTGCAAAACTGAGTGCTATTCCAAAAATGTTCGAGAAACTGATTGCCGATTTTTTGGTTCATCATACTTCATCGTTATTATCACCTCATCAACACGGTTTCCGAAAGGGCTGTTCAATAACGACCAATGTACTTCAGTTAACATCCATGATAAATGCGGCCTTTTCTCAACAGAAGCAAACTGATGTAATTTTTACGGATTTTAGCAAAGCGTTCGATAAAGTGAATCACAAACTTCTGTTAACAAAATTGGATTTAATGGGTGTAAATTATAGGAGTTTAAGATGGCTTGAATCGTATTTGACTGGTAGAAAGCAGACAGTATGTGTGAACAATAGCTTATCTAAACATATTTATGTGCCATCTGGTGTTCCTCAGGGCAGCCATCTTTGTCTACTTCTTTTTTCGATGTTTATAAATGATCTTCCTAACATAATTAATTTTGCCAATATCTTGATGTATGCTGACGATGTAAAAGTTTTTCTCTCCTTTAATAATTTCATCGAGCATATTTATCTTCACAATGATCTCAATAATTTATTTTCGTGGTGCGAGTACAACATGATGGAGCTGAATATTAAAAAATGCAAATGTATGCGGTTCTCAAGAAATAATTTTATCAAGGTTAATTATTTGCTTGGTGGTCATCAATTGGAGATAGTGGACTCTTTTCTTGATCTGGGGATCCTATTGGACACAAAATTAAACTTTAATGATCATGTCACTTTGACTGTAAATAAGGCAAGAAGCACTCTTGGCTTCATAAAACGTTGGGCAAAAGAATATTCTGATCCATATATTACGAAACAGCTCTATGTATCACTTGTCAGACCAATTTTAGAATATGGATCCATTGTATGGGATCCTCACTATACTGTTTGCAGCGATCACATCGAATCTGTGCAGAAACAATTTTTACTCTTCTGTTTGCGTGGCCTTGGATGGAATTATTTGGATATGCCTTCATACACTAGCAGACTGGCATTAATAAAACTGCCTACCCTTAAGAGTCGTCGAACAATGTTAAATATATCCTTCATGATTAATCTGATCAATGGTAATATTTGCTGTGAATTTTTGTTAAGATCTGTTAAATTCAATGTTCCTTGTCGTAACTTCCGCTGTTATAATCCTATTTATATTCAATTCTGCAGAACTAATTATGCTGTTGCTGATCCGTTAACTAGAATTTGCCGTCAATTTAATAATTTGTCAGACATTATCGATTTTTTTAAATTCTTGCGTTGTAAAACGGAACATTATTGTTTTTCTTAACACATAACTTTTCATATTTTCATTGTAACAATTGCTTGTATTTTTGTTGAGACTATTTGTAATTCTATTTAATTTTATTCGTACCTATTGTTGTTATTAGTCAGTAAGGAATTTGTCCATTGACTTAAATAAATAAATAAATAAAAAAATAAATAAAACGGTTCTCAGAAAATCTGTCGTTTGGAGTCGACTGTAGGTGCCGCCACTCATGTATAAAATTAATACACATAACAAAAGTGGTGTGAGAAACTAGGTCGTAAATCTGACTGGAGGGTTGCAATGACCAATTATGTATATCCCCACTGAAATAGAAGAACCGATTTACGCTTGAGCAACATTTTGATTTATTGAGCAAACGAGAAACTGCACGATGATGTTGATTTTGCCAAAAAAAAAAATCATCTTTTCGGATGAAACTCAGCAAAATTGCCGTATTTAAGGCTCAGAAAACGCATACGTCGTCTTATAGAAGCCAATGCACCACCGATTATGAGTTACTGTTTAGTGTGGCTAGTGCAGCGGAGGCATCATGGCCCTTATTTATTTGAAAATAAGGTCGGCGCAACCATTACAGACACCTATCGCACAATGATAATCGATTTCTTTGTACCCGTACTTCATGGTATTGCTGTGAATGATGATTGAGTTCAACAGGTTGGTGCAACTTGCCACACATCTCATGCCACAAACTATTTAATGCGCCAAACGTAGAAATGCGGATGTCAATTGGCTGCCAAGAAGCATGCAATTTGAAACCGTTGGATTATTTTCTTTGGGGCGCTGTTAAAGAAAAATGTTATGCTGACAAACCAAAGACAATTGAGCATTTGAAAGTCAACATTCATGCTGCCATTGCGGAGATACGACCCCATGCACTCGATAAAGTGCACGCAAATTGATCCGATCGATTGAGGTACTGAGGCCAGCTGCGGCAGCCATATGAATGAAATAATATTCCATTTCCAAACGGAAGAATTGTACTTCACACTCAAAGAATAAATTTGGCAAAATTCCATATCGTTTTTGTTTTATTGCATTTTTATTTTAAATTTTTAAATGACCCACCCTTTATTTAAGCCAATTTCTAGAGGAATATGTAGGTGAACAAACAATATTATCTAATTTGACACGATACCAATCCAATTGAGATCCAAGATGCTCCAATGCATGCCGAAAAAGTCCATGTTTGGTGGTAAGATTGGGCTGGCGTTGTTATCGGTCCATATTTCTTTGAGAGCGACTTAGGAAATTCTTCTTAATGAATGTAAATTTATTGGTTCTACATTAATATCAAGGCATTCTAACATGCAATTGCTAGTAAATTCCTATTATGTTTAGAAATTTATTTCAAATCTAAAATTTTTCTAATGTTGAGCGCATTAATCTTCTTTTATTGGTTCTCAAAGTGAACAGAAAAACAAAAAATTCTTGTTGAAAACGTGATGAAACCCATTTAAAACTGCAGCATGTGTGAGGAGGCGGTCGTGTTTTACTTCGTTTTTTTTCAAGTTGAAAGTAATTTTTCATTTTCGTTTGATTACTTTGGAATTTTTAAATATTCTTTTGACTTTTAATAAGGCTGACTCGTGCAGCCCTTTCCCTAAGTAAATTAAAACAAAAACATCAGAAAAAAAGCGTTTCTAGTTTTTTTTCCTATGCCGATAGATGCTAATGCTGCTGAGTTGGTCGTTGTTGATGTTGCTTTTTTATTTCGAAGATGGAATGTGTTTTTTTGTGAGACGAAGAAAAAAGTAATTATTATGAGGTGAATATGAACAATCATCGGCAGCAGTATAGCCACTCATCAACGTTATGCTGGCTGACATTCAAACGCTACAGCCAGTGTAAACAGTTTGCCAACAGCATCATCAACATCATCATAGCCACCGTCATCTCAAACCATTTGAAAATAAACAAAAGGGGTCGTCCTTTATGTCATTTGTTAGCTCTTTGCTACTTGATTATTTCTTTTTCTTCTTCTTGCCATACTTTTTATATACGTTTTCTATATTTTTTTCTCATTTTCGGGGGATGACTGCATGTCTAGTTGTTTAATTTCTTTGAATTTCTCGTTGTTTTTTGTTTTCCTCCCGTTCTGTGCACTCTTTGTGCACGTATTGTTTTTATTTCTATGGTCTAACAGCTGTTGGATTTTGTATTTCTTTCTTCATATCTCGTTGGTGTGTGTTTTGTTTTTGGGATGTCGAATAATATGCAACATGGCTATTAGCTTACTTTGATACCTTTGTTAGTTAGTTTATGTGGCATGCAGGCCTTGCTTTGCCTTGCCTTGCTTTGCCTTGCATTTTATCCCTTTCTCCGAAATGGCATATGAATTGTTTTCGGGTGCTATTCTACGCGCAATACCTATTGCACCAATACATAATAGACTCTACACCTCATCTCATCTCATCTCATTACATCAAGCATCAAAACAGCATTTGAAAATGTTGCCTCGTTTGGTTGCACGTTCGTTCAGCATTCATAATGTTTCATGTTTACATGTGCAATAATTATAAATTCTTTACGTATGCATGGATGTCTGTCTGTCTATCTGTCCGTCTGGCCGTGTAGGTATATGTAAACATTTCGATTTTAAACATTCGAGAGGTTTTTTTATTTTCTATAATTATTGTTGTTGTTGCTGTGGCAGTTGCATCATATAATGTTTAATTGTTAAATAAATCACTGTCACAAAATATCCCGTTTATCATTATGAATGAAAGGAAAGGAGATGAAAATGTTTGAAGGGGGCATAACAAATGCTGAATTCAATGAAAAAAAAACTGGTTAGTAAACCTGTGGAGGATTTAATTGCCAGTAAAGTATGTTTGTATTGTTTTAAAAAATATTTACGACAATAATGAAAATGAAAAAAAATACAAAAAAATAAATAGAAATTGAGCATAAGTTTTAATGACTTTATGTAATGATTACCAATGATGTCGTATACGATTGTGCTTTGGGTTATTTAAAGGATCTTCCAATATGGACTTCCGAACTTTGACACTTGATAGCGGCCATCTTTTTGTCGAAATAGTTGTGATTAATTCTAGCATCCAAAAACACGTGCAAATAAAGGGTCTTTTTTTTTTAAAATGCTTTAAAAAAACTACTGAATATTTTCTCAAATTTCTTTTTTTATTTGAAAGTACAATCCTTCCGCTTAATAATGGAAAATGGCTGCCTCGGCTGGCCATGCAGTAGCCTACACCAGAAGATGCCGATTTTGGCAAAAAAAAATCATATTTTCAGATGAAGCTCATTTTGATCTTGGCGGGTATGTAAGCAAGCAAAATTGTCGTATTTGGGGCACAGAATACCCGCACGCATACATTGAAAAGCCGACGCACTCAAAACGAGTCACTGTTTGGTGCGGATTTTGGTCCAGAGGCATAATTGGGCCATTTTTCTTCGAAAATGAGCAAGGAGTGGCCGTTACAGTCAATGGCGATCGTTATCGGGCCATGTTGAACGAATTGTTGTTCACAAAAATTGAAGAGGAGGATATTGGCAACATTTGGTTTCAACAGGACGGCGCTACGTGCCACACAGCCGAAGCTACACTCTATGTTTTGCGCCCTGTTTTTGAAGATCGCATTATCAGCCGCAGAGCTGATGTCGTTTGGCCACCTCGGAGTTTCGATTTGACACCGTTGGACTATTATTTGTGGGGTGCCGTCAAAGATAAGTGCTACGCGTTTAAAGGACAATATTTGTGAAGCCATTGGTGAAATACAGCTGCACACAATCGATAATGTGCTTAAAAATTGGACGGATCGTGTAGGCTACTGCATGGTCAGCCGAGGCAGCCATTTGAATGAAATTATTTTCCATTATTAACCGGAAGGATTGTACCTTCAAATAAAAAAAGAAATTTGAGAAAATATTGGGTAGTTTTTTTAAAGCATTTAAAAAAAAAAGTTATTTGGCGGACCCTTTAATAAATATTTTTTATTTAATTGAATATCCTGTTAGGGTAACGATTCGAAAAATCATCTTCAGTCATGAGTTTCATTTCTAGATAAATCCGGTACGAGAACAAACAAAATTCTCGAATTTGGGACAGTGCCAATTCATGAGCGTCCAATACATCCCAAAAAGGTCACTGTTTGGTGTACATATTGAACTGGCAATGTCATTTCATTAATAATAACGTTGCTCAGGTTATCACTGAGAATCAGGAGCACTAGAGTATTCTATATTTTATACGAGCGATTTAAAGCCATTGTCATTTCACGTGGAGGTTATGTGAGCTGGCAATCAGGATGGTGCAATTTGACCCGGTTAGACTTTTTCTTGTGGGGTTTTCTTAAGACGAAGATATATATAAGCCAACATATTCAATGCATACATTCATACATAATTGGCCATTACAACCCTTCAGTCAGGATTACGGCGTAGCTTCTCACACCACTCATGTTGTGTGCGTTAATTTTATACGTGAGTGGCGGGACCTACAGTTTAACGTCGTCTCCAAACGATAGATTTTTGAGAAATGTTTTCATGGCTGGTTTATTTACTTTCAGAGTATTTGCCAGAAATCTGCTGAGAGGAAATCGCCGAAGAAATATTTTTTTTCATATCTCGTTTTGATGCCTGACCTGGGTTACGAACCCGGGCTTTACGTCTAATGAGTCAACACACTAAATATTAGACTACGGCGACTTCAATTTCTTAAACAATGCCATCAGCCAAATTGAGCACGTTTTATATGCCAGAGTCACAGAAAATTTAATATCTCGGATGTGCCGCACCTAGAGAAGCAGTGTTGTATATTTCACGCAATACTTATGGAGGAGTCTAGTGAATTAGAAAAATATTTATTTGAAATCATTTTAGCAATTAGAGCATGATCTACGTAAAACACTAAGAATTTCTAAGAGTACGCAATGAGACATGGTACGTCTACGTTCAGCGTTTATGATTGATGAATGAAATGTTTCTAATTATAATCTGGCGTTATTTTCATTGCAATTATTTTATAAGTATTCCATCAGTTCAATTTAATACATTTTTTTTTCAGTAAATCTAGCCGCATGGTATAATGAATATTTGTTTCCAATGCTTGAAGAGTTACTGGTTTGTCGAAGTAAGCCAATGACTTAACAAAGCCCCATTCAGAGATGTCCAAACGCATAAGAAAGCAGCTCAGTTATCGAATTGAATTTGCAATAAATCAATTTTTAAGCGCGTTGTGTGGCAAAATGCACGATCTTATTGGAAACAGAAGTTTTTGGTGCTTAGCTGATTAATTCTTGAAAACAAGGATTCCGTCATTATGGCTCGATAGCTATTGTCATTCATCGTAACGCCAGCTTCTCGCACACTTTCTGCACGGGTAAGACAAGATCATTGCGACAAATCTTTTTATGCAGTCGAATGACAAAGACCAGCAAGTTGAGAACAGCGACAAATAATGTCTTCTTTAAGACTTTGCACTACAAAGGCAAAATTCAGTATGTACCAGAGGTCAGTAATGAATCGTTTTTTCGCTACTCATAAGCTCTCGTGAAATCTTGAATATAAGTGAGTCAACAGTATTGAAATTTAACTACTCTAATTCATTCGTACTCACTATAACGTTGATTTATAAGTATGAGTACAATGAGTATGCGCACAAACTCATACCATTCGAAATATGTTTTATTCATAAGGCTACTCATTCTGATTTATAACTTTAGAAAAATACTTATAAATGATTCGAGTGACTCGCATAATTCATCAAAATTTACAGTTTTAGTTGTTGTTGCATTTACAAAAAAGGAAAAAAGATACATAAGCAAAAAAGACAGAACAGCAAGCAGAGCATAGACAAAGCCTTTTAGTGAGTATTTTAGTGTTTGTACGCGAATCATACTTATTTTGTGATTCTTATATATATGTTGAGTTATGGAGAGTCGAAATCAACAACATAATACGTATTTTTAAGTGTGAATATGATGATTACTTCAAACTTTAAATATGAGTAGAGGTTCCATGATGTTAAGTATGAATGCGTATAAGTATCAGAAATTATGAGTATTATTCGATTCTACTCATCTTTTTGAATACTCATTGCTAATCTCTGGTGTGTACATTTCTTTTGACATTTAAAGAGTAGTTAATGTAGTTTTAACCTACTGGAATTGCTCACTGACTAGGCCGATTAGGTTACGGACTGAGCGCTTTGAACATCTTCAACAAATTTATATTTCCAAAATAAATTTATAAAAGCTGAAAGCGTTGTTTAGAGTTAAACAAGTCATTAAGGTAAACACAATATGTCATGCTCAAGCAGTAGTTCACGAAATCTGTAGATCGTTTCCGGAACAAGTGATAAAATCCTAAAATTTCAATGTAAACCGTGGTAGGTAGACCTATTAATAGCAGGAAAGATTTGTATAAAATACAATTTCTTACTTCTAAAGAAAATATCCTGAATAAAAGGCCAGCGTATAATGAATAATTTTCCCTATACGGTGCGACTAGTTAGAAATGATTTGTTTATCTTTTTCTTGTGAAATTTATTAGTTTCTCAGTGTGGAATACTAGTCTTAAGATGATGTATGAGCTGCTTTTAAAATTTCTATGAGTTGGTATATTTGAATTGGTCTGTGATTTCTAATGAAGAAAGGGGGATAATAACATTATTTCTCTACAATATTCATAATCTCTAGAATATTCATGTTCAATTACAATTTGATCCTTGTTTTTTTTTTAATAAAATACAAAAAAATATGAATTATTGCTTCACATTGCTTTACAGTGAGCTCCCTTAAAACAATAAAATATTAACCTTTGAACTTGAATTCTGTTCAAAATTATAGAACAGAAATTGTTTATATTTTTCAGAATGATTCAGAGTTTAATAGTTTAACATTAAAACATGTGTGCTTCGTTTTGAGATGATTACCGATTTTATATTTTTTTTATGTACAGTGAGCATCAAAAGAAACTAAACATTTAAAAAAATATATACTTTAAAACTAGTTGTACTCTGCGCATGTTGCTGCGCCACCAAGTAAAATAAATTTTAATTAAAAACATTACACAAATGTCCAATTAATTTTGAATCATTTTATTGATTTTGTTTCCCGTTGTCCTGATGATTCAGATGAACGGGCCTGAGTAGTAGACATTCGATCAGTTTCTAATCTCACTTCTCCTTGTTCAAGTGGTTCAACGGGTCTCAGCGGTATATACTCGAAGCTTTTCCAGTCTCAATGCTCGTCTGGTTCTGATACTCTTAATGCTCTTTTCTTCCGTGCTTGAGGTGTAGGTCGACCAATTGCTTGTCATTCATTTTGAATAATTTTAAGTGACGCCACCTGCCAGAAATTAGTCATACCAAACCAAACCTTCAAAACTATGGGAGGTGACACGCCCACTATAGCCAATCCGCCCATTTTGTTCATCAAAGTCGTCCATACAAAATTTGAGGACGCTAGCTATTGCAGTTTATGACATATGCGATATTAAATATTTATTGGGTATGTAGGCGTGGCACCTCATCTATTTAAGATTTTAAAATAAAAAGTAGCCCATAACTCCTTCCAGACATACAGGAAGATACTGTGGAAATTTCAAAAAAAAAATCGGTCCAGCCGTTTAGCCATCTGTAGACTTCAAACAAATGAACAAAGCCGCAAACAAATAAACACACATTCATTTTTATATATAAGAAGATTATTTTATTGCCAGTTTTCAAAAATTGAAACGAAAAAAGGTACAAAAAATTTCGAAATATTGTCAAACTTTTTCAGGCACTCTCCTTAAGTGATAAAAGTTGATTTTGGTGCTTGTTAGAATTTTTTACTTAGTGTACAATTTCTTTAAACGCTCACTGTATGTATGTATGTATGTATAGTATGTATGTACAAATGTTCTCAATTTACAGTTTTCTAAACGTATTATTTAGAATTTCTCTTCTTTTTATTTGTTTCGTGGTTTTAATATGATTTTCCGATATAAAAACAACTTTTTTATGATATTTGTTGCGCTTATCTTAGCAACATTATCTGTTTCGTGTACAGATCTCTCTTTTTTATTTCATTTTAATAATTATAAATGAATACTTCGATTCCAAATAATAACAATTCTTTAGAATTATTATTGGTTTTTAGGAAAGTTAAACAGAAAATTAAGTTCCCATAAAATTAAGTTGAAGTGTGAAACATAAAATGTGGAATTCATATGAAAATAAACTGACCTTAGGGAATAATAATTTATTAGAAAATTTTAAATTATAGAAGGAAAACTAAAGAAACTAATATTTAATATCTTAAGATCTTTCAATAAAAATAAGAAAAATTATGGCATCTTTTTTATATTTTTTATTTTTAATACAAGAAAATATACAAGCCGTTAAAGAATATTTATGGTTTTTAAATTGTTTTGTAAAATTATATTCAAAGATTTAAAAATCATTTTAAAAACTAAAAAACCATGACAAACATTATGGTATATAAACTCTCAATAACCCCTATATAGTGAATTGAAGAAAAAAGAAAACATTTTGCAAATTCCTAAGGGTATGCAATTCAAAGATACATAGTTTTCCCACGTTACTAGCAGTTCGTATTCATTTTTAAGGTCAATTCTTATGGTTTTAATCGCTGCAATTATCATTTACAATATTTTCGATTGCAAAAAACATAGAGAGAGAGAGAGACAAAGAGAAAATATAGAAATCCATATGGGAATTTTAAATGTAAAACTACTTATGGGACGTACAATTTGGTTTACATGTCATTGAGCATTGATATTTGCAGCAACACCTACCAGCGCAAATACAAATCTATGAGAAAAAAAGGGAAAAGTAAAGAGGCATTAAATGCTTAGATTACACAGAATATTGTGTTCAATATATGAATATTGGGTTCAATGATAAGAGAGGATTAATATGTGTATCAAGAAATGTATGCCCTTGAAATGAATACATTGTTATGGGTTATTGACAAACGTAAATAATTTGTATTAAAGGCGAGATGCGTAGTTGCCATATGGAAATGAAATTAAAAGACAAAACAAACTCGCCGTAATACTAACTCTACACGATTAATTTTTTGATAAATTTAATTCTCTTTTATAGGCTGAAATCATACGTAATTTTGCATACCTTTAGCTGGACGCAGAAGGACGAAATTTTTTTGCGAACACAAACGGATGTGCTTTACAAAAAAGACGAATATGGCGTAAAAATATGGAAATTACCAACACGAAATAATATGAAATTTACAGGGACCAGGACAGAAAGCGCTTAAAAAAGTTTCCTACTTTTCAATTTAAATAAAACAAAGTGCGTGTGAGATATCATCGACATTTTTTATACGTTCGGAAGACCCATTTATGCCCTTGTGTGTGGATTATAACACCAAATATCCGCAAGGATGCCATTGCCGAAATGTTCAATTTTCTATGACTCTGACGCATAAAACAGGCTAAATTTTATTGATAGCAGAGGTTATGTTGGCTGGTTTATTCGCATATACCTGCGAAAACTAACAAGAAAAAGACTAACAGAGTCAAATCGCACGATCTAAATGATCAGTTAACATCACACGTAACTTCAACAATAACGCCATTGGCGACTATCAATGTTTGGAAATCCTTTTTTGAAGTTTCCGTGGAAAATTATGCCGACAGAATTGATGATTTTATTGTTTCGATTTATGCCTCTTGCCATTACTCTTTCCGTGAAGGGAATTCCTATAGTCTGGTACTTGTAAATCCCTTTTTGAAGTTCCTGTGGAAAATTATGCCCACAGAATTGATGATTTTATTGATTCGATTTATGCCTCTTCTCAATACTCTTTCCATGAAGGACAGGAATAGTCTGGTACATGTAATCGCCGTCGTCTAGTAGGTAGTTTGCTGGCGTATTAGACATGAGGTCATAGTTCAAATCGCTGATCAGACATCTCCAACAAAACGAAATACGAAAAAATAGCTCTTCGTCAGCCTTCTCTCAGCAGTTTTCTGGCAAAAACTCTTTGAGAAACTAGATACTGACTGATAAGTTGTAATGACCAGTTATGTGTGTGTGTATGATACTTGCTGAAATAGACTCGTTATACCAATAAATTTCCCAAAAAGGGGTGTAGGTTTTCGCAAACTCACACATCACAGACAATTTCAGAGGCTATATTGGTTCTCCGTGAATTATACGTGGATTTTCAATGCTCAGGAATACATACATATATATACATACATACATAATTGGCCTTTACAACCCTTCAGTCAGAATTACGGCCTAGCTTCTCACACCACTAATGTTATGTGGTAATTTTATACATGAGTCGCGGGACCTACAGTTTAAAGTCGATTCCGAACGACAGATTTTTGAAAATTTTCATGGCAATTTTATTTACTGTTGAGGTCTGCTGAGAGAAAGTCGCCGAAAAAATATTTTTTCATATTTTCCTTTTGATGTCTGACCTGCTTATGAATAATTCTGGTTATTTAGATATTTGCAACGTTGAAAATGGCTTTCCATCGCTCAAGGTTTCATTGCCTGACAGTCAACCACTAAAAATCATTCGAAAAATTATCCTTAAGGAGAGATGACCAATATTTGCTTTACCTTCAACCACTGCTCAGATATTCTCAATACAGTCTAACACTCTTCTACGCTTTAATTAAATATTCCTTCATGCATTTGCTATATCCAAGCAATAGTTATGCATTGAAAGCTTATTTAAAAGTAAAGAATAGAAAACCCGTGTTTAATTTTTAATCAAAAACGCAATTAAACATAATTTATGGCTTGTCATACAAATGTGGCACACATAGTTCGAAAAAGAAAAAAACGAGAACACTATACTATTCTTCATTAGTTCAGCCTTTCGTTTGAATGGAAAAATTATTACAAACAATAGAAATTTTTGTTTAACAATGGCTAGAATGAAACAAAAAAAACTGTAATTGTAACAAAAAAATGATTATTAGAAAACAAAAAAAGAGAACGAGAGCGGAATTGTAACAACCCACTTCCGTTGTGTTTACAGCAGGCTAATCATCGTTTATGAATTCCGTTTCTCTTTTTTTAATTTTTCCATTTTGCTGCTTAGAACCCCACCCCATTTTTGTGATGTTTAGAAAAAAAAACTAAGCCGCCTGAAACGTAAAAAGAACTATAAAAAATTGCAAAATCAAAAAGTGTTGTGTACTCTTTTCGGCATTGTACACTGAAAGAAATATTTTTATATTCAGTGATAAATCTCCTTAACGGCAGAACACTCTCTAGAAGGAAGTTAAACCTGGCACGGTATTAAAGAATCCAGATATTTACTACCCTGAAAAGAGTTGCTCAACGTCATACTGCTTAGCCTTATCATCTTTGCAGTAATACTTAGCTTAGAAATTATGACAAAAACGTGTTTCCTCTTCGGGCTACTGAATACTGTGTTATAGCCGTGGTAAAGATGCCTTATGTCGACTTGGTTTTCATCGGTCTTCGTCAGTATTTAAAGCAGTTGAATATCTGATTTGCCAGTCATTTCAGATTGGGACAAGATAAGTTGTTTTGATGTGGATTTGGAGAGTCCCGGAAAAAATTCAATATGGCCCTGCCTTCTTAAAGTGAAAGACGCTTTTAGCAACTTCTTGCAACTTCTTGCAACATTTTTATGGTTAGGTTAGGTTAGTGTGGTAGCTTTGATACCAAATTCTCAGTTGAGCACGCATAGCGGCCCGTGTGCCATTTTTATAGTAATTTTCGAAACTCCCATACTCGTTTATTCTTTGTCTAAAGGTAAATTCCATTCCATCTGTCTGTGAGGTAAATTCCATTTGACCGTGTTGTCTTACAGTGAAAGTAAAGACTTTTGCTGTAATTTTCCGAACTTCCATGTACATGTTTGTTCTTTGTTTGCCGAGCTAACGATAATTCTATCAATTCGTTCAGGTATTTCGTGGATATTCATCAAAAGATTTGTATTAAAGATTAGATGCGTAGTTGCCATCGGACAATACTAACTCTACTCGACTAATTTTTTTTGAAATTTTAATTCTGTTCTAAAGGCTGAAAAACATGTAATCATGCGTAAGTCTAGATGAACGCAGAGGGACGAGTTTTCTGTGTAATTTACATTGCTTTAACCAGGGCAGTCGCACACGAGGGAGAGGAATACTTCTTAAAAGTATGGAATGCCATCAGCTGTATACATGCGTTTGCCGATATAATCTTTTAGTGCCTCAGCCTGGATATAAATTTTGAATCCAAAAATTCTTTATTGTCGATATAGTCTAGACGCTGTCAAGCACTCCATTTAATGTAATTGATCATTACAACCATTTAGTAAGGATTCGGATCTTATCATGCGACCTCTTGAACTTCGTGATGTAGAGTATCCTGCGAAAGGCGGGAGTGCATCGCAATGGCAGTATTTTTCAAAAAAGTGTCGCGTACGCTGACGACATTGACATCATTGGGCGTACCAAGTTTGGCAGTAAATGATGACAAAACAAAGTATATGTTACCGATAAGTAGAGACGTACGGCGTACTGATTCTCAGATTACGACCGATAACTATACTTTTGATACAGTCAAGGAATTTGTTTATCTTGGCTTCGCCGTTACCACCAAAAATGATGTCAGTCTGGAGGTCAAGCGCAGGATCACTCTTGCCAACAGGCGCTACTATGGTCTCAATAGGCAACTGAGTAGCAGGAGACCTCTCTCGTACGACAAAACTAACACTCTACAAGACGCTCAGCCTACTTCCGTTCTTCTTTATGGCGCAGAGGCATGGACCCTATTAAGTACTGATGCAGCAGCCTTGAGAGTTCGAGAGAAAAGTACTGCGAAGGATCTTCGGTCCAGTACGAGTTGGCGATGATTTCCGCATCCGATCCATTAGTGAGCTGTATAAGCTCCTCAACGACATAGACGTTGTGCAGCGTATTAATATCCAACGTCTGCGCTGGCTCGGCCATGTCGTTCGAATGGAGGAGGACGCTCCGGCGAGACGGGTATTTGATGCGGGGATTTGCAGAATTCGGCGAAGAGGCCGACCTTGTATCCGTTGGAAGGACCAAATCGAGGAAGCCCTGTCATCGATTGGTGTGACCAACTGACGTAGGCGCGCAAGAAACAGAGGCGCCTGGAAGGATGTGTTGCCGCAGCCCGAAATCCGTTGATCGGGTTGTTAATGGCCAATTAAGTAAGTAAGGATTACAACCTAGTTTTTCACACCAGTCATGTTGTGTGGGTTTATTTGATGCAGAACCGATTTTGTGATATTTTACATGGCAATTTTATTTACTTTACTACTTTATTTTATTTACTTGCCGGAAGACTGCTGGAAGGAAGTCGGCGTAGGAATACATTTTTAATATTTTGAAATTTTAAGTTGAGTTCTTGTCGAATGAACCCACACATGACCTACAAGACGGCGAATTAAAAAAATTAGATTAAAAAGTCTTCTAAAGGAGTCAAATGCAATTTAAAGCCATTTTATAGTTTTTAAACAAAATAAGTGTTGATTATGTCCTGCCTTCAGAAATAATTGTATCCATCACTAGTGATTGTTAGGTTTCCATTACAGCTGCTATGAAAATTCCTAAAATTTCTAAAGAAGACAACATCACAGACTTTTGATGATTTCTATGGTAAGCTTTAAACATATCGTGATACTAAATGTTCTTTTACAAGATTACCAAAAAATCTGTCGTTGCATTTTCCATTTAATTACTGCCTTTATAGTTCCCGAAAAGTTTCTAGAAAAAAGAAACAATTTTTCTTGTATTTTTACCACTAATTTTTCTAACAGTGTACCTAACATGCTCGTGCCATTGCTTACGTGTATGATTCTAGACTTTTGTAAAAAAACCCCCTACTTTTCTGTATAGCAGCGATCGTTCTTCCTTTTATTGCTTGTATAAGCGTTGGACGTAATGCCTTAAAAAAGAAATTAAAAAAAAACCAAAAACTACAACGTTTGTAATCCCAGTTGTAAATATCCTGCTGATCCTTTAACGTTGATCCTTGACACACTATTAAATCATGTTTTATTTATGTTGTCACAAGAGATTTGCGTTTCTCTCTTTGTTTTTCGGTCTTATCCTACACTATCTTGCCTGTGTTCTTTGGCTGTATTAGTTTTGTCGCCGTGAGTACTACACTGAGAGCAACCAGAGAAAAAAAGTGTATTTTCAACGAGATGAAGGTAAATATTTTGATAGGGGTTCATAAATGTTACTGAATTGTAAATAATTTCGAATGTGGAGAAACACGAAAAAAGAAAACAAACAGCATGTGCCACAAATCGTTGTATCCCTATGCCATAAATGCAGAAGACATAAAATGTCAGCATAAATAAAAGGGTCATGACAAACGGAGTTTATTAAAGGTTTATTAATATAAGATTTTTTAAAAACAAAACTATTTTTTTTTAATAAAGGTTTTCTTGGATTTACAAAATATCAATTAATATTATCCTTAGGATTTTAATAAAGACTTACAACGATAAGCTCCTACATTTTCTCACCAATACATTCTATTTTTGTGTTTATTTTTATTGTAGAAAAATTGTTCTTTTGCATGTTATAGTAAAGCAAGAGCAGAATAATCTTAATAATCCCTTGTAATGCTATCGATTTCCCTTTAAACTTTTTCACATATGAGAGCTCTACAATATTTTCTCATATTACAGCATTCAATGCCAGCCAATCAACCCCTGTTGGAAAAAAAGCGAAGATCATCAATAAACCTCTATTTGGACATATGTATGTATGCAAATTGAAATTTTGTTTTTGTTGTTTTTTTTTCATTTCTTTCCTTCATTTTGTTTCATATAAGAAGCCATAATCATTTATTTTAATTGCCGCTACTTATCCGTTATGGTCATGCACCATCTATATTGATTAAGTGTTTATGCCATGATTCCCATGTCCATGCTTGATTGCGAATGTGATCATCTACAGATTTATATGAATTTAAACATTTTCAATAGGCAGCTGTATGTATATGAACACAATATTTTCAAATGTTTAATGGCAATGCAACTAAACAAATATGTATGCAAACCTATTATCCTGCATTATTTGCGGTTTTGTTGAATGTCAAATTGTTTCTCTTTTTCTACAATTTATGGTAAATTTTTTATATGCAATAAACGATTGAATTACCTAGAAAAATGGCATTGTATTGTGAAGATTAATGAAAAAATTTTAAACGATATTTTGTATAATTTTTATTGATTTAATACCATTAGGAATATATTATTAATAGTAGGTATTCAATATGTGGTATCATTTGTTTTAAATCTTATAATAAAAAAGAATTAATTTTGTTTTTTTTTCCTGTAATAAAAAAATTTCTAAACTCAAAATTAATTTCCCATAAAAAAACGTTTTTGATATTCAACTCTATTACACTATATAACGATCAATAAAAAATTTTTCATAAAAAATTTCAAGGATTGAAGCTTTTAAAAAGTGTTAACTTTTGAATTGCTTTTGTTGAAATTTATTTTTGCCAGTATTGCATACAAATACTTTTATTGGTTCGATTATGAATGGCAACTCAGCCTCAGTTTCGTTACCAGTTGCCTAACATGGTATTATAAACGGCAAATGACCATCAACCATTTAAAGATTACATAATTGGTCACTACACCCCTTCAGTCAAGATAACGACCTGGTTTCTCACACCACTTATGTTTTGCGTGTTAATTTTATACATGATTGGTGGGACCTACAGTTTAAAGTCGACTCCGAACGACATATTAATGAGAAATTTTTTCATTTTTTTTCGGAGAAAAAATACTTCTTGTATTTTGTTTTGATGTCTGGTCTGGGGCTCGAACCCTGGCTTTACGTCTAATAAGCCAACACCCTACCTATTAGACTACGGCGACTTCATAGATTTCCATTTAAAGATTTCACACACAAATTTTAAATTGTTCACGACAACTACAAAATTTTAGTTTGCAGTTGACAACTCAACTGGCATACATTTGCCGTCTATAATCATAATTTTGTCGAGCAATTTCATTACAATAGAGTTTCTGTAGTTAATCACACAATATGATGGATTTATTAAAACTTTCATTATAGACTCAGTAAGTTTTTAAAGGGTTATCACTCCTTTTTCTATAAATCAACACTAGTTGTCCATTGCTTTGAATAATCCATTTGTGAACGGCAAAGACCAAAGCTATTCGTTGCGCCAGTTGTAGCAACTCATAACACATAATTTCCAGATTCCATGAAGCTCTTAACTTAATACTATGTACCATCAATACGGATTTTGAAGTCGATCTGAGTAAATTGTTGCGTTGTTTTTTTATAAACTATTGCCATCCAAATATGATTTTTGTTTTTCTTTTAGGGACTCTTTTAGACGTAAAAGCCAGGGTGCGAGTCCCAGGCCAGACATCAAGACAAAATAAAAAAAATTTTTTTGGCAAGAATTCTGAGAGTAAATAAAATTGCCATAAAAAATTTTCTCAAAAATCTGTCGTTTGGAGTCGACTTTAAACTGTAGGTGCCACCACTCATGTATAAAATTAACACACACAACATAAGTGGTGTAGGACGTTCTACAATGGGTCAATTCGAACTCCGGGTACTGTACTGGTCTTAATTGACAAGTACACGTTCTCTAACCTAACCTAACCTAACCTTTAGCGACTCTTCTAGAAAGCGGGAGAACCAGGGCACTACTTGAGTTTGACAACAAAATGGTTCGCATTCGAATAGGATTTCTAACGAAACACTGTGCTATTTACAGTTCGCTAACAAGCTCTGTCTAACCCACTAAAATTACTGCAGAAGCTGCCATGATGTGGGAGAAAGGGAATAGCTGCAATAACTTTTATGCGAGTGATCAGCATTTCTCGACAGACATCATCGGTTTTTAGGTGACAGAAAGTTTGAAGATCTGGGCATGGTGGCAAACGTGCCGCTAAGAGAACTGGGCGGTTTCATCAAGGGCTCAGGGTGGTTCCAATCCACCGGATCAAACCAACCGTTTCATGGCAGGGGGACTTACCTCACACTAGGTAACACAGTGGCTCATATGGCCACCGAGTGAATTGGCCTGTGAATGACAAGTTACCCGCTAACCTAACATAAGCTAACCTAGGGACTTTATTATCTCATGTCAACCTTAATATTGGTTTAGTATCACGAATTACAAAATTGGATTCTCTGCTTTAGTCACTCGCCTAGAGTGAAGTGTTTGTTTAACATAAGAAAACAAAAAAAAAAAAAAAATACAGAACGAAATTGAATTGACCATTCGAGAGTGGTGAAGTAGCGGTAGTGTAGTAGGTAGTGTGTTGGCTTATTAGACGTAAGGCCACGGTTCAAACCCCAGGTCAGACATCAAAATAAAAATGTGAAAAAATATTTCTTCGGCGACTTCTTCTCAGCAGATTTCTGGCAAAAACGCTGAGAGTAACTGAAGTTGCCATGAAAAAATCTGACGTTCGGAATCGTTTTTAAAATGTAGGTTCCGCCAATCATATATAAAATTAACACACACAACATGAGTGGTGTGAGAAACTAGGCCGTAATCCTGACTGAAGGGTTGTAATAGCCAATTATATATGTATGTACGGCGACGCCGTGTTCTAGTAGATGTGAAACCGTGGTTCAATCCATGGCTCATCATCTCGAACGAGATAAAAAATAATATAAAATAATATAAAATAAAGGAAAAATAAAAGAAATATATCTTTCGAAATAATCTTCCCTCCAGCAGACTTCTGGTAAAAACTCTGAGAGTAACATGAAATTGCCAATTTCTCAAAAATCTGTCGTTTGCAATTCGTCATTAAAGTGTAAATCCCGCCGCTCATGGATAAAATTAACACACACAACATGCATGGTGTGAACAGCTAGTTTGTAATCCTGACTGAAGGGTTGCAATGACCAAGCTATTGAGCGTGGGCTGAGGAATAACAGGGTTTTCAAAGTTTATTTTACAAAATTTTAGTTATGTTTTTGGAGTGATTTCTCCACTACATGACGCAGTGTCTACATTCAGATGTTTAATTCCTTTGCAGATTAACTGTAAATCAAAAAAGAAAACTTTTATGTACGTGATCGATTGAATTAAACAAATTTGTAGACCAGATATGTATGTCCATTATTTTTACATGCAATTAAAGTCTTTAACAAATATTCCCACAAATTTAGCAGCAATTAATAATTAATTTGATTAAGGAAATAAGGAATAAAGACACGCGTCAATAAAGTTCCCTAAGCTTTAAGAGATAGCACTAATGCGGCATTTAGGTCAACCAGAGATGCTACCCAGCCAATCTTAACCATTGCATATTGAAAAATGCAATCAAATTTATAGGCAAACTTAATTATCATCAAAAGACTTCTAATTTTAAATTTTAAACGTGGCCTTATAAAATTCTAAATATTTTAAACTTTATTGTCTTGACCTTATTTCGCTTTAAAATTAATTAAATTTAAAGAAAATATTTTTACCGCAAAGGGAAATGTTCTCTACCTTAAGTGGTTTTGCAGACAATAATGACATTCTTCATCATCACCAGCGCCACTTATTTTCCCCCTCCGTCCTTGCTACCTAAATCTAGAAACCACAAATAACACAAATATTAACATTTGTAATGGGAAACGCAATAGAATAGAAATTAGATTTTAGAGGAGGGTAGGATGAGGGCATTTAGAGAGTTGATAAAAGTGCTAATTTTGAACATAAATAATCTAAAAAGCTTTTAGACTTAAATACCCAAAAAAAAAAAACAAAAAAAACAAAACAATTTCTAACAAGACCCTTAAAACTGACAAAATATTGTCTTTAAAAAGAATAAATTACAATGTAAATACAAAAACAAAAACCAAATAAACATCTCATCGATAAAACAACAGATAGACAGACAGACAGAACTCACTGGGTCTGGGTCCGTCCATCCATCCATTGTGTGCGTTTAAAGTGAAATAAAATTACCAAATACATCTGAACGACCACACGCACTTTATTTGGCTAAATGGATGCGTTTGTGAAGATGCTCAAGATGTAAATGAAGTTAAAAACGCAAGAGAACCTCAATAGATTTTAAAGATGCTGGAAATGTAACGAAAAGCTCTTAACAAAATGACCCATATTTTCCAGAAATTTTTTCCATTTTTTTTTCTCTCTTCTGTTGTTAAAAGCCCCTTGAAACATAAAACACCCAATAAAACAAAAAACAAACAAAAAAGTTGAATTTAATTTCTCTTCTTCTATTTTTACATCAATTGATTTAATAAAAATTTGTTTATTTTACATTTAAGATTTGTTACATGCATTAAATTCATGAAATAGAAGTTTGGAAGCCAAACACAATGATATTGTGGACGACATACTTAAGTGGGTATTTTATTGGTGTATTTGTTTGATAGCCAGTATTTTAAAAGAATAATTAAATGTCCTCATACCACAAGTGATTGTATGTGAGAAAATTATTGAAATGCCATTGCAATGGAATTGTTTTTTAATTATTTATTAATGTGTGATCACTTCAAGTTTAGTTGAGTGAAACAAGTGGCAGATAAATTTAAATATGAACACTTTAACATAAAAGCATCATAAATTCTCTTCTCAGTGAACGCAGTTACATTTCCCTTCAAATGCAGCAGGCATCTGCCCAGCAAGTTACATTTAATTTGAGAGAAGACACTATTTTAAGTCACCAATTACTGACGGCATCATACCTGCTGATCTATACAAAACATGGTGATACCTTGGCTGCAGAGAATCTATTATTATTTCTGTATTAAGTACGCTCATAATCCTATTAATTGGAGGCCAATTGAAGCGAAAGTCTTATTCATCCCAAAAGCTGGGAGACCACAATTTCCTTTTCTAATCACCTAGGACCCATAAGTTTGATTTCATTCTTTCATTCTTTCTCTAATAACACGGTACGTACGTAATTGGTCATTACAACCCTTCAGTCAGGATTACGACCTAGTTTCTCACACTACTTATGCTGTGTGTGTTAATTTTATACATGAGTGGCGGGACCTATAGTTTAAAGTCGACTCCGCACGACAGATGTTTGAGAAACTTTTCATGGCAATTTTATTTATTCTCAGAGTTTTTGCCAGAAATCTGCTGAGAGGAAGAAATACTTTTTGTATTTTATTTTGATGTCTGGCCTGGGGCTCGAACCTTGGCTTTACGTCTAATAAGCCAACACACTACCTACTAGACCACGGCGACTTCTACTAACACCGTGGACAGTGAAAATACACCCGAGTAACTACATAGTTTAAGTTATTCACAAGGTTGAGTAGAACTAAAAAATACTATTTTTTTATTTTTCTCGAACCTTCGAAACTTGTTTTATTTGATAAAAACGGCTTTTTTGACCTTTTCACACAAAATTATTTATTACCCAAATATGTTTGAACATATTTGAAAAATCCAAAGTTTTTTAGAAAGGCGAGAGATTAGCCTTTTAAACGGTATGCATAAAAATGTGGTTCAAATTTATATGTTATGATATTTGATGGGTTAAACTTGGAAAATTTTGTTTTTATTTATTTCTTCAAGTTTTGCTTTTCTTTATTGCAAAATTTAATTAAAAAATATAACATAAGTGATGACATTCTGAAAGTGCATTATCTTGCGAGAGATTGACACTTCGTTTGATCAAATCGGACAAAAATTGCCGTAGTTATAATTTAAATAGTATAACAGTCGTCTTATATTTTTTATACATGACATCTTATCAAATGAACTTTCAAAATTTCCAAAATTTTCAAAAGTTTTGATGGATCTTGATTGTTTATAAAACTGACAAACTTGAAAAAAATATGAAAAAATTCGCAGTTATCAAGTTTACCTCATCAAACCCCATAGCATATTAAGTCCAATAATATATATATGTATATCGTTTTAAAGGCCCATCTCTCTCCTTTGCAATAAGCCTTAAATTTTGGACATCGGTTCAGAACTGTTTGTGTAATCAATAAATTTGTGCGTAACTATTTTTGTGAGATAAAAAAAGTATTTTTGAGTTCTACTCAACTAACTGAACAACTTGGACTAGGTAGTTACTTGGGTGTATTTAATTTTATGTATTTTATCGCATAGTGTAATCTTTTTAACATAACTGCACTAAAGAAAGGCCCGCTGATACTTTGTGAGTTCCTGCTCTGACGTATAAATACTACTCTCTATCAGTCTTCATTGATGTGCAGCCCGATTTCAACAACGTCCATTTGAAGGTCGTTGGCAGGATTCTCGTTGATACCACTGTAAGGAAGTGAAATCGTTGTAAAGTTCATTGCAAAACTTTAAACCAGAAGAGACATTACTGAGGAAATTCATATGGCAAAAGAAGTAAATAGAGGCACCCCACAATATAAAGTTGTTTTACCCTTGCTTGTGAAATTTCGTTACCGAGAACCTATTATGTTAAGGTATATATATACCCACTCCTTGAGATGCAATCCGGTTTAGATTCATCATCCACCTATCAGCTCTATCGGGTCGATATTGAACCAACCTTGCTTTAGGGTGTTTACGTTTGATAGACGGTGTGCAAACTCCTTTGTTACTAGAATCTGATAAACAAAATAGGCATACAATCAATTGTTATGCGTTCGACTCAAACTAAGGCATTATTTGCTGTACTTTATGACTTTTTATTGAAGAAGATGGCTTAGCTGGTGCAGTAAGCAGTAATGCGGTTAAATCCTGACCTTAACTACACCATGGACTTGCAGTATTTCTGGGAAGACGTTGAAACATTCACATCGATTATATGGTTTGTTGTTAATAGTGAGTTCTGGTCTGGGGATCCGGATGTTCTCAGTTTGACTCTTAAGCTTTATATCGATAGCTTCAAAATGCTGTAGAAAATAGGCTGTTGTGTATTTATTATTGAAGTCGCCGTAGTCTAGTAGGTAGTGTGTTGGGTTATTAGACGTAAAGCCCGGGTTCGTATCCCAGGTCAGACATCAAAACGAAGTATGAAAAAAATATTTCTTCGGCGACTTCCTCTCAGCAGATTTCTGGCAAAAACTCTGAGAGTAAATAAAATTGCCATGAAAAAGTTTCTCAAAAATCTGTCGTTCGGAGTCGACTTTAAACTGTAGGTCTCACTACTCATGCATAAAATTAACATAAGTGGTGTGAGAAACTAGGACGTTGTACAATGGGTCAATTTGACCTCCGGGTACTGTACTTGACAAAGTACACGTCCTCTAACCTAACCTAACCTACATACATAATTGGTCATTACAGCCCTTCAGTCAGGATTACAACTTAGCTTCTATAAGAATACAACAATGGACCTAATCTTTACTGATGAATTCACTCTTTTAAAGTTCGTTTTGAACAACACGATATAAATTTAAAATATTTTTTAATGTTTACATATGCATTGATCTATGACACCATAATGCAAAAGATTTTCATTCGCCACATAATTCATATTCATAAAATGCCTGAAAGTGTGTGTATGTGCGTTTGTGTATATTCGTTATGATTGACTCCCCCTCGTTTGAGTTAATAACAAATTAACTCATTAATTAGGAAATGTTTTGTTGTTGTATTCTTCACTCTACACATTTTATAGAAAATAATTTAAGTTTTATTTTATTGGCTGCATTTGACTTTTACACTCAAGGAGAAAACAAAAAAAAAGTGTAATAAAATGGGGTAGTAGAGGGTGTTAAAATATTTAATATTTATTTATAGCATATATTCGTATGTATGTATGTATGTATGTACATATGTATGCTTGTGTTCTTTTGATATATTTTTTTGGACTATTAATCAAACACAATATTTTTATTTTATTTCTACAAAATTCTTAAAAAAAAATCTCATGAGTGTGTATACTTTTAGACTACTTTCCTAAATGTTTGTCGGTCCTTTACTTTTCTTCTTCTTCTTCGAAACTAGCTGCGTCCGTCTGGCACATAATAGTATATGGGGCTGGCTGGCTGGCTGGCTGACTGATTGTGTATGTTTGTACGAGTATATCTAAAGCATAAAGTGTTAATTGAAAATGGCAATTAAAAGATATGACACAACAACTGCTCGATATTTTTACACTTGAATTGTTACACATGCTTGTGCTACCCCTCCGAAAACGTCATGTCAAGCAGTCGCAGCAATTGTTGTTGCTCTAGATGTGTTTTGAAGTTAAATTTTTAATTGTGCATATCGCTGTACGTGGTATGAAGACGACTACGATGACGATGCTTCTATCACGAGAAGAGCTACGAAGAGTTGGTGTTGATGTTATCATTGTTTATCTTTTGTTGCCATTGTTCTTCTTTTGTTGTTGTGTTACGTCAGTGCTACTGATACCATTTGCCATACCATTGTTGTTTAAGTGTTGTAAATGTGGCATGTTTTCCAGTGGAGAGTTTGTTTCTGTTTTCTCCAGGCTTTATTTTATTTATTTGTTTATACTGCATTTAATGATGAAAATTGTCATGGTTTGAGGGCAACATATATTTAGTTGGGGGTTTATTTTTGAACACTTACAATTTGCAAATATTTTTCAAATATTTAATCGTCTTTATTGGTGATAATTTGAAGCCGTTTGTTAAATATAAGAAAGAATTTTTGAATTTAGAATTTTAATTGATTTTTATTCTGGCTTCAATATTTTGGAAATTGAGTCTGAATTTTGTTCCAAACAAAGCATTTTTTATTTCAGTACCAATTAAATTAAGGGTTAAGGAAGCCAATCTATTCCACTGTAATCTGCCCATAACATTCACCCTTTGTATATCTTCTACATACATACATACATAATTGGTCATTACAACCCTTCAGTCAGGATTACGACCTAGTTTCTCACACCACTTATGTTGTGTGTGTTAATTTTATACATGAGTGGTGGGACCTACAGTTTAAAGTCGACTCCGAACGACAGATTTTTGAGAAACTTTTTCCTGGCAATTTTATTTACTCTCAGAGTTTTTGCCAGAAATCTGCTGAGAGGAAGTCGCCGAAGAAATACTTCTTGTATTTTGTTTTGATGTCTGGCCTGGGGCTCGAACCCTGGCTTTATGTCTAATAATTGTAATGACCAATTATGTATGTTTAGAGACGGTTGTCCACTTGATCTAACCAAACATATCGCCTACATCTAGCATTCTTTCCTC
The DNA here is from genome assembly GCA_932273835.1 of Sarcophaga variegata. Classification (NCBI taxonomy): domain Eukaryota; kingdom Metazoa; phylum Arthropoda; class Insecta; order Diptera; family Sarcophagidae; genus Sarcophaga; species Sarcophaga variegata. The sequence continues at coordinate 99,651,195 of OW026361.1, forward strand.
ACATAGAAGTAATCAGGCTTCTTGAGGAAGTCTTTTACACTTTTAGTTCTAGACTGAAGTTGGTGGTAAACTCTATGCTTCATACTGAAACGTTACCTTTCGCTTTATTTGTCTGTCAACTTCTAGAATATTACAGTTAATTTGTTATTGTATTTTTGCTAGAGAACTGTAGAATGATAGATGGATTACATTGGGAATAAAAGGATGTAAAAAAGAGGTGGATTATGTAGCCGATGTCTAACTGATAACATGTCAGAAAGAACAGAGGAAACTCACGTATGAATACATATGTCCATCTCTGATTGAATTACAATATGCAACAACCGATAAAAGATTATAACCAATTGTGCTACTTAGGCAGCATTTAATCCATAAACGGTAAATTAGAATTAGAATAGAAACGAATACAGAAGTCCAAGCATAATAAATTGGATATGTTCGACGCAAACGTGAAATCTATGCTTCATTGTGGCTATGAAATCCTAACTTCAGTGATGTCTTCTCTGAATAAGTAAAACCATTATTCAGCAACATAATGTATTCAAGGTTACACTCAAGGTCATAATATTTTAAAAATCTAAGTAAGTAGTGCTATTCATATGAATTTGTTCAAAAATTCTGAAAATGTTCATTTAATGTCAAAGGCCTTATAAGACTTAATAAAACATATTGTCTAAATTAACTTCACCTTTACTTATGATCTCTTAGTTGAAAACAATAATAATAATAATAAGAAGCCATATGTATAAACATTATATCATCAATAATCTTATATTTTATGGTTGTCATTGTGTGATTCTTACTAAAAATAAAATGATTCACATGTTCTTAAGACTTTTGAAGAAGAAATAAAATATAAAAAAAATTAAAATAAAGTATAAAAATAACTTGAAAAAATTTGCTTAATTCTTTTGGGAGTGTTAAAAGCAAAAAGGTTAATGAATAGGTGTGTTCACCATTATTAATTCAATATTTATTAACGTTTGAAAAATTTTAATTTTATTGTATTAGAAATAGATCTGCGTAAGATAATTGTTATTGCAAGAATTTAATGTCAAATATTGTTCTTTAAAAAGGTGTTCCAATGGCATGAATTATCGCGTATAGTCAGCAACAAATTCTTTTTAACCGGATGCCAGAACATAAGAGGCACAAAGTTAATGATGTGCCGGATATTTATATAAAAGGGGGGCTGAAGTGGTCTTTACTGGACCCATTATATCTATTGAACTTAACAGGACTCTTCTAAAAGAGAATATATGGAATTGGCACCACTTGAATTGAACACATATTGGAATGAAATCATTGTTTTTGTACAATTCAAAATCTTTTTCAGGTTTGACCCTTAGTCTTGAAGATATTTTTGGTGGCACCTAAAGCTAATCATGACTAAAATATGTACCAGGATATGCGATATTATTATCGGATTTTGCTACCAGGACGAGGAGTCGATAGATCACTGTGTAGCACTGAGCGAAATATGCGTTGGGTGAAAAGAATTTACTGTCACACATGCATGCATGCATAATTGGTCACAAAAACCCTTCAGTCAGGCTTACGATCTAGCTTATCACACTACTTATGGTGTGTGTGCTGACTTAATCTATGAGTGGTGGGACCAACAGTTTAAAGTCGATTCCGAATGACAGATTTTTGATAAACTTTTTCATTGCAATTTTATTTCCTTTCAGATTTTTTCCTTGAAATATGCTGAGAGGAAATTGCCGAAGAAATATTTTTTCATGTTTCGTTTTGATGGAGATGTCTTTCTTGTTATTTGAAACGAGTCTTTATGAGTTTAATAAGACAACACACTACCTACTAGAGTACGGCTTCTACTAATTTGCTGACACTGACATTAAAGGAGCTGGCATAGGCTGAGTATAAGATAGAATTCCGTGCCCTTCAGCCTTGTGAGCATTTTCAGCCATGTTTCACATTAAGTGTCGAGATCTTTTCATTGGAACTTTGACCATCTTCTTCTGCAACTTTTTTATTGAAGTATATCCGTTTCTCCACACGACGTGTACTTTGTTTAATAAATTGTACCTCAACAGGCTAACAGCTCTTAAAATTTCATACTCTACTGATATTTCCCACTACCGTAAATTAATGCTTAAACTTTACTTAAAATTCCTCTTTTAAATACCCCAAAAATGTATTCATCGGTTTGTGCAAGCAAGCTTGCTTTTGTACCGTAAAGTAGCACGTCTTATCAGTACACAAAAAGACCGAAGTTACTCCTCTTTCTAGTTGAATACAGTAAAAATAAGTGTATCGCGTCATGAAGGATTTAAAGCCACTTAGGACACATGTTAATGGTACCGAGGATAATTCACTTCTAATAAAAGCTTAGGATACTAAATAGGAATTGTGCAAGGTAGATGCCCGTCACAATTTGAAATCACTAAAGAGTTTTCCTTAAGAATTATGTTGCATCTGCAGACGTTCGTATTGATTGATCCAATGTTTTAATGCATTGGACAGTGACAATCAGCATTCATCATTGGTATGACAAGGAAGATAACTTCAGTAGAGTGGTGAAAGTTTTGCCAATACTTCGAAGAAGAATTTTCCAATACTATGTGATGATTCTGGTAAATATCCAGAAGGCATGTAACCAGGCATTATCTAGTTAGCAAGATGTTATGTTGCCTGACAGACTGCATTTTGGCTTTCATATGTAGGTGATCCATATTTGTCATCCTGATTCATCTGGCCACGATTACATGCCTTTTTATTTTTGGTAGTCTGTTGAACTTCTTTTCTGTTTGCTTTATTTTTACTATGAACTGAATGCCCCTAATATTCTTACTATTTTTTTTTTTTTTGTATAATAAATAACCATGCATTTGTTTAATAAACAAATCAACAACAAAAAACCATCTTAACCAGTTCCACGTAATATTTTCGCCTCTTAAATTTTTTTTGTTTTTTTGCCAAAAACAAAAAAGGTGTCAGTAATGTTTTTCAGCTTTAATCCTCTCGACAACATTGATTCATTTTGAATTATTTAATGACACACATTAATTAACGATTTTGTTCTGTTTTTTCTTTTTTTTTTTCTTGTCGTTATTTTTCGGTAGACTTCATAAATAATTTCAACGACAAACGTTGTTGTCATTCCATGTAGTTTTTTTTCATTTGTTTTTGCCACTATATTTTGCTTGGTTTTAAAGTGGCTTCCTAATTTGAATTTTGTGGTTTCGTTTTTTTTTTCTTACTCGCTGCTCCATTAAATATTCAGTATTCAGTCTTGTTTAAGAATTTATGGGATTGTAGGTTTCGTTAACGTTGTTGTTGATTTTTCTGGTCAGTCGTTTCAAATTAAGAAAAAATATTGTTTTTGTTTTTGTTGTATTTATGCGTTTTGATTTTAAGTCGAATTTCTTTGAAAATGTTCAACCAAAATTCAAAAACCTTTTGTTTCACGTTAATACACATGATTGAGATTTTTGGTACGAGAGTTTGAAGCTTAAAGAAGAGAGTTTTGTTCTCCAGTAATTTAGGGAGTTAAGAACGTGAACTTACATACATACATTCATACATACATACATATGTCCCTGATGTAACCCTTTGGATGAAGAACAAACATTGCGAGCTGAACTACTACGTGACCCAGTTCCTAACTGGTCATGGGTGCTTCAGGAAGTACCTGCACAGATTTGGTAATGACAATTCCCCTATATGCCCAAACTGTGTAGATGAGGAGGAAGATGCGGAGCATATTCTAACATGCTGCCCCAGATTTAGATGGCCCGGAGAAACGAGTTTAGGACCAAACCGGATTCTATGGAGTCAATATAGTCAGAGAATGGCTGAAGTAATGCTAGAACTCCGAAGACTGGAGGAACGGGGGCAAAATTTGACTTAATGTGATAAAGCTTTCAAGCTAACCAGCCCTCCGTGAAGAAATAACTTACGGCAGTCCCGCGGGAGGAGAGTGGTTGAAGTGTGTAGGGGTGGGTTTAGTACGTAGGCACCAGTGATGGTGAATCGTGCACTCTTTTGTTGGAACAAAAGTGTCTTACGAAGATTCCCACCTCCGGCTCAAGACAAAAAAAAATACATACATACACACATACATATGTACGTACATACATGCCTACATACATACATGTATAATTGGTTATTAAAATTCTTCAGTCAGGATTAGGACCTAGCTATTCACACCACTTATGCTGTGTGTGTTAAATTTATACATGAGTGGCGGGACCTACAGTTTAGAATCGACTCCGAACGACAGACTTTTGATGGCAATTTTATTTTACTCCCAGAGTTTTTACCAGAAATCTGCTGAGAGGAAGAAATATTTTTTCATATGCGTTGCGTTGGATATGTCTGACATGAGATTTAAACCGAGCCCTCAAGTCCATTATTATTTTCCTTAATACCTTAGCAAATAAAATTTACACAAATTGGCCACCATTTTTACATTTTATTTTTCCAATATTTAAGAAAATTCGTTGAACCCTCTCTAGACATAGAAAAAATCGTAAATGACTGCATTCTACCGCTTTCGCCGACAGTCTCAATTAAAATCTCATAAAAAAAATAAATTCTAAAAGTACAATATATTGCGCGAATATATTCTTGAATTAAATTGTCAGAAAATTAGCACAGTAATGCTTAAATTAATTACTCCATGTGCGCTCTTGTTGGCGGCTATTTGTTTCATTGTTTTTTTTTTTTTTGTTTTTTTGGTTATACTTGAAAAATTTATCGCTTTGAAAAAATCTTAACACCAGACTGAAACAAAAATAAATTCTCAAGAATTTGTTGTGCCAACATTAAAACGGAATGGAAAAAACTGCACTTTTATGTTAAAATTTATTTTTAAAAATTTTTCACTTTTTTTCGCCTTCTTTCTTTCGTATTTTTTGGGTGGAATTAATGAAGATTGTCTTAATTTGCAACAAAACAAAACAAAAAACAAACAAACGCAATTGATTAATTTATGAGCTTTATAAACGAGTCAACGCCTTTGTAGAAATTTTTTTCCAACAGATTAAATTTAAAAGTATTTTCATGTAAACAAATTCAATTTTTTTTGGTTTTTTTTCTTCCTGTATTTGATGACCCATACAACCTGATGCCAAAAAAATAAATAACAGACGTTGAGGAAACAAAAAAAATTAAAAATTTTTTTTGGAAAGTTTATAGTATAGAATTGTTTTAAGAAAACATTTCTTTATTGATGAACACAAAATATTCAAATAAAACTACCGGGAAATAACTCAAGTCAATTAAAAAATATGTATGCATGTACATATGTATATACCATAGTATAGCATTCAAACTACAAGTCATTCATTCTTTTATTAATTAACTAAATCAACATTAAGGAATTCCTTACAATGAGCTTCATTAGGAAAACATTGTCCTAAAAAGGAGGGCAAACTTAAGGCTGGTAAAAAGCTTTTAAAGAAGCTAAAAAATGTATAAAGTATAAAGAAATTGATGAAAACTTTGAAGACTTGGTTCAACTTCATCGAATCATCTTAAGGATGATTGCGGATAACATTGCTCTTTGTAGTATTCACTGGAATTTATCTTAAGGAGTAAGTTGTATTGATTAACAATAGATGCCTCTGTCAAGAAAATAATCATTTCATCAGATTCCAATGCTCTCTGATATTTCTCGTTTTCAGAACTCCTGGCATAGGATAGATTCTCATTGGCCGTGTTATTGCAATAAATGATAAGATTCTGGGTCTTATCGAACTCCATCTAAGCTGTTTTCAAATACATTTTGCTAGTAACGTTATCGCTCAATAGGTCTAAATTATCCTAACCATCATGTTATACATTGAGTGCATGATTGTTAGATTGAATCCTCAAGATTTATTCACACTACCTATGGTATAATTCGCTTTCCTGGAAAAGTTATCTATATAAGATGGGAATTTACTATCCAGTTATACTCCCAGATATTTTGTCTCCAGTTTCCGTCATATTACCCTACCCAGGAGGTAAATATTTTGCAATTGGGGATGTTTTCTCCTTTTCATAAATGCTGCTATTGTGATCTTACACTGATTTATGTTCACTTTTCAGCATCGACATAAAATCCCAAGCCCTCTCAGAACAGTGCCACAAGGAATCTCTTAACATATGCTTCTAGCTATCGAAACTTTTCAGCTGCATATCCCTGACATACAATGCCCAGTGGTCAAACCTTGCATTGTTGCCCTGCGCTTGAATTTGCAGATCACGTCATCAGTTCTCTGTCACAAACATACATAACACATAATTGGTCATTACAACCCTTCAGTCGGGATTACGACCTAGTTTTCCACACCACTTATATTTTTTGTATTTTGTTTTGATGGCTGGCCTGGGGCTCGAACCCTGGCTTTACGTCTAATAAGCCAACACACTACCTACTAGACTACGGCGACCTCATCAGTTCTTTGCCAAGAATTGAATATCTCATGATCTCTACCCATGATCTCTACCCTATTCAATATTTTTGTCCATAAGCTCGTAAGGAGAAACATCAAACGGGCGTTATATATCAAAGGCAGAGCAAATGGTCGCCTCATTGCCGACCAAGGACTCTATAAGCTCTGTCTCAATTGATCTGCCAGCGTAGGATGTAGGAATACACTTTTCAATACATCACATCTTATGTAGCTGTTGTCTGTTAATGATGGACATTGGTAACCTAAGCCACTTCACCACAAGTTCCGATTGGTTCAGACGTTAGGAGAAGTCTTAAACTGTCGTATCACAATGGACCTTTTGTAGCCTTAGTGTATATAGCTAATTGACCTACCTATCTATGTAGCTGTCCAGAGATTTCTCAATTGTTTTCGCCATGAATGACACGAGGCTGCTTCTTTGCAATTGCACCACTTGTAGTTCTAGTCAAACCACAAAAGAATAGAATACCATACCTCCGTATCACTTTGAATTGACGGTAAAGATTTTTCCAGATTTTTAAGTCGTCGTGGTCTAGTAGGTAGTGTGTTGGCTTATTAGACGTGAGGCCTCGGTTCAAACCCCAGGTCAGGCATTTCCAACTAAACGAAATATGACAAAATATTTCTTCGGCGACTTCCTCTCAGCAGATTTCTGACAAAAGCTCTGAAAGTAAATAAAATTGCCATGAAAAGTTTCTCAAAAATCTGTCGTTCGGAGTCGACTTTAAAAATGTAGGTAGCACCACTCATGTATAAAATTAACGCACACAACATAAGTGCTATGAGAAGCTAGGTCGTAATCCTGACGAAAAGTTGTAATGACCAATTATGTATGATTTTTTCAGGGAAATTTGTGAAAAAATACGGCTCAAAAAGTCAGTTTGGCTTTTCCACTATCAGTTCTACTTTCGCCTAGTCTCTGACGCGACAATTTTGCTTTGTTGGCGCAACTATCGAGTTACAAATTTGCTTCATCGCTGAAGAAAATATTATTCTGGTGAATCCCTTGCTCGGTAGATCGATTATGATGATTATAATCAATCTGTAATGCTCGAAAAGAGGGTCCATAAGTTTTAACTTTCTCAAGTGTTTTTAGATTGTTAAATGAAATATACTCCTAAAGAGCAAACCCTTCTCTAAATAAGTCACCCATCATAGGTTTTGAAACCATGTAGAAGATAACCCCATAAAATCACTCAGAAAGAATACTTGATGATAAGAGTGGATTTTTTTTAATCTTAGGTTAGGTTGGGGGACGTGTACTTGTCAATTAAGAAAAGTACAGCACCCGGAGGTCGAATTGACCCATTGTACAACGTCCTAGTTTCTCACACCACTTATGCTGCGTGCGTTAATTTTATATATGAGTGGTGGGACCTACAGTTTAAAGTCGACTCCGAACGACAGATAATTAAGAAACTTTTTCATGTTCATTTTATTTACTCTCAGAGTTTTCGTCAGAAATCTGCTGAGAGGAAGTCGCCGAAGAAATACTTTTTGTATTTTGTTTTGACGTCTGGCCTGGGGCTCGAACCCTGGCTTTACGTCTAATAAGCCAACACACTACCTACTAGACTACGGCGTTTTCAATCTTGGTAATGGTAACTTTAGTAGTGATAGTTTACAATGTTCTGGCAGAAAGGAATGAATGAAAACATTTTAGAAAAATAAATTCAGAATTCCATAATTAAATCTATGCGCTCGGACTATCTTTATTGAACCATTTTTTAAATCCTGAAGAAAATTTTGTATTTTTAAAAAATTCAAGCGAAATTCAAAGTATGTGATTTTAATTTTCCAAAAATTAAATCTTCTGCAGCACTGACTGCTTTTACAAATAACTTTCTTATGTATTCAATAAAGGTTTTAAGTTTTCGGTAAGATTTCCTGTTTTGAGTAACAATAACTTACTCTGTAAACGGTATACAACAAAAAAACCAACACGTACAAGTAACGCAAATAAGAACAAGAACAAGATAAACGAACGAAACGAAAAGAAGAAAAAAACTCTCACATGCACCTAATGTAATGGCGCCAACTGATATCTTATCATTGGCGTCGTACAGCACCACCAGGCCATTCAAAAAAAGGTTCAGCACAACTGAAGAGATGAAATATTTAGGATGTGAAAGGACGAAGTGAAATAAAATCAACAAAAACAAAAAAAAAAAATAACCAACTGAATCAAGAATAAAATGTCAGGCAATCAATTGTTGTCTTAAGGAGACTCTGTGCTCTGGTGTAACGTAACGTACGGTACGTGTATGTCTGGGAGATGCAGTGATGGACAGAAAACAAATGCACTTGAATGACACTTGTAAGTATAAACAGAAAGATTGCCATCAGTATCAACTGATTTTTTTTCTTCTTCTGCTACTTCTAGTGTTGGGGTTTAAAGATAGCAGGAGACGACTGTTGTGCAATTGTATAAATCCTTAAAAGGATATTGTTGTTGGTAGTATAAATGTATGCTGGTGTTTGAGTGCATTTATTTCTTAAGTATAATCATGTGTAAAAGATGTATGTCAAGAGTTCAATTATTTAGAGAGCAAAAATATAGACAAACAAACGAACGAACGTAACATAATGACATCAATTGTTTAAATGATATACGATTTAAAGATATTTTTGTAAGAGAAAATAAATTTATAACAAAAATAAAATTAAAATTGACAGAAAATAGTGCGTGTTTACATTAGACATTTACTAACTAACATGGAAGACTTTAGCTTTAGCTGGCAGCACGGCTGTAGGCATCACTTAATTTAATTTATTCAGCACTAAAGATTCCTTAAGCCAATGTTATTCAAATTTTCTAATAATCATTACATTTTAAATATTATAACTTTAACCCTGGACGATTAGGTTACTCATCATTTTTGTACATTAAGGTTAGTCTTATTAGTTGGTTTTGGTCGTGATGTTATCTCAACCACAGTGGCCATGCTTACAGGTCTTTGTGTCATGAATAGACACGCGGAAAGGATGCGGCCCCATTTAACGACTTCTGCCGTGAATGCAGATCCGCTGAGGAAGAGGAGACTGTTATCCACTTTCTTCGTCAGTGCCCGTCTCTTGCTAGGTGTATGTAAAGGGTCCGCCAAATAACTTTTTTTTGAAAATGCTTTAAAAAAACTACTGAATATTTTCTCAAATTCTTTTTTTATTTGAAAGTACAATCCTTCCGGTTAATAATGGAAAATAATTTCATTCAAATGGCTGCCTGGGCTGGCCATGCAGTAGCCTACACCAGAAGATGCCGATTTTGGCAAAAAAAAAATCATCTTTTCAGATGAAGCTCATTTTGATCTTGGCGGGTATGTAAACAAGCAAAATTGTCGCATTTGGGGCACAAAAAACCCGCACGCATACATTGAAAAGCCAACGCACTCAAAACGAGCCACTGTTTGGTGCGGATTTTGGTCCAGGGGCATAATTGGGCCATTTTTCTCCGAAAATGAGCAAGGAGTGGCCGTCAAAGTCAATGGCGATCGTTATCGGCCCATGTTGAACGAATTTTTGTTCACAAAAATTGAAGAGGAGGATATTGGCAACATTTGGTTTCAACAGGACGGCGCTACGTGCCACACAGCCGAAGTTACACTCGATTTTTTGCGCCCTGTTTTTGAAGATCGCATTATCAGCCGCAGAGCTGTTGTCATTTGGCCACCTCGGAGCTGCGATTTGACACCGTTGGACTATTATTTGTGGGGTGCCGTCAAAGATAAGAGTTACGCCGACAAACCAGAGGAAGCTGGAGAATCCATTGGTGAAATACAGCTGCACACAATCGATAATGTGCTTAAAAATTTGACCGATCGTGTAGGCTACTGCATGGCCAGTCGGGACAGCCATTTGAATGAAATTATTTTCCATTATTAACCGGAAGAATTGTACTTTCAAATAAAAATAGAAATTTGGGAAAATATTCTGTAGTTTTTTAAAGCATTTTCAAATAAAAAAATGTTATTTGGCGGACCCTTTAGATGTAGGTTATTTGGCTCCCCATTTCTTGTCAGCTTGACGGATCTATCGTCCATTGATGTCAAGGATATAGCTTCGTTCATCAAACTTTATGGCTGGTTTTCTAGTGTAGGGTAGTCGTGATTTTGATGTGCAGCCCTTGCGCTGACCAACTTCTTCCTCTCCTCTGATTTTTTTGGTGGAACGTGGTCAGTACAGGGACTGCGTTCACCCGTGGCATCACAACGGGCCGCTATGCGTGCTCAAGTGAGCTTTGTGATATCAGAACTACCACTCCGTTACTAGGTTACCACTAGGTTACTCTCCGTTGAATCGACGAACACTTTAACCCTAAATGGTTACTATTCGTCGAATCGACGAAGCTCTTTTACTCTTTATCATATAATTCTTTTATGTTTGACCAAATTTCGCTCTTTTTATCAACAATGTTGGTAGATAACGAAAGCTTGTAGTGAGTAAACGTACCCTGGCCACCCATTTTTTTAATCCTGGATGGTCATTTTTGTACAGTAAGGTTACTCTTCGTTGAATGGACGAACAAAAAAATTTTTTTTCGTCTACTTGCTGCAAGCTTTCATTATGAACTAATGTTGTGGAAAGAAAGAGCAAAATTTGGTCAAACATAAAAGAAAGAATAAATGTTCGTCGATTCGACGAACAGTAACCGTCCAGGGTTAAGTCAATTACTGATTTGTTACTAAATTTTAGAAGATTTTTCCTTACAAAAATATTAAATTTCTTTAAACAAACAACAATACCTTCAGTTTAATTATTAGCTGGCTTTTAATCAACTCAATGTGTCATAAATAAGATCAACGTGATTGGTATACTCGTATAAAGATATCAAGAACCATTTGATATTAATCTACTACAGATCATCTTCATAATAAAATAAAATACAACACAAAAGAATTCTTATAGAAGACGGCATCCATGAAAGGAAAAACCTTAACGGAAAAGGAAGTAGAACAACATGGAAACCCCAAAAAACCTTTTTATCACTTAAAAACAAAATATATTCTCTGGTAATAAATTGAAAATAATAATAATAAAAATATATGTTTTATTGAAACAAAAAACAGAACAATAGAATTTGGTATAAAACTCCAGAACAAGTCTCATCATTGCCATCATCATTATCGTTATGATCACAAGAAAAAATATAAACCACCTGAGTTTAAAGGAATGAATGACATTTAACAAACGTGTAAAACGAAAAAGAAAAATTGTGGTTCGTATTAGTATTCCATACGAGGGTAGTTCAAAACACCACCTACGTCACTTAACTCTAAGGTGTGCTTTTGTCGAGGAAAAGAAAGTTCTCAGTGAATATTTGTTGTGGTAAAAACAGTTTTTTAGTTTTAAAGAAGTCAGAAACTTGCTTTCGAAAACCTGACATTATTTGTAACTTGCTGTTGACAGCATAAGAAGCATTGTGAAAACTCTGCTACATATATATGTAGATACATACATGCAAAATCGGTTATTACAACCCTTCAGTCAGGATTATGACCTAGCTTGGCACACCACTTTTGCTGTGTGTGTTAATTTGATACTTGAATGGTGGAATATACAGTTTAGTCGACTCTGAACAACAGATTTTCGAGAAACTTTTCACGGCAATTTTTTTTACCGTCAGAGTTTTTGCCAGAAATCTGCTGAGAGCAAGTCGCCGAAGAAATATATATTCTTATTCGTATTGTTGGAGATGTCTGAACTGGGGTTTGAACCGCCGACTCACTTCTAATAAGCCAACACACTGCCTGCTTGCCTATTGCTACGTGACAAATATTTTATCAGAGAAATATTTTTTATCATCGCTGTACGGAATATATTTCATTACGATTGCCTTTATTATCATTATCTGATCGGGCATTATAAGCCCAAAGGAGCAGTATAGGTATCACTTACAGTCCAACAAGTTGATTCTGTAATATGGAGGGCGAATTGCCAATACCCGCGCTTTTAACTTGGGCGATGTATCAGAGGAAAACACCTAAGTGCTTATTAGTTAATAGGTTTGGAGTTATTCTAAGTAGCTCTGCATTCATTCTGCAATGAAAATAAATGAAGACAAACTACAGAAATGATCGTGTGAAGTACGGTATTTGAGGCGGACATATGTAGTTGAAACCGGGGACCTACCTCCTATGGACAGTCAAATAGCAATCAAAGCGTTGGGATTTCAGCTCGTCAAATCAAATGGCGTCAGGAGTTCAATGGACTCTTTACAACGTATATGTCGGCACAAAACCCGCCTCTACTGGGTTCCACATCACTGTAGCATACAGGGAACTGAAAAGGCGGACGAACTGGCACGAAAGGTATCGGAGATATCTGAAGAGGAGACGATATAGGGGATATATGTGACCCTACAAGAATGCTTTTAGAAATTGGAAAAAACAGAATGAAACTCTACAGACCGTGGGTGGCCCTGCATACCCGTTTGCCGAATTTCAAAACTACTATGTCTAGTACTGCAAGGCGGAAGAGCCTGGAAATTAATTGAGTTTGACAAGAAAATGGTTCAAATACTAACAGGAATTCTAACGACATACTGCGCTGACAAGCTCGGTCCGTTCCAAAAGAATTATTGCAGAAGCTGTCATGATGTTGAGAAAATGAAATTGATGCAACACCTTTTATGCGAGTGCTCTACTTTTCAGGACAGCTTTTGGACGACAGAACGTTGCGAGATCTGGACATGGTGGCGAACTTGACACTAAGGGAACTAGCCGGTTTCATACGGTGATCGGGGTTGATCATGGCAAGGGCGCTTACATCACACTGGATAACACAATTGGTCATATGGCCACCGAATGAACTTGTCTGTGAACGGCAAGCTACCCGTTAGCCTAATCTAATCTGAGGTTAGTCAGGGCAAAAGGGTTAAGGACATATTATATGGAAATCTTTAATAAACTACAATAGATTTGTGTACCGATACATCGGATTAGAAACATCAGATTAAAAATTAGTTAACGGCATGTACAGGCCTGTATAATTTTTCAGGTTCAGAAGAACAGGGTCCCTAGTACTGTAAAATATATGACAGTACAGCCAAAAGCTTTGTCAAAATATTCTTTTTTCAAGAAAAAAAATCGTGAGCGGTCTTCATAACCAAGATTTCCGTATTCTTGCAGTTCAAGCAAATTTCTTTGGAATAAAATCATACCGCCATCTACAAAATTATAATGATTCACAGCACTTCACACAAAGCCCTCGCATGCACTTGTTTTATTATTGCTGTTGTAGCATTTCAAGAGGATCACATTTCACATTTTCAGGTGTCAACGATAAGAAATCTTAATACTTTGAAATCTACCAATGCTAAGCAGTTGAGTTTTGTTTTGTATGCAATCCGAAGAAAATACGCTGTGTGGCGGTACAAGAATTATATTTTATTTCTTGTTTTTTTTTCTTTTCACATTGTTTTTATTATTGTAGTTTTGGATTATTTTATTTGCCTGGTTGGTTGGTTGGTTAGTCTGGCTGTTTGTCTGCCTGTCTGCTTGTCTGACACTGCGTTCGGTGTTGCAAGTTTCAAGTGAAAGAAAAATAAAAAAAATCTACACAAACAAAGTCAGCGACAGCACACTCCCGGTGTGGTCTGGGTATCAGTTTTATTTCATTTTATTTTCATTTAATTTCTTTATGGTTTATTTGTTTGTTTGTTTGGTCTTCCTCCGATTTCTCATTCCTTTTAACAAATATTTATTCATTATAAACAGAAATTTTCTTATAAAACACAACCATAATCCACAGCATATTGATATGAGCGTATGTACTTAAGGCATTGCCATAGATTTAAAGGGAATAAAATTGCTTATCAATTGTAAATATATACTTACGTATGTAAGTATATAAGTATGCAAACATGAGTAGGAGTAGCAAATCATAATTGATCAAATATTGAAAGAAAAAAATGCAGTCTTCTGCTTTTGCACAATTATAGACGGTTTTTAAGGAAATAAAGAAAAAGTTAATCAAATTAGGTATTCAAGTTCCATAGCATTTAACAATAATTATGTACAGACAGACCGGCTGTATGAAAAATATTTAAAAAAAGAATTCTTTTTAATTAAATGATAAGGCTTATGTTTGCTTATAAAAACTTTTGATTTCTTAACTGTCATTGAAGGGAAACAATATTTGTTTATGAAAACAATATTCAAAAACGTATAAAGTAGTAGGTAGCATGTGCAGTGCCGGGAGTAGGAAGCATGTGCATGCAGTTCAAAGCCACTAATTCGTCAATGGTCTTATTTATTCTAAAAACATTACATATATATTGGCTTTAAATTAAAATCAAACTAATAATCAAATGCTTTTAATATTTTCTCTCGTTATCTATGAGAATAATGCGAGTAATTTCATAATGTTCAATTGCTGCTCAATATGTTGTTAAGTCTTTTGTTCATCGGCAGGAAGAACTTGGGCAACTAATTTTCAGCCACTCCACTGTAGCATAATTTTTCTAGCATCAAGCTTGAGGGCATAAAAAAATGGCAGTCTGGTCAAGACTATATGTGAAGACATCAAAACTTTCCTAAAAAGTTGTCACATTTTCTGATGTTCAATTCTGGTCGCTTTTCTCTTTTTTCTTTGTTCAAATGACCAATTTATAAAGAGTATACACATAGCCACAAAAGTACACATACGGATAACAAATTTCAGAAATTTTTTTAACTAATCCGTTTTCGTTTAAAATCTTTGTAATTGTCTGACAACTTTCCTCGATTTTAAAACAGTCTTGGTTAAAAAATTTCTGAAGTTTGTTAACTTTTGTGGGCCTGATGTACACTTAACAGATTTCAGAAATTTTTTAACCAATCCGTTTTTTTTTTTTGTAAATATTTATAATTGTCTGACATCTTTCTTCGATTTTAAGACGGTCTTTTGCTTTGGTTCAGAAATTTGTGAAATTTGTAAATCGGATGCATATCTTTGTGGGCCTGTGCAGGGCCGCAATTCAGTTCAATTTAAGAAATTTTTTAACCAATGCAAAAGACCGTCTTAACATCAAGGAAACTATAAAGATTTTCAACGAAAACGGATTAGTTAAAAAATTTCGGCAATTTTTTAACCGTACGTATAATTTAGTAACTGTGTGTATATCGGAATTAATCAGAATTAGTACCACCCATCATCATTAATAATTTGTGCATAAACCTTCGTTTTCACCAGTGGTCCAGAGGATAGTGTAATAAAAATAACTTCTACCTCTTTGTCTAGTTCTGTTAAACACATTCCAGTTTTCCAATATAGTGGCCATGTCGAGTGTTCGTCGCGTAATAAGATAGGTCGCAAGTCACATTTTTTATTTAAAGATGATAATTCATGACGGTGTATAAACCTTGTCCCTATCGCATATAAGGTTCTTACAGGCGTATTGTGTGAACGACTAAAGCTACTCGTCAAAACACTCATTGGACCCTATCAGTGCGGCTTCTGACCTGGCAATTCTACCATCGATCAGTTCCTCACACTACGCCAATTCATAGAAAAGACCCACGAAAAACAAGTCTACACACACCATCTTTTTGTCAACTATAAGGCAGCCTTCGATAGCCACATAAGCGATCGTGTTTTTGCCGCAATGCCTGAGCTCGGTATATCTGCGAAGCTGACAAGGCTATGCATAATGATGTTGACCAATTCCTGCAGCCCCGTCTAGGTAGGAATGAACCTCTCCGATACCGTTCGAGGTTTCAGAGAAGGCGATCCCTTATCATGCAACCTCTTCAACTTCGTCATGGAGAGTGGTCTGCGAAAGGCGAGAGTGCATCGCAATGGTACAATTTTTCAAAAAAGCGTCCAGTTGCTTGCGTACGCTGACGACATTAACATCATAGGGCGTACTAAGCGAAATGTTACTGCTGCCTTTAGTGCTATTGAGCGGGAGTGTAGTAAAATAGACATGGCAGAAAATGAGGGCAAAGTAGAGACGTGCAGCGTATTGATTCTTAGATTACGGCCGGTAACCATACTTTTTATATAGTAAAGGAATTTATTTATCTTGGCTCTGCCGTTACCAGTCTGGAGCTCAAGCACAGGATCACTTTGGCCAACAGGTGCTACTATGGTCCCAATAGCCAATTGAGTAGCAGAGACCTCTCTCGTACGACAAAACTAATACTCTACAAGACGCTCAACCTACTCGTGCTTCTTTATGGTTCAGTGCGAGTTGGCGATGATTTCTGCATCCGATCCAACAGTGAGCTCCGTAACGACATGCTCAGCCATGTCGTTCGAATGGAGGAGGATGCTCCGACGAGACGGGTATTTGAGGCGGAAGTCGGCGAGGAGGACGACCTTGTATGAGTTGGAAGGACCAAATCGAGGAAGCCCTGTCATCGATTGGTGTGACCAAGTGGCGTAGGCGCGCAAAAACCCGTTAATCGGGTTGTTAATGGCCATTTAAGTAAGTAATTCATGAAGTCATTAAGCCATCAAACATAGCGCTATTTTGATGAGGCAGCCTTTATGAATTTATTTAAAAAGGAAAAATTTAACAATAAATAACAAACGTTACGATTACATTTCATTGCCATTTTTATAGTCAATTCTTTTGACGCTAGATCAACGCACGTGCTATGCCATTGGCCAATTACGAAGGCACGTTGAAATTTTAATCACAGCCCGCTACGTTTCAAATCTTTCATTACGGGTTTCCAATCTTTAACGATGAATAAAGTAAAGTATGTGTGAAATATCACGGACATTTTTATACGTCTTAAAGTTTTCTTCATGTCATTATGTGTGGAATATAACACCGTTCACCATCGTTTGTGCGCTGGAAGCAGCGTATCCGATATGTTCAAGGATGTGTGGCCTAGGTTGTGATAGCTTTTAAAGCCGTCGTGGTTTATTTACATGCACTTGGGACTTAAAATAGCCCTCAAAAAAGAAGCTAACGAGGTTAAATCGCACGGACTCGTTCACATTACCTGCACGTAAGATGACCATTACTTCAAAGAACTAGGGCAGAATATCCATTGTTTTATAAATTAAGAGGCAAGTAGCCTGGTCCTGCTGAAACCACATGTCTTTGGAGTCAAGATTATATAATTCAGGCTAAAAGAATCTGGTAGTCATCGATCTTTAGTGCTCGCCTTTGACTGTGAAGGCCTGGCCAACGTCGTTCCCAAGGAAATATGGAACGATAATGGTCGTCAAACCGTCAAATACATGCCAAACAATGATTTTTTGGATGTATTAAATGCTCATGGATTTTATGTGGATTGGCATCGTCCAAAATTGAACAATTTTCTTTGATTCAAGCAGGAATGGGCCTCACCACTGAAGATGTCTTTTCAATGAAAATATGTGTCGTTTGCCAACTGCTACTTGATCTCTTGCTTACAAAGGTACTTCTGTGTCAGAAGCGAATCGTGTTCTTCGAAGTGGTACCTTTAGCAACAAATTCCATAGTGATGTATTATTCAACACCAGTTTGGATACACACAGTTTCCTGTAGTCCCTTACTCTTTGTACTGTACTGCGTTATAATTTTCTAATCTGAGCCACTTTCTAATGTTCAGTGGATTGAAATTTACCTTTTGATACCTTTTTAGATTGCAACACACTGATTGCTAGGGATTTCTCTCGTCCTTCACAAAGAAATTATAAAATTTTTTAATTCCTGCAGTATGGTTGCATGAAGAGGATGCATGATATGAACGGAAGTAGGTACAAAATTTATGTGTCAAATCATAATCAGATCATAGAAAAGTATCAACTTACTTAATGCCAGAATTCGGTATTCTTGATGTTTATCAAATAACTGTTGGACGCTGTTAAAAAAAATGATGTAGGGAAACTCCTCTAAAAAATGAAACAGAGATGCCGACATAAAAAATGTTATACACATTTTTTATTATTTTTTCTATTGTTTCTACGAAGGTGATCTAAATCCTGCATATGAGTCTATAAAAAGAGATCCGATTGCCAATTTACGGAGTTGAATTTTTACCTGAAGTAATCTGTTTTAAAGAGTGGTGCGAAAAATTAAATCGCATTTCAATTGAATTTTCCGTCTGATGACACACATACTTAGACAGGAGAATAATAGCAGAATAGAAAGAACCCTTAAATTAATGTTTTTCTATGTATTGATTGCAGATTATCTGGCAAATACACGCATGAGTGGAGTCCTTCTTCTTTGTTTCACTGACTGAAATTAATAATGAGCCTTTGTTTTAATTCTTTTTGTATGTGAGTGAGCGCTCTTGACATAAGAAAACAAAATTGCATTGTTTTTTGGGCCAATATTGAAGCCATTTTATCCAACAGTGTTATATAAATTGTAACAATATCTCTACCGTTTTCTCTCCCTCCCTAGTAGGTAAGAAGAGAAACTAGAGTGTAATTATTACTTTTGAAAACATGCTCGCATGCTGCAAAAGGTTCACAAAGTTTTCCACAACATTTACACACAATGGTTTTTGGGTTCAGCAATGCGAAATGAAAAATTAACACAAATGTCATCAAATAATTACGAATTTTCCAATTGTAGCCGTTGTAATCGGCTATAAAATTTACAGAAAACAGAAGATTTAAAAAAACATACGTAAACATCTGCCTCGAGAGTGTTTTAAACTCTAAAGCAATTGATTTTATACGCTTTAAATTTGTAATTTCTTAAAAGAAAAAACTGTCCCTTACTTCCTATTTTTTTAAAGCAGACAAGAAAATTTCGGGCTTTGTTTTTAACTCACAAAAATCCTTAACTAATTAATGGTTACGCTTTGTCGGCTTTTACGTGTTTTTCCTTAATGAAACAGAAAAAATAAATTTTTTTTATTTATTTTCCTGTAGTACTTGACTATTTATTATCGCTTTAGTTTCGAGTGCAGTTGTCAATCTTTACTTGAGACAAACATTGTTTGTGAGAATTTTCTTTTTTTCTTTCTTGTGGCGCTATTTTTAGTATTTGTCAGCCATTGGTTAAAGTCAATATTTAGTTTTCTTTTCATAAACAAAAATATTCTTCATACACGCAGTATACGAGTACATAGCTGAGGGAAATGCATTGCGCATGCTCGTGTTAATTTCGAAAATTGTTTATGTCCTATGAGGTTTTAAAATGCCAAAGGATTTAGGTTTATGGCACAGATGTTATACATCAAGGACATGTGCTGCATGAAAATCATTTTTAATGTTGAAAAGGAAATTAGTCTATGACATGTGTCGATCAGTGTAAATATTCTACCATATATTAATTAGAAAATAATTAATGAATGCCGTAAAAAAATAACGAGGAATTTTTCGTTTCACAGATCCTTATAAATACATTCCATTATAGTTTCATTCTCTTACTCTAAGTTAACGATTTCTTTAGAACCATCCAAAAGTGGTCGAATAATCTTTCTCTTCTAGTTCTACCTACGTTTTTGTATTTCAGTTCTTGATTATAGCTTTTCACAGATTTTTGTTTTAATCATCCAAAATATTTTCATAATTCTGCTTCTGTCACGAGTTGCATATTTACATATTGCATAACATATTTCCTTTATTAAGCTCTCTATCCCTATTTTTTTTATATTATTTTGGCTTTAACACATATCCTTTAATTCCTTGTTACTCCTTTTTCTATCAGTGTTACTGTTAAGGCTACTTTATGCCACAATTATTGTCTGAATTGATTGGGCCGGTCTAAGGGCCATTATTACAACTTGTCGTTGAGTTTAGTAAAAGGTAACTATAGCTAAAGTGAACTTTAAGGTCTTACTTACTTACTTAATTGGCCATTAACAACCCGATTAATGGATTTCGGCCTGCCGCAACAAATTCTTCCAGGTGCCTCTGCTCCTTGCGCGCCTGCGCCAGATGGTCACACCTACCGATGACAGGGCTTCCCCGATTTGGTCCTTCCAACTGATGTATGGTCGTCCTCTTCGCCGACTTTCGCAGATCCCTGCATCAAATACCCGTCTCGACGGAGCATCCTCCTCCATACGAACGACATGGCCGAGCCAGCGCAGCCTCTGGATGTTAATACGCTGCACAACGTCCATGCCGTTGAAGAGCTCGCCAACTCGCACTGGACCGAAGATCTTACGCAGTACTTTTCTCTCGAACACTCTCACGGCTGCTGCATCAATGCTAATAAGATCCATGCTTCTGCGCCATAAATAAGCACGGGAGGATGAGCGTCTTGCAGAGTGTTAGCTTTATCGTACGAGAGAGTTGTCTGCTACTCAATTGCCTGTTGAGACCATAGTAGCACCTGTTGGCAAGAGTGATCCTGCGCTTGATCTCCAGGCTGACATCATTTTTGGTGGTAACGGCGGAGCCAAGATAAAGAAATTCCTTGACTGTATCAAAAGTATAGTTATCGGCCGTAATCTGAAAATCAATACGCCGCACGTCTCTACTTGTCAATAACATATACTTTGTTCTGCCCTCATTTACTGCCAGATCCATCTTAGTAGATTCCCGTTCAATAGCACTAAATGCAGCAGTAACATTTCGCTTGGTATGCCCTAGGATGTCAATGTAATCAGAGTACGCCAGCAACTGGACTTTTTTGAAAAATAGTGCCATTGCGATGTACTTCCGCCTTTCGCAGAACACTCTCCACGACGAAGTTGAAGAGGTCGCTTGATAAGGGATCGCCTTGTCTGAAACATCGCACGGTATCAAACGGTTCGGAGACGTCCATTCCTACCTTGACGGAGCTGCACGAATTCGTCAACGTCATTCAGGCATCGCGGCAAGACATCGCGGCAAAAACACGATCCCTTATGGGGCTATCGAAGGTTGCCTTATAGTCGACAAAAAGATGGTGTGTGTAGACTTGTTTTTCGTGGGTCTTTTCAAGGATTTGGATTTGGATTTGGCGTAGTGTGAAGATCTGGTCGATGAACTTTAAGGTCACCTACAGATAAAATAAAGTTAACTTTTTCAAAAATATGGCGGAACAATGTCGATACATACATAATTGGCCACTACAACCCTTCAGTCAGTATTATGGCCTAGCTTCTCACACCACTTATGTTGTGTGTGTTAATTTTATACATGAGTGGCGGGACCTACAGTTTAAAGTCGATTCCGAACGACAGGTTTTTGAGAAACTTTTTCATGGCAATTTTATTTACTCTCAGAGTTTTTGCCAGAAATCTGCTGAGAGGAAGTCACCGAAGAAATACTTTTTGTATTTTGTTTTGATGTCTGGCCTGGGGCTCGAACCCTGGCTTAATTGAATACAACAAACTAAACTATGCTCTGGTAGTCTAATGGATAGTAAGCTAAGTATTGGCAGGATATTCATGGATTAGTTTCCAATCAGACGTACTGATGTATTACTCTGCACATATCGTGTTAATTACTCGAATATTACTAAACATTTTAATTTAAGTTTTGATTCTCTTTTAAATAAAAAAAGCATTATGAACTTGCAATTTAAAACACAAAACATTTTTAACTTAAATGTAAACTTTTTAATAAAAAAAAAAACAGAAATAAAATTTAGATTTCATAATGAAAATCTATCCATTTAAGTACCTGTCAAATTTTAATTTCTCTTTGAATTTATATGTCAGGCATCTGTTTACGTGTATATTTTGTGAATTCTTTTTAAACAAAAACTATGTGAAGTTTTTTTCTAAAAAGTTAAATTTTTTGTCTTGGTTTTTTTTTTTGTTCAATTTACTAATGTTTACATATGTAATTTACAACTGTTTATTGTATAGTTTTTGTTTTGTTTTTATTTTCATTTTATTTATCTTTTGCAGAGATATAAACAAAAGCAACCAAAAAAAAACAAACAAAAATATAAAGTAAAAAAATAGAAAAAATTACAGAAAAACTGTCACTTGACATGAAAGGAGACAAATTTATAATGTTTGTATGTCAAGCAACTCGGTTACAAATAATTTAACAAAAAACAAAAAAAAAAAAGCAAAAAGTGCAGTGAACATTAAAAGGGCTTAGCATGGGTGTCAAATGTAACCTATTTTCTATTGGAACTTGTATTATTCTGTTTATAATAGAAACAAAAACCCCCAAAGTAAATAAAAGATTTAACATAAAACACAGAACAAACAAACAAACAGTTTTATTATGATGCCATTCCTATGAAATTCCATAAACATTAATGCAGTGCAGTAGGTGCATTGCCATTTACCATAAAAAATACCCCAGAAAAGAACACACAAAAAAAATTTGATTAATTACTAGAAATTGTTTATAACAAAATGAAAGAAAGACAAAAATAATAATAAATAAATAAATTTATTTATTTGTTTATAAATACAATAACAAATCTACCCCCCCAACACAACTAAAAATGAAACGAAAATTGAAAAACTCTGATTTAGTTTTAGAAATTTGATACCCGTTTGTGTAACTGATAATAGCATTGAGAAATTCAATTCAATTATGTACGTAGCGTAGCTTGCAGTCAGTGGGTCTAGTGAATAGGTGCAGGCCGATGTCATAAATTATTCAAACATTATCGCCAGGCATTTTCTGTTTTCTTTGTTATGAAATGAAAATATTGAAAATCATGTCAAACATTTTCTACGAAGTCATACCCTTATATGTCGTCATTCTTGTTAATACAAAGAAAAACAACAATTGAAAAAAGGTGCTGACAAACATGGATAGGAAATTTGGATTTTAAACGATTATCACTGAATTTAGAATTTTTGTCAATCGCCCAATACCGCATTTAGTTGACGGTTTTTTTTTTGTTAATTTCACACTTGAATATAGAATTTTTTGATAGTTTTCATTGGAAAATTCTATTCTTGTTAAAGAAAACAAGTGTTATAAATCTGGGTTTGGCTAGGTGTGTGAAAAACCTTTTTAAACTTTCCATTTAATTCGTAAACTTTTTCAAACATTTGAAGCAAAAGCAGGAAAAATATTTTACCTGCTTCCGCTCATAATTACTTCCATAAATATGTAATCTGTAGCATCATACATACATAATTGGTCATTACAACCTTTCAGTCAGGATTACGACCTAGTTTCTCACACCACTTATACTGAGTGTGTTAATTTGTAAAAGTCGACTCCGAACGACAGATTTTTGAGAAACTTTTCATGGCAATTTTATTTACTCTCAGAGTTTTTGCCAGAAACCTGCTGAGAGGAAGTCGCCAAAGAAATAATTTTTCATTTTTCGTTTAGTAGAGATTCCTGATCTGGTATTTGAAGCGTGACCACACGTCTAATAAGCCACTGTCTACTAGATCACGGCGGCTTCATTCTTCTTATCGATAACACGTCCCCAAAAAAATCAACAAGAAACAGTGACCTTATCAGGATGTATTCATTAAGAAATTAACCCCATTGCTGAAGTTTATTTTCGATTTTAATTAGCGTCAGTTGGCAACTGCTTTTGAGACCATTTATCAAACATACGCCCATTGTCTATTGTCGTTCATTTTTAGTTCCTATTTCAGTTGAACTTTGAATGAATTCAGCTACAAGTCAAACTCTTATGGTCAGTGGAAATGTTTTGAGGACAACGCGTTTCGTCAACGTTTTCGATGTAGGTTGCTAATATATGGAACCAGTGGAATCAAATTTATTCACCTCGCAATGTGGTAAGTCCTCTTAGTGTTTCGAACGGAATTTTTAAAAAATATTTCATCGGCGACTGCCTCTCAGCAGTCTTTTGGCAAAAACTTTGAAGGTAAAATAAAATTCCTATGAAAAGTTTCGAAAAATCTGTCGTTTAAAAACGATTCTAAACTGTAGGGCCTGCCACTCATGACCAAAAATTTACACACACAATATGGGTGGTGTACGAGAGGTTGTAATGACCAGTTGACTAAGTAAGCAAGATAAGAAATTGATTTATTTGTAGAGTCATAAAAGTAAGAACTTATGGGTTAAAACCATCAACTTCGATTGCAAAATTAGATCGATGCGGTTGGAAGGCAATACTGAGTGTGTGGTGGTAACTGAAAGGTGTGGTGTACCACGAGGTTCCAAAAGCCTGGTGAAAGCGTTAAAATACATCGGTGCCTACAACAAATGATTAATTTGACCCAAGCATTGTTCTAAAAATTACCAGAATGGGCAATAAAGCACGGCAAGATTATTTAACAGCATGATGATGCGCTTGAAAACGAAGCAAAACCGATACAGAATACAAACAAAGCTTTAGGCTATCTGCTACCCCTGGAAGTCGCCGTAGTCTAGTAGGTACTGTGTTGGCTTATTAGACGTAAAGGCAGGGTTCGAGCCCCAGGCCAGACATCGAAACAAAATACAAAAAGTATTTCTTCGGCGACTTCCTCTCAGCAGATTTCTCGCAAAAACTCTGAGAGTAAATAAATTGCCAAGGAAAGTTTCTCAAAAATTTGTCGTTCGGTGTCGACTTTAAACTGTAGGTCCCACCACTCATGTATAAAATTAACACACACAACATAAGTGGTGTGAGAAACTAGGTCGTAATCCTGACTGAGGGGTTGTAATGACCAATTATGTATTATGTATATGGATGCTTTCGACTACTATTTGCTTTCATCAATGGGTGACACATTGCCTGAGCAGCACTTCGATTCCTACGAAATTCCCACGGTTTGCTTCAAGAGACGGCGTGGAATCCAAAAATTGCCTGAAGAATGGAATAAATGTGTAGCCTGCAGTACGTTGAATAGTATGCTTTTCACTCTCAAAATAAAAACTACTGTAGTATACTTAATAAAATATATGTTTTGAAAGTAAATTTTACTTTTAAAATTTACACAAAAAAATCTTAACATGTGGGGTTCTTTTCTATATGAACCACTATTATTAAGCTTTTGATTGTTGATCACTTTCGTTTGATAGACAATAGAAATCTAAACTAAATTTAGAAACTACAACAACGAGTCTTTTAATAAAACAATTGAACAGAAGAAAACATTTTTCTTAATCCAAAAACATATTTAAAAATCTTGACAAAAACTAAATCATCCTCGAAAAGAGATACAACGACTGTATGAAACGAATGTTGTTCCATAAATTATGGTATTTTATAAAATAAACAAATGAAAGATGAATTTTATTTATTTATTTGTAATGTGCAACAAGTATGTTCAACAAGAAAGAAAAATTGTCAAGCTTATCTCAAAGCAATGCAACAGAAATGTGTTGCACAGCACCACTGTGATGAGTGAAAAAGGTTAAATCTGGACAAAATCATAAACTCTGTTAGAGTGTGGTAGGATGTTTAAATAAAAAACTATAAAGAAAACAAAATTGAAAATTTTAAAATTATAAACAATTTTTTAGGATTTGTTTCACAGCAAATAAAATAAAAAAAACACTTTTCGAGAGTGACGTTGGTTTTGTCCTCGATATTGCAACAGCAATGCCCTATTGTAAGATTATGTTTTATATTCGGTTTATTTTTTTTTATATTTCTTTCTGTATTTCTTCCCTCGTTGTCATCTGTTGTAGTTTTGAAATAAACAAGTCATGTGGATGGTGTGGATTAAACGACACCCCATGGTTTTATCGATGATGATTTCGATGATCTTCTGCTGAACAATAATAAAAAAACAAACCCAACAACAACAACATTTAATTTCCCTTTTTTTTATTTATTTTATCAATGACTTCAAATACAATAACTCCACAAGAGTATACTCCTTGAACGAAGAACGAATATCTTCAACTCGAACACACGCATTCAGCAAAGGCAGCAAAAAGGAATATGCTGCTGCAC
The DNA here is from genome assembly GCA_932273835.1 of Sarcophaga variegata. NCBI lineage: Eukaryota > Metazoa > Arthropoda > Insecta > Diptera > Sarcophagidae > Sarcophaga > Sarcophaga variegata. The sequence goes on from OW026361.1 coordinate 99,677,277, forward strand.
TAAAATACTAGTTACAGATAAAATGCGTATCTTTTTTTAAGTTGTTGTGCATTCGTTATACTCGTTTGGCGCAGAATTCCATTTTTTTGTTCTGTTTTCTGTTTTGTTTTTCAATAAATTTTTGTTTTTTATATACAATTGAGTGTGCTTGATATCATTTTGACCTTTTGTAACATGAAAAATCCCTTGTTTATTAAATATGGCTTTCATACTGCTGGTGACAATAACTACAATTTTATGAGAAGTCATTCAGGGTAATAAAACTACTTAAAAGAAGATGAGCTATTCAGGAAAAAAAAAATGGAAAATAATCGTTAAAACGAAATGTTCGAAACCATAACGAATACAGGCATGTTATGCCTGATTATAATTCTTTAAAAAAAAGGAGAAACAAATTTTATAAAAAAAAGGTTACTTTTGTATTCAAATAGTCGTAGTTGAATTGATGGTCTATTAAAGAGATTATCAATAAACTGCTTTTGAGTCTATAAATTTCATTTGGAATGTATTGTTCAAAAAAAAAAAAAGGAATTTTATACACGTATAATCTCATATCGATTTTTATTAATGAAACCAAATACCAATCATGTAAGAAATGTGTTCGAAATGAAGGAGAATTTTTTCAAAGGTCTTGTTGGCGCTCTACGATATCCATTTGCTCAAAAACAGATCAAAGAATTTCCATTGAATTTTATTTAAAAAAAAAAAAAGAAACTAATAAGAAATGTCAGAGTAAGAAGCAAAAATTGGTCATTACAAACATTAAGTGAGGACTAAAACCTAGCTCCTCACACCATCCATGTTATGAGTCTTAGTTTAGGTCGGAGTGATAGCTCTGATATCACAAAACTCACTTGAGCACGCATAGCGGCTCGTTGTGATACCACGGGTGAACGCAGTCCCTGTTCTGACCAAGTTCCACCAAAATCAGGGAAGAGAAGAATTTGGAATAGCACGACTACACCATACTGGAAAACCAGCCAGAAAATTTGATGAACGAATCTATATTCTTGATATCAATGTGGGGAGCCAAATAATCTATATCTACACCTAGCAAGAGACGGGCACTGACAAAGAAAGTGGATAACAGTCTCCTCTTCCTCAGTGAATCTGCATCCACGGCAGAATTCGTTAAATGGGAGCCTCATTCTTTTCGCGTGTCTACCCATAACGCAATAACCTGTAAGCATAACCACTGTGGTTGAGATGACATCACGACCAAGACCAAGTAATTGGTTGGTACGCCTTCTATCCATCAAGGGCCAGGTTAGTCTAGCGGTGAAGCATGACTCCCCATTGACCCAAAATAGGTTGGCATCCCGAAAGAATTTTCGCGCAATATTCAACTTGACCGGGGCAAGTGGCATACCCAATTCAATTGAAGAGGATTCCGGAAGGAGCGCACAAGCCCTGGCGAGCTCGTCGGCCCTACAGTTTGCCGGAATGTTCCTGTACCCGGGGACCCACACCAGTGAGACACTGGTGAAGCGCCCAGAAAGAAGGTCGAGACAGCGGCGACATTTTCTAACGATCCTAGAGTTATTCAAGAAACCCGATAGAGATCTTATCGCGGCCTGACTATCAGAAAAGACCGAGACGCGAGTGAAAGGAGCACCGTTGACGAGGATCCATTGAGCGGCCCGTTAAATTGCCGTCAACTCCGCCTAAAACACGCTGCAGTAGTCCGGCAGACGGAGAGAAATGTTCAGGTCCAGTTTCCCAGAATAGACACCGCTTCCAACCCCATTATCAAGTTTAGAGCCGTCGGTATATATATCCCGAACTTCCGGGGGGACAACCGCATTCGGATTCCAGTCGTGACTACTCGGAATCAGAAAGTGGAAACCCCTGTCGAGACAATATTCAACAGGGAGATAGTCGATGTTCACAATGTACAATGTGCCAACGAGACAAGGCATTAAGTCTAGTCGCAGCAAACTTAGCCGCCTGCTTAACGAGAGGCACAGTAGGAAGCCAGTTGAGCATTGTTATGAGTCTTACTTTTAACCATGTGGTGAGGGACCCACAGTTTACAGTCGATTACGTACGACAGATTTTTGAGAAACATTTCAGAGTTTATGCCAGAAATCTGCTGCGAGGGAGTCGCCAAAAAACATTTTTTTTACATTTCGTTTTGGTGGAGATGTTTGACATGGGGTTTGGACCGAGGCCTCATGTCTAATACTTATGTACTAGACTACGGCGACTTCTATATAAACAGCGAAAACAAATGCTCGGAATGAAACAGTAGATATCAGCACAGCATTAATTTGCCTACAAGAGGGAGTTCTTTCTCTGGCTTAGATCCTACGAGGATAACTCGAGATTACAATCGGGTTGTTTAGACAAGTTGGTTCAGCTGCGATGCATTTTTGATGGATCCCAAATCATGTGGGAATGATAGCAGGAGTTTGGAAAGTTAAACTCGACAAAGGTATGATGGACACTTCTCCATCCAGGAATGTAGGTTTGAAGAAAACTAAGCTTTTACGATGCAATTATAGTGTGAAGAGATTTGAGTATTGCCTCAAGGTTAGGTTAGGTTAGGTTAGGTTAGAGAACGTGTACTTGTCAATTAAGACAAGTAAAGTCCCCGGAGGTCAAATTGACCCATTGTACAACGTCCTAGTTTCTCACACCACATATGTTGTGTGTTTTAATTTTATACATGAGTGGTGAGACCTACAGTTTAAAGTCGACTCCGAACGACAGATTTTTGAGAAACTTTTTCATGGCAATTTTATTTACTCTCAGAGTTTTTGCCAGAAGTCTGCTGAGAGGAAGTCGCCGAAGAAATACTTTTTGTATTTTTGTCTTGATGTCTAGCCTAGGGCTCGAACCCTGGCTTTACGTCTAATAAGCCTACCTACTAGACTACGGCGACTTCAATGTTGCCTCAATCTTTCAAAGATTATCTGATCGTTGATTCTGATCGTTTATTGTAGACTCAAAGGACATTTGTATTCTTTTAAGAAAAATATATAAATTATGCAATGAGTGAGAACGAGTGATCCAAAATATGTATTTGGAACTTGTGTGGCAAAAGATGACATCTGAAGCTTATCAGATTAGTAGAGTGGATTTGTGCTTTCTTGTACTGTACAACTGGGTGGTTCTGTGGTTCGTCATGAGCAAGAGGAAAGGGGGAAGCTTCGATGCACTCAAGCGATGTACTCTACGTATTCTTCTAAAAACCTTACAAAGTTGCAGTATTTTTCCCTGAATAATAAAAAATTACGTATAAAACTTTAATAGCCTAGCACAGCACAGCCTTATTTGCTTTCCATAAATTGTTATTATTTTTTAATTTAATTTTTATGATATCTTTCGCAACTTTTTCATTCTTTATTTATTTCTTTTCATTTTTTTCTTTCTTAGTTTTTAACATCATCGTTAATTAAAGTTAATTAATATGATTGTGTATCACATTTGTCGTTCAGTTCAGTTCAGTTCAGTTTTGCTGGCATTCGTGTAAATTTATGTAAATGAGATCATTTCGGTGGCTTAACACGTTTATGTTTTTTTTATTTTTTATTGTTCAATAATTAAGAATTAATATTTTTACGATCGGTGATGGAACGACAGATGCCAGTGGATTAAATGTATGGCGACAAATGAAACTTGTTACTTTGGAGGATATACATAAGCAGTGACTTAAGAAAGAAACAAAAAATATTCCTTGTATTTTAATTAGTTATTAATGAAATATTAAATTTGTTGCAGTTAAGGTTTTAAGAACACAGAAATACTGTATATTTTGGTGAGTATTTGTTTTCAAGGAAAACGGATTAAAAGGTACTTAAAATTGTGGTTATTAAACTGAAGTCCTCAATAGGGGATTAAGTACAGAGCAAATGGAATTTGAAATCAAGGTTAACGGAAATATTTTAATTTACACTTCATGTTTGCAGGAATTGAAAAGAATGAAATCATTCATATGTTTATTCGACATACCGAAAGGGATCAAAGATCCTATTTAAATACATTCTATTAACATTAAAACTGAAATTAATGTGAAATAAATATGGCAGTAGTTATTTCTTGAAATCACCGTAGTCGAGTAAGTAGTGTGTTGGCTTATTAGACATGAGACCTCGATTCAAACCCTTAGTCAGATATCTCCACCAAAACGAAGTATGAAAAAAAAATATTTCTTCGATGATCAGCAGATTCCTGGCAAAAATTCTGGAAGTGAATTAAATTGCCATTAAAAGTTTCTCAAAAAATCTGTCGTACGGAATCGACTTTAAACTGTAGGTGCCGCCACTCATGTATAAAAATTAACACACACAACATAAATGGTGTGACAAGCTAGGTCGTAATCCTGACTGAATGGTTGCAATGACCAATTATGCATGTATGTATGTGTATGTAGTAGATATTTCTAGGAGTTTCTATATAAAAACGCAACTAAAGTTTATTTGGAGAATCTATTGGCTCGTCATGTTATCATCGGATGACCGAACAATGCGGCAAAAAGAAGTGAGATTATCAAGTGAAGAATGGTAGTGTTTTGTCTTATTAGACATGAGGCCTTGGTTCAAGCCGCAGGGCAGATATCTCAAACAAAACAAAATATTAAGAAATATTTCCTTGGCGACTTCCTCTCAGCAGATTGCTGGCAAAAACTCTGAGAATAAATAAAATTGCCATGAAAAATTTCTCAAAAAATCTGTCGTTCGGAGTCGACTTTAAACTATAGGCCCCATCTCTCACGTACAAAATTAACACTCACAACATAAGTGGTTTGAGAGAAGTTAAATCGTAATCCTGGCTGAAGGATAGTAATGTATGTATGTAAGAATATAAAACCATACATATGTAGATACATATATAATTGGCCATTACAACCCTTCAGTCAGGATTACGACCTAGTTTCTCACACCATTTATGTTGTGTTCGTTAAGTTTATGCATGAGTGTCGGGACCTACAATCGACTCCGAACGACAAATTCCTGAGAAACTTTTCATGGCAATTTTATTTATTCTTAGCCAATTTGCCAGAAATCTGCTGAGAGGCAGTTGCCGAAGAAATATTTTTTTCATATTTTCGTTTTGAAGTCTGACCCGGGATTTGAACCAAGGCCATGCGTCTAATAAGCCGACACATTACCTACTAGACAACGGCGATTACAAGAGTATAGAACCTCTGCCATTTATTTAGATATCATAGGAAAACATGCTTTCCTACTTTATCAGCAAGAACTGAACTCAATGCAGCGTCTCCTGATTAAAAACTTCATATCTTATCCAATACTTAGCTGAGCTTATTTACTAAAAAACTGCTTTTAAAAGACATGAGTGTTATACATCTTTTGCATTCTATCACTTATTAGACTTATTTCAGTTCTACGGTGTATGAAAAATGAAAACTTTTTCTGCATATTCTCCAATCTGTGTAAGAAAAAAAACCTTCCCTTAATTTTGTATTGAAATTGTTCAAAAGCATTTTGTTTTTTAAAACATTCCTTTGGAACAATATTAATTCGCCGATGATGATGATAATGTTGTTGATGAGTCTTCTTTTGAACTCATTTCTTAATTCGTTTAATCACATTCACTATTTGTTGATTTTTATGTTCTTTTGATGCAGTTTGTGAATCATCATCGCAATTTCACTTTCTATTTGCGTGCCAAAGAAAGAAAAAAGGAAAAAAAATTTTTGGTCTTTTCTGAAAATAAAAAATTTGAATGCAAACTTAAGTAAAAAAAAAGTAAAGAACTTTGCTGAAAATGTGCATAAACAACAGCCAGTAAGATAGACAATCACAACAACAGAATAGAAAGAATTAAAAAGTGCAAGTGAAAAAATAATCTCTTGCATGCAACAAGTAGACAAATGGCCAGATCCATATATATGTACATGTACATGCAACAACATGCCAACAAAAACCTTTAAAGTACTATTGGCAACAACAAACAATAACAACAATAATTTACTACAAAGAGCATTGTGTCACTGCTATGAGGCTCAACTGAATAGTGACTGCGATTGTGAATCTTTTCTTTCGTCTTTTCGTTTTTTGTTTTCAGTAAAATGAAAAACACAAAAAAAAGCCAAAAAAATCTGCTTAAACACAAATAAAATAATTGACAGTACTTATGTGCTGTAAAACAAAACAAAACAAAAAATTAAATGCAACAACAATCTGTTAAACTGTTTTAAAAGTGATCATCTCTGTACTGTTTGTCTTGTTCTTTCATTTTTGCAACACAAAATGTATGCAATAGACGCAGCCTATTGCAATGATGAATACAGCCCCTGTACTGCGTATGGTTTTTTAAATTTTTTTCTCGTTCTGTTTCATTTTAATTAGAGCGCCACTAATTATTAAAAGATATGTTTTTTTTCTTGGAAATATTATTAAAAAAATAATTTTAAATACAAGATTAATTAAATGACACAACAAGGTCAAGCAAAATCGCAAGTAATTGAAAATTGATGATCAAAAAAATGTTGCTGCCTATTTATGGCAACTAATAATTTACTATGAGCCTTTATAATTAAAGTCACACATTAGCGGTCACTAGAATGCCGTATTCCCTTCAAAAAATATCAATCTATAGATAGTAATTCAATTGGAACTCCATTAGCATGATCAGGAAGTTCTTACGATTCTTATCACACAAAACCAAAGAAATTGAGGCCTATCTGCATATTGGACTAGTGTTCGCAGGTTATTCCTTTTCTCCCAAAAACATTGGCGGTAAGTATCGACATCCATAAGAAAGCAACCAACAATTTAAAGCCAAGTCCACTTGCTTGCATCCATCCTAACCATCTAACAATGGCTCCACTGGCTTGTGCTCAGTTTTATGTCAATGATGTATACGTCATTCACATACATAATTGGCCATTACAGCCCTTCAGTCAGGATTACGACCTAGATTCTCAAAACACTTATGTTGTGTGTGTTAATTTTATGCATGAGTGATAGGATCTACAATTTAAGGTCGACTCCGAACGACAGATTTTTGAGAAACTTTTCATGGCAATTTTATTTACTCTCAGAGTTTTTGCCAGAAATCTGCTGAGTTTAAGTCGCCGAAGAAATACTTTTTGTATTTTGTTTTGATGTCTGGCCTGGGGCTCGAATCCTGGCTTTACGTCTAATAAGCCAACACACTACCTACTAGACTACGGCCACTTCCCAAATGCATTGGCGGTAATTATCGACCTCCATAAGAAAGCAATCAACAATTCTAAGCAAGTGGACTTGCGCATCTAACAATACGTCAGAAGGCTCCACTTGATTGTGCATAGTTTTATGTCAATACTGTATACATCATTTAAAAGAGCAATTCCTGAGCTAGCAAAATCAATCTACATTGCTTGGTTTGGTAGATAGATAGGTCGGTGCTTTGGTTGTGCACACTACTGATTAAAAGACAACATAAGCGGCAACATTTTTCTATCCACTTTTAGGTGAATATATCTGCACTTGCGACAAGAATAATACTGTGAGCACATTCTATCAAAAACACCATATATCGAGTGATTTACGCGTTTTAAAAATAGTGATTTTGAAAACAAAAATAAGGAACATCAAAAAAGTTTGAAGACCATAAATCGGAGACATCAGTCGATTAAAAATCAGTCAAGCATGACTCAAGCAGCCTCTTCAAGGCAGCAAGATTTATTCAAAAGTAAGGAATTTGGGTGCCACATGAATTGTTAGAGAAAAACATTGTAAGACGATTTAAAAATAATTAGTTTTGGGATCAAATAATTATTAGCGAAGTGCAGCCATTGCGCTGGCCAACTTCTTCCCTAGTATGGTGGAACTTGGTCAATTCAGGGACTGCATTTACCTGTAGCGCCACAACGGACCGCTATGCGTGCTTAAGTGAGCTCTTGGTATCAAAGCTACCACCACAACCTATCTACCAATCATTGGTGATGAAAAATGGATGACAAGGAGTCTAAATCTAATCTAAAGTCTACATCCAAGCAGAATATCCATTACGCCATGATAATGTTCTACATTTGGTGGAATCAAAAGGGTGTTTTTATTCTGAGCTATTAAAACCGGGCCAAACTATCACGTTAGACCTGTGAGGATAACAAATATTTGGCTTGAAAGCAGCATTGACTACAAAATGCTCTGAATATGCGACCATACATGAAACCATAATTTACCATCATATCAACGTTCGGCGTCATATTGCAGTTCCGGTATAAAAAAAAATTACTGCGCCGGGCAGGATATCAAAAACATTCATTCTTAACCTCAAAAGACGAGCGTGTTGTTTAGAACGGTAGGTATAAATTGCAAAAAAGAGGGGAAAAGGTCACAACTTTTGATGGTAAGTTACGTATATGTCTTCACAAATCGCCGTAGTCTAGTCAGTAGTGTGTTGGCTTATTAGACATGAGGCCTCAGTCAGACATCTTCAGGCAACTGCCTCTCAGCTGATTTCTGGCAAAAACTCTGAGAGTAAATAAAGTTGTTACGAAAAAGTTTCTAAAAAAATTTGTCGTTGGGAGTCGACTTTAAACCCTCATGTAATGGGTGATTTTTTAAGAGCTACAGGAAAATTTAAAAAAAAAACGTAAAATTCAGAAAAATGCATGCAATTTTTATTTGAATCGATAGTACGGTCCATATAATTTAATGTTTGAAGATAATTTCATGCAAATGTTGACCGCGGCTGCGCCTCAAATGGTCCATCCGTTTAGTCCAATTTTCTCATACTCTTTCCAACATTTCAGCCGGTATCTCACGAATAAATGCTTCAATGTTGTCTTCCAATGCGTTAATCGAAGCGGGCTTGTCTGTATAGATATGAGCTTTAACATAGCTCCACAAAAATAGTCTAAAGGCGTTAAATCACACGATCTAGGCGGCCAATTGACCGGTCCCGAACGTGAAATAAAATGTTCGCCGAACTCGCCTCTCGATAAGTCCATTGTTACACGTGCTGTGTGGCATGTCGCACCGTCTTGTTGAAACCACATGTCATGCAAGTCAAGCTCTTGCATTTTGGGCAAAACAAAGTTGGATATCATCCCACGGTAGCGCTCACCATTTACAGTTACGTTATGATTCGCAGCATCTTTGAAGAAGTACGGTCCAATGATGCCACCAGCCCATAAACCGCACCAAACCTTGACTTTTTCTGGATGCATTGGTAGCTTTTGCAATGCTTCTGGCTGATCTTCACTCCAAAATCGACAATTCTGCTTATTTGCGTATCCATTGAGCCAAAAATGAGCTTCGTCGCTGAACACAATTTTTCGATAAAGAAATGGATCTTCGGCCAACTTTCCAAGAGCCCATTCACCAAAAATTCTGCGTTGTGGTAGGTCGTTCGGCTTCAATTCTTGTACCAGCTGTATTTTGAAAGGCTTCACACCTAAATCCTTCCGCAAAATTTTCCACGTTGTTGAGTAACAGAGGCCCAATTGCTGCGAACGGCGACGAATCGATAATTGATGGTCATCATTAACACTGGCCGATACAGCTGCGATATTTTCTTCAGTTCGCACTCTACGTAAGCGTGTTGGTGGTTTAATGTCCAACAACAACAACAAAAATCTAAATTTGGGCGAAATTTAGTGGGTCGATTAAACTGACCATAAAATGGAAGAAGCCCGCGATGAACTTTGCAAACGTTGTTCGTTTGTACGACGATTCATGGTTAAATTATAGACCAAACTGAAGGTGCTTGACAGTGAAGCAAAACACGAAACGTGCGTGAGCTGTTTAAAACAGTGTTTCCAAACCGATAATACCTAAAAAATCACCAGTTATAAAATTAAGATACACAACTATAGTGGCGTGAGAAGCTAGGTCGTAATCCTGACTGAAGGGTTGTAATGCACAAATTACGTATGTAAGTAAGCGTTTTAGTTCTTAAAACCAATTATGTTTGTAAATGTCCTCTCAATAGTCCTTACATTTAAGCATATTCAGATGGAAGTCTTTGAGGAACTACTACCTCTCTCCAACGTTTCTAGAATTTATATTCTTACTTCGAATAAAATTTACTCTAAGGAAAATTCTTTACATCAACTTTAAGAATGGAACCCAAAAAATTGCTTTATTTTTCCCCGTAAATAGGAGAGTTGGATAGATAGCCCCTGTATCAGAGAAATAACCTAATCAGGGGTAGACTTAAAAAAATTCAGATCAGAAACTAAGTACTCCTGCATAGAGTCGCTCTTAGATGTCAACGCATTGAAGTGTTTTATTTCTGTCTTATGAAAAGCAATGATAAGAGCTTTTTTATGTTGGAAAACTCCGCTATTCAGAAAATTAAGGCCACAGTATGTGATATGAATCATACTCCATTGTATACTTCCCATTGAAATATTATGTACGATTTCAGGGATAAATGTCTTCATTTCCATAGGAACGCTGGTTATAATGCAAATAGAATCGAATATATTTGAGACTGGCTGAGGGACAATTTTTTTTAATATTTTCTGAAAAATATTCTTCACAAGTAATTAACCAAACAAAGATATTTTAACACAATATTAGAATTTATTTTAATTTTTTGGTTTAAAAAATATAAATGAAAAATCTATTTTAAATCTTTTAACAAAACTAGTGTCATCATTCATTTAGCTGTGGATATGGAACGCATGTGTATGTTGCCATTAGTTTTGGTTGAAGGAGATTTATTTTGTGAAACTAAAATAAGGAAAAAAGAAAAACCCCCATGTTTATGAAAAAAGATTTTTGATTTTAAAAATGAAAGAAATAAGCGACAAGCAGAGTGAATGAAATATTTTTTTGTGAACAACAATACCCCACTAATTTATGTTTAAATACCTCAACTTGCACACACTTAATCAGCACAGATTAACTCATTACTCAACACTGTTCGATGAGATGCTGCTGATTATGGATGACGAGGACGAGAACGAAAAACAATGCTGGTGTTCTGATTTGTTCGGTTTCGTATAATGCTGCTGCTGTTGCTGATTATTTCTGTGGCCACATATTGTGGAAAATATTTAAAACAACACTCGTTTTACTTAATCAGTTAATTTATCATTTTAAAATAAAATAGAATAAAGGGCCTAATGATTTTATTATTCGACTAATTTTCAAAAAGTTGCTAAAAATTTATAAGAAAATAATTTTCCATAATGGATTTAACTTATGCTTGGTTGTCGAGAAAAAATCACCAAACATTTACAAAATCAAGGCACTTAACTGACTGACGACTGTGTCATTAGTGTCTAAACATTTTGTTTTCTTTTTTGAAAATTGCCATCAACTCGTAAGTAATTTTTAGAATTTCTTCATCATGTTGTTGTGGTATTTTGTGGTTGGTTTTGTATGTTAAAACTGAAGATGATTTTAATTTTTTTGACAAGATTTTTCAAAAATTATTTTTCGTTTTATTTTTATTCTTCTTCTTGTTTTTTTGTTAACATTTTAGTGTCAAAACTATTTATTCATTGTTAAAGTTATGTGGCGGCGGTTTCTTTTCAAACATATATTCACATGACGCTGATGATGATGAGTTGCGTATACCATAGAGAGTGTAAAATTAAGCTTCACAAAAATGGATTTCAGTTTTAGTACGCTTTTAAAATCGTACAAAATTTAAACGAAAAAAAAACGACCATAAATCGGAAGCTGTGGCATAGACACCTAATAATATGACTTTATTTTTCTTTATTTCATACGTTTAAGTGTCTAGTGATTTGCGGTTGACGCCACAATCTTTCAATTCGAATTGTGTCTGAAATTTTTTTGAACATTTCAGCTGTCGAAAAATTTAGCACTCAACATACATTAACATCTTGATACTTGAAAAATCATTGCTTTAGTGTTTATTTATTTATTTTACGTTTCAGTTTCTTTCTTTCTTAAGTTGATTATACTGTTTTAGTTATCAAAACTCAGGCATAAATATTTTGATTTTTGTTATTATTTTGTGTTCTTTTAAATTTTAAATCTAGTCTACGTTCAATAAGAGAGTGAGAAAATCGGATGAAACCTTTTCGGAACCTCTAACTGAGACTCATTCGTTTTGTTGTTGAAAAAAATTGGCAAACGTGCTCTGAGGTGAAGAAAGGAAATCTCCGATTAGTCCTTTAATATTGAGACAGGTTTTCGAAATGACGATGTCTTATTGGATCGACTTCTTTAGATTGTTGTTAATGAGACTTTGCAATAAAGATGATGAAATACAATGACTTTATCTAGGGCAAATGAGTCATTGGGTATGCTGTTCACATAAATTATAATGACAATGTCCGTTTAGATGACAAACCCATTTTTATGCCACTTAAACCCGGATAGTAAAAGAAATATAAGGCGGTGGTGGCATTCTTTGAAATGAATTCAATGACTTAAAAATAATTGTCCAAACTTGAACGTACTATACGGAGTTTAAATCGACATGAATATGATAAATCGCATAAAACTACTGTAGATGCGCTGTCTTTGACACATTTAGTTTCAGCATAAAAAGCTGGACATACATAATTGGCCATTACAACCCTTCAGTCAGGATTACGGCGTAGCTTCTCACACCACTCATGTTGTGTGTGTTAATTTTATACGTGAGTGGTGGGACTTACAGTTTAACGTCGACTCCGAACGACAGATTTTTGAGAAACTTATTCATGGCAGGTTTATTTACGCTCAGAGGTTTTGCCAGAACTCTGCTGAGAGGAAGTCGTCGAAGAAATATTGGTTTTTTCACATTTCGTTTTGATGTCTGACCAGGGATACTAACCCGGGCTTTACAACCAATAAGCCAACACACTACCTACTAGACCACGGTGAACAATGGGTGTCATGACATAAAAAAGGTCGTTGAAATGATATTGTTTAACAAATTAAAACCAACACGCGAAAGACAAAAAAGCTGGCGTTTAATTCAACTTTGGACTCAAGTCGATCCTAAACAAATAATAGTCATATGCACAGCATTCAATACCTTCACAACCTTCTTGAAGCATATTTGTGAATCGCACTCCCTATATGTCTTTCATAATAGCTTGAAAAACCAAACGGATGACATATATTTACCTTTACATAATCCTACAGACATGCAAAGAAAACGAACATGGCAGAGTTAACGGCCAATCGAAATGAGTTTGATAATAAACCCACAAATACATAAGTATTGATGGATTGTCTTCTCACGTAAAGATATTGGAACTTTCATTCATTACACTCAGGACTTCAAAAACATATTCGAAAAGTCATAGGACATACATAGCGCTGACTTAGCTTGCTGCCAGCATTCTACAAAGCAAAGATACGACAATTCTGCTGTCACTTTAAGTGCAGACTATAAATTTGAACGACGATGAGACGTAGATGAAGACTGTCGACAACATTTGTTAAAACGATATCGTCCTAGAATATTAAGAATCATTTGCCTGCAAGCATCAGGCACTTTGGATTAGTAGTCACGAAATTCCAACATATGACGCCCAAAGATGATATAAGGATATTAAACAAATTGCCTTAAACTGAAACACGCAAATCAATCAAAGATGTTTTGGAAGACTTGCACTTGGTGAAGAATATGTATCTAAAATATGGTGTGTTGGCTCATTATACAAGAGCCCATTGGTCAACACCTGGATCACCTGAACACCTTAGCACAAAACGAAATATGTAGTTGACTTAATATCAGCAGTCATTCTTCTTTGAGAATATAATAAAATCGTCATAAAAAGTTGCTCAAAAAAATCTGGCGTTCGAAATGGCCAATGGCTTTTTTAAAGAAATACGAACAAACATTGAAAACACGCTCTAACTCAAAACCAACACCAAAGATCAACACCTTTTCTGATGCATTAGATCTTGTGTGGATTGTCATTGGCTTAAATTAATGAATTTTGTTTGAGTGTATTCAGTGAACACACGTCGATGTCTGTGGTCCATGTCTATCCGTCCATGGTGATTTGGCAAAACAGACAGAGTAAATGGCAATGAGTTTTGTAGATGTAGTCTAGAAGGCAAAGTGTTGATTAATTGGACGGAAGTCCGTGGTTCAAATACCCAAAACCAATACTTCCTTCAACGGCTTTCCCTCAACAGATTCAGAGCAAAAACTCTGTGAGTAAAATATAATTGGCATAAGAAAAATCTGTCGTTTGGAGTTGCCTTTAAACTGTAGCTTCCGCCACTCATGTATATAATTAACACACACAACATGGGTTTTTTCCAAAGCTATTTGTAATCCTAACTGAAAGATTATAATGACGTAGCTGATATTAAATGAATAGCTAGTGATAAGATTTCTTGAAGCACTATGTTAATAAGAATTTGATGAAAAAATACTAGATTGAGACACAATTAAAAAAAAAAGTTAAAGAAATTCTGGGATTCGTATATTTTGAAAAAGAAATTGCACCAAGTATTTCTAACAATATGCAGTTTTAGGGCAGAGCGAAATATCGAAATCTGCTGCAGTGTTAAAACTATGATTCGACATTTGGAAAGAAGTTAAGCACATATTATAATTCAGGCTATGTTACGTACTTCTCGATGTGATCCTAACAACAACAATCGAAAATGTTAAGGAGATACGATGAGGCCCGTCTACTGTAGGGATTGCAAAGCCTTCGGAATGATTTAGACTACGCTGATGATATTTGTATGGTATCAAAATAAACTTACGAAGGCTGACGTAGACAGTGTTTTATATTAATTCATTTTCAAGAGACAACTAAAAAAGAAAATTCAAAGTAAAGTTGATATGAGGGTTCTTATTTCACAGACTCTACGTTAGGTTAGGTTAGTGTGGTAGCTTTGATACCAAAAGCTCGCTTGAGTATGTATAGCGGCGCGTTGTGACGCCGGAAGTGAACGCAGTCTCTGTACTGACCAAGTTCCTCCGAACCAAGGAGGGAGAAGTTGGTCAGCGAAAGGGCACAACATTTAAAGCACGGCTGGAAAACCAGCCATATAGCTCGATAAACGAAGCTATATCCTTGACATCAATGGACGATAGTTCCGTCTAGCTGACAAGGGTCGGAAAGCCAAATAACCAATATATGCACCTCGCAAGAGATGGGCATTGACAAAGAAAGTAGATAACAGTCTCCTCTTCCTCAGCGGATCTGCATCCATGGCAGGAGTCGTTAAATGGCAGCCGCATTCTTTCTGCATGTCTACTGTGACCTGTATGCATGCCCACTGTGATCGAGATGATGTTTCGACCAAGTCCAAGTTACTGGTTGGTGCGGCTTCTATCCATTGAGGGCCAAGAGAGCCTAGCGGTGGAGCATGACTCCTCATTGCTCCAGGATAGGTTGGCGTCTCGGAAGAATTTCCGCTCGATGGCCAGCTTGAAAGAGGTAAGTGGCATTCCTCAGTTAATTGAAGAAGATTCCGGAGATAGTGCACTAGCTCTGGCGAGCTCGTTGGCTCTGTAGTTTCCCGGAATGTTACAGTGTCCGGAACCAAGATAAATGTGACACTGAAGCGCCCAGAAAGAAGGTTGAGACAGTGGCGACACTCCCTGACGATCCGGAATTATTCGCAACGTTCGAAAGAGACTTTATGGCAGTCGGGCTATAAGAAAAGATTGAGATGCGGGTGAAAGGAACACCGTATGCGAGGATCCATTGAGCGGCCCGGTAGATGGCCTGAAATACGCTGTAATAGTACGGCAGCCGTCGCGAAATAATTAAGTCCAATCTCCCAGAGTAGACCGCCATCGAGTTTGGAGCCGTTAGTATACACATCCAGGAGTTCCGGGGGGAAGACTAAGATTAAAAGCATATTGATTTCCTTAAAGTAAACAACATTTATTTCTTCTCATTGTAATATTATTCATTACAATATTTAAATACGTCAAGGTTGCAATTATGTACCACACTATTATAGGTTAATGCACGATAAATATGTTTCACAGAATTAAATTGTTAATGAACACCATTAGCCTTATAACATATAAAAATATGAATTGATATTCATTCATACAATACAAATTAGAAGTGCCAGCACCATAAATAAACAAATAAATAAATAGTAAATGATTACGGACGTTTAATTCGTATTTGTTCCCCTACTTTAATTATGAGGTTAAGATCTTTATTATTTCATTAATACCTACAGTCATTTTCATATATTTATTGGATTTAATAATGAAATTGCCTAAAAATATGATGTTTAATTAGTTTCATGTTACAATGGAACGAAATAAAAATATTTTTAAATTAAAAAAAAGAAGAAAAAAAACCAAATTATAAGAAAAAAAAGAAAAGAATGATAAATTTTTGATAGAAATATTTCAATAAAAAAATTTACTTGAAGGCTTTTCGGTATACAAATAACATAAACAAGAACACCAAGAACAGTGATGACTAAAATCAAGCTTACACAAATCAATACAAGTTGAACTTTATGGTATATATATAGTATATACATAGAGTATAGTATATACATAGAGTGGACAGCAAAAGTCTTAGTACGGCAACAAATTTTATTAATTTCATGAATTTTAGCCGAAAGTTTGAATAAAAATTTATAGTTTTTATACTTATTTTATTAATTTATTTCTGTTTTATTATAAAACAAATTTTTTTTAATGTTTTTCATAAAACAAGAGAAAAATAAGGAAAAGTTTCAGATGACTCCATAGTTAGCCCCAAGGAGAACCCTGAGTAAATTAAAAATTTAAAGGCCTAATATATGAAAATGTTATCCCTTGTATTTAGTAGAATATCCCTTAAGACCAAGCACTCCATTTAACCCATTTGGAATTGAATATACAAGTTTTGTTTAATGTTTTCTAGAGGCACCATGAGCAAGTTTTTCGGTTGTCTTTTGTTTAAAGTTTTGCGATTACGTAACCGTTCTTTCAAATGATCTCCTAAATACTCTCTTGAAGTCATATCGGGACTTTGTGCAAGAGTATTAAGCCTGTGGGGACTTTCTTTGTTGTCAAAATATATTGCCGTACTTAGACTTATGCTGTCCACTGTATGTATCTCTAAATATGAAGTGGCATAGGTTATGGTTTTTGTTGGTTATAATAAAAAATAAAATTTTTTTTGCTGCTCACTGTATGTAAATACAATTTAATTCTTCATGTTTAAAGTATTAAAAAAATTTTAATAACATTGTTGTTGTAATAATAAAATTTATTTATTTTATTTTTTTATTGCCAAACAGAGGCGTTGAAAATGACAGCAGGCGGTCGCAAATGCTTCAAAGTTATCTTTTTCTTAAAATCAATAAAACAAAATTCAAATAAAAAAATTTATTCACTTCTCTACAGCATAATAAATTAAAAAAAAAATTCCTACAAAAATTTTAAAGCATTTTGTGTATGTAAAAGCTTCAAGTGAAAAAAAAACGTTTTAAAAATTTCAATAATTCTACAAGACATTGTGTTTTAAGGTCGTATCCATAGTTTTTAAATGCAAAATTAAAGTTATGTTAAGCTTGGAGTCGTTCCTAAACGTTTTTCTTTTGTGTGTGTGTGTTTTTTTTTCTTTCAACGCTTAAGAAGAAAACAAAAGTCAATCAATTGAATACAAGAAACTTAAGAATCATTGTGAGGCATAGTCAAACTAAAAATCCCACCAGTATTAAAAAAAAATTATAAAAAAAACTATTCTTAACGCCTTCTGTTCTTTTGTTAGGGGAATAAAGTAGTTATTTTGCTTGTATGAATTCAATCGTATAGAACATTATGCATATCATAGTTTATTATGTAGAATGCATAACCAAAAAAAAATATGAAAAGTATCTTAAAGAATGGAACGTTTAATAATGAAATTAAGACTTCATCAAAATTGAATCGGTATAATTGGCGAAGAATTACTCTGCTTTGAAAAGTTTAATAAAGTTTTAATAAGGCAGTCAAGCATACAATTGCCACAAACGATCTCCAATAGGATGAACCAAGCTTTTAGACATTCCCAAGCTGAAATCAGAACCAATAAGACCTTCATCATTCACATAGCAGCCTATAAGACGCTGTTAAGCAAACTGTGTATCTAGCTTAAGGTTTGTTTTTCCAGATAGCCTGAGATAAATTGAGTCTCAATGTGATTGACAAGCAACTAGCAAAAGTAAGACGAGAATTTCTAAATTGTGGATTGACGGTATTTGGTATACATTTATGGGTGGAATTTCCATTTAATATTGCTCTTATTATATCCTACGTGCAGCCCTTGCGCTGATCAACTTCCCCCTCCTTGGATAGGAGGAACTTGGTCAGTACAGCGGCTGCGTTCACCTGTGGCATCACAACGGGCCGCTATGCGTGCTCAAGTGAGCTTTTTGGTAAATTAAATCTACCACGCTAACCTAACCTAACCTATTATATCCTAGATCCTGTACAACTATAGATCACTGCAATCTGCAGGATCTGCTGCGCACATTTTGTTTAGCTAATCTACTGAACCATATTGAATTCGAAACATGGCAGAAATGTCACTAACTGAGACATTTTCATCCAAATAAGCCAAGAATTCCACAAGCATAATCTCCAAAAACATTGGTATTAGAGTTTCAGGCCTGATCTGCTATACTTGTCATGCTACAAATGGCATCAAAAATAAGAAATGATCACCGCTTTTTTAAAGTCGCCATAGCATAGTAGTAGTGTGTTGGCTTATTAGACGTGAGGCCTCGGTTCAAACCCCAAGTCAGGCATTTCCAACTAAACGAAATCTGAAAAAATATTTCTTCTGCGGCTTCCTCTCAGCAGATTTCTGGCAAAAACTCTGAGAGTAAATAAAATTGTAATGAAAAGTTTCTCAAAAATCTTCCGATCGGAGTCGACTTTAAACTGTAGGTCCCACCGCTCATGTACACACAGTTACTAAAGTATAAATACTGTTAAAAAAGTTCTGAAATTTTTTAACGTTTTCGTTGAAAATCTTTATAGTTTCCTTGATGTTAAGACGGTCTTTTGCATTGATTAAAAAATTTCTAAAATTGAACTGAATTGTGGCCCTGCACTGGCTCAGAAAGGTATGCATCCGATTTACAAAATTTCACAAATTTCTGAACCAATGCAAAAAACCGTCTTAAAATCGAAGAAAGATGTCAGACAATTATAAATATTTTCAACGGATTTCAAACGGATTAATTAAAAAATTTCGGAAATTTGTTATCCGTATGTATACTTTTGTGGCTGAGTGTATAAAAATTAAAATTAAAATTAATTAAATTAATGACCAATTATGTATGTTTTTTTCAAACCTCATTAAACGTTTAAGCGTACCAACGTTTGAATGTATTGAGATCAGTAGTAAGTGCTACTTTACAGTTGGGGTTTGGATAGGGTATCACAGATCCTATCCTATTTAAAGTATTCGCTCTTTTGTCGCCTAGTCCTTCGCGAATTCAAAGTGTAAAGCAACTTGACTCCATTACTAAGCTTAAGTTTCTTAAACCTTTAATAGCAATATTGCACAAACTTAACGTCACACAATGAGACCCTAGGGTCTCCTCTTTGCATATTAAATATTCATTGTATCACCCGTGATAAAACTGCACATTTATATACTTCTAGGCACGGTCGTTTGAAGAACCATCGAAAATGAAAGGTATAGGAATTGCAAACAATCCTGAATGATCTAGACTATGCCTTTTGGTTGGTCCCAAAATAAATTTACAAAACAATGGGTCAATTCGACCTCCGGGTACTCTACTTGTCTTAATTGACAAGTATACGGGGGTTAGAGGACCCCCGGTCAGTCATCAAAACGAAATATGAAAAAATATTTCTTCGCCGACTTTCTCTCAGCAGATTTCTGGTAAAAACTCTGAAAGTAAATAAAATTGCAATGGAAAGTTTCTCAAAAATCTGTCGTTCGGAATCGACTGTAAGTCCCGCCACTCATGTATAAAAAATTAACGCACACAGCATAAATGGTGTGGGGAAACTAGGTCGTAATCCTGACTGAAGGGTTGTAATGGCCAATTATGTATGTATGTACGTCCTCTAACCTAACATAACATTGACCGTGATATAGGCTTCAGATTTGTTTGAATTTGTCAATTTTGTCAATTGACATTATTGAATCCATAAAGTAAGGATCAGACCATCTGCTGAGAGCCCTTTAAGCATTTAGCCCTCTAAAACCCATTTGAAACGCTTCTGTCACTCAGTGTGCTTGTATGAAAATTGTAATCTTTGAAACATAGGACACTACCCCTTGCAATATGCAAAAACTATAGCTAATCACCTACAAGTAATCGAAAAAAGAATCAACTTGAGGCTAAAGTAAAGAGTAGCCACAAATTAGTAACTTAGGCAGTGTATTGGTGTTGGAGACAGACTTTAAAAGAATGGGATAAAGTATGTCTAAATTTGGTCTCAGATGATAGAAAAATCAGCCATAACAACTTATTTCCATCAACATTTTAATCAACATCCTTTTACAATTTTAACAAATTTGGTGAACATTTATCAAATTTGTGTAGACACCATTTATTTATCTTTTTTTGTTTCACTTTTTTATTTGATTGAATTTAATTCACCCAAAAATTTTCTCATATTCACCCATCCCATGATATGACTTAGTTTAGGGTGCATTTCGTACAACCACATAAAAATCTCAGTCACTGAATGAATGATTTCTATCCATCCAGCTGTACGAACAGAAGTAGGTTGTTTGATTGTTGGAATCACTTTAACTGTCAGTCATCGTACAAGTACAATATTCCCGACATACAGGATTTAGCGGGCCTTTATTATTATCTTTGAATAACATATATTTTTTTTGCTTGTTGTTGGTAATTTTTGTTTTAGTTGTTGTTATTTTGAACGTAAAGGGAAAACTTTGGTACGAAAGCATTAAAAATAAAATTTTAACAATTATGTTACTTTTTCTAATGCCGCTGAAACATTTTGTTTCTATAGCTACATACGTATATACATACATAATTGGTCATTACAACCCTTCAGTCAGGATTACGACCTAGTTTCTCACACCACTTATGTTGTGTGTGTTAATTTTATTCATGAGTCGCGGTACCTACAGTTTAAAGTCGATTCCGAACGACAGATTTTTGAGAAACTTTTTCATGGCAATTTTATTTTACTCTTAGAGTTTTTGCCAGAAATCTGCTGAGAGGAAGTTGCCCAAGAAATATTTTTCATATTTCGTTTTGATGTCTGACCTAGGGTTTGAACCGTGGCCTTACGTCTAATAAGCCAACACACTAACTACTAGACCACTGCGACTTCATACACACCACAATAATCCTCCACTTTGGTTAAAAAAAAAACATCTAGGGAAGTGAATCACGAGAACTTTGGTTGTAATCCTGACTAAGGGGTTGTAATGATCAATTCGATGCCTCCGTTCTATAACATTCTAAGTCGAAAAAGTGTGTTTTGAGTTACGAGCTCTTAAAGTTTTCACACGATATACGACTACACTGGTGGCCAAAACTAAAGCAACTGACTTTACACTTTGATATTTTATCTAATATGTTCCGCTATAAAGGTTAAAACTGGATGATTTTTGGTTTTTATGTTTATACATTATTCAGACTAAACGTAAATGCAAAAAAATTAAAATCAATTTGCTTAAAATATTGCTTTTCTTTCAAAATAACGAAATAACCATAAAATTCTAGTGGTCGAAACTAAAGCAACTTTCGTACTTCTGTAACAAAACTTAAAAATTAAATTAATAGTCAATAGCGTAACCCTTATTTTTAATGACGGGAGCACATCTATGTGGACTTGAATCAATTAGCCTCTTAATTTGATCTTTAGAAATGCTGTTCCATGCGTTCGGGATACGATTAAAAATGGGGTGTTTATTTGTCCCTAAATCCCTTTTTATTTTGCGGTCAACTATGCTCCAAAGGTCTTCAATAGGGTTAAGGTCTATCGATTAACCTAGCCACCCGAGAACACTTACTTTGGATTGACTCAACCATCCCTTAACAAATTTTGAAGCATGATTTGGGTCATTGTCGTGTTGGAAAACCCAAACCAGTGGCATGTTCTCTTCTGCGTATGGCAGCATTACGTTTTCCAACAGATTTTTATAAACAAATCGATCCATTTTCTCAGTAATTTGATAAATTCGTATGAAAAACAGCCCCACACCATTATTGAGCCTCCACCATCTTTTACCGTTCGTTTATAATATTGCGGTTTAAGGCGTTCATTTTGTGGTCTCCTTACGGTGATATATGAATAAAAATGCAAGAACATTAAAAACGTTCTATGTACACCTATAACGTTATAGAATGG
Source organism: Sarcophaga variegata (assembly GCA_932273835.1). Taxonomy (NCBI): domain Eukaryota; kingdom Metazoa; phylum Arthropoda; class Insecta; order Diptera; family Sarcophagidae; genus Sarcophaga; species Sarcophaga variegata. The sequence goes on from OW026361.1 coordinate 99,699,444, forward strand.
AGGCGTCGAATTAAGGAAGTAAGTAAGTAAGATATTGATCTCGAATGTCAAACAGTCTTACCCTCGTCTAGACTAGGTAAGTAGTAGCCCATCAGTTGCTCTGTGTCACAACACCAATTTGACACAGACTTGAGTGTGTCTGCTATATTTGAACATTATTCAGTATGAAGAGACAAATGTTGTACGAATCTGCCTTTATATATTGAACGACTTGAGGCCAACATTCGAATAAATTTTTCAGCAATAAAAGACTCGAAATGAATGAAAATCAGTTTTCATTCTCAGTTAACATTTATAAAGTTTGACTAGACACAGTGTGGCTGCCTTCCAAAATGTTAGTTGCTTTGTGTTTGAACAAAGTATCGTGTTTCATAATGCCGCTGTACAAAATATACGTAATAAAATATGAAATATGTATTCTATTACAAAACGTCGTCAATGTGTATTTGTAACGCAGTCAAAAAGCAATCAGGCATCGGATTCATAGTTGATGCGTTGTTTGGTTACTTTGCATATCTACATAGTTTAAATACAGTAGTAGAACTGTGTACAAACTTTGTATTGATATATTTTTGAAGGCAGCCTGTTTATGTTCAAATTAGTCAATCCTTTAGCCAGCCGCCTTTACCAACCTATCCACAATCAGATTGCTTTTAAGCCTTTCGTAGCCAGACCAAAAACAAAGTTCCATATATATCAACACCTAGTAGAATGGTATACCATTGCTGTACAACAAATAATAGCAATACTTTTGCTATTCTGGTGAGCTTTGCTGGCGAAACTAACAAACTTTTATTGAACTTTAAAGTCCTGAAGGATTACATATCATCAAATAATTCGCACTGCACCATACTTGAAGAAATCGATATTCGTCTGCATACCATTTAAAATAGTCCTTGTATGCCTGCCACTACTATGATAGTTATGTGAGTTTGCCAGCAATAGTTTGTCATGGTCTGATTGGGGCAACATTTAGAACCTGTGGCGTCCTAAATATGAGTCACACTTTATGTGGATACTATTTATTATAGACTTCGTATCATACATAAAATGTAATACATTTTTTGTTATACATTACCTAAAGATCGGATATGAGTCAATAATTCGTCCAAAGCATAGAACTCCATTAAAAATAACTCTGAATTAAACCTGAACCTACCCATATTGTTGATGTAGTCTAGTAGATAGTGTGCTGGCTTATTAGACGGGAGGGCACGGTTCAAATCCTAGGTCAGACATCAAAACGAAATATAAAAAAATATTTCTTCGGCGACTTCCTCTCAGCAGATTTCTGGCAAAAACTCTGGGAGTAAATAAAATTGCCATGAAAAGTTTCGCAAAAAATCTGTCGTTCGCAGTTGACTTTAAATTGTAGCACCCGCCACTTAACACACACAACATAAGTGGCGTGATAAACTAGGTCCATAATCCTGACTGAAAGGTTGTAATGACCAATTATGTACGTATGTGTTGGCAACTAATGGCCTCATAGCCATAGACGCAATCGATCCAAATTTCCCCAAGCGTGATCGGCACTTGGATCACGAAACTCAGTAGGGAAAAAGTTTTCAAATAACTACAGTGGATAATATATGTATGTATGTGTAAAATTCACTTTGGCCTCTATCCGGTGTCGAATAATAGTCACGTAAAAACTACAGAATTTCATCAAGACTTATGAAGGATATTCTGAACACATATTGTAGTGAATCAAATAAGGATAATAGAGAAAGACGGATCAAGGAAAACCTCAATAGCCTTACGACTTACAACGAAGGGTTGTAATGACCAATTATGTATGTTTCCTACATTGCCGTCATAACTCTTGTAAAACAATTAGTAAGAACTTTCCAAGGTCTTAAATTCTGTGCTAAATAATAATGCTTTCCAGAAACATTCAATTTATCTTCGTTTTTCTTATTGTAATGACAACACCCGTCTATCATTACAGCATTATAAGGCGGATTGGTTAAAGAATGAAAAACGAAGCGATAAAAGGATATGAAGCTAAGACGACACCTACACCAATTCAAATTGCTGTCACTGATTTATTTATTCCTTTTTACCTTTTAAGTTTCTGACACCAAAACTAATGTGAATTATCTAAAGGATCTGGGCATGACATACGACACATGCACCACGGCAAGTTAATCAATGAATGAATTGCAAGCCATCCATAGTCGTATCTCAAAAAAGTTGGTGGCACAATCGCCCACCTTTAGCTACAAGGTTAGACACTACGCTGATGTTACGCACAGATTTTTGTTTGTTTTTGTTTTTGATTTAAAACAAAAAATAAAACAAAAAAATTTAAGCATATTCTCTTACAATACTTGCAAAGCAAAGCCAAACAACAAACCAAACCCATTTGAGTAGGCTGTCAAATTGTGGCTGATTTTTTTCCTTCTTTTTTTTGGTTGCGTACCCTGAACATTAATATGGGTACAGGAACAAAACAAAAACACACATGAGATGGTATGTAAAGAGTACTTTTTCGAAAAAAAACCTTACATACACAGGCTTTTTTTCTAAAATTAGAAATTGTTGTACTCGTATGTCTTGTGCTACACATTTCAATTGAATTTGTAAAATAATCATGAAAACAATAAAAAACAAAAACAACAAAACAAAAATAGGCAGAAATAATCAAACCAACAAAACATAAAGAAAAAAAGAAGCAAAAAAAAAGAGTATTTTGTTTAGGGAAAGGAATCAAACAAATGAGTTTCTGTAAGCCAACATAGGACAGGTACAAAATTCTAGGTGTGTACCCCATGAGGTCTACGTACATATATGTATGCGGATACCAGTTAAGTTAAGTCTAACTTACATACCCATCTACATTCACTTATTTTTCAACGCATGTACATGTACATGTATGTGTTCTCAAACAAATGCTTGACTGACTGGCTGACTGACACTCAACAAATAGTAAAAGTAAAGCAATTGAATTTGTTTCTTTCTCTAACATGCATGTCAGCCACTCTTTCCTTCCTCCATACCGCATTTCTACATGGCTTTTATATAAAATTTTCCCAATTTTTTTTTCTATTTTTTTCTATTTTTTCCCATTTTTTCTCTTTTTTTTTGTGTGTATTTAACTTTATTGTCATTTTAACAATATTTTTCACTCACTAACATGTCTAACTGACTTCAATAAGAATAAGAAGATAAAGCGAGGACCATGATCGTTTAGTTTCCTTTTTGTTATTCTTAGTTGCTTGCATGTATTCTATGTACGTGCATATGTATGCAGTGATGATTTGGCATATTTCTTTGTTTATCATTCAACCAGCCTGCCTCTATTTGACTGGTTGTTCTTCCTCAGGTGACTTACAAAATGCATATGTTTGCTCTAACATTTACAACAATAGTAGGAAAAAGCAATACTTATTCTAAATTTTGTTTGTTAATATTTTCTCAAATCAATTTTTTTCAATTTTCGTAAAAACCATATGATTGGTGTCGTAAAAAAGTAATTTCGTTAAGTAGAAAAGAAAAAAATATTTTACATGATAATCCTCACAATGCTTTGCTCAGACATCAAATTCTGGTATGGTTTTCAAGTGATTAAACATTCTTAAACAACGACTTCCGATATTCGACAGTTGATAAAGGCCTACTTTTTGGAGCTAGATTAGATTAGGTTAGGTTAGGTTAGAGGACGTGACCCGGAGGTCGAATTCACCCATTGTACGACGTCCTAGTTTCTCACACCACTTATGTTGTGTGTGTTAATTTTATACATGAGTGGCGGCACCTACAGTTTAAAATCGACTCCGAACGACAGATTTTTAAGAAACTTTTTCATGGCAATTTTATTTACTGTCAGAGTTTTTGCCAAAAATTTGCTGAGAGTAAGTCGCCGAAGAAATACTTTTTGTATTTTGCCTTAGACTACGGCGACTTCTTGTGGTAGCTACATCTATCCAATTAATCGTCATTCATTCAACCTGCTCGTCAAATTATTGCGGACAATGTGTGTTTGCTTATAAGGCTGTGGAGCAACCAATTTTCATCTAAAAGTCATATTGAGCGATCTGGATGAATAGGTATAGGAATAAACAAAATTGACGAATTTAGAACGATTTCAATCCAAGAGAAATCCAACACCGATCATGACATGACGAGAGATGTTGGCCAGGATATCCCTATCAACAGCAAGCAAGCGGTTTCAACAGAACGCCACTACGTGGCACGCATTTCGCACTACAAAATAACCCTTCCCATAGGTTAAATTCGGTGTGATTTATGTGCCATAGTGGTAGTGAGGATATTCAATATTTCGCATGCCTTACAAAAGTTGAATGCAAATAAGCCATAACCCACAGAGGTCTTCAATACCAACATAATCCATGTCATCGGTCAAAGTCGTCATTTCGAATGCGCTAAACTCAGAAAAGCTGTGGTGGACATTGTTATGTCCGTGAATATAAAACAAATAAAAAAAATTTCTAGGTAATCTTACACACACTTTATGTATTTTATTTAAGTTTTGTAGTGAGTGCCTTAAAACAAGTTCTGGAAACTGAAAGTTTTCTACAAACAATGTCCTTTATAAACATCTATTGGGTGCAGTAGTAAGGATCTTCTGCTGATTGAGTCCCTAACTCTATAGTGTTCTTTGTTAATGATCTCCTTAGATAGGGATTAGGCGTCAGTGAGCTTTTTATATGGATTATAGCGATGAGTGTGGAAGCCCCTTAATGTTGATAATTTCGAATACCGTGATGAAAAATTTTTTCTTCCCAAATCTCATTGTTGATGTTCTTGATGTGAAGCGTATCCCTTGGGTTTCTATGATCAATCTTGTGTTCTTTCTTCAGCCTTAAGCATCGATTCTAGCAATGAAGTTGTAAGACTATCGAGGTTTGGAATGGGCCTTAACATAGTCTATCCATCTCAATTTTCTTCTTTTGATTCGCTACAGCATGGGTTCAGTTGACTTACTTACTTACTTAATTGGCCATTAACAACCCGATTAACGGATATAGGCCTGCCGCAATATATCCTTTCAGGCGCCTCTGCTTCTTGCGCGCCTACGCCAGTTGGACACACCAATCGATGACAGGGCTTCCTCAATTTGGTCCTTCCAACGCAGACAAGGTCGTCCTTTTCGCCGATTTTCGCAGACCCTTTCATCAAATACCCGCCTCGCCGGAGCATCCTCCTCCATTCGAGCAGCGCAGTTGATGACTGATGAAATTCTTGTAGTTCTTACGTGATTATTATTCGACAACAGATAGAGGACAATGTAAATTTTAGACATATTTTATCTATTGTAGATATTTGAAACCTTCTTCCTACTGATTTTTATGATCAAGGCGTCGATTGCGTTTTTTGAGTTTAGTTTGTTTGCTTCTTCGCCTATGAAGCCATTCGTTGCCAATACCCTGCATATCTAGTAATCGATTAGTTGGTCTTGCAGCATAATGTTCCTTCTGCTAACGTTGTCCACTCCCATGGTATTTGTTTTCGTAGGATCCAGAGTTGAAGTGATAGGAAAACTTCATAATTTTAAAATACGAAAACTGTGATGACAATTTATTCTCCTTCCCTGGGGTTTGAAACTTAACCACATATGTCTACGATAGCAAAAAAAATTGGGTTTTGTTTGTAGTAATAAGTATGTACTTATATTAATATACATACCATTGCTATTAAACTTTAATTCATTTTAAATAGAAACAAGCATTATTGGTAGGTATTTTACTTAACATACTAATGAACTATTTTTCCTCTCACCCAATATTTCATTACATATGCAAGACACTTTTATTATGATGATCTCCCCTCTTAAAGTATACAAAAAATACAACAATAATATACAGTGCATTATATAAATAATATTTTATTGATATGTTAACAATTGCATTAGTTACACCCAGTATTCTTTTATTTAATTTTAATATACTTTATCGTTCAGTTTTTTTTTTGCTCTTGCTTTTATTCAATTCTCGCCTTTTTTGATATGGGTTTCGTTAAGTGTTTGTAATTTTTTTTTTATTAAAATTTCTGATGATTCACCTTAAATGTCTGGCAGTTTACAATAATATTGTATTGGATTGGATTGCCTTTTCTTATTAACGATTTTTCCTATTCCTAGATATGCGGTTCATTTATTGATCATATTGTGGGCAGCTTTTTAACGTTAATAATTGTATTAATTTCAGTTTTTTTTTTCTTTTTTTGAAATTGTAAATTAAATACAATTCATATATACAACGTAACGATTACTATACCTAGACGTAAAGTCAGCATGTGGGGGTATCAAAATTATTGTGGTTGGTGTTCTGTTTTCTGTATTTTTTTTTTGTATGCTTTTCTTAAAATATAAAAATGTATACGTACTCGTATTCCACAATGAAACAATGAATTTTAATGTAAAGCTAAATATTTTTAGAAAAAATTTTTTTTCTTGGGTTTTTTTTTGGTTTTCTGATCTGAAACATGAAAAGTCATAAATCATAATAAAAAGGAACCGTGTATAATAAATTAAAGCCGAGTATGTGGTGGAAATAAATGAAAATAATAACGAAATAAATATTTGATTTGTTTAATTAACTATTCTCACTCTAGTCAATTAGGAGTTGAAGAATATCGTTCTTTCGATACCAATTCTAATTATTAACAATGCCATGAGTAGACAAATTTTTTTTCCATAACAAAATAAATATTCTCATTTAATTAATTCGAAACAATACTCATATTGTATTTAAGTCCCTATAAATATTTTAAATTTCCTACTTGACCTTTGAGAATATATATCTAATTTTTTATTTCTTTCATTCGCTTTCATATTTTTAACCTCAAATTCATTCCATTTTCAATTGCAAAAAAATTTAAACTTTGCCTTTGCCATTCTATCTGTTATAATAAGTCTATCCATAGCATATTGACTGAGTGAGTAAGTGACTGACTAGCTGACTGCCTGACACTGGTAATTAACATGGGTTTACGCATGTAGGCAAATAACATTTAAGAGTTTCAAAGTCTCAATTGGGGATTTTGTAAAATGCTTGCAATTACATACACAATTACAAGTGGTTGTCTATTAGCAACATAACATTTTAGAAATTGCCAATTACAATTACAAGCAATTGTTGGCAAAAAAAATAAGAGATTTGAACTGAATAGAAGAAAGTAATAAATGATATAAAATCTAAAGATTGTTGGTATTAAGTTATTGAATTTTCTTAAATACAGAGACTGTTCTACATTTTTTAAAAGCTCCATGATTTTAACTCTTTAGTATGGCCTAATGTGATGGCGAAAAGTTTCTCAAGTTTAGGAATAAGTTTGCCTACTTTCTGCTCAGAAGCTTTGGCTGCTGCGAACATAGACAAGAGTGCACATTTGTGTAAAATAGATCATAGGAGTCCCGATGGCCTAGTTGGTAGTGTGCTAAATTTCAAATGCCGGGCCGTAGCCTTCCATTCCCACCAAAGGTTCTGGGTGTTTGTGATTGCGTAACTGTTTATCTGACAGTATATGAGATTACTCACAACAGAAAAAATAAAATGAGCATTATTACTAAAAATAAAAGTGACGAAGGTACATAAACTGGTCCCTTCTCTTTTATAAAGGGTCCGCCAAATAACTTTTTTTTTGAAAATGCTTAAAAAAAACTACTGAATATTTTCTCAAATTTCTTTTTTTATTTGAAAGTACAATCCTTCCGGTTAATAATAAAAAATAATTTCATTCAAATGGCTTCCTCGGCTACTATTTTTCCTATATTGCTACACAATCCACTGCATGAATAAGGGTCACATCATGAGTATTGGTCGCAAAACAATTAAAAAAATTGAATCTACAAATATCTGTCGATGGCATTATACAATGTCGTAGCCAATAATATGCCAACATTGAAGAATAGCGCAGCACCAGGTGTTGACAATATCAGGCTTAAAGCGTACTTAAGTCTTTTAAATCTCGACCATATTGTTCTGTTGAGCTATGTTCCCAGTAGCTCGATTCCCTCAGATGTATTGCACTACGCGTCACACATTGATTGAAATATAAATCAAGCGAAGTCAGGAAGAGCCAGGAGTCAAAAGGACAACTGTTCTCACTCTCTGTTACTGAAAGAGGTAATCCGGTTAATTTTGTTCAAAATCCTTGGCACTCCATCCACAAGTAGTAACAGGTCTAACAATCGCCAAATAGATCCAGTGAATGGTCTTAAACAGAAGACCCCAGTTTTTACTTATGGAATTATTATATTGATAAAGAGCTGTCAGAGCCGTTTTTCTCACTTTTCTGCACGTTTCTATTCCAGTTCAGCTTGCTCTCTTATAAATTACTTGTAGGCCTAACACTTTTTTACGTTCACCATCACCGGAAAATTGTTAATGGAATCAATGATAGTTGGTTTTCAAGCCACTCATGTAATATTGAAAAACAGTGATTCCAAAACTCGTATGGGAGTATAACTTGAATTCATAACACGTTAGAATTGAAATTCGTTGCTATTTTAAGGAGATGATATGATTTTTGTTTATATTTTTATTGTCTCTTGAAACTATTTCTGCCATTAAAAGGCAGATTTCGAACTGGAGGTATTGAATTTAAAAACATTGGTGGTGTGGGAAATTATAGACAACAAAGTATTGTTATTATTGTATCACAGATGTTTTTCTTATAAGGTTTGTTTTATACTCTCTTTTTTTGTAATATTTTCCCTTAAAAAATTGAAAATTGGTCAATTATCGGAGTTAAATATTTAACACACATTACAACCCACCTTAGTATTCCGGCATACAGGCTCAGCCATTTCAAATGTTTAAATTTCCTTTAATTTTCATTTTCTTTACCTGTTTCATTAGTCAAGTAAATAGTCGTAATTCTGGTCACCACTACCTGCCTAATAAACCGATAAACGAATAAAACGGAAAGACGAACAAGGAATAACAAAAAATTCTAAAGGAATTCTTTAACTTTTTTTTTCGTGTTGACGATGGAAACAAAAGATGCTCTGGAAAATGGAAATGGGAAAAACCGAAAGAAAAGACCTAAGAAATGGTAAAGGTTGAGAAATTCTAGTTTTAACACCTGCTTGGGCAGTGGCATTTACGAAATTTCTTAACACAGAGTATGAAAGAAATTAAAACTGCTTGTGTTATCGAAGAAAATGTTTTTCTTCCTTTTTTGTAGTTTGGAAAATAAGAATTAAAAGACAACGAAACGTTATAAAATTGTCTTTCCTTTTTTTTAATTTCTTTATTCGGTAAATAGTTGCCGTAAAATTTTCCCTCCTCGTTTTTACGCTTCTCCTTTCGTCGACACAATAATAATAGAGATTTACACTTTCAGTCTTTTGATTTTGTTGACCAAATTAAAGGAATAAGAACCGAAAAGTAAAAATAAAATTATTGCAGGAACACAATGATAATAAATTATAAAAAAATTATAACCCATGACGTTTAACACTTTGAATCTGAGTAGCTGTGGAATAGTTATTGGCGGCTCATTCAATAATTTATTGTTTCAAAAAAACTATTCCTTTAGACACTAAACGAAGAATAAATATGATTTGCATGGATGATTGCAATAAACTAACTCAAGTAGTTTTAAACTTCTCTAAAGAATGATTTTTAGTTTAAGGAGATGGTAAAGCAAACGGATTAGTATGTGTCATGATATCAGATTTTTTTTAATATTTATAAGACTCACGCTAGGGAACGAAGAAGCATTAAATGGGTTCTGTTAAAACTATCGAGTTTTTTTTATGAAATGCTTGTTATTTGAGCCTAAGATTAGACACATCACAAATCGCCATAGGTAGTATGTTGGCTTATAAGATCTTATAAGCCTATGGTTCAAAATCTGGCTGAAACATTTCGAACGTAACGAAATATCAAGAATATATTTCTTTGACAACTTTGTTTCAGCAGTTTACTGACAAAAACTCCGACAGTAAATACAATTGCCATGAAGAGTTTCTGAAAAATCAAAAATCGCGCCACTCATGTATACAAATTAACACACACAACATAAGTGGTGTGAGAAAATAGGTTGTAATCTTGGCTAAAGTGTTGCAATGACGAATTAAGTAAGTATATGTGTAAGATATCGTGGAAATTTTTTATACGTTTGAAGGACCTATTGATGCCATTACGCACGGGATATACATACATAAATTGGTCATTACAACTCTTCAGTCAGGCTTACGACCTAGTTCCTCACACCATTTATTTTTTGTGTGTTAATTTTATACACAAGTGGCGGGACCCACAGTTTAAAGTCGACTCCGAAGGATAGATTTTTGAGAAACTTTTCATGGCAATTTTTATTTCCTCTCAGAATTTTTGCGAGAAATCTGCTGAGAGGAAGTCGCCGAAGAAATACTTCTTGTATTTTGTTTTGATGTCTGGCCTGCGGCTCGAACCCTGGCTTTACGTCTAATAAGCCAGCACACTACATACTAGACTACGGCCATGCACGGGATATAACATCATTTAAATAGCCTCCACGACTTCTCAATCAAAATCTTAAAATTTCCAATGCTCTGCTGCATAAATCAAGGTGAATTTGACCGATAGCATGGTTTATGTTGAGTTTAAGGACCGCTGTGGTTTGTGTTTATTCGCATACACCTGTGACTTAAGGAAACCTCTCAAGAAAAACCTAACAGGGTCAAATCTTACGATCTCGATGGCTAATTTATATTACCTCTATTTGAGATGACTATTCCCTCAAGTCCCTCGGGCAGAATGTACAATATGGCATGAGTACTCAATATAGCACGCAGCGTAATGTTATTGAAACCACAAGTCGTTGGTGTCCAGATCTTACAATTCAGGCCAAAACAAGTTGGTAATCATCGACATATAATGCTCGCCGTTGACAGTAGTAACCTTGCCTTCACAAGAAACGATGACGCCGTCAGACCAAAATTCACACTGTACGTCGCCTTTTTCATGCAGAAATTGGTCTCATGAGAATGGCGTTCCTATGCAGGCAGACAAACAAATGTTCTCATAAAAACTCCATTAGTTAGCACATATAATATGGGATGTAGAGGCACCAGACAGATCTGTCTCGACATGGATATATGTATGTAGAACAGAATTTGCATTGAACCCATCAAAATGCCATCTAAGGAACCTCATAGCAGTGATAATAGGATACATACTAACCTCTGGGTGTTTACGCCAGATTACTTTGAATACCGAGGAATAACGAGGAAGAAGAGCAGACCCTAAAATAATATCTCTGACAGCGCTTGGAAACCTGAAAAGAAGAATTTTTGGAAACTCACAATTTAGTGACAAAACGTGTCTACCCAAAGACGATTTCACAAGTTCATAAGACTTTCGGAAGGGTTGAGGGATGTCAACCAGGAGCTATAATTATATAGCGGAATAGGTAGTATCGGTATTACAACAGGCAAGCTGATCATAATGAGGCGGCACTCACTTACTTTCACTTTTTATTGCTTTTATATTTTCGCCAGAATTCACATGTTTTTCCTTTTCTGCGGTCGAAATTATAGAAGAAAATCTATCCTATCCAAGAGGCAATTTTTCTACACTATTTAAATGAAGATATTTTTAGTTTTTTTCTTATAGTCGCCGTAGTATAGTAGGTAGTGTGCTAACGCAGGCCTCAGTTCAAATCCCAGCTCAAACATCACGAACAAGACGAAATATGAAAACATATTTTTTTAGGCGACTTCCTCTCAGTAGATTTCTGGTAAAAACTCTGAGAGTAAATAAAATTGCCATGAAAAGTTTCTTAAAAATCTGTCGTTCGAAGTCGACTTTAAACTGTAGGTCACGCCACTCATGTATAAAATTAACACACACAACATAAGTGATGTAAGAAACTTGGTCGTAACCCTGACTAAAGGGTTGTATTGACCAATTATGTATGTATGTATGTATTTTTAGTTTTTTGTATTTAAAAAAAAGATTTATTAATTCATTTATAATTTGATTGCTTAATTAAATTATAAATTAAATCGAAAATTATTAGAAAATATTTTTCACACACTCCCTACTAATTTAAAGTTAAAGTTGAAAAATATTTAAATATTATTCCACTATTATGCTGCTAATATTGATAATTTATGCAAATTGTGGCTACAATCGAGAGATATTTTTTATTGAAGCATATATCATCAGTTTAAATAAGTTGACAATAAGCCCATCAAAAATGATTATCGTAGTGATTAAAGAAAAAGAAAAAATTTGTTGGGGAAAAAATAAGTATCTTTTACAACAGCACTCCTCAAAGTGTTGAAGTTAATGTCATATCATTAATAATCCCTATTGATATGTAATAAGTATGTTTTTTATTTTTATTTTTGATAATTTTTAATGAGATATGATACGCTTGCTAGCTCTCTACTATGTATGCTATTTTGATCACATCTGCATGATAATGAAGAGGAGAATGATGATGGGAATTAATGTTTCGGCTACTAAACCAAGAGACAGATAGATAGACAGACGACTACTGCTGACAAGAGTTGCTTTCATTATCATAAGCGTTTATTACTTAATTTTATTAATATAATGCTTATAATTAACTACGTAAGTCTAACATATTTTCTGAAGAGAGTTTTTCTCTTCTTTTTTTTAATCTTTCCTTCTTATTCGAAAATTTTTCAACATTTTTTTTTATATTTTTTATAATTTTTTTTGTTTTCATTATTCGGTTGAGAAGTAAAACTCAGTGTAGTGTTAAATTTGTTTTATGCTTTTAATTCGTTAAAAAGCATAATTTTAGTTGAAAAAATATACAAAAAAAATAGAAAAAAATTTCTTGAAAACTGTGTTAATTTTGTGTAAGCTTTTCTTTTCTTTTCCTTTTCCTTTCCATTCATTTTTATTCTTCTTTATTTAAAACAGTTTTTTATAAGAAAAATCTATCTTGGCAGCCCAACAGTGTGTACTTTGAAGATTTTTTGTCGTTTTTCTTCTAGAAATCTTGCATAATTTCTTTTCTATCTTGTAATATTGTCATTCGTTTTAAAAAATTTACTTTTTATGGAGCAAAAATTATGGCAGAGCGGTTATTAAAATATTTGCAAAAGACTCTTTTTTTAAAAGAATTTTAACAAATATTTAGCAACACTTGATTTAAGAGGTCACACAAAAACACGAATTCCTCTCAGCAATCAACTGACTAAAGGTCTGTGAGTAAATAAAATTATCATGAAATATTTCTGATGAAATCTGTCGTTTGGAGTAGACATTAAACTCTTTGTCCTGCTAATCATAAATAAAATTAACACACAAAATATGGGCCTTCAAGATAGCAAAAATCTATGTCTTCGAAAGACTATATTAGGAGCTATGTACCTTGAGTATCCCACCCTTCTATAGTGCTCTATTCGGTATGAAAATCCTCAATCCACACATAAACATTGCCCCGTGCATTATACCATATAATCAGTGGATTTTTTGAGAGGTCTGCCCTTCCCTTTTGGGGAGAAAACATTTAAAATTGACATTCAGATTATCATGTTAAACAGTGTTTCCAGCAGCTTGATTCCTTCAGACGTATTGCACTACGCGCCAGTCATATTAATAAAGCGGATTCAGGCAGACCCAGATGTCAAGAGGAATGTAGTAAATGAGGATACCTGCTACCATCCAAGAGATCATATAAAGGGATTTATTAGCACAGATACTAAGAGAATTCTACTTGCAATTTATGCAAAAATTCTGAACATAATCAAGTCAATATCATAAGGTTTCAAAGACAAAAAGATGCTGAAATAAGTCCCTTCACTAACAGGTTATCTGGGAGGTTAAACTACGTTGTTTTAATTTATAACCAATTATCCGAACGTTGGATATTTTTACAGATCACTGCAGCGGAAGTAAATGCCATAGAGATGTCATATTAGGTTTGAGACGAAGAAAGATCTTCGGATCTAAAGTAGAATATTTTTATAATTCATTATCTCTGTTTATAAGTTTATAAACACGATCATCGTAGTTGCAATAAACATGGACAAGAGTTCACATCATTCTCAAAAGAACAAGTGTAGGAGGAAGGTAGCAAATCCTTGATTTTTAAATACGGAAAGCATTGATATTTCAAGTATTTTCCTTTGCATTGCTTTAGATTTTTGCACTTCCACATACGATTCGGTACAATGCATTGTCTACAGTTCTACACAATATAAGGAACTTAACTGAACCAAAAAAATCATTCAAATCGAATATCCGCATGCTGATTCCGACTTAGATTTTATTATTACAAGCGGCGAGAAATTGTATACCCGATAAACCTCCCATGAATATGTATACACCACCGTTAAACTCTTAAACGGGCAAAGACATCATTGAACGCTGAAAAATTTTGCTGTAAGTAAGAATCTGCCTTCTTTACCAGAATCATCTGCCTTATATCGAAAGAAAGCGTACCAATCAAATATGGCTGTCTTCCAAAATGTTAGTTGCTTTGTGTTTGAACAAACTATCGTGTTTCATAATGCCGCTGTACAAAATATATACAATGTATATACTATTTCAAAACGTCGTCAAAGTGTATTTGTAACGCAGGCAAAAAGCAATCAGGCATCGGATTTATAGTTGATGCAATGTTTGGTTACTTTGCATATCTGCATAGTTTATATACAGTAGTAGAACTGTATACAAACTTTGTATTGATATATTTTGGAAGGCAGCCTATTTTAACCGGACATCACCCTGACGGCATATATTGTTCCGCGAATTGAATAGACATGCGAAGAGAATTCCCTTATCTGCCAAAGACTCCTGCAGAGGCTTGTAGCACAGAGGAGCTCTTACAATCTATTAGTGAATGGCAGTACAGAAGGCAGATGTATTACAACATATGCTCTTATGCTTTGTGTCAAAATATGAATTACTAGACTGAACAGCGGACTGTATTATTGAATTACAAGGATTCTGTTCACAAATATTTCCGATAATGATTGCAGATAATCCTATATTTCCAAATTTTCCGGATAAACTCATAACAGTGGATCACAAATTTTATCACTGAAAGACATCTTGGAGCAGGTTTCTCCTTTGCTAGCCAATCGTTGAAAGTCGAATTATCGAGATCCGCACAGACGGGTCTTCTGCAGATTCGGCATAATAATGGCAATGGTAAGGCAAATGTTTAAGCAATAAGGTAAACGTAGAGAGACAACTGAAATATAACCGAATATAACACCTGACGGCCTGCTTATAGAGTGCTTTGTAGGTGATTTTGAAAGATCTTACCAGTGTGAGTTTAAAACAAACAATGAAGCTAACCAATACTTTACATATCTTTATAAAAAAAATAAAAAATAATAAAAGCAAAAAGCTACACATTTCCCTGGATGACCTGCCACTAGGAAACCATATCAGCTTAACACAGAACTGCTGCGATAGTTGATCAATGAATGGCAAATGTCAACCAATTGAAAGATATCCTATTGCCACTCTGACATAGACAGAAGATGTATTACATTGGCGACACTTTTGCCACCCACTTCATGTAGATTTTTCTCATGCCCAAACAATGACGGGCTATATTAATAGTAAATTAATTAAGAATCCCTTTAATTAATAAATTTGAATATAATTTCCCAATGCTGCAATAAATATATGCATAATTACGAGCATAATGTGTGTTTGTATGTGTTAATTTCAATCTCAAATTTTCGATTTACATCAGATCAGATATTTGTTTTTAGTAGCCTTAATGCCCACGTACCGAAATGCTTAAATTTTTTTTCTTTTTTTGAAATCTACTCCAAATGCATGATTTTAAATTTTTGATTATTTTTTTCGATATAAGACAACGGCAACAACAACAAAAAATAATATAAAAATATAATGCGTATGCAGACATAAAATGCGTGCACACATAAAACATTAATTAAAGCATTTTGTAAATTTTATTTAATTTTTATTTGAATTACAACCGCTGACGATGTTTGAAATCACACATAAAATGTTCATCAAATCGCTTTGATGAAAGCGAACAACTGTCTACTGAACGTTCGTTCGTTCGTTCGAAAATGAACTCAATTAAGATGCCGTTTCAAATTAAGCCATTCATCTCCGCCAGTGCAATCGGTCATCAAAGCTCGTAAACGGGAGAAAATAAAACCAAACAAAAATAGAGAAATATACAAAAAACTCAATGCAAAAGCAAAAAAAATAAAATAAAAAAATAATTAAAATAAAATACGTTGGCGCATGGGCAAGATAAGCCACAAATGCATAGAAAGACAGATCGTTAGCTGGTTAGACAGACGCAGACCAACCTGTTGACTGGCTGGGAGATTTGTCATAAAACATGTTGAACAAAAGAAAAACCAGATATAAAGCCGTTAGAAGTAGAAAACCAAATCAATATATCGGTTAAGTTGTTGTTTATAAGTACAGTTTAATAAACATGTATATCAAGATATGTTGCATCGGTCAAATGTTTATAAACATTTTATTATTTTATCACTGTTGAGGCAGAATATTTTGAAGAATTCAAGAGAATTTAAATTAAATTCAATATTAAAGATAAATATTGATTGTCTATAGATAGATTTAAAAGATTTGAATACACATAGGAGGCGTAAACGTTGCTAGAACACTAGCCACTCGTCACCGAATAGGTGAAACCTGGATACACAAAGGAACTCGATATTTATGTGTCATATCAATTGGATGTAAAAAATATTATGGAGAGAATTTTCATTTCGGATCCAATGTTAGGTTAGGTTAGTGGGTAGTTTGCTGTTCACAAGGTTCAGTGTCAAAACTGAATAAAATCGAACCATTTATGAAGCCAGCGATTAAGGGCTATGAAAAGAATAGCACATAGGTCAACAATGTGTCAGAAATATATTGTGCGGAGAAAGTTGAAGGTTATCGGATGTTGGCAAAGCCAGAAATGATACCAATGATGAGAATCTAGGTTCTAATCCTGACTAAAGGCTTGAAATGACCAACTATGTTATGTTATGTGATGGTGATAGTGAATATGTGGTGTGATTGGAAGAGAACCTTTGATTCTGATCTCGCCTATCAGTGAGATTGATTAAGAATGATTGACATGATCGACAGAAAATCAGATGATTTATTATATATATTATATATATATATATACATTATACTTTTCATTAAACCTAGGCATAGGTACAATAGGATACTTCCCTTATCGTTCATTTGGAAATGAATAAAGTTCGTGTAAAACCATTTACATAGCCCTCTGCAGAAGAACTCCTATCTCACTTATGACTTGAATTTCAATTTTCCATTGTTCCTTCCTTTACGAGTGTTTCAGCATTTTTGCTCCCTTCAATGCCCCCGTTTACAGGAACACTTGTAGAGGTATTCTTCAGAGATACCCAGAATTTTTATAACATCTTTTTGCTGTGTTAAACACTTTGTAAAGATTTAATGGCAGCTTTACTGAAAATAAATAAACGTATATCTACACCGAATATATTCTGATACCAGATTTGCTTAATGACAGACTATGTAGCCACTATTTCAGCCTGAATGACACGACAGTAATCGGATAGAGTCCAAAGAACAATCTAAGACACAATTATTCAGAAATCATAACCTTTGTCGTGTGATTAGGACCTGTCAGTGAAGGCTTGCCTGATGTTTCAGGATGCTTTCGTTATAAAACCAGGATCATAAATATCATAAATTTGTTCGCATTGCTTTACAACATTTTTAAAATTTATCATTAATGATTAGATACATACAAAGGTATCGCAACAATGTTGCTTTAATTTCAATTCACAAGTTTATGGTTTCACAAAATTAGCTTGTGTGTTAGTAATAGTAATATAAACAATAATGAATAGCTCCATTGACAAACAATCATTTCTTAATAGCATCTCTCGGAAACGTTATGAAATTGAAATAGCATAACACTCACACTATTTCCTTCAAAATTACTCTCCATGTAAACAAGAATTCCTGAGAGAATTGCATAAAACAAATATAAACAAGTTGAATTAACAGAAAAAAAATACGAATACGAATACAATCCACCACATGACTAACGGAAAACCTATGGAAAATATAAACAAAAGACATGCAACAGCAGAAACAAACATGAAATTGAAATGAAATACGACAAATACAATCCACATTTTAGCTCTCCAAGACAAGACAAAAACGAAACGAAACGAAACACACTGGTATAGTGTATTTGAGTAGGAAGACAGAAAAAAACACGACAAAAGCCTGTCTGTCTGTTCGTTAAATAAATGCGATGGGGGATTTAAATGTTGATGGCTGTGTATATGGGTATGTGTATTGGTGTAATTCATCGTAAGCCTGTGTATGTTTCACAATGTGAAACTCTGTGCGTACACAGTGCACACAGTATGTTTACCGAACTGTGCAATCGTATACGGATTTAGTTGTAATACGATTGCCGGGCGGTTTGGTTGACTTTACAAGAACAGAACGCACTAACAGGCGTTCGTTTTTGGGACTATAAAACAACAAAACTTAGTTGAATGAAAATAATTTTTTGAAAATTGCATAGAGTTTCCAAAAAAACAAAACTACAGTGCGGTTGGTGTTCGAAAGGAAAATTAACGTAAATTTTCCTTTAAAATTAAATTTTTAAAGAAAAGAAAATAAAAACAAATTTGTTTAAAGAATAGTGAAAATGTAAAGGATTTGAAAAGTGTAGTTATTTAAAGAGAAAAGTATTTAAAATAAAAATTTTTTTATTGGAAATAATTGTTAAAAAAAAGAAAATTGAAGTGAAAGAAAAAAATGTTTATGGATGTTATGAAGTTTCTGAACTGTTGCGATAATAAAAATTGATTCGAAATTTCTTTTAAATGAAAAATATAATCATTTTAATCATTATAATACCCCAGTGACATTTTGGTAATTTTGTTTTTATAAAATTCTATTCATATCATGTGTTATTTGAAGTAAAAAAAATAAAAAAATAAAAATACTCATACACTTATACAATGTATATATAGATCAGAAATGTCAACAACTCTGATAGAATCAATAGAATAAGAATCTATAAAACAACAACAACAACAAAAATAGTATCATACCCAAATTGGTTGTATAGCTTAAAACTCATTTATTACTTCGAAATATTCAAACGAAATAAAAACGACGAAAATTTTTAAAGAAAACCCCAAGAAAATAACGAAAAAAAAATAAATTCTTCAAATTCAAATTAAAAATTTAAAATGCATTTCGTTAAAAATATCTTTAAGAATAACAAAAACAACAACAACAACAATAACAATACTAACAAAAACAACATCATATCCAATACTTATGTCGCCAACATGTTAAAAAAATCTAAAACAAGCTCCCCATATGGAATATACCCAACATCCATGCCATCTAATAAGGCAACAGCAACAGCAACTAAAATGTCTGCATCATCAACGTCATCATTGAAACCATTTGGCTTGATGTCAATGCAGTTGCAGTTGCTGTTAATTTTGTTGGTATTTTTATTAGCCGATAGTGGATTAAATGGATTAAATATAGTAACAGCTCTTAAGGGTAAGTTTTCAAAAGAATCTCTCCATGTGCTTGCTGACTATCAATGTAATGATGATTTACACTCAATATTTATAGATATTGGCCATAAATTTTGCCTATTTTATGGCTTCTCTAGTAGAATAGTGTGTAGAATTGTTATATTTTTGGAAACAAATTCGAGAGATTAATTCAAAACTCAAGAGATTTATAGGTTTATGGCGTAAGCCGCGCCATATATGGCAAATGTGTGTTAGAAAAAGGCCAGAAAAACTAGAAAATATTTGAAGAATTTGTTGTTTAAAGAAAAAAAAAACCATGTCAAGCATATCGTACTACATTGTAATGCTTATAATTGCGTTCATATAATTTAAGTTTTTATTTAATAAAAACAATTTTGTTAAGAAAAAATATTTTTCAAGATTCTAAGGAGTGCGCACAAAAAAATTTGTTGATATATTTTTTTCTACAAACTACGCACTGCACTGCGCTGCACTATTAGCTAGAAAGTAATATGATCTCTTTGAAGAACGCTGCGTTGCTGAAGCAACTAAAAATTTATTAACGATAAAACCTTGTACTGAAACAAATAAACTAAATATTGTATTAGACATAAAGAAAATAACAACAATACAACAAAAATAAAAAGAAATTAAACTCAAAGAAATCATAAGTGAATTACACAACGGGGTGGCCAAAGTGAAAAAACAAAACTACCTGCTGTCTTATGTTAAGAAAAATAAATATTTGCTGAGATTTTTCAAAGAACAACAACATGTGGTGTGGCATTCAAAACAGTGCCTGGAATATAGAAATTTGAGTGAAATTTTTTTTTTGAAATTAGTTGTTTAAGATAAAATATAAAATTACTAATTAAATATTAAAAAAAATTGAATTGCTTAAATCTTTATATTACCGTTATTGCTCTTTTGTTATTATTTCTCAATATTTTGTTTGGTTTTTCAAAAAATTTCATAATTTTTGCCTTTTAGACGCCAACCTCATTTATGCAGTGAAGTAAAGTTATACACATATCGTCTTGTTTTATCTATTGACCCTATTTCGTATTTGTTGTTTTTGTTTTTGTATTTTTTTTTTTAATACAATAGCATATGATCATCGTATGAAACAATAACAGCAACAGCAAAAAGCAATAGAATGGAAGCAAGTTAGAATAATGCATGGCTTTTGCTTATCCAGTTAACAAACTAGGGAAATACAATTTTCTATTGTTGCTGTTCTACACTTAACCGTACTATAGAGAGGAGATTTTTTTGAACTTTTACAGTTTGCAAAAGGTATTATTAACTGTAATATAAAATAGCCTTAGAACATATACCCAAAACAGCTCAAAACAAAAAAAATTAGAAATGAATTGTTGCACTCTGGAGTACATACATATTTCTTTATACAACACACTTGTAGGAATTTTTTCTTTTTTTTTTCTCTGTTTCTATACATTTAACTGGAGCATAACTTCAATATAAGCATCTCAAAAAAACACAAAAAAAATTGGAGTCAAATTTCTTAAAACGTAAAAAGCGCATAAAAATTTCAAGCGTTGATTTGTAATACCCAAGCCTAAATGCAGGCTGTCTAGTGACCTAAAATATTCCTTGTATATGGTATGGGGCATAAGCATAAACTAAAAATTCCTGAGTAGTTTTATGAGTAAAACAGAAATATGATCAGCATTTTCTAGTTAAACAATAACTATACACTTGAAATCATGTGTTTTTCTTGCTTTGCTTTGTTAGAAAAATACTAAAAATACTACAGGAAATTAAAAAAAAATAATTGAAGAATCCGAAAGGCATAACACGAGTATAATTTTATTAACAAGCCTAACTACGTGAAGGCAAAACGAAATTAAAAAAGGTTGATCGTATAGGCATAAATTTTTGGATTTGATTTTTTGTTTATTTTTTTTAATATTTTTACTTACATACATACATAATTGGTTAAACCTTTAGTCAGGATTACCACCTAGCTTCTCCCACAACCCATGTTGAGTGTGTTAATTTTATCTATAAGTGGCAGGACCTACTGTTTAAAGACGATTCCGAACGACAGATTTTTAAGAAACCTCCCATGGTAATTTTATTTACTCTCAGAGCTTTTGCCAGAAATCTGCTGAGAGGAAGTCGCCGTAAAAATATTTTTTCATATTTCGTTGATGTCTGACCTAGGGTTTGAAGCCAACACACAAAATACAATGTCTAGCATTCTACTGCAAACTGGTAGGAATCGATTAAAGATAGCTCCTGGTACGGTAGATTGAACATTATTTGAATACCCAGTAAACAGGAATGCAAAGATTGGCTTGTATTTTCATGATTGCGACAAAGAAAACATTCAGAAACCCAGCACCAGAAACTCAGTCCTTTTAAAGATTAGAGCTATGCAGACTATAGATAAGATAAGAGAACATAGGCCTGAGTGACTAACAGGTTCCTAAATAACTTGGGTACAACCACGCAATTTCTATAATATTGAGAAAACAGAATTTTAAAAATCCACGAGTGGTACGACCGGGGCAAGAGCATTCGGTCCCAGTGTAAACTATTCGGAACCTATGGGAAAATTTGAGGCTATATTCCAAGCTATGCAGTCGACAAATACACTAAATTCAGCTTGAATAGAAGGTACAAGATATAGCATTACCATCTGATAGTCTGACCACCATCTCAGTACTCTGCTCTTAAGAGTTGAACTTGAATATATTATTGAACTAAGCAATGAAGCTGAATTATAGAGTAACCTATGACCTAGATCCCAGGTCATGTCAGAATTCATGGCAAAGAGCAGTTAGATAAGCTTGCGAGGGAGCTTCTATCTCACTGATGGTGCCAGAACAAATCTGTGAAGTGGAAACAGATGAGTAGAGGTTTATACTCTGCGAAAAGAAACTCTAGTAGGTAGTGTCAGGTCACGCATCTCCAACAAAACGAAATATAAAAAAAATATTTCTTCGGCAACTTCCTCTCAGCAAATTTCTGGCAAAAAATCTAAAAGAAAATAAAATTGCCATGAAAAGTTTCTCAAAAATCTGTCGTTCGGAGTCGATTTTAAACTGTAGTACCCATGACTCAAGAATAA
This sequence comes from Sarcophaga variegata, assembly GCA_932273835.1. Lineage (NCBI taxonomy): Eukaryota > Metazoa > Arthropoda > Insecta > Diptera > Sarcophagidae > Sarcophaga > Sarcophaga variegata. Next base: position 99,722,009 of record OW026361.1, read on the forward strand.
AATTAACACACACAACATAAGTGGTGTGAGAAGCTAGGTCGTAATCCTGACCGAAGAGTTGTAATTACCAATTATGTATGTATGTATGAGACAATGGAAACCTCTGTTGGGAAATTATAAAAGTGCAGTGTGGACTCAAAGTACAATTTTTCATAAAGGCAATGAAACTTTAGAACACAAGCTTGTGACCTGTGTGGCCTTTGTGAATTCCGGGGGATTGCTTATCAAGCACTAGGCCTGGAATTATTTTTACTAGTATTACATAGATCCTATATAGCTCGACGGCAATAAAATAGGTCGTACAATAGACAGTACTAAGCAATTCTCCAAGGAGGTTACGTGTAAAATCCTAAGACTTTCGGAGCACTAATAGCCGAGTTATAGAAGTATGGTAAAATTTCAAATAGTAGGCACAGTAGGCAAAATAAATTTAAAGCTAATGGGCGACGCATATATGGGGAAGAGCATGAGCTTTCATTTCAAATATATAGACGCGACGAATATATGCACATATAACCAACAACGAATGCGTGACATATAGAGATGATGTTAAAACGATAAAGTAAATTCAATGCATTTGCCAAAATTTTGATGCTTGAAATGTTTAAGAAATGATGCTTTACCCGGCGCTATACATCTTAAAGGAATAGATTAAATGAAATTAATGAAATACCCACAGTATACGGATTTTTTTGTACAAATTTTAGTGGTTGGTATCTCTTATTCATGAGAACATTATAGCCGACAATCTTAAAAATATGTTCATATGGGATAGAGTGATCAGATTTGTTTCTATCGAGCTATTTACATAACCAAGCTACCGTTTTCTAAAATATTGTGTCCAGCAAAAGTGAGCGAGTTTTAGGTAACCGGGCACAAAGCATTACCTATTAAAGTGTTTGCTTTATAAGAGCGATTCGTTGATGTAAATTGAATCAAAGGTTGAATCTGTTACTGAAATCAATAAAATCGTATTGGACCATATGGTTTTAATAGTTTCAAAGACTATAAACAACATGCATAACATAAACGTATAGTTTTATTCGTTTACATACAAGTTAATTAGTTTTAAAGGCCATTTGACAATTGTCTCTCGTCTAACAAGGAAAGCTAATGAGGCCAATAAACTTTCTAATCAAAACATATCTATTTTTAAATCGTTCGCTTCCAAGCCATGAAAAATTTTAAATCATTCTCAGATTTATTTTCGTTCATTTCTTTTAACCTGTTCCCAAAAAGCAATAAGATTTATGGTTTCCAACAAGCATAGAGGAACATAAAAAGGGATGTTTAACATTGAAATACGAATGGAAAACTTAGAAAGAAAACAAAAAACAAAACGAACACATAAAAAGTCCCCAGGGTAACATTATTATTGTCTACTTTTTGACTACTTATGCCATGAAGAATAAAAATAAAAACTGGACAGAATCTTGATTCTTTAACCCTTGTTTTTATATAAAAAAAGGAGAAAAAAAATTAAAAAATGAAATAAAAAATGTTTAGCATTTAAAATAAAGTGTAACATTTGTTAAAAAGTTTAACATTTTCTAATGATCGAACATTTACAAGCAATATACACGCATGCATGCAATACGGCCATCTATAAGTGCTTGCATAGCCAAAGAAATGCCACCCTTAAAAGGCTAAGGCTGCTGCTAACAACCCTTGTTAAACTCCCTTGCCACCCTTTTTATTTTGTTGTGATTTTTGTTCTTTTGTTTTTGCTCAAATGCTGTTGACATTTTGTTATTTTTAGCTAATTTCTCATGTAATTCTGTGTTTAAAATTACACATGCATGTTACTCTTCTAAATGCTTAATGTTTGCATTAAATACCGAGTATATCGTGTGTGGCATGCAGTAAAGTTTTTGTTTTTGTTTTTTTCGCTGTAAATTGTTTCACGTGCATTTAAAGTTCAAAATGTTTTCAGAGGACAATGATACATTTTACAAAAGATTTTTATCTTAAAGTCTGTGTGTGTGCATCATCGTCACCGGCACCATTGCCGCCATCGTCGTTGCAATTGTGGCATAAGCAACATAAATTATTTCTTATCGCAGGTTATGTATTTCAGAATTTTTTGTTGTTTTTTTTTTCTCATCTTTGTCTTGTTTAAAGCGTAAAATTAAGGATTTGATAAAATGTGTTGTAAAGAAAGAAAACAAAAAAAAAATGAAGAATGAAGAATGAGGCAAAAATAATTATAACAATTAAAATAAATGCGTGTGGCAACGATTTGTGATGGCTGTGAGTAAACTGAAGGGGGTAAGGATTTAAGAATTATTTTGTATTAAATGGGGGTATCAATTAAGATAAAAATGCATCGCTTTTAAGAGAAAAATTACTGGGGGTATCAATGAAGATACAAAATTTATTTTATTTAAGATAAGAATTATAGGAGTTGGATATTTAACAGTTTTGTAAAAGTAAAACGGCAAATATTTGCAATTTTTTGAGCAATTTCTGTCATCTCTTATATCCGTAATTTCCATACATTCTACTGGGTACTTATACAGAGCTGGGCTTACGTTATTCAAAACTGTATTGAGTAGAGGCTGATAGCATGTAGTCATGTAGTACTTTTGCTCTAATTTGTTCAACTCAGGAAGACTTCGTAAAATGTTTAAGTGTTCATCATCATTTTCCTAATTTAGAAAATTAAGAGAAGCTCTATAATTATATAAATGAAATCGCCGTAGTGTAATAGGTAGTGTGTTGGCTATCCCAGGTCAGGCAACAAAAACGAAATATGGAAAAAAAATATTTCCTCGGCAATTTCCTCTCAACAGATTTTTGGCAAAAACTCTAAGAATAAATTAAACCTGCCATGAAAAAGTTTCTCAAAAAATCTGTCGTTCGGAGTCGACGTTAAACTGTAGGCCCCGCCACTCACGTATAAAATTAACGCACACAACATAAGTGGTGTGAGAAGCTAGGCTGTAATCCTGACTGAAGGGTTGTGATGGCCAATTATGTATGTATGTCTATAATTTCTGATGATCCAGGAAGTAAAACAATAGCAAAGAACATCATAAAGAGTGATTAGAAAGCGACGCGTGTCACGAAAGTGTCATCTTCAATATGCCATCCATCACCATATTCAATACAAAAATCACAACATAGAAGATAGATGGTAACCCTATCATTCTAGAGTTTGCTATACTAGACTAAGCATCGTCTGAGCAGAAAGTAATGCTGATTAAAGCAACTTAAACAAAGGAGAAAAATAATTAAAAGGAGGTGGAAAGAATGAATTTTTGTTTTAAAAAATTCCAAAAATCTTGGATAGTTTACTGTGGTAACTTTAGCCCGAAATATGCATTTTGAAGTGGCCGTAGTCTAGTAGGTAGTGTGTTGGATTATTAGACGTAAAGCCAGGGTTCAAACCAAATACAAAAAGTATTTCTTCGGCGACTTCCTCTCAGCAGATTTCTGGCAAAAACGCTGAGAGTAAATAAAATTACCATGAAAAGTTTCTCCAGAAAATCTGTCGTTCGGAGTAGACCTTAAACTGTAGGTCCCACCACTCATGCATAAAATTTAACGCACACAACATAAGTGGTGTGAGAAACTAGGTCGTAATCCTGACCGTAGAGTTGTAACGACCAATTATGTATGTATGTCTATAAAAACTAATGACTATCACAACTATACGTAAATCAAATGACAAAATTGAGGGTGTATCTCTATTCGAAATTAAGTGAATTTACATAATTGATGTATTGAGGAACAGAATGCTGACCACAAGATGCTGACCACACGTTAACTTTTGAATAAGAATTAGCCTTTCCAGAAGACTGCTGGCAATCAACCGAACTGAAGGTGACCAGATCCAATAGTAATTAAGAAGGTAATTAAATAGTTTTTCAAATTACTATTCGCCATCAGGCAACAATTCGAAGTCATTATCTGAAGTCCTCAGTTTGAACAACATTTTCATAAAATGTAAAATATTTTTGTGCTGAAATCTATGGAGGATAAAGTGTTTCTTGTTTTCTCTCTCACATTTTGTCTGTTATTGCTCGGTAGATAGAATTCCCGAGGCAAAGATGTCCAAGATGACCATTAGAGGCGACAACGTTTGAACAATAATATCGTGCAGGAAATACTTGAAACGAAATATGAAAAAATATTACTTTCGGCGGCTTCGCTTAGCAATCTTTCGGCAAAAGTTCTGAGAGTAAATAAAATTTTTCAAATCTGCCGTTTGGCGTCTACGTTTAATTTTATATCCCGTCGCTCGTGGATAAAATTAACACACACAACATAGGTGCTGTAAGAAGCTAGATTGTAATCCTGACTAAAGGGTTGTAATGACCAAGAAAGTAAGAAAAAATGCCAAATGCAATAAAAATTGCACAATAAACTAAAAAAATTAATTAATTTACTTCGAACGTCCATCATGTTTACGATTTAAATTTTTAAATCCTGTTTAAAGGATTTCAACTTGTTTTGGGCTTCTAAAAAATCAGGCAAGTTTTGATAAAATTTAATTATCAACGGCGGCTATTTAAAGCCTTTAAATTAATTAAATTGTCAACATTTCCTTTGGATTTCTTGATATATTTAAAAAACTTTTAACATTTTTAATACGCTTTTGAGTATCTGGGAAAATTAAAAGTTTTTTTCAAATTTTATTTATTTTTTCTTATAATAGGCCACTTAAGATTTCCTCATTTCTTTCAACATAACTTATCTTTTACACTTAAAATTTCATTAAATAAGTTTACAACGCCAGAGTATATCTATATTAGATTTTATTTCTGTTAATGTTAATGCTAGACATGAGTAGTTTTTTTTGCTACTTTTTCGAATACCATTTCAATAAATTTTCAAATCAGATACCATGCCTATTGACAATTAATTTGGAAAACACTTTTATTCTCATAAACTTTATAACCAAAATCTATTAAAAAATGTTCTTAATGTTCTTTGTGTTCTTTGTTTTTTTGTGAAGAAATGTTATCAGAAATATTTCGAAAATAAAAAAAAAGTGTTTATGCCATATGACGACATATTGTTAGGATGATATGATGTTTGCTATGATACTTGTTTCTTTTGAAAATTAAATGAGAGAGAAAAAAAAGCACTTAAAATGCGTTAAGATTTTAGATAACCCGCCCAGAAAATTAACCACTAACTAAACAAGAGAAAAGAAATGCACTTGATGCAAATAGGCTCTTAAATTCTGGCTCAAAAGGTTTAAATTACATTTCCATATGCAATCTGCCCGGCTCTACTTTGGTTTGCTTTGCTTTACTTTGCTTTGCTGTGGAGACAAGCCTACTAAGCAAATTTATGTTTTAAGCCATAATGATAAAGAAAAGTATACCGAAAAAGAGCATTCAAAAGCATACAACAAGACGTACGTATACTAAGACTTATAAAAATTGGTAATTCAATGCTTTTTAACTCTTATCAGTTGTCTTTTATTTGATTTTTCTTTACGTTTACGTCTACATTTACGTTTTTTGTCTTTTATTTCTTGTTTTTTATTTTCATTTTTCTTCCCTAAAATGTTAAGAGCCATCATCCATGTTAGCCATGGCAAATGCTATTACCAAATGTATATCTAAAGAGGTAAAATAAGAAAGACTAAGAAAACAGAAAAGAAAACCTCTTCAACTAAACTGTTACGAAAACAACTACAACAACAACATGTTGACTGTAAAAACAAGCAGCAATTGCTATATGCTACAGGTTGACATTTATTTAGATTTATAGTTTAACTATTTTTTTTTCTACAAGATGTTTTTACAAACACACTCACACACATATATGTGTACAGTGGACAGCAAAAGTCTTAGTACGGCAATATATTTTGACAAAAAAGTCCCCACAGGCTTAATACTTCCATAAGCAAATATACAGCAGACGGCAAAAATCTTATTACGGCATATATTCAAAAAAAAGTCCTTACAGACTTAATAATCTTGCACATAGTCCCGATATGACTTCAAAAGAGTATTTAGGAGATCATTTGAAAGAACGATTACGTAATTGCTAAACCTCAAACAAAAGTCAACTGAAAAACTTGCTCATGATGCCGCCAGAAAACACTAAACAAAACTTGTACATTCAATTCCAAGTGGGTTAAATGTAGTGCTTGACCTTAAAGGATATTCTATTAAATACAATTGATAACATTTTCATATATTAGGCCTTTGAATTTTAAATTTACTCAGGGTCTCAGTTCCTTTGGGGTATTTATGGTGTCTTCTGAAACTTTTCCTTATTTTTCTCTTGTTTTATGAAAAACAATTAAAAAATTCTTTGTTTTATAATAAAACAGAAATAAATTAATAAAATAAATACGAGTATATAAACTATAAATTTTTATACAAACTTTTAACTAAAATTCATGAAATTGCTAAAATATATTGCCGTACTAAGACTTTTGCTGTCCACTGTATATACACACGGCAATTCAACAACGTCTATAAAGTTAAAAAACCATCCACATCAAATACAAATAAATACCGTAAAAAACTTAAAAGAAATAAAAAAAGAAAAAAAACAAAACAAAAAAATAGAAAAGAAAAATAGAAAAGAAAAAATTAATAAAAATTTAACAAAAGTAAGAAAAGCGTTATAAATATACCAAAAGACAATAACCAGGCTTGTTTTCTGCATAATTTACACTTAATTACAAGAAAATTCAATGCTTTTGGAAAATAATTTAATTTTTTTATTTATTTTATTGAATATTAAAAATTATTAAAAACATTATTTAAAATGTTATTTAAATTATAATAATTTGATATCATGATTTTACAAACATTTTTCTGTGAGTGTTTTTCTATTTCCCATTACGTCTTGTGTTTATTGCATTTTATTGTGCGTTTGTTAGGCATACAGTGGGATTTTGTATTGAATATGCACTCTGCAGAAGCCATAGTTTAGTAGGTAGTGTGTTGGCTTATTTGACATAAAGCCATGGTTCAAGCGGCATGTTAGACAACAAAACGAAAATATGAAAAAAATATTTCTTGGGTGAGTTCCTCTCAGCAGATTTCTGGCTAAACTCTAAGAGTAAATAAAATTGCCATGAAAAAGTTTCTCAAAAATCTGTCGTTCAGAGTAGACTTTAAATTGTAGGTCCCGTCACTCATGTATAAAACTAATACACACAACATAAGTGATGTGAGAAGCTAGGTCGTAATCCTGACTGAAGGATTGTAATTACCAATTATGTATGTATATGTGCATGTATACTCCAGATCATAAAGTAGAAGTTTAAGTTGACTTTCAAAATGTATCAATACAAAGTTTGTATGCAGTTCTACAACGGTATATAAATTATGTAGATATGCAAAGTTACCAAACAATGCATCAACTATAAATCCGATGCCTGACTGCTTTTTGACTGCGTTAAAAATACATATTGACGACGTTTTGAAATAGTATACATTGTAAACATTTTGTATAGCGACTTTATGAAACACTATACTTTGTTCAAACACATTTTGGAAGACAGCCTTATTGATTGAAATCAAATTTTAGACTATAATTTTACCATTAGCAATCGCCTTAATGTAGTAGGTAGTATGCAGGCTTATTAAATGTGAGGCCGTGCTTCAAACCCCAGCCCAAGCATCTTGTTAAAAAAAACTCTGAGAGTAAATAAAATTGCCATGAAAAGTTTCTCACAAAACTGTCATTCCGAGTCAACTTTAAACTGTAGGTCCCCAAACTCATGAATAAAATTAATACACACAACGAATTACAAAAAAAAAAAACTTCTTTCTAAGACTTCCTCTGTCAGCAGTGTTCTGGCAAGAACTACTGGAGTAAATAAATTGCCATGAAAATCTTTTAAAACCTCTGGCTTGAAGTCGTCGTCAAACTGTAGGCCCCGCCACTCATGGAACTACTGGTACCAACATTACTTGGGTAATGTGAATCAATCTGTTGCTTTTGATCATGATTCGTAAGGCGACTCTTTCTAATGGTCTGAGATAAACGGGATGTTTAACTGACATTTAAAAATTTTAAGGAATTTTTTAAATTGTCTCATGTGATGAATTAACAGTTTTCTTGTCTCATGTCTGTATAATTGCCAGTCGGTGAACATTGGAGAATGAACTTTATCAACTTCATGGCGTAAGCTGAAGTATTGTATATTGAGTAATTCAAGCTAAAAATTTATAGAATAAGCACAGAAATCAGTAGGCCCAGATTTAAAAAAAAATGATTTTAATGTAATAGAATAAATCGTTCTTACATCTATCTAATTGCGAATAGATAAGGTGCCCTTAAAGCCCTTCAATAGATCACGGTCGCCTGAAAAATAGTATGTGAGTGAATGTAGCCATTATTGACACTTTAGAGATCTTCAATTCCGAACCTCCTACGGAATGATATAAATGAGGGCTATGAGGGTAAATAGATGTTGGTAAGATAAGGTGGCCGACTCCCCTTATGCTAGCATTTAGGCTCCTTGTATGGTATCAATCCAGTATAGCCGGGGATCGAACATTCCTCAGAGCAAACTAGCACGAGTTCAAAATAATTTTTGCTAGACTAAGTGGATTTACTGGCGATTAAGGCTATAGCGTTTACTCGTACAATTGCAGTTGCATTGTGTTTTATGCTTGAAAAGAATAATTTACATTTTCAGTTCTTACTTTCGACTTTGCGCACATAAATTATTTTCAATCCATACGTTAGTTTTGCAAGAATTCAAATGTCAAACAGTTTTAAGCAACTATTGTGTGATTAACACCACTGTGCAATGCCTGTCTATGAATCGTACGTTTTTATTGCAATTTCCAGTGCGTGTAAGTGTTCAGTGTATGTGTGTGTTGTTTTTCTTATTTTCGCGTCAACATATTTGCCACATTTGTTCTCTTTTTTTTTGCTTTCCCTAGCTTATGCCTTGTTTATTATAAAGTTTTTGTTGTTGTTTTCTTATTTCATTAGTTAACACGAGTTTTGTTTAAAGATATATAAATAAAGAAATATATGTATATACATACATACGTACATACATATAGGCAAGCAGATAAATAATATTTACCCATACAGGTGCTTTCGGTTAAAGTGACAACACAGAGAGCATAACAAATAATGGCAGGCAGAGAGAAGAAACAAGAAACCTCTTGCCTTACACGGCTAACACTAATACGAATACATTTATTAATACGACTACTGTTGGATGGGATCCTGTTTAAATGTTAGTGTACGAGGAACGAGTATTACAGTTGCATGGATGTTAAATTGTTGAACGAAACCGTCTTGTTTTTTTTTTGCTTTCCATTTAGCTTCGTATCAAGATATTGCCATATTTAAATTTAATTCTTAAAGCGTGATATTAGATGTCAACCGTTGATAATAACAACTTTTACAAAAAAACAACAACAAAAAACAACAAGAAAATGAAAATAAATAAAATGATAAATAGATACGCAACATATTTGCTTTACATTACAGTTTTCTAACAAGCAACGTAGTACACAACAAAAAAAATAAAGAACAACGACTAACATCTTCCAAAGGCCTTATACAGCCGTATAAAAAAACACGACCATTTCAAATTATTTGTTAGCCATGTTGCATTGTATTATATTGTGCTGTATTACCTTAAAGTACTAGGACAAGAAGTCATCCACCAAATATGTATGTATGTATGTATGTCTTGTATTAAATTGCGTGGCTATTTAAAACAGCTGCTCAAGTTAACCAAAAACTATGTTGCCAGCCATTTTTACCATCCAAAGTGTTCTAGGATTTATCATTTTTTTTCCTTAAAAATATTACAAAAAAAAACTCATTTTGTTGTTGTTAATGGTTAGCTTTTTTTGAAAGGCCATTATTAAAGCGTAGGCTTAAATTATGCCTTAACAAAATCTACAACAAAAATTTCCAAAAAAAAATATATGGTATGTTGCACTTTTTTCTTTTCTTTCATTTCTTTCACAAGTAATAATTTGTTGTCGTTGTTTTTTTTTGTATATTTTTTTCCAAGATTTTTCTGTTGAAAAATTTGCATGTCATCGCAGTGAACAAAAAAGCAAAAATAACTTAACGAAACATGTTTTAAATGCCTGTTTCGTTTATAAGAAAAATTTTCTTTGGGATGAAGAAAAAAATATAAAAAAAAATAAAGGAAATCTGGCCATAAACATGCGTAGGCTTTAATAACATGACAAAAGACAAATTTCCTGATTCAATTTTCTTTTAAGGTACAACACATATTGTACCAAAGGAAAGGCGAAAAAACGACAACACAACCTAACTGAACCAGGTTTGTGTTTTTATATACAGGAAATTATTATTTCTAGTCACAGTATTCTATAAAAAAAAAAAAAACTAATCATTATGACTTTGCCTTGAGTATAGTAAAATAAATTTTTGAATTTTAAAATAAATTTAATTTCAATAAAAATCAAATAAAAAATAATAATATTACTCGCCTTGTCAACAATAGTTATACATTACATTTGAACGATCAAAAGGACGACTGATATTTTCGGTAGGGCGAAAATTATGATGATGCATGGTTCTAACTACATCTGTAACTCTCTCAGCCTCACCAAATTTACTTTCAATCGTGAAATTTCTAGCACAGTAGGGTGATTATACATACATACATAATTGGTAATCACAACCCTTCAGTCAGGAATACGATCTAGTTTCTCACACCACTTATGTTGTGTGTGTTAATTTTATACATGAGTGGTGGGACCTACAGCTTAAAGTCATGGCAATTTTTATTTACTCTCAGAGTTTTTGCCAGAAATCTGCAGAGAGGAGGTCAAAGAAGAAATACTTTTTGTATTTTGTTTTGATGTCTGGGCTGGGGCTCGAACCCTGGCTTTATGTCTAATAAGCCAACACACTACCTACAAGACTACGGAGACCATTCACAATGATTCGGATATGTTGGTTGCATAGGGCAACTGGCTTTCAATGCTGGCCTTTCAAACCAAATTTTGGTTTGTGATAAAACTCATTCCACAGTCGGTGGTTACCTCAACAAGAAAACTTGTTGCATTTGCGGCTCGGAGAATCTAGAAGGGCTTGTGGAAAAGCTATTGCATTCTTAAAAAGAAAATTTTGGGCATTGGATCGATTTCACCTGGAAATGACAAAGAAGAACCATAATCATTAATTCAGAGTACCTTAGCTGGATGACAAATGACTTCATTTGGTATGCAACAGAAGAGTATGAATTGGGCGAAGTGTGGTTTTAATAAAACGATATCATATGCCAGACAACTCGGTCGATTTTGGCTGTACTGCATTCGAAGTTTCCAAAAGACGCACATGTAATGTTGCTAAAGAATGAGTTCTCTCTACTGGGATATTTACGGCGAACGGATAAGGTTCCACAAAAAATTTGCTATTTTTGGGAGCAAGTGCTTTAGTTTCCTTCGAGTATATTCCATTTCTGTAACTATAGAACAGTGAAACATAGCCACATTGCAGCAAATGGCTGCCTTCCAAAATGTATCAATACAAAGTTTGTATGCAGTTCTACAACGGTATATAAACAATGTAGAAATGCAAAGTAACCAAACAATGCATCAACTATAAATCCGATGCCTGATTGCTTTTTGACTGCGTTAAAAATACACATTGACGACGTTTTGAAATAAAATACATTGTATATATTTTGTACAGCGGCATTATAAAGCACGATACTTTGTTCAAACACAAAGCAACTAAGATTTTGGAAGGCAGCCTATACCTTACTGTGTTCTTTATCAAGAATCCCCAAAGGCATCTTCCTATACATGAGAATTGCAGACTTCAGAATGTCCAGAAAATTTAATTTCATAGAAATTTAACATTCATCTAATTTAACAGCATTATTCTACTCTTCAACTACTTTCACTATGATTTTGTTTATATTTATTGAAGGTAACGCTAACAAACTGTTAATAGAACAGATTCGAGTTGCAAAATTTATAAATTTTCTACTTCCTATCACTTCCCTTCATTTTATTTTCACTAAAATTTTGTTGAAACCAAAAAAAAAATTAAATATTTATTTAAACCCGCATAAAATGCATTCATTTTCCATATCATATGCGATTTTTGTTGCTTGCAAATTTCGCTCTTTTATTTTTATAGCCCTTAAACCATAAATCTTTTAATGATTTTCGCTTACAACGCCTCATATTAATGTTAACCCCAAAGGTAAAAAGTAATTTTTTATCTGCCATAATTATACTGAAAAAAGGAAATACTCACAGACGAGAGAGAGAGTGAGTAGGCAGAAGGTAGCAGCTGTTTTTTTACAAAGATAATAAAGGGAATTACAAATACACATACATATGTACATATAAATGAAATAGCAACATTAAAACAATTCCTTTCATAATATCCTTTCAAATTACATGAGAACCAAAAGCAACGCACAGTTAAGCGTACAAAAAATATTTAAGAAAATCATCTTTAACATGCCACACAATTTCAAGATCATTTACTACCAATATTTTATATGTATGAAGAGTTTACCATACATGTGGCAAAGGCAACAACAACATTTATACCCCTAAAGCAATTTAATTCAATTGTAACAGCAGCAAGAACAACAAAAAAGAAAATGGAAAAAATAAAAAAGAATTCTGCTCTGTTTTAAACACTTCAAAGTCGGGCTGTTAGTCTGTCTGTCTGTCGGGCTGTTTAACTGTTTTGGCGACTACAAAAGTAAGTAATATGGCAGCTGTAAAAATAGCTGCATGTGCGTGTGTGTGCGTGTAAGTGTAAAGCCTTAAGATGTGTCCTTCAATGTAAATGAAAAAAAACAATTGAGTCTGGTTGTGTTTGTGTAACTGAGTGTGCTAGAGATTATCCTTGTATTTGAACCTAGTTTGTTACCAATTTTATATTTTTTTCGGCTATTGTTACTGTTTATTTTAACATTTAAAATAAAATCATTTTCTTTATGCTTATGTATGTATGCTTGTGTTTGTCTTATTTTAAGCCGATACTCTTAACATATGTGTAGGTGCATTAAAGCGTGAAAAACTGGCTTAAAAAATATGTGTACGAACCATTGTATTTAGAAAATGTGTTACGCATTAAAAACATATTTGAGTAGGTAGACGACAATGTTTTTTAATCAGTATTTAGGGTCACCTTCTTTCTTCTTTTTTATATTTCTACCGTTTTTAAAAAATATTTAGTTTAAGCCGGTTTTGCCAGCATTGTAATGAAGGTCAGGTGGCACTAATTTTACAAAAAAAGAAAGAATTTGTTTTGTTATACAGGAAAAGTCTTGTGATACATTTAATGTTGTTTTACAGGATCTTTCAAGTTTGGAAAATTCTTTCAAATCTTTTACTCTTTGCTGAAGTCAAGCAGAACTGCACTTAAATGGCTTCAATTTTAATTGAAAAACAAAATATCTCGACTAGGGCTGAAATAGCCAAGTCATACGAAAATTTTTATTTTAGTTTGGATGATCTGGAGGAATTGTCAATGATTGACATTGGCAGCCTAAGCCGCTTCATCAAGAGCTCCGAGTGGTTTTGAGACTAGGGGATAGCGGATAACTGTGGTAGTACAATGAGCCCAATACGGCCTAAGTGAGTCCATCCAAAAATTTTTCTTGGATGGGCAGCCACCCCTACCTACCTACCTACCTTGGTGATCTCAGAATGCCGTTGTATATTCATGCATGGCGTTCAACTCAAAATATTATCGCTTTAAGAGAAACCATTGACAAGAAACTGTTTATAGTTATTGTTTCTGTAATAAACACATCAAGTAGTTATGCTTGTGGGCCTTATAAAGCCCAATTTTATTCAAAATATTAGTAGCAATGACGAAAACGCCATTGAACACACTATACTTTCAGTTGATTTTATGAGAAAATCATTTTTGCAGAAGAAATTCGTGTTTATTTCCGATTATGTAGCACAAGTCGGAGGAAGGGTTAAATTCGAAACATCCCACCAAGGTATAGGACATAAAGGACGAAGAAAACTAATCTACTGATTTGTCAGTATTGGCTACGAAGCACTTTAATATTACCATACGTCGATGCCAATAATGGTCCCACTATAGTATACAACGTGCAGCCCCTGCGCTGGCCAACTTTTTCGATGGTATTGCTGGAATTCGATCAGTACAGGGACTGCGTTTACCTGTGGTGTCACAAATGGCCGCTATGAGTGCTCCAGGGTGCTTTGGTAATCAAAGCTACCACCTTCAAACTAACCTAACCTATGATATACAACAAGAAGATGAAAATGTTCTTATTTTGTTAAGACTGATGTGCAGTTATCTTTTGAGGGGATCTTCTTCAAGGCTATTGTTTTAGTTTTCATTGGAGAACATAGACGTTGTGCAGCGTATTAATATCAACCGGCTGCGCTGGCTCGGCCATGTCGTTCGAATAGAGGAGGATGCTCCGGCGAGACGGGTATTTGATGCGGGGTTCTGCGGAAGTCGGCGAAGAGGACGACCTAATATACGTTGGAAGGACCAAATCGAGGAAGCCCTGGTGTGACCAACTGGTGTAGACGCGCAAGAAGCAGAGGCGCCTGGAACGATGTGTTGTCGCAGGCCGAAATCCGTTAACCGGGTTGTTAATGGCCAATTAACTGTAACTAACTGCAGTCATCTAGGCGATTAGAAAATCCCAGAAAAGTTTCATTTTCAACATGAGCGATCTAACGGATATACAACGCTTGCAAATTATACAAATTTATTGTTAAAATTAAGGCTTTCTGAGAAACGTGCTTTGATCGAACATCTATTCACTCAATATATACGTGAACAAACAGATTTGAAGAATTTGATGTGCAGAACAGGCAAGGTTCTCTCAATTGCGATGCATCCTTAAACATGCACTGATTCGGTTTATATGCTGGCAACCTTAAAAAACTGCAATATTATAGACAATATAGCAAATAAGTCTCCGTAGTCTCAGTAAGTAGTGCGTTGGTTAATCAGACGTGAGCCCGTGGTTCAAACCCCCAACTCTGACGATTTCCTTTTGTCGATTTCCTCTCTTGTGAAAACTGTGAGAGTAAAATAAAATTGCAATGAAACGTTTCTTAAAAGAAACAGGGTTTGAGCCCCAGGCCAGACATCAAAACAAAATACAAAAAGTATTTCTTCGGCGACTTCCTCTCTGCAGATTTCTGGAAAAAACTCTGAGAGTAAATAAAATTGCCATGAAAAGTTTCTCAAAAATCTGTCGTTCGGAGTCGACTTTAAACTGTAGGTCCCACCACTCATGTATAAAATTAACACACACAACATAAGTGGTGTGAGAAGCTAGGCCGTTATCCTGACTGAAGGGTTGTAATGGCCAATTGTGTATGTATGCATGTATGTATGTTTTAATATGAATTTAAAGAAGAAACTCGAACTTGGAAACTGGTAGTATTTTATGAAAAACGGAAATGTGCAGAAACAATTACTCATTTGGAATTCATTAACTTAATTACTTTCATAACTAAATTGGACATTAAATTGTAATTCAGTAACTTAATTAACAATTAACATTAAACAATTGATTTTGAAAATTGTTCCATAATATTAAATTGAAGTTTCTAACAGGCCTTGCCTACTTCATTAAATTATTTTTCTTTTCTTCGTTCTTTTTTTTTAACAAAAAATGACTTTCTATCTGTTTTGCTTTAAGAATTTTCGTTTCCTGGAAATTTTCGACTCTTAAATTTGCCTGCATTTGTTAAAATTCATTGAAAATTTCTTCCTTTCTTTCTTTTTTCCTTTCTTTGAAATGTCTTGGATATTTTATCTTGTTTTTAAAACTGCTCAAGACAAAAATGGCACAATGATATACGAAATCTTCCTATTTTCCTTACGCAAAACAAAACACCATTGTTCTCTATTCTTATTGCTGAAATAACAACAAGCCGGCCAGTCTATTTTATTTTTGCTTTGTTTTCTTTTTCTTTTAATTTACGAGGGCTGTAAATTTTTAGGCATTCAACCACCTCTATAACTATTATCTCTTCTACTTCTACTTCTTTTTTTCTTTAGAAATATTTTTTTCGTTTTTGTTTTTCAAAATCATATGTTGCATTGTTCAGGCTACAGACTCCATGATGCTTTAAACGTATGTACATAGTATAGGGTGTTTACATTATAGGCGTTAATAATCACTTAAACCCTCTGCTTCCATTTTGTTACAATTTTTGAAATGTTTAAAAAAATTTCTCTTCTCCTGCATTTTTCTTTAATTTCTTTTCATTCTTATGCAGGCGCAACAAATTTTATGTTGACGGTGCTGTGTTGAAGCTGCATAGACGATTTGAATTTAATAATTTCGAAATTCTTTGTATATATACTTGCCGTTTTTTATTATCTTCTTTTTATTAATAAAAAAAGTTTTTTATGGTCGTTTTTGAAATGAAATTTTATTTGAGCATAAATTTTATTAAAAAAAATATGCTACTGAAATATATACACACGACAGCTATTAAGCGAAATGTCAAAATCACAAGACAATTGATAAATGTGGCAAGAGAATACTAAAAACTTAACGAATTTATTGTTTTTTATTTATTTATTATGTTAGAAATATAACTTAGAAGCCGAACATTTTTAAGGGAAAATAAAAATGTAATTAAGAGCCTGTTTCTGTAAGACATGTAATCAGACTATTCGTTTTACAGAAACAGAGTATTAAATTTTTGAAAGAACATGTTACGGAAAGTATTGTTCATCGAAAGCTGCGCCTATTGCTCATTTTTCTGGCAATTTATTCTTTCTTTCTTCAAAAAACTGATTGTCTTTTAAGGTCAAGAATGAATCGAAACAAACTTTGATACCCTGCTCTGAAGTGAAGCATATTCCAGTGACAGTGGGTTCGGCATCAAACAAAACAAATGGTAGGCAGAAGATCTAAGGCCTAGGCTATACAGCGGGTGGGGTAAAACTTCCCATTAACTGTTTTTCAAATAGTTTTTGCCCAACGCCGCAATATGTGCTAGACATGATGGACAATTGCGGCCTCATGTCTGCTTCCTTCATCAGAATGTTTTTCAAGCAATGCACACTTTAAAGGAATTAATTGTCCGATTGTATTAATTGAAGCCGCCGTAGTCTAGTAGGTAGTGTGTTGGCTTATTAGACAAAAAGCCAGGGTTCAAACCCAAGGCCAGACATCAAAACTAAATACAAAAAATATTTCTTCGGCGACTTCCTCTCAGCAGATTTCTGGCAAAAACTCTGAGAGTAAATAAAAATTGCCATGAAAAGTTTCTCAAAAAATCTGTCGTTTGGAATCGACTTTAAACTGCTACTCATGTATAAAATTAACGCACATAACATAAGTGGTGTGAGAAACTAGGTCGTAATCCTGACTGAAACGTTGTAATGACCAATTATGTATGCATGTATATATGTAATTGTCTGTACAGGTATCCTCTTGCAGACTGTCATCAGTTTTGAGCAACTCATAATAGATCGCACGCTTCTGATACAACCAAATGCCGAGCCTTACAATGGCGTAATGGATATTCTGCTTAACTATGGATTTTCCTGATTGACCCTAAGGTACATATGATATCTTGCGCTTGGGGTTGTTAAATTAATCCATTTATTAACGAGATAATTAGATGGGAAAATTGATTCATTTTTAAAGGCGAACACACAGCATTCTATTCACGCAAAATCGTCTTTCAACGTTTCTCGATTTCACTCAAGTGGCAGCCAATGTTCTTGTTTTTGAATGAATCCTGATGCTTTTCAATGCCTTGACTGCTTGAGCAACGACTAATTGGCTAACAAGCTCTTCAAGGGTCTGTGACGAAGTTTGATGGAGTAATTTTTCAAATTTGTGGTGTTTTTGATAAGACGAACTCATCGTATAAATCTACAAGCAAAAGCAAATGGGCTAACAAGCTCTTTTTGCGTCTGTTTTTGATAAAGCGAACTCACCATATAAATCAACAAGCAAAAGATGACCCTTAAGAGCAGTTTTCTTTGCAAAAAAAATTTGCTCCACAGAACTTCTCGAAAATATTGAGATAGGCCCACAGGTATTTTCCTTTTTTTTAGGCTTTAGATAGTGCTGTAGTCTAGTAGGCACTGCGGCGTATTTTTATTATATGTCAGGCATCTCGAACATATCGACCCTATTTCTATCGGCTGCTTCCCCTCAGTAGTCTATTGGCAAAAACTCTGAGAGTAAATAAAATTGCCATGAATTTCTCTACCACTTTAAACTATAGCTCCCGCCACTCATGGATAAAATTAACACGCTTAACATCAGTGGTGTAAGAAGCTAGTTCGTAATCCTGACTGAAGGTTTGTAATGACCAATTAAGTACATAAGTATGTGACATTTTATATCAAAAGGAAATATCTCATATATTAGAAGCAGGCTATAGCTAATGGCCAACAGCAGTTAAGAATTCCCAGTAACACCATTTGTATTCGAGTAATTCACCTTTTTAACTCAAATGTGTATCTACTATGTATTAAAGACCCTGGTTATTGTCTTTCGAAATTTGATCCATTCGATTTGAATTTATAATGGAAATTAAAAAAAAGGTCTGCAATTTCAAAATGTGTAAATAACCTTCAATTGGAACCCTATGGTTATTGTCTTTCGAAATTTGATCCATTCGATTTGAATTTATAATGGAAATTAAAAAAAAGGTCTGCAATTTCAAAATGTGTAAATAACCTTCAATTGGAACCCTATGTGGTTAAATTAAAGGTCAACATACATATGCCATTGAATCGTGTAATGATGAACGTTGTTACATAATTTCAAATTACTTTCTATATACCCAACCGTTTATACATAATTAAGTTGTATTTGTTAGTTTTATACGTTTTCATTGCGGTCTTAGAAAAAATAAAATTACCACGTATTTAAGATTTAAAGCAAATCATGTTTTAACAATTAGTAATCAAGTCAGTCAAAATGTTGAAGATGTTAAGCCATCTAGAAAAAACTAAGACTCATCAGACACATACATTTATTAGCATTATACACTTGACACTTGAAAAACGCAACTAAAATGTAATTCTTGTTTAAGAAACTTTAAAACCCAGTCAAAGGAGTTATTGATATACATATGAATGACGCTTAGTGGGTATCAGTTTGATGCATATAGACACGGACATGTGTGTTAAAGTCATACAAAGGAAAAGTA
The DNA here is from genome assembly GCA_932273835.1 of Sarcophaga variegata. Lineage (NCBI taxonomy): Eukaryota > Metazoa > Arthropoda > Insecta > Diptera > Sarcophagidae > Sarcophaga > Sarcophaga variegata. Next base: position 99,741,109 of record OW026361.1, read on the forward strand.
AAAACCAACATGATTTTACTAAAACTCAACAACAAATATTTCAAAATGATTCTTTTAACAAATTCTTCTTCTCTTTCGTTTTATTTTGTTGTTCCTTGATGACGTTGGTTCTTTTTTTATTTTTTATTGAATATGTTTTCTTTACACTGCCTGTATATGTTTATACGTATGTATGGTAGACTGGTATTTGATTTGTTCAAACTTCAAACGGAAAACTATAAAAACTATTAAAAATAAAACCTACATGAATAGCATGTTGATTATTTAAAAGAAAAACCTCAAAATAGAAAACGAAAAAAAAGGAAAAAATCAAGAAGGTTCAACGTCTTCCTTCGTCTTCATCTTTGTTTGCCTTTGCATTTGATTTGATTTGTCTTTTATTCAAATGAGAGATGAGCTACTACCCTCCCCTATTAAACATGACTGTGTGTATTTATTTTTCTTGGTTTTTTTCCAGATTTTTCTTCATTTTCTTTCATCAGCAGCATATTTTAAAATCCTTTTTATTGTAAACATGACTTGAATTTGTCACTTATTTTTTTTCATCGATTTTTTCATAAGATTTTTCCGGGACACATAGTTTGTTTATTGGATCTGCTGTTTTGTTTGGAACAAAATTTTTTTCTCTTTCTTTTTCTTTCTTGTAAAAATAGCAGAATTATTTACAAAATACTTTTTTGGGTTTTTTTGGGGACAATTTTATTTATATTTTTGAAAAAACTTGTTGAGAATACTAATATTTGAGCATGATTCGTTAAAAAAATACGAAAATTATGGAGAATTTAATGTTAGAGGAGTTATAAAGAATATATTATTGATGGTCAAGAAATTATTCGTCCATTATATTTCAAAATAACTCATGGGAGTTAATAGTTAGTGGAGGAGTACTCAATTCAACTTCTCTCATTATTATTACTAGTCATGTAGAGATGTCTTAAAACTATAATTTCTTTAACAATTTTCTGCTTTGAAAAATTTCAGGGTGCTTGCTGTTCGGTCTCAAAAAACAGAATTGCCTGTGCAAATATTTAATTCTGTGTTGTTTCAAATAACTCACAGTTTCCAAATACGTGTTCTGATCATCAGTTATTGAAATCAAAATCATGATCAAATAATCTACATATTATTCTCGAAACGATCCCCATTCTGATCATTACGCTCTTTGACTTTAAAAAGCCCCTTCAATAGGCCAGTTTCTAAGCCAATATTGCTTCTATTTAGTCTGATACATAAGTCAACTCTCTTTTTATTGTAATTACCCAACAAAAGCTTATAGGACTGCTAAACGGAATTCGGATTTTCCAGACAGTACTACACTAATTTCGAGTTAAGCAAACATCGTTTCCCACTCCACAAAAAGCTTCTGGCATTGCAGACGTGATAGTTTATCTGCCTACTCAACAGGATTCATTATCAACGGCATTGAACATTGAACAAAGTAAATTGTTTTTAAAGCATTTTACTTCCCTTTAACTAAATCAATCGTCAAAACCCTTAACAGATCGAGTTTTCATAGTAGATTTTGAAATTTTCCGAGATTTCAGATTTTAAAATCCACTGTGTGTTCTTTTGTGGGAAAACAGGATAAGAAGAAGAAGAAGGGAACCACACATACGCAAAAAGTGGTGTGAGAAGCGCACACAAGCAAAAAGTGGTGTGAGAAGCACACATACGCAATAGGTGGTGTGAGACACACAAGCAAAAAATGGTGTGAGACACACACGCAAATAGTGATGTGAGACACACACGCAAAAAGTGGTGTGAGAACCGCACGCAAAAAGTGGTGTGAGAACACACACAGAAAGTGGTGTGAGAAGCACACGCACGCAAAAAGTGGTGTGAGAAGCACGCACGCGTAAAACGACTGAAAGATATCCACCTGTAAGATACCCTTCAATTTTCCCATGAGCTCATTTCTCTATTACACTCGGGGTTAAGAAACCCTCACGTCTATTCCAATATTTGTCCCCGACGGAATGGTCTCTCTCTTAACAGAGTATGTAGCCTTCTGTTGCTAAGTATAGTTTGGAGTCATTTCACCAAATGACAGAGAGGAATAGTTAAGCAGACAGCTGTCACCATCTCTAATTATAAGCTCATGATGCTAACTAATGTACGTATTAGATATATTAACATATTAGTTCTGTCTGTTCTATCGATTGCCTCCACAGATCTAGTTTTCATTAACATGTTCAATGGACTTAAATCGAAGAGAGCCTTTATTGGTGCTATAGGACATGTCCTTATAGCTGTGGTTATATTAACACAAGGTAGTCTCTGTATGCCATTCAACTCTATCTTATGATATGCTTGCTCTGTCTGCGTCCACAGTTGCTCAACTGTGTATCGTCTTTTTGACATTTCTTCGTTGTCGTGTCGTTATGTTGTCTTTCAAAGGTGTGCTGAATTCAGCGCTATACTGTTTCGGAACACATATCCCTTAAGTGTTTTTTATAGATTTTCAATACTTTGCTCTTTATGCGCCTTGGAATACGCCTTCCCAAAAGAATTTCTTGACACGTTTAGACCTACCAGCCACTGGAACCACTGCAATTGTCCACCACATGTAATTCTTGAGCTCGTATAGAGACAGACTTTGATAAGTATTTCTGCAGATTGGTAGACTAATGTGGCCTTAGTTTCTTTATTTATAATTATATTCTCTGGCTCAGGCCGATGTTAACTGGGCTAAGTTTGAAACGACTTATTTTTTATTGTTTTTCTCTCTTGAGATTTTATCTTTCATTTTTCCATTATGTTATACACCTTTTTTCTCTTTTTTAATTTCATGATTTCATTGATTTTATTAACGTCTTAATAAACGTTGATTACAATTGCAAAAAACCAAAGAAAAATTGTTCGATTTTTGTCCTGCCTTCTTGCGGTGCCATTTACTTTATTTATTTTTATATTTTCACAACAAAAACAAAAAAAATTAAATTATTATACAGATAGTATAACATATTAATTTTGTGGGTTTGTTTTTTCTTCGTTTTTCGTTTTGTTTTTTATTAATCATTATTGATTCTAGTCTTGAAATACCACTTTTATGCCATGCAACCCCAAATACAGTGCGGCAGTCAGTTATGAGGCCGCATATAATGCCAATAATGATGTCAAGAGGCTGGCAGTAAAAAAAAATAAAAATTCGCAAATAGAACCTGTTGTTGTTTGCCATTTTAATGAATTGTCATTTGCTGTTGTATGCTGTAGTGTTTAAAAGGTTTTTAAGTTTATTTAATTTTGAAAAATTGTTTAAAAAAGACAAAAAAATGTACAAAAATACACCTTTTTAAATGCAATATTTTGTTATGTTTGTAGACACAAAAGCCCCAACGAAATGCCGCAAATGCCAACCTCAACTACGAAATATAAAGAGATGCTTTTGCTTAGGCCATAAGGGTGGAGGGGGAGCGAGGAATTTATAAAGAAATATTTTATGATTCCTTTTGTTTTTCTCCTTTTTTTCTGCTGCAAAAAACAAAGGAAATATTTGTTTTAATGAAGTGCAGAACAAACTTTAGTTTTATATTTTAAAGCAACATTTTTTTTCCTCTTCTTCTGCTTTGCAAAATCAAAACATTGTCAACATATTCAGCAGCATCGCCGTCATTGTCGTCATCATCAGTGAATTTAAACTTATACTTACACTTGCAACCCATCATTGTTATTATGACTGGTTGTCGTCTCCTGATGATATTGCTGTTGCTGTTGCTAATGAACAATGTATCATATTTATGTTGATGGTTTTTTTGCGTTCTTTTTTCTCTTCTTCTTTACTTTGAGTTTTATTTTTAAATAAATATTTTGTTATTATGGTTTATTTCTACATTTTTTTTCTTTAGTATCTTCCAGCCAGAGCCTGCTTATATGTTTGCCTGCCTTTATTTCAATTTTCCTGGTGTTTATGTCAGTGTTTTTATGATTTTTTTCCAAACATTTTTTTCTGTTCAACAAAAAGTGGCGAATTTTTTTCTTTTGTTTTTTTTAATGTTTGTATATGATTTTAAATGCAAACAGCATAAGTATATATTTTTTTGTAAACTTTTTTATTGTTCTTGCCAACATATTTTTTTATTGCAAAGCATTTATAGGAATATTATGTGAATTATTGTTTCTCGCTCAATTATCTGTCGATTTCTATAAGGCAAGTGTTTGTCGACAATTGAATATCTGTATAGCAATAACTAAAACATCAAAGTTTGGTTTCCATACATGGTTTCGATCAGCATAGACAAAAGTCTAGTAGTCTGCAATATTTCTGTACCAGAAATAACAAAAGATTTCAAGATTAGTTGACCTTAAAGCGACTATATGTTGAAATATAAATTTAAGAAATTGGAATTATGATAACCAGTGATACATACATACATACATAATTGTCATTACAACCCTTCAGTCAGGATTACGACCTAGTTTCTCATATCACTTATGTTGTGTGTGTGTTAATTTTATACATGAGTGGTGGGACCTACAGTTTAAAGTGGACTCCGAACGACAGATTTTTTGAGAAACTTTTCATGGCAACTTTATTTACCAGTGATACAATACGTAAAATATATTAAAATCTTCATCATCTGCCCTCTGTAGCACATACATACAGTGGGCAGCAAAAGTCTTAGTACGGCAATATATTTTAGCAATTTCATGAATTTTAGCCTAAAGTTTATATAAGAATTTATAGTTTATTTTATGTTCATTTTATTAATTTATTTCTTTTTTATTATAAAACAAACAATATTTTAATGTTTTTCATAAAACAAGAGAAATATAAGGAAAATTTTCGGATGACTCCATAGGTACCCCCAAGGAGAACCTTCAAGGACTAATATATGAAAATCTTATCCCTTGTATTTAGTAGAATATCCCTTAAGGTCAAGCACTCAATTTAACCTATTTGGAATTGAATATACAAGTTTTGTGTAGTGTTTTCTGGTGGCACCATGAGCAAGTTTTTCGGTTGACTTTTGTTTGAGGTTTAGCGATTACGTAACCGTTCTTTCAAATGATCTCCTAAATACTCTCTTGAAGTCATATCGGGCCTTGTGCAAGAGTATTAAGCCTGTGGGGACTGTTTTTTCATCAAAATATAATGAAGTACAAAGACTTTTGCTGTCCACTGTACATAATTGATCATTACAGCCCTTCAGTTAGGATTACGAGCTAGCTTCTATTACCAATTTTTGTTGTGGGTGTTAATTTTATTAATGAGTGGCGGACCGATTTTTGAGAAACGTTTACATGGCCCCAGGCCAGACATCAAAATAAAATACAAGAAGTATTTCTTCGGCGACTTCCTCTCAGCAGATTTCTCTGAGAGTAAAGAAAATTGCCATGAATAGTTTTTCAAAAATCTGTCGTTCGAAGTCGACTATAAAAACTGTAAGTCCCGCCACTCATGTATAAAATTAACACACAACATGAGTGGTGTGAGAAACAAGGTCGTAATCCCGACTGAAGGGTTGTAATGACCAATTATGTATGTATGTAGGTTTACATGGCATTTTCCATTAACTCGCATATTTTTGTAAGTCACCAAAGTAATATTTTCTCATATTTTATTTTGCTAGAGATGTCTTGCCAGGTGTTTGTACCCAGGCTTCAGGTCTGATAAGTCAACATACTATCTACCAGACCACGGGCACTACCCTGTGTAGCACAAACATTTTTATTTACTGGTGTCCATACAACTACTACCTTCTCATAGACAGATTTCCGCATTGCCACTAATATTGCAGAGTCTTCCAACAGAGACTTTGAAATTTTGACAGTTTTTAATGGCCATGTTATGATACTTATTTACAACACTTAAGTCAGGATTATGACTTAGTTTCTCACATCACCAATGCATCCACAGTTTAAAGTCGACTCCGAACGACAGATTTTTGAGAAACTTTTTATGGCAATTTTATTTACTCTCAGAGTTTTTGCCAAAAAATTGCTGAGAGGAAGTTGCCGAAGAAATATTTGTTAGTATTTTGTATTGTTGGAGATCTCTGGCCTAGGGTTTGAACCGTGGCTTCACATCTAATAATCCAATTTGATACCTTTGTCTGGTTCTAAACTAATGCAGACAAATACATTTTTTTGCCACTTTTGCAGAGCTCTTGGTATTGCGTACATTTATTCACATATTTTCTCAAGAATTTTTATTAATTTTTATTTTGCAAATTCCTAAAATCAGTATTTATGAGCGGATACTACACTCTATGCATTTTAATATGTTTCAAAGAAATCTCCAAAAAAAAAAAACAAAAAACAAGAACGCTACTTTGAAATGACCACAATTCTGTCGAAATTTTTAACGCCTAAAAACATTTTGTGTTGAAAATATTTAAAAAAAAAATATGAAATAATTTATGAGCAACACAAGACATTTAAAAATTTAAAGAAAAATTTACATAAAAACCCAAGCAAAAGAAAACACAAGCTAAAGAAAAACGTAAACTTCCTTTAAATTTCAAAAAAGGCGGCTAAATTGATGGAGTCGTAGGTCTCCATATGAGTGATGAGCGAACAACATTAGACTGACAATGTGAAATCCAACTGACAAAAAGTTTTCAAAAATTTTAAGCGATCCTGATGATGTTCTTTCAATTTTTGGTAACGTTTAACGGCTTGTTGTCTGGTTATTGATTTTTGTGTCTGTGCCCATCATTTATTACTTGCTGTGAGCTGTCAATAAAAATTAATACGAACTTTTTTTTTAAATTTTGTTTTTGAATAATTTAATCATTTTTTGTTCTCTTTTTTTTGTTTTCATAAATTTATTGTAAGAAACACTTGTTGTTTACATCAAGAAAAGGAAGCAGTTGAGATTAATTTCAAAGATAAATTTGATAAAATTTATTAAAGATGGCTTATGACTTGAGACAGACCGCCAAGTGTGAAGCTTAAACGTGATCAAATGATTTTAGAAAGATAAGAGAGGAAAGAAATTTTAATAAAAGATTTTTAAAAATTCATAACTTTTTATTGTAAACATATACGTCAGGGAATACATTCAAATTAATATTATGAGACAATAAACAAGGTGGCGCAAAAATAAAGTTATTTGAAACACAATGCCTTATTCGGCTGATCTGGGTAAATTGCATATGAAATGTTTAATTCTCCATGACTCGAGAGCATAAATCAGGCTCAATTTCCACGATAATGTTGGCTTTGAGAAACGGTGTGATATGTGACTTATGCGCATACATTTGCGGCTTAAGAAAACCTTACGAAAAAAAATCCAACGGAGTCAAATAATACGATTTCGGTGGATAGTTTACATCACCTCTAAGTAAGATTGCTCGTGCAGGATAACAAATGTGGCTGTACTGCAGAAATATCATGTCATTGGTGTTCAAATATCTTCAATTAAATCCAAAAGAATTTGATCGTCATTTACCAGTATCGCTTGCAATTGACAGTGGTGGCCCGGCCAATCTCGTTCTCAAAGAAATATTAATTCGTCTGCCTAAAGTCTGCACCAAACAGTGACATTTTCAAAATGCTTTGAACGCTTTGGATCTTATGTGGATTGGTAGCATGGCATTCATTTCTGAAAACAATTTTCCGACAAAAATTAGGGTCACAACATAATTTTATTACCTGAACATCTTGCTGAATGCTGTGGCAGTCCATGGTAATTTGTCAAAATAGACTGAATTATGAGAAACTAATTTAAAAGGCCAAGTCAGCGTAGATAGTGTGTTGGCTTATTAGACGTGAGGCTGGTGTTCAAACCCCAGTCCTTATATCTCAACAAAACGAAATATGGAAAAAAATATTTCATCGGCGACTTCCTCAGCAGATTTCTGGCAAAAAAAACTCTGAGAGTAAATCAAATTGATATGAAAAGTTTCTTAAAAACCTGACGTTCGGAGTCATTTTTAAACTGTGGGTGCAGCCTAGGCAGTGATGAGTGAAGCTAAGTCATAATCCTGAATGAAGGTTTGTAAAGACCAATTGAATATGTACGTAATTTGAACAATGTAGCATAACATTACCGTTAAAAACTATCAAAGATCAGAAGTCTCTAATGGAAGGCTCTATAACTTTAGTGACAATGCGGGACATCAGTAAATAAGAACTTTAGTGCTACACAGGGTAGTGCCCGTAGACTGGTAGATAGTGTGTTGGCTTATAAGACGTGAAGCCTGGGTTCAAATCATGTCAGAAATCTCAGCAAAACGAAATATAAAATAATATTTCTTCGGCGGCTTCTTCAGAAGATTTCTGACAAAAACTCTGAAAGTAAATAAAATTGCCATGAAAAGTTTCCCAAAAATTTGTCTTTTGAAGTCGACGTTTAAACTATTGGTCGCGCAACTCATGCATAAAATTAACGCACACAACATGAGTGGCGTGGGTAGCTAGGCTGTAATCCTGACTGAGTCAACTAATTAGAAACAACAACTGTTTGAAAAAATATTTTTTTTTAATTTTGTTTTACAAACTTAAAGATTAAAAACTGATGCTTTTAGAGTTTTTTTTTAATTTTCTTAAATGTTAAATTTATTTAAATATGCCCAAAAAAAAGCAGTTTTTTAAATAAAAAATTTTCTTTTGAAAAAAAGGAAGATATGTACCTCTGGCTTATCTTTAAATTATGCATGTTTAAACGTGTATCAATAACATCTTTCAAGCTGCTGTCTGATTGCATTAAAAAAGCAAAGCCGAGGCACTGCAAAGAAAATAATGAAATCCTCTTCTCTTTTTCTTTGTGTGTGCATTATAAATCCAAAGACATATTATGTAAAATAGCTCATTAGTGTAACAATTTATCTCCATTTTTTTTTTTCTTTTTCCATTTTTTTTTGGTGAATTTGTGAATTTAACAAAGGAAGATACAAGAATGACAAAATATTTGTAAACAAAAAATACAAAATAATACAATATTATGCAAAATCTACAGAAATATCATACAGCTTTTGTTAATACACCATAGCATTGCCACACCATATAACCAGCCACCGAAAAAATGGCAAGAAAAACGAGGAAAAAAAGGAAAAAAAAATTATATTCAAAATCAATCGTGCGTACCGGAGAGTGTGTTGCTTAAATATTGGGGATATGCTTACCATAAGATATGGGGAATAAAGAAGAGTTTCAATGTTGATTATCAAGGCGGTGTATTTTCCTTTTTTTTGTTTTTTTTTTTGTTTTGTCCTGTAAGTCTGTGTGCCTTTGGTGTTGGACTGTGCTGGGATTGCTTAAAGAGCATACTTTAATAAGCCTTATTATGCAGACACAATGACAATAATGCATGCATGCACTCATATATATTGTTTTATACACTGACTTGCATAAAATCTGTTAAGCTAACAGCTTATAAGAGATCGCATAAAAAGCCTTATGGCTAAACTGCTTGGCTTTGGATAAAGGCTACCGAAAAAATTGAAAGAAAAAACTGTTAAAAATAATGCGATCGATTTGGCCAGGTAGCAATGCCACAAAATGTTGCATTCATTGTAATAATGCATACATTATGCATAAGCTTGCAACAAACATCTTGAACAAGACAAAACAAAAAAAAACACCTGAAGTTTTCTTCTTTTTTATTTTTTTTTCCGCTTGCTTAAGCAGATCTTTTACGATATCAAAAGCCAACTTTCATATGTATTTTAGCCATTAAGGAGATGATTTAAGCCACGTTTTAATGCAATTAGTAAAATTTTTAGGTTTCACGATAAATAAACATAAAATTAAAGGAAAACACCACCGCCCTCTCCCCCCCCCCCATTTATATAAAAAATATAAAAATGAATGAAAAGAGTTGAACAAAGAAAAAAAAGAAAAATTTAATTTATTTTCATGTAATAAAATAAAAATTTGTTAGGCAGCATCTTTTAGATATTAACCGCCAAATAGAGTCATATGTTATACACTAGACACTAATGTATAGCTTAAAGCAGCAGCGCAAGGCAACAGCAGCAGCAGGCCGTATCAGCAGCATGATTCGCCAGCCAGCACTTGATATAAAAGCTGCAACTTAAGGTTCTGCTCATAAATTACAAAAAAAAAAAAGAACAACTTAAACACGTAGAAATTTAACAACAACAAGCTTGTCTTTCTTACCGCAAACGAAAGCCAAAAAGATGCGAAACTCATGCAGACACACTCGCACTTACAGTCAGTCAGCCAGCCAACCAGTCCACCATTCTTTAATAGCAGACATATTGAGCAATGCCTTAAAAGTTGTACTTTTTCCTTATATTGTCTGATTATTTGTTAAAAAAGAGTACAAAACAACAGTAACAACAACAGCAACAGCAACTACACAGCTTATACAGCAAATTGCTTTTGAAAGCTTCTTCTTGCAGATGATAGTACTACGTATGGCACCACTGTGATGCTTGCTGGCAGTGGCATAACTTGTAAACGCAGCGTACAAAACATTATTTTTGTATTTATTTTTGTTGTTAAACAAGAAGCCAAAAAGAATATTATTTAATGGCAACAAAAACTAACAAAAAACATATGAGCGAACAAGATGAGCCGTTTTTTTCTCGTTTTCGTTTGCTTCTTCGTTTTTTCACTTTTATCATCATCATTATTATTTATTTTTTTATGTTTTTTTTATAACTTGTATTGCGTATTTGTATTTCTAAAGGCAATAAAGGTTTTTCAAACAAAAAAAAAAATAAAAAGGCTTTGCAAGTAAATCCCATGCAAATTTTTTTTACTTGCATTGCATTGTTAATAAAAAAACAAATTCCGGAAAGCTTACGGCTTAAAGATATAAAGTTTGAATGAAATCGAATTATAGCCAAGGCCATGGGGCACAGGCAGCAAACAGTTTTTAAATAATAAAGCTTGGCATTAACACCGGATGCGGAAATCATCGCCAACTCGCACTGGACCGAAGATCTTACGTAGAACTTTTCTCTCGAATACTATCAAGGCTGCTGCATCAGTGCTTAATAGGGTCCATGTCTCTGCGCCATAAAGAAGCACGGGTAGGGTGAGCGTCTTGTAGAGTATTAATTTTGTCGTACGAGAGAGGTCTCCGCTAATCAATTGCCTATTGAGGCACCTTTTGGCAAGAGTAATCCTACGCTTTATCTCCAGGCTGACATCATTTTTGGCGGTAACGGCGGAGCCAAGATAAATAAATTCCTTGACTGTATCAAAAGTATAGTTATCGGCCGTAATCTGAGAATCAGTACGCCGCACGTCTCTACTTGTCGATAGTATATACTTTTTTTGCCCTTATTTATTTTTGAAAAATAGTGTTATTGCGATGCACTCCCGCCTTTAACGTAGCTGCAGGAATTGCTCAACGTCATTCTGCATAGCCTTATCAGCTTCGATCCCTTATGGGGCTATCGAAGGTTGTCTTATGGTCAACAAAAAGATGGTGTGTCTCGACTTGTTTTTCGTGGGTCTTTTCCATGATTTGGCGTAGTGTGAAGATGTGGTCGATGGTGGACTTGTCAGGTCTAAAGTCTTTCTGATAACGTCCAACCAGTGTTTTGACGAGTGGCTTCAGTCGTTCACACTATACGCCTGTAAGAACCTTATATGCATATAAGGTTATATGCGTACAAGGTTCTTATATATATGAAATAAAAAATCCTAAAGAGTAAGCGCCTTTCTATGCGTAGCCCCAAAGAAAAAACATTCCAACAATAGATAGGTTTTGTCCATCTAGTTAGATGCGAGCGAATGTCTGTATTTTTTGACTAAGCATGCCTGTGAGCTGAAGTCGTCGTAGTCTATTAGATAGTGTATTACCCTACAAGATGTGAGGCCACGTTTCAAAGCCCTGGTCAGTATTCTCCAATAAAAACGAAAAATAAACAAATTTTTCTTTGGCGACTTCCTCTCAGCAGGCTTCTTACAAAAACTCTGAGAGTAAATGAAAATGTGTTATTCGGAGTCGACTTTAAACAGTAGGTCTCGCCACACATGTATAAAATTAAACACACAACATAAGTGGTGTGAGAAGCTAGGCCGTAATCCTGACTGAAGGGTTGTAGTGGCCAATTATATATGTATGTAAGTGTCTGTGTGTCTTTTTAAGCGATAAAGCTTCCATCCCTTTGCGGCATCGTTTGGCATCTTTCCAGCATTTCGTGTATTATCTTACCAATGGCAGCTATAATGTCGTAGTCTTGCGCTAGAATTGTGGCTGGTTTGTCCCTGTGCTCGATAGTCATACTGGAATGTATCACCTCAAGAAATAGTGTTGCCAATGGGCTACAAAGCGTGAGATTAATTACTCACTAAAGTCATCTCTAAATAGAATCATGCAACCTCATGTCGTACCATCCTGTTGAAACCACATATCAATCGAGTTCAATCGCTCCATTCTGTGCACCAAAAAATCTGTAATCATCGGGCGGTTTTTGAAGATTTCCATTGTTTTTAAAGAGCTACGGTTCAATAATGCCGTCTCATAAACTGCATCAAACAAGTTATCTTTCAATGTTCACTGTGAGGTCTTAAACTGCTTGTGGCTCATCTTCACACTAAATTTAGAAATTCTGTTTGATGTCGTCGAAATGAAGTAGAAAGCGGATCTGGTCGATACAGCAAAAATATTCTCCTCGGTAAATACTCTTCTCATACGGGTTAGTGATTCAATGAAGATCGTAAAGGCATATAATTTTTACCTCTTTTTACAATCTTTTAAGTTTGGTCTACGCATTCTTGGTTGACCAATTCTTTGGCAGCTTCTCGATCAATCCAGCTTATTGCAAATCGGGACTATGCGTTGTAGGGTATTTGCGGCATATGTCCAAATGAATTCCATGTGCATGTTTTAATATCGCACTCGACTGTTTTATGATTTTCTTGCCTATATAGAGCTAGAACGAGATTTATAACGATACTGTAAAGCTTTTGTTATAAAATGTATCAATATGAGGAAAACTTTACAAAAAATGTATACACAGAAAGAGGGCATCTTACATACTTACTTACTTATTTGGTTATTACAATTCTTTAGTCAGGATTCTCACACCACTGATATTGTGTGTGAATTTAATCCATGGCGTGGCGGAACCTACAGTTTATAGTTGACTACGAGTTTTCTCAAAAACTATTCATAGCAATTTGCGAAGTCGCCGTAGTCTAGCAGCTAGAATGTTGGCTTATTACATAGACGTAAAGCCAGGGCCAGAGCCCCAGGCTAGACATCAAAACAAAATATAAAAAGTATTTCTGCGGCGACGTCCTCTCAGCAGATTTCTTGCAAAAACTCTGAGAGTAAATAAAAATTGTCATGAAAAAGTTTCTCAAAAATCTGTCGTTCGGAGTCGACTTTAAACTGTAGGTTCCATCACTCATGTATAAAGATTAACACACACAACATAAGTGGTGTGAGAAACTAGGTCGTAATCCTGACTGAAGGGTTATAATGACCAATTATATATGTATGTATTCATGGAAATTATATTTTACTCTCAAAGTTTGTGCTAAAAGACTGTTTAGAGGAAGTCACCTGGCTTGAACCACTATATACTAGACTACGGCGACTTCAGAAACCGGATATTCATCAGTTAAAATTTAGAAATTTTACTAATAAAGCAAATCATTTTTATTTTAAAAATGTTCATAAATTCACCGATTTTTCAAGTCTTCTCCTTCAAACTTTTAAACATACACACAAATGCACACTTAACCACCGATATGTTTATTATAACTTGGCAAAGTGCAGCAATATTTTAAATTGAATTTTCAACAACAACAACAACAACAGCAACAACAAATAACAGAAATGCAATATGATTGTTTTATTTTTTTACTTTACAAAACCAACAAACACAACAACTTGAGAAGTCAAAATTGCAACTAACTGTGGGATACATATACGTACATACATATGTACATTCAAACGCATTCAGCTTACAACGAATGCATGTACATATGTATGTAGGCCTGTAGACAGCAGCGGTAAGGCAAATAAATAAAATTATTTTATAAATTGCAAGGCAAAGCTTTATATGAAGCCTTAAGTAACGCCTTTATTATGATTATTTTTCTTGTTTTTTTTCAACTCTTTTGTGTTTTGTTTATTTTTCTGTTTGCTTGTCTTCACTCTACTCTATGCCATGGCCTCCATGCATTCTCTAGCCTTTTGGGGCAAATATTATAAACAGATAAAACAAAAGTAGTAGACATGCTACACTAATAACCGGCAACAATATCATTCATATTTTTCAGTTGTTGTTGTTTTTTTGGGATCAAAAAAAGGGAAATAATAAAACGTAAATTTTTGTACTCTTTTCATACTTTTTAATTTATCAGCTTCTTTTTGTTTTTCTGCAACTCTTTTTATACAAAACCAACACACTGATAGATTTTTTCAATTTTTCTTTCAAGTTTTGTTTTGTTTTTTTTTTTCTGTGTGTTCTGCGTTAAAGTCTTAATCGTTTTAAGCATCATGTATCATTTGTAAATGTTGAGTATCTGTTTGTATGGTACTCTGGGGGTATCTCTCACACAGTGTGCAAATGTAGATTTTAGCATAAAGTTGTTTACTATTTATAATAAATATTCTTCTCCTCCTCTCTTTCTCTCTTCCTTCTTTTATTATCATTACAAATACGAAGTATACTACTGAGCATACTTCCCCTTATGTCCTCCTCCTATTTTTCATTCCTTCTAGTTTTGCATACATCATCACAATTATGTTGCATGCTGCACTCATACGTGTATGGCTGTTACTGTGGGGCTTTAGCCACACTGTCTTGTCTTGTCTGTCTCTCTGTAAATGCAGAATGTGCAACAAATTATTGCAGATAAATTATGGCTAAGCAAAGAAAAAACGAAAACGAAAAGCAAAACGAATATATTTATGAAATGAAACGAAAAAATATTAATTACTGCAGATACACATACAATTTATATACAATATTTTTTTTTTGATTTCTTTTTCTTCATTCAGTTTTCATTCGCGTTTTTTTCTGTCAACAAATTTGTATGAGAAAATGTTTCGCATGTGAAAAGGAAGATTAAAATGAAGATTTAATTTTTTTTTTGGGGAAAAAGAAAAAAGTGGGAGGACATATTTAATCAAAATTAAATCATAATTTGGTAATGGTCCTGCAAAAAAAGGTTTCTTTTTCTGTGAAATTAAATAAATTTTTGTAATGTAATGAGAAAGACAAAAATTATTAAGGAGTGCGCACTAAAAACATCGATATTAACGTTGGCTTCTTGTTAACTTTTTCAATTATTCTCTCATGAGACTCAATGTTCTGTACTGACTTTCCGAAAAACCGATTTTGTAGACAAAATGGAAGGTTATCAGCAAAAGCACGGTCAGCATATAAAATAATGGCTTAGAAATATGCACAAATCCTTGAGATATTGGACGGTATCGATTACCGCTTCCACTGTACTTACTTACTTACCTAATTGGTCATTATAAGCCCTCAAACAGGATTACAACCTAGTTTCTTAGACCACTCGCTTCAGTTTAAAGTCGACTCTAAACAACACATTTTTGAGAAAATGTTCATGAAAATTATCTTTTAATCTCAGAATTTTTTGCCAGAAAACTTGTGGCTTATCTCCATATACACTCAGCCACAAAAGTATACATACGGTTAACAAATTTCAGAAATCATTTAACCAATCCGTTTTCGTTGAAAATCTTTATAATTGTCTGGCAACTTTCCTCGATTTTAAGACGGTCTTTTGCTTTGGTTCAGAAATTTGTGAAATTTGTTAATCGGATGTATACTTTTGTGGGCCTGCGTAGGGCCACAATTCAGTTCAATTTCACAAAGTTCTGAACCAATGCATAAGACCGTTTTAAAATCGAGGAAACTATAAAGATTTTCAACGAAAACGGATTGGTTAAAAAATGTCTGATTTTTGTTAACCGTATGTATACTTTAGTAACTATCTGTACCTACGACTTATGCAAACCCAACAGGAAAACCTAAGCCGTGAGAGATCTGTCATGTGATGTATGTTGGCCCGTAGCGCCTTTTCGCTGAAATCACATATTATTGGTGACTAGATCTTCAAATTGAGGAAACTATAGTGCTTTCCCTTAACGTTCTTCTCATAGAAATATGCATCGATGACGTTGCCAGCCCAAAATCCATCAAAAACAGTGGCCTTTTCAAGATGTATTGGGCGCTTTTGGTGCTTTGTTTGGTTTGGTATCCTTCAAAACTCAACAATTTTGGTTGTTCACATTCACCTATTCACCGAAAAATGGGTTCCATCACTGAAGATAATTTTTTTTTTTGAAAATTAGGGTCCGTTGCCGACTGCTTTCGTACCAATTCAGCGAACAGACATGGTTGTCTATGGGCGTTTAGTTTCAGTTCATTTCATGTCGCCAAAATTGTGGTCTTTGGAACACCGAGCTTGTGTGTACAACGCGAAATCCTCTGCATCGGATTTTTCTGCACATTCCTACAGACAGTGGCAATGGGCTCGAAGTTATCCATCATAATGCGAATAGCCCTCTTGGTAAAACTATTATGTAGACTGTAAAATGCCTAAAGCGAAAAGGACACCCATACACATACCATACATAATTGGCCAGGATTACGACCTAGTTTCTCACACCACTTATGTTGTGTGTGTTAATTTTATACATGAGTGGTGGGACCTACAGTTTAAAGTCGACTCCGAACGACACATATTTGAAAAACATTTCAGGGCAATTTTATTTACTCTCAGCGTTTTTGTCAGAAATCTGCTGAGAGCACGTCGCCGTATTTTGTTTTGATGTCTAGCCTGGAGCTCGAACCCTGGCTTTACGTCTAATAAGCGAACACACTACCTACTAGATTACGGCGACTTCAAACGGACACACATTTTGATAAAACACATTCGCCAGAGTTGAAAACAGTTTCTTCAAAATTTGTAGTTCGAAATTGACTTTAAACTGTAGATTCCGCCACTCATGTATAAAATTAACACATACATCATGGGTAGTGTGAGAAGCTAGGTTGTAATCCTGGCTAAATCGTTGTAAGGACTAATTAGATAAATAAATTTATTATTTGCACGTGATGTAAACAGCTATAACCGCGCAGTTGGTATGGAAAAACGAACTGAATAAATGACAACTAATTTAACAAATTTAGCTTCAACAATATGTAGCCTTGGAAGACCCAATATATTCAGCGTTCCTATAAATTTAGTTTTGACAATAGTTTCTTTTAATCTTTCTCTATTTTCATAAATAATGCTAATGGCTCTGTTCTTTTACGTTGTCATTTGTTATTCAAAAGGTTTATTAGCAGTTACAAGAATGTTTTCCGTTTTTCTTTTGTGAAATTCCCTTGAAATCTAAAAAATGTGATGCATTTTATTATCTTTTATTTAAATCAATATCATATTTTTAATAAAAGATCAAATAAAACCCTCTTTGTGCCCTTATTAAACTACGGATACCCAGTCATAATAAAAAGCAAATTTATGTTTTGATTTCTTGTCCTAAAAAAAGAAAAGAAACAAAAGCAGAACACAATTCAAATGTTAAATGCAGAATAAAATACAACAGAAATGCTAAATAATATTATTCAAGCATAAATAAAAATATTGCAGAAATCAAAAATAAGAAAAAAAGATAACATGATAAAAGCCTTTCAGCTACTTTTACCTTTAAACATAGGGCAGCAAGACTAGCCATCCACGTGAATTCTCTTCGAAGCCGATTAAATTGCATTTTGATGCCCTACACCCCGTCATGGGAGAAGAAGATACATTGTGTTTGTTTGGATATTTTTAATACGATTCTTTTTTGCCGATTGACTTGGAAGTCGCCGTAGTCTAGTAGGTAGACGTAAGATCATGTTTCAAATCCCAGGTCAGACATCTCAAACAAAACATAGGAATTTGGTGTCTGAAATTCCAAAGACTATCATTCGTATGATATTTGTGAGAAGATAACGATTTACCAAAGATCGTATCTAATTGGTGCAGCGTTCCATGTGTTATTTCCATACAGCAATATGGACATAGAAATCACCATAGTCTAGCAGGTAGTGTGTTGGCTTATTAGACATTTGAAAAAATATTTCTTCGGCTGCTTTTTCTGAGCAGATTTCTGGCAAAAACTCAGGGAGTAAATAAAAAATTGCCATGAAAAGGTTTCTCAAAAATCTATCGTTCGGAATCGTGTACCCTACACTCATGTATAAAATTAACACACCTAGCAAGAGTGGTGTGAGAAGTTAGATCGTAATCCTGACTGAAGGCTAGAGTGACCACTTATGTATACATATATGTATGTGTATGTATGTATACAGAAATGTAGGGTGCCATTTAGCCTAACTGAACGAACAATACCCATATTTTTTCATATGATTTTTATTGAATGACTATTATTGCTGATGCCATTATACAAATCAATGCAATTTCTTAACTAAACACTGACCTTAAAAGCATGCAACCCATTATTTATTAAAAAGGATCCGGTAACTTGGCATAACAATAGCAACAAGAACAAGAACAGCAACAACAACAGCAACATTAAATACTACTGGCAAATAAATTTCTTTTGTTTGTTTTGTACTGTATACACTACTGTACACTTGCTCTGTTGTAGCAAAAGCGAATCGAAAAAGAAACGAAATAAAAATGAAAAAAGAATATGACATGCTTAGGAAGATCATCCCAAGCAGGAACCACTAAACAACAGACATTCATCTTTGAATGGATTTTATTTAGAATTTTTTTTGCAAAGTTTCGTTTACTTTTTTCTGTTTGTTCCTTGAAGAGCTTTGAAGCTTCTGAGTTGTATGTTGAAAGTTACATTTTTTTATTTTCTTTTTTTTGTAATATTTTGTTTGAACATGTTGCATAGCTAGAGCATGAGTGTTTGATACTGGAACAAGAAAATTAAAGGAGTTAAATTTTATATGATAATATGTGTTGATGGCTCATAGGTTCCTAATATGTATTCTGATGAACCATTGCTGTCATTTGAGGATCTGTTAATTGGATTAAGGCGATCTTCATTCTGTACCACTGCTCTTAGGGTCTACAGGAGCGAAAGGCTATCCATAGATTGCTTCTAGATCGCATGATTCATGGCTCAAATCTACTTCTATTATATATATTATTATATCTATTATTATATTTATATTTTATGTCTATTATTATATTTACGCAACAAAGATTTAGAAGAACTAACAACCACAGTTTGAGAAGAGTTTGAGAAGAGTTTTCGCCTCTCTTCATTTTATACGCTCTCAAACATTCAGGTCGTATCAACAGCGTAGAAGTTCTCTTCCTCGTAAGCTTATTTGCCTGCTCATTGCCACATGATCTGGGACCCAGTGTAGGAATACCTTATTTTCCCTATAAAGCTGATTCATTTACCTCAGATAGTGCCATATTATACTCGATTTAAGCTCATAATAGCGGAGTACTAAGATGGCGGCCTGAGTATCACATAGTATTGCTAGGCCACGTCTATTATACCTTCTATCTCCAGTGATTTGAGCACAATTGTAGATGGCATAGACTTCAGCTTAAAAGATGCACGAGATTTTCCCCATGCGCTCGGAATACTTCAACGTGGGACCCAACTAATGCTCCAATCACAAGATCTCATCTTGATAGTCTGTCATTGAAAACACTGTGTAGATTTCCTTACTGGTCCTGTCCAAAAGAAAGTTAATTTTGTTACGAACTTCCCTAATGAATTTTATGTTTGACTCGTCTCCCATTACCGTAACCATAGTCTCTTAAACTCTAGTTTCCTTTTCAGCTGTATTCAGATTTGTTTTGTCTACTTAGAAAATGGCCGCACAGGACACTTTTTGATTAACAGTGAGGTTAAACACAGAGTATATACTACTACCTATGTATATGATCCTACATTCCCTTGAAGACGTAAACATTTTCACAGAACTCTGCTCCTTTATTTCGAAAACAGGTAGTTTTTTTGAGGACGTAGAGAAGAGGATAGAAAAGGCAAGGCTAGCATATGAAATGCCTAACGTGGCATGTTTTTCCTTCTAAACCTTGATAGGAACTATAATATATAATAGGATAATAACGTATGTAGTAGTAGAGTCATGACCGTACTGCTATATGGAAATGAGACATAGAATGTTGCACCAATCTCGTTTAGATACAATCTTTGGTACATCGTTATCTTCGCACAAATTTCCTACAAATGTTAGTCTATGGAATTTCAGACACCAAATTCCTCCGTAAGTAAGTGGTATTGGATCGAACACATTAAGAAAATCACAAGAAAATTGTTTAAGAGTTACCCTAGTATAATAACCTCAACGCTAAAGCCGTTTTGAAATACCAGTGCACTCAAGATGTAGGTAGGTGCAGTATATAGCTAGGTTTAAATCAAATAAATGGTGATAGGAATGCTTTGGAAAATTTCTCGGGAATAGTTTGTTAAGATTCCATTCCTTTTAGACTCTGCCTTTGCAAGCATCAGAACAATAAAAAAAATATTCGAAGACACTATTCAATACATTTTCAATAGAAATTCTTAATAAATGTTTAGAATAGCATAAAAACAACAATACGAACAACTAAAGCGATAGTTTCCTGTACTATCTGCTCAATTTTTTTTCTTTGAATATTTTCTATTACAACTGCTGTTCTAAGCAGTAGCAAATGGCATTGGCAGCAGGAGCAGCAAGCAATTTTTCTTGAAGTCTTTTTTACTATTTTTACATGTAAAGAGTTTTGATTTCTTTCACTCTCTTAGGTTGCATTCTATGCTTTATAACTACCGATATACTCGTATGTATATACGATATAGGGTATGTAGTTCTCTGTATGTTTGTAAAGTAAAACATGTAAGTTTCTGTTTTGTAGTTGTTTTTGTCTTAATGTATTTGATGTTCTTGTGTTAGGAGTTGAAACTGAAAATTATGAGACCACCTTTGAGCAATTGTTGGTTGTTATTCTTGTAAAATGAAAAGTTTTGTTTTTGTTCTATTTCGTTCAATTTTTATTTCTCTTCGAGATTTTGGTTTATTTTTCTTTGGCTTCGTTTCTTTTCTTTTATTGTTTAAAAGAAACACAAACACACAAAAAAAAAGTTTAAACATTTTTTTTGTTTTTATTTGTTTTAAGTTTTAGTTGTGCTGTGTTAAAATCAATAACAACAATAAACCTTTTGTTTATAGCTCAACTCTCCAAGGTCCACTTTACGGGAATAAAAAAAAGAGGGATGAAAAGAAAGAAAATAAAATGATGAGCATCGATCGAACGACTTATTTGGTGTGTTGGCCACACTAACAATAGCATCTTTGGCTTGTGCAACAGAGAACAAACATGCAGCCGTCTGTGTGGCATATGCATGTTACATAAAACATTTGGTTGCCACAATGGCTTACGGTCTTAAAAGTGTGAATTTCTTTCTTTTTTGCTTCGTTTCTTTTGAATTTCAACAAACATTACCTTCAAACGGTCATTATTATTTATTTATTTTCTTATTTTCTTTTTTTCCTCTCATTTTTATTTCATTTTTGAGTATTTATTTTAATTTCTAGCTTAAGGTAAAATTTATTGAATAAAATAAAAAAAAATATTTTTTTAATATTTTTGGGGAGGGATTTTCTTGAGTTCTTTATTGTATGTTTGTGTGTGTTTGTTTAGTTTTCAAATAAAACTATTTCTTAAGGGCTATTTTTCCTTCTCTTTTTTTTCTTTCAGTCTGTATTTTTTATTTGAAATAATTCAACGCCTTCCTCTTTTTCATTTACAACTATTTGCCTCGTATTACGAAGTGTTAATGAACTTTTTTTCTTTCTTAACTGATGATTTGTTAAGGCCAGTTTCATATTTAGCTGGCAGCTAGTAACGGTTATTGTTTTAGTTCATTGGAAAAAAAAGGCAATGAAAAGTTTATAGAAAAAAAAAGACTTCCTTCTTCCAAACAGCTTTCAACAATTATTTCAAAATATTTGAAAAAAGAATTGTAGTAGCTAGCATTACTAAACAGGAAATTCAAAAATTTAATTTATTTAAGCTATTCGAGGTATTAATTTTAAAAGCAGACAAAAATATACAACAACATAGAGAAGGAAAGAAGGTACTTTTGTTCTACCTTTGACTGTTGCATTGAGGTGGGTCATAGGCAAATATATATATTCCATCGTATCCGTTCAACTAAAACGAGCCTAGTCTTCTTCAAAGTGTACTTTGTTGTATAGATATGGAACATGAAGCCGAATGATTCCAAAAGATTTCATGTTTTCATTAATATATGCCTGCCAAGGATCCTAAACAAAGATAATGTCAAACACCCAATTAAGGAAGAGAGTCAATCAATAATCAACTGAAGTTAAAATTAAAAAAATAAGTGGAATTTGATTCGACTCACTAAGGATATTCTTCCTTCCGTAACATTGCTAAAAAGAGTGTTGGGTGCCAGCCTCACCACACGCTAGGAAACGCGAAATAGTGAAAGAAATGCTCAATGCCCAACTGAAATCGTTAGAACAATTGCACAGCTCAAACGATCGGAACGTTAGAAGCAACCTTGTTACAATACTGTACATTAACTTGGACTACGTTTCGTTACGTCTCTTGAACGTTCGACTAATTATAGCTTATCATAGGCACCTTGGGTAAAATAAGTATTATCTGTAGATTAATTTATTTACCTTTGCCTACTGACTTCTCCAAAAAGAGTAGTCATCCAGATCATCTCATAATGCATCTCCATATCCAAAAGCTTTTTGTAAACTATACGCACATAATTGGCCATTACAACCCTTTAGTCAGGATTACGACCTAGCTTCTCACACCAATGATGTTGTGTGTGTTAGTTTTATACATGAGTGGTGGGGCTACAGTTTAAAGTCGATTGCGAAAGACAGATTTTTTGAGAAACTTTTCATGGCAATTTTATTTACGCTCAAAGTTTTTGACAGAAATCTGCTGAGAGGAAGTCGCCGAAGAAATTTGTATTTTCAGATTTCTATTCGAGATGTCTGAGCCTAAGGTTGAATCACAGGTTCTCGTTTAATAAGCCTTATAATTTTGGAATGATTACAACATAAACCATTACAAATGCCTCTTCTACACGATATTGTGGCTATATTGTGGATATTGTGGTAGGAAAATGACCCCCCTACAACAATTTTAAGCCACAATCATTTCTCAGCAAAACAGTGGACTGAGGATTGTTGTGCGTGTTTATTGGTCTCTTTACAGTATGACGACTCTGACCTGAAATAAATCAATTTTTTTTTGCCAAAAATAGCGATGCAACAACCACTTTTAACACAGTAAAACATGGACAAAATGTACACAAGCAATATAAGTGGTGTAAGAAGCCAAGGCGTAGTGATAAGGGGCCATTAATGTACGTATCGTGTTGAAATCGCCGAAGTCTAGTAGGTAGTGTGCTGGCTTATTAGACATAAGGTCTCGGTTTAAACCCCATTTCAGACATCTCGAATAAAACGAAATATAAAAAATATGAAGTCGCCATTGTCTAGTAGGTAGTGTGTTGGCTTATTAGACGTAAAGCCGGGGTTCGAGCCCCAGGCCAGAAATCAAAAACAAAATACAAAAAGTATTTCTTCGGTGACTTCCTCTCAGCAGATTTCTGCCAAAACTCTGAGAGTAAATAAAAATTGCCATGAAAAGTTTCTCAAAAAATCTGTAGTTCGGAGTCGACTTTCATGTATAAAATTAACACACACAAAATAAGTGGTGTGAGAAACTAGGTCGTAATCCTGACTGAAGGGTCGTAATGACCAATTATGTATGTATGTATAAAAAATATTTTTTCGATGGCTTCCTCTAAGCAGATTTTGTGCAAAAACTCTGAGAGTAAATAAAATTGCCATGAGAAAGTTTCTCTAAAAACTGTCGTTCGGAATCGATTGTAAACTGTAGGCTCCGCCACTCTAGGTTATTGCCCTGACTGAAGGGTTATAATAACCAATTATGTGTATATGTTTATGTGTCACTGTGTTTATAGGTTTTGATTGCTTTTAAAATTCT
This sequence comes from Sarcophaga variegata, assembly GCA_932273835.1. NCBI lineage: Eukaryota > Metazoa > Arthropoda > Insecta > Diptera > Sarcophagidae > Sarcophaga > Sarcophaga variegata. Next base: position 99,765,016 of record OW026361.1, read on the forward strand.
ATGCTTTCATAAAAACTATTTTTATCGGTAACCCATTTAATAGACTAGTGATTACCATTCAAGACTTTAATATCAGTGTCTGAGCGATTTTATAATTTTGCGCTCGTACTTAAAGTGAAATTTATCATGATATTTTAAATCGTTAAAAATAAATAAATTGCTTTTAAAGAAATTTTTAAATTATTTTCATTAATTTTTTTCAATTTCTTTTCTTTTTAGGTAAGTGTCTGCACAGGTTTCAAGAAATATTGTTCAAATTTTATAATTTTATTGTAAGTATGAAACAGAAGCATTGAATTCAATTTGTCCCAGAAAAATTTTTTAAAAAAATATTTCGTCTGCTACACTAAGGATCAAATTCTAACAATCACTAAACTTAACTTTTACAACTTAAGGAGAGTGCCCGAAAAAATTTCACAATAATTCGAAATTTTTTGTAATTTTTTTTTTGTTTCAATTTTAAAAACTGAAACAATGAAACAATTTTAATATAAAAATAGTGGGAATTTGTTGTGTATATTTTTTTTAATGTACAGTTTCTTTTGACGCTCACTGTACTTGTGTTCTAATGACATAATGACTTAAAATTTGTCGTACAACATGGACGATTCATTAGGAACCTTGTCACATTAGAGCGATGAAATTTAATCAGTTTTGCCGATTTTGTTTACATATTTTGGTTCCTACAAATAGTTTTATTTTTAAAATTTGACAATTAGAAGATGTGCCATAAAAAATTAAATTTATATTCTAAACAGTGCTGCAAATTACGATACCAATCTATTTACAGGAACGTGTTTTATATTCTTCTCTTATACAAAGCTCCAATATATCCATTCCTATTACGTTTGTATTAATTTTCTTAAAAATTCTTAAAATTTAAATTTATTTTACCAAGTTTTTAATCTCCATGATATTGATTACATATATGTTTTAATACTTTATTTGACAGCCTCAAAATACCCCAAAAAAAAAGAAAAAAATTGTTTTTCTAAAAATTACAAAAACTTCTCTTATCATTTCTTGTTACGTTTGATTTCATTTCATTTCGAATGTTAAATAATTTATGAATGTTTAAACATTGTCACGCAATTCCCATTAAAAAAACAGCAGCTCGTTAATTCGTTTTAATAATAAACCCCGCAGCAGAACAAAAAAACAAAAGTGTTAATAAACAATGAACATAAAATATTAGTAACACTTAATCATTTCATATGTATGGTAACATTAACATAATAAAACTAAATTGAATAAAGAATTATTATTAAACACAATAAAAAAAACTCAAAGGAAATAGAAACGATTTGTTAATAGCAAAGAAAAAAACACCCTCTCATTTAGTATTTTTTTAAGAAAAAAAAACTTCTTTTTTTATTATTTAACATGACACATTAGACTTGTGAGTATATTTTCTTTCATGCCAATGATCGTTTATTATATCCTACACTACTATAGGGGAATGGAGTATAATGTGTTTCTGTTTGCGTTTGTAACCCAATAAAATCAATATTGTAACGGAACGTACAGTTAGCGTCAAAAGAAACTTTACACTAAGGATAAAATTCTAACAATAATTAAACTCAACTTTTACCACTTAAGGAGTCTACCCAAAAAATTTGACAATATTTCGTAATTTATTACGATTTTTTTTGTCTCAATTTAAAAAAATGAGGAATGAAACAATTTTAGGATAAAAATAACGGTAATTTATTAATGTATAATCTTTTAATGTACAGTTTCTTTTGACGCTCACTGTATATTAGGAGTTATTTTATAAATCTAATGTTCTGGCCATATAAACCTTGTAATCACGACCTAGAACTTTAACTCTAAACAAGACTTAAAAAAATTTCATCTTTGAAACATGATAAAGTTTGCCGATAAAGGTATTCTGAATGAGTACATTAGAAAACTGTATTTATTACCAGCTGCCTAAGCAACCAAAGTACCAATTAACCACCTAAAGCTTCCAAAAAAAGTCCACCACGTCTAAACTTGATTGTAAGTCTTTAATTTTTTACAGGAAACAATTGACGAAATTATATTATGATCAGTTCATCTCAGTCCTAATAGATCTTCTATACTTCTGTTAGTTTGTTGCAATTGCACACAATAATATCAAAAAGAATCTAAATAATGGCTTCCCCTGGAATTGAGTTCGATTATGATGGATCCCACACGATCAAGATCAGTCAAGACTGTTATCTACGCATAAATCAAACCGTGTAATATTCAACTTTTATCCCTTTAAGTTTAGTTAACATAGAGGCATATTTAAAATAGGTTTCCCTAAGAATCTAATGTGAGTGGCTGCAGAGAATTAAATCTCGAATAGCTCATTTAGCAAATCCTCTGACCTATTAAAGATAATAAAAATAAAAAAAATAAAGTTTTAGAGCAATTGTATCATATACGAACAGTGAAGCTGAAAAGAACATTTTCCCTGTAATACCATTCGCTTATTTGTCTCGAACGGCTTTAAAAATATTTGATTTTTCACAAGAGTAATGGAATATTTCATTACAAAGACTTGTATTGGAAGGTCTTTGTATTTGAGTGCTACTTATGGGTCAGTCGATTACAAAGGCGATGGTTTTTGAAAAAATTGAATATTGTTGGCACCAGTGCACTGTTTTCTATTACAGTCCATTGCAATAATACTCATATGTTCCAAGTACTTACTTACTTAATTGGCCATTGCAACCCTTCAGTCAGGATTACATCCTAGTTTCTCACACCATTCGTGTTACACTGGATTTTTATTTCACTCAGAGTTTTTGCCAGAAATCTGCTAAGCAAAAGTCACCGAAGAAATAGTTTTCATTTTTCGTTTTGTTAGAGATTTCTGAACTGTGGTATAATCCGTGGCCTCACATCTAGTACACACTACCTACTAGACTGCAATGGCTTCTTCCATTTACGTATAATAAAGCTAAAAAGCGGAGCTTGCCTGTACTGCCACATTTATTAGTATTGGGTGTGCTTTACTTTGGAATCTTTTTAGATTTTAGAAGACATAAGAACTCCTTGCAGGAGGAATGGTTGACAAGTACAGCTGGGAAGTAGTATTAGATCTCTTGGTTCCATTCACCACTAATAAACATCCATTCCATTCCTCTAGGAAACATAAGATATGCCATCCCATATGCATATTCCCATAATTTTGATCTCTTTTTGTAACAATTTCAGTAACCAAGTTTTTTCAGCTAATCATGTAATTTTCAAATTCTAGAATGATAGGGTTGCCATTTATAATTGCTTTGATAAATCGTCTTATATAAATGTATCGTGTTATTGTATTTAATGTAGTGGTGAGGAAATTTACACATTTAAACCTACAGTTTCTTAATGTTCGTTGTTGGTATTGGTCATGGAATTGAGAGACTTCGCAGAGAGCAGAAAATCTGTATGCTTTTAGAGAAAATTGATTAAAATTCTATTACAACACATTCAGATGTAAAAACACTCAGGATTGATTAGATAAAGACTCCCCCGTAAAAGATGCTGGATAAGTTACGCAACAAAACCTGCCATAGATTGGTTCGCCGTAAAAAAACTAGGCTTTAAACAAAACTTTCCTTTTTAGATAGGGCATCAAGTAGTCGTATTCATTCAACTATTCTCTGTTCTTTAGTTTTCGTAATTTATTTAAACAATGAAACTAAAAACATCAATCTTTTTCAGTTTTGCTTTTTTTATTTCTGTTTCAAAATTTGTGGACAATATACAGCAAAGCTCTGAAAGAAATGGATACGAATTTAGTTTTTGATTTTTTTTTCTTCATAAAATTTATTACATTTTGTTGTAATCAAATGTTGAAAGAGATAAAAAATTATATCAAGATTTCTTTTAAAAATATATTGTTTTTCTTTTTGTATTGTGACTCGATTAAACAAACTGGCATTTATACGATTTTAATGAATTTATGGGTGCTTTAAAGCTATTTTTTTTCGTAACCCATTTTCATTGACGACTAGTCAAAATGTTCAGATACAGTTGGACGGACTATTGGACTGTTGGACGATTGGAGACATGGCAATATGTATTTATTTAGGTTAACATAATGAACAATTTAAATTTTCTTATATTTTTTTTGTTATTGTTTCGGTTTATTTTGCAAATTTAAGCCTCTAAGCAAATATTGGTAGAGAAAAATAAATACAAAAAAATGCTTAAAAATTATACATGAATTTAAGGCAAATGATTGGAAATCACTACCTGTAGAAGCAATACCGATAAAACAACAGACATACAGCACAGTAGGACAGACATTATAACAAATGCTACATACCGACTACCAGCCAAACATTGTGAACATGGCCAAAAGCTTGGAAAATGTTGTTGGTTTCATATGCAAAAAATTCAAAACAAAAAAAATAACAACTACTACGCACATTACAATTGACTTAAAAACTGTTATTGAGTCTTAAACATACTTACATACCCACACACACACCCGTACACACAGGCATAATCAATATTACTATTGGTATTGGCATTAACGTGGCTTTTTTTTGCATACCGTTTGCATTACAGCCTACCAGCCAAATAGCCAGAGCAAGCGTAGCCAGCCATATAAGGAGTCTTACTGTTTTTGATGTTGCACAAGAGTAGGAATAGTTTTCCGATTCAGTTTTTTTCTGTTTTTTTTTTTGCTTCTTTCTACGCCGTCTTACACTCACATTATTTCCGAAGTGCCTGCCTGTAGGTGGTGTTATTTTGATGGTGGTGGACCTCTCTCTGTTTGTCTGTCTGCCTGTTGTATTGTGTTGTGTTGTGTAGTTGGCCTAAGCAAATAACACTAATTGAATGTATGCATAATACATGATTTTTAAATCTACACGTGTGTGGTGCATTTTTTTATATTTTAAGCCTCTTTTTTTCCTAAAATAATACCGCATATTTAGCCATAATTTTTCTTGCTTTCTAACGCAAACCATCTTAAAATCCCAAAAAAAATCTTTTTTTTTCCAAAGCTTTGTGCTCTAGTGTAAAAGCATAGTATTTAGTTCATATTGTTGTTGCTTTTTTCTTCTCTTTTGAACAAATAAAGCCCTTTCAAAAGCTTCTTAACAACAATAACAACAAAAGACAAATTCACCGCCTTTTTGTGTATTTATATGGCATTAAAACAAAAGGCAGCAAAAATGTGATTTATTTTTACATGATTATCAACTTAACAAGAACAGCAGCAGCAGCAACTTTTTCTAGCAGCTTTGTATCTTTCGCTGTCTGTCCGTCTATCTTGCTTTTAAGGCTGGAGGAGTCTTGGTTGCATATGTCTTTTACTCTCAAATCAAAAAACAATGCATTATGTTTTCGTAAACACAATGAAATCGAAAAAAATGCTTCAAAAACTGCATAAGTTTTTCATAATGTAGGGTTTTAACATACAACAGGGTGAATGTTAATTTAAGGTACAAAAAAAAATCCAAATAATTTTGTCCAACGGCGTAGTTCTCTATTTAAGAGCTTTAAATATCTTGGAATCATATTGTACAGTAAACTTAACTGGAACTTGAGTGCTCAAAAGTAGTGAAATTTTTTAAAAATACCAAAGTTTGGGGACCGGTAGCGAGCCCTAAACACTCTTGCAAAAATTTGAGGAAAATCATGAGTCAGATTTTCCCGGTGCTTAATACATATCCACGTATTTGAATACACCTTAATCTAGTGGGTAGTGTGTTGGCTTATTAGACTTAAAGCCAGGGTTCGAGCCCCAGGCCACACATCAAGACAAAATACAAAAAGTATTTTATTGGCCACTTCCTCTCAGCAGATTTCTGGCAAAAACTCTGAGAGTAAATAAAATTGTCATGAACAAAGTATCTCAAAAATCTGTCGTTCGCAGTCGATTTTAAACTGTATGTCCATCCACTAATGTATAAACTTAACACACACAACATAAGTGATGTCAGAAGCTAGGTTATAATCCGGACTAAAGTGCTGTAATGACCAATTATGTATGTATGTATGTATGTATGTATGTATGTATGTATGTATGTATGTATGTATGTATGTTAATGCATATGCATTCCGGTTGGCCCATAACAAAATACCTGTAAAATACCTCAATAAAAGTCCATATTTGAACCACCCCAGTATTAACCCTCAAAATGTACACTGTGCATGCACCTTTCTCTTCAAACCACCTCTATTATACTTGGCCGTGACTAGGATGTTGGCTGTAGAGAAAAGGAATCATCAAACCCGGTTTGAGCGACTTATAAAAATGCTGGCGATCATGATAACATGTGCCCTTAGAACTACATCATCCAAGACATTGTTTACCATCCTTAATTGGATACCACCGACCGACATGTTGGAGAAACAAGTTGCAACAAACATGACAATGTGACTGTGTGCCCTAAGGGCATGGAAGTGCAGAAACTATGGTCATTTTAAAACCTTTAGTATGGTTGATCTGAATAGATCTATCGACTACGCTATAGCTAAACTAGTTTTCGATTCTGGTTTACCAACAGATGCTCTTATGATAAAGGCTTATACATCCCTGGAAACGTTATTCAAGTTTTCACTGATGGATCCAGATCACTCAACAAAGTTGGATGTGGAATCTTTTCAGAACAACTGAGAATCGTAACTTGCCCTACCATATTAGCTTATACGACATGTATTTGCCAATTTAGACAAGTACAGTACCCGGAGGTCGATTTGACCGATTGTACTGCCCTACCATATTATTATAGTACTTTTCAGGCTGAAATATATAAAGATATCCATCGGATATAGCCACATATCCATACATATCAAAGATTAGTTATATCGCATGGTAAAGCGGCCATTGGATCTCTATTGAACGTGTACACCATATTTAGAATGCGATTGTCTCTGCAATAGATATCAAGACATTCGACTGTTACCCTCGTTTGATCTCTTAACCGCGGGGACGTTGAAGGTAACACTAAGGTCGACGCACTTGCTAAAACTTGCACCAGAGAATTCATTCAATTAAACTCTTACATGAGATTGGCGTTTCTCTGCAAAGAGGCAAACAAATAGTCTCACACAAAAACTCCATTCATTGGCAAAGGTAAGATGGGAAAATGAACCCCCTTGTAGAGACACCAGGCAGACATTCCATCAAAGGAACCTCATAGCAATGATAATGAGACACTGGCGTCTGGATGTACACGCCAGGAGACTAAGAGTACCGCATATCGACTTCTGCCGAAACTGCAACAATGAGAAACAAGAGGAGACCTCAGATCATCTTCTCTGTCATTATCCAGCGCTTAGGTATCTGACAGGAAGAATTCTTGGACATGGAATTTACTGACAAAACTTGTCTGGCCAAAGGCAAATTGAGAAAAAAATTCAAACGTTTATAAGACTCTCGGGATGGTTGAGAGATGCCAAACGGGAACTATAATTACATGACGGAATAGGGTCTTATAAGACCCAAAGTAAGTTGTGCCCATTGAGGCGGCTGCCAGTTACATAAATTTATAGTTCCCCTGTAACGTATGAGAATATGTAATGCATTGTATAGTATTTGTTGTTGTTGTTGTTGTTGTAGCAGTATACTTTTCCAAAATATCGTATGTTTATGCTTATTGGCATATTGTATGCATTGATGTTCCTTCCTTGCATTGTTCCTGGCAAATACACTCACTCACTGAAAGTATTATGACGAGTACAACGATGATGCTGTTGCCAGCTGAAACTGATGCTGCTGGTGATGATACTGATGATGTTGATGTTGATGCTGATGCCTTATTGTGGTTTCCTTTGACTTGGCATAAAGTACATTTGTTTGGTACATATTTGCTAAAAACCGAACCAAAAAAAAAGAATGTTTTTTCCGATTCCTTTTTCCTTAACAAAGTTGCATTGATTTTGCTGGCGGCTTTTTTATGTTGATGCTGCTCTGCCTCAGCCGATACTATTGCTGTTGTTGTTCATTTTACGTCTTAAATCAAGTCAAATATTTATAGTTTATTTCCGAGAGCATATGAAAACATATTTTTTTATTCTTTTTCCTTATTTTTTGCCACAAGATAATTGAGTTTATTTGGAAAATTTGATTTGTAGAAAAAGTTTTTCTCTACAAATGTTGAGCAGCAACTGCTACTGAAAATATGCTTTGAAAAAATGCTGTGGGTATGTTGAAATGAATTTAATTTAATTTTTTTTGTTCATAAATTGTATGTTCCAAAACCTAAATAACTGTGTTGATATTAATTATTTGAAATTTTCTAGAATTTAATTGAAACAAAATTTTTTTAAGACACATGCAACCCAGCAAACAATTAAAATAAAATTCAAATTGTGAATTGTAAGGGTATGTTTCCATTGGCTGTCACCAATTTATGTGGCATGCGTACGTTTATAATTGGACATTACAACCCTTCAGACAAGATTGTGACCTAGTTTCTTACACCATTTATATTGTGTGTGTTAATTTTATACATCAGTGGCGGGACCTACAGTTTAAAGTCGACTCCGAACGACAGATTTTTGAGAAACTTTTCATGGCAATTATTATTTACTCTCAGATTTTTTGAGAGGATGTCGCCGAAGAAATACTTTTTGTATTTTATTTTGATGTCTGGCCTGGGGCTCGAACCCTGGCTTTTCGTCTAATAAGCCAACACACTACCTATTAGACCACGGCGATTTTATGTGGCATACAGTATTAATAAAAAATTGAAAAAAATTCCGTGTGTCGGTTTAAGAGACTTAAGCTGGCCATGACGTATCAGAAGTTTTCTAAAATTAACACTAAATATCGTAGTGAAGAGTTGCGTTGCATGGCAATGAATTCCTGCTTAACTGAAAGTAGGTGGTTGGTTTACCAGTACCAGTACCAGGTACCAGTTCCCAGATGGTGGTTGATCTACTGTATCAATTCTAGCCTGATAGTGTCTGCATTTGTTGCCTAGAAATAATGTCTTCCTACCTTTTCTAAATCGATAAAGCTGCCTGAACTTTCTCGAGGTTCAAGGAATTATTGAATATTTTAATGTCAAATAAAGTCTCCAATAAAATGAACATTTTTTGTCTTCTCCTTGATTGCATTTGTAGTCGGCCAGTTTAAGTACTGCTGTATGGCGCCCATAAACATCTCCTCTAATGGACTCATAAAATACTTACGGACTTAAAAGAGCCCATGAATACATCAAATCCAATTACTGCCTTATTGACGAAATATATACATACATACATAAGTGATCATTGCGGTCGCCGTGGTCTAGTAGGTAGTGTGTTGGCTTATTAGACGAAAAGCCAGGGTTCGAGCCACAGGCCAGACATCAAAATAAAATACAAAAAGTATTTCTTTGGCGTCTTCCTCTCAGCAGATTTCTGGCAAAAACTCTGAGTGTAAATAAAATTGCCATGAAAAGTTTCTCAAAAAATCCGTCGTTCGGAGTCGACTTTAAACTGTAGGTCCCGCCACTCATGTATAAAATTAACACACACAATATAAGTGGTGTGAGAAACTAGGTCGTAATCCTGTATGTAAGTGATCATTACTACCCTTTACTAAGGATTAGGACCTAGTTTCTCACATCAGCAGTATATGTATAAGAACGCTATGAATGCAGTAAGAAGTCGTGGACAATTCAGCGGTTTTGAGCAGTGAATCCGAGACAGTTCTACTCGAAGTTTCCACCAAATATCCACGCGCCCAATATCTTTAAAATTACTGTGAATAGTTCAACCGGCATGGTATGAGAAACTAGGTCGTAATCCTGACTGAAGGGTTGTAATGTACGTAGTTCAACCGGCAACCCTGGTGCCATAATCGGATGCATAAGGACAATCATCAATTGAGATTATATTAAACGAACTTGTAAAACAACAGGCGGAATTTTGTGTCACACAGAAATCAAAGAAAACACTGGCTTTTGGGTTGAGAGGATCTGCTTTTCCCTTAAACGATTTAGTCATGAAGTGTTGCAGATTGTGTTCTTGTGGGATTATAGATTTCACTGAACAGTAATTTAGGATTATTCATACATACATAGAGCAACCCTTCAGTCAGGATTACGACCTATGTAGCTTCTCATACCACTTATGTTGTGTGTGCTAATTTTATACATGAGTGGCGGGGCCTACAATATAAAGTCGACTCCGAATGACAGATTTTTTAAGAAACTTTTCATGGCAATTTAATTACTCTCTGAATAAGCTCTTCAAAAAAGCTTGCACACTAACTACTGGACTACTACAACAACGGATTTTTTGGTCTAATAGGTAGTGTATTGGCTTATTAGACGTAAAACCAGGGTTCGAGCCCCAGGCCAGACATCAAAACAAAAAAAAAAGTATTTCTTCGGCGACTTCCTCTCAGAAGATTTCGTGGCAAAAAATCTGAGAGTAAATAAAATTGCCATGAAAAGTTTCTCAAAAGATTTGTCGTTCGGAGTCGACTTTAAACTGTAGGTCCCGCCTCTAATGTATAAAATAATGCACACAACAGAAGTGGTGTGAGAAACTATGTCGTAATCCTGACCGAAGGGTTGTAATGAGCAATTATGTTATGCAACTACGGACTTATGAGATTAGCTGCGTTGCTGCAGTTTAATGCAAATACTGTTGTAGAACACATGAGTATTGTTTTCTTGTCTATCTCAAAAGGTTCCTAACTTTGTTCGTACACCGTTTAGCTTCTGATAAAGCCACTCATGGTAAAATGAATGCACACAACACGGTTGGTATGAGAAGCGTGATACTGTCAATAGGCTTGCTAGAAATAGGTTTGTTAAAAAATATGTTAAAAATTTTGCTGGGTTAGCCAATGTGCCAAAAAACTGTGTCATATTAAAGGAAAAAAAGCCATGGAAATATTTTGTTTTGTTTGTTTGTCTGTTGCTTTTAATAATATCTCATCATAAACTTTGATTAAATTGAGCGTATAATAAAAAATAAAAAACAAAGCGCATGCAACTCATAAACCAAATTAATACAAACAATATATACAAATATATGTACAAACATAAATGCCACACATAATAGAGGCAATAATATGGTTTTTTGGTTTCATTCTTTTCATCTTCCTTTCTAAAAAAAAACCGAAAATAAAAACTAAAAATGAGAAGAGTGAATAAAAAAACCATGAAATATAAAATAAAGATCAAATCAAATAAAAGAAAATTTGTTTTGTGGCACCGAAAACATTAAGCAAATATTAATTCACTCACTCACTCATTCACTCACTCACTGTGTTGACTTGTGATCCCATACAGTACACACTCGTAGAATACAAACCAAAACTTTGTTAATACAATCTCCATCAAAACTATTCATGTTACTGGAGATCTTGCTTTAATCTCTAAGAAAAAAAACAAATTGATTGAAGCTTTTGTTATACAATATGTATGTACTCGTATGTATGTATGCATGCCATTCCATTTCATTTCTAAGATAATATGATACATGTTTAATGATACCTTCTTCTGCTTCTTCTATAGTTTTTTTTCCTTTCTTTCTTTTGCTTTTTTTATAACACGAGTAATAAAAGAAATATAAATTAATTTTTGCGGTATTTGGTGTTTTTGGTCTATCATTACTACTGCTGTTTTCGAGGTCAAATTTTGATTCTTAGAATTTCTTAAAATAGGAGTGTATTGGATCGTTTATTGTTTTTCTTGTTGCATTTCTTTCGTTTTTTTTATGAATATTTTATGCTGGCTTATGGAATATAAAAATCATGAATTTGAATTTGAAATTCATTATTTTCTAAGGAGGGGTATTATTAATTTATTTTAATGAGTGAGTGTATAACCGCATTCAAATAAAATTTCCACATTAAGTAAATTAAAAATGATACAGCAGGCTATTATAAATGTAATGAAATGGGAATGGTATTCTTGTCGAAGAAGTCTTTAAATTAATGAAATTTGAATTAAAAAGAAGTCACAAAAAGCCATAAAAAGTCTATAATTTTCGAAATTTTATTTCATGTGTACAATTTCCTTTTTGGAGATAAAAAAGTTGTAATATACAAGTATTTTTACCAAAAATTCAGGCTCCACCAATCGGATAAAATTCGACCAAAAATTAAAAAGGACCAAGGATTCCAAAACGGTTTTCGTTACGGTTAGGTAACCTTTGGGGCGATACTAATAATTGCCTTCAAACGAGCTAAAAAGGGTGCTCTATATAAAAAATGCATGCAATTGACCAAAAATGCAACCCATCGACAAAAAAATGCTAGTCGTCGACTAAAAAATTAAAGTCATCGATGAAAAATGCACTTCATCGACTACAAGAAATGCTAGTTATCGACCAAAAAATGCTAGTTATCGATTAAAAAATGTAAGCCATCGACCTAAAAAATGCAAGTCATCGACCAAAAAATGCAAATCATCGTCCAATAATACAAGTCATATATCAAATAATGCAAATTATCGACCTAAAACTGCAATTAATCGACCTAAAAAATGCAAGTTATCGACGTAAAAAATGCAAGTCATCGACCTAAAAAATGCAAGTCATCGACCTAAAAATGCAAGACATACACTAAAAATTTAAATTTAGCGACCAAAAGAATGCTAATCTTCGACCAAAAAATGAAAGACATCAACATCAATAAATGGAAGTGAACTACCAAAAAATTAAAGTCACCATACAAACAATCGTTGGCGCCAAAAATCCAACCCATCGAGAAAACGCAAGTCATCGTCAGAAAAGAATGAAATGCAAGTATTTTGCCCGCTTTATATAGAGAACTTTTTGTTACTTATTGAAGAAAACAATTATCTCCGGTGCCAAGTAAAGTTCGACCATAAGGAAAACCGCTTTGGAAATACCATGGCTACCCAGCCCCCTTTTTTATTTCTCACATTAGTCCATTTTTTATCCGATTTTAATCGATTTATATAGGGCACTATTTTTGTTCTGTTTTGGAATCCTTGGTCCACATCAGTATCCAGCCCATTAGGTCCCAAAAATGCAACATTTTAAATTTTATTGAATTTTACCCCATATTTGGAGGGCACTTTTATGCTCTTATAAAAAAGTTAGCTTCGTAGTTTGATCTTGTGTCTCCAGGGTTACCGGATCGTAACGAAATCTGTTTTGAAAAGCTTGATCCAATCCACAATAACTTATACAAACTGCACAGAAATTTCTCCACAATAAGATATTCTCAGTGGTCGAGTTATAGTTATTTTTTTCAGTTAGAATAGTACCCCAGTTATTCTATGCAGATATCAATAAATAAAATTCATATATTCTTAGCATATTTTCAGGTTTCTATAAATCTAAAATTTTAGAACTTTTTGAAGCATACATTTATGTGTTGAAAAAAATCATTATTTCCAAACTTTACAGGCATCATAATTAAATTTTTTTTATGATAAAAATTTTATTTTAATATACAATACAATACAATATTATATGAATTTAATTCCTTTTTATGCATTATCATGTATTTTGGCTTTTTCAAATTGTATTTCATTAAAAATAATTTCATTAAACGTATTAAAATGAAACTATAACAAAACTATACACAAAATTCAATACAATTCCCATTCGAATGCCATGGCAAATGGGGATTAGGTCTACCACGACCGCAAGTAATGAAGTAAAAAAAAAAAAAGGAAGAGAAAAACCCCAAAAAAAAAATAAAAGAGGAAAACAGTTATGATGACAACCAGAAACTTAACCTGGCGTACAATAACATAGCCAGGTATGTTTTCCTTAAGGGGCGTCGGGATCACATTTCTCATTTAGCTTACCTGATTCTTGGTATCAAATTTGATAATCTCCTGAAAACTAGATGCCTCCTTCTACTTCATAAAATAATTTACACGAAACAGCCGAAGTATTTATATTGTAAAATTAAGTTTGCCAGATCCCACCGGGGTGTGGGGATTATACAGCAACGATTCAGGACTCTTCTGTCTCAGCGACAGTTCTTTATACACACCATTAGTCTTTGGAATTCCTTACCAAATAACATCCAAAATCTGGGCAATGCAAACGCGTTCAAAAAGGAGTTATTTAAATTATTTTCATAATTAAAATTTTTATCTCATATTTGTAAATTTTGTGATTTTATTTTTTAGGTCATCATTATTATTGTTATTATTATTATTATTATTATTATTATTATTATTATTATTATTATTATTATTTTTATACTCTACCTTATCAATTTAATTTAATATTTATATACATAATTTAACTTTCTCTAATTTTTTATATTTAATTAATGTTAATTTTTTATACCTTATTGATTGTAAACATAGCACTGTCACTTATAAGATTTAGTATCTTGTTGTGCTATGTAGATCATTATAATCAAATAAAATAAATAAAATAAACATTCAAACAAATTATATTTATGAAATTCTGCTTTTTATGTTTAATGATGCAAAGATGCATGAAATGAACATGATGGGACATGATGAGAACCACTGCCACGAGAAGATATACGATTGAATAAATGAGTCTTTTTTTCCAACACAAATACTGTATAAATTGAGATGATTATCAAATTCTATAAAACAACAAATACGACGACACATCAATGTTTGTTTCGTAAGCAGAAGAAATTGAAAAAATAAACACATAAATATGACAAAAACCTACATAAATATTAACACAGTTAAGGGCAATTTAATAGCAAAAATTTGAGTGGAGGTTTTTTCAAGCAAATCGGGTTTTTAAAAATTTATTTTTTTTAAAGTATAAAAGAAAGTTTTTCATTAGTGGAAGATAGACTGTGCTATTATTTTACTTTCTTCTGCTTGATATTACAACCATACATGAAAAATCTACACAGATGTTTTTGTATTGATTATCGATTTATGCACAAATACTGGCAAAGCCTTTGCAAACTTCCAACCACTGTTGAAAGCAGCAAGGCAGGCATGCATGCTGGCCTGCCTCCAGCCAAAGGACTAAACATCCGGCATTTAAATGTAAAACTAAATTCAATTAACAAAAACCAACGGCGGCATAACTCATGATGAATTTTATATAATTTTATGACAAGATTTCTCTCCCTTTTCCCCTTTTTTAATACAAATTTTTTGTTCCTGTTTTTTCGTTAGAGGGTTTCATGTACTTTGAAGCCAAATGTTGAATGTCACAATGAATGACTTTTTCTAAAGCGGCCTATGCAGTGTAGTACTGTTTAAGGGTTTATTTTCTTACGCTATTGGCTGCATAAGTCTTCCATAGATTTGATCTTTTTATGCGTACATACTCCAAAGCAAAACAAAAACATTTAACCAAAGACAATTTAGATGGTGTAGTTAAGATTAAAGGATGAGGACAGTGAATAAAAGCAAGAAAAAAACCAAATAAAGTTGATATATTCTGTGAATGATGATTGATTTCATGCCAAAAAGATTTTCATCAAAAAGCATATGAATCAGCAAAGCGTCCATAGTCTATGTTATGTTATGATTCCTTAAAACGTAATGCTAAACACAACACAACTTTAAATTTATTATGCCACATACACACCGAGCGACTGGACTGTGTGGACTGTTGTGAACTGCCTTCCTTAACTAAATAGTCAGTTAAAGACTGTCATTATACAATATCTGTTTTGTAAATTTACTCAAGTCTCTTCCTTCTTCTTCTTCCTTTTTTGCTGTTGTTTTGACATATTCAAGAATTATGACTTCAATCTTTAAAACTAACGACTACGAAACTAAATAAAGAGAATAAGACAAAGCAAAAAAGACAATAAAAAGGGAAATAATAACAGGGTTGTTGCTTTATCTTTAATGTCTCTACCCTCTGTGATGCCACTTAATGAAATGAAGGAACAGGGACCTTAGTTATTTCAACATTATTTAGCAGTTTTTAATTGATCAAAATGCTTAACAATGTTTCTTCAAATTGTTCTTTTTTTTGTGCTAAAATATTTCATTTTAAATGTTTTCTTTTCTTGATTTTATTAAGAACATGTTATTAAAATTTTAAGCCTTAGGCTATGCTTCATGAAATCAAAATAATGCTTTTGAAAAATTTAAATATTTAGTAAGAAAAGATTTAAAAAAGGCTTTTTTGCATGGTATGAATGTAAAATAAAGGCTTTTAAATAATAGTTTAATTTAAAAGCATTTAAAAATAATTATTATAATAACTTTGAATAAAAGGAGTATGTATGCCTGCAAGTAGGCTTTAATAATGAATTTAAGAAACTAAACATGTATGGAATGGTGCAATAAACCTTTAGAAAAATAATTTAAAATTTAATACCTTAGGAATTATTTATTAAAGCCAAAATAATAAAAAGTATTAAACTTGCAATATAAGTGATTAGTCTCTCTCCTATGCTTCTGAAATTAGAAATGGAGTTTGTCGATTATATTGCATATTTGATGAAAATTAATTTTTTTTTTAAAATCTCCATTCGTAAGGACAACGTTTGAAGGTCGTTTTACTAGAAAAGTTCTGTAATATTATATCCTATAAATTTCTTAATTTGTTTATCCCTAAGGATTCGTTTCTGGCAATAAAAATCTGAATACTCACTGAAAAGCCCTATTATTTTTATAAACTCAATTATATTTATGGGCCTCTGGGCAAAATAGAGCATGTTCTAAAATCTATTGTGTGCTAAAATGTCCTCTAAATTACGTAAAAAAATTTTACCTCAAAATATGCTACGAAATTGTAGTTTTCAGATTTTAAAAAAATATGTTGGTTTCAAAATACCATGTATTTCCTATACAAAACCCATTTTTTGCTTTTGAAAATAATCGTACTGTTGTTAGGCCTTTGATTTGCTTAATTTTTTTTAATTTTCTCAAAAGTATGCTACAATTTTTTTACTTTTACCTCGCCTTTAACTATACTTCACAAATTGAGACAAAACACAGGTATTAAGATTTAACTTTTAAATTGCGAGTGCATTCTTTTTTAAAGTACATACATACTTAATTGGTCATTACAGGATTACAACCTAGCTTTTCACACCATTTATGTTGTTGTGTGTTTTAATTTTATACATAAGTGGCGAAAAAATCGTCCCAAACATGACATATTATTGAGGAACTTTATTATTTTATTTACTCTCAGAGTGCCAGAAATCTGCTGTGAGGAAGTCGCAGCAGAAATATTTGAGGAGTCCCGCTCCACCGCTAGACTCACCTGGCCCTTGATGGATAGAAGGCGTACCAACCAATTACTTGTTCTTGGTCGTGACGGCGTCTCCACCACAGTGGCCACGCTTACAGGTCATTGCGTTATGGATAGACACGCGGAAAGAATGAGGCTACCATTTAACGACTTCTGCCGTGGATGCAGATCCGCTGAGGATCCACTTTCTTTGTCAGTGCCCGTCTCTTCCTAGGGGCAGATATAGGATATTTTGTTCCCCAATCCTTGTTAGCCTAACGGAGCTATCATCTATTGACATCAATGATATAGCTTCGTTCATCAAACTTTCTGGCTGGGTTTCCGGTGTAGTGTAGTCGTGCTTTTGATGCGCAGCCCTTGCGCTGACCTCTTCCCTGATTTTGGTGGAAATTGGTCAGTACAGGGGCTGCGTTCACCCGTGGCATCACAACGGGCCGCTATGCGTGCTCAAGTGAGCTTTGTGAAATCAGAGCTACCACTCCGACCTAAACCTAAACCTAATATTTCTTCATATTTCGTTTTGTCGGAGATGTTTAAACCTAGCGTCTAATGAGTCCTCACTAAGCCTACTAGATCACGGTTACTTCGCCTTCTTTTTTAAAATAATGTAATCAAGGAACTCCAAACACGTCTTAGTTATCTCAGTATATGCATTAAGACACGGTCATCTCTGATCTGGCAACTGAATGATTACGGTTTAAACCCATTTTCTTGGAAGGTTTTTTAATTCTTATTGTTGGAGAATAAGCCTCAAACGCAGCGGTTTTCCACCTCAACATAACACATGCTATTGGTCAAATTATGCATCAGAGTCATGGAAAATTGAACATTTCGGATGCTCTTCACCCAGAGAAGAACATTTCAACGATATTATGTTCCACATATAATGGCATCAATAGGTCTTTCAAACGTACATACATACATATGTACATACATAATGGGTCATTACAGCCCTTCAGTCAGGATTACGACCTAGTTTCTCACACCACTTATGTTGTGTGTGTTGATTTTATATATGAGTGTTGGGATCTACAGTTTAAAGACAACTGCGAACGACAAATTTTTGAGAAACTTTTCATGGCAATTTTATTTACTCTCAGTGTTTTTGCCAGAAATCTGCTGAGAGGAAGTCGCCGAAGAAATACTTTTTGTATTTTGTTTTGATGTCTGGCCTGGGGTTCGAACACTGGCTTTAAGCCAACACACTCCCTACTAGACTACGGCGACTTCTTCTTCAAACGTATAAAAACTTTAAAATCTTACCACTTTAAGAAGAAGAAAGTACTGCATGAAGGACCTTATATACATACCTTTTTGACATGGAGGCGTCTGAAGAACCTCTTTCTGCTGCATTCTAATTCTAAGATTAATCAAATTTTTCCAGTTGAGCAAGTAATTCGTTTGTTCTGCAGCAGAGCTTGGTATGGCTTGTATAGAAGGAACAACTTCAGCTAAAATGGACTGTACTATGGTATTGGGGAAGAACTATTGTAAATCCTACAAATTCTACAAGAGTTAGATTTAATAGTATTGGATTTGTTCATCATTACCTGGTGTATGGTCAAGAAATTTACTCATTTCAGCACGCCACCTCCTCATATCCTATTACATTAAAGGCCTTGTCTCTTTTATATTGTTTCTTTCAAATCGTCTTTATTTATTTAAATAATTAATTCCTTATTTGTAAATTCCTTTATGCATGTATTTGTTATTTATTTTCAGTGTTTTTTTTCAATTTTTTTTTTCAATATTTCTTTTGTAACATTTGCTCGCATTGGTCTGCCATGAATTTTAATAAACTTCTCCTGTATAGAAGGAGGGTTATATACGAGTATATGTAGCATGAGTGAGTGAATACTCCTCTATATGATCAAACACAACTATTTTATCTGTAAATTTTTTTATTTTTCATTTTTTTTTAATTTGTTTTTGTCGTTTTTATATTTAAAAATGAATTTGTAAGTTGGCATAAAGATAAGACTACAAAGAGTTACTCATACAGAAGCATTAAAAAAAAAATTGGAAAAAATTGTATTTTCATGAAAGGTACCCTTAAACACACACACAACAAGAGAAAGAGAAAGAGAGAGATCTCAAACCAACAACAACTATAAATATAGTATTGATGGACAGAATGAGATATGAACAACGGAATAATGACATTGAATATATTGAATATGCAAAAATGGTAAAAACTATGATGAATATATTCGATAAAAAAAAACATGAAATAAAATAAAAAATCCAAAGGAAGATTTATATTTTCAGTGTTTTCTGTTTGCTGCGGTACTATTTTTTTCGTTTTCGTTTTAATAAAGTTACTCGTTAAGGAAAAGTGAAATGGAATATTCAAGGGATTTGTAACCGAAAAGAGAAGAGATTACGCGGAACATACATATGTATGCATTTTGAATAAAAAATTATTTTTTCTGTTGTTTAAATAACATGCAGCTTGTAAGCTTTAATTCTAAGTTATTTAAAAGATCTTTCAGAAAATAGGGGAAAAACGTTCAAAGCCTAAACTAATAAAGAGGGAAACTAAATAACAATCGATTATAATATTAAAAGGGAAATCTATTAAATATACGATAGCCGATTACTTTTATTGCAAAGAAATATTTCCTACAATAGTACTTTGAAAGAACATGCCATTCAATGTACTGTTCATCGGAAGACAAGGCCTTTTCCCATCTTTCCGGCAACCTATCGATTTCGTTCCAAAAAAAACCCGCTCGTCTTTTGACTGCAAGAATGAATCGTCTTTATTTTTGATACACTGTTCTAAACCGAACCGCTTTCCGTTGAGAGCAATGCGTATCGATCGAAATAAATGGTGGTCAGACGAGGTAAAACCTGAGCAATAAGACAGGGGACGTTAAATTTTCCATCGACTGTTTTCCAAATATCACTGGTACCGCAATATGTGGCCGAGAGTTCTTATGATGGAAAATTACAGCCTCGTGTCTGGTTGCATATTCAGGGCGCTTATCAGTCAATGCTTGCCGTAGTCTTGCAGGTTCAGATTCAGGTTCAGGTCGGAGTGGTAGCACTGATATCACAAAGCTTACTTGAGCACGCATAGCGGCCCGTAGTGATGCCACGGGTGAACGCAGTCCCCGTACTGACCAAGTTTTACCAAAATCAGGGAAGAGGAAGAAGTTGGTCAGCGCAAGGACTGCACGGTCTTAGTAGGTAGTGTATTGGTTTATTATATGTAAGGCTACGGTTCAAACCCCAGGTCAGACATCAAAATAAAATATTAAAATGCGGCGACTTCCTCTCAGAAGATCTCTGGAAAAAATTCTAAGTGTAAATATAATTGCCATGAAAAGCTTCTCAACAATCTGTCGTTTAAAGTCGACTTTACACCATAAGTGGTGTATGCAGCTATGTTGTAATCCTGACTGAAAGTGTGTGACGACCAATTATGAAGATATGTTATGTATGTTTGCTTCCCGCGTATAAATTGTTGTCTGTACAGGACTCCTGTGATGGTTTGTCCCTGTTTTAGCAGCTCATAATGAAGCCAGAAGGCTGGCCTAATAAATACCAAGCAATACCTTGGCGCAATTTATATTCTGTTTGGTTGGAGATTTTGCTTGCTGTTCGCGCTTCACACTTGGTTTCTTTCGTTTGGGACTGTCTTAATGAATACATTTGTCATCGCCAAAGATAATTCCATGCAAAAAAGTTTACTCTTTAAAGTGATCAAACAGCACTTCCAACATGGAAATTTTTTTATTGCAATGCATCTCGTCTTCAGTTCTTAAGACACCCAATTTCATTTTCTACGAATCCTGCTAATCTTAAATGCTTTGAATTGACTGCTTGAGTTCTGCCTAATGATGATGTAAGATGAAGTCCAGGCGCAAGACCGTGGTTTAGCCTCTGGCTCAGACATCTCGAACAAAACGAAATAAGAAATATTTTTCTTTTGCCAACTTCCTCTCAGCAGTCTTTGGGCAAAAACTCTGAGAGTTTGATAAAATAGTCATGAAAAGTTTCTCAAAAATCTGTCATTCGGAGTCGACTTTAAAACTGTAGGTTCCACCACTCATGTATAAAATTAATACACACAACATAAGTGGTGTGAGAAACTAGGTCGTAATCATGACCAAGTGTTTGTAATGACCAATTAAGTGGGCAAACTAACACGAATTTTAATCCAATAATATTTCTAATTTCTTTGCTAATTTTCTAAAGTTTAAAGTATTGTAAACAAGTTATTGTTACTTCCAAAGCTTGGCAATTTAAACAATTTACGTCAGCTAAAGTTTACAATATTGCCTGCAGTGTTGTCAGTTTATTAAACAATGATTTCTGGCAAAAATATTATTCGTCTATCGGTAGTTTATGGCATTCGAATAATAATTTTTATTTGTACTTTCTTAGCTGCAGGCTATTTGTCTCATTAGCAGCCATTTGTGGTTTTTATAGAAACATTCTTCGTATTTTTCTTTTCTTGAATACAGACTGTAAACGTGCTAAACAATAAAAATAAAAATAATTTTTTCCTTTTCTTTTTGTTTTTGTTTCTGCCACTTTTGCCATTCACCTTAAGGGGCTGACATTGGCTAAGCATTTGTAACGAATACAATGTGTTGGTTAATATTTTGGGCCATGTGGTGGGTCCTTTGTTTGGTAAGAAGGATAAAAACAAGAAGAAGAAAAAATAAAAATATACAAAACAAAAACCATGAATTAATTTTCTTCTATGATTACAAAAGAAAAAAGTAAAACGTTAAGGAGGTTTATATTCGTATAAATTAATGTTGATTGTATGATTGTAACGTAACCCACAGGCATTGAACACATTATTAGGGAGTCTCAAGAGTGACAACGTAACATCACAAGTTTAACAAGCGTCGTAACAATAAGGGAAGAAACGTAATACATCCGGGTGACTAGGGTTAGTTGGAAATAACATATGTTTTGTATTTCATTAACGTTGTTCTACGAGAATGTTGTGTTAAATAAAATTATAAAGTTAAATGCCAATAATGAACTGGGTTGTGGAAAAACTAAATTGCTTGGTTTATTTGGAAAAAAGTATGCTTTTTATTTGCCGTATTAAGACAGCCTAAGGATATGCTTTAATATTTTTTATTCAATAAGACAAATAGCTTGTGTTTCTTAATGTTTGTTTATAAGGGAATTTAAAGGGTTTTAAGGCTTTTCGTAGTCACTGTAGTCAGTGCAAATTTAAGGACATTTCAAAGGTTTGATAGGTGGTCCTACCGCCAGTCATTCTTTAGAGTTCAGACCGTCTATGGCTAGTCAGCTTGCCCATGATTGCATGCGGCTCCAGATTGCTTTTAAATTTAAAGATTTCAATCAAAGTCTGTTCTTGTAATAACTCCTCTCAGTCGTATGATAACTTCGTATTATTGTCGAGTTTATTACACGAGTTCGGAGTATAAAACTGTACAAGTGTGATACCTAATCTAATAGGACTCTACTCGCTAGTTTTGGATAACAGAAAGATAACTTCTTGTACTTCGTCTCGTGGAAACTTGGGTTATTTAGTACTGATTACATTTACTTTAATAGTCGATATATAGTTTAGAATGAATAAACGATTAAACTAAGACATGAATTCGTGGTGTTTGGCCTTCAAACATATCCAGGCAGACGTAAGTTATGCTTCATTCCAAGTCACTTGGCATGTCTGCTTCACTAGCTATGATACTAAAAACAAAACACATCTGGTATCTCGCCAGGTCATGCTTTCAAGGCCGCTAACTTACTAAAGACTGCTTATTTCTTTTGCAGCTGCATATATTTCTGGGTCGTTGTAAAATTTTCAACTCTTGGTCATGCTTTCTAGCGTTCGTGCCATCTTCTAAGTGCTGACATCTGTAGCTGTTGGCGGCGTACATTTTTAAGACTCCAAAGCTCTTGTTGTCCTCGACATTGCGCTTCAATATGGCGTTGAATTGGAAGCAGCGTAGTCTTCTGCCTACAGCATACTCTTCTAAAGTCTAGTAGGTAGTGTGTTAGCTTATTAGACGTGTGATCATGGTTCAAGTCTCTAACGAAACGAAATATAAAAAAATATTTTTCCAACGACTTCCTGGTTTCTCAAGAAATTTTTCGATCGACTTTAAAGTGTAGAGCACTCATGTATAGAATTAACACACACAACGTAAGTGGTTTGAGAAGCGAAGTTGTCATCCTGACTGAAGTTTTTGTAATGACCAATTATGTATTTATAGTTTTTAAAAGTTGAAAAAGTCGCCCTAGTCTGTAGTGGTAAGTTCAAGGTTCAAGCCCACGGTTCAAGCCCGTAGATACGGTTCAAAACGTAATAAAAAAAATATTTCTTCGGCGACTTCCTCTCAGCAGATTTCTGGCAAAAACTCTGTTAATAAATAAAAGTTACCATGAAAAGTTTCTCAAAAATCTGTCGTTCGGAGTGGACTTTAAACAGTAGGTTCCGCCACACATGTATAAAATTAACACACACAACATGAGTGCTGTTAGAAGCTAGGCCGTAGTCCTGACTGAAGAGTTGTAATAGCCAATTATGTATGGATGTGTGTATGTAGATGTTGAAAAAAGTATTCAGAAGCGTTGTGTCTTTTTATTTGACTTCTTCAGTATTTCTTTACATTTTCGATAAGTTCTCACAAGGAATCTCTACCCATTTTCTCGTCATTTCCTTTGTGCGTCAATAATTAAAAGATTTTTCAGCTAAGCAGGTAATTGTTGTGCTGTAGCAGATCTCAGAATGAGAGTTATGCCAACTGTAATTCTATAGAAACAATGGCTTTTTGGGAACAAGTTCCCATGTTAAGTGAAGTGATCAGCAAATGTTTGCTTTTTCTCACGAGATGGTGGAGCGATTTCTTGCCATTTGATGAGTAGTTCACATTATTTTTACAGGAGGCTGAAGATATAGCTCAGCAGGTCTTATATGTAGATTATTGGTAGGTGGGAGGAGAATATTAAGGGCTCTATAAGGGATTTGAATCTGGATTGCCCAGTTTTTTAGATGTTCTTGACTAGGAACCCCAAAATCTCCATCTATTTTGCCTTCACGTAAGCTGTGCATTTTCCAAAATATAAATAACACACCTCCTTTCATTTTGTTATTGTTATGCTTTCCAATCGTTGTAAAGTTTTTTGAACATAAAGTTCTACACTCAAGTGCTTTAAAATTGAAAGATTTTCATTTGGCAACAATACTTAAGAAAGAAAACGAGTCATAAATTTTCGTAAAGAAAAATTCCTTCTCAGACAGGAAAAGCTATCAATACAGCAGAAGAGTTGAAATGAAAATTAAAATTAAGAAAAACGAAAACAAAAAACAAAAAAAAAAAACAAAAAATACAAGAGCTATTTTAACAAACTCATAAATTTTCCTTAAAAATTATGTGCAAAAGTTTAGGAGAGCAATAACAACACAAGAACAATATTGTGTGGCCTGCAACTGATTAGAAGCAAAGAAAGAAAAAATATTTACTTTTCTTTTTTTATTTATTTATTTTCTTTTGTAATAAAACAGGAAATAAAACAATGCAACAATAACAAAAAAAGCAACCATGTAGTTACCTGTGTTGCAAGGTGCATGCGTGTAGGTGGCTGTGTTTATGTATTTCGAGAATATTTTTGACCAAAACAAAAGTTTTAAAATTGAAATAAATTTTTGTAACAACAAAACAAGCCACTCTAAACATTTAATATCTTGGAAAGTCAAAAAACGAAAAAAATTGTTAAATATTGTGAGAGAGAGAGGGAGAGAGAAAATTTTTAAGTGTAAATAAGCTTGCAACAGCAATTGCTATGAAAGCATAAGAAAAACTGAACTAAAAGTGGAAAATGTACAGGAAATATAATTTCTAGTTTTTGTTTGTTTTCTTTTAAAGGGTAATTTAAGATGTTTTTTTTTTGTAACAAATGATTTAAAGTACCAAAAAGTATACCCTAATGCCTTTGCCACAATTGTTAAGGTAAACAAAACGTTGGAGATGAAATGCAAATGACAACAGGATGTGAATTAGTAGAGATAGAACAGGAAACAAAGACCTAAAAAAGAAAATGAGAATGAGAAGAATGAAAGATTTGTTTTTTAAGAACAAAAATAAAAGAGATAAACTTAAAAAAGCACCCTCAGCGTGAATGTTTTGTCTTTTTTTGTATTCCGCGGGGCATATGCTGTTTTAGAGTTGATGCTGGTGCTTCTCGAGATGTACATACAGTTCATTACACTTTGAATCGGCACAATTCGACCATTTTTCATTGCCAGTAATAACTCAGTGCTGAAGTTACTTTTGTTGCTGGCGATCAAGCATCACCATCGATGTGCTTCGAGTCCAAGGCCATAAATTTCCTGGTTTCTGATCGCAGTGGCCGTGCTCACAGATTGCAGCTCCCTTCAAACGACTATTGCCGAGGTTGCGGGTGTGCTGAAGCGCAGGAAACTATTATCCAATTTCTTTGCCAATGCCCATCTATCGCGTGGCGCAGATTTAGATTATTTATCTTCCGTTCCTTGTCAGCTTAATCATTCATTGATATCAAGGATATAGATTCGTTCATAAAACTTTCAGGCTGGTTTCCTGCTTAGGGGAGTCCTCCTTTTAGTGTGCAGCTCCCGCGTTGACCAATTTCTTTAATGACTTCGGTGGAATTTTGTCAGTACGGAGACTGCGCTTAACCGTGGAATCACAACGGGCCGCTAAGAGTGCTCAAGTGAGCTTTTGGTATCAAAGCTACCACTTCAACCTAACCTACCCTATCCTAATCTGGTTTCTGTTTAAGCCCCTTATTGGCAATCGAGTTTTTGAGACGAACAGCAATATTTTCGAATTTTTTAGCTGATTCCTATGCCCTTTGTTTGCCATGTCGAAATCGTGCACAAACAACTCTCGGTAAACATTACACAATAAATCAAAATTTTTCTCAAAAGATGCAACATAAAAAGATTCATGTCTATACTAATTGGTTTAAAGACTAAGTGAGAAGAATTGATCCAAAACGACTGGGTTAAGTGGTCTATGGGCTAAGGAACTGCTGAATGAGTTCCATACACGTGTAAACAGTGGTGTTGCCTCATTTTGTTATGGAGTTCTGTGTTAACAAGATGAGGAACACTTTGTCTTCTGCTGTATTCGAACCTGTTATGATTGTGTACTTCTTATTATGTTATTAAGGACATAAACCATGTGTACAGCGTACATTATTTATTGCGATTTCTAAATTTTTAAACAGCCAAACTATGTAAAGGTGGATTTGCAGAGATTCAATTGAATTTTTGGGCTTAATTAATTCTATTGAATTAAATAGTTGCTTATGTACCAACATACGTACATAATTTGGTCATTACAACCCTTTAGTCAGGATTACAACCTAGCTTCTCATACCACTTATGTTGTGATGTGTGTTAATTTTATACATGACCTACAGTTTAAAGTCGAATCCGAACCACAGATTTTTGACATCCTTTTCATGGCAATTTTATTTTGATCATAGAATTTTTGCCAGAAATCTTGCTGAGAGGATATCACAGCAGAAATATTATTTGAAATTTCGTTTTATGGAAGACGTCTGACTTGGATTATGTTAATTGTATTAAATAGCTCGACTTAAGTAAAAATTCCTGTAATAGTTGTTTACATATGACTTAAAAATGTTGAAATTCATTAAAGCTGTAAATATTTCCTCTTTAAACCTTCCAATAACATCTAACAGGTTTCGATATTTCCAAATAGTCCTTAATACACACTCTGTTAACGTTATTTCAAAATATTACAGTTAATCTCCTGCCTTTCTATTGGAGCACACATAGTAGAAATTCGATAACTTACCGTATACCTAACTGCCTTTGTATGTTGAATTTGACTAACTGCATGCAACAACACATTGTTGATGTTCGTTAACAATGATAACACGAATGCCAGAGACAATAGCAACAACAGCAACAACAACTTTAATAATATAACAATGAGCTTTAGCTAGCTAGCAAGGAACAACAACAGCAGCAGCATTAATAAAAACAAAAAAAAAGTCTTTTCTGCAAGATGATATATGATGATAGTTTTGTTTAACAACAACAATGACAATGACAAAGAAAAACTTGCCAAATCAAAATACACAAACACACTCCCAGTAAAGATAGTGCAACACACAATGACATGCCTGATGTTAGAAAAAGATTTTGTTGCTTAAAATGTATTACAATGTTGTTGTCAATGAAAAATAAAACCAAAATTTGTTTCTCCTTTTTTTTTTGTTTTTTTGTTTTTGGTAACAAAGTCATTAACATGTTAAAAGCTGTTTGGAAATTCTATTTGAAAACTGTCAATATGTACGAGTATGGTAGTAGATAGTGTTGTATGTTCTCTATTAAAAGTGTTGTTGTTTTTTTTTCTTTAAGTCAACTTTAAATAACTTTTAATTTTTGGTTTTGTTCTTTAAAACATATTTTCAGTTTTTAGTTATTTTCTGCTTTGTTTGGCAATTAGTTTTAAGATGCTTGAATTTAATTTTTTCTTTCTCTCTCTGCTCTCTTTTTGTGTGTTTTTCCACTCAGGAATTGTTTGCAAAAAATAAACAAAAAACCACTACAATCCTATTATAAGGAAACTTAAAAACTTCTTATTTGTTGTTGTTTTTTGTGTTTTTTTACTTGTTTTTGTAATTTCTGTAAGATACTTATTTCCTTAATAATGTAAATGTTTTATGAAATATGACTTTTAAGTCAGGCATATTAACAGTGCAAAGAGCATCATCATATACACTCAGAGAATAGTGAGAGTAAAAGCATTATCATTATCTAGAGAAAAAGAAAATTCCAGAACATCATTAAGAAAAGCATTTTTGAAAATAATTTCATCGGAGAATTCTATGACGATGGATGCGATTTCTGGAAGAAGAATGTGTTTCACCTATGTATCTATCTTAACCTAAACAAGGGTAGTAGGGCAGTCTTACCCAATAACGAGCCACAAAGAGAGAAATGCATTACCGTAACAAGGATACACAGTATATGTCTCTTTATCATAGAATCGGCAAATTGTGCACGAACAATTCCTATTCTGTACAAAAGCTCTTTGTATCTACAATGCCTAGCTATGCTAGATAGACTGATGAAAGATTAAAATCTCTTTTCATTGCAAGACGATGGAAAAGTGAAAACCCATTGGTCTTAAGAAAGTTTCCATCTATTCTTTCTTGTTTTTGGTCCAGCAGCGTTATTAAAGTTCCTCTCCTGTTCTTGTTGTTCTTCCCTTGAATTCATTTGTCTCTGCTTGCTAAGACAGTCGCCTAGTAAATTTAAATCAAACTCATAAGAGCTTAGTGCTCGAATGGTGGCTTGACTACCAATATGACTTGTCTGCTTGCTTAGACACTGGCCTAGTAACCTCGAGTCAAACTCATAAGACTAATAGTATAGTATTGTATAGTATAGTATAGTATAGTATAGTATAGTATAGTATAGTATAGTATAGTATAGTATAGTGTAGTATAGTATAGTATAGTATAGTATAGTATTGTGTCCTGAACTGTCCTCGAGCAGTGTCTTGTCTGTCAGATATTAAAGTAATGTCCAGTCATTAGTGCCGTTTGTTCGAATTTGGAACCTCTTTCGGTGCTGTTAACGTCTTCTTGGCGTTTCCCATACTTGCCAGTTTCCCATGGATTGCGAATATTTTGTTATGAACCCGAACACCCGAGCATCTTTACCACTACTGGCCTTGGATATATGCGTATATAACAAAATTGTTCCATTTTTAAAAGAGGATGTAGATCCAGATTTATCCATTTACTTTTATTGTTCAGTTCAGATTTATTGCATAGACTTTTTCTAAATCGTAGAGTTTTCTTATTCCATCCATGTTAAGATTTGTAAGCCCTGTGAAAAATTTCTTGTTATATTTGCCTTCCTTTATCCTAACCATATACTCTATAACTCTGGTCTTCACTATCATATGTAGTAAGTCCCACAGAATTTCTAGCTTAGCTGTAAAACAGATTCTTATAGCTTCGATGCCAAACGAATGCCAATCTCTGTATTTTATCCTACTTCAGCTGAACTGTTTTCAAGTCCGTTGGGAAGTTTTCTCCTGCTCAAAATAATATTCCACGATATAATTAATGATCTGCGGATATTTAAGTGTGCTTTGGAAGTGTCAATGTTGTCTATTATGCTCCAGAGGTAGCAGAAGTAAACTATCTGCTTTACTAAACTGATTTTGTGCTAAAGATCTCTGCATAACTTTAGATATTCTTAAATTTACGCTCAGACCAATGGAAAAAGTAACTTCTGGACGAAAGTCAGCTTCGTTTGCATAGCCTTAAAGGCATGAGCAAGCATATCGTCTGTATACTCCTAATTTTCTTATAGGAGCTGCGGCCTTCTGTGACGTCACTTGTCGTAATTAAAAGTTTAACGCAGTCTGGCGTTAATTAATGATAAACCCAGCACTTGGATGGTTTTTGTATTCGTCAAGAAACATTGCTATACAAGCTTTTTGTGATGAAGAAAAGGTTTTTGGAAAGGCATTTCTAAGAGAACGCACTGCAAACATCACTGTGCCTAAATCCTCGCGAAATTTATAAATTTCAGAATAACTTCAGTCAGTATTACGACCTAGCTTCTTACATCACTTACACTGTATGTGTTAATTTTATACATGAGTAGCGGGACCTATACTTTAAAATCGACTACGTACAACAGATTGTTCCCTTATTATTCTCCAACTATTACTACCCAGCCAAATAATGCTGGGTAATGAGAAGGATGAAGTATCCGTGGTCTAGTGGTAGCGTGTTGGCTTATTAGACGTGAGGCCTCGATTCAAACCCCAGATCAGGCATCTTCAACTGAACGAAATATGAAAAAATATTTCTTCGGCGACTTCCTCTCAGCAGTCGTCGAGCAAAAACTCTGAGAATTTGATAAAATAGCCATGAAAAAGTTTCTCAAAAATCTGTCGTTCGGAGTCGACTTTAAAATGTGGGTCCCGGCACTCATGTATAAAAATTAATGCACACAACATAAGTGGTGTGAGAAACTAGGTCCATAATTCTGACTGAAGGGTTGTAATAACCAGTTATGTATGTAATTAGGATGATTTCGTTTTCTCGTTTATTAATGTTATTAAATTTGATAAATACGCCTTCAATATTAAAGTCCGCAAACTTTCTTTTTATTAGAAAAGGTGTTTAGTTAAGGAAAAAAAATATTTTTAACTCGTTCATCGCCATGTCAGCCATCTGTGTCTGACGCTAAGGAGTTCTACATGAGCCATGCAACACATATATGTCTGACGTACACGATTTGTAGTCCTCACTATTTTGGAATTGTATTTTACAAATTTATTTTTTAAAATACGCATTTTAAATAAATAAATAAATAAAAAAAAAGTTTTAATATAGGGCCATGTCAGTCGTATATGTGTGACATAGAAATGGTGTTTTTCCGGTAATTTTGGCAAAAAAAATTTTTTTTCTGTGATACATTAAGTTTCCTTGATACATTTTTAACTAAATTACCTAATAAAGTTACGGTGGCCCATGTGAAAATTTTTCTGATATTATCGTGGCGATGAACGTGGTAATATTGTACGCTCTCTCGAATTTTTATTTTTACTTAGAATTCCTTGCGCTATTTTCTTATACTATTTTTGTTTGTTTTTGTTATGTTATAAAAGCCTGCAAAGACTGCTTTTAGCTCAGCTATGTACTGCTGCTGCTGCTGTTAACGACTACAATTGATGGCTGCATTTATCCGTTTTCAATAAATTTTCTCCGAAATTTAATTTCCGCTTAAAACAGTCACTAAGCAAAAGGACACTCTTAGAAAAGACAAAAACCCTCGTGTAAAAAGAAAACAAAACCAAGATAAAGAGAAGAAAGAGGCCACAAATAAAAGAGGTGACATTTTTAAAAACCCATTAAGCCACTATAAATGAAAGGAAAAAAACAAAACGAAATAAAAGCAAAAAAGAGTCCTTAAGCTGTGTAGGGAGACAAACATATATTTTTGCTTCTCTTTGCTATAATTACGTTTTGTTTTCCTACGTTTTAAGTATTAAGCCACCAGCCAAGAGAGAGAGAGAGAGAGCGAAAGAGGGTGATACTAAATTATGATCAAATTAAATTTTCAATTTAAAAGGAATTATCTTTAGAAAGACTATTTCTTTTCGTTTCTTTTTTCTGTGCTCTCTTTTATTAGAACGAATTTTAATTTTCCACAAATTTATCTGGCATTCATTAACATCACTTTTACGGTGATTAAACACAATTGAACCTTTAAAATAAAATTATCATCATCGATAGAAAAAATATAAATTTCTATACAAAAAAATAAAAGAAACTCTACCTGAATGAACAGAATCTATTCTATTCATTGGATTGCATGTTGTTGGGCATATTGTTCTTAAAGATAATGCCTAAAAGCCAGCCAGGCAGCCAGGCAAACACTTAGTCAGGCATTGGATGAAAAGGAGCACAGGAATGAAAGAAAGAGAGAGAAAAATAAAACAAATTATCATAAATATCAAAAAGTAATCCAATAATTTCTTCATTCTTTAGAAAATAAAACCAATGAATAGGTGCTTAAGGCATACAAAAGAAGAAAAACCGAAAAAGAAAAACGTTTTTCTTTTTTAGCCTTAAGAAATAAAAGGACTGTTCATTGCACGTTATGGCCAGTCAAAGCTGTAATATTAGGCTAAGGTTTTAAGTATGAAATGCATGCTTAAGTCAAGCATAATGATATTAAAGCCTTTTATCGGCTGCTCTTTTATAAAAGAGTTCTTTTTTTTGTTTTAATGGCCATGACAAATTTTTCAAACTAAATTCTTTTAATTAAAATAAATTTCTAACACCTGCTTATTTATTTTTTTTTATATTTATTTCAGCACAAAATCCACGTATTATTGAACATCCCATGGATATGGTGGTGCCAAAAAATGATCCTTCCACGTTTAACTGTAAGGCTGAAGGTAATCCAAAGCCTTCGATACAATGGTTTAAAGATGGCTATGAACTAAAAACCGATGCAGGTTCACATCGTATTCAAATGCCAACGGGTGATTTGTTTTTTCTAAAGGTAAGGCAATTATTGTATTTTGGATCGCCCTTTTTCTGAACGGTAACTTTTACGCCCTACTCGCCGTAGTCTAGTAGGTAGCGTGTTGGCATATTAGACGTAAAGCCAGGGTTCGAGCCCCAGGCCAGACATCAAGACAAAATACAAAAAGTATTTCTTCGGCGACTTCCTCTCAGCAAATTTCTGGCAAAAACTCTGATAGTGAATAAGATTGTCATGAAAAGTTTCTCAAAAATCTGTCGTTCGGAGTCGACTTTAAACTGTAGGTCCCATCACTAATGTGTAAAAAAATTAACACACACTACATAAGTGGTGTGAGAAACTAGGTCATAATCCTGACTGAAGGGTTGTAATGACCAATTATGTATGTATGTATGTAACTTTTATGCCCTTGTTTAAACTCAATCCAGCTTTTTCGGGGAAATCAATGTGGCTCATTATACATATACTTTGTGGATTCCGCCAGTAGGTTGACTAAATCGACTGCCTTTAGTTTTGTTAACATAATTAATATTTCATCATAAGATAATGGTCTACGGAAATGCCTCTGCTAGGCTGATGCATAATCTGTACGGAGAAGTAAAATAGTTATTGCCAACGCTCTGCAGTGTACAGCAAATTCTCTTTAATTTAGCTACGTCCGATGAGTTGTTGAAAACAGTTTTTCTTACGGCCGAGCTTTATTTGGGGTAGGAGATATAGACAAAGATGCTAATTGTTTTCTTCAAATGAGCAACAAAAAGTACTCTATATAAAGCAGGCAAAACCATCGCATTGCGTTGTTTTTTGTCGATGACTTGCATTTTTGTCCATGATTGGCATGTTAGTCGTCGATGACTTGTATTTTTTGGCCGATGAAATGCATTTTTCTGGTCGATGATTTGACTTTTTTTGGTCGATGACTTGAATTTTTTTGGTCGATGACTTGATTTTTTTGTCGATAACATGCATTTTTTAGTCGATAACATGCATTTTTTATATAAAGTACT
This sequence comes from Sarcophaga variegata, assembly GCA_932273835.1. Classification (NCBI taxonomy): domain Eukaryota; kingdom Metazoa; phylum Arthropoda; class Insecta; order Diptera; family Sarcophagidae; genus Sarcophaga; species Sarcophaga variegata. Next base: position 99,798,139 of record OW026361.1, read on the forward strand.
TATTTTTGCTCATTTGAGGAACACAATTAGATTACTTGGCTATATCTCCGTTTCCAAAGGTTACCCAACCGCAACAAAACTGCTTTGGAATCCTTGATTCAATATCTATCGAGTACAGATTTTCCGACAGCTGCACCCTTTGGGCTTACTTTTTTGCTCATAGGGATAGGGAGTACTACCGCAACTTTTTACAGATTTTTTTATAACGGGCTGCTTTGGAAATGTTTAGTGTGAGGAGATTTCCAAGGAATACTGGTTGTTTCTTAAGGTGAAGATATGGAATGTACATGGAACTGAATAAGAGAGCTAAAATTTTCAAAGTGCTGCCATGTGTTAATTATCGATAACTTATGCAATCTATCCTAATTTAATCTATCTCCTTTCTTCTCTTTTTTTTCTTGTAAATAAGGCAGAAATGAAAAAAATTTACTTCCATAAGCAGATATACAGTGGACAGCAAAAGTCGTAGTACAGCAATATATTTTGACAAAAAAATTCCTCACAGACTTAATACTTTTGCACAAAGTCCCGATATGACTTCAGAAGAGTATTTAGGAAATAATTTGAAAGAACTTGCCTATTGTGCCACCCAGAAAACACTCAACAAAACTTGTATATTCAATTCCAAATGGGTTAAATAGAGTGCTTGATATTTTACTATAGTGGGATATTTTACTAAATACAAGGCATAACATTTTCATATATTAGGCCTTTGAATTTTAAATTTATTCAGTGTTCTCCTTGGGGGTACATATGGAGCCATGCGAAACCTTTTCTTATTTTTCTTTTGTTTTATGAAAAACATTAAAAAATTGTTTGTTTTATAATAAAACAAAAATAAATTAATAAAATAGATATTTTAACTTTTGTACACACTTTTTCATGAAATTAATAAAATATATTGCCGTACTAAGACTTTTACTGTCCACTGTATATTTCCAGTCTGACCAAAGGCGGCAAATAATTTTTTGGGGATTTATACTCATATCGAAGTCGCTCATATCGAAGTCGCTGTAGTCTAGTAGGTAGTGTGTTGTCTTAAAGCCAGGGTTCAGCCCCAGGCCAGACATCAAACAAAATACAAAAATATTTCTTCGGCGACTTCCTTTCAGCAGATTTCTAGCTAAAACTCTGAGAGTAAATAAAATTGCCATGAAAAAGTTTTTCAAAAATCTGTCGTTCGCAGTCGACTTTAAACTGTAGGTCCCGCCACTCATGTATAAAATTTAAATACACACAACATAAGTGGTGTGAGAAACTAGACTAGTAATCCTGACGGAAGGGTTGTAATGACCAATTATGTATGTATGTATGTAATACTCATATCTTACCTTAACAACTCATAACTTATACTCTTATTTAAACATTACTTTTTATGTATTTAAATTTATTTGAAATTTAACATTTAATTTGCCATCCGTTTAACTTTAATCTCTTCATCGTACTTTAGTTTTTAACAGATGTTTTCATAAAAAAAGAACTCCACTTCCTTTAACGAATTCACAAATGTTTATACAGCCATTACTTTTTCCCTCTTTGATAAAAACAAAAAAATGTTAATAAAATATATTTTTTATTTACAAATTATATGAAAAAAAATCATTCAGTCATGTTTTTATTATTTTTAATAAAATCATATGGAAACAAACAACAAACAACAAAAAAAATTCGCCACAAATTATTTCCACATGACAAATTTTTTCAGTATTTTTGTATAAATACTGCTGCTGCTCATAAAGGCACAGATTTTTATAATTTTTCTGCCTCTTTTGATAATGGAAATATAATGATAAAAAAATATTTAATTTTTTTATTTATTTTTGTTTGTTTTCTTTAATGTAAATTTAAAATAAAAAAAAAACAAAAAAATTTGAATTAAAAATTTTTAAAATGTTAAATTAATTCCTATTTGGCATAAAATTTTATGGCCAAAGTTTTGTTTATTACCAATGAAATGAAATTTGTTTTTTCTCTCTACAACTTTAGCTATTTTTACTAAATTAGACGTATATTTACCATATTTATTGTACAAGGGTTAGTTTTGATTATGGTTTGAGTTCTTTTTTTTTGGAGTCAAATTAAATTCTTTTCAAATTAATTAAAAAAAACTTTTTTTTCAAATGAATAGAGAATAAAAGTTCGGCCCGTGCACGTGTCAGATTTGTTCATTGAGATTAAAAGTTAAAAAGCCTTGATTACATCTCATACCATCCATTGTACCATGTAATGGCTTTTTGGGTGTTTGACTATTTTTTTATGAGTTTTAATGTACAAAAAAATGCTTTTAAATAATAAAAGTCACTGAGCTAGATAAGCTTGAAATGAATTTTTTGAAATTAAATTCAATTTTTTTTCTATGTTTGATGTTTCATTACTAATTAATTAATTGTCATGTGTTTTATTTTTTTAATTTTTTTCTTCCAGGTTATACACTCACGCCGTGAAAGTGATGCTGGCACCTATTGGTGTCAAGCCAAAAATGAATTTGGTGTGGCCAGATCGCGTAATGCTACACTGCAAGTGGCATGTAAGTATACACGAATTGAAATGTGATGTTGTTTTTGTTTGTTAGGATAACTATACTTTTAATTTAATAGCAGGCAAGTAGGTCATCCCGGAAAGTCTGAAATGACAAAAAAAATAATTATTTCTTATTAGTTCCAATTTTAAAGTGGGGTTTTAAAACGGTTTTAAGTAATTTCTCACATACTGTTGTGCCCATCAACAATGACTTTCGGAATTCTACAGTTGATTATGGCCATTTTGTGAAAGCAGATGTAGAATTTATTATCATTTATTCAGTCTACTTTGCCAAATCACCTTGGACGGACATGTCCACTGATGTTTGTGCGATGGTCGCCACAATCGTCCTAGCGAGAGGAATATTACCAATATGGTAGTTCAGTAACAACGAAACGCAAGATCGCCCCTTTTTGAAAAAGAATTCAGGAGAATTCTCGACAGTTGATATTGATCACAAAAGCTTGGCCTTTCAAAAACTCCCATTGGGCGAATTTTGTGTTGTTATTTGGGTAATGAAGTTGCCGTAGTCTAGTAGGTAGTGTGATGGCTTATTAGACGTAAGGCCGAGGTCCAAACCCCAGGTCAGACATCAAAACGAAATATGAAAAATTATTTCTTGAAGTCGCCGTGGTCTAGTAGGTAGTGTGTTGGCTTGTTAGACGAAAAAGCCAGTGTTCGAGCCCCAGGCCAGACATCAAAATAAAATACAAAAAGTATTTCTTCGGCGACTTCCTCTCAGCAGATTTCTGACAAAAACTCTGAGAGTAAATAAAATTGCCATGAAAAGTTTCTCAAAAATCTGTCTTTCGGAATCGACTTTAAACTGTAGGTCCCGCTCATGTACAAAATTAACACACACAACATAAGTGGTGTGAGAAACTAGGACGTTGTACAATGGGTCAATTCGACCTGCGGATACTGTACTTGTCTTAATTGACAAGTACACGTCCTCTAACCTAACCTAACCTATCCTAGACAGTTGATTTTGTTTCGCTCACAAGAACTTCGCCTTTCGAAAGGGCCAACTTGACGAATTTTTCGTCGTACCAAATTCAACCGAACCAGACGCAGCAGATAAAAGCCAATAAATAACGAAGTGTGTTTGCGGAATAGCTTCTTGGCAATCGACCCTAATTTTTAATGCAAAATTATTTTCACTATGACGCCCATTTCTGAGTGAATGCCAACTTGAACAAACAAATGAGTCGAATTTGGGTTGACAATTGTCTACATGAGATCCTATAGGTTGGGTTAGGTTAGAGGACGTATACTTGTCAATTTAGACAAGTACAGCACCCGGAGGTCAATTTAACCCATTGTACATAACGTCCTTAAGAAGGAAGGATAAAAGAGGGTATAGGAAAAAGGAGCGGAGGTAGGAAGGGAGAATGAGGTCCTATAAATCCTGCAAAAGTCACTGTTTGATGTATATTTTAAACTGGCAGGGTAATCGTCCATATTTGTTTGAGAATAACGTTGTCCTAGCCATCACTGTCAACGGCAAGCATTATAGTCGAATGATTACCATCTTATTTTGGATTGAATTGTATGTGGTCGGCCCTACACCCCATACAGCTAATGACACATTGGATATTCTGTACGAGCGATTTGAGGGCATGGTGATCTCATGTGGAGATAATGTGAATTAGGTTGTCAATGTGTTGATACCATTAAGTCTAACGGTGTTAAAGCACATAATCTTGGTGAATGAATGGAATCAGAAAAAATTATTCTTTCAAAAATCTCTTTCAAAATCGGTTCGTGTGGCTTGTGGTGCCGTATTGTTGAAGCTACAAACTAACCAGTTTCATTTGCAAGCTAAAAAAGGCGAATATCATGTGGCTCTCCTAGGTTCGTTTTGAACAGAAGGAATATTTTCGGCAGCTTACATATTGTGATAGTGCATAGGCCTTACATAATCTAAGTTCTACTAGTCTCTTCAGATTTCAAACTTGCCAAGTTCTAGGATAATAAGTCATTTATGACGGCCATAATGACCGTATAATACTCGAAAATATATCAAGATTTGGGTAATTAAACTAGAATCTACAGTTTCCTGTAACTAACTGCTCATATTAAGAGCTTCAATTACTTATCAACAGAACACTAAGTAACGTTAACGTAAAAATTGATAGCGATGGAAATGAATTTACATACAATCCCTAGGTTTTTTAACTGAGTCAGTTGTCCTCTATTCTTTATTTTTTAACTCTTTTCTGTTCTGATGATTAAAATTTTCTTCCTTTTTTTCTTGCAATTCTTTATCAGTCTTACGCGATGAGTTTCGCTTAGAGCCGCAAAATACCCGTGTGGCTCAGGGTGAAGTAGCACTTATGGAATGCGGGCCACCACGGGGTTCACCGGAACCTCAAGTATCCTGGCGTAAAAATGGTCAAACCCTGAATCTAAATGGTAACAAACGCATACGTGTGGTGGATGGTGGCAATTTGGCCATACAAGATGTACGACAATCGGATGATGGTCGCTATCAGTGTGTCGTTAAAAATGTAGTGGGTACGCGAGAGTCTTCAACAGCCTTCTTAAAAGTGCACAGTAAGTATAACAGTTTTAATGTAAAGAAAAAATTAATTTTTTAAAGCATTTGATACAAGAAAAAAATTCTAATTTTGTTTTTTATTTGGAATTCATTTATAATTTATTTACTAGCACGTCCATTTTTAATACGCGGTCCGCAAAATCAAACAGCTGTGGTGGGTGCATCGGTGATATTTCAATGTCGCATTGGCGGTGATCCATTGCCGGATGTCCTGTGGCGTCGCACAGCCTCTGGCGGCAATATGCCATTACGTAAGTTTGTTTAAACAAAACGAAAATTTTATTTTTAAAAATTTTATTATTGATCCCCTCTTTACTATGGGCCTTTTAACAGAAAACCATTTAAACTTGTTTATAAATTACCTGTGTTTCGCAAAAAAAAAATTATTAAGGCTGCAAGCAAATGATTGTTTTATCATACAAATGAAATAAAAACACTCACACTCCTCTCACTTTATTTGTCTGTCCTTACTTGTCCATCTTTAACAAGCAGGTGTATGAACGAGTATGTATATGTATATGTGCGAGGTGTGTGTGTATTTGTTTGTTTGTTTATTTTACTTTTTGTTTTTGTTGTTGTTACTGTTGACTGTATATAAACGTTTGCGGTCGTTTTCTGTTTGTTTAACCCTTCTCTTATTGTCAATTATCCGGAAACCACATAACACAGTAAGCGGTCATCTATATAATGATAACCATACATATACACACATATGCTTACGCAATATACATATACACACAATTACAGAACTAACGGTAAACTTTTCATATCCTCTTTTATTGTTTGTTTTATATGTAGAGAAGAGTGTATGTATGTATATGTGGAGCGTAGAGAACAGATAGAGTGCATGTGAAGAGAAAGAGAGTTTTTTTATGGTTTTTTGATACAAATGTCATGTTATTGTTGCTCTCAACTCTGTAGATGTGTGTGTGTTTGTATGCATAACATCTGAAGTTTTTCTTTTATGCCAACATTTTGTTTGGTTTACTTTGCCACTCTTGTATTTCTCTTGAGTTTTTGATTTTCCCCTCAAATGAAATTTGCCATTTTATTACTTTTTGCAAATGAGTGCCGGGGCTAGGTAAAGTGGAAGTGGTAAACGGGTGTTACTAAACTTAAATTGAAGCTTTACCTTAATGATTTTTCAGTTTTCTTTACCATTTTTTTTGTTTTGCTTTGGGTTTAGAGGTTTCATTTACAATGGTTGTCTGTATGCATTTAGTTCTTGAGTGTGTTATGAAAATGTCTGTATTTAGTTTGACTTAAATTTGTGGTACTTTTTTTTGTTGCTCTTGTTCTGTCTCTGGTTCTTATGAAGTTTTCCTATTGCATCAGAGCAAGTGATATAATATGGAAATGTGGTTTCTTTTTTTTGGCTTTAAGAGAAGAGAATTCCTAATGGATGGCAAGTTAATTAAATTGGAATTATTTTGATGTACAATGAAATGTAATGCATTTGAAATGAACTCACAAACAATATGGATAATGTTTGAAAATTTATTAAAATTTTGAAAATTATTTGATATATTTTTTTGTGGTACTTTTTTTTGTTGGTTTTTGGTATTATTAGAAAAGAAAAATACGTCTCAAAGTTTAAGAAATTAATCCTTGTCATCCAAACTCTTGTATCATAAGCAAATTACAGAAACATTGTTTTTAAATACTTGGCTAGATTTATCGCTTTACAAGTTCTTAAATAATTTTGTTTGCTAAAGGCAGTCCATGATTTAGGAGGTAGTGTAGTGGCTTATTAGACTTGAGACCACGGTTCAAACCCAAAGCCAGATATCTCCAGTATGAAAAAATATTTCTTCGTCAGCTTCCTTTCAGCAGATTTCCGGCAAAAACGCTGAGAGGGAAATAAAATTGTCATGGAAAGTTTTTCAAAAATCTGATGTTCGGAATCGACTTTAAACTGTAGGTCCCGCCACTCATGCATAAAAGCAACACATACAACATAAGTGGTGTGAGAAGCTAGCTCGTAATCCAAACTGAAGGGTTGTAATGACCAATACTGTATGTATGTATATATGTATATAACTGCATGCTAGACCACGGTGGTCTCTGACGAACATGTAGGCATCTCCAACAAAATATGAAAACATATTTCTTTTGGCGACTTCCTCTCAGCAGCCTTCTGGCAAAAACTCAGACATTTCCTTATTAAAATAGAAATACAGTTATAATGGTCATATACTTCCTAAACATCAAAGCTGTGCTTGAATGGAATACCCAGGATAGCTGTTGTTCAGGTAGACCACGAAGATTGTAGGCATTCAATTCTATATGATCTATGATGCGTGGCTAACAGCCTCACCAGAAGTTCAAGTAATTTTTTAGTCAATTAAAGGATTAACACGAATGAATTAAATGAAATTGCTGTCGGGGTATATTAGTGAGTGTGTTGAGACTACGATTCAAACTCCAGATCAGACATCTCCAACAAAACGAAGTATGAAAAAATATTTCTTCTTCAGCTTCCTCTCAGCAGATTTCTGGAAAAGAACTCTGAGAGTGAAATAAAATTGTCATGAAAAGTTTCTCAAAAATCTGATGTTTGGAGACTGTAGGTCCCGCCACTCATGGAAAAATTAACACACGCAACATGGATAGCGTGAGAAGCGTGGATGTAATTCTGATTGAAGGGTTGTAGTGACCAATTTTGTATGTATGTGTGTATGTACCAGAGATCAGTAATGCGTATTCAAAAAGATGAGTAGAATTGTTCATAATTTCTGAAACTTATACGCATTCATACTTTAATATCATACTCATACTACTCGTATTTAAAGTTTGAAGTAGTCATCGTACTCATACGCATGATGTTGTTGATTTCGGCTCTCCTTTACTCAACATTTACAAGAATCACAAAATAAGTATGATTCGCTTACGAACACTACAATACTCACTAGAAGGTTGTGTGTTTGCTCTGTTTGCTGTCTTTGTCTCTTTTGTTTATGTGTCTTTCTTCTTTCTTTGTAAATGCAACAACAACTAAGACTGTAAATTTTGATGAATGACTCGAGTCACTCGAATCATATATGAGTATTATAAGTATTTTTCTAAATTTATGAATCTGAATGAGTAGGCGTATGAATCAAACATAACTATTTCGAATGTTACGAGTTTGATGTCAACGTTATGCTCATACTCATTGCAACCTGTACTTATAAATCAATGTTGTAGGAGTACAAATGAATCAGAGTAGTTGAATTTCAATACTGTTGACTCACGCATACTCAAAATTTCAAAAATTTATGAGTAGCGAAAAAACAATTCATTGCTGATCTCTGGTATGTACTAGGATGGTAGTATGATGGCTTAATAGACAAGAGCCTCTTGGCTCAGACATTTTCAACGAAATTTGAAAAAATTATTTCTTTCGGCGATTTTCTCTCAGCAGATTTGTGGCAAAAGCTCAGACGTCTCTTTATTAAGAAATTCACCATTGGAAATATAGCTATACCGGTTATATACTTCGCAAACAGCAGAGCTCTGCTTACATGGAAGTCTCAGGATAGCTCACCAAATCGGCGACGGAGATTGCAAGCGCTCAATTCTATATGATCTATTATACGTGGTTAACAGTCTCACTTGATATTAAAGGCATTCAATTAAATTAAATTAAATAGTCGCCAGAGTATATTATTTAGTGTGTTGAATTATTAGACGTGAGACCATGATTCAAACTCCAGATCAGACATGTCGAACAAAACGAAATATGCGGGAATATTTCTTCAGCAATCTTATGGCAAAAACTCTGAGAGCAAATGAAATTGCCATGGCGTTGCGAGCCGATTTTAATTTCGGGTCCCATCATTCGTGGATTAAATTAGCACATCCAACATGGGTGGTGTGAGAAGCTAAATTATTTTTTTTATTTTTGAACGATGAATTTTTCATTTGACGATGCCCAAAACAGCGTTGCCTGTGCACGTGAATAGGGTGTGAGAGACTTTAACCCACTAAAAAAAACTACCTCTACGATTCGAACCTATTTGTCCTATGGTACTACCGTTAAGTATTTCATCACAGGACGAGTTCTAGCCTATTGACTACTACTATTGATTTCCATCCCTTTCAATCCTACGAATTCTATCTATTCTTCTCAATTCCTGCATCATATTTGCAGACAGCTTTTTGACATATTGCCAAACCTCAACAGACCGCAGCACATGCGGAACTATACTGTCTGGTGTCACTATTTCATTTAACATCGTCTCTAACAACTCGCGTTCCAATCTAAATCTATCGCAATAAAAGAAAATATGCTCAGCATTTTCAATTCCATTATTGCAGAAGGAGCAAGATACCTCATTATCGTGGCCATATTTACAGAGATATTCCCTGAAGCAGCCATGCCCTATCAAAAACTATGTCATGTAAAAGTCAACATGGCCGAGTCTCCTCTCAATCCAACTTTGTACATTTCTGATAAGTCTAGGTGTCCATTGCCCTTTCGTCGCAGTATCCCATTGAATCTGCCATTCGTCTAAACACATGAAAAGGGTGTAATGAGAAATATTTGTTAATAAAATTCCAATCAAAAAATGTCAAAAAATCTGGCGTTCAGAGTAAGTTCCGTCACTCAGGAATAAACTTAAGATACACAACATGGGTGGTATGAGAAACTAGGTTCTAATCCTGACTAATTCAGTACATAAGAATGTTTGTGTACCATGTTAAATATACCAAATGCATGTCGTAGTGTGTGGAGTTTCAAAATGAAGAAAAAATAATTGTTTCTCCACGTTCGGCTTTATTTTCCAAAAATATTATACAAAAAGTACCTTTAATATTCTTTTAAAGTACCCTACCCCATTTATTATATTTTGTATTAATTCTTCAACATTTTAATGTATGGTTTTGATATCTTACCCGTTTTCAAGTGTCAGTTTTTTTTTCTTAGATTTATTTGGATATATACTTGAAAGGTACCAAAAGAGTATTTTTTTCAAATTGTATTTTTCCATAACATTTCCAATAAAGTTTCAATTGACTTTGTAACCATATTTTCTCCTAAGACTTCACCTATCTTTGACATTTCCAAGACTTCCGATTGTACTTTCAAAATTTAAAAAAAGTTCAGTCAAGTATGAAAAAAGGGCCAAATTTGTTTTCAAATATTTGTTTCTAATGGTTTCTAAAAAGTACCTTACTACCCTCATTCCAAATGGAATTCAACACCCAAAATCTAACATACACAGCAGCTTAAAATATAAATATGACACTGTATTGCAAGTTTCTAAAAGAGTAGAGTACCTTATAATATCAAAATAGTACCATAAAAGTACTTTAGTTCGTAAAACACTTTTTGAGGAGTTTTTTTATTAAAAAACTATGGTTTCTCTTTTTTAATTAAAGGACGTGTTACCGTTTTGGAGGATCGTAGCTTAAAACTAGACGACATTACTTTGGATGACATGGGTGAATATACCTGTGAGGCCGATAATGCTGTAGGATCCATAACAGCTACGGGAACTCTAATAGTACATGGTAACTAAATTAGAATTTTATTTGGAAAAAAAACTTCATTTGTTTTAATTATTTTTTGTTTTCTCTTCTTCATTACAAAGCTCCACCCAAATTCACTATACGACCTAAAAATCAATTGGTGGAAGTGGGCGATGAAGTTTTATTCGAATGCCAGGCTAGTGGTTATCCCAAACCGACTGTCTATTGGTCTTTAGAAGGCAATAGTTCTTTATTATTTCCTGGCTATAAGGATCATCGCATGGAGGTGACTGTAACACCAGAAGGCCGATCAGTTTTATCGATTTTTCGTTTTGCACGCGAAGATTCGGGAAAAGTTGTTGTATGTAATGCTTTGAATGCAGTAGGCAGTGTTAGCAGTCGTACAGTGGTAACGGTAGATACACAATATGAATTACCACCACCAATAATAGAACAGGGTCCTATTAACCAAACACTGCCGGTAAAATCATTTGTTACACTGCCCTGCCGCACCTTGGGTTCACCAATACCACAGGTACAATGGTATTTGAATGGCATACCAATCGATGTCAATGATCATGAAAGGAGAAACATGTCTGACTCGGGTGCCTTGACCATAGTGGACTTGGTTAAGAATGAAGACGAGGGTCTGTATACGTGTGTGGCCAGTAATCGTAATGGTAAATCTTCGTGGAGCGGTTATTTGCGTTTGGATTCACCCACGAATCCAAATATCAAGTTCTTTCGCGCCCCAGAGCTATCGACATTTCCTAGGCCGCCTGGTAAACCTCAAGTGGTGGATAAAACTGAAGATTCAATTAGCTTGTCGTGGACACGTAGCAACAAAGTGGGTGCTTCTAGTCTCGTGGGCTATATAGTGGAAATGTTTGCCAAAAATGAAACCGATGGCTGGTTGCAAGTTGCTACAAGAGTACAAAATACAACATATACGCAGGTGGGACTATTACCGGGCACTAATTATTTTTTTATAATACGAGCAGAGAATACGCATGGCATGTCATTGCCTTCACCCATATCTGAGCCCATAACAGTGGGCACGGTAAGTTTGAAAGAAACATTTTATAAAAGAGAACGAATTTATTTTCATTTTTGTTTGTTTTTATTTTTAGAAATACTTTAACAGTGGTTTGGATTTAAGTGAAGCTCGAGCCAGCCTGTTATCGGGCGATGTGGTTGAATTAATCAATGCTAGTGTGGTGGACTCCACCAGTATGAAATTATCTTGGCAGGTTAGTTTCGTTTTCTTTTTTTTCCTTTTTAAATTTTTGTTTGTTTAAAATTCTACATTTTTTTAAAACATTTTATTTTCCTTTAACCTTTTTCTCTCTCTCTTTCTCTCTGTGTTTCTTCTTCTGTTTATAAATAGATCATCAATGGCAAATATGTTGAGGGCTTTTATATTTACGCACGTCAACTTTTGGATACTTCAACGGGCACTAGTGCCAATATTAATCCATTAGTAGCCGCTGCACGTAGCAGCAGTAGTAGTAACAGTGGCAATAGCAATACCCGTTCAACATCTGCCTCTTCATCAGCATTGATTTCAGCTTCAAAACCAAATATTGCAAGACGTGATGGTACGCCATACGTAGTGACTACATCAACGACACCCTCCTCACAGTTACAATCGACCGCCTCATATGTGGGTAGCACTTCATATCGTATGCTGACCATATTGAATGGTGGCGGTGCCTCATCCTGCACCATGACTGGCCTTTTACAATATACACTCTATGAATTTTTTATTGTGCCCTTTTATAAGTCGGTCGAGGGTAAACCATCAAATTCACGTGTGGCAAGAACTTTGGAAGATGGTAAGTTGTTTCTCACACTTTTTTCCCATTTTATTATACATTTTATTTATTGTTGTTATTGGTAATTTTTTTATTTATAATGGGTTTTTATATTTTATTTGTTTAAAAATATAAAAAATGGAAAAAAAAAATTTGAAGATTTTACAGAGCATAAGGAAAAAAGAAATGATTTTTGATTTTTAATTAAAAAGTCTTCAATTTCACAAAAAGGAAGACATTTCAGATTGTATGGACAGTGAATGAAAGAGAGTGTAATTAAAAAAATCCTTTTACTATTTACAACAACAACAAAATATATTAATTTTCACAAACAAGTATGCACAGCAGGATATTAGTTTTTAAAATAAATTTTTTAAAATGCTTCATGGCTCATACATTTCTTATTGATTTGTGCTACATAAATACGAAGGTTTTTAAACAAATTTATAAGATAGAAGTCACCGTACTTTAGTAGCTAGTGTGTTGACTTATTGGACGTGAGGCCAAGGTTCAAACCCCAGCTCAGACATCTCCAACAAAATGAAATATGAAAAAATATTTCTTCAGCGACCTCTTCTCAGCAGATTTGTGGCAAAACCTCTGAGCGTAAATAAATACTCTCTTCCTAGGCTCAAAATCTACGACTGGAATGGGTGTCTAAGGCCATATCAAAATGTATTTGATATTTGATTTGCTAAATATTTCGGCCTACCCATGTTTAGAACTAGACAGCGTCACAAAAGATACTAAATGGTTGCCTTTCCTTCACATCTAGACATATTTTTGTAAATAATTTCTCGAAAGTAATGTTCGTTCAAATATTATTGGTATTGTCGCTGTATAAGGTGCTAGAACACTGTGACCAGACTATCTGTTGCGATGGACTATAGTTTTTTCTTGTACCATATCAAGTTGTTCCGAAAAACTTGTGATTACAGTTCATACATACATAATTGTTCATTACAACCCTTCAGTCAGGATTACGGCCTAGTTTCACACACAACTTACATGAGTGGTGGGACCTACAGTTTAAAGTCGACTCCGAACGACAGATTTTTGAGAAACTTTTCATGGCAAATTTTATTTTCTCTCAGAGTTTTTGCCAGAAATCTTCTGAGAGGAAGTCGCCGAAGAAATACTTTTTGTATTTTGTATTGATGTCTGGTCTGGGGCTCGAACCCTGGCTTTACGTCTAATAAGCGAACACACTACCTACTAGACTACGGCGACATCTATGATTACTGTTCGGTGTCCGTAAAGGTGACATGTTGCTCTGGATATATGATAAGCAGCCAGAAATTTCTTTCTGAGATACATTAATTTTCAGATATGCGTCCTATCAAATCACCTCGTCAATATTAATAGCGAAAAAAAACACGAAATCTTACAGAATCTGCAAATCTGTCTCTTATCTGTCCTTACTCTCTGGTCTCACTCATCCGTTATTTCCGTAATTTCTATCGGGGGGATGGTAAATATTATTCTGTGCTTTAATAATATCCAACGTCAATCCATCTCCATTTTTGGTCATTTCAGGCTTAGCTCACTTAAACCAGACAAATTTTTTTTTTTGATAATTTCTAGTTTTCCCTAAAACAATGGCAGAGAAAGAGTTAAGTGGTCTCCTCTTATAGCTGATTACTACAGTCTTCAACTAAAGCATTTGCAGAAGTCCTTTCAGACTATTCTCTATGAGGTTTTCAAGCTGAATTATAGAACGGATTTATCGTAAATCATGTCGCCTGTGATATAGGTTCACAGGCCAGATTTGTTGGGTTTCTCTACAAGTAGGATGACTTTTATCAGAGAATAAGTGAGTTGGCAAAAACTCACGCCTGAACTAGCTGTGCTGTGCTTAGCTGGCATTGTGCCAATTTAAATCGTGTGTTGGTCTACTAGAAGGCAGCTTGTGTATGCAAATCCTAGCTCTGAGAGAAAAATTTAAAAAAAATATTTAATTCGTCGACTTTCTCACAGTAGTCTTTTGGCAAAATTGCTATGACAAGTTTCTTAAAATTCTTGTCATTCGTTGTTGCTGGTAAACTGTATGTCAGATCACTCATGTATGAAATTAACTTACACAACAAGGGTGGTGTTAGATGCTAAGTTGTAATCCCGACTAAAGCATTATTATGTCCAATTAAGTAAGATTTCTAATTTAATTGAATTATGCAATCGTAATCGCTTAGCTTAGGCGACAGTCTATAATTCAACAAATGTGAAAAGACTTCACATTCAACCTTGTCGGGATGTCGAGATGATTTATTGAATACTTGGACTCTGTTCCGGAGAATGTTGGTTAGTATCACAATAGTATCTTAATATTGAATATGAAGTCGCCGTAGTCTAGTAGGTAGTGTGTTGGCTTGTTAGACGTAAAGCCAGTGTTCGCGCCCCAGGCAAGACATCAAAACAAAATACAAAAAGTATTTCTTCGGCGACTTCCTCTCAGCAGATTTCTGGTAAAAACTCTGAGAGTAAATAAAAATTGCCATAAAAAGTTTCTCAAAAATCTGTCGTTCGGAGTCGACTTTAAACTGTAGGTCCCACCACTCATGTGTAAAATTAACACACACAACATAAATGGTGTGAGAAACTAGGTTTTAATCCTGACTGAAGGATTGTAATGATGTTTGTATGTATCTTAACATTATTGTCATAAAACTAGGATCTATTTTTAATGCCATCACTTATTTTCAACGAACATATGAAGTTAAGTACTAATTACTGTGGTTTCCATAGATATGTAGTAGATAAACAAGGAACGTACAATTTGGCTGCTGTTTGGCCCCTGTTCAGTAATACTATGAGCAGCAGAATATATAACGGATTGAAATCTCATCCCATATTGTTAAGCCATTCACTCCTGCGGAGTTGTTAAAAATTGTGTTTGGAGTTGATTGCGAGCATAAAAGGCACTTATTTTACGGAAAGCCCTCTCATAACTAAGTGATCTTTCAAAAATGAAAGCAGTTAGTCATGTGCGGTCTCTATGACTTCTATAATCTGTGCCGTTATTAACCTGTAATAGACCAACATCGTGACTAAATTTAATCTTACACAAATGCTTATGTCGGCTATCGTGGTACACATCTTGCGAAAAGCCTTGTCATACTCAAGTAATGATTCAGAAAAGCAACTACTGAAACACATTAGATGCCTAGCGCTTCTCTCGCATTTCTAATATCCAATCGGTCAACGCTATATACACCACAAATAAGCTTAAGTGCTAAGACGAAGCTTATTGAATAACTTTTTACCACTGAAATTGATTTTTCAGAATTGGTACAGAGTTTATTAAGTTTGTTTCAATGAAGTTTACTTTTTGAAGCTTAAATCTTCAAGTTAACTTAAAAGTTTTTATTTTAAATTTTTCCTATACAAATGTATTGTTTTGTCCTCAATCTTTATTAACTTCTTAAGGACTATCAATTAAAAATTGTACTTTTTTCATTTAAGTAGATTTCCTATTTGCTACCTTAACCAAGTCTCAAAAGTTTTGTCCTTAAGATAACATATAATTTCTTCTTCTTCTAAAACGAAGCCCAACAACTTCTCTAGACTATTTGAAAGCCAAGCAACAAAGTTTATGAGTTTTGTTTCGTTTTGTTTTGTTTTTTTTTTAAAGACGCCAAAAGCTTAGAAAACCTTTAGAAATACTAAGGAAAACACAACATCTTTTGTAACTTTCCAGACACATTTTGACACAAGGCAAAAAGAAATGCTTATTTCTTTCGAAAAAAAAACCATGTGTGTCTCTCTATGTATGTTTTTATCAAAAAAATAATTAAAAATAAAACAAATAATTGTTGGAAAAAAAATGTTAAAAAAGATTTTGACAGCAAACAAACCTGAGTAAATAAAGTCAAGGCAAAGATGATGCATTTGTTCGATTTTTTTTGTTTTGGTTTTTGGATAACAATACAAAGATAAAACCCCTAAAAGAGTTTTGCATTAAATGCAGTTGAATGTGCAAGCAAATGATGACAAAATTTATAAGGATTAACCCTTGAAATTTGATTTTCAAAAAAGGATTTCAATTTGTTAACAATTCTTAAATTTGGTGCCCACATATTCTTTAATAATACCTTGAATTAACTAAAGCCCTCATTATGACAAACCTTTCATCTGGCGCTTAATGGGTTATTTGTTTAATTTCAAACTCATTATGGTTTCCTCATTTCTCATTTTCATATGAGTATGACGACGAATAAAATAAAAATCATTCCACACAATTGCGAAATATTTGTCAAGGATTTTAGCTTTTTGCCTTTTATTGTCGTTGTTGTTGTTGTTGTTTTAATGTAAAACACCCTACTAAAATAAACAACAATTATGGCATATAAAAATATACAAAAAAAAATTTTTTTATTTTCCATTCTACACGTTTCATTATTGCAATTGCTTTTCTTCTCTTCCCTTCTCTTGTTTTTTTTTTGTTACAAAAAATTAAGACAACCTAACATGCATAAGCATCCTGCTCATCACATACACGTCTGCAATTTACTTAGTTAAGTTTGCATACACAAATCTACACATATGTACTCACGCCCTATGCCATCACAGCAGTGTGTGTGTGTGTGCTCTTGAGTATAAGGAAATGCAACCACATACCATAAAAATGTTTGTTTACCGTTTTAAACTGTAAAGGTATGCATGCTCACGTTTTGCTTCTATTCACGGTAAAGTGCCACACACAAGTATCTTTTATTTTACATGTAACTGTTGTTGTTAAATCCTTTTTTACCGTTTTAGCTAAAAATCTCATTCTGCTTTTTTTTTTGTTTGTTTTTGGTGAGTTGTAGTATTTATTTTAACTAAAGTTGTATAGGTAAGCAATTTTTTATTAAAAAAAACGAACAATTTCCTCCCACCCATATCTACTGTCAACTGTTGTTGTTACGTGCAGCAATTTGTATGCAATTTAAACAACAACAATGCCACTCATAGGTACATGTATGTAGGTACACACAATTTGTCTTGGAAGTTTTTACAAAAAAGGGGAGCCATTTTAAAGGAATTTAAAGAGAATTTTCGTTTCGAAACTATCTCCAGTAATTTGTAAATCTTTATTCATTTTCATTCACAATCTTTAAAACTGTAACAATTTATTCTTCGAAGGCCGTTTTGTTTTAATACCACATGTTACAATATTATCTTGGCACTTTGCCAAACTATTATGGAGTGACCCATATTTTGTGTCACGTATTGCATAAAATGTTAACTTAAACAATCTAGTTTACTTGATGGTTGAGTTGTGAGTATGTTTGAGCATTTTTATTATTTGGTGTTGTCAGTGCTTTAGCACGTTGCCAACGAAAACATGGAAAAAACTCTGAAAATTACCAGGAAAAGTTTTATAAAATTTTGTGGTTCAGCGTCGACTTTAAACTGTAGGTCCTGTTACTCATGGATAAAATTAAAACACACAACATAAGCAGTGTGAGAAGCTAGATTGCAATCCTGAATGAAGGGTTGTAAGGACAAATTAAAAAAAAAATAAATAAATATTTGCAGCATTCGAACATATTCAGTTTCATTCAGTTTCGCATCATCCAAAAATATCTATTCGGGGCAGTTCACAAAGTGCGTTGTACCTTTGCCTGGACGATTGCACCGTCACTGGTAGTCCATTCATTACAGGTTTCACTAGGGCGGATTACTTTTGTTTCCTGTCATATCTCCCGAGCGATTAGCAAGATACCTAGATCTACTGGTCGATTGTTTTGCATGAAGTAATTTGACTCAAAAATTTATAGAAATATTTGAAAAGCTTGGATCATGCATTGGAATTTCATTGGTAAGCTTCTGGCAACTGCTTAATTTTAATCTCTCGTATGAATAATGCTAAATTACTGTTCAACGAAATTTATAAGCCACCGTAGTCTAGTAGGTAGTGTTTTGGCTTATTAGACGTAAGGCCAGGGTTTAAACCCTAGGTGAGACATCAAAATTAAAATATGAAAAAATATTTCTTCGGCGACTTCCTGTCAGCAGATTTCTGGCAACATCTCTGAGAGTAAATAAAAATTGACATGAAAAGTTTCTCAAAACTGCTACTCATGTATAAAGTTAACACACACAATATAAGTGGTGTCAGATGGTGGTGGTATGTGAAATCTATAATCATCTTGAGTGGCTTCACAAGATTAGATTTGCAATATTTCTTGATTAAATAATTTAAAGGGAAAGCAAATCCTCTCAACCATAGTACCAATGCTTTCTGTATGAGAGAAAATGTCGCTTGTGGTTTTAGATCTCGTTTTATATAGGCCAGACCTCTCCAAGAAAACGATGTATAAAAAATATTTCTTCTGCTACTTCCTCTCAGCAGATTTGAAGCAAAAAGTCTGAGAATATATAAAAAAAATTCCCATGAAAAGTTTCTCAAAAATCTGTCGTTCTGAATCTACTTAAAACATGTAAGTCCCACCACTCATGTATACAAATAATGTACACAACATAAGTGGTGTGAGAAGCTACGTCATAATCCTTACCGATGGATTGTAACGACAAATTATCTATGAACCTGTTGAGTGGCTTTACAAGAACACAATCCGCAACATTTCACGATTAAATCGTTTAATGGGAAAGCAACTCCTCTCACCTACAGTACCAACGTTTTTTTTTTATTTCTGTGTGAAACAAAAGGCTGCTTGTAATTTTAGAAATCGTTTAGTGTAAGTTCAGCTGATGATTGTCCTTACGCATCCGATTGTGGCACCGGGATTGCCGGTTAAAGTATTCACAGTAATTTTAAAGATATTGGCCAAGCGGATATTTGGTAGAAAGTTCGAATATTTTCGCTTCGAGGAATTGTCCTCGATTTCTTATTTCATGCATAGCTTTCTAGTACATCTACTGGGCATTACACTGTTTACCCAATACGTGGAGCAGTCCGATAGAATTTTAATTTATGGGTCTGTTACAGATACAACGGCCATAACAACCCTTCAGTCAGAATTACGACCTAGTTTCTGTCACTACTTATATTGTGTGTGTTAATTTTATACATGAGTGGCGGGACCTACAGTTTAAAGTCGACTCCGAACGACAGATTTTTGAGAAACTTTTCATGGCAATTTTTATTTACTCTACAGATAGTTTGTTCCAATTTGGGCGTCTTTTTCGTAACCCTCAATCTCAATTGAAAATAGGTTGCTTAGCAATTTATGTCAATGGCTTAAAACCCTATGAATTATGTAGATAATAAGGACAACAGACCACAATTGTCACCAACTACCCCCACCCTATAAAAATATAACTAGTCTTCGTTAACGTTCTCTAATCGAATTTTATTTTGTGGCCCCTAGGTCGTCTTTTTCACAAGTTTCGATTTTTCAACAAAATTTACTTATAAATTGTTATTGTAGCATAGTATTATTCGTCAGTTGAATGAAAATCAAAATTTTTTGATCTTCAACCAACCGACGACCAACCAGGCCTTTAACCACTATTACACGTTGCCAGTTGCAAGGTGTAGGGGCCACGTTGCAATTAACGCTGATAATGTTGCATATGAATTGTAAGGAGTTTATTTTTTCAAATGAAATTTAAAACTGTACCAGGCCCATCTGATAATATTTTTCCCTTAAAGTAGGGTGTAAAATGCATTGCAACATTTGAAATAAGGATAACGCAAATACAATACAATAAATATTAAAGAAAGAAAAACTACTACATTCACATCAACCCAAACACTAAAAAGAAAACACTTGCATTGGAATATAGTGCCTTAGAATAATACAACTACTACAACAACAACAATACAATCAAAAGGGGAGAAAATAAAAGTACACATTTATGTTTTATTTTTCACATTTGTTTTGCTCAATTCATTTTCTGTTGTTGCAATTGTTGTTGTAGCCACTTCTATTTGCTACTCTTATAAAGAAGTAAAAAAATATATACCTTTTGGCTAGAATGTGTGAATGTATATGTGTGAACTATAAAAAGACTCAATGTTTACTCAAAGAAATTACTTTACGTTTGTTGCTCACCAAAAGCAAAACAAATACCATAAAGGGTGTATTTGTATATATGTATGTATGTATGTATGTATGTATGGTATGTATGAATGTGTGTACTCATATATATATGAAGAGATAAAATGAACAAAAGTAAAGAAAATATTAAAAAAAAGAAAACAAGAAAGAAACACAAAACAAAAGTCTTTTTATCATCAACTTCGTCATCATTTCCATTTCTCTTACATACACACATACATACTTACGCACACATGTTCCACAAATGTTCGCTTAGTGAATGAGAAAAAAACCGACATTCAGCATATTTATTCAAGCTTATAAATAAACAAGTATTGTAGATGAGTTTTGTTGTTCAAATCTTTCTTTCTTTCTTTGTTTTTTTTTTGTTTCTCATTTTGTTGTCTATTTTAGCTGTTAGTTTTGTTGTTGTTGTTGTTGTTTTATTTATTTTCTCTAAAGAAACTCAAATACTGCTACTATTGCCTCTTTTTTTTTATAAAATTTTCTTAAAGAGTCTGTTACGTTTCAGCTGTTTCTGTTGGCCTGGTATTTTAAATTGTATTTTTTTCCATACATACAAACAAAACATTTAGCGAGAGCGAGACAGAGAGCCTGAAAGTGTTTTTTGTGTTTGTTTAAATGGATGTGAGAGTGCATGACTTCTCTGAATGCCTGCGCTTATTTTTATTTCGTTTAAATATCAGTGAGAGAGCACGAATTTTTGTAAATACATACATATGCACGACTGCGTGTGTGTGTTTGTGTGTGAGTGAGCCTTTTTTTGTCCTGCTGCTTGTATTGTACTCAAGTGCGTACTTGTTTATTTTGATTTTGTCGAGATGAGGGCAAAAAAGATTTATTGAATGCAAGAGAGGAAGAAAATAATGCGTTTAACCCATTGAGGGTAGCAAATAAGGAGGTATTACAAAATATTTTGTATTCCATGTGGAAACACTTCAGATTTTATTTTTAAATTTTTCTTGAAAATTTTTCTATGACGTTAGTGGAAATTTACTTGAGAATGTTTTCCAAAAAAAAAAAAAAAATATATAGGATTGTATTAAAAATTTCTGTATCCTGTATGTAAAGTGTTACTGTGCTTTAGTAGATATCATAAGAAAAGCCGATAATACATAAATACAAACATAATTGGCCATTACAACCCTTCAGTCATGATCTCGACCTAGCTTCAAACTCCTCTAATGTTGTGTGTGTTAATTTTAGACACGAGTGGCAGGACCAACAGCTAAAAGTCAACTCCAAACGCCAAATTTTTTTATTTACTCTCAGAGTTTTTGTCAGAAGCCTGCTGAGAGGAAGTCACCAAAGGAATATTTTTTTCATACTTCGTTTTGTTGGAGATGTCTGACCTTGGACTTGACCCGTGGCCTCTTGTCTAATAAGCCAACACAATACTAATAGACTACGGTGATAATAATGATAATAAACGGAAACGGAATATATAAGGATTTCCTTCCTAAATTGAGTCTGTATTGCTTAAGGTTCAAATATTGCCGACCAAATTCAACTCAGGCTTATTCTCTACGGTTTCTTTTTCCTTAAAATTTCATCGTATAATCTCTCCGCCTTTCATGGTTTAACTCCTGTGGTTGCTCGCTTTATTTCGCTTCATTTTTATTCTTTTAGAAACTTTTCTAAAAGTTTTGTGGTTATTTAAAGTAATCAACAATGATTGTTTAAACAAAATGATTGTCTTGTTTTATTTTTTTTCTTTTCATTCATTTTCATTAAAAAAGAAAACAATTCATTGCAAGGAATTTCATATTTTCTTTTGTTCCGTTTTTGTTTTTGGTAAATTGCTGAAATAGATTAAAAAGGAAAGAATTTTTTTTTATCAAGACGTATGAGTAATATTAATTAAATTTATTAACAAAACAATTTTGGTAGGTTATCTTGGTAGCAAAAATTTTTTGATTAAAACTTGATTAAGAGTTTTATTTTTTAAAGAAGCTATTTTTAAGTAATACACTCCATTAGATTGGAATTTACTCTTATTCTGAATAATTGTTAGTTGCTTCCATACATACATACATAATTGCTCATTAAAAGACTTCAGTCATGATTACGACCTAGTTTCTCACATTACTTATGATGTGTGTGTTAATTTTATACATGAATGACAAGACCTACAGTTTAAAGTCGAGCCCGAACGATACATTTTTTGAAAAACTTTTACATGACAATTTTATTTTCTTTAAACTCAGAGTTTTTGCCAGATATTCTTTAATATTTCGTTTTGTTGGAACCTTGTCTACACGTCTGATAAGCCAACATACTACCTACTAGACTACTTGATTCCGTTCTGACTACAATAGTCCGAATTAGGATTTCATTTTGTTGAGCCTGTTGTTTATATTTGTTACCATACGGACATCATATGAGTACAGGGACATAGAAATATTATAGGAAACTGCACACTGAACGAACTGGTCAGGTGATACAATCATTGAACTCTCTATTACTCTCTATACTCTCTATACTGAGAATCTCATTGAAAACTTTTTCCAAATTCATATGGGTAGCTTTGGATACAGGCAAGATATCGCAGAAAAACTGATAAAGACTGAATTAAAATCTGGTGGAAAGTCTGCTCGTGCTCCCAAAGAATCAGGCTCACGTATAATGCTAGGAGCAATTACTTGGCATTGCATTGGGGATGCGAGACATATCGAGTTTTGAACATATGGTTTGTGAATTCTACAGGAGCAGTAAAAATGTTGGAGAAGACGTCTAATAAGCCAACGCACTACCTACTAAACTACTTGCTTTCACACTGACTACAATAGTTCGAATTAGTACTCCACTGTGTTGAGCTCGCTGTTTATAGGCTTATGACTTTATATCGGCACCTAGAAATAGTAATATTCCAGAAAGCTGCAAAAAAAAACTGGGCAGATAGCATCATCGAACTATCGAGTGAATTCTCTATACTGGGAACCCCATTAAAAACCCTTGTAAAGCTCATGGATATCGCATATAAACTGGTAAATGTTAATCAGAAAGCATATGGAAAGTGTGCTGAAAACTACAAGGGATCACAAACAAATATGGTCTTTGAAGCCATTACTTGGCATTGCATTGCGGCCATTCATGCGAGACATATTGATCTTGAACATATGGTATGTGATTTCTGCACGGGCAGAGGACGAAACGTTCCTTAACTTATAGCCTGCATGGCTAACGCTTTGTCCGCGAAAACCCTTTGGTTTCTACTATGCAGACATTGATCTTGCATATATGGAAAGTTACTTCTGCTGGAGCAGTAGGAACAAGGAAGAGAACATGTTCAGTGCTTCGTCCAAGAAAGCTGAAATGGATATTAGGTCTCCAAGTGGCTTCATTAGAATCTGTGGATAGTTTGAATACTAGGGAAGGTCAATAAATGTAGTATTGCAATGAGCCGTAGGTTACGTTATGTTATGTTAGAGGACGTGTACTTGTCAATTAAGACAAGTACAGTATCCGGAGGTCGAATTGACCCATTATACAACGTCCTAGTTGCTCACACCACTTATGTTGTGTGTGTTAATTTTATACATGAGTGGTGGGACCTACAGTTTAAAGTCGACTCCGAACGACAGATTTTGAGAAACTTTTTCATGGCAATTTTATTTACTATCAGAGTTTTTGCTAGAAATCTGTTGAGAGGAGGTCGCCGAAGAAATACTTTTTGTATTTTGTCTCGATGTATAGCCTGGGGCTCGAACCCTGGCTTTACGTCTAATAAGTCAACACACTACCTACTAGACCAAGGCGACATCGAGTTACTTCCTCATATTTGTATCAATCCGTACAATACATACTAAACTTTTCAGATCTTCTAGTTTTGCTTGAATTTTAAGGACTTGTAGGTGCAAAATATGATCCAAATCTTCAAGTTGACGTAAGAGTCTGCATATAATTTCTTTTCTCTCTGAGCCGAGTAGGGTCACGAAATAATCTCTCAAATAGTTTCAGCTGTATTAATAGCAATCAAAAGTTTATATTTTATTTACATTCCTATTCTTATCTGTTTGCTGAAGAAAACAATGAAACTTTTTTTTCGGTATAAATTTCCATATGCAGATTACATAAGTAAGCTTTCATTTTTTTTGCTACTCTTATACCCTTTTACGCTCTGATATGTTTGATATTTTGCTAGTTTCCCTTTGACATCAGCTGCTCTAATTTTCTTTTCAATATTAATTCATGCAGAAAAAAAGGGAGACAGGATATGGATATTCTTTTTGATAACTTTCTGTCTTGTTGTAGGAAATTTAAAAATAAAAGTTTGTAACATTTATGGGGAAAAGGTTTTAAAAATCAAAAGCAATTAAAGGTTAAAAGGCTATTACCATGATTATTTTTTGTTAGGAACACATGGTCTTAAAAAGGATATGTTTTTTTGTTTGGGGCCACATGTATATTTTTGTTTTAAAGATTTTAAAGGAATTTATTTATGCTGACGTTAACAATTATTTACTAATTAGTGTTGTATAATCTCTTTTTAATTATAATTTTTTCTATAAGAATATCCTTTCATTTTCTTTTTTTCCATTCCAGCACCTAATGAAGCACCATTTGGCATGGAGGCCATATTATTAAATTCTTCGGCTGTATTCTTGAAATGGAAACAACCAAATCTAAAGCCAGCACATGGTAAGTATTGAGTTGCAAATCAAATGAAAACAAAAACCCTTAAAAAAGAAAAAAAAAAACTAAGCTAAGCACACATGTGTTAAGTTTAAGAATTATGCTTGAACAGCATAATTTGCAAACTCTTTTCCTTTTTTTGGGAGGGGATTTTAGATAAAAAAAATATTTTTTTTTTGTTCACTAATCTGTTTTTAAATATTTTGTTTTTTACTCTTTCCTTTTTACACCTCATTAGGCCTTTTGTTGTATTACCATATTGTTGTGCGCGGCATAGATACGGCCCACAACTTTTCACGTATTTTAACGAATGTTACCATTGATGCTGTATCGCCTACATTGGTGTTGGCCAATCTCACCGAAGGTGTCATGTATACGGTTAGTGTGGCAGCAGGTAATAATGCTGGCGTTGGACCCTATTGTATACCAGCCACATTGCGTTTGGATCCGGTAACCAAAAGACTGGATCCCTTCATAAATCAACGGTAAGCCAAATAGCAAGACATTTCCCTAAAATTGTTGCCTTTTTTTTAACAAAATTTCTAAATATATGGCCTTCTGTATCTCTTTCTTGCCTTTTTAGTTACCCCATAAATCAAGATCATGTTGATGATGTGTTAACTCAACCATGGTTTATTATATTATTGGGTGCTATATTGGCCATAATGATGTTATCCTTTGGCGCCATGGTCTTTGTTAAGCGCAAGCACATGATGATGAAACAGTCGGCTTTAAATACCATCAGAGGTTAGTATTTAAAAATTTATTTTTCGTATTCTTCTTTTTTTCATTTCCAAATAAATCAACAAAAACTGGCTTTCGCTTATAAATTTTTAGTTTTATTAACTTCCTTTATTTCTCTTGTGGTTTTATTTTATTTTTTTTTTACAAGTTTCAAGTGTCTTTAGCCAAAGTATTTTGCTTTTTTCATTAAACGTTAAAGCGTAAAAAAATACCGTAACGAGTGTTGTTTTAAAAATCATTCTGTTGCCGGATTCATTTCAATCAACAACAACAACAACAACAACAACTTACAACGCTAGAATTTATTATTAAACGTTGCCTCCGCATCCACAACAAAAAAAAACGGCCTGGGAAAGTCTCACAAAAAAAACAGAGGAAACATAAAAGCCACTTGAAAAATCATTGTTTAACGAGCAGGTGTAAATAAAAGTTTACCTTTGAAAAAATGCAAAAAAAAGAAAGTCTGAAAATTACCCTGTGGGGAAATGTATATTTTCTGCTCTATCATGTGTATTAATAATTGTTAAGGTTTTTTCAACAACAACATTTCAAACTTTTTCTCTGCCTTTGGTTTTTTTTTCCAACAATATAGTGTGGAAGTTTTATGAAATATGAACTTCATGAATGCAGAGTGGTTTTACTATTTTCACTCACTGTTTTTTTTGTTCTGTTCTTTTGTAAAAATAATATTTTTCAATAAAGTTGAACAAGTTTTTTTCATTCTGTAAGGATTCGTTAAATAGTTGTTTTACTCGTTTAAATTCAAGTGTTTATAAGATTAATTGTTAAATAAATATTCAACTTAATTAATGCAAGTAAAAGTAAGGCTTGAGTTTAAAGCATTATAGTTTAGTTTTTAGGTTTTTTTTGCCAGAAAAACTAGGTCAATAAAGTTTAGGAAATATTTTAAGCTTTAAAATCAATTTTAGCATTTTAGAATTTTATTTTAATATTGAAAACTTTATTAAAACATTTTAGAATAATCCTCTGAAGGGTAAACATATTCAGTTTTGTTCAATTTCCTTATGCCTGCCCCATAGGAATCCTCTGCCCACTAGCAAAAAACTGCAATTTTCTATTCGGTCGCTAGACATATACATATATCGTTCCCACAGGGACTTCTGAACTTTAGTAATTGATAACGAACATCTTGTTGAAGCAGCATCCTGCAAATTAGTTGGCATTTATTCCAACATCCTTTTTGGTTTTCATTGGATTTCATTTTTTATGTGGTGGGTTCCATGCCCTACGCACAACCCGAATTTAACGTCCAGGGGATTGGAATTCGCTACACGCATTAGTCTAGCGGCTGCTAGTATGGCGGTGGCCACGAGGAGGTTGCATGACAACTTGGATACAGCAAGACAAGGATCATCTTGGTGGTCGCCACGTTGACCAAATTCAGAAACTTTACCTTGTTTGCATACATCCCATCCCATGGCGATCCTGCCAGGGATCATACATGCATACATAATTAGTCATTGTAACCCTCTAGTCAGGATCACAACCAAACTTTTCACATCACTTATGTTGTGTGTGTTAATTTTTTACATGAGTGGCGGGACCTACAATTTAAAGTCAACTCCGAACGATAGATTTTTGAGAAACTTTTCATGGCAATTTTTATTTCACTATCAGAGTTTTTGACAGAAGTGGAATTCAACGAAGAAATATTTTTTCATATTTCCTATTGTTGTAGATATCTGACCGACTCACGAAAATTTACTATAGTAGTGGAGGATTGAATATTTCAAATGCGTTCCACCTAGAGAAGCTGTGGCGGACATGGTAACAATGTTATATTCGATACATAGTGGCATTAAATTTGAAGACAAGAAACTCTTATTGAAATACCCAATATATCTTAATCAACTAAACGTTTCTATGTCTCTTTCAATATCGCTTTGAGCCTGGTTATTTTAAACCAACCTGTCATTCATGTTCCCATGTGAGTTCTGTTTGAATGCAGTTTGTGTTTCATTTTCAGTTTCCTTTTGTAGGTGTGCCTAATTTCGATCTGGATTCTCTAGAGTTTAGAGACTTTCTCTAGACGTCTGTTGCTAATCTCTACATATACATAATTGACCATTACAACCCTTTAGTCAGGATTATGGCCTAGCTTCTCACACCATTCATGTTGTGTGCGTTAATTATATACGTTAGTGGCGGGACCTACAGTTTAACGTCGACTCCGAACGACAGATTTTTGAGAAACTCTTTCATGGCAGGTTTATTTACTTTCAGAGTTTTTGCCAGAAATCTGCTGAGAGGAAGACGCCGAAGAAATACTTTTTTTTCATATTTCGTTTTGATGTCTGACCTGAGATACGAACCCGGGCTTTACGTCTAATAAGCCAAAACACTAGCTACTAGACTACGGCGACTTCTCATCTCTAACCGCCGGATATTAAGTATGTTTCGGAGACGTTTGTTTAATCGAATTTTCTCTACAATAGCCAGCAATCCTCCAAAAAAAAGGCGACGTAAATCGAATAACGACGCAAATTGAAGTTAGAGGGAACAAAAAATTTGACGACGTAAATCGAAACAAGGTTAATCGAGGCGACGTCAATCGAAGGATTATTGTATAGCAGAAATATGATGGTGAAGATGTCAAAGAATCTTCCGATCAGCTGCGACTCCATTGAATACTAAGCCAGTGTTCTTAGGGCGACTTAACTTAATAATACGATCGTTTATTTTCTGTTTTCTTCAGAAGGTTGAAATTGTTCCATGAAATAAACTACACAACCTAACTCAATTGGATTACAAGTATTTTCCCTTTATGTTATCATAAGCCATCAACTTGTCATCACCAGTCATCATTTTGATTTTGCTAAAGCGTTTGATTGATGGAAATTTGATTCAAAAGGAACTGTTCAACTCTTGTTTTTTTAAATTTCAAAAAAAAGGATTTTAGAAAGGCTAGACTTATCAGTTCAGTGTCTTTATCAGTTTTTCAATTCAAATACCTTTTGTTGTCATTTTTTTATTTTTTCTGTAATTTTCTACTTCTGAATTGCTTGAACACAAATCCTTTTGTCCTGCCGTAAACGCCAACTAAATTGATGTTTTAATTTAGAAATACAAACCAAATTTTATCTCTTTATTCTTCATTTTTTTCAATTTGATTATCATTTGAAATGAATTTTTTTTAATTTCTTTTTAACATTTTCTACCATAAATTTTTTTTTAAACTATTTTGTCACAACGTTTTTTATGTCATGTCATGTTAATTAACTAAATAGTTTACATGGCTAAAAACAACTAAACGTTTATCAAATGACAACAACAACAAGGAAGGGAAGATAAAAGAAGGGAAATAAAAATAAAAATTAAAAAAAAAACCAAACTGAAGCATGTTTAATATGTTGTCCTGGTTTTGTTTTTAGTTTTGCTATGACACTATAACACTATAACACGATATACTGGAACAATTAATGCTGACTACAGACCCGTATTAGGATTTTTATGTTTCATTCCAACTATTTCTGTCAAGTTTTTTTCTCTCTTCTTCATTGTGTGTGTGTTTGTGTTTTTATGTGTTCTTTACTTTATTTTATAGGAACTCATCCGAATGATGTTTTAAAAATGCCCAGTTTATCACGTAATGGTAATGGTTATTGGTTAGATGCTTCAACGGGTGGCATGGTATGGCGTACCCAGCCCACGGGCGATACACTCGATATGCAAAAGGATCAAATTGATGACTATGCACCAGTCTGTCTAACAAACAATAGCTCGAGTGGTACAAATAACACCAATGAACGTTCCCAAGGTGTAGGCAGTGGTGTAGGCAATGGTGCTGGTGGTAATGGCGGCATTGCCAATAACCAGCAACAAAGGTAAGTTTTTAACTTTTTTTTTATTGTATTTATTTAACAAAAAGGGGTTTTAGTTTGTGCAAAAAAAAAGTGAAAAAACTGGAATAAAATATTTTTCATTTTTTTTCTCTTTGCATTTTGCATCATTTCAACTGCCACTGCTAGTGCTGCTGCCGCCATTGTCTATATACATACATTGTATGTATGTATATGTTATGTGCAGTGGTGCTAAAATCGTTAAATGTTTAATTAGAAACAAACATTTATTTTTATGAGGGCCACTGTTGATGCAGCCTATTGAGTACAAAAAAAAAAAAGAATCAAAGCCATTGTTCAATACTAAAAACAATTTTTAATATTTTATTTTTATATCCTCTATCATAGTATAGTATGTGCTACTCATACATACATGCATAGGAATAATAGCTACAATGGAAATTGTTTAACAAAAATTGAAAAAAATTCTCTATTTTTTTCTGTATTTTAAAAGATAAACTTATTTTAACAGCAGCTTTGGCAAAATAATCGAATTTTTTTTCTGTTATGTGTTCCTGATTTTTTTTAGTATTTTTATTGGCTGAAATTGAGGTTTTAAGGGGATTTGTTTAAATTGTTTATTTTTTTATTTATTTAGCTTTCTTTTTTATATATGTAAACAATTTTTATATTAAAACATTTCTATGTTTATCTAAAAAGAATTCAATTAAACTTATAAGAGGCGTGTTATTATTTGTCTATTTAGTGCTACAACCAAAAGTCTAATTAATTCTGATTGATGGCAAAGACAAAAAAGTTTTAAACTTGTTAAAATTTACATATTTTAGTAAAAAGGTACTAAAAACATATCGAAAGTACTTGTCTATTCTCTATATCGAACAAAATAGATCGTAATAAACCTCAAAGTGGCGTACTATCGCCTCTCCTACAGAATTCGGCAATAATGAATCATTTGACGAAGCTAGGATGGTATGCTTCCTACCACAGTTGCATACACAGACGATATAGCTATGGCTGCAAGTGGTAAGCATCTGGACATTATGTCTAATCTATTGGAGTCTGCACTTAAGAGGTTAATTAATTGGTTAGTGTGATCAAAAATGTCTCAGTATAAAGGGAGACAAGTATGAAGTATTAAGCAGCGAATTTTCGACTTACGAAGTAGCCGTAGTCTAGTAGGTAGTGTTTTTCCTTATTAGACGTAAAGACCCTGGTTCCAGCCCCAGGCCAGACATCAAAACAAAATACAAAAAGCATTTCTTCGGCGACTTCCTCTCAGCAGATTTCTGGCAAAAACTCTGAGAGTAAATAAAATTGCCAGGAAAAGTTTCTCAAAAATCTGTCGTTCGGAGTCGACCTTAAAATGTAGGTCCCACCACTCATGTATAAAATTAACACACACAACATAAGTGGTGTGAGAAACTAGGTCGTAATCCTGACTGAAGGGTTGTAATGACCCATTATGTATGTATTTCCGACTTCACCAGATGAAATAGAATAATGTTCAAACTATCTGAGAGGACTATATTGACGCGGGGCTCAAACATTGAAGCAAAGCTATCCAAAGCCTTTTGATCTTAGTTTTATGGTAAAGATGAAAATCTTCTATAAATCCTTGTTGCTCGAAAGTACATCACAACGTTCATTTGATATTATTTCTCGCAATGCTCAGCTCACTATATTGATATTACTAACCTCACTGTCTTCATGATTATACTGTTCTAAGCGCTTTCTATTTTTCTGTGCACAAGGCTTATTTAATTATAAAACTTTCGTCATCTTTCCAGTGTTTTCTGTCAATAAACTGCATTGTAGCTATGTCTCTCACCCATATAGAGTGGGGAAACATTGCAGATTCCATGTTTTTCTGCAGGCATAGCTCGACCTTTTAAATCTATTAAGATCCATCAGTTGTTCGTTGGATGGCATTGACATGTTAATTTGGCCCATATTAATGAATGGAGTAATTCTTCGATAGTGGTCTATTGAGAAGCCTGTCAATTGTTGTGTATTGCCGTGTCAACCATCTGCTTTATTGATCAAAAATTCGCTGCGAACAACTAGAACCAAGCATTAGATTCATGGGGATGTCGCCCAATAGGACGTATAGGTTTTTTGCAGACCGATTTGAACTCTTCTGAAGCCTTTAAGACTACCAATAGGTTGGTGTATTACAGAGTATGTTATAAAGCTATTCGGATGGTAATGGATAGCCAAGCAGCTCTAAAAATCTTGGATGGTGCTTAAATAAAATAGGTTACATAGGGAACTTATTTTTGGTATTTTGTGGCTGGTCTGTTATCATAAGAGGTCATTTAATTAGTACTCCGTCTTGCGCTCTGCTCATGTTCTTTATTGCTCATGGTCTACAATGAAGTGCAGGATAAGAATGTCGTCTTGTACCTTTGTCATTGTCTAGTGCGTAAAGAGAGTACGGTTTCTAAAGGGTCTGCCAAATAACTTTTTTTTGGAAATGCTTTATAAAAAAAAACTACTGAATATTTTCTCAAATTTCTTTTTTTATTTGAAAGTACAATCGTTCCGGTTAATAATGGAAAATAATTTCATTCAAATGGCTGCCTCGGCTGGCCATGCAGTAGCCTACACGATCGGTCCAATTTTTAAGCACATCATCGATTGTCTGCAGCTGTATTTCACCAATGGCTTCAGGAATATTGTCCTTTAAAGCGTCAATTGTCTCTGGCTTGTCGGCGTAACACTTATCTTTGACGGCACCCCACAAATAATAGTCCAACGGTGTCAAATCGTAGCTCCGAGGTGGCCAAACGACATCAGCTCTGCGGCTGATGATGCGATCTTCAAAAACAAAGCGCAAAACATCGAGTGTAGCTTCGGCTGTATGGCATGTAGCGCCGCCCTGTTGAAACCAAATGTTGCCAATATCCTCCTATTCAATTTTTGTGAACAAAAATTCGTTCAACATGGTCCGATAACGATCGCCATTGACTATAACGGCCACTCCTTGCTCATTTTCGAAGAAAAATGGCCCAATTATGCCTCTGGACCAAAATTCGCACCAAACAGTGATTCGTTTTGAGTGCGTCGGCTTTTCAATGTATGCGTGCGGGTTTTCTGTGCCCCAAATGCGACAATTTTGCTTTTACATACCCGCCAACATCAAAACGAGCTTCATCTGAAAAGATGATTTTTTTTGCCAAAATCAGCATGTGCTGGCGTAGGCTACTGCATGGCCAGCCGAGGCAGCCATTTGAATGAAATTATTTTCCATTATTAATTGGAAGGATTGTACTTTCAAATAAAAAAAGAAGTTTGAGAAAATATTCAATAGTTTTTTTTTAAAGCATTTTAAAAAAAATTATTTGGCGAACCCTTTAGATAAATGCTCTATGAATAGATTAGTATGAACAGAAAAAGATTTAACTTCATAGTTCACACTACAACAGCGGGTATATATTGCTTTTTACTTCTTCTTATAGGAAACCTTATCTTTCACTCTTTTTTATATCATTGTTGGTCTAGCAACTTCTAGAACCTAACTGTTGATTTGTTATTATAATTTATATTATTTTTCCTGTGATTATGTGGGCTTTTAAATGTGTTTTTTTATCATAATTGTAAGTCTATTGAAGTATGATCTGAATTTACTTATGGCCCCTAAAGCGTTATAATTATTATTATTAAATAGACCTTATGTGATTAAAATTTTTTTGAAATAAATTTCAAACATTTAACGTATCCTTAAATCTTAAACTATCGATTTAAGTTTCAATGATGGTCATCATAAAAATCCATAAAATGAACTTCAACCATAATTATGATTTTAATTAATAAAACTTTTTTTTATTGCCAAAGAAATTTTACAAATAAAAACATAAATTTTAATAATATTCACTATTTTTTTTAAATACACAAGCGTAGGTTGTAAAAAGAAACAAAATCATAAAATTACATTTGTTTTCATGATTAAAATGGCTACGCCAGTGGTTAATGACACCAAAGTGGGAAATATTGCAAGCGAATGTACAGTACATGCTTACTTTAATTCATAATTATTTTTATTATTATTTTTAATACAAATGTATGGTATTTATGCTTATAGTGGCTTCATAACTAATTAAAACAACATAAATATTTAAATAATACTTACAAACAACTCTACATGCATACATATTTATTTTTCACAATTTTTTTACTCGTTTTTTTTTTAATATTAACGGCCATAATGAGCAAAAAAATTGAAACATTAAGTACAGCTTTAATTTGAAACAATAACGTTTACCTGTTTAATAAATTTTTTTTTTTTGTAATAAAAATTGACTGAAAATATGTGGAAAAAGTGGAGTCTTTATAAATATTTTACACTTAAATTGTTTTAATTTTAATGTAATTTAATTTCACATTAAAAATTTAAATTTCCCACTAATTTATGGCAATTTTCTCTTCTCGTTTTTGTTTTTCCTTCTCTTTTTTTGTTCTTTATAACTGTCAGTTATTATTACTCCTTTGTTTTTTTTTTTGAAGCTTATAAGCGCCATTGTAGTCAAATTTATTGGTAAAATATTTTCAAATGTTGCCTATTGTTTCATTCATATACATAAAGCATGTTTATAATGTTACCAACTTGTGGAAAATGTTGTCATCATTAGAAAAAAAAATTAGAAAAAAAAAATTATAGCCATTGGGATATTGTTTTATATTTCAACAATTATAACAGCCTTTGAAAATATTTATTTATTATTTGTTATTTAACTCATAAATTATCAGGACAACAGCACATATATGTTTGTTGTTAAAATGTTTACAATGACAACAACTGAAATATGTTATAAATGTTGCACAATTCATTTGAATATGAGTTTTGCAATGTTTTATTAGTAAATTTTGTAATTAAAATTATGATGACATTTTGTTTTTACAAACTCTTTCGGAATATTTCCAAAAATAGAGAGTATCAAAAAAAGAAAAAAAAAGTGTCATTAGGATAGTAATTCAATTCCGAAAAACAAGTCATTCAAAACAAGGCGACTTCATTATTTTCTTTCACATGTTTGTTAAGTCGTCTCTAATAGCCTAATTTGTACGAAACATATGTACTTTGATTCGTTGTTTTAACCGTAGATCGAGCTTTGTATCAAAAATGATACATTGCAATTTTTTAGGCCTGATATTTTTATAATTCGTTAGTATTGTTATCGCCATTATTTTAAACCAAATAAAAAAAAAATTTCAAATAGGAATTCAAAAATTCAAAAACTTCATAATTCTGGCTTATGTATCATTTTTGATACATACGACCTTTCTAGAGATTTTTGGGTAACGTGTGTGTAATTTTTTTAAGATTTCAAAGATTTTGTGAAGGTTTATCGTAAATAATACAATATTTATGGTTTTTGTGAAAGAATTGAAAGTTAAGTGTGGAACGCAAGTGAAAAGGTTAAATTTTCTATTCTTGATATGTTCTTCATATTGATTGAAGTAATCGTAGTCTAGTATGTAGCGTGTTACCTTATTAGACGTCAGACCAAAGTTCAAACCTCAGGTCAGACATTTCCAATTTATAACGAAAGGTTGTAATGACCGATTAAATATGTACATATATATGTAATATTCCTGCTGCTAAACACTTTGAAGAAGAAAATAGAAGTCCTATGAACTAAAGAAAGTATTGGTAGCAACAAGCATGACAACAGGATGTTTATCGCCAAAGATGGTACTACTTGGAATACAACAAACTGCCTTTAGTAGTTTGGGATGAAAAAATATTACCAATTTCACGCAGATTGCTAGCAGTTGTTTCCTGAAATGTTGTAGAGTCTTTCTTACTGCTCTTCTCTTATTTATCTCATGTGACAGACAAACATTAGAAAAATGTGTTTCGTCCCATGTTTTATTACAGATAATAATATTTCGGTCAACTACGTACGTGTGAGATAACAGAATCATTCGCTTTGATAATGATATATTTACACCTATTACGCCTTTTCGAAAAATGTGTTGAAAGTCTTGCAGCCTTTTTTTTTTAAATTCGAATGAAAAGGATTTTTTTTTCTAAAAACAAAAATAATATATTTATCTTAATTTTTTGTTAGAAAATGTTAACCATTTTCATAAAACTCTCACACAACTTGTAGTTTTATGCAAGAAATAATACTGTATAAATAGTTTGTAATTAGCTATCATACTTTCAGAGCAGCCCATATATCCTTTTTTTAAGATTTTTAAAAATTAAATTTTTTGTTCGCCTAAAAGATAAGAAAATATTTTTAAATAATGCTACTTATGTTTTTATGTTCCTTTTTGGTATATTTTCATCTCAAATTATTATTTTAATTGAAATTTGATACTTAATGATGGAATACTTACAGTGATTGTTAGGGAATTTAATTTAAGGATATTTGTATAAATCAAGGGATTTACGGAGTAATGCTTGGTATTGATTTATGTTTTATTTCCTTCCCTTTTGTTTTGTTTTATTACCTTTTCAACTCATTTTTAATTTTGTCACTGTAGATTAGTAACTAATTGAATTCGAATTAGATTCAAATACAACTACTTACAGCAGTATTTGGGGAATCCCGTATCCGGGAAACCACAGAGGAATCTAAGAAAGGAAATTGTTACTGACATAATCAATCAATGAAATGGGAACCTTTTTTACCTCACATGACGTTGACAACAAATATTTCTAACGAATCACAAGAATAGTTTGTACCATCCGGTTTCAGCCAGCCCTCAACTGATAGTGTTACTGATGCGAGTGAGAATAAGCTGTCCTATCTAAGCAATTGGAAACTTATAAATGGCCCAAGCAGGGTGCTAGACGTCAAATCATTACCATTTAGAAAGAAATAAAACCAAGCTGACATGAAGTGCTTGATTTTTATGTAAAAAACCATGCCAATGTACATCATGTCAAAAATTTGCATAAAAGTGATAATAAAAATAGTTTTATATTAAAATGAATTCAACTATTAAAATTTTTTAACAAAATCTATCAATAATCGTGACCATTCCATGTACTACAAGTATGTATCAAAAGTGATACATAAGGTCGAATTATGAAGTTTTTTAAGGCTCGATCTACGGTTAACACTAGATATACCAAGAAACTGGTGTTCAAAAGTAACGTTTTGAGTGTGTAAATTTTGTATGTGCTATAATGTTTTATAGAATTAATAAACAGTATTTATAAAATAATAATAAAATGTTTTTGGAAGAGGAGTTGTTGTTGTTGGACAGTCACTTCCTATCTTTTGACCTGATGACTGATGATCAAAAGTGAGTTCTTCAGCCAAACGAAACAAAAAATCCTTTCTTGAAATATTCTTTCCGGTTGTGTTTTTATACAAAATCCAGGAATTTATTCCGACAAAATTTAAAATATTAAAAAATACTTGAAGTGGCCATCCCTAGATCCTGATTTCACACTATATGCCATTAGCCATATCGTGCCATTTGATCTATGACGTCGACACCAATTTGGTTTTATTATAAAAAGACACAGTTTCAATTAGTTTCTTGCTGTCGGTATTTGGTCAATTTTGAAGCCTTTGTGTATAGTACTCAATAAAACAACTTTTTTGTTGGGCTTACTCTTATAAACTGTAAGTGTACATTCATTTGTTGCATATAGTAATGTTGAAAAACAAGCCATACTATCCCTCTATTCCTTGCAAATTTTTGGAAGGTTACGTTTGTTCGAACGTGCAGTACCAACCAACGTAGTGTTTTTGGCTAATAATTTAGTAGCTAAAGAAACACTGGTAAAAAAGTTGTCGGTTATTACAGTCCTACCTTTCATGATATAAAGCTCCAGTAGTCTCATTACTACAAATTCACTAAGAGGTGTTGCCAAATTTCGTGTTTCATCTTTTCCTAGATAAGGAAAGCCATTTGCAACGTACTTCGTTTCAACGTCAGAAGCCAGCCAGAATATTATTCCAAACTTGTCTGATTTGTTTGGCATATACTGTGTAAACCTACATCTGCCTTTCATTGGAAACAACTGTTCATCTAATGTAATATTTGCTCCTGGTTTGAAACAGTTTTGGCCGTTGACAATAAATTTGTTCCAAACAGTTGACACTTACACAAATTTATCAGTTTGCAAGCGTTGACTCCTTTCATTTCTTTTATCGAAACGAATGGAACGTAGAATTTCTGTAAAGTCATAGTATACTCATAGTTTTAGAAAAAATTCAGGACCCCACTTTTTGTTCCATAAATACGACAGCTGCAACCCTTTGAATATTGTATGTACCTCGTGCAAACAGTATTCCAATGAAAGCTTTCAATTTATCCTGTAAATGTGTACATTTCTTCCCTAAAACTCTAGAGGCTTCTAATTCGGTGCAAGTTTTGATATGCTCTAATATATGGTGGCCAATCAATAGTAAAAAGGCACTGCTTGGCTTCTCTTCCATAATATTTCTTCTAGCATATGCTGTAGGCCTAGATAAATCTTTGAATTTGCAATGAGTTGGTAACCTTCCAGCAACACCTCCTTCTTTTATTTTTTTCCATATACGTATCTTCCCCGTTTTCATTATCCTCTTCAGAACAAAGGAACACTATCTTCTGCCATAGAAAAACATACCAGTCAAAATGACTGCTACCGGTATAAGTACCAAAAACAAAAATTATTTTTTTGGACACAAGATCAAAATAAGTTATCAAATTAATTGTATTTAGTTGTCGTTATAAAAGTCATTTAATAGTTATGGAAAAAAATATTCATACGAAGTCAATATTTAAGGCTAATAAGGCCAAACCAGTTATTTTGACTGGCGTGGTAAATCTAGTGTTAAGGAAGTTTTCAACCACAAAAGCAAGTGCCAATACACACTGAGATCATTGGATACATTCTGATAGAAGATAGACTATATAGGGTGGGTGATTTAAAAGTTTCAATTCAAAAAACAAAAAAATGGTTTGAAATTTTACCTGTGAAGTACAATGGCTTCTGTTAGAAATGAAATATTATTTCATTCATATGGCTGCCGTCGCTGGCCTCGCAGTAACTCATTCAATCGCACCAATTTTCTTCTTTTTCGACTGTGCGTAGTTGTATCTCGGCAATGTCATCACGAATTTTGGCCTTCAAAAGCTCAATTGTCTCTGGTTTGTCGGCATAACAATTTTCTTTAAAGGCGCCCCCCTAGAAAATAGTCCCACGGTGTCAATTCGCAGCTTCTTGGCAACCAATTAACATCACCATTTCGGCTACTTAAACGGCCATCAAACGTTTGAAGCAATAAATTGATTGTGGCATGAGATGTATAGCAAGTTGCAATTTCCTGTTGAAACTAAACGTCATGCACATCAATAACATGAAAAGCAGTTATCATTGTGCAATAGGTATCTCCATTGCCAGTAATGGTTGCTCATTTTCAAAGAAATATGGGCTCCACAAGCTGCACCAAACAGTCACTCGTACTGGATGCATTGGGTTCTGAAGATCACGTGTGGGTTTTCTGAGCCTCAAATACGGCAATTTCATTATTAATGCTTATTATTAATTCTTATAATACTTATTAATGCACCCATCAAGATGCAAATGAGCTTCATCCGAAAATATGATTTTTTTTCTTGGCAAAACCCTCATCATCCTGCAGTTTCTCGTTGGCCCAATAAATCTTAACGTTGCGTAAATCGATTCATTACGTTCAGTGGAGATAACATAGTGAATTTTGTGACAGAAAACGATGACATATGTAAGTATTGCCAGATTCGAAACAACCGATGGTTCAACTTTAAACCGATAGATGGGCCACGCAATGGAATTTGGATGTTGAGAATATAAGAAGAACTGAACAGTGAAGAAATCAATCAGTAACATGAGAATTTTCTGTTCAGGATATTCATATGTCTCCCATTACACTAATTTCAGACAATAAGGTCTCATAAGCCCCTATTAAAAATCGTCATAGTCTTGTAGGTAGTGTGTTGTCTTATTAGACGTGAGGCCTCGGTGACTTCTTCTCAGTAGATTTCTGGCAAAATGTCTGAGTGTAAATAAAATTTCCAGGAAAAGTTTCTAAAAAAACCAGCCGTATGGGGTCGGCTTTAAACTGTAGGTTCCATCACTCATGTATAAAATTGACACACACACAGCATAAGTGGTGTGAGAAGCTAGCTTGTAATCTTGAGTGAAGGGTTGTAATGACCAATTATGTATGTATGTATGTATATAGCTTTCATACGTTTTCAAAAATTTTTTAAATGCGAATGACGCTTCATTGAAGTTGCCATATACAGTATAATGTAATACAAAAAATAAAAAAAAACCAATATAGGCTACCATTGCCATGGTACATAAATTTATAATAATCATACCCCTGGCAATAAGAAACCCAGAAATGTGTACATGAATATAAACAGCATGAAATATATGAATGTAGTTTGCCATGCTATTTTCATATTCATTATAACAATAATTTTGAATGATTTTAATGGTTTCGCTTGTGGCATACATAGAAATAATCATCATACGACCTGGGGGTTCATTAAGGAAAAAAATCAATATTAATCATACGTACCATAGGACATTACATATGAAAACTAAAAATAAATGCTCGGGTACTAATGATTTTCTAGATTCTTTTACTGTTACTGTTAGAAAAGATTTTATATACATTTAAATAAATTCTGTATTTAAATAAATAAACTCAGCAGAATTTTTGGTGGAAGTTAATTTTCAATGCGAATATATTATGTTGTTTGAAAAAAAAAAACCCTTTAAGCCTTTAAAACAATTTGTTGTATAACAATAAACCACAAAATATTATTTACAGAAAAAGAGAGAAATTAAAATAAAAGCATAAATAAAGCCTCTCTCTATAAGCAGCTTAAAAATATAACCATTAATTTAACGAAAATGCAACAATAAATGCAACAGTAACAGTAATTTTTTGAAAAAAATTCATGTTTTTTATTTCTCAATTATTCCAGATACGTTGGGGAATATTCCAACATACCCACCGACTATGCGGAGGTAACGAGTTTTGGCAAAACTGGCAGTGAGTATGGCATTGGACGTAAAAATGCCTCCTCACCAGCACCATATGCCACATCGTCAATTATGCAGCAGCAGCAACAACAGCAGCAATCAGCCCAGCCACGTTATCAAACCCGCCCTGGTTTCAATATACAACAGCAACCTTTGCCAGCAACACAGCAAAGACCCATGCATCCTCATTATCATCAACAGCAGCAGCAACCGCAGCAGCAGCAGCAACAACAGCAAACTAATAATATTTATCAGCAAATGTCCACAACCAGTGAAATATATCCTTCGCAAATGACCAGCAATAGGTCGGTGTATTCGGAGCAATACTATTATCCAAAGGAAAAAATTCATATCACAGAGAATAAATTAAGTAACTGTCATACCTATGAGACAGCACAACAACAGCAACAGCAACAACAACAGCAGCAACAGCAACAGCCACCATTTGCCAATATAGGCACTCTAAGACGCAGTGGTAATAGCCAGCAAAGCAATCGTTTTAAGGTCATTAATACTCAGGCACAAAACTATCAGTTGCACTTGGCCGATGCACAAAAACAACAGCAACAACAACAGCAACAACAAAAAATGAATTCGCTTAATAATAATCAGAACTATAATACGCAAGACATGATTAGTAAAAATTTATTAGACTTAGATGCCGGCTCATTCTGTTACAATGGCATGGCAGATTCCGGTTGTGGTGGTTCACCCTCACCCATGGCCATGTTAATGTCGCACGATGATGACCTGGGTGAAGACCAGGCACTCTATCATACCGCTGATGGCGATAATGAAAGCGACATGGAACGTTTATATGTTAAGGTCGATGAAACGCCACAACAGCAACAGCAATTAATACCCCTAACGCCGCAACACTTGTCCCATGCACAACCACAGCTTAGCCATCAAGAGAATGCCGCACAACAACAAAATCAATATCATAATTGGCGTACGCACAATAATTCTTCGACACGTTCCAATACATCATCGTCAGGCTCATCATCATATCAACGCAATAATCCCAATATGATTGTAACAACAAACAACGCTGTTACAGCATCTTCTTCGGTGGCGGCTAATAATGTGACAGCCGCCCATGAGCCACAAAACCATCAACAACAGCCGCAACAACAAACGTCTTCACTGCCAATGCATCATTTGCATCCATTGCACCAGCAGCAGGCCAGTAGTGATTCGGAGATGATTTATGCACCTGGCGGTAGTATGGCTAGTGAACGTAGTCTTTTAAGTAATTCGGGCAGTTCAACGAGTGGTCCCAGTAATGGCCACAATGTGTGACACCTCGATAAGGCAATTAAAAAACAGCAACAACAACTAAAAGAAAATGTGGTGTTTAAAAGTGCCACAATATCGGCCACCACTACAACTCGTTATCAAGAGGATTATTATGCCCGTGAGGTAAAGGAATTATTAGAGTGGTGTGAACGTTTCAATAATGGGCAAATAAACGATATCGAATGAATTGAAATAATTAAAATGCAAAATTTATTTTGATTTCTATTCATTTTGTTTGTATGTGTAAAATATTTTCTATTTTTTTTTAAGTTTAAGACTGATTACATTACTTTTCCTCTTCCTTTTTTAACTAAAATTTATTTTTTTTATTATTATTATTTTGCTTCCATTTGAAACAATTTTTTTTCAATTTTTCTTTTTCGTAATATTTAATAGTTTAATTTTTAATTATTTAAAAAACAAATTATATTTTTTAATAACCTTCGTACAAGAATTAGTTGTACATTTCAAAATATTCAATTTATTTAAATTTCCTTGGATGCTATGACTAGAAAAGGAGTTGATCTATTAGCTTTAGAGATAAAAAAAGTAACTATTTTTAGCAGTCGCGCTGTTATAGGCTATCAATGAAGAAAGCCATGGCAAAATTGCATGAATTGGTTCAGATCTGTAGAATACGAAATTCGAAGCACCATTTTGCCATCATTTTCTATTTGATTGATATGTCTAGACGAAACATCACTTTATTCTTATTTTTTTCACTTAAGAAGAATTTTATCCCACACCCTTCTACACGTTGTTTGGCTAGGATTAGCGTTTCAGTTCAACTCTAATTACTTAGTCCCGGCTACAAAAAAATTGGTTTGTCATCAATTCTTTTCATATGGAAAAATCCATATATTGACTCTTTTTCAAACTTTTCTTTCAATGTTCCTAAGGCCATTCAACATGAAATTTTTGCAATCGAACTTTGTGTACTAAGTATAGTCTATAATTTTTAAAATTATTTTTATTTTTATGGTTGAAATTGTTTCATTATGCCTTGTTAATGCATAATGTTAAAGCTCTTGCCTCCAAACCCTAGCATACCAATTTCTAATACAGCGATAGGCTAAGAGAACTTTTCAGCTGGAAAAACTAGCATTATGAAGCTAAAGAAGAAAAACTATTTCGCTGGCAGCACTCTGCCTCAATCAAAACAACAGATAGTAAGCTCTAGATCCTAGCAAGGTTTTTTACAAGGCTAGCACAAGGTGGCCGATCTTAGTCTCAAGGGAAAATTGAAAATTCAAGTCAAATTTGCAAGTTGATTTCAAACAAGTTTTGATCAATGTAAGTTACTATTACTACTGTTACCATTTGGTTGCATTCCCGCAACTTATTATATATATACAGAGCATTATTTGGTATATGGGAAGACCAGCTGCTGATTGTCAATAACTATTAATCAGGAATTGTGAGATAGCTTTGGGGCAATGTATGCTGTATGTGGTATCGCCGCTACGTGTGCTCAACTGAGCTGGGTGCCACTGTTTCTTTGACATTAATTTAAATGATTGGACGTGCTTCATTTACTCCTTACGT
The DNA here is from genome assembly GCA_932273835.1 of Sarcophaga variegata. Lineage (NCBI taxonomy): Eukaryota > Metazoa > Arthropoda > Insecta > Diptera > Sarcophagidae > Sarcophaga > Sarcophaga variegata. The sequence continues at coordinate 99,841,527 of OW026361.1, forward strand.
TTCGCGCTATTATAGGAAATGTAGTTTTCATTGGAAGTGTAGTGTTCAACAAAATCATTTTTTAAGTCCTTTCAGCTTTAACTTGTCTTGTAACCAATTTCCTGTCTTTTGGGTGAATATTTATGTTTGCAAATGTTATGAAAATATTCATAAACCTCTTCATTATTACATTTTCCTGAAAAGGCAATCAGAAATTTCTTCTTCGAAGTTTCTGTTACTATTATACTGTGGACAGTAGCCCTTGTTGGCACACAAAAGTTTCAAAAACATTTCTCTTCCAAATTTTTGACTGTAAAATTTTGCCGTATTATTAGATATCGACAACGCAAAAATGCATAAGATATTTGTTTAAAAAATTTCTGAATTAATAGCCAACGAATACTATTTAATACCTTCCTCGGTCAAAGTTTTGAGATGAAAAATTATCAAAAAATTTTCCAGATTTTCTCATACCACTGAAGACTTAATTTGTTTTTTTTTTTTGTACGCTTTGGAGACTTTAAGATATTAAATTAAGATAGAAATATCTGCATTGTTGGTATTACCTAAGGGCTGAAAGTTTGAATCTAAGGACAGAGCTCATAGCATATGACAAAGATTTGAAATTGGCAGCTAAAGCTGTTTATATGATTGTCATATGGGCGACAACGCCTGTTAATATTGCTTTTGACAACGTTGTCAGATTAAATTAGCCTGGCTAAAGTGAATCTTTTTAAAAACCATATGAACAAAACTTTATTATTCTTCTTGGAATCAGTAATTGACTGTCCTTTCAGCAATAACAGATTAAAGTGTATTGATGTAAATGCAAAATAAAATAAAATTTTAAAATTGTTACAACTTCTTTAGATATTTTAAATTAATATTTTACCTTTTCATATTTCTTTGCCATTAAAGGTAAAAGTGGCCATTTTATCAAGTTTTTTTTAATTACAATACTTTTAAATTTTAGTTCCATACGATTTGGTGTTTGATTTGTACAACCATAACCTATTTTTCGTTAATATTTCTTTCTTTCTTTCATCTTAATTTCATATTAAAATTGCCAACCATTTATTCAAACAAAATACCACCGACTTGCAATGTTTTGTTCTTTGTATTGCTTTTAAAAACTTTTACTTCTAATTTTCTATAATTTAATATAATTTTTTTTTTTAACTTTTATTATTTTTTAATTACATTATAGTAAATTAAGTTGCCATTTTAAAGACAACTAAATGTTCCTGTCTATAACTTTCTCTGAATAATAGTAATAAAAATAATTAAAAAAAAGTTATAAAAATAAGTTCTTAATTAATAGGAAAAAAAAATATTAATAAGCAAGAATACAATATAAATTTAATAATTAATAAATAAATAAAAAAATGATGTGATGTCTTATTAGAATTAAATAAAGCATTTTATATTAAAAAAACAAAAAACAAAAAAAAAATAATTATTAAAGTTATAAAATTAAATTAAATACTTTTAAACTTTTTGTAAATATTAGTTTAGAATAAAAAAATCAAACTTAATAAAACTAATAATAATTTTATTAATAATAGAAATATATAAACAAAAAAATATTTAATTAAAATATTTAATAAAAACAAAACTTAAGCGATAAATCAATGCAAAAAATATGAATAAAATTAAAAAAAAAATACAAAATACAAGATAATCAATTAAAAATTTTTAACACAAAAAATAGTTACAGAAAATAGGTAATTAAGCGGAAAAGTGTTTATTTAGGCCAACTAAACAATACCTTAACGAAATTTTCTTTATACAATTTTCATTTTTCTCGGCATTTAAAGTGGCACATTAACAAGGTATACGATTTCTTAAAAGGTGCCTATATACCAACTTCTTTTTAAGTCCATGCAATTGTGGTTTAGTGTTTCAAAATTTATCATGATTCATCAAAATTCTGTGGTGCCATCCTTTATAGGAGCCCATTGTGGATTATAGAATTAAAAATTTTTCCGAACTTTTTCCAAAGTTTTTTATGAAAGAAAACCAAAAAAAAAAAGAAGAATGGAATTTAAAACCTCGTTACTGTGATACTCTTTCAGCTCAATGGTACAATTCCTGGACTGGTCTGGTCTTGATAGCTGCTATGGTATGACGCATACTACATTTAAAAATGTCAAAATATGGGTTTATTAGCGCAAATTTTAAATAAGGCTTAAATCCTTAGCAAAAATTTGTAGCACATCTATTCTGAAAATTAATTTTGCACAGAAATTCCATTCCTTGTCCATGTCCCAGTAGAATTTTATGAGTATTCAGCTTCAGAACTGTGGGTCAAAATACAGTTAAATGGTATTGGTGAACTCACTCAAAGTATTATATCGCGATCTCCTCGATTTTCTCTACTATTCTAGAATTTTATTTAACGACAGATATTTACGCTTAGTTTCGTATAGACCATGTATATGCCATTATTTTCCTATTAACTTCAGAACGAGGTTTTGAATCACAAAGGATAACTTCCTAAACAGTACTTGATACGCATACAGGTGTTTTCTTCTGAAATAGCTGTATACGTTCACTACAAAATGTATATATGGGGCTTAAAGCAACCCCTATTTAAGTATTCTTTGTATCCAGAAAACCCTTTTAGGCGATCGGTCAAATGACCTCTTTCTTGCATGACTATGATATATCCGACCTATCTTATCCACTTCTATTCGTTACATTCGCTTCTACACAGCATTTTGACACACTGCGTGTGTTTATCTCATCTGCTATGATTTTATTGAAATTTTATTGAAAAGTTCGGATCATAAGGAAAAACTTTCCAAATTGTCTACTCTTCCATCTGATGGTTGATACGGTTTTGTATGTCTTTTCAAAATTTCTATGCATTTTCGAATACCAGATGTTTAGCTACTGACTAAAGAGTTGAAATCTTTAACATTTCAAACCGTTCTTAGCGCTCTCTCTGGATGGCAATTACTGCCTGGATTTTAGCTCATGATTTTCTTACTACATGCACTAAGTATCTGCTCCTAAAAATGTTTGATTTTAATTATTAAAGTGCTATGAGATGGCGATCAAATGTGCTGATAACAATTTTACCGCGTTGCCTTACAACGCCTCTTCCAATCATGGTGCTCTGACGAACTGCAGAACGAGGTTTTGAATCCCAAAGGATAACTTCCTAAATAGTACATAGTTGTATAGGTGCACCACAGAATCTATAAATGGGACTTTAAGTATCCCTTGTATCCACAATACCTTCTTAGGCGATCGCTTAAGACCGAAAATACTCAAATCTCCTTCCACTATAATTACCCAGCAAAAATTTACATTAGCTAGACCCGTTTTTGAAGTCGCCGTGGTCTAGTAGGTGTTGGCTTATTAGACGAAAAGCCAGGGTTCGAGCCCCAGGCCAGACATCAAGACAAAATACTAAAAGTATTTCTTCGGCGACTTCCTCTCAGCAGATTTCTGGCAAAAACTCTGAGAGTAAATAAAATTGTCATGAAAAAGTTTCTCAAAAATCTGTCGTTCGGAGTCGACTTTAAACTGTAGGTCCCACCACTCATGTATAAAAATTAACACACACAACATAAGTGGTGTGAGAAACTAGGACGTTGTACAATGGGGTCAATTCGAACTGCGGAAACTGTACTTTTCTTAATTGACAAGCACACGTCCTCTAACCTAACCTACCCTAGACCCGTTTGAAGGGAAAAAGTCTCCGCTTCTGCTTATCTTTTCTTTCGACACATGGTACATATTTCCAACTCTACTATACAATGATTCTGTCTTCATCAGTTGTGTGGAGGCTTCTATTCTGATAAGCTTTTCTCATGTATTAAACTGAAATAAAATAAAAAATATCGTTTAAATAAATTTATATTATTCGTTATGAAAAGTGTCAAAGATATGACTCTAAATACTTTGAGCAATTATGTCAGCGTAGGTCATAGAAGGCTAAACAACCATAACTGAGAATACTGCCGGTTTTTAAGCAGATAATTGATAAATTAAATTGAATTGAATTTTTTTTATTCGTTATGTTACATTTTAATTCATTTTTAAAATCTGTATATATTTATTATTATTTTTCATTAGTGTGTTTATATTAAAGCATAATCAGCTTCAAATAATTATAAAATAAAAATAACAAAAAAATTCATTGTAATATATTATTATAAAAACTATTAAAATAAAAACAAAAAAAAATCGAAAAAACTATATCATTAGATTTACTATAACTACGATACGCATAAAATAATATACAAGAGTATATACTATAAATATATACATACATATAATAAATAGTAATAATAATAGTACTAATATTATTAACTAAAATTAGTAGTAATAAATATAATAACTGAAGAAGAAAAAAAACACTGACTAGTTTAATCGCATTACAATTTATGCAAAGTGTCACTGTATTTGGAGGGGATATCCATCTCTGCATCTCTGTATGTTAGAGAGTACACTGGCAATTATTATTAAATGCATATACGAGCAGTTTTAAGTTTTTACAAAATATATTCTAATTAAACAAAAGCTAAAAAATTAAAATAAAACAAATTTAAAATAAATTAATATTTTATAGAATTGTTGTTTCCCTTTTTTTTCTTTTTTTTTTGTAAAACTGTATTGTATTTAAATTGTATCAACAGTATGTGTAATATTATTGATAAATTATTATTACAATAAAAATATCATAAATTTTGTGTAATACAGCAGCAGTTTTTAGTGATTATTAAATATCGTTTATAAGATTAATTAGTATAAAAATTGAAAAAAAAGATTTAAAAATTTAAAAAAAAAATATTAAATAAAATCAGAAAAAAAAGAACATAAAAATTGAAAATAAAACTAAATGCCATATATATGAGAAAACAAAAAAAAAAATAATAAAATTATAATGCAAATGTGTTTTTAATTGTTAAAGTAATTAAGAAGGTGTTGGTATTGATTAAATCAAATATGATTGGGTTACAGCAATTTTTAACAGATTTTTTTTGATTGGAAAATAATGGGTCCGCCAAATAACTTTTTTTTTGAAAATGCTTTAAAAAAAACTACTGAATATTTTCTCAAATTTCTTTTTTTATTTGAAAGTACAATCCTTCCGGTTGGAAGAATATGGAAAATAATTTCATTCAAATGGCTGCCTCGGCTGGCCATGCAGTAGCCTACACCAGAAAATGCCGATTTTGGCAAAAAAAAATCATCTTTTCAGATGATGCTCATTTTGATCTTGGCGGATACGTAAACAAGCAAAATTGTCGCATTTGGAGCACAGAAAACCCACACGCATACATTGAAAAGCCGACGCACCCAAATCGAGTCACTGTTTGGTGCGGATTTTGGTCCAGAGGCATAATTGGGCCATTTTTCTTCGAAAATGAGCAAGGAGGGGCCATTACAGTCAATGGCGATCGTTATCGGGCCATGTTGAACGAATTTTTGTTCACAAAAATTAAAGATGAGGATATTGGCAACATTTGGTTTCAATAGGACGGCGCTACGTGCCACACAGCCGAAGCTACACTCGATGTTTTGCGACCTGTTTTTGAAGATCGCATTATATACCTCAGAGCTGATGTCGTTCGGCTACCTCGGAGCTGCGATTTGACACCGTTGGGCTATTATTTGTGGGGTGCCGTCAAAGATAAGTGTTACGCCAACAAGCCGGAGACAATTGACGCTTTAAAGGACAATATTCGTGAAACCATTGGTGAAATACAGCTGCACACAATCGATAATGTGCTTAAAAATTGGACCGATCGTGTAGGCTACTGCATGGCCAGCCGAGGCAGCCATGTGAAAGAAATTATTTTTTATTATTAACCGGAAGGATTGCACTTTCAAATAAAAAAAGAAATTTGAGAAAATATTCATTAGTTTTTTTTTTAAAGCATTTTCAAAAAAAAAAGTTATTTGGCGGATCCTTTACTATACATTTAAGGCCAAGGGTAGATGGAATTTTTCCAACTTATTGGTTAAAAAATAAAAATAGAATGGCTTGCCAAAATATATTAGGCTTGTGACAACAGTTACGATTAAAGTTACCATCCTTTCGTCTGCTGACTGTATTAAGGATTATTATTGAAGTCGCCATAGTCTAGTAGGTAGTAAGGTCACGGTTCAAATCCCAGGTCAGACATCAAAACGAATTATAAAAAAATAGTTCTTCGCCGACTACCTGTCAGCAGATTTCTGGTAAAAACTCTGAAAGTAAATAAAATTGCCAATTTCTCAAAAATCTGTCGTTCGGAGTCGACTTTAAACTGAAGGTCCTGCTACTCATGTATAAAATTAACGCACACAACATGAGTGGTATGAGAAGCTAGGTCCATAATACTGACTGAAGGGTTGTAATGAATATGTATGTAAAAAAGTTTATAGACATGCGGTGGTTATACTTGTATGGATTACTGAATGCGGCACATTTTGGACAGGATATAGCAATACTATCTGACAGTCAAGCCTCTATCCGAGAACTCGACTTGTACGACGTTAATTCAAGAATAGAATGGGACTGTTTGGGAAGTTGTTACAGCCTGGCTCGGATAATGGTATCACTTACTGGGGTAACTTAGGTTCCCTAGTTTGCGAAAAGGAAATCTTTCACCCTGATGCCAGAACCTTTCTACGAAGTGGAAAGGTATGTTGAAAAACGTACATTCAGTGCAAGGTAAGATGAAAAGAGGCAAAACTCTCTCAGCAGATAATGTAAACGTTTCCAAGATAATCTAGGGGTAGCCTGAGTGGAGTAACAAGCCTTTTTACCTGTCGTAGTTCACTCGTAGGACATTTTACAGAATAAGGATCACCTCAGACGTAATATGCACATTCTGTGATCAGGAGAATGAACTTTCAGATACTTGGAACATGTGCGGTGTTAATGCACCTCAGGAGTAAACATCTGGGTGCGTACCAAGTACCGAAATATATACTGGGGTTTGTTAGCGCAACAGGATTGTGAGAGTTATTATAGGGCTACCCTATATAAATAAGTACTCCTACCTTCAGGGGCAAACAAATGGTCCCTCGCAGTGTGGCCCCTCTTACGTAAGAATAAGATAAAAAGAAGAGATGAGTGCAATAAAATCACTTTTAAAGAAATCAACCAGTCCTGCCATTTTCAAAAGAAAAGGAGAGATTATTTTCTATAAGTCTAGCCAAAATACATTTTAAGAACTTCATAGCGACCATATGACCCAAAGGCTTAGGAATATCAACGGCTTCGACGAAGAAAAGCAGATCACATTGCCCGGCTACCAAATTGGAACGAATTTAGGAATTTCAATATTCTTCGACAGAACTTTTCTAGCCAGAGCAGCCAGGAATAATAGGCTCATGGCACACTAAGTTCAATGTCATTACAACGTTACCTTTGATGGAATCCTACTATTGCTGGCTATACTGATTCTGGGTTGTTGAGTAATTTCTTAGGGCGATGTATACAGCAGACTACAAAAGACTGACCATAAGAATGTTCAATTGTAACGGCAATTCCTTTAGTATTAAACATAATTCTTTGATATCAACTCCTGGAACAGATTTTTTTTAGTTTCGATATATGTAAAGTTATGGTATGACTTCCTTCCACCAACCCTTTACAATAATTACGCTCCTGTAATTTCACAAGCATATGTTTTAAAGTACATGCCTACATCCGATATACTATTTGCGATACAAACACACAGTACCGTCATTAATACAAGCTTTCGTGTTTTTATTTTGTTTTTCCTTTTTATTCTTTACATCTCTTTAACGAACATAATTGTGAATGCGCTATTTCCGTCGATTCATTGAAAAATATACAGGAATTTGCTTTCTTTCTCTTTTTTTAATTTTTTCTTTTTTTGTTGCATTTTAATATGAAAAATTCGGTATAAAATTTATGTTCATTGTTGGCATACAATGGAAATTCGCGAAAATTAAAATAAGCATCACTACTCCAGTGTAGACGAATTGTGTGTGCAAAATTTGATGAGAAGGTGGCAATGTTTGCAAATGGAAAATTGTAAAATTACTTGGTATAAGTCGATCAAGCTAGACGCTGTCTTAGTGTGCAGGATGATGACATTTTTGGAAAAATCCTCTGCCCAGACTTAGTCTTAGAGAAAGGATTCGCTTTTATTTTTTTTCTGGAAAGTGTTGTAGATGACCCTATATAGGGGCAACATTCTGTTATTAATGTCGTATACATGCCAGGGTACGGTACAAAATTTAAAATAAAATTATAAAATACAAAAAAAGAAAGAAAGAAAAATAAAACTGCAGTCAACTGCATTTTTTTTCGACGGTTTAACATGAACATTTCGAGGGCTGTTGCATGTTTTTCACAAAATGTTCAAATGGCTGCTAGAATTATATGAAAATGAGTGTGTGCTTAACGAAAACATAGACGCCGTTTGTACAAACAGACATGTATATATTTTTATATTGAGTGCGTTATTTTTGTGTTTTTATTGCCTCCAAGAAAAAAAATAAATGTTTACGTTGATATAAATGCAGCTTCATGTATGCTCTGTCCAGTGAACACTTAACGCACTTTGCTACCCTACGTTATTAATCATGTGACATGGTGACATTTTGCTCGAGATCGTTATATAAATACTGGATGGTCAATTGATGAAAACGTCGACAACTTACAAAAACCATCGAATGCAACCATCTTGTAAACACTGCTTCGACTGACTAGAAGCCTTTGCTGTCTAGTACGTCCTGCCCAAACAGTGAAAAGATTGAATGTCTTGAAATTGTTTTTGTCTAATCTTACATCACATATAACTGCTTCGCCTTCTGTGGCCATATGACATCAAATCTATGATTAATAAAACAAATATTGTCGGCTTAGTTTAAACCTTCTAGGTGTCTATTTAAGTGCCAAGATATACCTATGCATTGATGTGACTTTTGCCATGTTACTGTCAATAGCTACATACATACATAAATAATTGGTCATTACAACCCTTCAGTCAGGATTACGACCTATGTAGCTTCTCACAGCACTCATGTTGTGTATGTTAATTTTATAAATGAGTGGCGGGACCTACAGTTTAAAGTTGATTCCGATCTACAGATTTTCGAGTAACTTCTTATGGCAATTTTCATGGCAAATTTCTCAGAGTTTTTACCACAAAACTGCTCAAAGGCAGTCGCCGAAGAAATATTTTTTCTTATTTCGCTTTGTTGAAGATGTCTGATCTGACGTCTGAACCGTGGCCCCATGTCTAATGAGCCAACACTATACCTACTACACTACGGCGACTTCAGTAACTAGTAACAGTACATTAAGTAACTCATGAGATGGAGAGCATTTCTCATGCACCCACCTTGAAGGTATTCTCATCCAAAATGCTGTAACCGTTGGTATCGTTCCATCATAATAAATGAAAAAATCTTGATAGTCCTGTGCGGCGGAGTGCATTCCAGATTACCGTGTAACATATTGTGTCCTTCAAGCATATCTGAATTGGTACCTACAACCCTTTAGTCAGGGTTGCAACATAGCTTCATACATTTCACATGTTGTGTTTGTTGATTTTATCCATGAGTAGCGGGGCCTACAGTTCACAGTCGATTACGAACGACAGATTTTTGAGAAACTTTTGATGGTAATTTTATTTTATTTACTCACAGAAGAGTGCTGAGAGGATAGGTTTGGTTAGGTCGTAGTGGTAGCTCTGATATCAAAGACCTCACTTGAGCACGCATAGCGGCCCGTTGTGATGCCACAAGTGAACGCAGCCTCTGTACTGACCAAGTTCCACCAAAATCAGGGAAGAGAAGGAAGTTGGTCAGTGCAGGGGCTGCTCATCAAAGCACGACTACCCCACACTGGAAAACCAGCCAGAAAGTTTGATGAACGAAGCTATATCCTTGACATTAATAGATAATATATCTGTCAAGCTGTGCTGAGAGTAAGTCGCTGGAGAAATATTCTTTCGTATTTTGTTTTGTTCGAGATTGAGTTGGGGTTTGAACTGAAGCCTTATGTCTTATAAGCCAATATGCTTCTTACTACACCATGGCTGCTTAAAATCAAAAACAAACAAACAAAAAAACATAATGTTTGTTCGAGATGTTTAAGCTGGAGTTTGAATTCATGAGTAAGCGTGGGTACGTTGATGGTTTCTGTAGGGTATTATATGTATCAGATTCCCCTCCAAATTATTTTTAAAATCATTTATTAGGTTAACATTCACTGACTAACGACCAGCCCTTAATTACTTCCTTTAGCCCAAACGAATTTGTCATTCAGTTTGCCTAAAGCCATAGTGTGCTGTTATGGACTCGTTTACGTTATAAATTACAAAATTGCGGTTCGACTTGTATGTTTTACATGCACCATCAATTAATGCAATTTAATTAAAAATTTTTTTCCTCAATTTATAACAAAACAGAAGATGAAAAAATCAAGTGAGGTGAGATTTTTCGGTGGCCTTCAATGAATTCAAAGCTATGGCTCGACGGTAATGAAATTTCAAAAAGTATATGACGTGCAAATTTGCCTTCAAACGTAACAAGGCAAATGCGAAAAACAATAAATATTTAAACGTAGAATAAATCTATAAAATGCAACTCATTTGTTGTACTAATTACAGCATATTGTTAACATTTTTGGGTTTCAAACACCATGGCTACGATAGCAACAACTCCTGTGTAAACTTTAACAAGCCAGAAAAAAAAAAATGAAAGTGTCTGTGGCGTTCTTGACTAAAAATTTTTATCAGCAAAATTATTTTAAAGTATCTTGTGGAAAAAGAAGATAAGCAAGACAGATTACAGCTGTGAGTGAAAGTTTAAAAGTTAAATCACATTTTTACTGGGTGTCAACTTGATAGTTAAGATTATTGCCTTGCAGAACCATATTATTTCCTTTGAGTCATTTAAGGTGACATTATCGTTATCATAATGACTTGAAAAACAAAATTATTTTTCTTCGATTATGTCCTTTTCTTTGTTATCCTTAATGATACTAAAAGGCAGCGGATATGATTTGCTTTAATATTGTTTAACAGGAAAATAACAGGAAAATATGCTTTTTTTTTTGTTTTTGTTGCCCACAAAGTATAACAAAATTACCACCAAATTGGAAACATCCTTAAGGGAAAATATTTGTTCTTTAAAAAATTTTTCGTTTTATGTTTCTTTATCTTTATTCATTGAAAATCATTCAATTGTATTGTGTTTTGTGTGCCAGGGCCAGAAGCAGCTACAAAGTTTGGATAGAAGAACAAGTACACATAAATTGAAGTATAAAAAATCTATTCACCCCCGGACCTATATTTAGAATTTAAGAGAACTTTCTAATCCAGTTTTTGACTCCTCTCGTAAATAAATATGTGTGTCTGGCATCAATGTTGACTTAAATATTGGCTTCAAGAGTTTCTGGTTTGTTGTCATAAGCCAACGACTTAACAAAGCCCCATAAAAAGTAATCTTACTTAACTTACTTTATTTAAAAATTATTCTCGTCTAGAATGCTGTAATCGCTGTAATCTACATTATCGTTCTATCTTAATAAATGCTGAGTCGTTCTCGCCGTAGTATAGTAAGTAGTGTGTTGGCTTATTAGACGCAACGCCAGGGTTCGTACGCCAGGCCAGACATAAAAAAAAATACAAAAAGTATTTCTTCGGCGACTTCCTCTCAGCAGATTTCTGGCAAAAACTCTGAGAATAAATAGAATTGCCATGAAAAAGTTTCTCAAAAATCTGTCGTTCGGAGTCGACTTTAAACTGTAGGTCCCACGACTCATGTATAAAATTAACACACACAACATAAGTGGTGTGAGAAGCTAGCACGTAATCCTGACTGAAGGGTTGTAATGATCAATTATGTTATGTATGTATGTTTTTCTAGGTACACTCCCTCCATTGTGTCCCTCAAGGTCTTGTTTATCTTAATTGGTCATTACCAGCCTTTAGCCTGACCCACCCATTTATGCTGTGTGTTTTAATTTTATACACGAACGGCGGGACCTACAGCTTAATGTCGACTCCGGGCCACAGATTTTTGGGAAAAGTTAACACGACAAGTTTGGTTACACCAAAAACAGCGAAAATATACGGTACACAGCAAAAGTTTTAGTACTCCAATATATTTTGACAGAAAACGTCCCCACATGCTTAATACTCTTGCATAAAGTCCCGATATAATTTCAAGAGAGTTTGAAAGAACGGTTACATAATCGCTAAACCTCGACCAAAAGTCAACCGAAAAACATGCCTATGCCTATTCAATTACAAATGGGTTAAATAGAGCGCTTGACCTTAAGGGATATTCTACTAAATACAAGGAATAACATTTTCATATATTAGGCCTTTGAATTTTAAATTTACTCAGGGTTCTCCTTGGGAGTACCCATGGAGTCATCTGAAACTTTTCCTTATTTTTCTCTTGTTTTATGAAACACATAAAAAATTGTTTGTTTTATAATAAAAAAAAATTATAAAAATAAAAATAAAATAAACTATAAATTTTTATATATACTTTTGGCTAAAATTCATGAAATTGCCATACTAAGACTTTTGCTGTCCACTGTATTATGTTTTAATATTTCGTCTTTGTTCGAGCCAAGGGTTGAACCACCGGTTCTCGTCAAATATGCAAACACACTACCTACTATAATGCGGCGACTTCTAAATCAAAAGTCGTTATTCGCACTAACGTGGGAACCAGTGAACAGGACCACTTTTAGAAGGAACGTTGTCACCAAATTGATTTTGCAGAAAATCTTTGGCACTTTGCTTGGCACCGTTTTCTTGGAACCAAATATTGGTGGTTTTTGGAAATAAAAATAAAGTCAGCGCAGCTTTTTTACTCTCACCAATCGCTGTAACAGCAGGCTTTTTCTCATTTTGAAAGGAATAAGAATTGATAAAGGTACCATAGTCTAGTAGGTCGAGTGTTGGCTTAATAGACGTGAGACCAAGGTTTAAAACCCAGCTCAGGCATCTCGAACAAAACGAAAAAGTCGACTTCCTCTCAGCCATCGCTTTGGAAAAACTAAATGAAACTGCCAAGAAGATTCTCAAACATATATTTCGGAAATCGCCGTAGTCTTATGGGTAGTGTGTTGGCTTATTAGACGCCCCAGGCCAGGCATCAAAACAAAATACAAAATGTTCTGTTCTATTTCTGGCAAAAACTCTGAGAGTAATTAGCCGACTTCTAGTGGTCGCTGAAACATAAAAACGGCAAATTTTCCAACAAATAAGTAAGGTTGACAAACTAACGAATTTGCTAAAAAGGACATGTTTTAAGAGACCTTTATTTGACCTTTGTCTGGGAAAAAATTCCAATAGATTCGTTGAATAAAATACAAGTGCGATTTGTTTTTCTTCAAGGCGACGTTATGCAAAACATTTTCATACATATTCAATGTGGCGAGTATACTCGTTATGAGCAATTAAAGTGTTAAGATGAATTCCTTAACTATTTTACTGATTTTTAAATTGTGTTAATGGAACTTTTACTCAACTTTTTTATGTTAAATAAAAACTTCAAGAAGTCAAAATCAATCACAATAAATATTTTAATATTCTTGAGATTGAGTTTTAATTGTTTTACATTCAAAAGATTAACATTAAATATACATAAATATTTTAATGTTATTGTAACTGTTTTTTTTAATTGTTTTACATTAAAGATTATATATGCATATACATTTGTTTACAAATGCATTGGCTGCTTGCTGTCACTTTGTTTTTTCCATATCTGATCAATCGTTTACAGAAAAAGTAGTTTTTTTATTATTTCAAATCAATTTTGTATTCTTGAGTTTTTCTTCATTCATTTGTTTCATGCATGAATAATAAAAATTTGTTTCATCCTTTCTCAGCTTAATGGTTTCTACTTGTCACCAAATTATATACCAAATTTATACACTTTTTAAGCAAAAAAGCATGTGAATTATATGTCATCTGTAACAGATGGAAAATGAATAAAGTCATCGTAGTATAGTAGGTAGTGGTGTTGGCTTATTAGACGTAAGGTCACGGTTCAAACACCAGGTCAGACATCAAAACGAAAATATGAAAAAAAATTGCTTCGGTGACTTCCTCTCAGCAGATTTCTGGCAAAAACTCTGAGAGTAAATAAAATTGCCATGAAAAGTTTCTCAAAAAATCTGTTGTCGGAGTCGACTTTAAACTGTAGGTCTAGCCACTCCTTTATAAAATTAAAACACGCAACATAAGTGGTATGAGAAACTGAATCCATAATCCTGACTGAAGAGTTGTAATGAACAATTATGTATGTATATGCATGTATATTTTGGACCTGACGTATGTCAAACCACTTAAGAATAAATTTCCCACATACAACTTGAGTGGTGTAAGAAGCTAGGTTTTAATTCTGGCTGAAGGCTTAGCAATAGCCAATTATGTAAGTAAGAGAAAATGGTTATCCTACACTAATCAAACATTCACATTAATTTTGCTAAAGTCACGCAATTTATTTAATGGTACTTCGTTGTTCAAGTGTCCACTCATATGTACGAAGAAGTGGGCCGAGTTATAAAATCACAATTTATAAGAAACTACACTTTATTCATTCATTATCCTCCTCAGATTCAAATCAAAAGTATAAAAAAATAAAAAATCGTATAAAAAACTTTTTTTTTTTTGTTTATTTGATTTTGTTTTTATTAACAATTGAAAAATCACTTCAATATCCTTTATTTGTCATGGTATTGCTTGTTGTTTTCCTTTTTTTTCATTTTTTTTATTTTTCTTGTTGAGTTTTCTTATCTTTTGAAGTAAATGAATGCGTTTTAGTATGTCTGCCTCAATTTCCATGTACAATGAAGCACGTTAAGGGAAATGAATGATTTCCGTCAAACGGAAATGAGATGTAATAATGAATTACATTAGCACCAACCAACTTGAATAAAGAAGAAGCAAACGCAAGTCCTTATTCTTGTTCTTATACTCACTCAATACAATACAAAAGGAAAAAAGTAAAATTAATCCTGAAACAAGTTGAATGTGAATGTTGTTGAATGACTGTTAATAAATTATCAGAAATAAAATAATCGCCTTTTGATAGAGATGATTTAGCAAAGGCGATTAATAAGCATGTATTTAAGTGTTGGGCAGGGAAGTATGATTAAGTATTGTAATTTAAATGAAAAAAGTTTTGGTCAACTCTTTAAGATTGAAAGAAATTTTATAAATGAACCTCAAATATGCTTCCCACGGAGGAAAAACTAATTTTAAAAACACAATAGCCATGTTTTTCTTATAACTAAATGGAGTTCATACCTGAGGTCTGCAAAGAGTATTCAAAACGATGGGTAGATTCGAATCATACTCATAATTTCTGATACTTCTACGCATTAATAATTATTTTAATGTCATACTCATACTACTCATATTCAAAGTTTGTAATACTCATGGTACTCATACTTAACAATACGCATGATGTTATGGATTTCGACTCTCCATGACTCATCGTATACACGAATCACAAAATAAGTATGATTAGCGTACGAACACTACAATACTCACTTGCTGTCTTTGTCTTTTTTGTTTATGTGTCTTTCTTCTCTCTTTGCAAATGCAACAACAACTAACACTGTAAATTTTGACGAATGTTTCGAATCACTCGAATCATTTATGAGTATTACAAGTATTTTTCTAAATTTATGAATCTGAATGAGTAGGCATATGAATCAAACATAAATCGAATGTTCTGAGTTTGATTTCAACGTTGTACTCATACTCATTGCAAATTGTACTGAGTACGAATGAATCAGAGTATTTGTATTTCAATACTGTTGACTCACTCGTACTCAAATGTCGTGTTGCTGATTTCTGGTTGATACCCTTATCAAGAGCAACAATGATTCGATTTTTGAAAACAAACATTTATTTGGCATAACAATATGACAATATATTTCCAGGAGAGTGACACACAAAATTTTCAATAGAATCCGACTTCCCTACTTTACTGCAAATCCGGCAGAAAGGAACAAACATACGTGAAATATGTAGGCAAACGCCTACTTATTGCGGTATTTATGTAGACTAATTTTTTTTTTTGGTTTCATATTCCACTTTTTCAACAACATTTGCACATACGCTTAAGATTTCCTTCCCAGGTTCAGAATCCATTTCGTTTTAAAATGATCCGATCTGGGCCAGATTTTGCAATTTCTCCTGAGTATATGCCTTTGCACACCAGGAGAGAGATACAATAAATTTTCAGTATAATCCAACTTCCCTACTTTACAACGAATCCTGCAGAAAGATGGAGTGCTGCTATGTGGAAAAGGTCCTTGCCCTTAAGATTTTCTTCCCAATTTCAGTACCTATATATACATATGTATGTACATACATAACATAATTGGTCATTACAACCCTTTAGTCAGTATTATGATCTAGTTTGTTACACCACTGTTGTGTGTGTTAATTTTATACATGAGTGGCGTTACCCACAGTCTAAAGTCGACCCCGAACAACAAACTTTTCATGGCAATTCTATTTTACTAAAGGGTCCGCCAAATAACTTTTTTTTTTTGAAAATGCTTTAAAGAAAAAACAAATTTCTTTTTTTATTTGAAAGTACAATCCTTCCGGTTAATAATGGAAAATAATTTCATTCAAACGGCTGACTCGGCTGGCCATGCAATAGCCTACGCCAGAAGATGCCGATTTTGGCAAAAAAATCATTCAGATGAAACTCATTTTGATCTTGGCGGGCATGTAAACAAGCAAAATTGTCGCATTTGGGTCACAGAAAACTCACACGCATAAATTAAAAAGCCGACGCACCCAAAACGAGTAACTGTTTGGTGCGGATTTTGGTCCAGAGGCATAATTGGGCCATTTTTCTTCGAAAATGAGCAAGGAGTGGCCGTTACAGTCAATGGCGATCGTTATCGGGCCATATTGAACGAATTTTTGTTTACAAAAATTGAAGAGGAGGATATTGGCAACATTTGGTTTCAACAGGACGGCGCTACGTGCTACACAGCCGAAGCTACACTCGATGTTTTGCGCCCTGTTTCTGAAGAGCTGATGTCGTTTGACCACCTCGGAACTGCGATTTGACACCGTTGGACTATTATTTGTGAGGTGCCGTCAAAGATAAGTGTTACGCCGACATGCCAGAGACAATTGACGCTTTAAAGGACAATATTCGTGAAGCCATTGGTGAAATAGAGCTGCTGTAATGTGTTTAAAAATTGGACCGATCGTGTAGGCTACTGCATGGCCAGCCGAGGCAGCCATTTGAATGAAATTATTTTCCATTATTAACCGGAAGGATTGTACTTTCAAATAAAAAAAGGAAATTTGAGAAAATATTCAGTAGTTTTTTTTTAAACTTTTTTATTAAAAAAAAAAGTTATTTGGCGGGCCCTTTATGAGAGTTTTTGCCAGAAATTTATTGAGAGGCAGTTGCCGAAAAAATATTTTTTTTATTTCGTTTTGTTGGACATGTCTGACCTGGGATTTGCCTAACGTCTAATAAGCCAACACTCTGCCTACTAGACTACGGTGGCATCAAAATGGTTTTTCGAAACAACATATGAAAATACTGCATTCCAGGCTGAAAAAGCATAGAGATTCTGCAATGCCTTTTGTTTAGTTGTTTGAGTACATTTGGGCTTCGAATATATTCGGAGCAGCGTTCGATGAAATAACCAAGCAACCTAAGTATTGATATCGTTTACCTTGAATGTTGATTTACGACTTGATTTAATGGTGCTTGATATACAGTTGAACAAATTTTTTGTGGGCCCACTGCTATGGTAGATAAAACCTTAACTTCTGCCTGCCTGATTGAAGTCGACAGCGTATAGTAGATATTCACAATTTGTTGGTCGATCCTTTACGTTATTCATTGCTTCTAAGCATCTGATTACCAGTTAGAATATAGTGCGCCTAGTGTACAATTAAAATGTTGAAAGTGCTTATCGAATCCAAGAGATGTTTGCTCAATTCAATACATATAGAGTGGCAATATGCTAAAAAGTGGATGAAATTTTGAAACCACTTTCTTTATTTTTTTGTTTACTTATTAAATCGTACCACGTACATTCCAAATTAATAAATTTTGACAAACTCCCATAAGCTCTTATGGTAAATTGTCAAACAAAATCATTGTAGTCCATAATAAATTGGCCTCATTAAACCAATCCAATTATAATTTCATATTTGAAAACCATTCTATGGATAAAAATCCACAGAAATCCTCTCCTTTAAATTAAACTTAAGCCCTCACAAAATACAACATAACATATGAAAAAAAACTCCCCACACATATGTACATACATACATATATTGGTACAGAGTTAAGGATTCCCATCTATCAAATGTCAAGCTTAACTATTTGACCATGAAAAACAAGAGAAGGCCATAATGAAAGTTAAATGAAGAAAAACTTTTTAACCACATTGTAGCAGCAGACATGCATCATTTTCCAAAATTGTCTGGTTATACTGTCCACGAATACTCGTATGTTGTATAAGCGTTCATATTTACTTGCTAAAGACTATGGGACTCACATGTAATGTATGTAATTGTATATGCAGGGTATGGTTTCATATAAACTATTGAGAATGGATGGATGTGTTTTCGGTTTTTTTTTTTATTCGCAAAGCAATCTTTTAATACATAGTTTAAGAGTTTTATGCTGCCTCGGGTTATAGCTTTTGTTAATCGCACTTAAACTTGCAACATGAGTAAACAACAGAATCCCCAAAGAGAGGATAAAATATCTTGTGATGTACTCATTTAAGGTAATTTTATTAATTTAATTTGCTACAGCAGCATACAGTGAAGAGCAAAATGAGCAACACAAACAAAAAAAATTTTGAAAGTTTTTAGTTTCTTGCCGAATAATGCATCCATGAACATTTACTGACCCTCCTAGCCTTCGAAGGAAGGTCAAGCAACAACATCCTTGAGAAAAGAATAGAATACAATAAGCAAAGTATCTCATTACTACACCCAATACCCGCTACACTCTCACAGAGGAATGTACTCTGTAGCAAGCAAAAGAAAGAAAAAGGAACAGAAAATCTCCCCCATTTGGAGACCAATATAGCTCTCGAAGTATTAGAAATCCTAGCAGAAAATGAGAATCACTAAATCCATTGAAGAAATATACATACATACATAATTGGCCATTACAACCCTTCAGTCAGGATCACGACCTAGTTTCTCACACCACTTATGTGGTGTCAGTTAATTTTATACATGAGTGGACGGACCTACAGTCTAAAGTCGACTCCGAACGATAGATTTTTGAGAAACTTTTCATTGTAATTTTATTTACTCTCAAAGTTTTCGCCAGAAATCTGCTGGGAGGAAGTCGCCGAAGAAATACTTTTTGCATTTTATTTTGATGCCTGGCCTGGGGTCAAACCCTGGCTTTACGTCTAATAATCCAACACACTACCTACTAGAATACGGCGACTTCAAAGTGTCTCTTTACTACACCCAATACTCGATACACTCTCACAGAAGAATGGTCATTCTTTTCTTATAGTCCTCTGTACCAAGCAAAAGTACTGAAGATTAACAGAAAAAAATAGCTCTCGAAGTATCAGAAATTCTAGCAGAGAATGAATCACTAAGGCCATTGAATAAACAACCGTCACGAATCCTGAGTCTCACTGTTCAGGTGAGAAACACATACTATTTTCAACAAATAGTATACTACTACTAGTATACTACTACTATACCACATACTTATTCTAACCCTTAAGATTTCTTCCACAGATTCAAAAAACATATATACATAACATAACTGGTCATTATAATCCTTCAGTCAGAATTGCAACCTACCTTCTGCCATCACTTCAACCAGGCAGACAGAGGTTGAAGGCCTATGTATCAGAGCAGCAAGCCCACAAATAAACTGCTCAACACTATAGCATGCACCGTTAAATCCTCTCGCCTGTCAACATTTACGGCTAACGACTTGAATACTTAAGTTGCTTAGCGGAACAGGATAGGTTGTAGAATCTCTATACCTTTTCTGTCCAAATCGGATCATTTTAAAACGAAATAGGTTCTAAAACCCCTTTTGCAGTCGTTGCAATCTAGTATGTATTGAGTTGTCTTATTAGACGTAAGGCCACGGTTAAAATCCCAGCTCAGACATCTCTAACAAAACGGAATATGAAAAAAATATTTCTTCCGTGACTTCCACTCAGCAGATTTTGGCAAAGACCCTGAGAGTACAATAGAATTGCCAAGAAAAAGTTTCTCAAAAATCTGTCTTTCGGAGTCGACTTTAAACTCTTGGTCCCACCATTCGTGTATAAAATTAATCCACACAACATAAGTGGTGTGAGAAACTAGGTAGTCATTCTGACTGATGTGCTGTAACAAGCAGTTATATATGTACATATGTATGTACATAGTAGACCCATGAGCTATTTGTCGTGTTTACAAAGTAAATTTCCCTTATGCTTCCATATACGAAACCATAGTGCTTCCCAATGTACATATCAAAAAAGAAAAAATTTCTAATTTTTTGTCTGCCACTACACCGCCACAGTCAAGCATGTGTACAAATAGTTCCAAAGGTGGAGATGGATTGTTATTATAAGACATTTTTGTTGTCTCCCCTTTATAAGATGACATATGATGGTCTAATATCTGAATGACATTATCCTGGCTTAACTTACCCAGACATATGCTTGACGTCGGAGAGAGAGTCGGCGGAGTAAAACTAAAGTTAAATCGAAGTAAGATGCTCAGGGAAAAAAGAAAGACACACACACACAGTTGATACTACTTAAGATGATGTTTGTTGTTGCTTTATAACTACACTTTACTAATTACATCTTAAGCTAGACATACATACAGCAGCCCACATTTAATGCTTAAACAACAACACTATCATACGTACATACGAGTACGTACTATCTAAAGAGCTTAATAGACAGAGAGAAAGGCGAGGGAGGGAAACGGCACCAGTTTGTATATGAATTCCTTCATCCAAGTGAATACAAGGGCGTTAAGGAATTCATATGTAAATGTGTGAATATTGCTATGTGCCATGGAGTCGGTAAACTGTAATAAAACTTCATCTGCTTTGAAGAGATGTTTTATTTACTGTTAGTTTTTGTTTTTATTTTTTAAATAAATACAATTAAAAAATAGAAAATATTGACTGAATGAAGTTAAATATCGAAGTTTAATTAAAATTAGAGCGAGAAAAAAAATAATTCAGTTTTGTTGCATATACCCGTAGATTTAAATTGAATGAAAGGATGTCTTTAAATTTAAGTAAATGAAAGTGTGTGTGAGATACCATTTTTTATACCTTTTAGAGACGTATTAATGGCATTACGCATGGAATTCATATGTCCACCACAACTTTTCTCTTCCAAAATGTTATATTTTCCACTGGCACTGGCTCATAAATCGAACAGAATTTGAGCGATGACATGGGTTTCTTTGGCTTTGAGGACCGCTGTAGTTTGTGGCTTATTCGCATACATCTGTGACTTAACCGTAGATCGAGCTTTGTATCAAAAATGATACCTTTCAATTGTTTAGACTACATAACTTTAATTCAGAATAAGTTAGATGCCTGATATTTTTATAATTCGTTAGTATTGTTATCGCCATTATTTTAAACCAATAAAAAAAAGAAAATTTCAAACAGGGGTTACAAAATTCAAAAACTTCATAATTCTGGCTTATGTAATTTAGAAATATTTTTAAGTTATCAAAGATTTTGTGAAGTTTTATAGTGAATAATACAATATTTATGGTTTTTGAGAAAGAATTGAGAGTTAACGAATTGAACGACGAAAGTGAAAAGGTTGCATTTTCTATTCTTGATATCTTCTTGATATTGATTGAAGTAGTCGTAGTCTAGTATGTAACGTGTTACCTTACTAGACGTCAGACCAAAGTTCAAACCTCAGGTCAGACATTTCCGATTATATATTAATTATATATGTAATATTCCTGCTGCTAAATACTTTGAAGAAGAAGAAAATAGAAGCTCGTCTTATGAACTGAAGAGAGTATTGGCAGCAACAAACCTGACAACAGGATGTTTATCGCCAAAGATGGTACTACTTGGAACAGAACAAACTGCCTTTAGTAGTTTGGGATGAAAAATATTACCAATTTTCATGCAGATTGCTAGCAGCTGTTTCCTGAAATGTGGTAGAGTCTTTCTTACTGCTCTTCTTATATTTATCTCGCGTGGCAGACAAACATTAGAAAAATGTGTTTCGTCCCATGTTTTATTACAGATGATATTTCGGTCAACTACGTACGTATGAGATAACAGAATCATTCGCTTTGATAATGATATATTTACATCTATTAAGCCTTTCCGAAAAATGAGCTGAAAGTCTTGCAGCCTTTAATAATCATGCTTAAAGCCCCTTTTTGAAATTCGAATGAAAACGATTTTTTTTTTCTAAAAATTTAATTTTTTGTTAGAAAATTTTAACCGTTTTCATAAAACTTTTATCACACAACTTGTAGTTTTATGTTAGAAATTATACTGTATAAATAGTTTGATATTAGCTGTCATACTTTCAGAGCAGCCCTTATATCCTTTTTTAAGATTTTTAGAAACTTAATTTTTTGTTCGCCTAAAAGGTAAGAAAATTGAAGAAAATATATTTAAATAATGATCCTTATGTTTTTACAGTCCTTTTTGGTATATTTTCATCTCAAATTAAAGTTTTTAGCAACAGAATTCAAAAACTTTTTAGTTTTATTGTGGAAAATGAAAATTACCTCCAGTGATTTTAATTGAAATTTAATAGTTAATGATGGAATACTTACAGTGATTGTTAGGGAAATTCATTTAAGGATATTTATATAAATCAAGCTTCATAAAGAGATTTACGGAGTAATGCTTGGTATTGAGTTATGTTTTCTTTCCTTTTGTTTTGTTTTATTACCCTTTCAACTCATATTTAATTTTGTCGCTAACTGAATTTGATGGTCGTAATAAATTTCATGGTCCACCGAGGTCGAATCGGCAGTTTTAGATTCAAGTACATGCTACGTGCGTAGCAACTACTTACAGCAGTATTTGGGGAAACCCGTATACGGGACACCAGAGAGGAATCAAAGAGAGAAAATTGTTATTGTTAAATCGATGTTCTATTACAACGGGGAATTTTTTTACTTCACATGACATTGACAACAAATATTTCTAACGAATCACAAGAATGGTTTGTACCATCAGGTTTCAGCCAGCCCTCAAGTGAGAGTGTTACTGATGCGAGTGACAATAAGCTGTCCTATATAAGCAATTGGACACTTATAAATCGCCACAAAGCAGGATGCTAGACGTCAAATTATTACCATTTAGGAAGAAATAAAACCAAGCTGACATGAAGTGCTTGATTTTTATGTAAAAAACCATGCCCAATGTACACATGGTTGGCTGTGGACGTTTACCTTCAGTTCTTGCATTAGTTGAATTTTATGCAGGAGTAGAGAACAATTACGATGCAAAAGTTGCCAAGTTGTAATCTGCGAAAGAAATGGTTCTTCTGAGCAATGAGAAATTGGCGGATTCCCTTGCAAACTTTGACGGACGGCGACCTTGTATTTAATATTATATGATCGTTTACTGAGACATTCTTTCTCGAACATCGTTTCTGTTTATGGGTGATCTTGGTTGATCAGTTAATGAACCAGTCGGTTCGAATTTATGCGTCGCATTGCGAACAGTTCTGCCAATAGGACGATTGTAAAATAGGCGAAGCACGCGGTATGTTGCCCATTATCATACATACATAATTGGTCATTACAACCCTTCAGTCAGGATTACGACCTAGTTTCTCACACCACTTATGTTGTGTGTGTTAATTTAATACATGAGTGGCGGGACCGACAGTTTAAAGTCGACTCCGAACGACAGATTTTTTGAGAAACTTTCATGGCAATTTTTATTTACTCTCAGAGTTTTTGCCAGAAGTCAGCTGAGAGGAAGACGTCGCAGAAATACTTTTTGTATTTTATTTTGATGTCTGGCCTGGAGCTCGAACCCTGGCTTTTCGTCTAATAAGCCAACACACTACCTACTAGACCACGGCGCCTTGCCCATTATCATAAAAAAATTTTATTATTCGCAAGTGTGGTTAAACGCAATAATCGTCCATAGTGCTTCGGTAAAAGCGACTGAATAAATGGGAACTAATTTGACAGCAATAGCTTCAACAAAGTGGCCGTTATCAACTTTCAAAGATAGAAAACGATGTGTATTTTACCCATTGTATTTTAAGAAGCATTACGCCTCTCAGCACATAACTGGCAGCTTTAAGAGTCAACCCTGTTAGTTGGAATGCAAACACTTCTTTAAATCTGTTCGTTGTTCTGTTATCCTTATCCAGCCTTATCTGTAGGCCCCGCCACTCATGTGTAAATTAGTACACACTACATAAGCGTTGAAAGAACCTTGGCCGTAATCCTGACTGAAAGGTTGTAATGACCAATTATGTATGAACGAGTATGTATGTAGTTATCCGTACTGACAAAAAATCTCAAGATTCTTTAGGAAAACATGGGAGAAGGCTTTATAATATATTGCCTGGCCACTGCACCTTTTTTTCGAAAAATTAAAGACTTATTCAACGAATTGTGCCCCTTAAATAGTTTATAATTATAATTTTAATTAAAACTTACTGCACTTACTTTGCATTTGATAATTATGTTGATAGTAATCTCTTCAAACTTAATTATCAATAAATTCTACTTTTCGTTTGTGTGTGTTGTATGTTGTACGTTGCATAAATCCATTCTAAATTACTTGAAAATAAATTGAATTCATGAAAATTCTATGGAGTGTACTGTTCTATTGAATTCTATTGATAATTGACTTGCAAAAACATAAAGTTTATAATATATAAAACAACAACAATAACAACAAAATTATAACACAAATATGCTACAATACAGTTGTAATAACAACAGGCAAATAGCCAAAATTGAAATCAAGTCATAATCATAAAAACTATAACAAGGTTTTATAGTTACAACAACAATAACGATAACACCAACAAACGATAACAACAACATGAGTAATAATAATAAGAAATACAACAAGAGTGAAATTAAACAACAGACAGAAAGAATACAATATTTTACAATATTGGATACAAAAAAAGCAGAGAAGAACAAAAACAAAAATATACTCCAACATTATTAAAATGCCTTCAGGGTAAAGTGATACAAAATCATTTGTAGTCTCCATCAGTTAGTGTAAAAATAACATACAACCACACACAATACAACACAACCTAACATAACATAACATAACGCAAATCGAAAATACAGATATAAATTCATATACACATACATACACTGTAATGTATAGTGTGTGGGAGATGTAATATGTATAGTTTTACATAATCACACAAGGGCACACACACACACATTTACATGTGGTGTTTTAAAGCAACAAGCATTCCAGTATTGAGTTATAAAATTAAATTTCTGTTAAACATTTGCAAATCTTCAAATACATTTAACACACACACACAGAGTGAACTCATAAACACACGCACACATACATAGTCTTACCCATTGACAATCTACTACTCAATTTCAATTGAAAATATGAAGTGCTTATTGTATGTTAATGTATGGCATGTCTATATGTGTGTATGCTTGGTAGACGTAGTAGTAGTAGTAGATTATTTGAAAATTATTTTGCAAAATCAACAATGTGAAAATTGAAAATTTCAAACCATAATAATGCTTACGGTTCAAAAAAAAAGAATGTGTATGTTTGTTTGTAATAATTATTAGGCTGGTGCAACATAATGCAGAAATGCATTGGCACAGTTAGTCACATGTGTTTTACAGATAAGCTTCTAAACAAGTTTGGCTTTCTTTTTGTCACATTTATATGTGAATTATTTTGACAGCTTGAACCAATTCATCCAATTCTAATGAGAGACATTTTACCCTAGAATTTCCATCTAATTATACTTTCCCCTGTAACACTGTCAGCTTCAGATAATTCATAGCAGCCTATACAGGCAGGCTGTGATACTTTCCCGTAAGGAGACTTAAACTTTGGTTATCTCTGCCCCTTTCAAATTACTGGCCGAAGTAAGGACTTTAAATATATAAGTGGACAATTTGATTCAAATTTTCTCGATAGTTAAACGTAGCAATGGCTGCCTTCAAAAAGGTATCAATACAAAGTTTGTATGCAGTTCTACTACTGTATATAAAATATGTAGATATGCAAAATAACCAAACAATGCATCAACTATAAATCCGATGCCTGATTGTTTTTTGACTGCGTTAAAAATAAACATTGACGACGTTTTGAAATAGAATACATTGTATATATTTTGTACAGCGGCATTGTGAAACACGATACTTTGTTCAAACACAAAGCAACTAACATTTTGGAAGGCAGCCTATCTCTACTTAATGTCGGATTTATCATTAAATTTATTAAGCTCTTAGGTCCTAAATCTGAAGCCTCGATGCTTATTGTCAAGACTGGTTCATCATGGCTGGTTATTGAGGTTTAAGGCATCGCATTATGTGAGCTCAAGAGAGACACTACAACTTCCCCTGGTTTATTATTATTTTTTATTGCTCACTGTAGGTGTCATTGTACTACATACATTCATAAATAATTGGTCATTACAATCCTTCAGCCAGGACTCCGACCTAGCTTCTCACCCCACCTATATTGGGTATTTTATGCATGAGTGGCGGAACCTACAGTTTTAAGAAACCTTTCATGGCAATTTATTTTTGCTAGAAATCTGCTGAGAGAAAGTCAACGAAGAAATATTTTATTGTACTGTCCTCCAGAAATACATGGTTTCTTTCTAATATCACCCCCAACTATGTTACCCTAACGAATCCCTGCTGTTCAGTTTTTAAGGTAAGTTCTCTAGCCCTTGAAGTAAGAACATCTGTAGATGCGCTCATGACTTGTAATACTAGCTTTAAAAGTATTCCTATTCGTCACAACTTTTTTTAAAATTTACTATGCTAGATCAGAGAGTTAGTTACTACTCTTTGTCTATTTCCAGGCTGCCAAGTTTAAATTGCCCCAAAAAGGTATCTAGCTAGAACAGAGTCTCGTATGTCTCTAACTTTACTTTCACCATGTACATACATTTCCAGACACCTCCTTCCACGCCACAAGTATATTTTGGCCCTTTAAACAGCGTTGTAGATCCATTTTTGGCAAAATCTTCCACCTAATCATTGATCTAAATTCTCACATAAAATAGTCTCCAGCAAAGGGTAATTCTACTTATTATCCAATTTAGCTACTCTATTCAAAATTCTTCCTTGTAGGTGTGTTCGTATAATGGCCTGACTGTCATCCAGTTCTGCTGCGTCTTGTCTCCGCGTTCAAGATGATTTGAGCACATCTTTTGATGACATAGACTTACGTTTGAAAGATACCTGTGAGTTTCACTATATTGTATTCTGTTGTATTATGAATACATATTATATTCTAGGCCTTAAAACTCGTAATCCTGTTTCACAACCTCTCTTGAATCCATCGATATGTCACGGAATAGTCCCTTTGTTAAGGGATTATGTAGCTTTCATTCAATTATTCAATGATTCAATACAGGGAAAGTTTAAGTGTGTACTAAGAATAGATTTCATGGTTCTGGTCTTCACTATCATGTCCTACCAAATCCATTTTGTCATAAACCGGATACGTTGAGTGTACATTTAAGCTTAAGTTGTTATCGCTGACGTCCAGTATGTACACATAGCCACAGAAGTATACATACGGATAAAAAATTTCAGAAATTTTTTAACCAATCCGTTTTTTTGCAAATATTTATAATTGTCTGACATCTTTCTTCGATTTTAAGACGGTCTTTTGCTTTGGTTCAGAAATTTGTGAAATTTGTAAATCGGATGCATACATTTGTGGGCCTGTGCAGTGCCACAATTCAATTCAATTTCAGAAATTTTTTAACCAATGAAAAAGACCGTCTTAACCTGAAGGAAACTATAAAGATTTTCATCGAAAACGGATTAGTTAAAAAATTGCTGAAATTTTTTATCCGTACGTATAATTTAGTAACTGTATATCTACATATAATTGATCACTACAATCCTTCTGTCCGGTTTACGACCTAGCTTCTCACACTACTTATATAGGTTCAGTTATTTCTTTTATTCAGCAGATTGTGCCTTCACTATTGTACAAAAAATATTAATTCGACATCCGAAAAGCGTCTCTTGATGTTGGTTTTGTCTACACGGCTCACATCCATATGACTAGCTATTGTTGATCGTATAATTATGTTGTTTCTAGCTTTCGCAGGCTTTTGAAAAATTTCGTGAATAACTTGTTAAGTTATCTTTAAAACTGTAATTTGCACTTTGTTTAGAAATTCGACCATTTCAACGACGAAGTTCTCTCACAAAAATTTAAACAACCCTAATATGCATACATACATACACTTTTAAAAAATTCTCACCCCACATCCTACATAAAGACAGACAGGAACAGTCAAGCTGAAGAAAGGTCATCTTTATTACATACATTCACCAAAACCCGAGTTTTAATTGGTCAAAACAATTATGGGAGAGAAAAAAAAGCAAGAACCATAAGGCATTTTATGATTCCTATTATTGAAGTTTTTTCTCCTCTTTTTTTCAATTTTTTTGGTTCACATTGAAGTGAAAGCATGGAATTTGTAGTTTGTTTCTGTGTAATTAAAAGAATACAAATCTATTCTGTTGTTGTTATTATTCTGTAGGTTTTTTTCCTCTTGTTGATGTTTATATGTATTTTATATGATACTAATTAAATGTTATCCTGAGTATCCTTACTTACCATACATATACTAGTATTGTTGTTATTGTTGTTCTCCTCTTTTGTACGCATTTTATTGCAATTGTCCTTTTTTAATGCCATTGTTTGATAAACATTTGATAATTTGAAGGTAGTTTGCCCCAAAAGTTAATATTTACAAGACTTAGAAACGAGGGTAGGAAAAAAGGAGTAGCAAAGAGGATGCAAAGACATAATATGTAATGTTGATATGATGATATTAGAATTAGGATGTGGTTGAAGTCGCCTTGGTCTGGTAGGTAATGTTTAGTTGTGAGTTCTGCTCACTATTTCTGCTCTTCGCGATTCAGCAAACAAAGAAATGTGTATAGTGAAGAGAATATTTCTGCTGTGGCTTGAAGCCTTGTAGATGATGCCGAAATATTGATTAATCGCTGTTCTCGACTTGCTGGCCTTTGTCCTTCATGTACTTGGCGAATTTTAGGTAAGTGTCTTGCTTACATATGTACATACATACATAATTGATTATTACAACCTTTCAGTCCGGATTACGGACCTAGTTCCTCACACCACTTAAGTTGTGGCGGGACCTACAGTTTAAAGTCGACTCCGAACGACAGATTTTTAAGAGAGTTTTGGCAGACATCTGCTGAGAGGAAGTCACCGAAGAAATATTGTTTTTATATTTTGGTTTAAATGCCTGACTTGAGGTTTGAACCGTGGCCTAACGTCTAATAAGCCAGCACACTACCTACTAGGCTAAGGCAACTTCGTTCAAGTGTCTTGGCTTACGTTTCTGTAAAGTTAAGTTTGTCCAGCCATTTGATTAGGGTTTTGGCTGACTGGGTTCACTTTAAACTCGCCATAGATAAGCATTTTTATCAAAGATTGTGTTTAATGATTAAGCTAGTTTCGTCATGACATGAGACCACGGTTTAAACCCCAGGTCAGACATCTCCAACAAACTAAATATGAAAAAATATTTCTTCGGCAACTTCCTCACAGCAGATTTCTGGCAAAAGTTCTGAGAGTAAGTAATATTGTCATGAAAATGTTTCTCAAATGCCAGTCATTCTAATGCCGCCATTCATGTATTAAATTAACACACAACGTAAGTGGTTTGAGAATTTAGACGGTAATCCTTACTAAAGGACTGTCTTCGTATTTAAAGTGAAGGCAATACTATCGAGCTCATCAAATAATCATCATTGAATCCATTATAATCGACTGTTTGGTGCAGTCGCCGTAGTCTAGTAGGTTGTGTTGGCTTTTTAGACGTAAAAGCCAAGGCTCGAGCCCCAGGCCAGACATCAAAACAAAATAGGAAAAGTATTTCTTCGGCGACTTCCTCTCAGCAGATTTCTGTCAAAAACTCTGAGAGTAAATAAAATTGCCATGAAAAGTTTCTCAAAAATCTGTAGTTCCTAGTCGACTTTAAACTGTAGGTCCCACCACTCATGTATACAATTAACACACAACATAAGTGGTGTGAGAATGACCAATTATGTTATGTATGTATGTTTGGTGCAGTTTACAATTGGGCGCTGTCAGCGGTCGTTCGAAATAGGCAAGTCCTTGCCCCACGATTATATCTTGTGTATGCGTTCTGGTACACGACGGCAAGATCGAGAATAAACGTGGGAGAGATAAATTCCATGAGCATTAATGGGTCGAAAAGTCAAGCTTAAATAGCTTGATACTCTTCATTCAGTATTGTAACGAAAGGATCAATTGCGCATATCCAACGCCACAGCAACTGTGCATAGCAATCCTTTGATCTTCTGAAGCCTGTGTGAAAAAAAGTCTTGTATATTAGAAAGGATAAAAATAATACATCCAACTGCAGCGGCATGTTGGACCTATGAAGAGAGAAGAGATTTCGAATATAGCTGCGGTACACAAAAGCTTTGTAAGTGTTTGTCTGCTGAACTTTTGGACAAGCGTGATAGCCAGGAACGATCGGCAGCTACTGAGAAAATAAACTTTGTGATGCAAGATATGAGGGCAAGGACATATGCTATGCAAATAAATAGATGGGCTAACGATGAAGGCTATTAAGTGAAATAGCTTAGCAGAGGAAGAAGAGTCCGTCTAAAATAAAAGAAACTAATTAATTGTGAATCGGCAATAAAGAGAAGGCTAAGAATCTGTTAATATTTCAATTTTCTCAACCATAAAAAGCTTTACTTGTCAATTTTTCCTTTACGTAGTAATTTTTTGTTCTAAATTTTATCACGACCCTCGCTTTATTTTTATTATCCTGCCTATCAAAGTGTTTTCAATTGAATTGTAAACTTTTTTTGTTTTTATTTTTCGTTACTATTCTATCACATGTACTTTTACTGCTGCTGCTGCCAACTATTCGAACTGTTATGACTTTTGGGGGTTAATTTGTGTGTGCGTGTGAATATGGCCAATAAGTTTGGGTGCACTTCTCCATAAACTAAAAGGGAGAGTATGGGAATGTCTATCTATTTGAACATTTAAGTTTTGATGTTCTTTTGGTTTGGCTTTATTATAACATTTTATTTGTTTGTTGGTCATTTAATAGTTATTTTATGGATTTTAGGCTGCTGATTGAATGGTCTGATTAGGGTTAAAGAGAAGAAAAAAAAAATTACACATGTTTTGAGATATAAAGAGAGAGAAGGGAAATATTAAAACAAATTCACAACAGGCTTGAAAGGAAAATTAATTAAATTAAATTAAAGGGCAATACAAAGGAAATAAAACAATTAATTAAAAGAAGTTCTCTTTGAGGCATTAAACACGAATTTAAATTTGAAATCCTTAAGAGTTTAAGATAAAAAGTTCTCTTGGATTTTAATATTGATTTGGTCACATCTTTTTTTGCTTGAAAAAACTATTTTAATCTGTAGCAAAAAGAAAACTTAAATAAAGAAAAAAAAAAACGTTTTATTTGTGTTCCTTTCCTAAGCAAGCCACGCAATAAATGACAGTTTCCTGTGAATTCTGGAATCCTTTAGATAAATAAACCCCAGCAGTAGTATCCCAAAAAAAAGTGTACAAAAAATCCCGAATCACAGGCACAAACCTCAAAACAATAAGACCACGAAACAAATAAAAAAAAATTGTATGAAAAAATACAGTCTCTACAAACACATGAGGAAGCTATTGCAAGGATATTTTTATAGAAAGAAAAAAGGCAAGAAAAAAAAAAATTACAAAATCAACTGACCATTTCATTGGTATTCTTTGAATATAAAAAAACGGAAACACAAACGAACGAAAAACAAAAAACATTTAAAATAAATGTTTTTATTTTATGTTGCCTGCGAAAAAAACACAGGAAAAATAGTCACATAGAAATGGTTTCTCTATTCAAAATACCAAAATTCCTTAATCTAACATACACACATACATATACACATATAGCCAGCCATGTATACTGTACTTATACAGTAAAAAGTTTATATTTTTATTAAAAGGGCAACAATATTTTAACAGCGTAGTCTAAATATCGCTTTAATCCTCTGGAAATTTGAATAAATGTTCCATCATCAAGTTTAAAGGGTGCACTAATACCATGGATCAAAAATATAAAATAGTATGTGAATAAAGTTAAGCACTATGGGTTGAATATGAAAATCACGGCCTAAGATCCTTTACAGGATTCTCAAATATGGTACTGGACAAAAGGAAGTTAATTGTTTACCACAACAACTGGATTCGAGAGGCATTAAAAGACGATTTTCGATGTCCGAATTACAGCCAAATTTATATAAAAAAATGGATTCATTATTACGAACTAAAACTCAAGAAGTCATATGTGAAGGGCAGTCAACCAAAATAGTGAATGAAACAGGCTTTACTCCATTGGTCGCCATAGTCTAATAAATAGTGTGTTGGCCTGTGGAATAAAACCTCAACTCGAATATCAAAAAAAAAAAAAAACATTTCGGCGGCTTTCTCTCCGATAACTTCTGATCAAAGCTGTGGGAGTAAATATAAATGCCATCAAAAAGCTTGTCGAATCTATTGTTTGGAGTTGAAGTTAAACCATATGTTCCGCAACTCATGAATAAAATGGACACACAAATCACATGGGCCGTAATCCTAAATACAGAGATGTAACACAGTACGTTGTAGTCGCCGTGGTCTAGTAGGTAGCGTGTTGGCTTATCAGAGGTAAAGCCAGGGTTCGAGCACCAGGCCAGACATAAAAACAAAATCCAAAAATTATTTCTTCGGCGACTTCCTCTCAGCAGATTTCTGGCAAATACTCTGAGAGTAAGTAAAACTTGCCACGAAAAGTTACTCAAAAATCTGTCGTTCGGAGTCGACTTTAAAGTGTAGGTGCCACCACTCATGCATGAAATTAACACACACAACATAAGTGGTGTGGGAAACTAGGTCATGTTCTACTGAAAGGTTGTAATGACCAATTACGCATGTAACACAGTAAGTGAGCACTCCATGAATTTCATTGTCTGAATTAAAAAGAACTTGAAAATTTAGTAAAACATTTGCAGTTACCGCTGTGTACCTCTACAACAGGGATTTTGTGAAAAGGGTTGCATTTAATGCGTGAAGAACCGAATGTTGTTTAATCGCTCCTGAACTTACCATTACGAATACGTTATCTAAACTTATGAGAGGAGTAAACTCGAATGCAAGTGATCTTACTATTTACGCCACTCATATTCCATCGAATATGAAACCCAGCTCTCATGCTTGGTGCCTCAAAGTCTGTGTTGAAGCTCCTGGCTCTGTATGCATTAACCGTAGATCGAGCCTTAAAAAAATTTCATAATTCCAGCTTATGTATTACTTTTCATACATACTGTAGTACATGGAATTGTCACGATTTTTGATAGATTTTTTTAAAATTTTTTTAATATTTTAATTTATTTTAATAAAACTATTCTTATTATCACTTTTATGAAATTTGCCACAAAATTTTTGACATGATGTACATTAACATGGGTTTTTACATAAAAATATAGCACTTTATGTCAGCTTGATTCTATTTCTTTCTAAATGGTAATAATTTGACGTCTAGCACATTGTTTTGTGGCGATTCATAAGTGTCCAATTGCTTAGATAGGACAGCTTATTGCCACTCGCATCAGTAACACTCTCAGTTGAGTGCTGGCTGAAACCTGCTGGTACAAACCATGCTTGTGATTCATTAGAAGTATTTGTTGTCAACGTCAAGTGAGGTAAAAAAGTTTCACGTTGCAATAGAACATCGATTATGTCAATAACAATTAAACTCTTTGATTCCTTTCTATTTTCCCGGATACGGGTTTCCCCAAATACTGCTGTAAGTAGTTGCTACGCACGTAGCATGTACTTGAATTTAAAACAGCCAATTCGATTTCGGTGGACCACGAAATTTATAACGACCATCAAATTCAATTAGTTACTAATCTACAGCGACAAATTTAAATATGAGTTGAAAAGGTAATAAAAGAAAACAAAAGGAAAGAAAACATAAATCAATACCAAGCATTACTCCGTAAATCTCTTTATGAAGCTTGATTTATACAAAGATCCTTAAATTATTTTCCCTAACAATCACTGTAAGTATTCCATCATTAAGTATCAAATTTCAATTAAAATCGCTGGAGGTAATTTTTATTTTTCACAATAAAACTAAAAAGTTTTTCAATTCTGTTGCTAAAAAACTTTAATTTGAGATGAAAATATACCAGAAAGGGACATAAAAACATAAGTATCATTATTTAAAAATATTTTTTTAACTTTCTTACCTTTTAGGCGAACAAATAATTAAATTTTTAAAAATCTTAAAAAAGGATATATGGGCTGCTCTGAAAGTATGATAGCTAATCCCAAACTATTTATACGGTATTATTTCTTACATAAAACTGCAAGTTCTGTGGTAAAAGTTTTATGAAAATGCTGAAAATTTTCTAACAAAAAGTTAAGATAAATATACTATTTTTTAGAAAAAACTCCTTTTCATTCGAATTTCAATTAAGGCTTTAAGCATGATTATTAAAGGTTACAGAACTTTCAACTAATTTTTCGAAAATGAATAATAGGTGTAAATACATCATTATCAAAGAATTAATTTCTGAATTAAAGTTATATAGTATCAAAAATTGAAATGTATCATTTTTTATACAAAGCTCGATCTACGGTTAATTAATGATGGTAGGGCATGAAAATGTATTAATTTATTGGAGCATCACTGCAATTGGCATGTATTTCACCATTATATCGTTAGTAAAACGAATTGTGTTCCAACAAACCACTTCCTTTCACGTAGTACACTTCTGAATGTGGACTCACTGTGCACAAGATTTTCCTTTCACATTCTTGCAAATCAAAGCACGTCTCTCTCCCTACTACATACAGTGGTGGCCTTATCATTAGAAACGACTTAGCAACATGCATGTTTGCTAATTTGTTTTACAGTTTTTACTGTGTACCTGGGATCAAAGGCTTTGTTTGGAGGACGTCTTACATAAGTTTTTCCATCAGATTGGGAAAAATTAAACTTAGATTAGTTACTCCAGAGAACTCTGTTCCAGAAACATCGTTTCTATTTATAAGGCCACCACTGTACATACGTAAATAATTTATCATTAAAACCGGTCAGTTAGGATTAAGACCTAGCTTCTCATACCACTTATGTTGTGTTGTACGTGTTGTTTATACATCAGTGGCGGGGTCTATAATTTTTGAGGAACTTTTTATGGTAATTTTATTTACCTTCAGAATTTTTGGCAGAAATCTGCTGAGAGGTAGTTGCCGAAGAAATATTCAGATTTCGCTTTGTTGGAGGTCTCTCCCTCCTAATTTCAAGCAAATGTTCTCCATAAATAGGAGCTATTCCCTGAGTGTTGAACTCGTTAAGCAAAGAACTTCACCACTACAGCTAATGGTTAGGTTAGGTTACAGGACGTGTACCTGTCAATTAAGGCAAGACAAGACCCGGAGGTCTAATTGACACATTGTACAACGTCCTAGTTTCTCACACCACTTATGTTATGTGTGTTAATTTTATACATGAGTGGTGGGACCTACAGTTTAAAGTCGACTCCGAATGACAGATTTTTTTGAGACACTTTTTCATGGCAATTTTATTTGCTATTTTATACTTTTTTGTATATTGTCTTGATGTCTGGCCTGGTGTTCGAACCCTGGCTTTATGTCTGATAAGCCAACACACTACCTACTAGACTACAGCGACTTCACTACAGCTAATGCAACAACCCAAAATTTTGTCACCGTAAAATACATGAAAACATCTTCGATAGCAGCGAGTAAGTAAAACCTTTTATGGAGTTCCGTACTTTCCGCCCCACTGTGCACTTTAGTCAGTCCGTTACAGTCATTGGTTTTAGACTCATTTAAATTGTCTCTTACTGCTGTTACACTCCTGAGTATGTACGTTGTCGCCTTCGCGCTCGTCCTTCAGCATTAATGCTGATGAATGTCATTTTGCTTAAATTATAAGCAATTTGCATTGTTAACGTTTGTCTTCTTCTTTTTTTCTGTTTTTATTCTCCTTTTTTGTACTTAAACATTTTAGAAATTTTTGTAAATTTCCCGTATTTTTTTTTGCTTTTTTGTTATTAAACAATAAAAATGGTTTTTGCTGCTACAATATCTGCTAGCAGTACTCATCATTTTGGCGTACAATTTTCATTCCATTCTATTATTTTTCTATTTTTCGTTTTCTCCTAGGTTTTGCAGGATTTCGACATGCAAAGCACAGTCGAATAGTAGAATACAATAGTATTTGTGTCCAACTAATGTGAGGTAATTTTTCATATTGTCCTAAAGCTCATTAGCAAATGTATGATTACAATTTATTTTCTTGTTATCCTTTTTGTTGAATATGAATACTACTCTGCGCTATGCTATGCTACGTTACGCTTGCAAGTCAGTTTATCTCAGTTGTGCTTTACTTTTTTTGGAAGAATATTTTGTTGTTTTTTTTTGCATTTTTATTTAAAATAAATACGTTTATTTTGAAGAAGAATAAATATTTTGAAAAATGTATAACGATTTGCAGAAGAGCTTAGTTTTTCATTTTTGTTGGATGTTAATGGAGGGTTATGGGCGGGATTTTCTAATTTCGGGAGAAGTAGTGATAGACAAGAAAATTTTTTTAATATTTTCTGTTATAAAAGGACCTTCATTCAAATGAAGACTTGCGTTTTTTTAATATGTGATCAATTTTCTAATTTATTTCTTCTTTTCTTTCGACTTCTTAGTTATATTCTTGCGAAAAATTTTATTCAATAGCAGAGTAATCTAAGAAGTTAGAGGATTTGCTGTCGAACACATTAAAAACGACTCTAGACATGACATTCGAAAATACATTTTCTCAGTCATTGCGTATAAGAGCACTCCTATACAATGTCATTTAAAATTACTATTCAGTTGTTGTAGAACTAAGTATTAGCATTTAAATCTTCATTTAGGTATAGGATAAGGTGGTAGGTAGGTAGGTAGAAGTGGCTGTCCTCTCGTTGGAGTCATGAGCGGACACAATTAGGCCGCACACAGGGCCCATTGTGATACCACAGTTCCTCATTTCCCCCATTCGAAGCCTTGGATGAAGCGACTCAGGCTGCCATATCCGTACATGACAGTTCATCCATATCCTCCATGTAGTAGGCACTCTCTCCTCTGTCTCCTCCGACCAAGTGCCGGACATGTGCACAATAGGTGAAAAATAGTCTCATCTTCCTATTCATCTCCACAGCTTCTGCAGAAATCATTTGCAAGGTGTCCAAGACCAATACGCCTCGCATGCGCTCCTATAATGCAATGCCCCGTAATAACCTCAATAACAGTGCTGAGCCCACTTCTTTGAAGCTTAAGCAGAGCCGCCGTGCGCCTCCTATCCAGCCTCGGCCAGATCTTTTGCGTCGCTCTGCCCTTATCCGAAGTTGCCCATATTCTGTTGACGAGATCTACGGTTGCATTGTCAATTATAAGTTTGCAGATCCCCAAAGGGATCCCCAACGTAGAGAATTCATCAGAGAGTTCGATGGTCGTGCCCCTTCTGGTCAGTTCATCCACTCTGCAGTTCCGAGGAAGATCATTTTGTCCCGGTACCCACGTGATACAAACATCATATCGGTTATCCATCTCATTGAGACATCTGCGACAGTCGTACACCTTCTTGGAGTATATTACACTGGAATCCAATGCCTTGATAGCCACTTGGCTATCGGAAAGGACGATGATTTTCCGTCCGTGAATATTTTTGTCCACAATAATTTTCACCGCAGCCTGAATTGCCGACACCTCCGCCTGAAAGACGCTGCAATGATCTGGTAGATCTTATAGACTTGAATAGTGTGGCTTTGATACCAAAAAAGCACACTTGAGCACGCATAGCGGCCCATTGTGATGTCACGGGTAAGCGCGGTCCCCGTACTGACCAAATACCACCAAACTCATAGAGGAAGTTGGTGAGCACGGCAGCTTTACACTAAAAGCACGACTCCCCTAGGCTAGAAACCAGCCAGAAAGTTTCATGAACGAATCTATATCCTTGATATCAATGGATGATTAAGCTGACAAGGAATGGAGAGATAAATAACCTAAATATGCGTCTCGCGAGAATTGGGCATTAGCAAAGAAATTCCATAATTTTATATTAATAATAATAATAATTTTAACGACCTACCTGATGTTTTGGATAATTGTAGCGTACATATGTACGCTGATGACGTTCAGCTCTATAGGAGCGCTTGTATTGATAATATCCGACTATGTGTAGATATGATTAACGATGATTTACGGAAAATTGACAACTGGGCTAGTGCTAATGGACTTTGTATTAATCCCTCTAAATCGAAATGTTTATTGCTCTCCAGGTCTAAGAGAGCGTTTGATGTGCCGGAAATTATTATCAGTGGGAATAAAATTGATTTTGTTGAATCGGCATCTAATCTGGGTGTTATCTTTAATGGTCGGCTAACGTGGTCTAGCCACATTAATGTCATCGTTGGTAAAGTTTACGGTATGCTTAGGAACTTATGGGCTGTTATAGATTCGACTCCTTTTGCTATACGCCTGCAACTGGCAAAAACGTTTTTGATTCCTGTTCTTTTATATGGATCGGAAATTTTCGCAAACTGTGATGCGGATGATAGGCGCAAACTCAACTTGGCTTATAATAACATAGCCAGATATGTATTTATTAAGGGACGTCGGGACCATATATCACAATTTTCTTACCAGATATGTGGTATTAATTTTGATAATCTATTGAATATTAAGTGCCTAATTCTCCTCCATAAGATTATTACTTTGGAAAAGCCAGTATACTTAATTAGCAGGATTAGATTTGCTAGATCCAACCGCGGTAGGAAAATTATCCAATTAAGGCATAGGACTCTTTTGTCGAAACGACAATTCTTTATACACACCATCAGTCTTTGGAATACACTACCTAATTATATTCAGAACATAGGCAATGCAACTAAGTTCAAAAAGGAGCTATACATTCTGTTTAAGTAGTTTGTAATATATTTTGATTGTTTTATACATTTTTACTCTTCATTTTTATTAGTGATTAATTATTTTCATTTTTCTAATTTATTATTTAAGTTTCATTATATCTCATTATATGAATATATTTCTTTGTTTGTATTTTTCTTTATATTTGTATCTTTAATTTAGTTTTTTACATATACTCATTTTCTTATCCTAATTTTTTTGTATCGATTGCTATTTCCTGAGGTTAAATCATGTTCTTATTCTTATTCATTTTTATTTATACTGTACTTCATACAATTCATTACTCATATAATGAGCGATTTGTTATTACTTTTTCCTATTTGATGTCCTCCCATAGCACTATCATTTATAAGATTATTATATTGTTGTGCTATGATTAATAAATAAAAAATAAAATAAATAAATAGTTTACTCCTCTTCAGCAGACCCACAAACTCGATAGTACTCGTTCGAAGGGAGCCGCATGTGTGCATTTGCAATTGGATGTTCGCTCCCATGTCGCCGTAGGTAGTATGGCAGGCCACGGTTCAAACCCCAGGTCAGACATCAAAACGAAATATGAAAAAATATTTCTTCGGCGACTTCCTCTCATTAGATTTCTGGCAAAAACCCTGAGAATAAATAAAATTGTCACGAAAAGTTTCTCAAAAATGTGTCGTTCCGAGTCGACTTTAAACTGTGGGTCCCGACACTCATGTATAAAATTAACACTCACAACATGAGCAGTGTGATTAGCTAGGCCGTGATCCTAATTGAAGTGTTGTAATGGCCATTTATGTATGTTATGTATGTTCTCTCCCAGAGCGTTGTTTTAGATCAGGTTCCCGGTATACAATTATTATCGTTTGATATGTCGATAGTCTGATCGATCCTTGTTCTGCAAGGAGCAAACAAATCATCATCGTAGTATTTACACAATCGGAGATTTGAAAAAAGTATAAGTATGGTAAAGAAAGTTTTTGAAAACAAAAATGAAGTCAATTTATATTAACAATGCCTATCCAAATACATAGTAATTTCTCAACCACCAATTTTTATTTTTGGATTTGAAGAAAAAAGAGGAAGATAAATGGAAAACGCATTTTCTCTTTTGCTTTCTTTCGATTAATGATTTGTAGCAGATAAATTCCAACACAACTATAAATCCTTACCTGTCATAAGCAAAATACCCAAGTACAACAACTACAGCAACAACAACAACAACGAAAATAATCTATTGATAACTCAATAACACAAATTGAAAAAGAATCTTTCTATTACACATACCAAGACCGATTTCTCAAACGCCCTTCTTACAAAGTGCAAAAAAACAAAAATATGGAAGCTATGGTGTCAACAGTATGGCTATTAAGCATTAGCCTAACATACGCACACAGAGACGCACACAGGAGGCTTAAATAAACTTGTAAATGTGTGGGTGTCTATTTTACATTTCTTCGCAATGACACAAACAGTATTCCATACAGATTGGCATGAGAACAGTTGTGCCATAGGATAACACAGGGAGTATTAAAAACATCATAGTTCATCACCAAACTTATCTGATGGAGACACATTATTCGCACTTGGTTGACCGGGACATACACAAAATGCTTTTAGAGTAACACACAAGCAAGCATAGACAATAAAAAAAATCGGCTTTTGTCTGTATGTGAAGGAAGGTAGAAGGACATTAAAATGTTGTGATAGTAACACCCCAATACACCTCACACTGACACTTACACTTACTTACGGGTATTCAAAGTGGATGTCAAAAAACAAAAACAAAAAGATGGAATTTTCTAATTCCATGCAGCAGCATACGGTTGTGTGTGACGTAAAGGCAACAGAAAACCATCCAGTCATCTTACTTAATCTGACCCAAAATGAAAATTTTTCAATGGCAGCTCGAAATATGAAATCAAAGTTGCTTGTAAAGAGGCCGTCCCCTTAGGGGTTTTTAATATTTCGTATTTGAATTTCATTCATATGTTTTGCTGGCTATTTTTATTAGCTTAAATAAAATATAATGTGCTGCTCTGTTCTGCTCTCTCGTCCCTTAGACTGTCAGGCAGTCTAGTTTTTGGTCAAGTTTTTTTAGTGTCTGTTTAAGGACTCATTGAAATGCTTTAAGTGTTGCGTGGTTATAAATTCAAAATAAATTGAAATTGACCCTCCTTCAAAAGTTTAATTCTTTTTGTCTATTCTAATGCGGTTAAGTCAGTTAGGTTTTTACACTTATTCAAGCATACGTTCAAGTTTTTCTTTCTGTTTTTCGTTTTTTTTTTTGTTCTTGTCATGGCCATTTTTATCGGGCATTAGTATTCATAGCCCGTTGTCACATATCATATTTAACATATTTGTATTTGTATTTCTTTGTTGTTGTTGTCGGTGTATTTATTGTTGTTTGAATTAGAATTTGGAATATTTTTTTTTTCAGTGTCCCTCTGTTTGTCAGCCGCTTGTTGTTGTAAAACGGAAGTCTTTCTAGTGTCTCCCCTATTTACAATGCGTATTTTACATGGCATAAGTATGTATTGAATGGAGGAAGTATGGTTTATCTGTGTATGGTTCTTGAAATATTTTGTGTTCACATGTGCAATATCGCATGGAAAAACAGAATAGAGAGGGAGCGTGCTTTTACTATGGAATTTATTTTTTAAGCCCTTAAGACATAAAGTAAAGAAAATTCGAACGTTTGGTTTATTTGTTGAAATTTAGCATTTAATTTAATATGTAAAGTTTGTAAAATGTTGATGACCTCTAAATGTCAAGTCATAACATTAAACTTAAAGGAGAATTTGTTTCAGTTTTAGAAATTAGGGAGCATTCAGTTTAACTGATAGATTGTCATGTTGTAGAGTACTATACATACATAAATAATTGGTCATTACAACTCTTCAGTTAGGATTACGATCTTGTTTCTCACATCACTTATGTTCAGTGTGTTAATTTTATACATGAGTGGTGGGACCTACAGTTTAAAGTCGACTCCGAACAACAGATGTTTGAGAAACTTTTCATGGCAATTTTATTTACTCTCAGAGTTTTTGCCAGAAATCTGCTCAGAGGAAGTCGCCGAAGAAATACTTTTTGTATTTTTGTTTTGATGTCTGGCCGGGGACTCGAACGCTGGCTTTACGTCTAATAAGCCAACATACTACCTACTGGACTACGGCGACTGTTAAGTAAGTAAGTAAATAAGTAAGTATGTAATAGCTCTCGCACGAGCAACAGTTTATAAAATTTCAAACTTAAATCATTTTTTGAATGTCCATGCCCTAAATGCGTAAACGTATACGAAATTGCTTGTCGTTGCTAAAAAAGTAACAATCAATGTAGGTGTTGCATCATTCCCTTACTATACCGCAATAGCTAACCTCATAGTAGCAAAAATATGAGGCTTTACTTCAAAAAAAAGGTTCATAAATATTTTTCAAAATCTCTACTGCAAAACCACTTCAAAACCCAACTAAACAAAGCCTCAACATTGTCGTTATTATCACCAATAAAAGCAGCAGCTGCAGTATCCTCAGCAGAGCAGCAGTAGCACTAACATTATAAACAAGCTACAGCGGCAAATGAGTTGCCATACAAGTCTGGCTGAGTCACTAACAAACAAAAAAAAATTCATAACGATTTAGTCGTTAACTGAATATGTACTGAAGCATGGAGTTGGCGATAGCGCTGTGACGGTTATTATAATTACCACTTCGAACGTAGTATTATGCCTACAATGAGTAGCATAAATCACATTTAATTACATGATAAATTGTTGCAACATAAACATGTTTTTTTTTTTTTGGTCTTCACGTAGACAAAATAAACCCAAAGTTAATAAATGCCAGCCAAGAAATTTTTAAATCACAATCAAGAGAGAGAAAAAGTTTAATTGAAGGATTAAAGGTTACTCTTGTTGTTGTTATTGCTGTTGTTAGCTTTGTCGAGAAAGGATAACAAATAAAAAAATAAAATAAAATCAAGCCGAACGACGATAAACTTTCAATATTTGTCAGCACTTGTTAGTTGTTGTAGTTTAACAAGTCTCATGTACGAGTGTTACAACATTGTTTGAGCGCGTGTTGAGAAGTGTGTGTGTGTGTAAGAGACTGACAAAAACAAATGTTGCATAGTTTTAGGAATTTTTATGCTTTTTGTTTATCCTTGTGCAACGCATTGACAGGTTACATGGTTGCAAGTGTCAAAAGAAATTTAAAAATATTTATTCTGATGTGTGTTTGGCTGGCTGGGTGTATAAAGGAATATTTTTATTTCGTTTCATTTTATGTGTTCTTCATGTTAAAATTGTAAGTTTTGTTTTCTTTTGACTTTCGTTTAAATTTGAAATCAATAAGAAAAATGTTTTCTTTGTTTTTTTTTGTTTTTTCTTGTCGTAGGAAGTTATAAATGTTACTGTTGTTAGCGTAGACAGTTTCTGTTAAAGGTCCCATATGTTACAAATTGCCAAAATCTTTAAAAAACAAATTTATTTCTTAGAGGATTTATTTTTTCCTTCTTCTTCTTCGTTTTCTTTTTATGATAAATTATAAATCATTATCGTCAGTTGTTTTCATTGCTTGTTTTTTAAACAGTATTTGGATGAGGTAATGTGTGCTTTAGGATTTAAGTTCCTGTTCATTTATTAACCTTGTATATTGAATAAAAAACAGGAGTCCAAATATATTTCTAAATATTAAATAAAGCTTGAAAATAACTTAACTCGCATTCATCTCTTAGACATTTAAGCACAAGGGCTCAGACACTTCTTAACAAGCTAATGACATACTGGTTGTCAACAAGTATTGACACACGCTCCATTATAAATTGGACTGGAGAGTCTCTTCTAACATCTTCGATCCAGTGCGACTTGACGATGATTTCCGTATCCGATCCAACAATGAGCTTTATGGGCTGCGTATTAACATCCAGTGGCTGCGTTCGAATGGAGGAGGATACTCCGGTGAGACGGGTATCTGCAAAAACTCCAAGATTGAGATTAAATGCCTAAAGAGTTCATAGTTACGATAATTTTTCATAGTTTCCTAGTCCAGAAACTCTGTTTCTACACTCTGTACCTACATTTGTATGAGGATCATACTGTCCCTCAGGATTTCTCAAAGAAACAACTCAGGCTCCATAAAGGTAGGTAGGTAGAGGTGGCTGCCCATCCAAGAAACATTTTTGGATGGACTCTCTCAGGCTGCATTGTGCTACCACAATCATCCGTTATCCCCTAATCTCGATACCACTCGGAGCTCCTGATGAAGCAATTCAGGCTGCCAGATCATCCATGTAGTAAGTACCAGAGTACTTCCTTCTCCTTTGGCAAAGAGCCGGGCATGTACCCAGCAGATGAGACAGTCTCCTCTTCTTTCTCATCTCTACAGCTTCTGCAGAAGTCGTTAGCAAGGTGTCCAAGACCAATGCGCCTCGCATGCGTACCCATAATGCAATGCCCCGTAATGACACCGACAACTACACTGAGCGCACCTCTTTAGAGTTTAAGTAGACTCATTGTGCGCCCCTCATCCAGCCTTGGCCAGATTTTACGAGCCGTTCTACCCGTGTCCGAGGCCGCCCACCTGTCGTTGACGGAATCGACGATTGCATTATCTAGGCTTCATAAAAGACTTCATTAATGTTCATCTTCCAAGGTTTTTCACAGCAATGCTTAAAGAAGAACATGTTTGTTGTCTTTTCCATCTAGCTCCATAGATGGCAGCCTGTACATTCCGTACGGCGTACAGATACCTCTTGGAGCTGCAAAAGTGATATTTCAGGTA
The DNA here is from genome assembly GCA_932273835.1 of Sarcophaga variegata. Lineage (NCBI taxonomy): Eukaryota > Metazoa > Arthropoda > Insecta > Diptera > Sarcophagidae > Sarcophaga > Sarcophaga variegata. The sequence goes on from OW026361.1 coordinate 99,886,487, forward strand.
GTAGTTGCCTCTGCCTCTTGCTCGCATTCGCCAGCTGATCACACTATTTGATAATAGGGCTACGTCGATTTGGTCCTTTCAACGCCGACTTCCGCTAAGATCCCACCAAATACCCGTCTTGTCGGATCATCCTCTTCTATCCGAACGACATGGGCTAGCCAGCTTATTCGATGGATATCAATACGCTGTACAATGCCCTAATTATTAAGGAGTTCATACAATTCTTTATTGATCGGATAGACGGAGATTTTACATAGCACTTGGGATGAGATGGGATACATGCAAACAAGCTAAAGTTTTTTATTGTGGTCAGCATGGCTGCCTCTACAACTATCCATGTCTTGCTGTATCGAAGCTGACATGCAGCCTCCATGTGGCCTATTCTCAATGGCATACTAGCACTTGCTAGATATTAATCAATGCATGTACCGCAGTCTAATTTATGTAGGGCTTGGGCCCACCATATAAGGGTTGAGCTAAACACATCTTTCGATTGCGAAAATTTCGTTCAAGTTTGGATTTGATTCATACGTACATACATTGCATACATTATTGATAATTATACTCATTTAGTCCGGATTACAGCTACGGATTACTATTGTAGCAGTTTCTGGAATAATAGGGTTGCCATATGACGTTATCTGGAAAGAACATTATCCGTTTAAATAAATTTTGCCAGTTAAATGCCAATAACAACAAAAGACATATGAAAGGAATTGCAATGAAATGACGAAAGGTTCTCCAATCTTTGACCTGAACTTTGTCATGCAATTCAGCTTAAGGTGTATTATGTGGTCTAAGCACATTACAGCGTTTTTTGTTTTCAAACTGTAAACAGATTGAACCAGCTAGGTCTGTTCCCAGCTTTTTGAAACTGTTATCTCAATTGTAGAACTTAAATTTAACCAATTTTTCTTACCCTGCAAATGGTGTTAGCTACATAACCTACAATAAATTCTTATGCTCCTTTCAACAATAACACTGTAATTTAGTCGAATGTGTATGTATGTATGTAATTGAATTTAATCTTAGTATTTAAAACTATTTCAACATCTTTATTAAACAAACAAGAAAAAAAATAAAACAATAAAACGAGTATTTAAAAACAATATTTATTTTCAATTTATAAAAATTGTTATAAAAGCTTTGCTTTCTCTCTCTCTCTCTTTGAGGCACTAATATAACCTTTGACTTGTAAATAAATATTCTATTCCATTCAATTTATATTTTATTTAAAATGTTTATTTGGTTTATCTTTTAAATTGTAAATAAAATTTATATTAAATAACTTCTGCTGCACCAAAATAGAAAATAAACACTGAGAGAAAAAAGGTGCTAAGTTGTCGTGGAAATGAGAAGACATATTCACACTGCAAAATTGCTAATATTACACTGCAAAATAACTGCATACATACATACATACATATTACATTACAACCTTTCAGTCAGGATTACGGCCTAGCTTCTCACTCTCAGTCGTGTTGTGTATGTTAACTTTATACATGATTGGCGGGACCTACATTTCAAAGTCGACTCCGAACGACAGATTTTTGACAAACTTTACATGGCAATTTTATTTACTCTCAGAGTTTTTTCCAGAAATCTGCTTAGAGGAAGACGCCGTAGAGATATTTTTCATATTTCGTTTTGATGTCTGACCTGGGGTTTGAACCGTGACTCTACGTTCAGTAAGCCAACACTCTACCTACTAGACTACAGCGACTTCTATAAGAATTTTTTTTTAATTTTCTTGCAATGCCTTTATAAATTTCCTTAGTTTTTCTCTTACTGTACTCTATACTTTGCTTGAATTTTACCTTTTGCATGTAATTTTTCTGTATTGAGTTTATGGTCAGTTTTGTGCAACAAACCTGGTTTGTTTTTTGTGTGTTTTTTGTTTGTTTTTCTTTACCCCATCATCTCTCATCTCCCTGTACAATTTGTTTGAATGCAAATATTTATCGTGGTTTTTTCGCATAAAACGTGCATATTTTTTTCCAACGTATTTTATTATAAATTTTTTCTGTGTTTGTTTGTCTGTTTGTATATAATTTAATTTGTGGTTTATTAATAAAATTAAGTAAATGTAGTCGAAAAATTTTGTTTAACCCCCATTTATTGCATGTAGAAAAAACCTTTTTGTACAAGAAAATCGTTTGAATAAATGTATGTTGACTAAGAGTAGGTTTAATAAGCTCGAATAAAAGCCTTATGTTGTTTCTGCTTTTAATTTTGTAATTGAAAATGAAATTATATTAGGATTCTGATGATATGTTCTATTTAAAAATGGAAGTTTGAGGAATAATTTTAAAAATTTGCGAAAATAGAAGTATTTGTTAATTCGTAGTGGTAAGGATATAAAGTCACCAGGAGCGGATTTCTTAGAAACTGTCAATGACTGGAGAATTAACAGCGTCAACTTCTGACAGGGATTTCAGATGTGGCAAAGAGGGCCCAGATATCAGAAATTGCCTTTAATGAGTGTCTATTGGACAATTTTTTTGTCAGAAAATTATGCTCTTAGAATATGTGCTTATTAGGCTTATTAGACGTAAGACCTCGGTTCAAACCCCGTCAAAATATGAAAAAATATTTCATGAAAAGTTTCTCAAAAAATCTGACATTCGGAGTCGACTTTAAACTGTAGGTCCCGCCACTCGTGTATAAAATTAACGCACACAATATCAGTGAAGTGAAAAGCTAGGTTGTAGTCATGACTCAAGGGCTGTAATGACCATATATGTATTATGTGCGAGGAAATATCTCCAAATGAGCATGAGGGCTACACCCGATTATATATTTGCAGATAATTCAATCAGCTTTTAAAGCTCTGCAATCAGAAATGAAGTCTTTAATATGTAGGTACTTAATAGGGTTCATGCCTCTGCGCCATAAAGAAGCACGGGTAGGATGAGTGTCTTGTAGAGTGTTAGTTTTGTCGCACGAGAGAGGTCTCTGCTACTCAGAACACAGTAGCACCTGCTGGCAAGAGTGATCTTGCTCTTGATCTCCAGTCCCGTCTTTCGCAGCACACTCTACTTGACGAAGTTGAAGAGGTCGCATGATAAGGGGTCGCCTTGTCTGAAACATCGCACGGTATCAAAAGGTTCGGAGAGGTCCATTCCTACCTTGACGTAGCTGCAGGAACGTCATTCTGCATGGCCCTATCAGCTTCGCAGGTATACCGAGCTCAGACATTGAGGCAAAAACACGATCCCATATGGGGGTATCGAAGGCTGCCTAATGGTCAACAAAAAGATTGTGTGTGTCGATTTGTTTTTCGTGGATCTTTTCCAGGATTTGGCGTAGTGTGAGTTCTAGTCGATGGTGGACTTGCCAGGTCTGAAGCCGCACTGATAAGGTCCAATCAGTGTTTTGACGAGTGGCTTCAGCCGTTCACACAATACGCCTGTAAGAACCTTATATGCGATAGGGAGAAAGCTTATACCCCTATAGTTGGCGCATATAGTAGGGTCTCCCTTTTTCAGGACAGGACAGAGGACACTGAGGTTCCAATCGTTGGGCATACTTTCCTCTAGCCATATTTTGTAAATAAGCTGGTGCATGCGCCCTACCAACTCATTACATCCGGTCTTAAACAATTCAGCGGGGAGGTCATCAGGACCCGCCGCTTTATTGTTTTTAAAAGGCATTATCGCGACTTTGACCTCTTCATGGCTAGACGGCGGAATCTCCACGCCGTCATCATCGAACGGTTTCGGAACATCATCTCTAAAGGCGGAATTTGTATCGCCATCGCCTTGTAGCAGAGTAGATAAGTTCTTCATCCATAACCTCAGCACCCACTGCGGATCTGTTACCAAGTTTCCGTTCTCATATTTGCAGGAGAACGCTCCGGGTTTATAACCCTCGGTTAGACGTTTAACCTTTTGATAGAATTTTCGAGCCTGATTCCTGCATCTATACAACTCGATTTCCTCACGCTCACCCCTTTCCTGCTCCCTCTTCTTCTCTTTCATATGAGTTGCTTTCTACAAACAGAGCAGACTCAAGAGCCTTAATGGCGTATGTTATGCATCATTAGTTTCTGAAGTAATACTCGAGGAAAATTAGCTTCTCAGTGATAAAATTGGGACGATTTGTGAAAGTAACGCTGAGGACACAAAACATATTTTTAGTGATTACCCCGATTGGGATAGACAGATGCTTTACCACTTTAGTGACATTATCGAAGCTCCTTTTTAAACTCAACCTGTTGAAACGGCAATATAATAGAATCATAAATATCTGTTTATACTGATGCTGACTCAAGAATTTTCTGTCAAAACTGTGAGTAAACATATGTTAGTTTTTAACATATAACTTGACAATCTCTTTACAAATACTTCACACCCTTCACTTTCGATGTTACAATATATGAAAAACAAAATTAATATAATGAACCACAGGATATATAATTAATTCAACCAAGACAGTATAATAATTAATTCTGTAAATGTGCTTCAATTTAAATTCTCTCTAGAAAGCATTTGATTGTTTATATCATCTGGAGGTGTTAACATTTAAAATCTCATACAATACTGTTAAACAAAACAGTTTAGCAAACGTTATGTCGATAATATTGTATGAAAAATAACGGTTATGTTGTAGAAAATTCTTTAGTCACAAATAGATGGCGCTGTAACAGTGAAATGTAAAGGCAATTTCACAAAAGGATAATATCGTGCATGAATTTATTTAACAAACGAAATTTATAACTTCAGAGGGTGAGTATTTTTGAATTCAAATACACACGCTTTTAGAATATCACAGAATAAACAGAAACATTGTATGTTAACACTCTAACATTGTGTGCTAACTAGTTTATAATTTTTTTCAATATGAAGATACGAGGTCTGTTCAAAGAATTAGGGAAATTTTGAAATATTGCCGGCTAGATACTATTGAATCTTATATATAATTCTTGCATAATTCTGAGCATTTTTTCTTTCTGTGGTAAATAAAAATACCTGCGTATTAGGTTTTAGAAGCAACTGGAATATATTTATAAGAATTATAAATGTCAATGACTGAAACGTAAACAAAACTTCTTAGTGATGTTGAATATGAAATTTAAGCTTTACGTAATAATTGCGTCAATTGCTGTGATTTTAACTACATTGTCAATAATTGAACTTGATCTTGATCTCGATCTCGACCAGACTTGTAGCTACTAACAGCAATTATAATAGAACAACGCAATTGTGTAATTAATAGCGGCAGTCATGTTACAGTATATAGAGGCTGTATTATGAATTTTTAAAATAATTCTATACAAGTGGAATATTCAACGTTGGAAGAGCAGTTGAGGCCTTATTATTTTGTTATGGTGTGTTTTCATATTCCGGTTCAAATTACTGCCTGATATGTTTACAAGATATTTGGTGTTACTAGAGAGAATGCGAGCTACTCCGCTGACGTTAGGTTTTGCAAATTAAAGGTTTCCATAACTTATTGTCAGGATAATGACCCCACTTATGTTGTGTGTGTTAATTTTATACATGAGTGACAGTACAGTTTAAAATCGACTTCGAACGACAGATTTCTGAGAAACTTTTTTACAGCAATTCATTTATTCTCAGAGTTTTTGCCGGAAATCTGCTGAGATTAAGTTGTCGCAGAAATATTTTTTGCATTTCGTTTTGATGTCTGATCTGGGGTTTGAAATGTGGCCTCACGTCTAATAAGCCAACACACTATCTACTAGACTACGGTGACATGGGAGAGAACATCCAATTGCAAATGCATACATGCGGAAAGACTGCAGCTCTGCTGAACAGGAGGAAACTGTTTTCTAATTTCTTTGCCAATGTTCATTTCTCGCATGGCGCATATTTAGGTTATATGTCTCTCCATTCCTTGTCAGCTTAATCATCCATTGATATCAAGGACATAGATTCGTTAATAAAACTTTCAGGCTTGTTTTCAGCCTAGGGGAGTGGTGCTTTTAGTATACAGCTGTCGTGCTTACCAACTTCCTCTGTGAGTTTGGTGGAATTTGGTCCGTACAAGAACTGCGTTTTCCCGTGGCATCACAATGGGCCGCTATGCGTGCACAAGTGTGCTATTTTGGTATCAAAGCTACCACTTTAACCTATACGCATACCTAAATGAAGATTTAAATGCTAATATTTAGTTCTACAGCAACTGAATAGTAATTTTAAATGACATTGTATAGGAGTGCTCTTATAAGCATTGGCAGAGAAAATGTATTTATAAATGTCATGTCTAAAGTCGTTTTTATAGTGTTCAACAGCAAATCCCCTAACTTCTTAGATTACTCCGCTTTTGAATTAAATATTTCGCAAGAATTGAACAAAGGTCCATTTAGTTTACTTAATTTCCAGTTTGACATTTGCTGGCTCACTTAGATAATAATCTCAGCTCAATTGCCAATACTTCAAAAAGTAACTTTGGATCTTACTCTATCGATAAATGTGAATTATCGTTGCCCAGACTATCGATTGCTACAAGTTTTTACCCGAACGAAATTATGGTGTGGAACTGGTGCACATATAAAAACCATTTCAACAAATTTCACTTTATTTAGACCATATACAGTGGACAGAAAAAGTCTCAGTACGGCAATATATTTTGACAAAAAAATTCCCCACAGGCTTAATACTCTTGCACAAAGCCCCGATATGACTTCTAGAGAATATTTAGGAAATCATTTGAAAGAACGGTTATGTAATCGCTAAACCTCAAACAAAAGTCAACCGAAAAACTTGATCATGGTGCCACTAGAAAACATTAAACAAAACTTGTATATTCAATTACAAATGGGTTAAATGGAGTGCTTGATCTGAAGGGATATTCTACAAAATACAAGGGATAACATTTTCATATATTATGTCTTTGAATTTTAAATTTACTCAGGCTTCAACTTGGGGGTACCCCATAGAGTCATCCGAAACTTTTAATTATTTTTCTTTTGTTTTATGAAAAACATTAAAAAATTGTGTGTTTTATAATAAAACAGAAATAAATTAATAAAATAAATATAAAATAAACTATAAATTTTTATAGAAACTTCTGGCTAAAATTCATGAAATTGCTAAAATATATTGCCGTACTAAGACTTTTGTTGTCCACTGTATACATACATAATTGGTCATTACAACCCTTCAGTCAGTATTACGACCTAGACTCTCACGCCATTTACTATATTGTTTGTGTTAATTTTATACATGAGTGGCAGGGCCTACAATTTAAAGTCAACTCCGAACGACAGATTTTTGAGAAACTTTGTCATGACAATTTTATTTACTCTCACAGGTTTTACCAGAAATCTGCTGAGAGGAAGTCGCCGAATAAATATTTTTTCATATTTCATTTTAATGTCTGACCAGGAGTTTGTACCGTGGCCTTGCGTCTAATAAGCCAACACACTTATTGAAGGCAATTTCTTAAATCTGAGCTCCATTTTTTTAAGCCGTTGATATGCCACACGTGAAATCCCTGACAAAAGTTGATAAAGTTAGTTCTACAGTTTGAAGTCGGTTCCGAATGACAGATTTTTGAGAAACTTTTCATGGTAATTTTATTTATTCTAAGAGTTTTTGCCAGAAGACTGCTGAAAGCGAGTTGCCGAAGAAATATTTTTCACATATTTGAGTTTTCTGAGCCAACAACCTACCTACTAGACAATCAGTGTCAATAGTTTGTCATTGAGATAAAAATCGATTTTCTTACGTTTCTATTTCAAAGAAATTAATTATGTTGGGAAGAAGCAAGTATATTTCTGACGTAAATAAACTCCACTGCGTTATTCTATGGATATATGTGACTTATGATTGTGCTAAAGACACAAAATTCTTGGTTCATAGGTCAAAACTAAATTGTTGTGTAAAATCGCTTATACGATCCTATTGCTTCATGAATTCGTAACTACAAAAAACAGTTGTACGTTAAGGTGACATAATGAGGAATCAATTTCGTTTTTAATATTGAAAATGTTGGAGTTGGTCATTACAATCCTTCAGTCACGATTACGACCTAGTTTCTCACGCGACTTATGTTGTGTGTGTTAATTTTATACATGAGTGGTGGGACCTACAGTTTAAAGTCGACTCCGAACGACCGATTTTTGAAAAACTTTTCATGGCAATTTTATTTACTCTTAGAGTTTTTGCCAGAAATCTGCTGAGAGGAAGTCGCCGAAGAAATACTTTTTGTATTTTGTCTTGATGTCTTTCCTGGAGCTCGAACCCAGGCTCTACCTCTAATAAGCCAAAACACTATCTACTATACCACGGCGACTTTTTTTAAACAGTTCGTAATAATCTAAGGTAACAAAAAGGCTGCTTATGTCGCTTAATATTTTTTATTGAATTAAATCTGAAAAATCTATTAATTTTGTATAACAAGAAAAAAAAAATTAAAAAAAAATACTGCAGCATCATAGTACTGCAGTAAGAATTTCTTGATTTAATTACAACAACTAAAAGCCATAATTTGTCTACGTCTAGTCTTCACTTTGTATAAAAACAATGATAACTTAACCGGCAACCGGCATTTGAAAACGAAATTGTGAACAAAATACAACTCATTGACAGACAAGCTTCAAATAAAAGTAACAACGATAAGTTGACAATTGAAATTACAAAAACAAAGAAGAAAACCAAACAATAATTTGAAAAATAAAAATGAAAAGGTGTGAAAAAAAAAAATGAATAAATAAACTTAACATTAAATAGAAAAAAATAAACAATTTTTTAATTCAATTGTTTTTATGATTTCAGTTTAATTGTGTTTTTAACGTCGCTTACTTTACTAAACTTAACAGCCGGCCAAGTGCTGGAAGCGGGCTCTTGTAATCCAAATATACCAACAGTGAGAAATTTTGAACCATCGAGGGTAAAACTAGGAAATATTTAAGTAAAGAAATGATTTTAAAGACCTTTTTTCTTATATTTTTTAGTATCTTGGCCGCTGGTATGAAAATCAAAAATATCCTTTCATTTTCGAATTGGGCGGCAAATGCATTTACGCTGAATATGACCTCTTGAATAATGGTGATATTAGTATATACAATTTCAATATTAATCAACTGTAAGTTTTTAAAAAAAATATTTTAAATTATTTTCGTAAAATCAAGTGTTCATTTCACTTTAGTACTGGACAACCAAAAGATATAAGGGGTTCAGCCAAAATTGTGGGAAATGGGAAACTTAAAGTGAGATTTAGCAATATGCCAGGTGAGTTTTATTCTTAAATATTCTTTGTCTTGTATTTACTTACTAATTGTCATATAAGGTCAGACAATATAGACCTGACTGTTTGCCAGTTTTCAAAAATCCAATAATGAACCTTCTCAGGCTGAGGCACCGGCAATCCTCTTGGCATATTTTCATTTTTTGCTTACGTGTACCCTTCAGTCAGGATTACAACCTACCTTCTCACACCACTTATGTTGTATGCGTTGATTTTATACATAAGTGCCGGGACCGACAGTTTAAAGTCGATTCCGAACGACAGATTTTTGAGAAACTTTTTCATGGCAATTTTTATTTACTCTCACAGTTTTTGACAGAAATCTGCTTAGAGGAAGTCGCCTTAGGAATATTCCTTTACGTCTAATAAACCAACACACTACCTACTAGACTACAGCGACTTCCTATGTCTAAGGAGGCCATGACCGGTTAGCACTTCTTTAAAAGCTTTCATCTCCCGCCTGGTTATGCTTAGAATTAGTTTCGTTCCTTTAAAATTAGGTTGAGTGGCGGGACCCACAGTTTAATGTCGACTCAGAACGACAAAATTTTTTTTTTTTTTGAGAAACAGTCAGGGAATTTATTTATCTTAGCTCCGCCGTTACCACCAAAAATGATGGCAGTCTGGAGATCAAGAACAGAATCACTCTTGCCAACAGGTGCTACTATGGTCTCAATAAGCAATTGAGTAGCAGAGACCTCTCTCGTGTGACAAAACTAACACTCTACAAGACACTCATCCTACCCATGCTTCTTTATGGCGCAGAGGCATGAACCCTATTAAGTACTGATGCAGCGGCCTTGAGAGTGTTCGAGAGAAAAGTCCTACGTAAGATCTTCGGTCCTGTGCGAGTTATCGCTGATTTCCGTATCCGATCCAACAGTGAGCTGTATGAGCTTCTGAACGACATAGACGTTGTACAGCGTATTAATATCCAGCGGATGCGCTGGCTCGTCCTTGTCGTTCGAATGGAGGAGGACGCACCGGCGAGACGGGTATTTGATGCGGAAGGAGACGACCTTGTATCCGTTGGAAGGACCAAATAGAGGAAGCCCTGTCATCGATTGGTGTGACCAACTGGCGTAGGCGCATACGAAGCAGAGGCTCCTGGAAGGATGTGTTGCGGCAGGCCGAAATCCGTTAAACGGGTTGTTATGGCCAATTAAGTAAGTAAGGAAGTCGCAGGAGAAATATTTTTTTTTGTATTTCGTCTTGTTGGAGATGTTTGACCTGCATTTTGAACCGTGGCCTAACGTCTAATAAGCTAACACACTAACTACTAGAGTATGGCGACTTAAATTTTAAAAATTATTTAAAAAATTAAAATTTTTATGCACTTGGGTTTATGGCCTCGAAATACAAGAATACATACATAATTGTGTTAATTTTATACATGAGTGGTGGAACCTACAGTTTAAAGTCGATTCCGAACGACAGATTTGTAAAAAACTTTTTCATGGCAATTTTTATTCACTCTCAGATTTTTTTGCCAGAAATCTGCTTAGAGGAAGACGCCGTAAAGATATTTTTTTACGTCTAATAAACCAACATACTGTCTACTAGACTACAGAGACTTCCTATGTCTAAAGAGGTCATGCCCTGTTAGCACTCCTTTAAAACCTTTTATCTGCCGCCTGGTTATGCTTAGAATTAGTTTCATTAGTCTTAGATTAGATTGAGCGGCGGGACCTACAGTTTAATGTCGACTTTGAACGATAGAATTTTTTTGAGAACCATTTATTTACTCTCAGTTTTGAGCCTGAAATCTGCTGAGAGGAAGTCGCCTAAAAATTATTTTTTGATATTTCATCTTGTTGGAGATGTTTGACTTGGATTTTGTACCGTGGCATTACGTATAATAAGTTCACACACTAACTACTAGAGTACGGCGACTTAATTTTTAAAAATTATTTAAAAAATTAAAATTTTTATGCACTTGGGTTTATGGCCTCTAAATACCATTTATGTTGTGTGTGTTAATTTCATACATGAGTGGCGGGACCTACAGTTTAACGTCGACTCCGAACGACAGGTTTCTGAGAAACTTTTCTGGGCAATCTTATTTACTCTCCGAGTTTTTGCCAGACTTATGCTGAGAGGAAGACGCTGAAGAAATATTTTTTCATATTTCGTTTTGATGTCTGAACTGGGTTTGAACCTTGGCCTTACGTCTAATAAGCCAACACACTACCTACTACCCACTTCTATACCTCAGTTGAATAGGTTTTCTCGCTTTAGTTTTAAGTAACGCATGCTATTTATTAGGCTGTAATATAATTCAAAACCCAACTACTTTTTTTTTCAAATATATTTCAACATTCCACAAATGAAAATATACTCAACGTTTTTAATACGAATTGAACTTTAACTTGAGAGTGCAACCCCAATAAAATAAATTTAATTGCCTCGTAATTAATTTACACTCATATTACTACGAGTTAAGTTCAGTTAACAAGTGAATACAATAAATGTGTAGTTATTTACGTACTTGTAAGCACTTTACGAAATCATTTAATTACCAGTTAATGATCATTATCACCAGCATTTTAAACTATTAAATGAAATTATGAAGTTCATATGAGTACATCATGTTTAGTTTGTAAAGATTTTATGTGACTTAAAATCAAAAACAAAATAAAAACAAGAAATTTTTATTTTTTTTATTTTCAGCATTTATTGGTGCCGCTGACTATTGGATTCTGGATACAGATTATGATAATTATGCTGTGGTTTACTCATGCACTGACTTTGGTGGTTTAGTGAATGGCAGTAAGTACTACGAGATCATGATTAATAAACACAAAAAAAAAATAGCTTTTCATTCACCTTTATTGTGCATACAAAGAAAAACCTGTTCATTAACAAAATGTGTACATTTATAACGTATTTTTTTTTTTGTTTTTTTGTTTTTGTTTTTTGCAATATCATTGCATGTGTCGTAATATGCCTTGTGATCACACCAAATACCATTAAAAATTATTTTTTATTATTTATTTATTGTCATGTTATAACAATTTTGTATTACTATTTGTTATTTATTGCGAATTTATTTATTTGTTTTGTTTTTAATAATTTTTATTGTTTTTTCTTGTAGAAGTTGTTTGGATTTTAACACGTGAACGCCATCCCAATCCTCAGTACATTGAACGCGCTCGTAGCGTTATTAAGCGCAATGGTCTATCACTGGGACCAATTAATAAAACAGATCAAAGAAGCTGCTAGCAGAGACCCCTATACTAGTCGTTATTAGTCAATAAGTGTTGAATTATTTGTAAATAAAAAATTTTTATATGAATAGACCTCAGAGACCACATATTTTTACGTATGAAATTGGGTAAGTTAGTGGGAGTGTACTCCAATTGGATTGTGCCATGCGTAGCATATGCCTTTACCGAAATCTCATGCCTGCATCGCACAGTATACTACACAGGTAAAATTACTTCTTTAGACGCCTATTCATTCGCGGAACGTTTTTCCTATGAAAGTCATTTCTGTCACTTAAAATGTAACCAGAATATAAACCACAGTTCGTAAACTACACTGCCTTTAATATCGCCCTCTACCTATTTTTCTACTTACAATTTAAAAAGAGTATCTGAGTTAAACCATCACTCACGCCACTCACGTATAAAATTAATGCACACAACATGAGTGGTGTGAAAAGCCGTAATCCTGACTGAAGGGTCGTAATGGCTAATTATGTATGTATGTATCTGAGTTAAATATCACAATTGGTTTAAATCTGGCTTAAGAGGAGAGCCTCAGCCATTAGGTTGGTAAGTAGGTAGAAGTGGCTGTCCCCTTGATGGAGTCGTGAGCGGACACACTGTGGCCACACACAGGGCCCATTGTGATACCACAGTTCCTCATTTCCCCCCTTTCTAGGAACCATTCGGAGATTTCGATGAAGCGACTCAGACTGCCAATATCCATACATGACAGTTCATCCATATCCTCCATGTAGTAGACACTCAGGTACCTCTTTCTCCTCCGACCAAGTGCCGGACATGTGCACAATAGGTGAAGAATAGTCTCATCTTCCTCTTGATCTCCACAGCTTCTGCAGATATCATTTGCAAGGTGTCCAAGACCAATACGCCTCGCATGCGTTTCTATAATGCAATGCCCCGTAATAACCCCAATAACAGTGCTGAGCCTACGTCTTTGGAGTTTAAGCAGAGTCGCCGTGCGCCTCCTATCCAGCCTCGGCCAAATCTTTTGCGCCGTTCTGCCCTTATCCGAAGTTGCCCACATTCTGTTGACGAGATCTACGGTTGCATTGTCAATTCATCAGAGAGTTCGATGGTCGTGCCCCTTCTGGCCAGTTCATCCGCTCTGCAGTTGCCAGGAATATCATTATGTCCCGGTACACTTGTGATACAAACATCATATCGGTTCGCTACCTCATTGAGATATCAATCGGCCATTTCCTAATGAATTTAAAAAGTTTAAAAAGTGAATCAAAATGTGTATCCCTACTCAGTTATATACAGCGTGGGTCATCTATCAGTTTCAATTTGAACCATTGATAATGTTGAATCTGGCAATACTTATGTATGTCAATCCATTTTGTCACAAAATTCACTATGTTATCTCAACTGAACGTAATGAATTGATCACTGCGCTTGAGCAAGGTTGGGATTTCTTGGGCCAACGAGAACTGCACCGTGTGTCGATTTTGCCAAAAATAAAATCATATTTTCGAATGAAGCTCATTTTCATCTTACTGGGCACGTTAAAAAGAAAATTGTTGTATTTGGGGCACAGAAAACCCACAAGTGCCAACGCACAGAAGAAAATGCACCCATTACAAGTGACTGTTTGGTGAGGCTTGTATGTAGCTAAGGTATAAACGATAAAATAAAAATGAGGACGCCGCAACCATTACGGTCAATGGAGACACCTATCGCATAATGAAAATCGATTTTTTTACCCGCTCTTCATGGTATTGATGTAAACGATATTTGGTTTGTCACATATCTCATGCCACAATCGATTTATTACGTCAAACGTTTGATGGTCGTTTAATTAACCAATATGGTGATGTTGTCATTCACTTTTGTGTCAAATTACAGTCGGCTTGTAAAATCCGGTACTCATTATTGACTTAAATTGAAACAATTTTATCTTGGATGATATATTGAACGGCGTTTCTCCGAACCTTTTGATACCGTGCGAGGTTTTAGACAAGGTGATTTCTTATCATGCGACCTCTTCAACTTCGTCAAGAAGAGTGTGCTGCGAAACTGGACTGGAGATCAAGCGCAGGATCACTCTTGCCATGCATGCTAGGATATGTACAAACATACATACACACACACACATGTATGTATATGTAAGTGCAAGGAAAAAGGGTGAACCCAAAAGTGTTTTAATGCTGGTACATAATTTTTGGTCTGGCAGTAAATGAGGGCAAAATAAAGTATATGTTATCGACAAGTAGAGTCGTCGTGCGGCGTATTGATTCTCATATTACGGCCGATAACTGTACTTTCGATACAATCAAGGAATTTATTTATCTTGGCTCCGTCGTTACCACCAAAAATGATGTCAGTCTGGAGATCAAGCGCGGGATCACTCTTGCCAATAGGTGCTACTACGGTCTCAATAGGCAATTAAGCAGCAGAAACCTCTCTCGTACGGGAAAACTAACACTCTACAAGACGCTCATCCTACCCGTGCTTCTTTATGGCGCAGAGGCATGGACACTATTAAGTACTGATGCAGCAGCCTTGAGAGTATCCGAGAGAAAAGTCTTACGTAAGATCTTCCGTTCAGTGCGAGTTGGCGATGATTTCCGCATCCGATCCAACAGTGAGCTGTATGAGCTCCTGAACGACATAGACGTTGTGCAGCGGCTGCGCTGGCTTGGCCATGTCGTGCGAATGGACGAGGATGCTCCGGTGAGATGTGTATTTGATGCGGGGATCTGCGGAAGTCGGCGAAGAGGACGACCTTGTTTGCTTTGGGCGGACCAAATCGAGGAAGCCCTGTCATCGATTGGTGTGACCAACTGGCGTAGGCGCGCAAAAAGCAGAGGCGCCAGGAAGGACGTGTCGCGGCAGGCCGAAATCCGTTAACCGGGTTGTTAATGACCAATTAAGTAAAGTAAGCAAGAAAGTGATATATTGCACAATTTTGACCAAATTTGAGTCTGAGAAGGACCTTTACTTTCGATTGCGATCGTCCGTCTTAAACCAGTATGGAACTGGTCGTATATGTCAAGGCAATCGAGGCTGAAAATTCCTTGATTTTATTGAAAGTTAGCTGTTAACTGTGTTAACTGCCCCAGGATACTTTCAAATCATTGAATTTGATCAAAAACGAATGATATACAAATTAGGCATGAAATACGAAACATAAACAACCGGACGATTTGGCAAAACTGGACACAACTTGGATTCCATTAAGAAGGAGAATGACGACGGTCATCATAAACGAGCAGACGACAGACAGAAATTGAATTCTTTCAACTAATGTTACTATGGAAGGAACTAGGACACCTCGCGTCAGAGAAAGTATATTGAAATAATCTAGTTGTGGCCAAATGCTATACACTGGCGTGAGGAGAGTTGGTAGTTAATGGATGGTTTTTTTTCTGTTTGACTTTTCAGTGTAAAGAGAGGATTCGCAACATGTGTCAACTTCGAAAAATTTTAATTTCACCATGAATAGACTAACAAAAGAACGACACTTGCAAAGTATGGAATTTTTTTAACAAAATTCGTGTCGTGTAAGAACTAAATTTCTGGCGAAAAATATCTTGGCGTCATGGGTACGTTAATAATAGAGTTGCCAAATTCGATATGAAGATTAGCCAGAGCCAGTTCAAAAACTGCTAATGTGCTGTAAAATGTTGCAAATTGTGAATTTCGATTATAAAAGAGCAGAAGTCAGATTGCCAGAGAGCGTAGCATTACACGACGACACTATTTCAACCCTCTTGAATAAGACTGGTTATCCAAAAAGGTTTACAACATGAATTCCACACAAATCTGTCTAAACAGACAAAATATGGGTTCCACACAAGTCTACCTAAAAAGATCGATGTTCAAACTACCATCACTAAATCGGTGTAACAACTTTATGGCGAGTAAGGCTACCGTAAAGCCATCATCTATTTTTCCGTTCATGTTTAAGTCACGGAAGTCTAGTAGGTAGTTTGTTGGCTTATTAGACGTTAAGCCACGGTTCAAACCCCAGGTCAAAGATCTCCAATAAAAGGAACTGTGAAAAATATTTCTTTGGCAACTTTCTCTCAGCAGATTGCTGGAAAAGACTCTGTGAGTAAATAAAAATTGTCATGAAAAGTTTCTCAAGAAAATGTGTGTCGTTAGGAGTCGACATGCTTAAAATTAAAAAAAAAAACAATATAAGTAAGTGGTGTGAGAAACCAAGTCGTAATCCTGACTGGATTACGATGTGTAATGACTAACTAAGTATGTATGTATGCATGACTATGTCTGTAAGAAAACTATTATAATTTATGAAATTGTACTTCAAAATATTCATACAATTACTTCACTAATGCAAAGGCTCGGTACACATTTTCTTTATCATGTTCTTTATAACCACCACTGCGCCTTGTTGTGTTTTTAATTGCTCAACACAGTCTAATTAGACAACAAGTATTACATGAACATCATCTCTACTTGTGGTGGCTTAATGTTGGACTTAAAGTTTTTTTTACGCTTTTCCGAAGTCCAACTAAACCGATAAAACAAAAGTGAAAATGCTATGCAAAAACCAACAACACATACAACATACAATATAAACTACAACAACAGGGTGAAGAGAAAAAACGAGGAGAATAAATTGAAATTAAAAAATAACAACAAAAAAGAAAATAAATTAAAAAACAAGAAATAAAACAAAAACAAAAACAATTTAAATAATTCCCTCAAAGAACATGCTTAATAAGGGCGCCGTTGGGTTTGTTCTTCATTTTTTGTTTTTTTTCTTGCTCGTAAATTGAGTATGAATGAATTTTCATGAACTTGTTTTTCCTTAATTTTCTTTGTAGATTTTTTTTGTTTTTTATTATTTTTTCTCCTTTAAGTAGTTGTTGTCTTATGCCGGCTCTCTGTTTCTGTTAATAGTATTTAAAAGACATAATACAAGGCAAGTAGTAGTCATCGTAGTAGTAGTAGTAGTATGAGTAATTAACAACAACAGTTTGTAATAAAAACGTTAAAGAAAGCAGAAGATTGAAAATGCAAAAAAGGGAAAAACTCTGCAAAGAATTCGTAATGAATGAATCAACGAAATTAGGTTTTTTATGAATTTTTTTTTCTTGATAATTTTTCTTTTATGATGGGATGAATGGCAATAAAATTTTGAGTTGGCTTAACAAGTGTGTAACTGGTATTTAAATTATTTAAGAGACTGACTTTAATGAACTCTTTGGGAGCCTATAAGTAAATTTAACAGCAGCTAACAATTATCTTAAAGTAGGTTTTATTACAACAGATTAAGCTTTGTCAGTAAAATGGGAATGCGTCATTTCAATATCGAATTGTAATTTTTCGTTTGGAAATGTTTCCTTCTATAATAATTCTCACTGCAACTTGTATTTCCAACACCTCGGCTGAAAGACGGGTGTTTTTTATAGAGGTATAGAACTTTAAGTTGACATTACTTTTCAAGATAGCGACCGATTTAACAGCTGTCAAGTGATTTATTCTCAGTTTGGTTTGGCAATTCATCATGAATAGACTCACACCTGAACAACGCTTGCAAATAGTGCAATTTTATTTCGAAAATAATGGTTCTGTGCGGAAAACGTATCGCGCACTACGTCCATTTTATCGTCGACAAAATCGTCCATCAGAGCAGTTAATTCGATTAACCATGCAACGTTTTCGCATCACGTTTACTCTTATTGATATACCTGAATTGAATAACCATGATGTCCAGGAGATGTGGTTTCAACAAGACGGCGCAACATGTCACACAGCTCGCGCCACAATAGATTTATTGAAAGACACGTTTGGTGACCGCCTAATATCACGTTTTGGACCTGTGAATTGGCCTCCAAGATCTTGTGATTTAACACCGCTAGACTACTTTCTGTGGGGTTATGTAAAGTCATTGGTCTATGCGGTAGAGCCACAAACGCTTGACCATTTGGAAGACAACATTCGCCGTATTATTGCCGATATACGGCCACAAATGTTGGAAAAAGTCATCGAAAATTGGACGTCCAGATTGGACTACATCCGCGCCAGCCGTGGCGGTCATATGCTAGAAGTCATATTTAAAATGTTATGCCACAAGATTATCTTTCGGATAAATAAAATTCATGTCAATCGAATAATCCATCGTTGTTTTATTGTAACTTAAAGTTCTATACCTCTATAAAAAACATCCTTTACATACATAATTGGTCATTACAACCCTTTAGTCAGGATTACGACCTAGTTTCTCACACAACTAGTGTTGTGCGTTAATTTTTATACATGAGTAGTGGGACCTACAGTTTAAAATCGACTCCTAACGACACATTTTTGAGAAACTTTTCATGGCATTTTTATCTACTTCAACAGTTTTTGCCAGAAATCTGCTGAGCGGAAGTCGCCGAAGAAATATTTTGTCTTATTTCGTTTAGTGGGAGATGCCTGACTTGAGGTTTCAACCGAGGCCTCATGTCTAATAAGCCAACACAATACCTACTAGACCACAGCGACTGCAAGCTTATAGACTGGGCTGTTCCGACGATTCCGAAAAAAATCTATTTTCAACAGTTCCGCTCATTTAGAGCTGTCGGTGTAAATTTGCCCGAAATCTCTTACGGGGTTGGTCGCACCATTTTTCCAGACTTCGTTGTCCGGTATGAATGTCCTGAATCTCCTCGTGAATTCGTACAGCGGTGTCATTTAGCCACAGCACCAATTTATTTTAGGATCCTTGCATGACCAATATCCGATTTATGCCACTGTCCAGTCGCTCAGAGGCGCCTGCTTATTTTAGCCGTTACGCCCTTACAGAAAAGGTCAAGCGAAAACAGGCATAAAATTGTCTCCAGTGTCGACGTAGGTATTGTGTGATCTCTGCTCGTTCAGATTTCTGCAACCGCCGTATTATGTTCGAATTCATTCCCACCAAACTAGACATCCATAGGTTAAGATAGGTCTGACTACCGGCAAAATGGAATAATGAACCCACTTGTAAAGACACCAGGCAGATCTGGCCCGATATGGATATTTGTAGAGCAGAGTTTGTATTGAAACTATCAAGATTACATCAATACACGTCACAGCAATGATAACATAACACTGATCTCTGGGTGTTCAGGCCGGGAGACTGGGAATAACTCATGACAACTTCTGCCGAAGCTAAAACGACGAGAACAAAGAGGAGGCAACAGAACATCTTCTCTATCATCGTCTGATGCTTGGTAAACTGAGATGAAGAATTCTTGTATACCCAGACTTTAGTGGCAAAACATGTCAAGACCAAAGGCAATTTGAGAAAAATACACAATTTCATAAGACTCTTGGGAGACTTTATTAAGGGTCTTGATAAACTTTTTTATAGGCTACCTGAACTGTGCAGTGTTTTTCAAGCAGAAGGGCATGACAATTTTGAAAACGTTGCAATGCTTGTTGAGTGGTGAGAATTTCTCTGAAAATCTCCAGATTTACTTGGACAGCCAGGCTGCGATTAAGTCCTTAAGGAACGTAGTTTGAACGTCTTTCCTTGTCCATGAATGCCGTGGGTTTTTTTGAGCACTGAGACTGGGAATAACTCATGACAACTTCTGCCGAAGCTAAAACGACGAGAACAAAGAGGAGGCAACAGAACATCTTCTCTATCATCGTCTGATGCTTGGTAAACTGAGATGAAGAATTCTTGTATACCCAGACTTTAGTGGCAAAACATGTCAAGACCAAAGGCAATTTGAGAAAAATACACAATTTCATAAGACTCTTGGGAGACTTTATTAAGGGTCTTGATAAACTTTTTTATAGGCTACCTGAACTGTGCAGTGTTTTTCAAGCAGAAGGGCATGACAATTTTGAAAACGTTGCAATGCTTGTTGAGTGGTGAGAATTTCTCTGAAAATCTCCAGATTTACTTGGACAGCCAGGCTGCGATTAAGTCCTTAAGGAACGTAGTTTGAACGTCTTTCCTTGTCCATGAATGCCGTGGGTTTTTTTGAGCAATTTGGGATCATTCAGAGTTAACTGTTTATGGCTTCCAGGGCCGGTATAGAGCTCGGAATCTTCGGCATGTTACAGGGATTAGGAATTCCTAATGCTTCGGTTAATATGGATTTTATCCACCCGTTCTAGGAGCAGGCTCAATCTTGTTATCAGCAGCAGGGCATGTGGAATATTGCCAGACTCTGATGGACACCGGTGGAGGACTTTTCACCTTTAATTGTATCCGCCGCATACTAGCGATCCTTACGGGTCATTGCCTTTTTGATAGGCAGGCCGAAAGACTCAACATTCTAACCAATGACTTCTGCAGGAACTGTCGGTTTCTGCGGAAGAGGAAGAGACTATGTTTCACCTTATGTGTCTGTGCTATGCTTTTGTCATGAGGAAACCAAGGATTCTGACCTCTAATTTTCTGACTTCGTTTGTGGTATCTCAATGGACCTAAATGTTGGCTTAAGTGGATCCACTCCCTAGCCTAACTTAAGTCTTAAGGAATAGTTGAGAGATACCAAACAGAATCTATAATTACTTACTTACCTACTTAATTGGCCATTAACAACCCGTTTAACGGATTTCGCCCTGCAGCAACACATCCTTCCAGGCGCTTCTGCTTCTTGCGCGCCTACGCCAGTTGGTTACACCAATCGATGACAGGGCCTTCTCGATTTGGTCCTTCCAACGGATACAAGGTCATCCTCTTCGCCGACTTCCGCATATCCCCGCATAAAATAACCGTCCGCCGGAGCATCCTCCTCCATGCCTGTGCGCCATAAAGAAGGACGGTTAAGATGAGTGTCTTGTAGAGTGTTAGTTTTGTCGTCTGCTACTCAATTGCCTATTGAGACCATAGTAGCACCTGTTGGCAAGAGTGATCTCCAGACTGATATCATTTTTGGTGGTAACGACGGAGCTAAGATAAATAATTTCCTTTAATGTATCAAAAGTATAGTTATCGGCCGTAATCTGAGTATGAATACGCCGCACGCCTCTACTTGTCGATAACATATACTTTGTTTTGCCCTCATTTACTGACAGACCCATCTTAGTAGACTCCCATTCAATAGCACTAAAGGCAGCAGGAACATCTCGCTTCGTACGCTCCATTATGTCAATGTCGTCAGCGAACGCAAACAACTGGACACTGTTTTGACAAATATTCCCATTGCGTTGCATTCCCGCCTTTCGCAGAACATTCTCCATGACGAAGTTGAAGAGGTCGCATGATAAGGAATCGCCTTGTCTGAAACCTCGCACGGTATCAAAAGGTTCGGAGAAATCGATTCCTACCTTGACGGAGCTGCAGGAATTGCTAAACGTCATTCTGCATAGCCTTATCAGTTTCGCAGGTATACCGAGCTCAGAGATTGCAGGAAAAACACGATCCCTTATGGGGCTATCGAAGGCTGCCTTATAGTCGACAACATGATGGTGTGTGTCGACTTGTTGAATCTATAATTATATGACGGAATAGGAAACATTGGTCTTACAACGGGACCCAAGTGATATGTGCACATTCTGGCGGCTGCCTAACCTATGCAATACATGACCAATCCACCCGAAATTTTATTATATGATGTGGGTTTCTCATCTGTATTGATGTAACAGAATTCAGTGGTTTGATATGATTTTGCCAAATGATTTTTGGCAATGTTTCAGATACAGCCATTCATGGAAACTCTATTAGGCAGCAATTTTTCGGAAACAATAGGTATTACTTGCCTTAATTTGAACAAAATTTGTATATTTTTTTTTGTATTAACATCCAAGTTACGATTTCCTCCGAAGTTTAGGTATGTCTCTACTTAAAGAGACTGCGGTAACAGTCTCCTCTAAACGATGAAATTCTATTTTAATTTTCTTTAAATCATCTTCAATTTAAATTCTCCACTTGCAACTATAATTTATCGTTTATGCTTCTTATTGACTTTGAATAATGCGAAGCAATTGCCTTAATCTCTTCTATTAAATGTCGTATAATAAGTTATTAAATTATTTGCCATAATTTACTTGGTTTATGCATTTTCTGCACATGATTGCACATATAATTAAAGGATTTGGAAGTTTTCTTTACTCAATTCAGTTTAGTTCACTAACAGAGATATTAATTCTTCAACTCTTGAAACATTATTAATTACAAAACTTTCGTTACTCATGGCAAATGTATGTGTATGTATAACTGATTTGAAAAGTTTAACTGAGATAGGGAATACCATCATAAACTTAAATAAACTTAAGCGTTCACATTAATAAAATTAATAAGAAAGTTGGCAAACAGTTCAGAAGGATTACAATAAATATGAGATTGATAAGAAACAAACATAAAGGTTTTTTCTCTTTAGTAAATTACTTCTGTTGGTTGGTTTGAAATTGTATTTTTCATTTGTCAGTTATTAAATAGGGAACCAATTAATGTTTCTGTTTTTCTTTAGTTTTTATTTCATATTTTTGTTTTTAGTTTTTCAACACTGTCTGGCTTTGATGTGTTTTTCTTTTTTTTTGTAGTTTGATAAGAACGTATCGTATTAAAGTACTTTTTATGCCAGCCAAAGTAAACATTTTATTAACGAAAACAATGCCAGAAAGTACTTTGTATCAATGTAAACACTGTCAAAAGACTCTTTGCACTGGAAACGCATATAAACGTGATTTTAACATGGGGGTCATTTTACAACAGAATGGAACGACAGAAGTTTGCATTGAAAAACATATGGAAACAGAAAAAGATTAATTTCATCAAAAGTTCTAGGTTTTTCTTGGACTTTGTGAAAAGCCTCGTATCCAACATAAATGCTTCAGTCTACGTTGACGGAATATCAGAAATGTTGCCTTTGAGATGCCCAATAGATAGGCTAACATGTAGAGATACTGGTGCTGATAGTTAAATGGCTGATGGTGTGACAAAGAAACAGTTACTAACAGTCCCAACCGTTCGTAATAAAGTCCCTTCACGAGTCGGTCCAACTTTTCAGCATCTCCACGTGGAACATACATACATAACATACATAATTGGTCATTACAACCCTTCAGTCAGGATTACGACCTAGTTTCTCACACCACTTATGTTGTGTGTGTTAATTTTATACGTGAGTGGCGGGACCTACAGTTTAACGTCGACTCCGAACGACAGAATTTTGAGAAACTTTTCATGGCAATTTTATTTTACTCTCAGAGTTTTTGCCAGTAATCTGCTGAGAGGAAGTCGCTGAAGAAATACTTTTTGTATTTTATTTTGATGTCTGGCCTGTTCCTCGACCCTGGCGTTTCGTCTAATAAGCCAAAACACTACCTACTATACCACGGCGACTTCCACGTGGAACCATACCGAAGAAATCAATTGAAATATGTAAACAACACAACTGTACTCCGTATGTCTTTTCAGCATGATCTGCGAGTTTTTAGTCAAGGAACACTCATGATACTCCTGTACTTTGAGGGTTTCTGCCACGCCCCGCCTCGGTAGCACATCCTGAGCTTTCACAAGACTACTAGATTGGTCAAGAAGAAAAAGAATTATGCTTTCGGATTACTATGTTTAGTGTAACCTGAAATCCCAATTCATTCTGGCTTAGATTTTTTCCATTACCCCTCTAGGCAGCATATGGCTTCCACAAAGCATCTCCATCTGATTAGGAAGTTCATTAAGCCTTAGTTCTTGTAGGACCCTGCGTCTTTTTTTTTTGTCTCCCACGGTTTCTTGAGCCCTGGAGATTCCATTCTAGCACCACTCTTGGAATACTGTCGGGCTTCTTTCTCAATGTATGGCCGATCCACCCCTATTTTTTTTATCTTCTTCTGTATGGGTTCCTCTTCAGTGAGAGTTCAGAGATCTACGTTGCTAATGGTGTTGGGCCAGAATATTCTACATATGATTCTTAGGCATTTATTGATGAATATCTGAAGTTTCTGCGTGATGGGGTAAGATATAAGCCAAGTTTCGCTACTATATGGTAACATTGACTTTACACAATTGTCGAATATTCTTAGCTTAGTACGTCTAGATATATATGCACTTCTCCATACAGAGTGAAGTCGCCCGAATGCTGCCCTCGCTCTATTGAGTCTGTTATCTAAGACCGTTTCTGCGCCGCCGTTTGTTGTCATAGTACTGCCTAGATAGCAGAAGCTATCGACGTACTCGACTATTTGTTTTCTGTGCTAGTGTTGTTAGTCCTCATGGCTTTGTTTTTTTTTTTTTTGATATTTCTCTCAAGTCCAACGTTGCGAGCCAATTTTTCTAGGTGTTCGAGTTTTGACTGCATGTTTGAGACTTTGTGCGGGAGTAGACAAGTAGCATCTGCATAATCCAAATTATCGGATTGGCGTGAGAGACTCCATGTTATTCCTTTTCTCTTTGAACAGACTTCGCTCATGATTTCGTCCAGCACGTTGGTGAATAACAGCGGTGATATTGGGCATCCTTGCTTGACTCTAGCATTTGTTTGAAACGGTTGACTGATGTTGTGGTTGTGAAGAACTGAGACGTCCGCGTTCTCGTACATAGCTCTAATTATTTTTACTATTTTCTGGGGTATTCATTTATTACTCAATGCTTTCCATATATCAGCTCGTTTGATGATGTCGAAGGCTTAGATAGCCAAGAATAAGTGGAAGGGTTAGTTACATGAGCTAACTACCATGGAGAAGTTTCTAAGGGGTTCCACGAACTCTAACAGCCGAGCATAAGAAAAGAAGACGACTGAAACACGTTACCAAAAGTAGAGCCAAAAAAGATAGAAGCTGTTGAATAGAGATTTTGAGAGAGATTGAGAGAGATTTTGAGAGAGATTTTGGCAGTAACACCAGTAACAAGGCGGCATATAACTACGTGGTGAAGAATTATATCCCAGTTACGCTTGCAAACTAATTTGTTAGTTAAGGCAAAGCGATGATACATCTCCGGGGAGCTATTGGAAACAATTAACTGGGATGGTCACCATTCATAAATGAGAAGAGAGACCTACATTTACATTTAATTACGACAGCATCTGCCATAGTTGCTGGGCCATAAACTACGCGGATAAGCTGTCCAAAGTTTTCCAAGAGGAATATGTTGCTGTGTTCAGCAAGTCATAGAATGCACTTTCACTTAAGCTTATCCATGAGAATTTCAAGAAGGCAAAAAGGACACTGGAACTGAAAAGTATATAAGTTGTTGGAATTCAGGACCTTTGTGGCAATAAATACAACAAATACTTTAATTTTGAATTTCACATTAAGACTGAGACCAGAACTGCCAAAATGAAAGGACTAACCCTATAGAAAGTATTGGAAATCAGAGAGATGGGGACCAATATCCGCGACAAAGATAATGTGATTTGTCCTCACTAGTCTGCCGACATTGGAAGATACCGGCTGCAAAGCATGTCAAAATTGGAACTCATAAACGGACTACAGCGATAGTGGTCCCTACAGTATTTAAAAAGTAAATGGAAAATAATTACTTATCGCTCCAAATCACTTCGGCAATCCTTCCGTTTTTTTTTTCCGTATAAATCCACGTGGTTAAAGAAGAATCGAATAAGTGCGGAGCAGCTATAACTTTCGACTTTCCTTTGTGATGTTGACTATGTTCGACTTCATAATTTTTCATATCCAACAAAATATTTTCTTTCACCTTTTAAATGCCTCATATACATACCATATGCTTAGGATGCATGCAGTAAAACAAATAAACACATATGAAGTGATGCCTTATCCATCGACTACTTTGTAATGTTTATGGCTCCATTGATGATGCTCTGCGCATTCAAAAATCAAATTTCATTCGTTTATTCTCAAGTCTCCTATAAGAGCCAAACACACAAGGGAATGACTGAGTGAATGAATGTATACGGGAGTAATAGAGAGAAGTAAATGAAAACTGTTTGGGAAAAACGTGAATGTTTTTCGAATACCAAAATTTATTGCCGAAAGGCTAAAAATGTAAACGTAACACGGAATGCATGCAAAATACACTTAGTAAATGGAAAAACGTTTGCTGGAGAGCATTTGATTGAAGACATAAAAAAGAAAATATTAAATGAAGATTTTCTAAAAAGGAAAATTAACAACTATTTGAAGGATATGTTTGAAGGATATAAAACAAATGACTAGAGTTTCAGAATTTATAAATGAAATATAGCGGAGGAAGAATATTTTTATTTTGCTTGGCAGCTGGTCTATAACAGCAAATAATCCTTTGAAATGTTAACAATGTTTTAATTAATTTTGTAAGAAATCTGTGGCAGGGAATTAACAATTATTAGAATGAAAACATTGATCAAAAATAAATAAAATGCAACACAGATGGGAAAAAAGTCCATCAACTGAGTTCTTCAAATAAATATTAATACGGTATAGTATCTGGCATCGCTATCTGTCATGCTTATGACTGGATGGATTATATGGAAAGGATTGAATAATTTTAATTTTTAACATAAAAAAACCATGATGAAGAGTTTTCATCCTCAGCCCGTTTCGTACTGGGCTTAGTCGAAAACATTCCCAAATTAAGGTTTACCAGCATTTGCTCTTTAAGCGTTTCGTATATTTAAATTTAAATAAAACTAAGTATTATTCGTCTGAAAGACATATAGATGTCATAATGTGTGGAATATTACATCACCCGAAATGTACAATTGTCTTTAACTCTGGCGTCTCCGATAGGTTGAATTTGATTAATGGGATGAGTTACGTTGGCTTTGAGGACCACTGTCGTCTGTGGCATTTTCCCATGCACCTGTGACTTAAGAAAGCCCCACAGGAAAAGGGCTAACGAGGTAAAATCGCGCGATGTAGATGTCCAGTTCACATCACCTCCGCGTGAGAAGACCATGTCCTCAAATAGCTCCTACAATATACCCAATGTGCCACGAGATGCATGGCATATAGCGCCATCCTTTAAAACCGCATATCGCTAGAGTCCATATCATATAATTCAGCCCAAAAGAAGTTGATATTCATCAACCTATAGTGCTTGCCGTTGACAGTGATGGGGTGCTGGCCAACGTCATTCTCAAAGAAATATGGAACGATGGTGGCGCACAGCCGAAAATCACCACAAAATAGTGACTTCAAGAACGCATTGGACGATCTTGGAATGTATGTGGATCGGTATCGATTCAAATTTGAAAATTTTGTTTGTTCACATATTCATTCATCCACAAATATTGCCTCATCAGGGAAGATGATTTTTCGATCAAAATTATGGTGAGATATCAGCTGCCATTTTGATAAAATAATTTTATTATGTACACGCGGTGTTGAGTGCTATATTCATTCATGGTGATATAGGAAACATACATACATTACAACCCTTCAGTCCGGATTACGACCTAGTTTCTCACACCACTTATGTTGTATGTTAATTTTATACTTGAGTGGTGGGACCTACAGTTTAAAGTCGACTTCGAACGACAGATTTTTGAGAAACTCTTCATGGCAATTTTATTTACCCTCAGAGTTTTTGCCAGAAATCTGCTAAGAGGATGTCGCCGAAGAAATACTTTTTGTATTTTATTTTGGTGTAATAAGCCAACACACAACCTACTAGACTACGGCGACTACGAAATTTTTTCAGAAACTTCTTTTCATACCAACTTTTTTTTTACTCTCAGAGTGTTTGCCAGAAATCTCGGGAGAGGAAGTCGCCGTAGAAATATTTTTTCATATTTCGATTTGATCGAGATGTCTGACCTGTTGGCTTAATAGAGTGACCTCACATCTCGTAAGCCAACAAGCTACCTACTAGATATGTAATAGACGGCAGCGTCTATTAGGAAAACACATTGATTTTGGAAAGCAGAGTGAATAAATTACAAGTAATTTGATAGATGAAGCTTCAATAAGATGGCCGTTACATAATTGGCCATTACAACCCTTCAGTCCGGATTACGGCGTAGCTTCTCACGCCACTAATGTTCTGTGTGTTAATTTTATACATGAATGGCGGGACCGACAGTTTAAAGTCGATTCCGAACGACTAATTTTTGAGAAACTTTTCATGGAAATTTTATTTACTTTCAGAGGCTTTTTCATATTTCGTTTTGATGTCTGACCTGGGTATTGAACCGTGTCCTTACGTCTAATAAGCCAATACACTACCTACTAGTCTACGGCGACTTCAAATATGGCCGTTATCATCTGTTAAAATTCGGAAGTCCGTGTTGAATGATATGCAAGGCAATACTATTTGCTACTGATGCACAATGCTGAGGAAATTTAACGAATAACCACAACAAAATCAAACAGTTCACATATGATTTAAACAAGAGGGTACCACAAGCGACATGCCATACGATAAACCTATTGAGAGCAGAGTTTAGTAAGCAATTACCTCATGTTTTACAATAGTCCATTGACCGTCAAAATGCGATTTATCCTCGTCAGGCTACTATTTTTTAGGATAGTCTTTTGTTTAGAAAGTCTTTTGAACCCACCGTAGTCTATTAGATATTGTGTTGGGAAATTAAACGTGCGTGGCCAGGTTAGACAACTCCAACAAAACGAAATATGAAAATATATTTCTCAGGCGCTCTAGTCTCAGCACATTTCTGGACAAAATTTTAGACGTAAATAAAATTGCCATGAAGAGTTTCTCAAAAATCTGTGGTTCGGAGTCGACTTTAAACTTTAGGTCCTGCCACTCATGTATAAAATTGATGCACACAACATGGGTGTTGTAAGAAATTAGCTTATAATCTTGACTGAAGGGTTGTAATGACCAATTATGGTTGTGTGAAAATCTTTTGTGATTGGTGAGATACCGGCTGCAATGCTGGAAAAGTATGCCAAAAAAGTATGGAGTTCGCGTATAGATACCAATTGGTGTATTCATGAATAAAATTTACGTGAAATAATCGATCGTTTCAAATAATTATTTCTCTTACCTTTGCGAATTTGCAGTTTTTTATTTTTATAACACAAACAGCGTCAAAAGAAATAATAAGAATGTTTATGACCCAAAGGAACTGGTGTGTGATTTTCTATGTGAAATATGTACTGTGCTTATCACTTTCTACATTTTTTGGATTTAGTTCTTCTCCACTATAAGCTTTTAACAGTAAATAACTTTCTTTTATGATTCTTCATCATCATTTCATATTTAAACGTAAACTTAATGGTGTTCTAAAGATCATATATTTTATAAGCAAATAAAGTAGACTTTAATAAACCAAAAAATCTTAATTTACCAACATGCTGACATTCTGTCAAAATGAAAACTGAACAATTTATCAAACGTAACGATGCGCACTTAAAATACAAATCTCATGAAATAAGAAAACATCCTGCGAAATAAAAAACGTACAACTGAAACACACAGATACAGATACACCACCACCACAATACACATACTTATACTAGCAAATAAAAATTTATATACGAATGAGAATGAAATGAAAACTATAACACATACGATTATCATTGTATTATTATGGTTATTTAAAGAGAAAGAGAAAGAGAAAGAGAGAGGGAGCTAGCGATAACACATACTATTAAACAAAAGAAACGATTATGGTAGAGATGAGTAAAACTCCGTGTATAAACGAAATAAAGGACATGTTATGATGATGTTATTATTGTTGCACATCACCTAAGCTCTCAAATAAATATGAAAAAGGAACGTCGTTTCTTTTCCTGTTCTCATGTGTTTCTTTTTTCTTTTAGGTTTTTCTGATTCTTTGTCATGTTGCCACAAGCCCAACAAACACCGCACAGCAAAAAGAACAAAAGAAGACAAGAAGTTGCTACAATAGTTAAACGAAAGTATAAAAATCCCTTGAAATTGTTCAACAACATTGTAGCTGAAGACAAAAATGGCTGAAGAGAAAGACAACAAAACGAAGAAGATAAACCAGAATGCACCACATCCACACCAAATGAAAAATGGTTATGGTTTATATATCCATACAATACAAGCCATAACACAAAATATGGCCAAAGAATACGAGGGGCAAAGAAGAAACACAACAACGACAAATAAAATAGAAATAGAAAAAGAAAAACCTAAAAGTGTATAAAATCTATTGTGATGTAATAAGGAAATGTTATAGATAGTCAAACGTGTAACAAGGATTTGTTTGACTCGGCGTGTGTGTACAAGTGTGTGTGGTTGGAAGTCATGTTTGTAAAATTGTATTTATGATTGTATCTTTTTAAGCATAAAATAAATGTATTTGAAGCATAAAACTAACATACATCATCATCAGCATCATCATCAGCATCGCCATTATCGCCATCGCCATGGCCATCGTCATCAGCATTGCAGTTCATAAATAGAAGTGTTCCATACAAAAATAGAACAGCAGTTAGAATACTTAGTCACACATACATATACAGAGAAATAATATTTCTAGTCTCATATACAAACTTAATAACGTAAGAGAGCAGTTTCTCTATAAGCTGTTACAATAAATGCATATACGAGTCTTTCCATATTTGAATTGATATCCTTTACTACAATTTTAACCACTAATCGATTATGTGCCAGAAACCACTGATACTTTTAGGCCAAACAGAATAAACTTAATTTCTGATACCTTGTTTTGAGACAAAGATCACTTCCTGAGAACTGCCCCCGTATTGACTGTTACAAACATTAGTTAGACGGCACAACTAGTACATGAGGAGTTGTAATAAAACTAATAATCTTACAAGGTTAGGTTAGGTTAGAGGACGTGTACTTGTCAATTAAGACAAGTACAGTATCCGAGGTCGAATTGACCCATTGTACAATGTCCTAGTTTCTCACACCACTTATGTTTTGTGTGTTTATTTTATAAATGAGTGGTGGGGCCTTATGTTTAAAGTCGACTCCGAACGACAGCTTTTTTGAGAAACTTTTCATGGCAATTTTATTTACTCTCAGAGTTTTTGCCAGAAATCTGCTCAGAGGAAGTCGCCGAAGAAACACATTTTCATATTACATTTTGATGTCTGGCCTGGGGCACGAACCTTATCTTTTCGTCTAATAAGCCAACACACTATCTACTAGATTACGGCGACTTCTAATCTTACAACATGTGATCACAATTCATATATATGCGATCTAATCTGGTGGTGCAGCCTAAGTGTTCTTTGGTGACTGCTCGCTTAACGAAATCATTGAATATAGTTCAGGTTTTCCAGTAACCATACAGATAAATTCGTGTATAATTCCTCATTACAACTCTTTAGTCAGGATTACAACCTAATTTCTTACATCACCCATGTTGTGTGTGTTAATTTTATCCAAAAGTTAAATGGGCTACAGTTGAAAGTCGTCTCCGAACGGCAGAGTTTTGAGAAACTTTTCATGGCAATTTTATTTACTCCCAGAGCTTTTGCCAGAAAACTACTGAGAGGATGTCTTTCAACATATATTTTTTAATAATTCGCTTAAGACAATATGTCGAAGCTGGGGTTTGAACCATTGCCTCACGTCTAAAAAGCTAATACGCTACCTACTTGACTACGGCGACTTTTCATATGGATGATCCTTTCGAATACAGAGAAATAATTTAGCACATTTGGTGTGTAGTCAATTACATACTACGAGTACTTATTTGACGTTCATTCGATTTGTTGACCGAGTTTCATATATATCGTCGTGGTCTAGTAGGTAGTGTGTTGGCTTATTAGACGTGAGGCCTCGGTTCAAACCCCAGGTCATGCATCTCCAACTAAACGAAATATGAGAAAAATTTCTTCGGCGACTCCCTCTCAAAACTATGAGAGTAGAATAAAATTGCCATGAAAAGTTTTTCAAAAATCTGTCGTAAGACACATAACGTAAGTGGTGTGAGAAGCTAGGTCATATTCCTGACTAAAGGGTTGTAATGATCAATTGTGTTATGCATGTATATTTCATATAAACATTCTTGCGCTTCAGATTGTCTTAGTGGATCTATTTTGCATCACCAGTAGGGGTTCGATGCAAAAAGAACACAAAATTGTTTTTCAAAGCCTCTTGGATTGTAAATAAAAAAAGTCGAATTTGTGGCTTTGTAAACATTACCCACTGCTAAGTACCACATGAGCCACAATCCTTAAACTCAGCATCAACAAATCTATTTTTATATGCAAGCTGTAACCAGGGGATGGTTCCTATTCATACTGTACATTGTTTTAGAACTAGGAAAATTGTTTGATAGAGGCTGGCGTTATGTTGGAATCTCTTCACGTTGCAAATACAGGAACCACTTTAGTAGAAAGATAATGCAGCTGATGAACGATTTACGAGTTAGAAACGTGCGATTCCCTGATCAATCAATAACGAACGAATAGCGCATGAAGTCCGTTATTTTAATTCTGTAGCAACAATATTATGAGACTCAGGTCACATTGCGACATTGTTAATAAATCAATAGAGTTCGATGGCCTACCGTCACTAATACCCAACTTTGTCTCTTCTGGATACAGTAGAAAAGACTCAAAATAGATTCGGGCGATCAGGCATACATAAGAGTGATATTTCACTTTCGATTCTTGAAGACAATTAGTTGTTCTCAGAGATTTTGCCCGATGACTGCTAAAGGTGGGCGCTAGAAGAGAAATTATTTATGTTTTCTTGACTTTAAGCTAAGGTATGAACTCTTGAGCCTTCGTTTCGTATGCCAATACACTACCTACTAGACTACGGTCACTTTCATGTTGCATTAATTAACAATTTTCTTATGGAGTACCCCATATTAGTGCACACATTTATAATAAAGTATATATGTATGTACTCATGTATGTATATGAGATTGTATGCTTAAATTATTAAAAAAAAAATCGTCTATTTGATGTATGTTTGTTTGTCCATTTATTTGTGTTTATTTTTCTCATTTACAAGTTTTGTGTTCATTTTTCCCCAGAATATTCATTCATTCATTCAATCCAATTTCATTTTTTTTTTTCTTTGCTTTGCTTCCTTGTTTTGTTGGCAGGAAAATTTCAAAGCTCCCAGTGCCTGATGATGGACGATTATTATTGTTTATGTCTGCGATTATCTCTGTTATTTGATGGTTTTCCATCTTCTATACCCAATATATTATAAGTATGTATGGAGTATGTATAGTTGCATATAAAATGTATGCTTATATTGTAAATGTATTTCGTCTATACAAAATGTATTACATACGTATGTATGTATGTATGAATGGTTAAGTTTTGCAGTGAAATTTATATTTATTTCCTGGAGCAAACAATAAGACAGTCGGTTGAAATTAAGCAATCCAATTGCAGAAATTTTTACATTGTGATGGAAAAAAGGGGAGGGAAAATTGTTACATTTTTGGTAGAAAATTAAAAATTTTGTGAACAATTTCGGGAAAATAACCAGAAGAGTTTATGTCTGATACAAGCTTTAAACATCGTAGTAATAAAAAAAAGAAATACTTGTTTAAAAAATTTTGTAAAAAATAATTAAAATTTAATTTATTCAAGCGAGTTGGGCACCGATCTGTTGCAGGCACAAATTCGAATTTCGAAAATGCTCTTTTAGAGCCTAAGTACTCATCGCAATTCAAAACACAAGGTTTACTGACAAGCTGGATTAACCGTCCTCGACCATCAACATCAAGGCGTCATTTCAAAGCAGTTCAAAACCAGTCTGGAAGTTATAAACTCAAAAGAACACGCCCAGTGTGGTTGTACGGAAACTTACATGTGAGGTGCCTTGGTCCATGGCACCCTGTCAATAACTTCTCCAGAAGCTGCAGAGATGGGGAAGAAGAGGAGACTGTTTTTCACCTACATGCCTGGCACTATGTCAAAGAAAAAATATTCGAATGATTTGGTGGAACTGTCATACATTGCCATTGGCAGTCAGAGAAACTTCTAGTGGTTGCGAAACTAAGGAGTAATGGTTAACAAGGATAACACAATGGGCCTTGGGTATACCTAGTGTGTATGATTTTAAAAGTTTCATGCGCCTAAAGGTGTACTATTTCTGTTCGGTTATGGGTCACCTTACAATTGATGATTGATTTAGCAAATGTTTTAAACATCCAATTAATAATACTGGCCTACTATGAGGCCACATTACCTAGCAGCCATATTTAGAACAGCTTTGACGAATGGGTTTCAACTGAGCCCCATGTCGAGGATAGCTTCTGTATTGCCTTACTTAAGTTCTTTAGTGAAAGAGGCCAAAAACCCAGTGATCCATAATAAATCACCATATTGAGAATAATGAAGTTACGTCAGTAACGATCTCGGCCTAGCTTCTCACGCTAATTATGTTCTGTGTGTGTTAATTTTATACATGAGTGGCGGGACTTACAGTTTAACATCGACTCCGAACGACAGATTTTTTGAGAAACTTTTCATGGCTATTTTATTTGCTCTCAGAGTTTTGCCACGAAATCTTCTGAGAGGAAGTCGCCGAAGAAGTATTTTTTCACATTTTCGTTTTGAAGTCTGACCTGGGGTTTGAACCGTGGCCTTACGTCTAATAAGCCAACACACTACCTACTAGACTACGGCGACTTCATAATGATGTTACCAATGTCTTGTATGTATCCTGTACTATAATAGCCACACTCCTATAGTGTGGCCAGAAAATCGATTATGATTATGGACTGAAGAAATAACTGCTTACTGAAAAAGCTCCTCGCCTTTTTTTTACTTTATGGGCCTTAGCTGAAACTCGTGGTGTTCACAGAGTGAAGAAGATCTGTCAAGTATATAGCCAATCTTGATCCAAGAAGGTAATACTTATGTAGGTCAATTTGCCTTGCGCCACAGCTCTTTGAATTGAATAATAGTTTGTGTTAGAAAATTAACACACACAAGGATGTATTCAAACAGCAGCATAAATTTCAATATCAGCTTGAACTTTCTGAGCCTCGAAATATATATGTATGTATATGTACATACATAAAGTGGTCACTACAACCCTTCAGTCAGGATTACGACCTATCCTCTTATATTACTTATGTTCTGTGTATGTTAATTTTATACATGAGCGGCGGGACCGACAGTTTAAAGTCGACTCCGAACGACAGCTTTTGAGAAACTTTTCACGGCAATTTTCTTTACTCTTAGAGTTTTTGTAAGAAATATGCTGAGATTTTTTTAACCGAAGCCTCATGTCTAATAAGCCAACGCACTATACTTACTTGACTACGGCGACTTCTAAGATGAATGATTCTTTGCAATACAGAGAAATAATTTAGCGGCATGGATTTCTTGGAAATTATTTGGGAAAGGCACATTTGATGTGTAGTCAATTATATACTACGTGTATTTATTTGACGTTGTTGACCGAGTTTCTTGCGCTTCGGGTGGTCTTAGTGGATCTATTTTGCGTCACCAGTAGTGGCTCAATGCAAAAACGAGATCTAATTAGATTTTGGACATGCAAAATTGTTTTCCAAAACCTCTCAGATTGTAAATAAAAAAATCGAATTTGTGACTGTGTAAACAATACGACTGCGGCGAAGAGTGGACCTACGTACCTAAATAAAGAAGTAGGTTCCTAATAATACATTAAAATTTAAACCGTTTTTAGGGCGACCAGTTGGCTTTAGTTTGAATTATTAAAGGAAATCTGTCTACCCGAGAACATCTCTAAGACTCATATTTTCCACATCTACACATATTTAGCCTGGTAATTGTAAATTATTTTTTAAATTTGTACATTGTCTTCCCTTATCACATCATCAAAAAAATCATTATCCAATAAAGAAAAGTATTTTTGGTTATTATGCTTCTTAATTAATATGAGTAGCATCTAAATAAAATCCATAATCAAACATTTTAATTTATTTAAAATCAAACCTGCATTCACACGAATTAGTTATTCTTTGGAAAACATTCTAATTTAAATTCAATAAATATTTAATTATGTACGTACATAAATAAACAAAATATATACGTGCATTTCATACTTATTTAGCTTTCATTTCTACAATACATTGGTACATACTTATTGAATATTGTCCTGAAAATAAATTGAATTTTAAATATTTATTCATAATCATACAGCAGCAGCAGTAGCAGCATTACATAGAGGAAAATCGAGAAAAAAATGGAATTTCTGTTTGCACATCATAAATGATGAAGGAATTGCAAACACCAATCACTTAATCAAGCCGATTTAAATAATTTACATCTCTAAACAAACCAATCAAAATTAAACTGAAAACTAAAATTCAACTTAAATATGCATTCCATCAAACTGCATTTGCATTTGCAATAATTTTTAAGACAATTCAGCATAAGAATTGTTAAAAACTTGTGCAAAGGATGATAAAAAAAATTGGAAAAATACAAAAAAAAAACGAAATGAAAGAATACTTTTGATAAGAGAGGCAAGTGATGAAAAGTTTAAATTGATGAAAAGCTTTCTGATAAAAAAAAATACATTGAAATGCCGAACTTTGTACCCAAAAGTTTGAGCGATGGCAAGTACGACTACATGGTGATCTACATCGTTAATAATTTTTGAAATACAAAATTTAATAGCTTAGGAAGACGTTTCTAATTTCATGAACTGGCTAAGGCTGTTGAAAGAACGATATGGGAAACCTGTGGGAGGACTTTATTAGGCCAAGCTTATTGGCAGTAGTCACCGTAGTCTAGTAGGTAGTGTGTTGGCTTATTAGACGTAAAACTACGATTCAAATCCCTGGTCAGACATCAGAAAATTGCCATGAAAAGTTTCTCAAAAGATTTGTAGTGCGGAGTCGACGTTAAACTGTAGGTTCCGCCACTCATGCATAAAAATTAACACACACAACATAAGTGGTGTGAGAAGCTAGACCGTTATTCTGACTAAAGGGTTGTAATGGCCAATTACATTATTGGCAGAATATTGGCCGTAGTCTAGCAGGTAGCGTGTTGGCTCATTAGACGTGAGGCCGTGGCTCAAACCCTAGCT
Organism: Sarcophaga variegata; assembly: GCA_932273835.1. Lineage (NCBI taxonomy): Eukaryota > Metazoa > Arthropoda > Insecta > Diptera > Sarcophagidae > Sarcophaga > Sarcophaga variegata. Next base: position 99,923,693 of record OW026361.1, read on the forward strand.
CTGACATCTCGGGTGAAACGAAATATGAAAAACAAAACATTTCTTCGGAGACTTTCTCTGAATTTCTGGTCAAAACTCTGAGGGTAAATACAAATGCCATGAATAATCTCAAAAATCTGTCATTCGATCTCGACTTCAAAACTGTAAGCCCCGCTACTCATAGATAAAATGAATGCACACAACATGGGTGGTGTCAAAAGCTAGGTTGTAATCATGACTAAAGAGTTGTACTGATCAATTATGTAAGTATTGCCAGACAATACATCCAGTGCATCTTATATAGGGTCTTCCAAAGGAGACTTGATAATAGCCACCTTGTTGAAGCTACATCTCTCAAATTAGTTGATTGATTGATTGACCTGTGGACATACATACTGTGGATATACATGCATGGACCATTCAAGTTTTAAGTTTTCTTCTACAGCGATGAGACCCATTTCAGAATGCATAAGTTTGTGAACCAATCAAATAGTCAAATTTCTGGTGCTATCAATCTACATGAGATCACATAGCATCAATGGCAAACCGCAAAAGTCAGTGTTTGGTATTGATTTTGGGCTGGCAACGTCATCATTCCATATTTTTTTGATAACAGTGTCGATGGCTATCACTGTAAAGGGCGAGCACTATATTTTAATGATGATCACCATCTTTTAGCCTAGATTGAATGATGTAGACGCCAATGACATATGGTTTGAACAGGATGACGCTACGTGGCACATGCAATTGCCAGCAAGAGCGACTTGAGGGCATGTGCCGAACAGGCTACTACACTACTACACTACACTGTGAGACTTTTTCTTGTAAAGTTTTGTTAAGTCGCAGGAGTAATCGAAAAAGCCTGAAACCATAGTGGTCCGTAATGCCAAAACAACCAATGTCGTTGGTCAAATTTAGCCTGATTTATAAGCCAAGTCAATAAAAATTTGACATTTGAGATGCGAGAAACCGTGACCGATTTCTTGTGAATGACGAAAAATCGAATGCCTTGGATGCTTCTACACAACCTCACGGATAGATTTTTTCTGCACATTTTGCGTTTCGTTGACATAGGGATTTTAGGCGACCATTGGCGTTGCTTGTATGCCTTGTTAAAGGTTATATATGGCCATGGTTGTAATTGTTTGAAGTGCAATAAAAGCGGAACTAATACAAGTAGTTGGTATTACTAGTTCTTAGGTAATAAGACAACCATTTACTAGTGTTTGAGATTCCACTTCAACATATAAAGTTTGATGAAAGTGTTGCAAACAAATGCATGAATTGATGATTCATGCATGACTGATAGAACAGCATGTCAAGAAAATCAAATAAACAAAGTATTTAAGAACTTAAGTTAAGAACTAAAAAAGAAGAAAAGATAAAAAGAAAAAAGAGAAAAAAGATGTGAAAGGTGTTGAAATCAAATTTCTTATGGACTCTTGTGTTTGTGTCTATATGCCACAACAACAACAATACTTGCATATGATTGAGGGAAACAAATGAAATGCATGAATACTGAAGTGGTTTATATGGATTATAATTTCACTTAAAAACAGGTGATTGCCACAAACATACATAGATAGCTAACCATAACATAGAATTTATCTGTTGGAATCAACTATTCATATATTCTTCTGAAAGCAGCAGCAACATTGCCACTTACGGATGCATGCAAAATTTTTCGTGTATTTACAAGTAACAGTGATCTATGTGCATGTATGTATGTGTAGAGTTGGTATAATAATTGAAATTCAGTTTGCATATGTAATCAATGCTTATGTTTGTTCTTTAGATAGACAGATGAGTTGATAGGTATTGTAGAAAATTATAACGAAAGAAGAGAGAAAGAAGTCTTCTTGTATAGGTAACTGAATCTAGTCTAAATTCTAGAACTTTTAGATGTACTGACATGACAATAACAAAAACAACAACAACAATAAAACGACAATGTCGAAATCATCTACTACAGTTAAGGAGTAAAATTTCAATTTCACAAGTTTTGAAAATGAAAACAAAAAATATTTAAAAGCATAAATATGATGTGAAGCGTATTCAGAAACAGACAAACGAACGAACTATTTTCTATACGGAAAACAAGAAGAAGAAGAAGAAGTTTCATAAATTTTAAACAATAATAACAACAACATGCATGCATGTTATGTTTGTAGATGACAAGGTGTTTGTATGCAAATATTATGAGTGATGTTATGTCGTATTGCCTATCTATTTAACTATGCATAGCTTTGCATTAGTATGTGTATGAGTGTGTATGCTATTGCTGTTTATTTTGCATAATTTTAGGCTTCTGTTCTGTATATGCATCTCTCATATACATGCATACATAAATATCCTTACAGGAGTTGATAACTTCTGGTATAAATTTCTCACAAATAACTTGTGTGCCTAATGATTGCATTGAGTTAAAAATCACAGTAAATTCTTCCCCAATGTATACTAAACTAAATGTGTTTGTATTAATATTAAGTGAACTTTATCAGGAGTTTTCTTTTAGATTCTATTTTCTACTTTTTCTTCTTTTTGTGTTTTGTTTTCTTCTGCAAATCAAATATTGAAAGTCATTCTGGTCAGTTTGTGATTTTTAAAAAATGCATTAAATATTAAAATTCATAACAAACTTAATTTAACACTTTAGTTTCACTTAAAATGTTCACTTAAACAACAATTTACTCATTCGATTAGAAGTGTATCATATGAAAAGAAAGAGAGAGAGAAAAAAATGTATTTGATTTTAAAACACAATATTTTATTTATATTGTGTTAATTGATGGTATTGCACTTGAAAAAAATTTCAGGGAATTTGTTTAACAACGTAATGTGCCGAAAATACCAGAAATTTAAAGTTATTTTATGTTGCTTGACTTTGTGTTTATGGAAGACGCCGTAGTCTAGCAGGCAGTGTGTTGACTTATTAGACGTGAGCTACGGCTCACAGGTCAGAAATACCCCAGAAACAAAATATAAAAAAAATTTGTTCGGCGACTCAATAGATTACTGGCAAAAACACTCGGAGTAAAATAAAATTGCCATGAAAAGACTTTAAACTGTGGGTCCCACTACTCAAGTACATATAACATTAACATACACAGCATAAGTGGTAGGCCGTAATGCTGCTTGGGTTCTACCAAAAGCCTCATTAAAATAACATTGAGCCGAATTCATTGTAATGCATATAATATCTAGCTGGCGTTTCTTAATCATTCCCAACATTTTGAGATGAATATGGATATCAGGGCAAATTCTACATACATACATAATTGGTCGTTACAACCCTTCAGTCAGGATTACGATCTAGTTTCTCACACCACTTAAGTTGTATGTGTTATTTTTATACATGAGTGGCGGAAACTAAAGTTTAAAAGTCGCCTCCGAACAACAGATTTTTCTATGTTTTCATGGCAAATGTATTTGCTCCTAGAGTTTTTGCCAGTAATTTGGTGACAGAAAGTCGCCGAAGAAATATTCTAATTTCATTTTGTTGGAGATGTCTGACCTGTGGTTTAAGCCATAGCCTGACGTTTAATAAGCCAACACACCACCTACTAGACTTTGATCGTTATGTAAGGAGGCTGTCTAGAGTGATATGCTCAAACGTCATGTCCATTAAAGCTTACCTCACCTCACTACGTTTATTGTTTTTTAAAACGACATGAGCTGTCCATGTCGTTTTATTTCCAGTTGCTAAAGCGCTTTGTATTTCGATTTGATAGTATCAAGGTTGCTTAACAGTCATCTGGTAAACAATTGACCGGGATTGCGCTTGCCACTCGATTGACACATTTCACTAATCAGACTTTCAATAATTGATCTGGAATCAAATATTCCCTTTAAATCGAAAAGGGCAGTTGGAACACATAGTTTTATACACACATACATAAATGGACAGGATTAAAACGTAGCTTTTCACACCATTTGTGTTATATGTGTTAATTTTACATGAGTGGTGAGATGTACAGTTTACAGCCCACTTCGTACGACAGATTTTTGAAAAGCTTTTCATTGCAAATTTATTTATTCCCAGAGTTTTTGCCAGAATATACCGAGAGAAAGTCGTCGAAGAACTAATTTTTCGTATTCGTTTTGGGTTTAAACCATGGTTTCACGTCTAATAAGCTAACACACTACCTATCAGATTATGGCGACTTTATAGAATTATAAGTTGACTTAAATCCGTATCCATATCGTCTAAAGCACCCGTGATCGAATAGGATCTGTATGTTATGATAATACAGTTCTCGGGGCGATCGTGTAATCTACGTTGTGGCATACGACATAAGATTGCATTTGCATGTACCATTGCAATGTTTCCCCTGCCTTAGCTGTCAGGTTCTTATACATTGTGAGTCAATCTCTTATTTCCATTCCTGTTGCATTGTGCCGCACTTTTAATGTTATAAAGCCTGTTAAGCTCTTTTGCGTTGAAGTTGAGCGACGTCATGCCATATATTACAGCAACTCTTCGAACTTTGAGGGAGACAGGGTATTAAACAGTCTATCTTCCGTCCAAAGCTGATTTTCATAAATTATTGGTGCTGCATAGAGTGCAATAAAGTCACAATCAGAATTCGCAAGTGCATAATATTTCAAGAGCTCTTTAAAGCTTAATCTTGCATCAAGCATTACGCCAAGGTAATGTATTAACTCCGGCGACATTATCACAAATTCACAAGTATTGATGCCTTTCGTATGGCCAGCATAAGCTTGTCATTTTATTATATTCGCTGCAGTATCGTTTGCATTTCATTTCCAGAAAATCAAAAAGTCTACGAGATATTTTACAATACTATAGATGGGGTAGTTACAAAAGCAGATGCTATCAAAATAGCTACCTCACTAACAATACATTGAAACTTGCATACATATTTTTATCATACATACAGACATAATTGGTCATTACAAGTCAGGATTACGACCTAGTTTCTCACACCACTTATGTTGTGTGTGTTAACTGTGGTGGGACCTACAATTTAAAGTCGGCTCCGAAGGACGGTGTTTTGAGAAACTTTTCATGGCAATTTTATTTACTCTGCTAAGAGGAAGTCCCCGAAGAAATAATTTTTGTATTTTGTTTTGATGTCTGGCCTGGGGCTGGAATCCTGGCTTTACGTCTAATAAGCCAACGACGACTTCATACATATTTTTATAACCAGTAACATTTTTTCCGGATTAACATCGAATACGAGTTTATCTGTAGTTTTTTACGACGTATTAAATTTTTGCCGAAAATTTTAAGTCTTCCCTAATGCAGGTATTCTTCGATGTCTTTAAAAAAAAGTTAAATAACTTTGCAAATGTTGGTTATAAGTGTGTCCAAATTTTTTCATGCGCATTCCTTATATTGTAAAAATGAAAAATAAATAAAGAGTTTATAAAAATTTTTCTTTTAATAGAAACTTTTAATAATAAAAACTTAAAATTGATTTCCGTTTCCGTTGTGGTTGTTGCGGTTTTCATTACACATTTCAAATATTTTGTTTTCTCCATTATAACATTACAACAATTTCAATATCAATTTCAGTTTTTATCTTACGGCTGCGAGTAAATATTATAATATTTCCTTTTGACATTTCCTGTTTGTAGTGACTTACAAAATACTCCTGCATACACAATCATATCGTGACAATGTGTTTAACATTTATGCGTGGCTATGTATATGGTTGCTAAGCTAAGCGTTACATTGGTTAGGGGAAAATATTTATTCCTAAGAAAGTCTAAGTACAATGGAAAATATTTTGAAATAGAAAATTTTGTGAATATTAATATGTAGTAAAGAGAAACCACATACATTTACGTGGGTTTAGTTATATACATTAGGCTGTCCCGTCCTGGAATGACAAAAATAGTTTTTTGAGCTACACTTTCGCAAGAGGTATCAAAATTTGCGTAATTTTACACAGATTACGGTAAAAGTAATAAAAATCGAATTACATGCCATCTTGAGGGCTCTACTTTTGAAAACGTTTTTACAAACCTAAACCCTATGCTTAAAATAAAAAAACGAGATACAAATTTATTTTATTAATATATTTTATACTTGCAATTAATGTACAAGAAAATAAAACTTATAATAAAATGACCAGAACTTAAAATTTAAAAATATTTTTTTGCCAAAATTTGGCATTTCTGCTCGTGATTTCAACCTGGTGCTAATAAGGCCATCTCTAGAAGCAGCGTTAGTTACACTTTGAGAGGCTTCTGTTACCAGTTTAACACATCTTTCGACAGCTTGTGTGTGACAAGGAAAGTCATCAATTTGCAAGCTGTTATCTTTTGCCATGATTTGGAGGTCCTCATTGGAAATATGCCGAAGAACCGGCGGTGCTGTAACCCTACAGTCGTGCAATATAATAACTTCGGTATAATCTCCAACAGAAAAGTTAATTTTTGGTGGTTTAAATATTCTGTATTTAGTGCTACTTTCAGCTTCTCCAGCTTTGATTATTCTTTGGAATGCCAGCTCCTGAATATGGTCTCTATCATCAAACAGCATACTGACACGTAGATTTTGCGGGAGAGCAAAAAAGCATTTCTTTCGATAACAGAATCCACAGATGATCTGATATTTTCGGGTAAAAAACGAGAATACATAATCAGATGATAAATATGTTTGGCTCTTCCTTTAAAAGGCGGTTTTTGTTTGATTGGGAGCCAAATCGGAGGGTATACTTTAACAACGTAATTAACAAGCAGTTGCAAATTTTCTGATGGATTAATAGTACTCTGAGTAGACGATTAGCGAAGGTAAGCTATCTCGAGTGCGCAATTTTTCCAGGTTTACGTTTTGCCAGCTCAGGACTACAATAACCAGTTAGTGCAGCTTTACATATCTCATAAAGACATTTTTGATCCGTACTTAGTTGATAAAGTAGTTATAAACGGTTTACGATATAAACGAACTCCACTGTGTCTAGCTAATTCGTAGTCGCCAGTAAAGTGTTGTTGTTATACGTAGTCATAGGCGAAATATAATCATGAAAATAACTACTTTGCAAAAGTTTGAAGATTGGTAGAACCCTCAAGATATAATTTCATTTTATTTTTAAAAACATTTTGGTAATCTACGATCAATTACGCAAATTTTAGGAGGTCTTGCGTTAGGGAAATTTAAAAAAAAAATTTCGGGACACCCTAATATACATATCTCGTGTTGTACAAATATGGTTGAGTTGTTGAACGTCATTAAGAAGTTATTTTATTTACTACTCCATATTTTTGTCATATATGGATATCCAAAATAAGTAGCTTTTTACACCACCCATTTAACTTTCATTTTAGATAAGGCCAATATGTTTATTTTGTCTTATATTTCCTAGTAAAACGATCCAATGAGCTGCAATTTCCCTGTGGTGTTTAACACAAAAGAAACGCTTTGTTTTTACACCATGAATAAGGTTTGTGCCAAAAACTAAACGTTCAAATGTATTTAAATACTCGTGTAAATCTCAACAAAAGCAGAATAAAAAGAATAAAAACTGTTCAGACAATATTTTCTAAGAAATGCAAAAAAACGAAATGAATATACTCCCAAGGAAATGGTAGCTTAAGGTAAAAAGTACGAGCATAACCTTAAGGTTAAGATTACAAGATAATTTGATTCAATTTCATTGATGTCTGGCAGGTAATTTGGCTTTCATTTGCTATGCCAATGTATGATAGCGTTAGACAACAAAATAAAATGAATTCCATGAACAAGGAAATCCTGGCTAATAGATGTCAAGAAAGTGATAAGAATATTTGCCATTTTTCCATAGAATCTAAGCGTTGTGAGCGCCATTTATAAGACTAAAAAAAGAAAAGAAAACTAAGATAACGAATATAAAAAAAAACAAATGAAAATGTTTATTTAAAATAAATAAAGTCTGCATTATAAGTGATATAAATAGTATGGATATCAGATGGAGTGCCCCATCTTAAAGAACGGCGGCACTGGAAAGCCTCAAATTTTCATGCCCAGAATATCAAGAGATTCTGATACAGATGAGGCAATATTTTATGTCGCTATTGTTTGTCAATAAACAGCATTGGATTTTTCATGCATTAAAATCACCCTTATTCACCCGAACCCATTCGAAAATTGACTGTCAGGATTTTAGCCTCAAATGTGATTTTCGCCTCAATCATTAAACGAATCGACTTGTTATTCAACGAATTTTAATAACAAATATTTCTTTACCTTAGCGAAAGAGTAGATAGGATTAGAAGTAAGACAGAACAGATCGTTTACAAACAGAGTTGGAGACAGAACAAAGGCTTGAGATACCCCTGAAGGTGATATAAAGCGATTCCTAAGAAAACTCGATATAAATCGGTAGAAAAAAAATCACCAACACAAAAACCAACAGGTTAGGTTAGGTCGGAGTGGTAGCTCTGATATCAAAAAGCTCACTTGAGCACGCATAGCGGCCTGTTGTGATGCCACGGGTGAACGCAATCTCTGTACTGACCAATTTCCACCAAAATCAGGGAAGAGGAAGAAGAAGTTGGTCAGCTCAAGGGCTGCACCTCAAAAGCACGACTACCCTACATTGGAAAATCAGCTAGAAAGTTTGATAAACGAAGCTATATCCTTGACATTATTAGATCATCATTATCTCCGTCAAGCTTACAAGAAATGAAGAGCCAAATAACCTATATCTGCACCTCGCAAGAGATGGGCACTGGTAAAGAAAGTGGATAACAGTCTCCTCTTCCTCAGCGGATCTGCATCCACGGCAGAAGTCGTTAAATGATGGGAGCCGCATCCTTTCCGCGTGTCTATCTATGACACAAAGACCTGTAAGCATGGCCACTGTGATTGAGATGATGCCACGACCAAGTCCAAGTAGCTGGTTGGTACGCCTTCTATCCATCACGGGTCAGGTGGATAGGTTGATACCTAGAAAGGTTGACGCCTAGAAAGAATTTTGGCCCAATGACCAGCATGACCGAGGCGAAGATTCTGGCGAGCTCATCGGCCATGCAGTTCGCCGGAATGCCACTGTGCCCGGGGAACCAGACCAGTGACACCCTAAAGCACCCAGAAAGAAGGTCGAGACAGCGACGACATTCCCTAACGATGCTGGAGTTATTCACAACACCCGACAGAGATCTTATGACGGCCTGACTGTCAGAGAAAACCGAGATGCGGGTAAAAGGAGCACCGTTGACGAGGATCCATTGAGCGGCCCGGTAAATGGCCAATCTAGAGTTACAATCCTACTCTCACTAAATCGTTGGATGGATTGATTCCATCTTGTGGAAAGCAATTGTAGCAGGCCAGGCATTAAGTAGACTATATTGCCTGTCGCTAATCAAATTGTTAGATTCTAGATACTTTACAAACTTATGGGTACTTTCTCTGTTTAATTTTCTCGGTTTCTCGGTAAAATTTTTTTCCGTAATGCTTTTCATTTTATTCGTACTATAAGTCTTCCAACTTTGATTTTCTTTTTAAATATGAAATTTATTCATTGGTTTACTAAATAAAATCCACCATAAACTGGCATACATTTCCAATCATATACAATTAATCTGTATTGTTATTGGTTATCGAAACGAAGTTATTTATCGTGCATTAATAAATGAAGACCAAAAACTTAATAAATGCAACCGACAACTTCATACGACACTCTTTTTGGAGAAGTTTTTAATGCAAATATAAAATGAAAAGCACACAGTATAACACCTTTCTTGAACTAATGATCAATTATCTGCTACAATATATGGAGTATATTTTCGTTTTAACTTTGAAGGCAATTCAATACCTTCTTTTAAGATGAATGTTCTCCCAACACCTCTTGCAATTCGTTTGTATTAGAATTGAATTTCCATTAATACACATAAAAAAGCACAAAAACAATTTCAATATGCCTGAAGTTTTTTTTTTTATTTAAACAAGTCTACAAAAATATGACTTTTTGTGGTTTTGTTTTGTGGTTGTAATGATTTCATATTTAATTTAAAATAGTTTTCCTATATTGATGGCAATAAAATAGCATTAGTTTTGGTTTAAACAACAATATCAAAATAAATATTCATTCTTTTTTAATCCTGAAAAATAATGGGTTTAGTTTCAGTGTTTATGAAAATAAAACTAAAAACCTTAGATAAACATTAAGACTGCATATGTATACCATGCGCGTTATAATTGAAATACAACAAATAATGTTATATAGTTTATACACTATAACATTACATATATAGTGAGTGTTAAAAGCAACTGTACACAAATGATAAAATTCTAATAATCACTAATCTTAACTTTTACCAATTAAGGGGAGTGCACGAAAAAATTTGACATTTCGAGATTTTTTGTAATTTTTTCTTTTAGTTTTAATTTTAAAAACTGGCAATTTAAAATAAAAATAACGGTAATTTATAAATGTATATTTTTTAATGTACAGTTTCTATAGACTCCCACTGTATGTATTGTTACGTTTTTACCTTTTAAAAACGTTCCAAATATGAGCTCATACATTGCAAATAAAATAAAGCTAAATTTGTACTTAGTTTTAATTAAAATTCTTTATTATATGCACAATTCTGTGTGCCACTATTCACAACTTGATGTAATCAACAGCAATAGCAATTACTAGACAATTATTCGACAGATCTTTGTGACGAAGATCTTCAAACCACGATTACTCTCTTCAAATGCACCGCGTCTTCACAAAAGACTGACTGAACTTCACTCACACAGTCTCCTGTTTTGTCTTGCCTTTTATATGGCAGAGTAAACTGTCTGATGAATGTTCTAGAAGGCGAATGTTTACGAGTTCGTCTTCTCGAAATCTCTATACATGTAAACATCGTTGTTTACATTTATTATTGTAGTGTTGTTTGTGTATTTTGTTTACATTTATTCTTGTAGTGTTCTTTGAGCATTTTTGTTTTATTAGGAACTTACATACGTACATAATTGGTCATTACAACCCTTCAGTCAGGATTACGACATACATAGTTTCTTACACCACTTATGTTGTGTGCGTTAATTTTTATACATGAGTACAGTTTAAAGTCGACTCCGAACGACAGATTTTTGAGAAACTTTTCATGGCAATTTTTATTTACTCTCAGAGTTTTTGCCAGAAATCTGCTGAGGAAGTCGGCGAAGAAATACTTTTTGTATTTCGTTTTGATATCTGGCCTGGGGCTTGAACCCTGGCTTTACGTCTAATAAGCCACACACTACCAACTAGAATACGGCAATACAATGGGATGTGCTTTAAGTTTGGACTCGCCGTTCTGATGATATTAATTGTGTGTGTACAGAAACCAACTTTCGCTCTTTTCGCCTGGATAGATAGCGTTGACGTAATCGAAGGCTTATAGGCTTCTGTTAAGTCTCCAGATTAAGTCTCGTCAAGCAGAAAAATTTGATTTTTAATCATGAAATTTATTTAATACACAGAAAACTAAAGCTCAGTCAATTTGGTTATTTATTCACTCATTTGGTTATTTACTCACTTAGCTGACCTATGACTTTAGTAGCTTTAATTTTACTATTCTGCTCTCCTTGGCTTAACCATTAGATTGGGATTTCAATTAACTCCTTTAACGGCTGGTAATGTAATGAACCAAATATTCTTTACTAAAGGCAAACCGAGATTTTACATCAACTATTTACCCACACATCATCTCAGATTATTTTAAGGCATACATACATATATAAACTGTAAGCTATTCTAAACACATACATACATTGAAAGCTAAAATTTTAATACATATTCTGCTAAAATGTATGCAAATCTGTAAAGAGAGAGCGTAAATTGTAACAGTCTGTGTGTAATTTCATTGTTACAAATGCTAACAACCTCATTAAATTATCAAATAACGTACATATACGCACACCTAGACTAACTTACCAATACTATGAATGCATAGATGGAAATGTTTCTTTGTCTAGGTAATAGAGAGTATACAGGCATACGATTATGTTACTGTATATGCCTGATAAAGATGAAACTATGTAATTTAAATATATCGCTGTACATACATACATATAAAGGGTCCGCCAAATAACTTTTTTTTTGAAAATGCTTTAAAAAAAAACTACTGAATATTTTCTCAAATTTCTTCTTTTATTTGAAAGTACAATCCTTCCGGTTAATAATGGAAAATAATTTCATTCAAATGGCTGGCCATGCAGTAGCCTACACGATCGGTCCAATTTTTAAGCACATTATCGATTGTGTGCAGCTGTATTTCACCAATGGCTTCACGAATAGTGTCCTTTAAAGCGTCAATTGTCTCTGGCTTGTCGGCGTAACACTTATCTTTGACGGCCCCCGACAAATAATAGCCCAACGGTGTCAAATCGCAGCTCCGAGGTGGCCAAAGGACATCAGCTCTGCGGCTGATAATGCGATCTTCAAAAACAGGGCGCAAAAAATCGAGTGTAGCTGCGGCTGTGTGGCTCGTAGCGCCGTCCTGTTGAAACCAAATGTTGCCAATATCTTCTTGTGAACAAAAATTCGTTTAACATGGCCCGATAACGATCGCCATTGACTGTAACGGCCACTCCTTGCTCATTTTCGAAGAAAAATGGCCCAATTATGCCTCTGGACCAAAATCTGCAACAAACAGTGTCTCGTTTTGGGTGCGTCGGCTTTTCAATGTATGCGTGCGGGTTTTCTGTGCCCCAAATGCGACAATTTTGCTTGTTTACATACCCGCCAAGATCAAAATGAGCTTCATCTGGAAAGATGATTTTTTTTGCCAAAATCGGCATCTTCTGGTGTAGGCTTCTGCAAGGCCAGCCGAGGCAGCCATTTGAATGAAATCATTTTCCATTATTAACCGGAAGGATTGTACTTTCAAATAAAAAAAGAAATTTGAGAAAATATTCAGTAGTTTATTTTAAGGCATTTTCAAAAAAAAAGTTATTTGGCGGACCCTTTATATGTATGTAAATATGTATGTATGTTTTTATATATGTGCGTATAAGGACAGTATTTATGGTTTTGTATTACTAGTATTTAGCATTCATTGTATTTACCTAATGTTGGTTAAACAATACAACAACAGTCAAAGTACAACAGCATTGTGTATACAAATCTGTATTAAAACCAGCCTTAAATAGTATATTCAGAGATTATTGTTAATAAATATAAAATGGCCAGTCTAAGTCGTTAGCAGGAAACACAGTTTTATCACATCAAATTTTGCATAATTTTCGATTTTCTTGAAAACTTGAAGTTGCAATATTAACTCACAGACTATTTAATGAACTGTGATTAGCCCTGCTTTATAAACATTGATTTCTAATAATACTGTGTATATGTATAATACAATATGTGTGTGTGTAAATGTATATGTGTATTTGTAAATGTATGTGTATATATTTATTAAAGGCACTAATTACTAAAAGGATTATTAATATGGCTTTGTATGCATGCGTGTATGCGTATTTGTATGTGTGGATTTGAGCAGCCTTTATAGTACATTTACCAATATTATGTTATTACTGCAACATTTTGCTTTCATTTTACCATAATGGTTGAGTTGTTATTAATTTACAATGACATTGTATTGAATTGTTACGTTGCTGTTGCTGTTGCTGTTATTCTTATTATATTGCCTAGTTGTTGTTATTGCTAGTGTTGTTGTTTTGAATTTTGTTTCCATTATATGGTAAAGTTGTTTGCCATATTAATACAGTGCTAGTTAACTAAATAGAATAGTTTTCGCTAGGTAGAAAGTAGAGGATTAAAAAATAGTTATAAAAGTTCTTAAGGAGTTCTTATTTTAAAATTTAAATAAAACAAAGTCTGTGTAAGATATCATCGAAATTTATTATTCGTTTGAAAGATCTATTGATATGATTATGTGTGGAATATAAAAAATATCATTCATATTTCCTTCACGGGCTCTCTGGGTAGAGCACATTCAAAATGTTAAATTTTTTTAAACTTGGCGCATAAATCAATTTAAATTTAATCGATGTCATCTTAGCTTTGAGGACCTGAGAAAACCTTACAAGAAAAATTTTAACGTGATCAAATCACATAAACTCCACGTGAAAGAATCATGCTCGTGCATAATATCGATTGAGATCTGTGGCACAACCATATGGCGTTAATGTTCACATCATTCAATTCAGTCTAAAGCAGTTGATGTGGTAAACATGTCATCAAATTGCTCGTGCGGAGTAGCCAATGTAGCATGAGATGCATGGCAAGCATCACCGTCCTTTGGAATCAACATGTCGTTAGTAACCATTTTATCAAATTCAGGCCTAAAGAAGTTAATACTCATCGACCTATAGTGCATGCCTTTCACTGTGATGGCCTGGCCAAAGAAAAAAATGGATTTTTTCGGATGCTTTGGATGCTGTTGGTTCTTATATAGATTAGCATCGTCCTAAATTTAACATTCCAGAAATAGGCCTCATCGCTAAAGATGAGTTTTTGATTAAAATTAGGCTCAGTTGCTAACTGCTTCGGAGTCGATTCAGCGAGTACATGTCTTTGTGCTCTTGATTGCTATATCCGTACATGATACTTTTGAAAAGTATGCTGGATAAATAACAACTAATTTGACAGAAATAGCTTCAACAAAATGGCCGTTATCATATGTCAAAGTCCTTCTTGGAAGACCCTTTAGTAAACGATTTCCCCCTGAGTATTAAAAGACATTCTGTTGTGTATGCGGTGATATTTGTAGGGATCCATGGAATAGATGGGCTCTTTTGCTAACATACCACGTACCTGGCTATTTTTATTCAGAATTATAGTCATCACGTGTGCCTGTGGATGGAAAATAATTTCTTTTGTTTTGTTGTATCCGTAGAAGCTTGTGGTAGCTGATGTTTGCCTCTAAAGGCTTGGTTATTGATAAAACGTTTCAGAAAATATTTTAGGTTATCCTTGTATTAGAGCAGTACATGAAAAAAATTTTACTTACAAGTCTACATCTCCAAACGTTAATTGCCAGGGTCATTATAGTCATTATGCGCTTAGTAGGCACGTTTGGCCTAAGCATTCTGGTAGTCGAACTTATTTGTTTTCTTGCTCAATTCTCTATAAGCTTTTCAAACAATAATATTTTATTACATGGCGTATCACGATTATATCTTCATATACTTGCAACCTTATCGATGCATAGGAAGTATGTGTCTTGAAGTCATATAAATAAAATTGACATGAAAAATGCCCCAAAATCTATCGCTCAGAGTAAACTTTAAACTATTATTGTATAATCACAGCTCTTGTATAAAATTAATCGACATAAGTGATGTAAGAAGCAAGGTTATAATCCAGACTGAAGGGTTGTAATGACCAATTAAGTAAGTAACTATCTTCGGTAAATTGTTAATGAATCGAATTTTATGGTAGAATTCTCTTTCTAATCGATTGACCGCAACTAAATTAACTGCAATAAATACTGTATCCAGTATATTGTTCTCTTTCACTTGTTTATTGCAATAATTTTATTTTTATTATAATTTTATGTTCATTGTTATGTGTTATATTTTATGTTTTTTTTTTATTAATATTATTTATTATTTTAATTTTTTACATAAAACATATTATTAATACGAGCATATATATCGTATTTATTTAATAAAACTTTTGTTTCCATATACAACTACAACAATAAATATAAATATACAAATAATTACAATTGTACTCATACTCATATTAGACATCATTATATGAAAGTATACAGTCTTAGGACGGCAATAGATTTTAGCAATTTCATGAATTTTAGACAAAAGTTTTTATAAAAATTTATAGTTTATATACTCGTATTTATTTTATCAATTTATTTCTGTTTTATTATAAAAGAAACAATTTTTTAATGTTTTTCATAGAACAAGAGAAAAATAAGGAAAAGTTTCTGATGACTCCATAGGAGAACCCTGAGGTTGAATTTAAAATTCAAAGGCCTAATATATGAAAATGTTATCCCTTGTATTAAGTAGAATATCCCTTAAGGTAAAGCACTCCATTTAACCCATTTGTAATTGAATATACAAGTTTAGTTTAATATTTTCTAGTGGCACCATGAGCAAGTTTTTCGGTTGAATTTTGTGTGAGGTTAAGCGATGACGTAACCGTTCTTTCAAATGATCTCCTAAATACTGCCTTGAAGTCATATCGGGACTTTGTGCAAGAGTAGCAAGCCTATGGTGACTTTTTTTTTGTCAAAATATATTGCCGTACTAAGACTTTTACTGTCCACTGTATATACACATATGGATATGTGAGGATTACATTTTTTTTAAACAAATGAATCTTTATTAAAGGAAACTATACATATATATATTTTTGAATTTAAATTAATATGTAAGGATTTAAAAATATTTTTAAAGATTTTATTAAAATTTATTGTAAAATATTCACAGGCATTGCCATTAAAAGCTTCTTTTTTAAACTTAGTATTTAAGTTTTGAAAAAAAAATATATGTATTGTTGAAGGTTTATTTAGTTTGTTATGACAGATCACAATAGGCAGATAGACTAGTCTCCGTCTATCTATCTACCAACGCGTATTCACTGAATGGTGTCTGGAGCCGCTGTTAACTGAAAAATCGAAAAATCATCTTCAGCTATGAGACCCATTTTTGAGTGAATATGTATGTTTACAAACATAATTGTTGAATTTGGGACGCTACCAATGCACATAAAATCCAAGATCATTTAATTTTCTTAGTCATTATTTTTCTGAGAACGGAGTGTTGGCTAAGCCAATCACGGCATGCTTTATAGCTCGATGATTACGAAGTACTTTAGCCTTTAAATGATGTGAAAACCAACGCCTTATTGTTTCAATAACTAACACACAGCTTATTCAATATTATGCATGAGCGAAATTCGTTTCACGTGGGGATGATGTGAGATAGTGAGATATATCGCCGTTCGACTTTTTTTTCGTTTTTTCTTATTTATGTGGCATATGAGGTCAAGGCACAAAAAAACAAAAAGCGATTGAATTTCGTTTGATTTATGTGGCAGACTCGTAAAGAACTGGAGTCTAATTCTCGCAATCGTGATCGAAATTGCGTTCGAATAGAAAATAATTTTGATAGCTAGAAATTTTCTGATGATGTTACTCGACACGAAACAAATCGATTTGTTGCTTAGGTGTTATGAAACGAGTTAATTATTTCAAATGCAAAAATTGTAAACAAAAATCAAAGAAATTTAATTAATCCAAGAAAGAAAAATTTTATTAAAATTGTAATATTTCGTATGGATAATATGCAGTGAGCGCCATAAGTGAGTCAACACTTTTGTTCTTAAGTATAAAAAAGTTCCTTTATCATGAATTGTTGTTTTTGTTTTAACATTTTATAAGTAATAAATAAACGTTTTTATTTTTGGAAATTTATTGCGACTATTCTCTTTTACTTTTCTCGCTATCCTAAGAAAATTAATTATTTCAGTGGTATTTACTCACTTTTGGCGCTCAGTGTATTTTGGTTTTTCTTTATTATTAGCTGGGTCTGAAGTTTCTTCTGCAGTATTATCTTCAAATTCTATAAAAGAAGACATGGTAGGTTCTATTTTGTCTTCTTCATTATCAGCGAGATACGTCAGGAATACTATTTTTTGTTGAAGTTGTTGGGGTAACATTTCTTTTGTCGCAATTCTCCTTTGAGCTGTCTTCTGATGTTTTTGAAGACCCAAAATTTTGGACATTTTTTAGACCCTAAACAGAATTTTAAATTAAACAAGAGTTTGTTAAATTACCTTGCGCCACATTTTTGCATCTTTGATTGGTGGGCCGGAAGCATTGAGCTTAGCTGTGAGCTCTTCCCACAGCTGATTAGCTCTTGCTTTTCCCTGAGAAGTATTTAGTACAATACTCTTTGCCAATTCTGAATGCTTAACCATGAAATTTCCAAGAATTTTCTTCTGGCTGTAATTAATTTTCAAAAATTTTGACCTACAAATACTGCAATTAATTTTTTATTCATAAATATTATAAATTTGTTACCTACATTTTTTATATTGTTCTTTACAGCAGAAAAACGTTAATTCGAAAGCTTTGGGCTTACGAGTAGAAATTTGCAAGATGGCATTCGAATGATCACACGTTATCGAATGCCTTCATTAGAAATTTCGATACAATTTACTCGATAACGAATAAGAGAATCCCAAAACTAAAAAAAAATTCGCACGTTCGATTAAAAATTCGTTCGTATACGACTGCCAGAATTAGCCCCCTGTACATTTCGGTTGGGTTCTAGCCGGAGCCACACATAAAGGTATTAAAAAGTCTTTCAAAAGTATAAAAATTTTCAATGATATCTCACACACTCTTTGTTTTATTTTAATTTAAAGTTGGTGGAGAATGTTGAGGAAATTATGAAGCTTCAGGATGATGGTTCCGTATGGTACCAAGACTAGTAAAAAAGGATCATTTTGGTTTCATAGTGGCACGTATTGTTTCTGAAATTAAAATTAAATTTACTTCTATACCTACCGAGCTCATTACATGTATTTCAAAACCTAAAAAACTTAAATGGAGTCTACACGGCTTCCATGCTTATCAGAAAACCTCTCTGCAATGCAATATAAAATAGGCAAATATGGTTCCAAGGATAAAGCAAATGATCCTGCAAACTACCGTCCATACTTTCCAAGATTATTGAAATTATGATTAACCAACTTCCTTTGAAATATCTAAAGACTGAACACCAGAGGAAGTCGCCGTAGTCTAGTAGGTAGTGTGGTGGCTTATTAGACGAAAAGCCTGGGTTCATATTCCAGGTCAGACCTCAAAGCGAAATACAAAAAGTCTTTTTCGCCGACTTCCTCTCAGCAGATTTCTGGAAAAAAATTTGAGAGTAAATAAAATTGTCGTTCGGAGTCGACTTTAAACTGTAGATCCCACACACACAACATAAGTGTTGTGAGAAACTAGATCGTAATCCTGACTGAAGGGTTGTAAAGACCAATTATGTTATGTATGAACACCAGAGCAGCTATATATACATAGTTATGCTCTTATCTTCAGTAGGTTGTTATCTCCGGTGGAGGCACTGAATCTAACTGGTTTATAAGAACATTGCTGTGGTTTTAGAAATTCCCAAAATATTTGCAATAATATTCTCTTTTAACGGAAGACTTATTAGACTGAGGCAATAACAGGGTATGATCTAGTAAAGGAAAGTAGTTTGATGACATAAAACGAAAATTTTTACGTCATATTCATCTTTCAGGTAAACCGTCATTGTCAGTTGATCAATAGATTGCAGAATACATTACAAATGGCATTCGATCCGTAGTCCGCCTACCCATTTGTAGAACGATCTTCCTGTAAAAGTATTTCAAGTAACATTCAATATAAACACCTTAACAGATTAACTGTGAACTAAATTTCAAATAAAAAATTTTTTCTTAACAAAGTTTTCTACACAAATTTTATTTTAATCAGACTCTAATGAAACCCCTTTCTCTCAACCTACGTAAAAACATTTTAAAACACATTTGTTGTGTACGAATTCGTTGTACCGCAAGCAAAAACTGTTGATTTATTTGGTGTCGCTTGTTCTTGTCGCTGTCATGTTATCCAGACACACACACACAACGAAAGACAAAAGGAGTGAAAATCATAAAGGAACTCAACTTAAATGTTTAACAATTTGTTGCATTTCAAAAGCAATAAATGCTTTATAGTTCCATCGCATACAAACGTAAGTAAAAAAAAAGAAATTCAAAATTTATATCCAACAATTTCAAACAAAACAAAAGGAAAAAAAGGAACGACGATATTATTAATAATAATACTCATGAACCAAAATGAAAGAAAGAAATAAAACAAGACAGAAAATAAATAAAAATGAAATAACAAAAGGAATAAAAAACTATATTGTATGGTATTGTGCGAATAGTTGCATATTTGAATATACACTTGAATACAAGGATTTAAGCGGGGGATAAATTGAAAGAAAGCCTGTTGGGTTTCTAGGCCTTTTGAAAATAATTTTTTTCATTCATTTAAGGCATCAGGTATCAATATTACAAAATAATTATGGGGACACTTCCAATGGCTGATTTTACCCTTAATTCTAGGGTTCTGTTCTGTGATAGTAAGTGATAGGTTAGCACAGACTCCGTATGGCAATCCAAACCAATAACTTTTAGAGATCTGTCTCACACTTTACTGTGAAATACGAAAAAGCTCATATGAAGTCGCCGTGGTCTAGTAGGCAGTGTGTTAGCTTAGGTAGGCACCTCCAACTGAACGAAGTATAAAGAAAAAATTTCTTCGGAAATTTCCTCTCAGCAGTTTTGATAAAATAACCATGAAAGGTTTCTCAAAAATCTGTCGTTCGGAGTCCACTCATGTATAAAAATTAACGAACGCAACATACATAAGCGATGTGAGAAAAAAGGTCGTAATCCTGACTAAAGGGTTGTAATGACCAATTACTCGTATGTATGTCATCTGATTTGTTAGGTTACGTTAGTGTGGTAGCTTCATATCAAAAGCTCACTTGAGTACGCATAGCGGCCCGTTGTGATCCCACAGGTGAACGCATTTTCTGTACTGACCAAGTTCCCCCAAACCCAGGAGGGGGAGGTCGGTCAGCGCAAGATCTGCATATCCAAAGCACTACTACCCCGCACTGGAAAACCAGCCAGAAAGTTTGATGAACGAGGTTATATCCTTGACATCAATGGACGATAGCTCCGTCAAGCTGACAAGGGTCAGAGAGTCAAATAAACATTGACAAAGAAAGTGGATAACAGTCTCCTCCTCCTCAGCGGATCTGCACCCACGGCATAAGTCATTAAATGTGAGCCGCATTCTCTCCGCGTGTCTACCCATAACACAGTGACCTGTAAACATGGCCACTGTGATTGGGAGGATGCCGCGACCAAGTCCAGGTGAGTCTAGCGGTAGAGCAGGATAGGTTGGCGTATCGGAAAAATTTCCGCGCGATGGCTAGTTTGATCCAGGCAAGTGGCATTCCTACGTCGATTGAACAGGATTTCGGGAGTAGTGCGCCAGCTCTGGCTAATCTGATTCGTTGGGTTTAATTAAATTGAAATTGAAAATGAAATTTTTAAACATCTTGACAATTCAATAACAGGTTCTGTCGATAATTATAGAGTCCCAAAAAATCTATGATCTTGTGTATCTAATCACAAAGCAGATGTAGCGCTAGCCTCCCTTTATTCCTCTTCATTACAGTTTATTTAGAAGCTTCCAGGTCCCCAGCTTTGTTTGGGAGTTGTCCACAGAAGTACTTATTTACTGAATTGGGCATTTCAACCCTTCAATCAGGATACCTAGATTACAACCTAGCTTTTCACACCACTTATGTTGTGTGTGTTAATTTTTTTCATGATTGGCGGAACCTACTGTTTAAAGTCAACTTCGAACGACAGATTTGTGAGAAACCTTTCAAGGTGATTTTGTTTACTGTGAAGCGATTAAAACTTCCTCCTCCAATAGGCCCTCAAAAAACTTATCCCCTTGCACTTCAAACCATTTTTCAAATACTCATTCATTCCTATGGAAGTTAAACCATTTTTTAACAACTTTTGCTCACACTGCAATTTAAATACATGCTCGTACGCTCATACTTTCACAGTCTCGAACAACTTGTGTACACTTGTGTGCAAAAGTGTAAGCATGTATCTGAGTATACGAGTACGAATATGAGTACGAGTATGTATTTATTGGTTTGTATATGAAATGGTATGTGGGTCAGCAGTATTATACAGTGACAGTAGCTGTAGTTGTTGTAGTTGGATAAATAAAAACCCCATTTCAATTTAACATAAACCACATAGTGACACAACAAGGATATAGAAAATATGTCAGTTTAATTCACTTTTTTTTTTGCGTTCACCCTACTCTCTAGCTGGTGGTTGATAATGGTATTGATGTGGTTACCATTTAACGTGTGTTATTTATGGATTTATTGTAAAATATTTAAACAAAAACCGCGAATATAAAGTTATTGCAAGACTTTTTACTGGTATAACCAACAAATATTTCCACCTCAATTTAATAACAGCTTAAAGAAAATTTAATGAATTTCGGTTGTATTGTTGAATTGATACGGGTAATTTCGAAAAGTTTCAGCAGAGAATTTTATGGATTTAATAACGGTTTAGTGGTCAAATATTTTATTGAGCTTGTGGTACTTATAATAAGAAATCTTTTCATAAAAAACAATAATTTTTTTACTTCTTATATTAATATTCGTATATTGGGTATATGCATGAATTTTTATTGTTTTAGACTAGAGTGTGCTGAGAAATTTGTCAAGCAGTACTTTCCTAACTTAGGTTGCATTGTTTTGTAGAGATATAAACACAATATTTCCATAATCCGAAGACGTAAAGTTTAGTTTACTTACAAATCAACTACAAAATTTCTTATAATCATAACAAGCCGATGATTAAGACCATATGTTGGAAGTAGTGTAACAGACCAATGTGTCTGCCAAATATAGAATATAAAATGAACTCCCATATTACCCACTAACATACCATATTAGTTTACATCTTTGTAAAGCCAAAGTTCGTTTTTAACATTCTTAAGTTGAAGGGTAATAGTCGCGGGCTTAGAGAAATTTACAAAGATCGGTACAGTGTCCTAAGGAAAGCGTAAAGAAAATCTGGAATTAAGTTATAGTCTGGTGAAAGCAAATTAAAATTGTTTGGCTGACAAACTGGAATTAAGAAACGTTAAAAAGCTTTCGGAAATTACTGGTGAAGTGTTTTACAACAAGAACAAAAAAATCTGTCGTTCTGAGTTGACTTTAAACTGTAGGTCCCGCCACTCAGGTATAAAATTAACACACAATAATGTAATGGCCAATTATGTATGTATGTACATATGTGTTTTACCACAAAGTTGAGAAATCGTGAGCATTAATAGAGGGATCACTATGATAATGATCAGCTTAAGTACGCAAGAAATCGATACCAGTTCTAAAATATGTAAAGACAATAGGCAACGTTTCCATCTGTAAATCACTGCTGAATAGCACGGACAATCTCACTTACTTACTTACTTGTTCTTTAAAATCCTTCAGTAAGAATTACGAAATAGGTTCTCCCAGCACCCCTGTTGTGTGTGGTAATTTTATAAAAGATTTGCGGTACTTATAGTTTAAAGTCAATTCCGAATGTCAAATGTTTTGAGAAGATTTTCATGCCAGTTTCAGTTATTCCCTGAGTTTTTGTTAGAAGACTGCTGAGAGTAAGTCAACGACAAAGTATTTTTTTATATTTCGTTTTGTTCGTGTCTGAGCGGGGATTGAACCACGGACTATCGTCTAATAAGTTAACATATTACCTATTAAGTTACGGTCATGTAACAGCAAGTACGATCAGTTTTAGTAATTGATAGAGAATGGTAATGGAAAGATAATTCCAATTTAAGATGAATTTGTTTGATGAATGTGAATTCGTGAAGTCGCCGTGGTCTAGTAATTCAAACCCCAGGTCAGACATCAGAACTGAAAATATGAAAAAATATTTCTTCGGCGACTTCCTGACCAGATTCTGGGAAAAACTCTGAGAGTAAATTTAATTGCCATGAAAAGTTTCTCTAAAATCTATCGTTGGCAATGGACTTTAAACTTTATAGGTCCCACCACTCATGTACAATATTAACACACACAACACAAGTCGCATACGAAGATAGGACGTAAACCTAAAGCGTTGTAATGACCAATTATGTACGTATGTTTATATGTCAAAGTTTCTGCCAGAAGACGTCTGAGAGGTAATCGCAGAAAAAATATTTAGTTTTTCATGTTTCATTTTGCTTGAGGTGTCTGAGTAGGACGTTGAACGACGGCCGCTTGTCTAATACTAGACAACGGCAACGATCAGTTTTAATAATTGATGGAGAATAGTAATGCAACTTTATCACTGGAGATAATTCCAATTTAAGACGTATGTACTTCAACTACGGTTAGTTGTAGAAAATAATGCTCATTCCGGAATCAAAGTTTAGATTGTGTTTGAGTACTTTGCTTACATTTATACTCCAATTTTTTTTATTTACTTGATTAATGAAAGGATGTAATTTTAAATTGGTCAACTCTAGGGAATGGGAGAATAATTTTGTTCAATAAGAACAGAAGCAGGGATCTGGAGATCAGTTGGGATATTCTTGCGCAACCAATACAGTAAGACCCCGCGGGGGATACGTTACAATAAGTTCCAGCGCTAAACGAAACAGCGTTAAACGAGACAACAAATAAATCAACTGTGACGCAGGATAGATTCGTTTGTATTGTGACGACGACTTCGAAAAATAAAGTTGGAATCTTTATTCTGGACAGATTTATAAAATAGTGTTGAAAAAGATACATAGTATACACCGTCGCAATATAGTGCACCGATTTTGTACTAGCGCGTAATACTGAAACAGCGTTAAGCGGGGTCTTACTGTACTAAGGTATTGCTATTTATTTCTGGTCAATTATTGAGTGTCATTATTAAACGTTTATCACTTAAGCTCTTGCTTTGTTGTCTGCCGCGGGTACTAGGACAATAGGGCTACCATCTTTCATTGCCTTTAAGCTTCTGTTACTTATGAAATTTTATAGGGTTTTTGTATTGGTTGAGTGGTGAAGAATGTTGCTGATTGTCGTCTAAACTTTTCCAAAAGGCAGCGGTGCTTGAACTTTCTAAGGCGTTCTTGATTGATTCTATGATGTCTGGGCAGGCAGGGAGCTTCTGAAAAAAAAACAAGATTAAAAAGCCAAAAGTTTAATCAACAAATATCTCTTAATAGCTTGAGGACCCAAACAATATTTTTCATATCAAAGAAAATGAATAATATACGGAATAGTTTTTGTTCAAGCACTCAACAGCGGCTGAAGGGTAAATTTCGCAAAAAATTTACTTCATGCAATTGAAAAGAGTAAAAGAGATGACTCTATATAGTAGTTACTTCCACTGGTCGGATACCAAACTATTTTCAATACCACGATTGCCCCTTTTTGCAAATCAAATTTTGTAGCTCCTGCCACAGTTGGTGTGGCACTTGTCCATCATATCTTCCATCAATTGACTTTTATAATTTTTGAAAAACACCAGAGACAGAGAGAGCTAAACTAACAGTTAAATTTCAATGTAAAAAAAGCAAATATTTTTACGAGTTTTCTATTGTGTTGTGATTTATTTGGGTTAAACAAATGCAGTTGCAAATATACCAGCTAAATAGATAAATTAAAAGTTTCGTTCTCTCTCTCTCCCTCGCTCTGTATGTTTATTTATTATTTTTAGTGTGTTTTGATATATTTTTATATGCAACAACTAGAACTACAAAAATCAAATATCAACAATAGAAACAACAAAATTTTCTGTTAATAATAGATGAACAAAAAAATAAAAATAAAAAAATTAAAAAAATTCTAAAAATGGACAATTGAAATATAATTGAATAGATAGAGAATATGGTGATGGAATTGTTTTAAATTTTAACAATACTTGATATTCAAAATTATTATTTATTAACCAAAAGCTATATGAACTAAATTAGTGTGTTTTTTTATTGCAACGTTATTTAAAATTAGATTTAATTGTGAATATTTCTGATATTTAAGCAAATATGAAATGAAGAGTAGAAAGTATTCTCAGCCTTCTGAGGCGGGGTCTACTGGGAGTAGATTGCCGCCAGGATAATGGCAAGATGACGGTGAAATAAAATATATGCTAAGACAACATTTTTTTCAATTTTAACAAAAGATAAGTCACTATTGTTTTAGGCTCTTAAGAGTCACCGCAGCCTAGTAGGTAGTGTGATGGCTTATTAGACATCACATGAAGCCCCGGTTCAAATACCAAGTCAAACATTTCGAACAAAACGAAATATGGAAAAAATATTTTTTTTTGTGACTTCCTCTCGGCCGATTTCTGGCAAAAACTCTGAGAGTAAATGAAATTGAAAAAGTTTCTAAAAAATCTGCCATTCGGAGACAAGTTTAAACTGTGGTTCCCGTCCGTCTTATATAAATTTAACATACACAACATAAGTGGTGAGAGAAGAGAGGTCGTAATCCTGACTGAATGATTTGATAACTAATTATATATGTATAGTGTGGGCCATTTAAAATTTAAATATAAAAGTTTATAAAACAAAAACGGTTTGAAATTGTGACGTACAATTAATCCTGTTAGAAATGGAATATTATTTGATTCATATGGCTGCGGCGGCTGGCCTTCCACCGTGTGACACCCAAACATTTTCTGGGGCTTACGCTTCCTGGCCAACCTTCAGGGACATGTTCACGGCCCTTTACGGGACTAACCCCCATATCAGTAATATACAGAATATGTATTATCTTCTACAAAAAACGGAAGGCGATCGATATAATCCGAACTTGCCCTATTACCAATGAAGGTTTTGACATGGCGTGGAAAAATCTGGTAGACCGGTACGAGAACCAGCGAGTACTGGTTAATTCCCAATTGAAAACTCTGTTCAATCTTTCTGTTATTGAAAGAGAATCGGGACCTGCAATTAAACAATTGCAGAGGACAATCAACGATTGTATAACTAATTTATCCTAGCTCGGAATTGAGACACGAAATTGGGACAGCATATTCGTATATATTTGTTCCACTCGATTACCTGAGAACACGCTTGGCCTTTGGGAACAGTCCCAGGGCTCCAATTCGTGCTTGCCGAAGTGGAGTAGCATGGATGAATTTTGACTGCAAGGTACCGAACTCTGGAATCAGTTTTAGATATTATCGGCAGTCACAACCCGAATCAAGCGAGTAATAGTACTCGAAACTTGAAAAGTTCTCCACAGGAGAAACGAAAGTTTAAGAGTTTTGGAACGATAGTGACCACTACTTTATCCCCGCAGAAATGCCCACTGTGTTCGGATAATCATCCCCTTCGATTGTGCTCCACGTTTCTCAGGATGTCGGTAACCGAAAGGATAAATGTTGCCAAAAGGAACAAGATTTGTACAAATTGTTTGGCAACCTCGCATGAATTTAGAAGATGCCAGAGCACTAATGTTTGTTATATGTGCAAGCAAAGGCATCATTCGCTGCTTCATCGCTCTGAGGCCCCTAGTCATTCTCGACCCAAATCGGAAAATAGGTCAGTAACCCATGCGACATCAAGTCACTCTGCTTCCATACCGGAGCACCCTTCTCGATCAACCCCCAAACCCGAAGGTACGTCCTTGTGATTAATTATTTAATTAATTGTTGAATATTTTCTAATATTCTTGATTTTTTTTTCTTGTCGGCTTAAATTAAAATATTTTGTTTAATTTACCCTGCACCCCAGGAAACATTTTCAAGTGTATGGGGTCGTATCTCGGCATCATGAATGTTGGTCTTCTAGTGACTAATGGTCTCCATTTTGTCGGCATAACACTAATATTTGACGAAGTCCTACAGAAAATAGCCCAACAGTGTCAAATCGCAGCTTTTCTGACGGCCAATTGGCATTACCATAACGGCTAATTAAACGGCCATAAAATGTTTGAAGCAATAAATAGATTGTGGCATGAAATGTGTGCCAAGTTACTCCATCCAAACATCGTTCACATCAATACCATAAAGAGAAGATACAAAAAAAAACCGGTTATCACGGTTCGGTAGGTGTCTGCATTGACCGTAGTGGTTGAGCCGTCCTCATGTTCATAGAAATATGGAGGAATGATGCCTTCGCGTCACAAGCCGCACCAAACAGTCACTTGTAATGGGTACATTGACTTCTGTAAGACCACGTGTGGGTTTTCTGAGCCCTAAATACGCCAATTTTGCTTATTAACATACCCACCAAGATGAAAATGATTTTTTTTTGCAAAATCGTCATCATTGTGCAGTTTCTCGTTGGCCAAGCGTAAATCGATTCAATATGTTCAATAGACACAATTTAATGACATACAGTGGACAGCAAAAGTCTTAGTACGGCAATATATTTTAGCAATTTCATGAATTTTAACCAAAAGTTTGTAAAAAAATTTATAGTTTATATACTCGTATTTATTTTATTAATTTTTTCTCTTTTATTATAAAACAAACAATTTTTTAATGTTTTTCATAAAACAAGAGAAAAATAAGAAAACATTTTAAGTGACTCCATAGGTACCCCCAAGGAGAACCCTGAGTAAATTTAAAATTCAAAGGCCTAATATAAGAAAATGTTATCCATTGTATTTAGTGGAATATCCACTCCATTTAACATATTTGTAATTGAATATACAAGTTTTGTTTAATGTTTTCTGGTGGCATCATAAGCAAGTTTTTCGGTTGATTTTTGATTGAGGTTAAGCGATTACGTAACCGTTTTTTCAAATGATCTCCTAAATACCCTCTTAAAGTCATATTGGGACTTTGTGCAAGAGTATTAAGCCTGTGGGTACTATTTTTTTGTCAAAATATATTATATAATAATATATTAATTAAATATATATATATATACTAAGACTTTTGCTATCCACTGTAAGTAAAGGGCTATCCATTTCTTGGTTTAAGAACTAAGAAGAATTTTTAAGAATTTTTTCTTTTCAGTTGAAAGTTTGACATTGACGAAAATGGATCGCTTAACTATCACACAACGCATAAAAATTATCAAAACCTACTACAAAACTGGTGATTCTGCCACAGCCACGTATCGAACAAAATTTCCTTCAGCGATGAAGCACATTTCACACTCGGTGGGTATGTTAATAAACAAAATTGTCGTATTTGGGGTTCTGAGAAACCGCAAGTAATTGAAAAGAGGCCATTACATCCAGGAAAAGTCACTGTTTGGTGCGCTCTTTGGTTCGAAGGTGTGATTGGACCTTACTTCTTCGAAAACGACGATGGAACGACTATCACCGTCAATTCGGAGCGTTATGGTCATATGATAACCGACTTTTCTTTGCCTGCTATTGAAGAATACTACTTGGAGAATATGTGGTTTCAACAAGACGGTGCCACAAGCCACACAACTCGAGCGAATATGACTTTATTGCAAGAGACATTAACTGGCCGCGTAATTTCTCGTCGTGGTGATATCAACTGGCCACCAAGATCATGCGATTTGACACCATTAGACTTTTTTTGCAAAGCTACGCGAAAGACCGTGTTTATGCAGATAAACTTTCAACTCTTGAGCACTTAAAAACCAACATTCGACAAGTTATGTCGAAAATGTGTCAAAAAGTAGTCGAAAATTACCTTAAAAGAATCAATGCTTGCAACACTTCGCGTGGAGGTCATTTAAATGATGTAGTGTTTCACACATGTCAACGTTCAAACTTTACAATAAAAAAGAAGTATCATGAAAAAAATATTTTATATGTGTTTTATTTACCTTCACTTTTGAAACCACGAAATGGATAACCCGTTATTTCCAGTTTTGAAATAACCGATGATTGAAATTTAAAACGATAGATGGCCCACCCGATATGTATGTACATATCTGCAGCATAGATATCAAAGACATATGATGCCATTTGTTAATGTTAAGACACTTTCTTTTTGTAACATAAGTCTTGTACAATTTAGTATAGCCACACTTTTCTTCCAAGACATTTATAAATACTGTCAACCAATTTTTATAAATTATTTGTGATTTGTAAATAAAATTAAATATTAAATTCTCTTTGGCTTGGCTATGACATAAAATTTAATGATATTGTACTCCCATTTCATATGCAAGTATACCATGCGTATGAGTAATATTTATTTGCTAATAAAATAATATAAATCATACGACACATGGTTTTATATTCAATGTTATATTGTATGGATTCTAAACATATGCAAATTTTATAAGAAAAAATACTTTTTATGCGCTACAAAGAAATTTAAATTCTTCTTGGGGAGGGGATCCCACAATAAAAAATACAAAAAAATTGTTATTGATTTCCTTCACTCGCCTCCCTTCCTCACCACTATTTGAAATTATATTCCTTTTTTTCTGTTTTTTTGTGGGGGAGATAAATAAATACCATCTGTTATTTATGATATATTATAAGGATAATCATATATTTACACAAATAATTCATTTTACTTTTCCTTCCCTTTCTCCTTTCTCCTCTCTCCTTTTTTTTTTTTGAATATTTTTTATTTTATTTTATTTTATTTTTTTTAAATATTTTTTTGTGAAGAAATAATATGAATATAAAATAAAAATAACAGAAGCTGTAAAAGAAATTGTGTCAGTAGATCAAAAACAAAAAAATATCTTTGTAAACAGAAGGTGGTGAGTGTCTTTACAGTGCGTATCGGAGTGTGTAGTTTAGTTTCATGTATTCTTTTAATGTCATTTAAACTTTTGTATTGTCCTGGCATAACCCCTTTCACATTTGTGTTTCAGTTTTGATAACCTATAGCTCTCTGCCTGTAAATACAGTACACAAAAGAGATACATACAGTGGGTAACAAAATTCTATGTACAAAATGATACCAAAATGAAACAAATGGCATAAAACAAAATGTGTACTTTAATTTGTCCACCTACATATTTGCCACACTATATGATACATGATTTCTATGTATTTACACAAGACAATATTATGACATACTTTATGATGCCATAAGTCATAGTATTTTTATGCAGATATGAAGCAAATATGATACTTTAAGCATACAATAAATACCCCAAACAAAAAAGAATGAAATAAAAATCCAAAACACTGAGAAAGGAGAGACAAACAAAAAGAAAAAGTCTAATGGGAGTTGGTTTTTATTTCTTTTTTTTTTGAAAATACTTACTCACACACTAATTCACATGAAACATAAGAATGAAACATTAAGGTGCCATAATACCAAATAATAATTTTTATCATCATCATTCATAAAACAGAAATTTTAGCATAAAAAATATGTTCATTATACACATATGCATAGACATACTTTTACAAAAGTTTAGAAAATGAAACAATTTTTTGTTAATAATTTGAAAATAAATTTTCTTTCTTTTTTATTTGAAATTTAAACACAATTTCATACATACGGCTATGGACATATGTATTGTAAGTAAATGCCTTTACAAAAATAAAAGACATGCTTATATATAAGAAAATATAAAAATATGGTTCATATGTAGGGATATGCAAATTTAAGTAATTTTTACATACAATTTTAGCAGTGAAATTGTGTAAATATGTTCCTTTTTTTTTGCTTTTCTTTGCCACCCAAACGCATTTAAATAATACACAGTATAACAAAGAATTTGGTTTTTCCAACTAATTTTTATAAAAATCTTCCAAAACAAGTGCCATCAATATCATCAAAATGTTATCAATTCTTTGTCATCTATGCTGTATACATACATACATAATTGGTCATTGCAACCCTTCAGTCAGGATTACGACCTAGTTTCTTACACCACTCATGTTGTGTGTGTTAATTTTATACATGAGTGTCGGGACCTACAGTTTACAGTCGACTCTGAACGACAGATTTTTTGAGAAACTTTTCATGGCAATTTTCTATTTAGTCCCAGAATTTTTGCCAGAAATCTGGTGAGAGGAAGTCGCCGAAGAAATATTTTTTTTCATATATGCATTTTGATATCTGACCTGATGTTTGAACCCTGGCTTTACGTCTAATAAGCCAACACTCTACCTACTAGATCACGGTGACTACAATGCTGTATATTACGGCTAATAATATGCTTTAACGGCGACTACACATTTAGTGAAGTTACGAACTGCTCTTTTAATCCCCTCTGGAGGATCTACTCCGCACAAAGCTCGCCTAAGATCGGCGATAAACCGCAATACGCTCCAGATTGTCAACAACTACTGATTAAAATGTTGTTGTTGGTATGTTGACTTAAATGGAATCACCATTTAAGCCATTTTATTATATAGAGTGGTATCCATATTCCTTCTTATTAAAAAGGTGCTCATGTACACCATTAGGAAGTGCAGCCCTTGCTTTGACCAACTTCTTCCTCCCTGCTTTGGAGGAACTTTGTCCGTGCAGGGACAGCGTTCACCTATAGCGTCACAACGGGGCGCTATGCGTGCTCAAGTGACCACTCTAACCTAACCTAACCGAACACCGATTCGGAATGGCAAGGATGGGGTTTCTGGTATTCTCGCACACGTTAACACGTGCACTGGACAGTGGTTAAATGGGAAATGCCCGTTTATGCAAGAAACAGAAAGGAAGGTGTTTGTTGCTGCACATGTCTCGTGATGACAGGGACCATATACATATACAGTTTTTGAGAAACTTTTTCGTTGCATTTTTAATTACTCTCAGAGTTTTGGCCAGAAATCTGCTGAAAGGATGTCGCCGAAAAAATATTCTTTTAGATTTCGTTTTGTTGTGGATGTCTGATCTGACGTTTGAACCGTGGTCTCACGTCTAGTAAGCCAACACGTTACATACTAGTTTATGCACAAATATTTGTCAGATATGAGTTGCAGAAATTTTGTTTGAAAGACTTGGTCACCAACAAAACGTATGTACTGTGAAAGAGCTATGAGATGACTGATACCGATGTCGTAGATGGCTATGCGATAAGCTGGCATGTCTATATAAACATGTTGTTTGTATATCTCGGCTGTGCTTTTGCGTCGAAAATGAAGCTGATATTAAACCCTTTTACAATATCTAGTTACTAGAGTTATTCATAGGCTTTGCGGAAGGAACTTATGGGATGTTGTTGAACGGAAACCGTGCTGTAAGAGGACCGCGTTATAGGAAGGCTGCCGCAATTTCAGCACCGCCTTATGTCGAAACCGCGTTCTGAGAGTACCGCGTTATAAGAGGGTTGACTGTATTTGGTTGAAAATGAATTACAACTCATATGTCTGTGCATTGCAGTCTATTTTGAGGCATCTCGCATTCTCTCTTTGCAGTAGTGTATCGAAATCTATTGTCTAATTGGAACATCTTTCACGATGTTGTTTGAGTCTTA
Source organism: Sarcophaga variegata (assembly GCA_932273835.1). NCBI lineage: Eukaryota > Metazoa > Arthropoda > Insecta > Diptera > Sarcophagidae > Sarcophaga > Sarcophaga variegata. Next base: position 99,956,501 of record OW026361.1, read on the forward strand.
CTGTCCTTCTGGTAATACAACGCATTGTGCTGTAATGAAATAAAGGGACATGATATCGAAAACCACATTATTTTACCAGGTACACGTTATCAGTAGGCACTCGATATCTATAGAACAATGATAATATGGTATTACAAAGGGAATTCGTTTTTCCTGTAAAGGCTTTAAGATCACTTACAGAAAGGATATCAATGTCGATATCAATGTAGTACTCCCTCTTCTCTCTTGCACAATTTATTTTCTCAAATATAACATGATTCACTGCATTATGATCGCTACTTCATAATCTGAGTGTAGTTTGTATACAAAATGACCGTCCATTAAAGTCAAATCATCTTGAGGACAATGAAATTAACTTATTGACGTAGATGGGCCCATCATAGCATTGTGTTCACGGCAAAGATATTATGTCAGAGATTAGCATCTGCATTAAGTGGCATCAGAGAGAGAGAGAGAGAAATGTTTTTGTTGTTATGAGTCTGTTAACACCTTTCTTGAGACACTACTTCAATTGAATTATAGGTGCACCCATAATTCAATATCTTTGTCTGTGATTTAGCAATACAACAGAACACATAACATAGGTGATCTGCTTTAAAAGTGTCCTCATCTTTAAAAAATTGTTGCGTTTTCATTTTACTATCGAATGAAAGTTTTTGGGTTTGTTTTTTAAAATTCTCTGAAGTTAAAAATTTCTGTAAATATGAATTAGGTTTCCAGATCCCTATCTCAGTTTGTGTTCATACATATTTAAATTGATAATTCATTGTTAAACAGTGTATGTATGTAACAATCAACTTGATTTAGCATAGTTTCCATTTAATGAACATCATAAATCATGTGGCATGCAAAAAAATTTTGTTGCCATTTTTATTTTTCTCTTCACGATATTCCTTTCCCCTTTTTATTTTCAATTTCTTTTTATTCTAATGCATGCAAAAAGGAATAATTAATGAGAGTTTATTACAATATTTACGATTTAATGGAGAATTTTACATTTTAAAATATGTACATACGGGTGGTAATTCACAATGAAGTAATGTTTTATGTGCTGCTCTACTTATGTACTCGTATATTGTATTACATTTTACTTACATAAAAATATTATCGTAATAATTTTAAATACTTAATGAAAGTGTTTAGCAAAGCTGATTAAAGTAATTTAAAAACTTAAGGTGCTAACTGGGGAAATGAATGGAAGTGTTTTTCGATAATAACTGGGTAATCGTAAACAGTTCAATTTTAGATAGGGAGGCTAAAGGGAGATGGATACGGAGAGAGTATCGTGCACATATTTCTTCAGTTTCTTTCAATTCTTTTTTTTAAAGAGTAAAGTCTGACAAGTAAAGTCGCCGTGGTCTAGTAGGTAGTGAGTTGGCTTATTAGACGTAAAGCCAGGGTACAAATCCCATGCCAGACATCATAACAAAAATGCAAAAAGTATTTCTTCGGCGATTTCCTCTCAGCAGATTTCTGGCAAAAACTCTGAGAGTAATTAGAAATTGCCATGAAAAAGTTTCTCAACAAATCTGTCGTTCTGAGTCGACTTAAAACTGTAGGTCCCGCCACTCATGTATACAATTAACACACACACCATAAGTGGTGTGAGAATCTAGGTCGTAATCCTGACTGAAGGGTTGTAATGACCCATTATGTATGTATGTATGTATGTAAAGTCGGACAAAATGCCAGGTATAGAATATTGGGATCTGCACTATCAAAAAACTGGGTAGAGGCATTGTATCGTTGTCCCAAACTATTCACTATTCATCGCTACATTGCTGTCCATCATCTCAAAACACTTATCATCCGGGTTAATTCACTCTTATACAGACAAACTTGTAAGCTTCTGTATGTATTGGCCCCATAACTCTTCCTTAATTCGGTTTTAGTGATAGGCTTTAGATTTTCTGGATTTACTTACTGTGATCTTATAGATATGTTTGCTAGATCCTTTGCCTTTTCAATTCCAATCACTTTTATGATTGACTCGATTCCCAAGTAATGATAATAGTACTGTATCGGGCCATTACACTTGGAAACATTCAAAGCAATGTCGTAGCTTACGCTTTGTCTCATGGCATTTTGTCTGGAAAACTGTAGAAAATAAGCATCATAATCTGACTTCTTCTGTTGGTATTACAGAAAAATGCAATCCATTCTCCTTTAGTTACAGTTCCACACGACGTTTTAATCGATTATAATACATTTACTTGGTATCCATTCCAATATCTCATCATTATTCACATATCCTTTTGGCACATTGCTTTATTGTCCGACTAATGCGTTTTCCCATATATACAGTGGACAGCAAAAGTCTAAGTACGGCAAAATATATTTTAGCAATTTCATAAATTTTAGCCAAAAGTATGTATAATAATTAATAGTTTATATACATACATATTTATTTTATTAATTTATTTCTGTTTTATTATAATACACAACAATTTTTTTAATGTTTTTCAAAAAAAAAGAGAAACATTTCTTTATTTTTTCAGTTCTTGATGACTCCATATGTACCTCTAAGGAGAACTGAGACCCTGAGTAAATTTAATTTTAAAAAGCCTAATATATGAAAATGTTATCCCGTGTATTTAGTAGAATATCCCTTAAGGTCAAACACTCCATTTAACTCATTAGGAATTGAATGTTCATGTTTTGTTTAATGTTTTATGGTGGCACCGTGACCAAGTATTTCGATTGACTTTTGTTTGAGGTTAAGCGATTACATAACCTTTCTTTCAAATGATCTCCTAAATACTCTCTTAAAGTCCTATCGGGACTATGTGGAAGAGTATTAAGTCTGTGGGGAGTTTTTTTTCATCAAAATGTATTGGATTACTAAGACTTTTGCTGTCCACTGTACATACAAAATTGGTCATTAGAAATCTTCAGTCTGAATTACGAACTAGCTTGTCACACCGCTTATGTTGTGTGCGTTAATTTTTATACATGAGTGGTGGGACCTACAATTTAGAGTCGACTCCGAACAGATTTTTTTATTTATTCACCTAGTTTTTGCCAGAAATCTACTGAGAGGAAGTCGCCGTAGAATTATTCTTTTTGATTTCGTTTTGTTCGAGATGTTTAACTTGGAGTGTGATCCGTGGCCTTACGTCTAGTAAGCCAACACTCTACCTACTAGACTACGGGGACTTGCACAGGTCTTTTTAATCAGGATTACCTATCGATTGTAATACATTCCATTATTCGCAGATCCTTGCAGGACATTTGCTGATATGCTTCATTGTTCGGCTAATTAATTTCCTGGGTACCATAGCTTAGGATAGGTTAGAGGACGTGTACTTGTCAATTAAGACAAGTACAGTACCCGGTGGTCGAATTGACCCATTGTCCAACGTCCTAGTTTCTCACACCACTTATGTTGTGTGTGCTAATTTTATACATGAGTGGTGGGACCTACAGTTTAAAATCGAGAGAAACTTTTTCATGGCAATTTTATTTACTCTCAGAGTTTTTGCCAGAAATATGCTGAGAGGAAGTCGCTGAAGAAATACATTTTGTATTTTGTCTTGATGTGTGGCCTAGGGCTCGAACCCTGGCTTTATATCTAGTAAGTAAAATTTAATAGCAATGAGGTACTGTGATTAGCAGGAGGTCTGATTAGCGGATGAACACATGGTATGTATAGATGTAGTGTTGACGATGGAGGAAGCTGTAAATAGTCTTCATCAGTATATGGTTTGAATATGATTTTAAAGTAGACGTAGAATACAGCTACAATAAAAGCAATTACATGAGTTTTGTTCCATAGGGATTCCGAGTTTTACATTCACATTTTCAAGTCTAATTAGAACAGGTTTCTGAAACTTTTATTGTGCAATCTTATATGTATATAAAAACGAATGTGTGTTTATTTGTTTGTGGGTTTGTTTGTTTGTTTGAAGTCTATAGGCGGCTAAACGGCTGGACCGATTTTCTTGAAATTTTAACAGTACCTTCCTGTATGTCTGTAAGGACATGCTACTTTTTATTTTAAAATTTTTAGTAGGCGAGGTGCCACGCTCACATACCCAATAAGTATTTAATGTCGCATATCTCATAAACTGCAACAGCTAGAGTCCTCAAATTTTGTATAAACGACTTTGGCGTATATATAAACAAAGTGGGCGGATTGGCTATAGTGGGCGTGTCACCTCCCATAGTCTATATATATAAAAATTAATGTTTGTTTCTATGTATGTACCTTATAGAATCGTGAAATATGCATCTGATCATGTTATGATCTTTAGCAAAGTTGTTGCGCATGAGCCGGGGAAGGTTTCTAAGTTGGTATGATCAATATCCGATAGGTGGCGCCACTGAAAATTACTCAAAATGAATTAAATCGTAAACTGTGCATTCTTTAACAAAGTTGTTGCGCATGAGTCGACGGAGGTTGGTGCGATTAATTTCCGATGGATGGCGTCACTGAAAATTATTCAAAATGAATGACAAGCAATTGGTCGACCTACACCTCAAGCACGGAAGAAAATAGTATTACGAGCCTCATAATCAGACGAGCATTGATACTAGAAAATCTTCGAGTATATGCCGCTGAGATTCGTTCGTTGAACAACTTGAACAACGAGAAGTGAGATTTAAAACTGATCGAATGCGTACTACTCAGGCCCGTTCATCTGAATCATCAGGACAACGATAAACAAAATCAATAAAATGATTCAAAATTAATTGGACATTTGTGTAATGTCTTTCCGTCAAATTTATTTTATTTGGTGGCGCAGCAACACGCGCAGGGTACAGTTAGTTTATTTATAAAAAATAATCATTTTATTAAGGCCTGAAGAAAATCTATTTAAAGTTTAGAGTTTTCAATTTTCGTTTAAATATTTGAGCTGTTTTATGGAAGACTTTGAACTTAAAATATAAATATACAAATTTTACTTCCCAGCATGTTCTTTCTTAAATAATTGATTTATAATAATTCATATTTAAATTGACAATTTCTTACCAAAAACTGCTTTAAGAAAATTCTAAAGAAACAATTTCTTTGTCAATCTAATTGTTACACTTATTGGATACTTTGTAAATGTGCAGAAAGGCAAAACTGTATCTATTTTATATGAAAACTCGAAAACTATTCTAATAAAATTGTTTTGTTCGTCTTGCTGCAAAAAAATAGAGAGGATTTATTGAAAGTTTAGTGTGTCATTCTTAGTTCTTCTTCTTTATTCTATATTTCCTTTACTTCTTCAAACGTCTTTTTTACTTTTACAAACGAAATTTGCACAAAAGAAACATTTTTCAATTGCTTTCGAGACTAGGATTTTGGCAAAATTCCAACAATTTGAACATGACGTAAAAAGAAAAAAACAAAAAAAAAGTAAAAAGGAGGCAGGCAGGAAGATATTAAAATAACCGAAATTAATTTGCATATAAAAGTTTACGACCACTTGGATTAAATATGGGCGGATTCGTACAAAAATATAAATAAAGTTTAAGCACAAAAAACACTAAAAGGGCCAAAGGTTATTATGTTAGGAATTTAATTTTCAAACCGTACCAAAAAAAATAAATAAATAAAGAAAAGTAAGTATTAAAGAGAAAAAACTGGCAAAAATATTGCTTCAAATATAAATTGAAGGTATTATGGCAAAAAGGTTATTGTGGGTTATTGAGAAATTTATTATTTATATAAATTATTGAGAAAAATCTCACTTTTCGTTGAATATACCAAACATTCGCACCTACTCCATAGAAGGGTTCTAACCTCCCTCCTCACCAGCTCGTCTACTTTTTCATTGACTAGAATTTCCACCTGGCCTGCGTACCAGCAGAGTATAACCTTATTTTGCCTACCTAAAAGATTCAGCTAGTAGTCACCGTAGTCTAGTAGGCAGTGTGTTGGCTTATTAGATGAGAGGCAACGGTTCAAATACAGGTCAGGCATCTCCAACAAAACGAAACATGAAAAATATTTCTTCGGCAACATCCTCTCACCAGATTTCTGGCAAAAACTCTGAGAGAAAATAAATTGCCATGAAAAAGATTCTCAAAAATCTGTTGCAGATGATCTAGTAAGATAAGGCGTGATGTAAGGTGAAATCTAAAGGATAAGTCGGAGCGTTTCTTTTTTCTTATCGAAACATTGAAAGCTGCAGAATTTCTGTTCTTTTATGGCCCAGATTGAACTGTTTTAGAATGAAACGGGTCTTGAATATTTTGAGGAAATCTATTAGGATAAGTTATTTGGAGAAACATTCTACCTTGAAAGCAAGGACGAGGTCATCTCCATCTCTTCTTTCTGCGGAGCTCGTAGTAATGTGAAGAAGTTGGCTGTGTTTCTGCCTTGGATTGCAGTCAGTTCCTCTTTACCAGGATTTCCGATAAAGTTTTGTCGTTGGTATGAGTTGGTTAGTGAGATAACTCTGTTTCTCTTTCTGGCTTCAGAGTCGGGGTTAAACTATAGGTCCGGCCACATACATAACATTTGTGGTGTGCGAACCTAGAACGTAATCCTGATTCGAACTTCGAACTTGTGTGCTCGAATGGCAAGCTAAATGTCACATAGTGTTATGGTAACCTGCCTTTTGTACTTCCTCTCCTGGTTGAATTGAGTACATCTTTCTTTACATTCTTCATATTCAGTTCTTGACCCATCTGTATTGCCTTTTATCTTTTAAAACAGAACGCATCTCTCAGATTACTTCATTCATTTATGTTACTAAGTTTCGTTGCGAAACACTTCATAAAATGACTGAGTCCTACTGATTCTGTCTAGCGGACAGCTAAAGAGAGCTGTCAGTCGTCAGTCAATTGATTCCTCATTTCGTGTTAGTTAGTTTTGTCTCTCATCAATCAAACCACAGTCTCCAAAGCTTCGGTCTTCTCTATCCTACTCAAATCATACTGTTGTAAACCATGGCTAAGCAATCAATCAATTCAAAGTTTTTATATTCTTTGCCATGTTTTTAAGTCATTCGAACTAAAATCGATTTTCGAATTTTAAAATTTTCCACACATAATAATGCTATTGAACTTGATTGTAAATGTTGCCATCATTTAAAATTCACTTTCAGATTTCAAAGTTAAATCTCTGCAGAATTTTTAATACCATTTTAGAGAAGCGGAAGCATTCATTAGTGATTCTTTGTTAAAATTAAACAAATTAATCAACAAAAACAAAGGAAATCTCTTTGTTGATTAATTACATTTAAAAGCAAATAAAAGTGCAAAAAAGAAAGTAAATTCTAAATTCGTAGAAAGGAAAAATTATACATTCAAAGCACACTTCAAAAATGGAGAGAGAAAGGTGTTATAAAATTATAATCGTACGGATTAACACAATCATCTTATACGAGGGCGTTGATGACAATATAACACCTCTAAATACGTGAAACATATTTTTCAAATTCAAGAAAGAGAAACGCTTTTAAATGAAGGAAATAAACAACAGATGGAAAATAAATGTATAAGACAGACAGACAAGCAGAGTGTCCAAATAATAATAATTATGATAATAAGTCAAAAGAGATTAACCACATACCGACAGGCAGACAGGCAGGCTGGCACACAGCAGGCAGATGGAAAATGTAAATCTTCAAGCAGCAAATCCGAAATAGTTGAACTGAAAGTCCTTTGAAGTTGTTGATAAACAATGCGGAGCACACTTTTTGAAAATAATCATAAAACGAACAACTTTTTTTTGCACTTTTAAACTCTCTCAATATGAGTGCTGCACAGCCATAGCCCTCGTTCCACAACACCAAATACTGCCCAAGATATTTAAAATTCCAGTCATAAGCTATGACAGGGATCAGGTGTGTTTCTTCGCCATTAATAGAAAGAAAAAAAGAAAAGGAAGAAAAAAAACCCGAAAAACATTTAACAAGCTTAATACGTTTAAAACGGCATCCAACAACAACACCAACAACAACTACAACAATTTGAAAGCATATCCACAGAAGAAAGAAAAGCAATGAAATTCATTTTTATTCCTTTAAGATTTTTTCCGTTTGTGTTGTAACATCCTAAGAAATGATGAAAAATGTGACAATAACTGTTGGGATAATAACGAAAGAAAATCCCAAAAAAAAACCCAAAAAAAACTATGTTGCATACTCATACATAATCGCCAGGCTGATGTCGATGATGATGACGATGACGATGACGATGACAATGAAGATGGTTATGGCACTGGCTACAATCTTACTGATGACAATTTCAATGGCTCTACTAAAAGGTTAAGTCCTTAAATTTAAGGGTGGATTTCTTCAATTCTTGTTATACTTTCGCCAGATGCTTGAAAATAAAGAAAAATTACACCCGAAAAGAAATATAAATAATGACTCTTTCGTTTGTAGAAGAACAATAGAGGATAAAGGTAAAGGCATAGGCAAGGAGAGAGCATAAGAAAATGCATTATGAACAGTGCTGTGGCAAATGACTGGGGTTCTAAAGGGAAATTATTTGTTTTCACTCTTAATAGATAGACTCTTACAGATGTAATTATAGTAGAGTTACGAGAGTGGAAATACTCTAACTTGTCTTGTCAGCAAATCTGACGCTAAGCGTCACAGCGCAAGAAGCAGATGCGTCTGGGTGGATGTGTTTTAAAGCAGGCAGAAATCCGCTAATCGGGTTGTTAATGGCCAATAAAGAGAAGAGAAGACTTAAAATCGAATTTCAATTCGAATGACTTAAAAACGTGGCATAAAATAGAAAAACTTTGAATTGATTGATTTGCTAAACAGCGACTTACAACAATTTCTTATTTTCCTTCGATTTCAATATGATAGTGCAGACGAAAGCTTTGGAGGCTGTGGTTAGGTTGATGGGAGACAAGACTAGCATGAAATGAGGTATCGATTGGCTGGCAGTCTCTAATTAGCTGTCCCCTGGACAGAATAGCTAGGACTCTATGATTTTATAAAGTGCTTCGCAAGGAAACTTAGTAACATAAATGATTGAAGTAATCTGAGAGCTGCGTTCTATATTAAAAGATAGACGCCATAGTGATGGGTCAGGAACTTAATATGAAGAATTCATATTCAGAGCCTATGGAGAAACTCACTGGTATTTTGCAAGTGGAAATCAATGCCATCGAAAGCGCATAAAGGTTGGATACAGTAACACTATGTGACAGTTAGGTCGCCATTCCAGCAGGCAAGTTCAAATTTAGAATCAGGATTACGTTCTAGGTTCTCTCACCACAAATGTTATGAATGTTTAATCTCGACTCCGAAAAACTGATTTTTGAGAATCTTTTTCATGGCAATTAATTTTCTCTCAAAGTTTTTGCCAGAAATCTGTTGAGAGAAGAAATATTTTTCATGTTTCGTTTTGTTGGAGATGCCTCACTTGATGTTTGAACCGTCGCCTCTCGTCTAACACTCCAACACACTGCCTACTAGATTATGGCGACTACTCGTTTAGGTAAGCAAAATAAGGTTATACTCTGCTGGTTCGCAGGTCATGTAGAAATTCTCGTCAATTCGAATGTAGACGAGCTTGTGGGGAGGGAGGTTCCCCGTCGGCGATAAAGTTAGAACCCAACGAAAGGTAAGATTTTTCTCACTTTTGTTGGCAAATTTCTACCATACATTAAACTATCTTGAAGTCGCCGTAGTCTAGTAGGTAGTGTGTTGGCTTGTTAGACGTATAGCCATGGTTCGAGCCCCAGGCCAGACATCATAACAAAATACAAAAAGTAATTTTTCGGCGTCTTCCTCTCAGCAGATTTGTGGCAAAATCTCTGAGAGTAAATAAAAATTGCCATGAAAAGTTTCTCCAAAATCTGTCGTTCGGAGTCGACTTTAAACTGTAGGTATCGCCACTCATGTATAAAATTTACACACACAACATAAGTGGTGTGAAAAAATATTATAATTTGGGTTTGTTGGAGATATCTGACCTCACGTCCAATAACACACTACCTACTAGACCATGACGATTGCCTTCAATTCCCTTTTATTAATTCCATTCCCATTCAATTTACAATTTCACTTCCCTTCCTTATTACCTTCCGTTCTAACATACGCTCCTGTTAGAGTGTGAACAATAAATTTTTGTTTTTTTTTCTTTGTTACTGTTTTAAGTGCTTGAGTATATAAATCCATGGATTTCTTTATATTGTATGTCTCATTTTAAGTGACATTTAATCCTTGGCGTTAGTTCAGCTCATAAGGTGGTGAATACTTAAAAAGGTAACAATTTCATCGCCCTATTCATTCTCATCCACTCAACATACATACCTATATACCAAATGTGGTAGAAGGCAAATTCCTATTCCCTTTTTTTTGCTTTTTCCTTTTTTTTTCTTTGTTAATAACAATTTAAATAAAAATTGTGCTTTTACAGGTTACTTGGCATATGCGTTTTTTCATCCTTTTATGCACTAGCAAACCAATAATGACATTTAGATTGTCTAATATAATGCAAAATGACTTTCAGGGGATCAAGTTTCAGCAAAAAAAAAAAGAATATATGAAGCATAGCACATGATACGAAAAATAATAGGCGATATTAAATTTCATTACCCACACACACATTTAAATGGCTTTTTATGGCAATGGCCGACGACAGTGGTGCAGAAGAAAGTCAAATTGTATGTGAAATTTAGGCAAGTAAATGTATTATCGTGTATGGAATATTAGACACTATTTCGGCCCTCAAATATGAATATTTTTGACGTCTGTTGATGCCAGTTAACAGGTACGATTGGAAATCGTGAAATGCAGCTGGGAAAATTTTAAATTTGTTAACTAATCCTGTAGATTTTATCAGCAAACAACTGCAGTGTTGTACTCTGAGCAAAAAAGGGACTGACCTCAATTGAAGTCTAGTTTCGAAGCCGGAGGTGATGCTGTGTGCAATACAGTCCATTGTGCAATACATCCGAGACTTCAATTGGATGAAATCCCATGCGAACCTGACGTGGACGATTTGGTTAAGTAAATTTCCGAATTAGTCAACGCCTTATGCTTCTAAGGGGAGTAAGAAGAATATATACAGTGGTGGCCTTATAATTAGAAACGACTTAGCAACATGTATGTTTGTTAATTTGCTTTACAGTTTTCACTGTGTACTTGGGATCAAAGGCTTTGTTTGGAGAACGTCTTGCATACGTTTTTCCATCAGATTGGTACAAATTAAACTTAGATTTGTCACTCCAGAGAACATCGTTTCTAATTATAATTTCTGTCAGGATCATTTACTAGATACGGGCGATACCTAATCTCTTCTCTTGTGTATCCTGACAGCAGTGGATTGTAGAGAAAACAATGGCATCACAACGCAATTGTGGACTTTATAATTGACAGTATGACCGCGTAGTAGGCGGATAATATTGACTGTTTCCACTTCGCAGGCAAACTCTTTTCCAATGTATACTAGCATTGAAGCTTGGCTTCGCGGCCATATTTTCCATCAAAAATTGTTATGAAATTTAAATTTGAAGTGACAAAAAGGAATGGGTTCTCCAAGAAGAGAGAAAAGAAAAATAAAAGCAGACAGAAAGAGAAACAGAGTTTTCTCACTAACCAACTGATACCAACGACAAAACTTTTTTTTATCAGAAATACTGGTAAAGGGGAACTGACTGCAAGCCAAGGCAGAAACACAGTATATGCTCAACCAACTCCAACTTATTCACATTACGACGACCTCCGCAAAAAGAAGAGATGGTCATGACGTCGTCCTTGCTTTCAAGGCGCAATGTTTCGCCAAATAACTTATCCTAATAGATTTCCTCAAAAGATTCAAGACACATTCCATTCTAAAACTGTTCAATCTGGGCCATAAAAGCACAGAAATTCTGCTGTTTTCCCGGTTTTGATAAGAAAAAATAAACTTGATCAGCCAGATAAAGTGGATTGCAAAGGAAACATAAACGACCTATCCTTTAGATTTACGTAATACATCACGCCTTGTCTTACTAGATCATCTGCAGCGTATGTCACAAAGCTCCGTAACCCATCATAGTGTCAGTACAACTTTCTGCTTACAGTCATAGTGCAGACCTATCACAAACTGCCATCAATTTTGAGCATTCCAGGCAGCTTCACTAACCACATAGTTAACTTACGTATGCGTTCCCGAACCAGGTCAGCTGTCTTGGTGATTGCAAGCACCTCAACCTGGCATACACTGCTCCTAACAGAGTGTTTTTGAGATCGATTGATACTATTCCCTTAACAGTGCTAGAGAACAGTCTTCAAGCCTTTTGTAAAAACTGAATGGTTGTCAAGCAGACAAGCCAGATATCAAGCCATTGCTTCCTGTGTGAAAAGACTACAGAGTTCAACTTCGCATACACTGACTATATAGTTCGTAAACCCTGGACTCAAGAGCTATTAAGTCTGTCCAGGTTACATACATACATACATGCATAATTGGTCATTACAACTCTTTAGTCAGGATTACGACCTTGCTTCTCACACCACTAAATTAACTTTATACATGAGCGGCGGAACTTACATGGCAATTTGATTTTTACTCTAAGAACTTTTGCCAGAAATCTGGAGAGAGGAAGTCGCCTAAGAAATATTTTTTCATATTTTCGTTTTGATGCCTGACATGGGATTTGAAACGACGCCTCACGTCTAAAAAGCCAACACACTGCCTACTAGACTACGCCGACCTGCAAGTTAACAACTTTAAAAGTGCTGAGATGTATGCATATTTATTTATTTATTTATTAACTACAATATAATTACAAATTATATTCTCATTATATACGAGCGGAGTCACTTGACCATATGCTCGGTGTAGTGCCACAGATCAGAGTCTCTGGTGAGAATCGAACCCACGACCCTCACGCTAATAGTCGAGCACACTACCCACTAGACTACCAGGGCAATCTGAGGTGTATAAAACCTCTATCTTACCAAGGACCAATTAAAAATATTCTAAAAATATTCTAAAAATTTCCTTGAAGCCAGTCTCTTCAAATCTTCCCACCTTACAATTCAGCCGTACATTGGACCTGGTAGGACCACAGAATCTTTACACAGCTATAACGGAACTTTAAATTTCTTGAAATATTTTTCTCCCTTAATTTTTTTTTACTTTCTTTTCTTCCTTTTCATTCGTTATATTAGAAAATAAAATCGGTTTGCCAATCTCTATTGGAATTCTATTGTAGAAATTTTCATTTACTTTGTAATCAAATCTAAAATAATCACCGGAATGCGTATCCATTGTAAATTATTTTTAAAACAAAGAAAAATAACAAAAAAAAACTCCAAATAAAGTTTTGTTTTTGTGTTTTGTAGATTTTAATCTGTATTATTACATTTGTTGGTTTTTCTTTTTTTACATTAGCCAACTTGTTTGTGAATAATAAAACATTGAAAACAAAAAACATGTTTTTTTGTTCTTTTTTGTAGTTTTTTTTCAAATACAAGTTTAGAGCATGTAATATTTGTTTTGTATGTGAATGTAAAACATTACAGTAGCAAAAACTAAATAAAATACTCCCTCTCTCCCTCCTCTCTCTCGCTTTGCTTTGCTTTTTCCAAAGTTTTTTACAAGCATGGCATATAATATTTTACCATAATCGTATTATATACGGCATGTACTCGAACACAATAGAAATTCTTTTTTTTTTGTTATTTTTTCTTTTTTTTTAATAAAAACTATGAATTTATTAAAAAAATTCATTTTACCTGATTCTATTACTATTTCTCTGTATAACTGTTTTCATTATATGCCAGTTGCACACATACATACATACATATGTAAGTGGCAGCAAACGGTGTGGCATTGTATTCGGGTGTTTGTAATTATGTGGGTGTAAAAAAAAAGTGGTGTGTGTGCATTGTAAAATACTTGAAAGTTTACACGCATACTTAAATAACTAAAAATCCAACATATCGTATTGTATGTACGTACATGCATACATGTATGTGTGGGTCCTTATGGTGCTAGGGCTTTAAATGGTATTTTAGATTTGGGAAAACTATAAATTTAAGGATTTCTATACATATTCGAATATGGTGTTTTGTTTAGAGGAGGATTAAAACAATTGAAATTATTGTGATTGTATGCAAAATGGAAATAAATACAGATAAAGCAAAAATAATAAAATATGTCGGTTATGACCAATACCAACACAGAAAGCTAAGTCAGGTATGATGAATAGGATGAGGATAAAAAGATCACAGCATCCCTATCTGCAGGTATGGTTGAAATACTAAAGTAAGAGTTTCTGCGTGTGAATGACAAAAATTGCTTCCATTTGGCGTTTGTTTAGGTACGCGAGAATTATTGTACTACAGCTGAAATTGCCAAACTATGTTGACGTAGACATTCATTAAGGTTTGCATAGTCATTCGAAGTCATTTAATGCCAATACAACGCTATCAAATTATGAAAATTTCTCCTGAAAAAACCAAATATTTTCGGGTAATGCATACCAGAGATCAGCAATGAATCGTTTTTTCGTTGCTCGTTAGTACTCATGAAATTTTGAGTATGAGTGAGTCAGCAGTATTGAAATTCAACTACTTTGATTCGTTCGTACTCAGTACACCATTGATTTATAAGTGCAGGTTGCAATGAGTATGAGTACAACGTTGACATCAAACTCACAACATTCGATATATTTTTGATTCATATGCCTACTCATTCAGATTCATAAATTTAGAAAAATACTTATAATACTCATAAATAATTCGAGTGATTCAAATCATTCATTAAAATTTACAGTCGTAGTTGTTGTTGCAATTACAAAGAAAGAAGAAGAAAGAAAAAACAAAGACAGCAAGCAAAGCAAACACACAACCTTCTAGTGAGTATTGTAGTGTTCGTACGTAAATCATCCTTATTTTGTGATTCTTGTAAATGTTGAGTAAAAGAGAGTCGAAATCAACAACATCATGCGTATTGTTAAGTATGAGTACGATAAGTAATTCAAACTTTGAATATGAGTAGTATGAGTATGACATTAAAATAAGTATGAATTTAAACATATCAGAAATTATAAGTATGATTCGAATCCACTCATCTTTTTGAATACTCATTGCTGAACTCTGTTCTGCAGGTGTTTTTCATTAAGGTTTGCATAGTCATCCGAAGTCAATTAATGCCAATAAAACGCATTCAAATTATGAATATTTCTCCTGAAAAAACCAAATCTGTTCGGGTAATAAATAGAGCACGTCAGTTATTGGTAAATCAAGACAAAGAAATGTGAGTACTAAAAAGAACATGGCCGCTGTCAGGTCGTCGTTGTTGTTAACTTATTGGCATTTATTCTGAGACTACATAAACGATTTTATAATTTACGTGCCTATAAACTACAGCTCATGCAATAATTGAAGCCAAACAACCATCGTTTGAGTGGCGTTTGCTGCTTTGCAACTGGCCCAAGAGGAGCATTTTTATCAGCGATGAGCTCACCGATGAAGCTTATTTCTGTTGATATTCCTATGTCAATAAGCAAAATTTTAATCATTATTCAATTCAGAAATTCGGTTTACACGCTGGGGTATCATCGGGGGACATCATCAGTTCTGTGGCCAATTCTGTTTCTTTCCTTCAGAGAACAAAATCTTCAGGTTTTGTATGAATAATGATCAAATGCTGCATCAGTTACCTAAATTGCAATCTACTTTTGCAAACTATTTTGACAGACTAATGAAACCATGGAGCCATGTTAATGTCCATAGATGCCAATATATTGGAAATATATTGGAAATATTCAGAGAACGGCTGCATTGCGTGTCGCGTCGGCGTACCGTACAGTGTCCGCTGCGGCCGTACTGGTGATAGCGGGTATAATCCCTGTGGATCTGCTGGCGGCAGAGCGGATGGAGATTTATAAGGCGAAATCGGCTGGAAATCATATAACCGGTTACTTCAGGGAAAACACCATTTCAAAATGGCAACAACGATGGAACGAGGAGGATAGAGGAAGATGGACCGCGAGACTTATCCCGGACATAAGGCCATGGATCGGTCGGAAATCTGGAGAGATAAACTACTACGTTACACAGATGCTATCGGGTCACGGATATTTTAGGAAATATCTGCACAGAATGGGCAAGGCCGCCTCCCCTTACTGCCTGTACGAGGAAGGGGAGGTAATTGATGACGCAGAGCACACTGTTTTCGAGTGTGCACGCTGGCAGAGCTATCGCTCTGTACTGACGTCAATAGTCGGAACGATCACAGCCGCTAATATTGTCGGCGTTATGACTGCGAGTAGTGAAAATTGGACCTCGGTAGTGAATTACATAGAGCGCATTCTGAGACGGAAGAAGATAGATCTTGAAGCTGCAGAACGAGTAAGCATGGCGGCATAGGTGATGCTGTCACACGTGCCGGGCGTAACCGAGACGATGATCTAGACGAAAGGAATAGTGGAGACGCTTAGATGACTCCTCACCTTTCGATTCGCAATCCGGACGCGGATATGAACATGAAGGGGCCAAAGGGCCACAAGGACTCCACTCCGAAGTAATACCACCGTAGTTCCGGAGTGGGTACAAACAAGTCCACAGGAGACGAGGGGGGGATTTAGTGGGTGAGGGCCCCACACACGGAGGATGTGACGACTTCCTCTATGGTGCGGTTAGGTACATTTGCCCCTCCTCGGCGAAAAAAAAAAAAAAAAAAAAAAAAAAAAAAAAAAAAAAATATGTTGGAAATATTTCTGTTTAGATTTGTTAACAACACACAGCAATAATAGTTGAAATGCAGAAGTCCCTGTGTCATCGCTTGGATACATAGATATGTATATACCCAAAAGACCACTTTTGCGATTATAAATAAGCCAACCGTGCGTTATAGTTGCACAGGTCGCTAGAGATAACTTACATAATGCTAATGCATAATGCATAATGTTAGGATGGATAGGTTATATGAAATCTATTTCATCTTGGTTTCAAGCAAAAGTAAGAAGAAGTAAGAGTAAAAGTAAGAGTAAAGTAAGTCTTTATTCCATCGTCTTAAAAATACAAGTCACTTGAATGCTTCCTCCACCACTAGAAAAGTAGAACTTAGCATTGAATTTTCATAGCTAGAGATGAACAATGAATAACTTATGCATTCTAATTGTTTGCGAATAATGGCAAATAAGGTTTGAAGCAAGGCCGTAATCCTGACTGAAGGGTTGTAATGACTAATCATGTATGTACATATGTAATGTAAGGTTTGAAATGGTTTGAAGAAAAATTTTTCAAATAGTTAATAATAAAATCGTCGTAATCTACCAGGTAAACAGCTTACTAGACGTGAGGCTACGGCTTAAACTCCATATCAGACGTTTGCAACAAAACCAAATAAAAAAAATATATTTTTTGACTTCCTCTCAAGAGACTTCTGACAAAACTGTGAGAGCAAATAAAATTGCAATGAAATGTATTTCAAAAATCTGTCGACTTTAAACACGCAGCTGCTGCCACTCATGTATAAAATTAATACACAGCACATAAGTGCTTTAAGAAGTTAAGTAGTAATCCTAACTAAAGGGCCAAGAATGACCAATTAATAGTATGAGCATAAGAGATTACAACGCCCACTCTTCATATGTCGCCCATATTAATAATTCACGTGTTATAAGTCGTAGTTATGAGCAGCTGGGGTCTTGGGTGCATTAAAATGGAAGACTTTTGCTGGTCAGACTGAAAACGAAATGGATTTAAAATATTTCTGTCAACTGCTAAAGAAATGATGAAATGTTTAATTAAAATAAAATGAAAAGAATCAGAAAAAGTAAAAAAGAATTTCAATGATATGTTCCTCTATTTTTTAAAGCTTCAAGTGATTACAAAAAATATATTTTTATGATACACCTGCTAAAGGACTGATAACAAATGCAAAAATTTGTCTAAAAAGTCTTTCCAAAATATTAAGAAGTCTTACTTTAAATTGTTTACAGGCTCATATGTGTGTGAATGTGTATAAGTGTGCATTTAGTTTGCATTTAAAATTTAATTATTTTTAATGTAATTTATCTCTCTACTACACTAATATTTAACTGAAATTATTTACTACAACTATAGGAATGATTTAATAATTCAATAAATTATTTAAATCATATAAATTACATACACACACATTGACAAATGCAACAATACACTGACACGTGCATTTACATTTGAGAAACATGCACATTTAAATATTTATGGAGTACGAACACATACACAGTGACAGTGTTTAACAACCAATTGCCTGGTTTAAACACTTGTCAACACATTTCAATTTGCAAAATTTCTAAAATTCCCCTGCGTACGAATGCCAACTATTAATAATAGTACCCATATAAGTATTGATATATATTTATATGTATGCATGTGTGTGTCCATACAATACAGTATTAGAAGAAAATTACTGTATATTGAGTGTTTATTGATGATATTCATTGTGAAAGTTTTGAAAAAACAGCTCAAAAGTAAGCAAATACGATGATTTGCAAGAAGGAAGGACAGTTTCGTCAAAGTATTTACAAAATTTTATAAAAAGTGATAACAAAGTGTACTTTTTGTATTGATCTATTATTAGATCGTGGTATTTATATAACAAATATCGAGAAATATGTCTTTTTTAATTTAGAAATAAAGGATAAATTGCTGGAACCATGAAGTCATTCCCTCAAAATAGTAGCGACTAGATAAAGAAAACATAGGAAAACAAATCATTACGATGAACTTATAATTCTAAGCTGGGTGCCCTGGTAGTCTAGTGGGTATTGTGCTAGACTATTAGCGTGAGGGTCGTGGGTTCGATTCCCACCAGAGATTCTGGTCTGTGACACTACACTGAGCATATGGTCAACTTACTCCGTTCGTATATAATTAGAATATAAGTTGTAGTTGTATTGTAATAAATAAATAAATAAATAAATAAATATAATTCGAACATCAATTACAAAATTCTTCAACCAACAACAATAGCCTGACAAATGAATTCCATGCTCTAGTTTCGAGCTTACTACCACCACTTCTTTACAGTTTCTTATGCCGAAAATTTAAACATCTTTTGATTCAAACCCATGTTTTTCTTCAATTTATGTTGAAATGTTAAACTGTCCTTACAATTTCCGCCACTACTGTGTGGTATGTATATAAATTTATCATGATTTAAATTTTTTTTCTTTAATTTTTAGAATTTTTTATTTTATTGTATAATATTTATACAATATATTTAATCAATATCTATGTATGTAATGCAAATGATACTAAATTTGATTAGGCTTTTATTATAATGAGTTAGAATTCTAATATATATATGTGTGTACATACATATGTTTGTATGCAAACATACATTTCATTCATATCAATTATATGGAGAAATACCGAGGGCAACAAAATGTGTACGAGTTTTATTCAATAGCAATAAAAGCGTTGTTAAAAGATTTGAAAATATAACAGAAATACTGAGCATAATATGTTCCTATACTTGTTGAAGATTTAAGCTCCGCTTAGCCAAACGTCCACGGAATGTATGTTCGCTTTTAGAATATGAAAAGCAGTGAGAGCAATTACTGCACCGTAATGTAAATTTGGTAACTATTTACATTGCTCTTCATATGCTAAAAAAGAACATACGTTTCATTATCTTTCATGAACATTTTGCTAACCAGGGCCTTAGAGTATGTATTTTACTCTCTAGCATGATACTTGAACATCATATTCGCAATTGGCATCTCTCGCAAGAGTTTTAAAAAATCCACACAATACTAAATCGTGTTAACAAAGATATGAGAACACCTCTTAAAGCCTAGTTTAAATTTTGTTCCTCAAATCTAAATTCAAACAAAAAATTCATCATTATGGTTGTTTTGCATTTTAAAGACTAAAAGTTTTGTTCTTCCCTGTGCTGAACCTCCTGGAGCAGATGACAACAACAATGAAAGAAAGTTTGAAATGGGGACAACGCTTGGGAAAGAGTAAAATTCTAGGACCAAAATTCTTACCACTGGACCCAATAAATTTTCACTGATAGTGTTGTTTCTAGCCAACGACAATTGGCAACTCTACTATTCTAGAAACAGCTACAGTAGAGACCAATCATTTGTAAGATGGAAAAACTTAATTATCGTACATAAAATGAAGCATGCGAGAATAGAAGACTTCATTTATTGCCGTTTCCAGTGCCCGTCTTTTGATGGAGGTGTCTCAGTAGAGACCAATCATTTGTAAAATGGAAAAACTTAATTATCGTACATAAAATGAAGCATGCGAGAATAGAAGACTTCATTTATTGCCGTTTCCAGTGCCCGTCTTTTGATGGAGGTGTCTCGCCTTAGCCTCTCATCCAACATTGTGTTTGTAGTTACGATAGTGCTAGTGTGTTGGCTAATTGGACATGAGGCTTCGGTTCTTCGGTGACTTCTTCCCAGCAGTTTTCTGGCAAATACTGTAAGAGTAAATAAAATTGCCATGCAAAAGTTTCTCAAAAAATCTGTCGTTCGGAATCGTCTTTAGACTGTAGGTCGAGACATTCATGTATAAAATTAACACGCAAAACATAAGTGGTGTGAAAAGATAAGTCGTAATCCTGACAGTAGGTTTGTAATTGCCAATTATGTAAGTATTTATGTACGTATGTAATTATGATGATACCATAGATGCCTGCATGCGGGTTTTAGGGAAAAAAATTTCTATTTTCTATTCGTAGTTCAACATTTCCGATTTGCAGCACAGAGAAGCCTACAGGAGTTATATTTATACCCCGTTAAGATGTTCTTCGCCGTAGTCTAGTAGGTAGTGTGTTGGCTTGTTAGACGAAAAGCCAGGGTTCGAGCCCCAGGCCAGACATCAAGACAAAATACAGAAAGTATTTCTTCGGCGATTTCCTCTCAGCAGATTTCTGGCAAAAACTCTCAGAGTATATAAAATTGCCATTAAAAAGTTTCTCAAAAATCTGTCGTTCGGAGTCGACTTTAAACTGTAGGTCCCACCACTCATGTATAAAATCAACATACACAACATAAGTGGTGTGAGAAACTAGGACGTTGTGCAATGGGTTAATTCGACCTATGGGTACTGTACTTGCCAAGTACACGTCCTCTAACCTAACCTAACCTAACCATTGGTAGGTCAATACTACCGATTCACAGCACAGAGAAGCCTACAGGAGTTATGTTTATACCACGTTAAGATGTTCTTATTATACTCCCTGCGCTGTAAGTTGATCTACTAAGTATGTGTGGTTTTATAAAAAAAAAACTGTAGATCTCCTTTCTAGTAATATGAACATAACTAGGCCTTTATCAGAAGTCCTCCTTCTATAAATGGAACATTTTTTTCGATAGTTTTGACTGAAGCATCTGCAATCAAATTGACACCAACTTCGATGTCTCTTCTTTTGTCATTCTTAGACTACTCCAGACTGGGCCTTAGCAGATCACGGAATAAGCTTCCTTGGATCGCACATTGAGGCAGAAAATGATAATACCGTGAACCAAACGGAATATACGCTAAAACCCGGTATATGTTTCCATTGCCGTGTTTAACCACTGTTGAATTCGATGTTGACAGCTACGGTGACAACATTAGAAATAAATTCTTGTAACATAAGGTACTTGTTCTCGAAGAAGTCCCTAAAGGATTTTTATTATTGGAATAACTATTAGATTACTGTTGGCTACCCCCTGTATAAAGCTTTTAAATAATTGTTTGTTTATATCGATAACATTTATGCTGATTATTTATATGTTTGTAAGTATATACGTATGTACGTTTCCCTTTTAAAGAGTAAATATTGCCAATGAATTTCATGAACAGCAGCATGAAAGAGAAAACTAAATGAGCGAATGAATAAGTCTTATTTATATGCATGCATGAATAAATGAATGAATGACTGAATGAATGTACGAATGATTGTTTTGTTGCAAATGGCTGGCATAATTGAATTGTTGTGGGTGCACATAATGCATTTGTAATTATTTGTGAAAGCTCTGTGATTGATGTTGTCGATTTCTTTTTTTCCCTATTGTCCCTCAGCAAATGTGCTTCTATAGATAAACAATTTCATTCAATATTTATGGAGAGGGAGGTGGGAGGTCGAAATTTATATTTAAAATGTACGTATTTATATAGGTTTTATTAATAAAAATGCTAGGTTTTGTTTAAGACCTAGAATGCATGTGTTTATATGACGCTGCTAATAACAAATGTTTACTGAATTATTTTAGAAATTTATGCGGACAAAATGTTTGATTTTTAAATACATTTTTATGGCACACGTTTTCGCTGAATAGTTACTAATGAACGTCAAATAAATGTGAAAATGATGATGAGCACTAAGTGATAATTATTAATAAAAAATTTAAAAAAAATTAATTACTTTAGTATTGTTTTAAATGTTCGCTTTCATTTGAAATAGGAAGTTATGGTCAATAAACTTTAGACACTTTCTACTTGTGGCGATTATGTTTTCGTGTTTCCAAGTTAAAACTGTGTCATCACAGATATACTCAATTAAAATGGAACTGCCTGTATGCAGTCAGGGTATTGCACTCCTAGGAGAGTTAATATTACAGTAAATAGAGTTAAAATATCTGGACATAATACTGGACAGTGAACTGACATGTTAGGCTTTCTTGGAGATCTTTTAAAAGAAACGCGAGCATGCCATATTGGCAGAAGAGGAAAATCTTGAGGGTAATAACCAAGAATTATACACTGGATGTAGACATTGATTGTCAGTTCAATTTTGTTTGGACAGTGCTGCCTGCCTTCAATTTGAAAAAAGGTTATATGGAGGTGGAAGAGATTCAAAGACTGATATGTTTTGGTATAGCCAGTGTAAAAAATTCAGTACTTTTGTACTTTTTTCAGTACTTTTTCAATTCAAAAATACCGCAGTACCCCCGCGACGTTTTCAGTACGTTTTTATTATTACATATTTTATATCTTGCGCTTTTCAACGATTAATGCACGAGCAACACGTTCAACGCAATGCTAAAGATAGAGTTAGGCTTTAGCCCCGGTTAGCCAAACGTCCACGGAACGTACGTTCGTTTCTAAAATACGAATAGCAATGAAAACGCTTGCCGAACTGTAATGTAATTTCGGTAAGCACTTCCATTGCTCTTACGTTCCATTGACTTTTGACTAAGCGGGGCTTTTACGTTTTATTAGGTTCCGAATGAGCTGTTTTTGTCTTGTATGTGAGGAATACGTCGTTAGTTTTTCTGTTCCGTGCCGTATATGTATTTAATTTACATAAATAAATAAATAAAAACGAAATATTAAAAAAATTTTCTCCGGCGACTTCCTTCTGGCAAAAACTCAGAGTAAATAAAATTGCCATGATAAAGTTTCTCAAAAATCTGTCGTTGGTAGTCGACAGTAGGTTCCCGCACTCATGTGTAAAGTAAATGTGTAAAAAATAACACACAATTCTAATTGAAGGGTTATAATGATGAATATACGTATTTTTTTACAAAAGTTCCATTTGATGCAAAAAAGTACTCTTTCAGTTATAGTTCAGTACCATTTCAAATTATCAGTTTTGCAATACTGGTGCAACCGCAGCGATCTGATTCTGCCGCACTGAGACGCTGCGAGATTTGTTAAATTTAATTCCATTACATACTGCAGCTAATGAGAGCAATATTTAGGACAATAGTTGGTTGCAAGGTTCTTCTTTAGCTTACAAGCTGAGTGGTTTCTTGCTTCCCCCAAACCTGTCTTCCGCACAGTACCAACAATCTGCATGATTTTAGAATATGCTTCGTAACGATACTGGGTAATAAGAATAAATAAAGCAATTTGGGATTTATGTAGTTTATTCTATGTCATATGCATGGGTTGAGCATAGATTGTGGAACGTGAGCAGGAGTGTTTGATCCCAGAGTAATATATTTATTTATTTATTTATTAATTACAATGCAATTACAAATTATATTCTAATTATATACGAGCGGAGTACCTTGACTATTTGCTCGGTGTAGTGTCACAGACCAGAGTCTCTGGTGGGAATCGGACCCACAATCCTCACGCTAATAATCTAGCACGCTATCCACTAGACTACAAGGGCACCCCGTAATATATTTAATATTTAAATTTTGACAGGAAAAAAGGAAAGAATGAAAGTAAAAATTTCGAATATTTCGAACTCGAAAATAGTATGGAAATATCTGGGGAAGTGGCATCAATTACGTAGAGAAAATAACATTATATTCTGCTGGATTACGGGTGAATTGGAAATTCATGGCAATGAGCAGGAATTTATCTTGATTGAGATGCTACTCGATGCTTTTTGGACAAAGAGCATACATGTGATTACAGTGATACTCTATATAGATTGAAGGCAGTGTAATTAGACGTATGGTGGCAGTATTATGTCACCTCTATATAGCAACAATAATAATGTACGGAGTACCAAAGAGATTGGAATATAAGTAGTCTGTTCAAAAGTTATATGGGAGTTCAAATTATCCTATAATTTACCAGAAATTTATGAACAACAAGAGGTTCTTTACTTTTTATCATGAGGCATTGGGCACTGTTATACTATGTACAGACATGTACTTTTATTGAATCAATATTCGGTTTATTGATAACAATATTTTTAGTGTTCAGACACAAAATTTATTTGACAGCTGGTAAAAAAAAGAGCTGATTGCTTCAACAACATTGCTTTTAATTTAATCGCAAAAATTAGTGCCAAAAAAATTTGAGAAAAAATTTTAAACAATTTAACATTGGAAAAGGTCTTACTAATGATTAACCGAAACGCCGTGCTATTGTGCTTAGTAGGAAATATTTCTGTCTCCAAAGTGGCTTCTCTCAGAAGGATGAGAAAGAAAAATTTGATAATACTGCATAGCTTGCAGAAAAGAAAGCTTTTGCTTATGGCACTGTTAGAGGTAGAAACAGAAGCTGCTTTCTTCAGAGCAGGAACTAGATTCCCAGTAATATCTCAGTTCAGGGTATTATAAATAACTTTTCGAAATAAATTAGAAATTATCATCAAACAACATTGGAATCGAAAGGGTTAAAAATTAAATACAACATCAAGTTTGTGATGTTATTAAAATTCTTTTTTATATGACATCAGTTGGAAATATTTTCTCATCCCTTCCTGCTAACTTTCCATTTTTTGTTTGTCGTTGTTTTGTTTTTGTTTGTTGTTTGTTGTTTACATTTGAGTTGTCAAATATCAATAGAAAGTGTTCGGAAAATAGTAATATGCTCACTGAACGTACTTATGACAGTGATGCATTTGATATAATTATTAATAATTAAGTGACAATATATGAAATATTGATATCAATAATGCCGTTTATTGCGATTTTCTCAATATACGTGCATGTCTGAGCATAGTATTACGAACATTTCATGAATATTAGTTTTAGATTACCTTAAATACATGATTATTTATGATTTATACTGTCCCCAAAAAATATCACAGTTTTTCTTATCGGTAGTATTTTAGTCTAAAAGAATTCTGCTGCATTAACAGATAAGAATTTCTGTTAGCACTGTAGACCATAGTTTATTTAAAAAAGAGTATTTGTTTATAATTCGTGACTACTTTTTAACAAACCTTTGTATTATTTTTTTCCCATAAAATATAATTTATTTCTTGTAAAATAAACTTACAAAAACTTATATTTTACTGTCATTTAGTTCATCAGTGAAATCAAATATTTATCATGGGCTTGTGAATACGCAATTACTTACATTTTGTTCATTCATTCGTTTATACATTTATTCAGTCGTTCATTCATAATGTAAACAATTTTTACACCAGCCCTACTTTCATTATACACAACAAAATAAATATTTAAACATTTTATTTATACACTCGGAATAAAAAAAAGGATGAAATACAAAATTTATTTTGAACATTAAATCGTTAAAGGGTTTTCCTCGGAATTTCAAATTTTAATCGTACTTTTTACAAACATTTTTCCTTGAGTGTATATTTATGTTTTACTGCCCGTCATACATTTTCTTTTACATACAAGTCTACATTTTTAAAATTTAAATAAACAAAATATCAAATAATTTTAATTAATTTCCAACGGCTATTTTCGTTGATTTTTTATTTTCTACTGTTTTTATGCTCTACGCATAGGCTCATAGGTACTGGTGGCTTATCATGATAGTGATGATGTTGGTAACATCTAAGAAAGCAGTACCATAACATGACTATTTTTCGGTGCTCTTAGTGTAGGAATTTAAGAAACTCTGCTATATTCCTTATCATATTCATATTAATGCTATTCCTTTAAAGCTTTTTTGAAGTCGTCTATGCCTCATCTGTAAATTGCAAATATTTACGTTTATTTTAATGTAAATTTTGCTTTAAAATATTCACAAAAACCGAGATTTGTTTTAATGGAAACATAAAATTGTATATCGTGAAAAAAGTAAATAAATTTTAGCTTAAATGGTGTTTAACAATATTTTTTTTTTTTGCCAAAAAACAACATCGAAAACAGAAAAACAAAAAGAGGATTTAAAACAAAAATAATTAAAAACTATAAACGTTATAAATTGCCATTAAATGCTTTATTTATATTTGATTTATTGTTTAGTTTTTGTTTACTTTTTGTGCTGTATTTAAAGGTAAACAAAATGGGAAAATAGGGAAAAACAAGGAAAGCCTTTGAACATTACAAATAAAATATTTAAATTTGCCTGACCATATATTAGGGAATAAATGGCGTGAAAATTTGATGTGTTCATGCAATTTCTTTAGTTTATAATTTAGATTTAATTCTGTATTTTGATTTTTTTCTTATTTTTAATGGATTTTTGAATCTTCAACATTTAAAATGTATTTTAAAGTTGTTTTCCCTACAAAATTGACTTGCATTTATTTTTTGGAAGAAATACCCAAGTTTTGATTGCTAATTGAGCCCCACTCTTTCAGAAGAATTGGATCTGCCTGACCCTCCTATAATGTTTGCTGTTGCTGTTAGGCTGGGTTAGGTTAGAGGACGTGTACTTGTACCGACAACCTTAAGCTGGCCTCATCCAAGCCAAGCAGCCAACCTGTTCTCCTATTGTCCACAGCAGGCCACAAACATCTAGAAACAAAACAGCCCGATCCGTTACCCCAACGCCTCTGCTCTTCCTGCTGTTGCTGTTACTCTGTTCGGTATTATTTTATATAAAGGACAGCCTGTATGTTTTTAAATATACCATCGTCTTCATTTGAAGAGGATTGATACGTTTAAATTTTACAAATTCGAAACGAATGGTGAACTTTTTATATCTTTCTCCATGATTTGAGTTAGGCTTACTCGGTTTTGTGGTCGAGCATTTTCCCTACTACAACTTGCTATGATAGATTCATAAGATAACATTTAAATAAAGTCGTATGTGTGTGCTAAAAATGGATACTCAGCAAGTACTTATATTATATAGGAGGTCATCAGAATACTTTTAAATCTCAGTTGTCACCGATAGCTTGTTAAGATCCCTTACTGATATAGCACATTGTTACAGTAATCATATAACAACCGTCCATTAGGTTTCTTTGAAAGCCTAATATATGTGCGGCATAGGCAATGCTTTGCATCTGATATTAAAATTGATTTAT
Organism: Sarcophaga variegata; assembly: GCA_932273835.1. Lineage (NCBI taxonomy): Eukaryota > Metazoa > Arthropoda > Insecta > Diptera > Sarcophagidae > Sarcophaga > Sarcophaga variegata. The sequence goes on from OW026361.1 coordinate 99,983,975, forward strand.
TGCAGTGCAACTTCTAGCGCGAGGTTTTATCAGTTAGTCAATGTATTATAAAAGCGTTCCAATTTAATTTATGCTAATTCTGCTTGCTGCTCTCACCAGCCATGTTGTGTGTATTAATTTTGGCCATGAGTGGCGGGATCAAGAGTTTTAAAATCGATTCCGAACGACAAGATTTTGGGAAAAATTTTCATGGCGATTTTATTTTACTCTTAGAAATTTTGTAAATTTCCCACTCATGGAAAAACCTACAGTTTAAAAGTCAAATCCAATCGACAAGATTTTTAAGAAACCTATCATAGTAATTTTATTTCACTCTCAGAGTTTTTGCCACAAGACTACTGAGAAGATGTTGGCGGAAATAGATTTTTTCGTACTTCATTATGTTCGACATTTCCGAACAAGGGCTTGAACCGTCTAACAAGCCAACACACTACTTATATGTCTATGATCTCATTCAACATTCAAACAAGCGAATATCAATTCTCCTCAGTAGCTTTTCACAAAACTGTTCAAAATATGTTGTCTTCTGCATAATGTTTTCTGTGGTTAGAATTAAAATTCTTATTTACATAATTTCTTCTTTATTTTGCCATCGATTGCACTGAAAGAAAATATTTTCAGTGTCATCATTGGATCTCCCCTTCTCTCCATCTCATAATGCTATGGTGAACAACATTCAGTCTGACTGTTTAAATATTTTCTGAAGTACCCATTCCTAGGTAATGAGTTATGTAAAAATTTCTCTCTTCACAAGGTAGCTCTGCTTAAACTCCAAAGAAGCGGGCTCAGCGCTGTTATTACGGGGCATTGTATTATAGGAACGCATGCGAGGTGTATTGGTCATGGACACCTCGCGAATGATTTCTGCAGAAGCTGTGGAGATGAGGAGGAGGATGAAACTATTCTACACCTACTGTGCACATGCCCGGCACTTGGTCAGAGGAGAAAGAGACACCTGGGTGCCTACTACATAGAGGACCTAGATGAACTATCATGCATGGATATTGGCAGTCTGAGTCGCTTCATTGGAAGCTCAGAGTGGTTCTTGGAATAGGGGAGAATGTGAAACTGTGGTATCACAATGGGCCCTGTGTGCGGCCTAATTGTGTCCGCTCATGACTCCATCGAGGGGACAGCCACTTCTACCTACCTACCTAGGGTAGCTGTATTCATCACCTTATAGATGCCTCGGATCAATTGTTCTATCCGCCTTCTGAAAAACATGTAATTCAATACGCCCACAATCGTCAGCATTCCCAATCTGATTTATACAGCTTGTGCGGAAACTATACGCTTTGCCAAAGCAACTTTCAATGCTACGATGATCTGAGCAGATATTAGCGACGCAGTCTTCTGCTTTGCCTGCATGAAAAGGAAGCTATCACATGCCCCTTAACAATTCCCTTTTGTTTGCTATAGGTTCATGTACTTTCCCCATAAGTTTGCAGAACTCCGTCGTTATATCGCATCACCGAACTGATTACTACATCTGTACATTGCTCTTCTGTTGCTTTGTATTAATACCGCTGTAGTCCTTTGTTACCCCATATTTGTGGTCTGGAATATAGTTGATTTCACATGATATTGTTTTTAGCTTCGATATCTGCGTACTTTAAAAGGATGTAACATTACTGGCAACTATACCTGTGTGTATAGATTTGGAATAATCGAAATTAAGCTCAATTTCTTGCGAGCCATTGGAAGTGGCCGCATTTTATTTTTCGATTTATTTATATTCGTTGGCTTAGAAATTTTAATTAATAGCATATCTGATTGTATAGGGCAGTGAGTGATCTGTGCAGAATATATCAGACTTAGCTCCAATTCCATTTGTGAATCTCGATCTCAATTGAGATCTGCTCGGTATGCACCCAGAGTTAAGAGTTTTTATTAAAAAATTCGCTGCAGTCAATACAGTTATTGATTGACTAAAATCTGGAAATCACAAAGAACTGCATGTCATAATTTGCGTCCATACAATCTGAACTCAATTGATAAATGTTTACAAATAATATTTGTTTTATGCATTTAATATTTAATCACTATATAACTAAATTTGTATGTATATATATGTTTAATAGAAAGTCTTAATATTGTGAATAGTAATCAGCTTTTAAATCGTTTAACAAAGCCCCTCTACGCACGCGACAAACAAAAGCGAAAAATTATACAAAATCAGAGAGCAAAACTGATAATGATGTTTCGAGATCAAATAGAATATTTCCAATCATTTGTAGTGTTGTTGATGTACATATGTACATATAAACTCAATTTAATTTCAATGAATAACAACAAATGAATATAAACAAATAAATGAATATAAAACTGCATGAAATCTACCACAATAATAAATAATTTTTGTTCTATATTTTATTGTTAGTTTTTTTCTTTGTTGTGGTTGTTGTTGTCGTAATAAAAGCAAACCAATAAAAATTATCACGGGGACAAAAAAAATAAAAACATCATGTTTTTTCACATCTGTAGTCTATAAAGCCGGAGAACAATCATTGAATATGTTTCAGTAGCAAAAGTGCGGTGACAAATAAAACGTATCAAGTCCCCTTTATGTAGAGGGCATAGCAATAAAAACAAGAAGAAGAAAAAATTAAAATAAAATAATTCACGTAATATGCTGAATTAATTGTGTACCGGTATAAAGCGTAAACCAAATAAAGTCCCTTTTTATGGCGTAATAAACAAGCATCAGTTGAAACTTTTGTCGGGCACTCTGTTAGCGAGAAAAAATTTGTTTTGCAGAAATAAAAAAAAAAGTCAAATAGAACAGAGCAAAACCAAAAAAAAAGAGAAAAAATCGTTTTAATTAAATTAGAAAACAAATATAAACTTATAATTATTTAAAGCGAGATAAACAAAACAATATTTGTTTTCATAAACATTCCTTGCTTAGCAGTTTGTTTCAATGATGTTGGGTCACACAAGGTGAGTTACAATTTAAATACTATTTTCAGGTGTTCAGAAATGTTGCAAAATAATAGAATAGAAGAGAACAGAACAGAGAAAATAAATATATTTGATGTGTATAATTTTTAAATGAAATCATTTAAAGTCACCAATAAAATTGTTCTCATACTTAAATATACAAAAAATGCACTCAAATCTAAATTAACAACTAAATCATCATACTTTGCGGAAATTTCGAAATGATTGAATCGTGCAGTAGAAAAATCTCATTAAAAAATAATTTTGTTTGGACAAAAATTTTGTTCTCACAACATTGATATTCATCTTCAAAACATGCATAACATAATTAGTCATTACAACCCTTCAGTCAGGATTATGACCTAGTTTCTCACACCACTTATCCTGTGTGCGTTAATTTTTATACAGTCGACTCCGAACTACAAATTTTTGAGAAACTTTTCATAGCAATTTTTATTTACTCTCAGAATTTTTGCCAGAAATCTGCTGAGAGGAAGTCGACGAAGAAATACTTTTTGTATTTTGTTTTGTTGTCTGGCCTGGGGCTCGAACCCTGGCTTTACGTCTAATAAGCCAACACACTACCTACTGGCAAAAACTCTGAGAGTAAATAAAATTGCCATGAAAAGTTTCTCAAAAATCTGTCGTTCGGAGTCGACTTTAAACTGTTGGTCGCATCACTCGTGTATAAAATTAACACACACAACATAAGTGGTGTGAGAAACTAGGTCGTAATCCTGACTGAAGGGTTGTAATAATCAATTATGTATGTATGTATGTATTGTAATCGATCTCCCTCTTCACGTTGCTGTAGTATACTTCATAGTATGTTGGCTTAATAAACGACAGCCTGTGCTTCATAGCCTAGCTCATACGTCTCGTACTAAAACCGAAATACAAAAACGAATATTTCTTTCGATGACTACCTCTCTGTTTCTTATGGTAGATATTCTAAGAGTAAATAAAACTGCTATGAAAAGTTTCTCATATCTGTCGTTTGAAGTCAACGTATTACAGTAGGCCCTGCGAATCATGAGTGAAATTAACACTCAAAACATGGGTGGTGTGACAAGTTATATTGTAATCCTAACTATATGTTTAGAATGATCAGCTAAGAAAGTAAGTAATGCCCCTTTCAATATGACGAAGCACTGATGGTAAAAACTGTATTCCCATGGGACTTATGTAGTTTGCCTTATTAACCCTGGATGGTAACTCTTAATTTTTGTACATTAAGGTTACTCTTCGTTGTATCAACGAACACTTTAACCCTAATTGGTTACTGTTCGTCGAATCGACGAAGCTCATTTACTCTTAGACAAATTTCGCTGTTTTTTTCAACAACTCTAGTTGATAACGAAAGACTGCAGTGAGTAAACGTGCTCTGACCACCCATTTTTTAACCCTGGTTGGTCATTTTTGTACAATAAGGTTACTCTATGTTGAATCGAAGAACAATTTTTATCGTTATCAACTAACGTTGTTGAAAAAGAGAGAGAAATTTGGTCAAAAATAAAAGAATTATATGATAAAGAGTAAATGACCTTCGTCAATTCGACGAACAGAAACTGTCCAGGCTAATATGGTGAGATAATTGGGTTATTAAGCAAGACCCTGGACGGATCCTTAAGCAGCCACTAATAAAGATACTCCTCTTGATACTATTTTTCAGAAGTCCATGCCATAGTAATGCAGCTAACAGTACTAATTGTGCCTAGCAGATGTCAGCAATGAGTATTCAAAACGATGAGTAGATTCAAATCATACTTATGATTTCTGATACTTATACGCATTCATACTTATTTTAATATCATACTCATACTACTCATATTCAAAGTTTGAAGTACTCATCGAACTCATACTTAACAATACGCATGATGTTGTTGATTTCGACTCTCCATGACTCATCGTATACACGAATCACAAAATAAGTATGATTCGCGTACGAACACTACAATACTCACAAGAAGGTTGTGTGTTTACTCTGCTTACTGTGTTTTTCTTTTTTGTTTATGTGTCTTTCTTCGTTCTTTGTAAATGCAACAACAACTACGACTGTAAATTTTAATGAATGATTCGAGTCAGTCTATTTATGAGTATGAATGAGTAGGCGTATGAATCAAACATATTTCGAATGTTGTGAGTTTGATGTCAACGTTGTACGCATACTCATTGCAACCTGTACTTATAAAGCAATGTAGCACTGAGTACGAATGAATCAGAGTAGTTGGATTTGAATACTGTTGATTCAATCTTACTGAAAATTTCATGAGTACTTATGAGTAGCGAAAAAGCGATTCATTGCTAATCTCTGGTGTCTAGTCTCTTCTATATAAAAATTTTAATAACTTAGCTAACCAAATAACAATAAAAATAAATGAATTGAACTGCATCTTCTAATCATTTTTTCTTCTCTATTTTTTCAGATTTTTCTTGACTTTCTTTTTGTCAATGGTTCTACACTTTGCTAGAGGTCAAGTTCCCTTTTACGGCGCTTGCCCGGATGTGAAAGTTGTCGATAGTTTTGATTTGGACAGGGTAATTCAATTTGCATATACAATATCTACGATGCATTTAATGTACAGTTATTTTCTTTTGTTTTAGTACATGGGTACCTGGTATGAATATTCAAAATATCCTTTCATGTTTGAAGCGGGCCAAAAGTGTCAGCAGGCGGTTTATAGAAATATTGAGAATTCTAGTGTTTCAGTGGTGAATACGGGTGTATATATAATGTAAATAGATTTTGTTAATGAAAATTCGGCATATATTAAAAGAGTATTTCCTTTGTGTCTTTTTTTTTGATTAGAGTCAATAAAGCCAATAGTGTAGAGGGTATGGCCAAAGTTTTAGGAATTGGTAAATTGGCAGTGGCATTTGGTCATCGTAAGTAAATGAGGTTCTTTTTTATTTACTTTTTATTTTTATTTCATGTTTGATTTTTATTTTCTTTTTATTAGAAAAAATTGATACCCCGAATTACTTGGTCTTGGGCACAGACTATGACAATTGGTCGGTTGTCTACAGCTGCAAGAACGTTACATCATACGGTCATGCTAGTAAGTCGTAGTGATTTAATAATTATTTCGTTTTAATTATTCATAAAAGAAAACAAGAATATTTTTGCAATAAATTTTATTTTCTTATCATTAATTTGATTTGATTTAATTTCAATTCACATTTTATTTTCATTTGCTTCTATCACTCATTTACTCACTTCACAATCAGCCTCGATTTGCAATAATTTATAATGATTTTCAAGTAATTAATTATGCAGACCGCAAAAAACAATTAGAAGAAGTTTTTTTTTCCTTTTTTACTATCAATTCCATGGATATTTATGTACGTTTACTCAACTTCCCACTCACGCAGTCAGTCATTTTGTCTCATTTACGAGTTTAAAATTTATAATTGCTTTAAGCCCATATAATTAATTAGTAAACGATAGATGCTAGACAGTGGGGCAAAAGCAAGAAAGGAAATCTAATCAAATAGCAAAAAAATAAAACACAAACTGTAAACCTATTTATTAAAAAAGAAAAAAAAAATAAATCAAGTCTCCTCATTAAGTATTACAAAATCATGTCTTGTGTTGTAGACACTGTTGCATGCCACTGTTCCCCCTTTTAAATAACTGTCTAGTCATGAAATTCTATAAAACAATTTATTGTTAATGAACATTATGATACATTTTTTATGTGTGTTGTTATTATTATTTTTTTTTTATTATAAATTATTATTCATTTCAACTTCATTTCATTTAAATGCTTTCCAATTTATTTTTTTTATTGTCATAGAATTGCTTTGGATTTTAACACGCCAACGTCAGCCATCAGATGACGCTATCCAAGCTGCCAAGCAAATTATAAAAGACAACAAACTACCGGAAGCAATTTTAATAAAATCCACACAAACCGATTGCCCAGAGATACCACCATTAACAAATAATGAAGATTCTCAAATTGCTGCAGCATCCTTTAACGTTGCCGAAATTGAAAATTCTAATGATTTATCGTCCACTTCAACGGAGCGTGTTATTGAGAGCGCATGAAATTTGCTAATGCGTCTTCTGAGACGCATTGTTGACGCGATAATATCTTTTGTAAGTTATATGCGTCTAACATATTACAGTCTTTGAGAAAATTTAATGCCTTTGTTGTTAATTATTGAGTATATACGTATATAAATTTATAATTATTTTCTAATTAAAACTTAATTTGAGTATTTAAAAGCGCATTTGTTTTATTAGTTTTGAGGACAATTGAAAATTCGATCCAATAATATTGGAATTCTTGTCTTTAATGCGGTGTTAAAGCGTATCAATAAATCAGTTTGATAACGAAGGATAACGTACCACTTAGTCTAGAGGTAATCATTACTTTGCTGAGTTCTGTCAAAGGTAATAGGAACCGAGAGACATATATCGTGCTACTCTTCACAGCAAGGGCTAGGCATTGATGCATGTAGTTAGCCTAAGGTGGTAGTATTCGACAGACAAATATTATGCACTTCTTCGCAGCATGGGCTAGGTACTGACAGATGTGGTCAGCCTTTGGTGGTAGTGTTCGACATACAAATAGCGTGCACATCTGCACAGCATGGGCTAGGTACTGACTAATGTACATACATACAAAATATTTGGTCAGCCAGGATCACGACTTAGCTTCTCACACCACTTATGTTGTGTGTGTTAATTTACTGTTTAAAGTTGATTCCGAACGACTGAATTTTGTGAAACTTTTCAAGGGAAATTTCGAAGAAATATTTGTTTATATATCGTTTTGTTGGAGATGTATGACCAGCGGTTTGAACTATGGCCTCACGTCTAATTACTTACTTACTTAATTGGCCATAACAATCCGATTAACGGATTTCGGCCTGCTGCAACACATCTTTTCAGGCGCCTCTGCTTCTTGCGCGCCTACGCCAGTTGGTCACACCAATCGATTACAGGGCTTCCTCAATTTGGTCCTTCCAATGGATACAAGGTCGTCCTCTTCGCCGACTTCCACAGGTGCCCGCATCAAATAACAGTCCGCCGGAGTATCCTCCTCCATTCGAACGACATGGCCGAGCCAGCGCAGCCGCTAGATATTAATACGCTGCACAACGTCTATGTCGTTGAGGAGCTCACACAGCTCACTGTTGGATCGGATGCGGAAATCATCGCCACCTCGTATAGGACCGAAGATCTTACGTAGTACTTTTTTCTCGAACACTCTCAAGGCTGCTGCATCGGTGCTTAATAGGGTCCATGCCTCTGCGCCACAAAGAAGGATGAGCTTCTTGTAGAGTATTAGTTTTGTCGTACGATAGAGGTCTCTGCTACTCCAATTGCCTATTGAAACCATAGTAGCACCTGTTGGCAAGAGTGATCCTGTGCTTGATCTCCAAACTGACATCATTTTTGGTGGTAACGGCGGAGCGAAAACAAATAAATTCCTTGACTGTGTCAAAAGTACAGTTATCGGCCGTAATCTGAGAATCAATACGCCGCACGTCTCTACTTGTCGATAACACATATTTTGTTGTGCTCTTATTTACTGCTAAACCTATCTTAGTAGACTCCCGTTCAATAGCACTAAAGGCAGCAGTAACATCTCGCTTGGTACGCCCTATGATGTCAATGTCGCCAGCGTACGACAAATAGTCCTATTCCGATGCACTCCCGCCCTTCGCAGAACACTCTCCATGACGAAGTTGAAGAGGACGCATGATAAGGGGTCGCCTTGTCTGAAACCTCGCACGGTATCAAAAGGTTCGGAGAGGTCCATTCCTACCTTGACGGAGCTGCAGGAATTGCTCAACGTCATTCTGCATAGCCTTATCAGCTTCGCAGGTATACAAAGCTCAGACATTGCGGCAAAAACACAATCCCTTGTGGCAAAATATAATCTCCTCCTTCTTCCTCAGATCCACTGCTCCTGGAAGTGAGTATTTAGACTATCGCCATTCTTTCCAGTGGGGTAAGGTCTTCTTTGAATTGTAATAGTACTACGTATGTCTGTAAATACTACACGTAATTTTATGTAGCCAAAAATTTAAGTCTTCTATTAAAAAGACTGAAAGATGGCCAGTTTAACTGAAGCTTAAGTCATCATCCTTCACAAACGAGGATTGAGGATTGATTCCAGCCTGGCTGTATGAGTAAATTAGAAGGTTTTCAAAAACAATTCTTTATCCAAAATAAATTCCGAAGATTTCAACAGCATCAAGTCCTCTGTCGACAATAAACTGCTGTGGTCAGACAATCTAATCGAAGTCAGCAGTCTAAAGCATAGACGGGAATGTCTGGATTGTTATGCGAGAGAGGCTTAGTTGTAATTACAAAGTATAATATCCTACCAAGACAGTTATAAGCAACCATATAATCGAAAGGAATACAGCTTTCGAATACAGTAAAATATTGTTACGTTTTTACCTTTTAAAAACGGCTAAAATATAAGCTCCTAGAATGTAATTAAAATTAAAACAAATTTGTGTTTAGTTTTAATTAAAATTCTTTATTATTCACACAATTCTGTGTGCCACTGTTCACAACTTGATGTAAACAACAACAATTGCTTCTCCGTGTTATTCCTCTGTTTATACCCTTTGCATAAACAATAACAATTACTGGACAATTACTCGACTGATCTTTGTAACGGAGATCCTCAAACCACGATTACTCTCCTCAATCGCACCGCGTCTACACACAAAACTGACTGAACTTCACTAGTTAGTCGCCTGCTTTGCTTTGTGTTTTATATGGCAAAGTAAATAGTCTCATGAATGTTCTTGAAGGCGAACGTTAATGACGGCATTATATGGAGTAGATTTAAATAACATGGCAAGTTAAATAACAATATAATGGTAAGCGTTAATAAATGGAGAAAAAATATGTTTTAATTTTTAAACATTCAAGAATTTTGCTGTTTATAATGGAGTCGATCTCGACTGTGCGATATTGCAAAGCATATTTCACACTGCTTGACTTTTAATATAAATATTTATACAATACACTCACATACATATATATGTATGTTCATATGTAATACATATGTAAATATTTATCTTACAATACTACGTATGAATTATGATTATGAAAACAGAAAAAAACGCATTTCTATAGAAAATCTACCCACAAGACTATACCAGCCATACCAGCCAAAGACAAAAGCCGAAATAAAACGTAAGGCAAACAATACATATTTCGGACAAATTTAACTGAAAATGAATAAGATGCTCTGGGTACTGCAAAAATACAATTTCTCAGCATATATTAGAGTCCCTATGCATTGCACGTACCATATATCACTTGCCGCAAGAACTATCTTGACTGTACAGACACAGTCACAGTCACACATGCATAATATAAATGATAAGAGAAAAACTAGTTTAGCATTATAATATATGTTCTGTACACCATATATACACATATATTTAGTCGCTCTCTATTTACATTTGTAGAGTTATTTACTTACAGTGAATGTCTGTAGAAATCGTTCGAACAGATATTGCTCGTAGCTAGTGTATTAAGAGTAAAACATACATACATAAATACATTAATAATTGGTTATTACAAACCTTTAGTTAGGATTACGACCTAGGTTCTCACATGACTTATGTTGTGTAAACGAAATGAAATGAATGGTGGGACCTACAGTTTAAAGACGACTCCGAACGACTGATTTTTGAGAAACTTTTCATAGCAATTTTATTTTACTCCCAGAATTTTGTGAGAAAACTGCTGAGTTGAAGTTGCCGAAGATATATTTTCTCTTATTTCGCTTTGTTGGAGATGCCAAACCTAGGATTTGAATCGTGGCTACACGTCTAAAAAGCCAACACACCACCTACTAGATTGCGATGACCTTCATTACCTTCTTCGAAACGACTTAATAATGAATTTTAAATAAGACAAGCCTAACATACATACATAATTGGTCATTACAACCCTTCAGTCAGGATTACGACCTAGTTTCTCACACCACTTATGTTGTGTGTGTTAATTTTATACATGAGTGGTGGGACCTACAGTTTAAAGTCGACTCAGAACGACAGATTTTTGAAAAACTTTTCATGACAATTTTTATTTACTATCAGAGTTTTTGCCAGAAATCTGTTGAGCGGAAGTCGCCGAAGAAATACTTTTTGTATTTTGTTTTGATGTCTGGCATGTGGCTCGAATCCTGGCTTTACGTTTAATAAGCCAACACACTACCTACTAGACTACGGCGACTACAAGCCTAACACCGGGAATATTTAGGAGTGAGCGAAACCAACTTTGAAAGAAAGTACAAATAATTCGATGCAGCAATACTACTTTTTTGGCTCGTTAATTGGAAAATATTATGGGTTTGTGCAGAATGTCTTACTTTGCTGAATCCGAAGTCACGAGGAAGGAAGCATTCATACCAGTATTGCGGCTGGAAACTTTATGTGAATTTTGATGAGATGTTGGCGAAATGGAAGGTGGAGGCGGAGGCAATTTGAACTTAAGTTGGGATTCTCAGGGATTAAGCAAAGTTTAGTTACTGGTCCTTGACCGATCACTGTAGAATCCAAGATCCAATCTTTACAATGTGGAATGCCCCGAGTCCAATATTTAGATTCCGTGAGACAGACAGTGCATATACTTGGAACCTGAGCATCGTTCATGCACCCTATGAGGAAAACCCGGGGTTAGACACTGTAGAATCCAAGAGCCCTTCTTCACAATGTGGATTGCCTCGAGTCCAATATTTAGATTTTGTGATACAGACAGTACATATACTTGGAATCGTTTACGCACTCTTTTTCTAGTCAGAGAATTACCTTTTCTGGCACAGGACTATGATTATGTTCAGAGGAGTACCTTGCCTCAACACAAATGTAAGAAAAAAATGAAAAAAAAACATGATTATAATGAAATGACATATCTGTAGCATGGTCATTGACTTTGACTGTAACCATTTATGTAAGTCTATGCATACGTGCTTTATGAATTCATACACAGTAAGTATGTTAAACTACTTTCGTTTCATATATGCAATCTATTTGAACATACCGAGTGTATGCTATCTAGTAGTCCTTTAAGAGTAACAATTAAATTTGCTTTGAAAGGACCACCATCTTCAGAAATTTTTTAAGGTTCAATAAAATTGGAGCGTTCCTTCTTAACCGTAGATCGAGCTTACGACTTTCCTAGGGATTCTTTGGTGTTATGTCTGAAATTTTCTTAAGTTATCAAAGGTTTTGTGAAGTTTTATCGTAAATAATACAATATTTATGGTTTTTGAGAAAGAATGTAAAGTTAACGAATTGAACGACGAAAGTGAAAAGATTGAATTTTCTATTCTTAATATGTTCTTGATATTGATTGAAGTAGTCGTAGTCTAGTAAGTAGCGTGTTACCTTATTAGACGTCAGACCAAAATTCAAACCTCAGGTCAGATATTTCCAATTTAGAAGAAAGGTTGTAATGACCAATTATATATGTACATATATATGTAATATTCCTGCTGCTAAAGGCTTTGAAGAAGAAGAAAATAGAAGCTCGTCTTATTAACTGAAGAAAGTATTGGCAGCAACAAACATGACAACAGGATGTTTATCGCCAAAGATGGTACTACTTAGAACAGAACAAACTGCCTTTAGTAGTTTGGGATGAAAAAATATTACCAATTTTTACGCAGATTGCTAGCAGCTGTTTCCTGAAATGTTGTAGAGTCTTACTTACTGCTCTTCTCATATTTATCTCACGTGACAGACAGACATTAGAAGAATGTGTTTCGTCCCATGTTTTATTACAGATGATATTTCAGTAAACTACGTACGTATGAAATAGCAGAATCATTCGCTTTGATAAAGATATTTTTACATATATTACGCCTTTTCGTAAAATGAGCTGAAAGTTTTGCAGAATTTAATAATCATACTGAAAGCCTGTTTTTGAAATTCGAATGAAAAGGATTTTTTTCTAAAAAAAAAATATATTTATCTAAAATTTTTGTTATAAAATTTTAACCATTTTCATAAAACTTTTAACACACAACTTTTAGTTTTATGTCAGAAATAATACTATATATAGTTTGGGATTAGCTATCATACTTCCAGAGCAGCCCATATATCCTTTTTTTAAGATTTTTAAAAATTGAATTTCTTGTTCGCCTAAAATGTAAGAAAATTAAAGAAAATATATTTAAATAATGATGCTTATATTTTTATGTTCCTTTTTTGGTATATTTTCATTGCAAATTAAAGTTTTTTAGCAACAGAATTCAAAAACCTTTTATTTTTATTGTTATTAAATTTGATACTTAATGATGGAATACTTACAGTGATTGTTAGGGAAATTAATTTAAGGATATTTATATAAATCAAGCTTTATAAAGAGATTTACGAAGTAGTGCTTGGTATTGAATTATTTTTTCTTTCCTTTTGTTTTGTTTTATTACCTTTTCAAATCATTTTTAATTTTGTCGCTGTAGATTAGTAACTAATTGAATTTGATGGTCGTTATAAATTTCGTGGTCCTCCGATGTCGAATTGGCAGTTTTAGATTCAAGTACATGCTACGTGCGTAGCAACTACTTTGGGGAAACCCGCATCCGGGAAACCAGAGGAGAATCAAAGAGAGAAAATTGTTATTGTTATTGTTAAATCGATGTTCTATTGCAACAGGAAGCTTTTTTACCTCACATGACATTAACAACAAATATTTCTAACGAATCACAAGAATGGTTTGTACCATTAGGTTTCAGCTTGCCCTCAACTGAGATTGTTACTGATGCGAGTGAAAATAAGCTGTCCTATCTAAGCAATTGGAAACTTATAAATCGCCACAAAGTAGGGTGCTAGACGTCAAATTATTACCATTTAGAAAGAAATACAACCAAGCTGACATGAAGTGCTTGATTTTTATGTAAAAAACCATGCCATCATGTCAAAAATTTTGGCGTAAAATTTCATAAAAGTGACAATAAAGATAAATATTAAAATATTAAATTAAAATATTAAAATTTTTTAATAAAATCTATCAATAATCGTGACAAATCCATGTACTACAAGTATGTATCAAAAGTGATACATAAGCTGGAATTATGAAGTTTCTTTAAGGCTCGATCTAAGTATCAAATTAATGATCATTCTGATGGCAGATTAAGTTTCTTAATACTACACCTCTTCCACAATTCCTATTGTATTATTGTAGGGTGTTTTTTCCTATCTTAGTTAGGCTTTCTTGCTTTCTTTTTTTTAGAAATCTCTTACTTGCTATTTCCCATGTAAGTATTAATGTTTTATTTGTTTTATATCTTTCGCAAAACAAAGGAAGAAGAAAAGCAAAATAATATTGTAATACTAGATACGTGACTATTTTTGCTTATGAACATTTAAAAAATAGTAAAAAATAATCATATGAGCACTAGAAAGGATCTGTATGCCTTGCCAGCATTTTAAAAGAAGCCACGTTTTATATATTGTTTGCTTTTGCTTTTTCCCTTCTTTATTTTTTTCTTTTTTTAACAACTATTGAGAGAAGGACAGTGTGTGTGGTGTAATTAGTGTATAAATTTAAATAATAATAATAAAGTTTAAATAATAGATTTTTTAATGTGATCTTGAATTTATCGTTGATCGTAAGCTATTGAGTGAAACATATTATTACAGATTTCCTATGCAAACAGATGCAATAACCTATGCCAATAGAAAGAGCTTTTTCTTAAATAAATTCTAATTTATTTTAATTTACTCTAATTTATATATGAAATGAGTTCTAAAATAATTCGAAATTATTAACACGACCACTCAAAATCCTATTTATATTTGCAATTAAAAACCTATGCAATGTTTCTGGAATAAAAAAATTTTCCATGTAATATTTCAAATAATTAAACTAAAAAGGACCCTGATCGGTGTTCCACTTACCGTTTTTTTTTTTTGTGGCACTTATTGAATTTATGGGAAAATCTATCTTCCTATTTCGACAGTAAAATGTTATCTACAAATCAGCCATCAATATTGTGCCTTCCAAAGGCCCCAAAGCGAAGTTGTGTATAATCCGTAACATAACTATCTTATAAGAAATCAAATTAACAAAAAATGTAAAAATAAGCATTCCATCATGCTTTCTAGACATATATTGTAGATGTGCTGCTCACAATTGTTACCTCCAGAGCACTCCTTGTGAGTATTATATGCGAAGAATCAAGCCAATACGTTGCGACCATGTCCAGCAAGTATTCAATACCCCAACAAACTGCTGGAGGAAGTTACTTACTCTACAATACAACTCTTTAGTCAATATTACGCGCTATGTTTCCACACCGCCCATGTTGCGTTTGTAAATGTTATCCATGAGTAGAGGGACCCACGACTTCAAACGACAGATTTGAAACGGTTCTTGATGACAATTATTTACACTCAGAACATGCGTTAATAATTTCACCAATGAAGGAATTTTAATATCACCCGCTGTGAATCATGAATCTACGTTCGGCTCACAAAAATATTATAAAACAATTACTTGATGGTACATAACTACACCACAGCGTATATATATGTTCCTTTTACTCCTCTAGGGAGCATAGAGCCGCAACAAGTTGGTTCCAATGGACCCGATCGTCAGCGCGGTGTTTCACTTCGTTCCACTGTAGACGTAGTTTGGATAATTCGATTGTGATTTGGCGTTTCCAGGTGTGTAATGGTCGTCCGATGCGCCTGCTTCCCTGGGGGTTCCAATCAATGGCTTTCCTTGTGATGTCATGTAATGGCTTGCGAAGAGTGTGCCCAAGCCAGCCCTACTTGCGTCTTCTTATTTCCACAGCGTATATAAGAAGAAAAAAAAAACTATTTGCGATATTAAGAGGTACGGAACATAGATTTTTTATTTTCTTTCAGTTTAGTTAAGTAAGCTTAATCTAAAAAGCTAAGCTTGTTCTAAAAAGTCATGGCTGTCGCCACTCATTGTATAAAAATAGCGATTGGTCTACTGTAGCTAGCTCAAGAGTTTTAGAATTGTCATCTGTAGCTGTCCTGCAACAAAGCCCACTATAAAAATGTTTTCTTTACAGCATTGGGTATATTAATAAGCAAATTTGATCATGGAGTTCAATTTGCTGTGAATTTCATTGTTGATGTTATCTTCCGTGGCGGCTCATGAGGCCTACCGTAAGATAATAAGAATCTACAATTTTTATTTGGCTTCAGAATTTTGAAAGCATTTTGTAGAAATTCCATAGAGTGTTAAAATATCGTGGAATACTGATAATTTTACACTCTTTTTTTAGTTTCTGTTTGTAATTCTTTTGGTTTCGTTTACTTTAGTTTCTATTTCTTTACACAAATATTGTATTTTTCATAATATTTTAGTGGTTTTTGCCATTGTGCTGCGTTTGCTTTTTTGTTTTTTTCCCTTCACTCCACTAAAGTTATATAGAATATGTATGTGTTGGTTTTTTACTCTATTTTTTTGAGACAAGTTTTCTACAATTTGTCCTTTTGCAATTTATTTTTTCATTATTTTATGATTTGTTTACTTTTTTTTTGCTTTTGTTTTTATGATTGTTCTTTTCTACGGTTCTTGCATTATACGGTTACCACATTTCATGGTTTTGTGCTTCCTAATTTGTTTCTCTCTCTCTCTCTCTCTTTTATTGTTGTTTTTGTTTTTCTATCATTGTTATATTTATGTTGGAAGCAACAAAAGTTATTTTTGTGGCAGAGCAGAACTTCAAAAAAAAAGGGAAATAAATTCAACACCGAATAAAATGTGGCGTTAAAAAATCTTTAATTTAAATGATTTAAAGGGACACACATTTTTTGCCCATTCTCTCTCTCCCTTTCTCTCTCTGTCTCTCTACCAACCACAGCAGAAAAACCCCAAGAATAAGTTTTAAAAACTGTTACAAACATTTTTAATGAACGATGCTGTCTGTTTCTTTCGTTCTTATGGTATATTCTGCTCATTTCATGTACAGGAAAAGGTGTTCGTGTTGGTTAGTTGGTTGTTTTTTCGTTTGTGTATTCGTTCGTTAATTCACATTCTCATCTGAGATTCATTGTTATGATTATTTACTTAATGAACTCATTTGTGTTGTAGACACGTATACGAATTTAATACATTTACAAAAATGTATGAATGACTGAATGAATGAATGCTCTTTTTGTCCCTTCATTTTTTGTAACTGTTGTTGTTGTTGTTGTTATTTTTTATATGCAAAGCTTTCACTGTGTCATAGTTGGTTGTTGTTTTCTCGTTATTCCCCTCTCCTTTTCGTTTGCGTACTTATTTATTAATGCAATTGACATTAAGTGATTGATCACTTTACATTACATTTCATATGTGTGCATATACGCGTGGTGTGTATATGTATATAAGGGAGAGCATGTAACTGCATAAGCATATTAATGTATTGTTGTTTATATAGCAACCCCAAGTATATGGGCGATGCATGTGATATGGCAATATTTTCATATCATATCCTCTCTCTTGTTGTTTGCCGCTTTATTTGTTCAGGTTTTATTTGAGGGATCTCCAGTAGTTTGACAAAAGAAACTCGTGATGTGGTAAAATTATTTCTATAAATATTTAATACGTCATAAAGTATATTCTCATTAAAAAAATATATTTATTCAAGTCATTTATAATGAAAAAATAAGTGATTAATGTTAACTTTTGGAGTTGTTAACTGAACACTTAACTTATTTTTTTATTTGAGGGGAAAACTTTATGATTTTTATAAACCAATGCTGCTTCTTAGGACATGACACCTACTCATACAAGGCATTGCATTAAAGTTAGGAAAATAAGTTTCAATAAAATAGAAAGATGAACAGTGTTTATGGACATGAAATCCAAATCTATTTCAAATAAAAGTGTGCCACGAATAGTGCTACTTAACAATGAAATCTGTTAATAGTGCACGTTGTAATCCTTTGGTCAATCGAACATGAACTTATGAACTAGATGAGGTTGTCAACAAGATTTTCTTAGTGCCTTAGAGCACATTCCATTATATTACGGAGATATTCACGAAATGATACGAGACAAGGCGATCCCATGATCATGCAACCTCTTCAACTTCGTCATGGAGAGTGTTCTGTGAAAGGCGGTAGATCATCGCAATGGTACTATATTTAAAAAAGGGTCCAGTTGCTTGTGTACTCTGACTACGTTGACATCATAGGGCGTACCAAGCGAGATGTTACTGCTGCCTTTAGTGCTATTAAGCTGGGTCTGACAATAAATAAGGTATACAAGTAGGGATATTCGGCTTATTAGATCCAAGATTACTGGCAATAACTATATTTTCGATATACTCAAGGAATTTGTTTATCTTGGCTCCTTCGGTACCACCAAAAATAATGTCAATCTGGAGATTAAGCTCAGGATCACTCTTGCCAACAGATGCTACCATGGTTTCAATAGGCAATTGAGTAGCACAGATCTCATTCGAATGACAAATAAGACTCTACAAGACGCTTATCCTCTACATACATCTTTATGGCACAGAGGCATGGACATTATTAAACACTAACGCAGCAACCTTGGGAGTATTCGTGAGAAACATCCTACGTAAGATCTTCGATCCAGTGCGAGTAGGCCATGATCTCCGCATCCGATCCAACAATGAGCTGTA
This sequence comes from Sarcophaga variegata, assembly GCA_932273835.1. Lineage (NCBI taxonomy): Eukaryota > Metazoa > Arthropoda > Insecta > Diptera > Sarcophagidae > Sarcophaga > Sarcophaga variegata. The sequence goes on from OW026361.1 coordinate 100,002,517, forward strand.
TGAGCTTCTCAACGACATGGACGTTGTGCAGCGTAATAATATCTAGCGGATTTGCTGGCTAGGCCATGTTGTTCGCTTTTGCGAGTCGGTTATTTGAGGCGGGAATTTGCGGAAGTCGGCAAAGAAGGCGACCTTGTTTTTGTTGGAAGGACCAAATCGAGAAAGCCCTGTCATCGATTGGTTTGACTAACTGGAAGGATGTGTTAAGACAGGCCGAAATTTTTAGAGTTGGCATACTCACTAATGAGAGAGTTGATCATACAGATTTCTGTAAGGCCTATTAAGGATGAACATGCAGATCTTGCGCTGACCGACCTCCCCCTCCTGGGTTCGGGGGAACTTGGTCAGTACACGAACTGCGTTCATCTGTGGCATCACAACGGGCCGCTCTGCGTGCTCAAGTGAGCTTTTGGTATGAAGCTACCACACTAACCTAAACCTAAAATAAAGGATGAACACATTTCTTTAAAGTATGTTGACTCAGCCCCAGAAACGCTAAGATTTATGACTGTTTCAAATATATCGACAAAGATGGCAGAAGGTAATGACTGTCTTATCACATGGCTACCAGGACATAGCAGAATTCCAAGAAACATCAAATTGACAGTCAGTTTGCAGGACCTGACAGTTAATAACGCCACAGAGAAGGCTCTAAATATGGCCAGGTTAGCTCAGCAAATCTACCTAAAACTGAATGGAGAGTGCACGGATAAACTGCTTAGAGTTGAAGTCATTACTTGAAATTATATTATAGGCACTCGTACTAGACGTTTTGTTCTGGAACATATGACCACTGATTTCTACAGGAGCTGGACAAGGAACATTATTAAACTATTCTTCAAGTACTTCGTACATGCCTGAAGAGGAGAAAGCACTTTTGTCTTTACCATGCAGACGGTCTGAACGAGTAGTCGTTAAGGGACCTTGGGAATTTAAATCGCTTTATCAGAGGAAGAAGGACTAAGTAAAAGGATGACTATTGTATTACAATTATCCATATGTAACTGTAATGCATCTATCCCATTGCATTGGATATCAGCCTCTTCCGACCAACCCACCTAAGGCGCAATAAATATTAATTGCCGCTGATTATAGCGCACATTCATACATAATTGCTCATTACAATCTTTCAGACAGGATTACGGCCTAGCTTCTCACACCACTTATGTTGTTTGTGTTAATTTTATACATGAGGGGCGGCACCTACAGTCTAAAGTGGACTCCGAGCGACAGATCTTTGAGGAACTTTTCATGGCAAATTTATTTACTAGCAGAGTTTTTGCCAGAAATCTGCTGAGAGGCAGTCGCCGAAGAAATATTTTTTCGTATTTCGTTTGGTTTGAGACGTTTGACCTGGAGTTTGAACCGTGGCCTTTCGGTTATAAGCTAACACACCAGCTGTAGTCTAGACAGCCACTTCTAGCGCACATATTGCTGAATAATTCGTCTAATAAAATAAGCAATAATTTGTCTCAAAAAATGAAAAATACATGCAAAACCAAAAAATTTACTGAATCATAAGTATCATTGTTTACTGCCTGGTTTTATTTAAAAGAATAGTATCGAAATTTTATATGAAAATTACTTCATATTATCAGCGAAGCTATCGACAGTCGTCCGTTAAATATGGCCATATGCACTCACTGCAAAACACTCCCAGAGTATAACAAATGATTTGATTTCATTCTAACAAATGAAAATTAATTAAAAAACATAAGACTGTAACCATTAATGTCTATTCCACCTTCTTTAGCGTACCCTATTTTTTGTCTTTCAAACTCCAAACTAATTAAACTTTTCTCCCACAAATACTGTACGAGTACTGTGCTTCCCTTACAGTTGCTGTTGCTGAGTGTGTGTGGGTTTATTTTTATTTCATTTTAAATCATTAAAACCTGTGTCTGCTTCAATTACAGACTTCATAAACTATTGATGGTAATTGAGATTTTTCTTTTCTTTCGTACTTCTTCTACATCTTCTGCGAATCAGCTTCTTAATGTGAATTGTATTTTTCTTTTTACTCACTTAAGACGACTTAAAATGCGTATCGTTTCTCGTAACATGAATGAACTTATGGTGGTTGAGGTCATTAAATGGGTAATAAATGGAAATGTCAGGAATTAAGTAAGTAGGTGGATGGATGGATGGATGGATGGATGCATGAATTTCTTATTTAGAATTATAAGGAAAAAGTTTGCCAGAACCAAATCCCATGTAATTTACTCTCGTATTACCAAGTTTCGTATGTATTCTTATGTTTGATTTTGCAAAATGCACTTCAATCTACAACTTATCGATTACATGTAAGCTTAGCGCCAGAGACAATACGCGCCCCCTTGCTTTAGACAACTAATTGTGCAGTTGTGGCAGAGTTTGAAGTGTGACTCACATTAAACTCGTCAATGTGTGTGTGTGTGTGTGCGTTTCTAAAATAGTATTGACTTTGAAACTTTAGATTTAGTAATGAAACTAGAAAATAGAAATTTTATATCAGTCCAGACATTATGCTACTGGTGGTTGATTTAATGGTCTGTGGGTTTTGAACAGTGAAGGCGAAAATTAAAGGTATTTTAAGAGAATAACGGGATACTTAAGTTTTAGTAACTTTTTGTTATATGTTTTGTTATCTACTGTTGCTTACAAATAACCACCGCAGACATACAAACAATCATTGCAGACAGAATGATGCTTTTAACTGCAAGAGAAAGCATAAAATGTGGAGAGCAACTAAAACAACAGCAACAAAGTGTGAAGTTTGGGTATTGGGTGCATGTCCCGCGGGAGCAACCACTGGTTGAATTGTTTTGTTAAACCAATAAAACAGAAAACTAAAACAGAAACACAAACACAAATGCAAATAGTATGTCGATATTGAAAAGTTTCGATTTCAGTGGTCGATTTCGAACAGAGAAAGTCACTTATAGTTACGTGTGGGGATGACAATACCCAACCCTACTTAAGCTAGTACACGCGTATACATTTGTACATATTTTATGCTGAGCAAAGAAATAAAATTAAGCAAGAAAAAAGTGTGCAACAACACTTGGGGGGGTTAAGGGGAAGGAAGTATAAAAAGTCAATCACATATTCCCCATGCAATCACAACAAGTATTAATATTTAAAAAGGTCATTGAGAAAACCCCCCCCCACAGCCCACGAAATACAGAAACCCACCCGTTTTTTTTTTCTTGTGCAAAAGGCAAGAGATAGTCTTCCTGATTTTTGCTTTTAAATTCGGATTTTGGTGTACAAATGTTTTATTTTCTTGATTATTTCTTAAGAAAAGGGGGACATTTTTTTGGTTTTGTTAGTAGTAATATGAGTAGCAATGGTGGCAGTAGCAGTAGGCTAATATTGTTATTTAATGTTACACATTTGTTTATAAAATAAAACGAATAAAAAGCAATAAAAAATATTTCCTTCCCTTACATTTTTTTTCATACTCATTTATCCCTTTTGTCTCATATTGTAAGCAAAAAAAAAATAAATAAAAAAATAGAACGAATTAAACCCTCATCAGAATATGTTCCTTAATATTCTTCTTTTCCAAGCAATAATTCTCAAGTGTTTTTCTATATTTCCGTTTCCCAATGCTTTCCTCCTTTTTTTAAAAGCATTGGAGCCCAAGTGTTTTATTAGATTTCCACACTTGTCTTTATTGGTTTTGTATGCATTTTTTATTTATGAGTGTGTTGTTGTATGCCCCATAAAAAAAGGCCAAAACAAACAGTTACGTATACTTAGAAACAAGTAGAGACACTCACTTACGTTTGGTGTACTGGTACTACTTTTCAAGAATGTGAAAAAAGTGGATTTTACTTGAAAAACAAATAAAAATCTTGAAGATATTAGTTGTTAAGAATGCTTAGTTTCTCTTGGCACTTATGCTGATGCTTTCACTGTACACCGCATTTTTGTTTTATTATAGGTTTTGAAACAGTTTAAAATCGCAATTAAATTTTATAAAGTTTTGCTTGACTTTTTTCGATACAATCAAATCAAAGCTTCTAATAAAGTGGTTATGCCCAAGGCTGTCTGCTGGTAAATCTCTTTCATTTGAAATATCGTTTATTGAGCGACCATAATAGTATTAAAAACATACTAAAAAATGCCACTTTTCCGGCATTACGGAGTGATTATATTTGCCTTACTCGACCTACATGGAGTCGCCGTAGGCTATTAGGTGTTGGCTTATTAGGAACGAGTTCGTGGTTCAATCCCTGCCTCAAATATCCCAAACGAAATATAAAAATTTATTTCTTCGTTGACTTCCTCTCAGCAGATTTCTGGCAAATGCTCTGAGAGTAAATAAAAAATTGCCATGAAAAAGTTTCTCAAAAAATCTGTCATTTGGTGTCGACTTTAAATTGTAGGTCCCCGCCTGTTATGAATGGAAAGGTTGTAATGTCAGTTTAAGTAATCGACCTACATATATACATAATTGGTCATTACAACCCTTCAGTCAGGATTACGACCTAGTTTCTCACACCACTTATGTTGTGTGTGTTAATTTTATACAGGAGTGGCGTGACGGACAGTTTAAAGTTGACTCCGAAGGACAGATTTTTTGAGAAACTTTTCATGGGAATTTTATTTACTCTCAGAGTTTTTGCCAAAAATCTGCTGAGAGGAAGTCACCGAAGAAATACTTTTTGTATTTTGTTTTGATGTCTGTCCTGTGGCTCGAACCCTGGCTTTTCGTCTAATAAGCCAACACAATACCTACTAGACTACGGCGGCTTCAGTAGTCGTCCTACTATTCTAGAAATTGCTAAAATTATAGAAAAATATGAATAGATTGCGTAGAACGGCATGGTTCAGCCTGTGTATCATTGTATTTTAAGTAGTTTCAAATATATCGTTGCTGTTGTGCTTATAGAAACTGAAGCGGATAATCTTTATTTCTCCATATCATAGCGTTCACTTATCATAGCTCATTGTGGCTCATTATGGCGTATTTAAAATTTGATTTCTACATTTACAAAGTCCAACTCATTTATCCCTTTTGCATTCCATTTATAAAATCGTAGATATGGCGATGGGGCTACAGACTTTCAATGCTGATTGTTCATACAAAATTTTCGGCAGCGATGAAACCTTAACTTCACTTGTCGTTTACTTCGCCAAGCAAAATTCTTATAAATAAGGTTCGAAGAAGTCCGAAGTGGTTATGAAGAAGCTATTGCTCCCTAAAAAACTGACAGTTTGGTTGACATTATGAGCCGAGGCTGTCATTAGACTGTATTTGTACGAATATAATTTGTTATGAACCGCTATAGTGCTGTGATCGCATGACAACTGACTTTATTTGGCTTGCAAATGAAGATAATGAACTAAACGGTAAATGATTTCAACACAACGTTGTAATAAGCCGCACGATATCACCGATTTTGTTTCAATTAGATGAGAAGTTTCCAGAAAGAGGAATTACATTTTTCAGCGACTTTAATCGGCCACATAGATTATACAATTTAAGTCTGTTAGTCTTGTACTGTACAAACATTTGTTTGTTTTTAAATACTCAAACTTCAGGAGATTATCTGTGTTGACATGATCTCTGAGGTAGCCTTACAGTACAAGATTAACAACCTCAAATCTTGTAATCTATGTGGCCGATTAAAGTCGCCAAAAAGTCAAATTCCTATTTCTTGAAACTTCTCGTGTATTTGACACAAAATCAGTGATATTGTGTTGCTTATTCCAATGTCTTGTTGAAAATCTTTTACCGTTTAGTTCATAATCTTCATTTGCAAGCCAAATAAAGTCAGTTGTCATACGATCACAGCACTATAGCGGTTCATAGCGATTCGATTATATTCGTACAAATATGGCCTACTGACAAACTCGAATCATAATGACAACCAATCTGTCAGTTTTTACGGAGTAATAGCTTCTTAATAACTACTTCGGACTTCTTCGAACCTTATTTATAAGAATTGTGCTTGGCGAAGCAAACGACAAGTGAAATTAAGGTTTTATTGCTGACTAAAGTTTTTTTTATGAACAATCAGCATAGAAAGCCTGTCGCTCCATCAGAATATCAACAATTTTATAAATGGACTACAAAAGGGGTAAATGAGTTGGACTTTGTAAAATTGGTAATCCTAATTTTAAATATGCCATAATGGACCATAATGAGTCATAATAAGCTCAATTACTGTGAACGCTGTGATATGGAGAAACTAAGATTATTAGAAGCGATCCCTTAGTTCAACTCTTTGGTCAGCCATCTAGAATAAAATAAGTTCTGAAAGAAATATCGGCGTCGTCTAGTAGGTAGGCCAATTAGACGTGAAGCCAGGTTTCAAACTCCTGGTCTATAAAAATATGGAAATACTTTTAAATTCTAATTTTGAATATCAAGGAATTTTTGTTTTTTTTTATTGAATATTTGAACGTATAGGTAGGCGTATATTAAGGTTGTGTTTCTTCTCTGTTATTGTTCGATCTAACAATCGACATCATAATGTTGCAGGTATCTACCAATAGAAGGGACATCACGTATGAAATGAATCGATGTCTGAAAGATCTTGGTTTTACCAATGACATCAGTCTGCGCTCTCATACTTTCTCTGATAATTCAGCAAATCTGCAGGAAATACACCACATCGCGGGCTTTCACCTCCGACACTGCAAACTTCACTTATTTATTTATTTTGGAAGTAGAACACAACATACAAAAAACTAGTCAGATTTCGAAGAATGAACCAAAGTGCCATTGTGTACTACTAAACCGTAGAACTTACTTACTTAACGTCTTGGTTCATTGGTCACTACAATTCTTTAGTCAAGAATACGACGTAGCTTCTCACACCACTCATGTTGTACTAATTTTAGGCATAAGTAGTAGCATCTACTGTTTTAAGTCGACACCGATACTTTTACATGGTGTTTTCAGAGTTTTTGCCAGAAGTCTACTGAGAGCAAGTACCCGTAGAAATATTTTTTTTATATTTCGTGCTGTTGGAGATGTCTGACCAGGAGTTTGAAACCTGGCTTCACGTCTAATTGGCCTACCTACTAGACGACGACGATATTTCTTTCAGAACTTATTTTATTCTAGATGGCTGACCAAAGAGTTGAACTAAGGGATCGCTTCTAATAATCTTAGTTTCTCCATATCACAGCGTTCACAGTAATTGAGCTTATTATGACTCATGAGTAAAAACATCTGGCTTAATATTCAATAATTCCAAATCGCCTAAAATAACATTTTCAAATTCTACAGTCTCTTTGGCAGGATTTGTATCATCAAAACGCATGATCAGTTTGCCATTAAAGGCCTGGGCGTAGTATTGATTTAAAAGAGCTGCTTTTGCGTGGCCAATATGTAGATAGCCAGAAGCCTCTGGGGGGAAACGGACAACTACTTTGCCCATTTCAGCTCCTGGTAGGTCAACAAATTTACCCTCTTGTTTACGTTCTCCGGGTTTAGTGTTACTAGCAGCTGGTGAGCTATCCTTAGAGTTTTTAACACGATTGGCGTGCTTCACTGAAACTTTAGAAGATTATGAACTAAACGGTAAATGATTTCAACACAACGTTGTAATAAGCCGCACGATATCACCGATTTTGTTTCAATTAGATGAGAAGTTTCCAGAAAGAGGAATTACATTTTTCAGCGACTTTAATCGGCCACATAGATTATACAATTTGAGTCTGTTAGTCTTGTACTGTACAAACATTTGTTTGTTTTTAAATACTCAAACTTCAGGAGATTATCTGTGTTGACATGATCTCTGAGGTAGCCTTACAGTACAAGATTAACAACCTCAAATCTTGTAATCTATGTGGCCGATTAAAGTCGCCAAAAAGTCAAATTCCTATTTCTTGAAACTTCTCGTGTATTTGACACAAAATCAGTGATATTGTGTTGCTTATTCCAATGTCTTGTTGAAAATCTTTTACCGTTTAGTTCATAATCTTCATTTGCAAGCCAAATAAAGTCAGTTGTCATACGATCACAGCACTATAGCGGTTCATAGCGATTCGATTATATTCGTACAAATATGGCCTACTGACAAACTCGAATCATAATGACAACCAATCTGTCAGTTTTTACGGAGTAATAGCTTCTTCATAACTACTTCGGACTTCTTCGAACTTTATTTATAAGAATTGTGCTTGGCGAAGTAACCGACAAGTGAAATTAAGGTTTTATTGCTGACTAAAATTTTTTATGAAAAATCAGCATAGAAAGCCTGTCGCTCTATCAGAATATCAACAATATTATAAATGGACTACAAAAGGGGTAAATGAGTTGGACTTTGTAAAATTGGTAATCCTAATTTTAAATATGCCATAATGGACCATAATGAGTCATAATAAGCTCAATTACTGTGAACGCTGTGATATGGAGAAACTAAGATTATTAGAAGCGATCCCTTAGTTTAACTCTTTGGTCAGCCATCTAGAATAAAATAAGTTCTGAAAGAAATATCGTCGTCGTCTAGTAGGTAGGCCAATTAGACGTGAAGCCAGGTTTCAAACTCCTGGTCAGACATCTCCAACAGCACGAAATATAAAAAAAATATTTCTACGGGTACTTGCTCTCAGTAGACTTCTGGCAAAAACTCTGAAAACACCATGTAAAAGTATCGGTGTCGACTTAAAACAGTAGATGCTACTACTTATGCCTAAAATTAGTACAACATGAGTGGTGTGAGAAGCTACGTCGTATTCTTGACTAAAGAATTGTAGTGACCAATGAACCAAGACGTTAAGTAAGTAAGTTCTACGGTTTAGTAGTACACAATGGCACTTTGGTTCATTCTTCGAAATCTGACTAGTTTTTTGTATGTTGTGTTCTACTTCCAAAATAAATAAATAAGTGAAGTTTGCAGTGTCGGAGGTGAAAGCCCGCGATGTGGTGTATTTCCTGCAGATTTGCTGAATTATCAGAGAAAGTATGAGAGCGCAGACTGATGTCATTGGTAAAACCAAGATCTTTCAGACATCGATTCATTTCATACGTGATGTCCCTTCTATTGGTAGATACCTGCAACATTATGATGTCGATTGTTAGATCGAACAATAACGCAGAAGAAACACAACCTTAATATACGCCTACCTATACGTTCAAATATTGAATAAAAAAAAAAAAAATTCCTTGATATTCAAAATTAGAATTTAAAAGTATTTCCATATTTTTATAGCTTATAGGGCATATTTTCACATATCATTGCCACATAAAAAACATATATATTTTTAATTTTTTTTTTTCTAAAGATTTCTGTTTTTTTTTATTCGCATGCAATTTCTCATTCTCTAAACCATTTCAAGTGGCAGACATTTAGTTGCCGGCTTAAATATTTTTTCTTGTTGCAAATAGCTCAGCTGGAGCACGAACATTGTTTTTGTTGTAAATTTATGTGTATTTGTTGTTATTGTTTAATTCTAAAACATTGACATTGGCCATGTGCCATAAAATCCATGTATTTTGTAATATTTTTTCATGTTTATTTATTTAATTTTCATTTCGTTTTTTTTTTTCTTTAAATTTCTTTACATTTCTTTACGTTGGCGTTAGAGTTCAATGCATTTGGCCATTTCGCAGTGAGACACTTGTTTTCAATTGTCAAGTACAACGTTTTTCACTATGCGCTCACATTTAAATGACGCTTACATTAGTTTATTGTAGTGGCGGTTTGTATGTCTGTCTGCATTTGTATTTATGGGGCTGAGGGTTTTTAATGTCTATGGGTGGGCGTATTATTATTGGAAGGCGTTTTAAATTTATATTAATGGTTAGTATAGCTTTAAAGAGTTAAGGTAAGAGAGTTGGTTAACAATTAATTTAAATTTATAACATTTCCTTAAATTAAATGTGAAAAAACCTTAATTAATTGGTCATTAGAGCCCAATAGTAAGGATTACAGCCTACCTTCTTACACCACCCATATTATGTCTTTTTATTTACAATTATTGTACATGAGTAATGGAACTAACAGTTTAAAATCGACTCCAAACGTCACGGAGGAAATATTTTTTCATATTTCGTTTTGTTCGAAAAATCTGGACTGTAGTGTGAACCGCGTCTGATAGACCAACATACTACATACTAACCTACAGCAACTTTAGGTTATTTAAACGAACGATGTCCAGTTCTTTTTCTAACTCTTAACTCTTCATTACCTCTGAGGTGTAAATATTAATAAAGATGGTAAACTAAAAGCCATTGTTCAGATTAATTTTGTTTCACAAGAAGAGTTGTCCTTAACATTGTTAGTTAGTTAATAATGATTATTTAGATTCTGTAGGTAAACTACCCCCAACTATCTACACAATACTATCGATAGTGACTTTGTATAAAAAAATATTTTTTCCGAAATTATTTTAACCCAAAGTATGTTAAGTACATTCATATTTTGCTTAACAGCTGTCGTAAATGCAACAAAAAACTTAAATCATCCAAATAACAGTCACGCATCAACATAAATAGAGCAAAAATTCAAGACACAAAATGCAATTTACAACACTGTATGCAAAATACATTAAATGAATAGACTTATATACAATGGCACTTACATGGTAACTGTACACTGAGAGAAAATCTATTGAACTTGGCACATATATGTGTGAGAATCTATTGAACTTGGCACATGCATGCGTCTTGACAGCAGAATTTATCTCAAATTCACAATACGATTTGCTAAGAGACAACTGGAAATTGTATTCCAGAAAAGAAGGGAAGAGGGACATCACGTAGGAAATGTATGGATCGTCTGAAAGATTTCGATTTTACAAATGACATCAGTCTGCGCTCACATACTTTCTCTGATAATTCAGCAAATCTGCAGGAAATACACCACATCGCGCGCTATCGCCTCCAACACTGCAAACTTCACTTATTTACTTACTTTGGAGGTAGAACATCTTCTTCAGGTGGTACGCGATAGAATATTGCAACTGATGGTACAATAAACTAATCAGATTTAAAATAAACAATCAAAATTCCATTGCGTACTACTAAACCGTAGAACTTACTTTACTTTACTCCTTAATTTATTGGTCACTACACTTCTTTAGTCAGGATTACGACCTAGTTTCTCACGCCACTCATGCTACATAACACATAATTGGTCATTACAACCCTTTAGCCAGGATTACGACCTAGTTCCTTACACCACCTAAGCAGTGTGTGTTAATTTTTTTTATATATGAGTGGCGGGACAGTTTAAAGTCAATTCTGAACGACAGATTTTTGAGAAACTTTTCATAACAATTTTATTTACTCTCAGAGTTTTTCTTGAAATCTGCTGAAAGGAAGCCGCCTAAGAAATATTTTATTATATTTCGTTAAGTTGAAGATGCCTGACCTGGGGTTTGAACCAAGGCCTCACGTCTAATAAGCCAACATACTACCTACTTGACCACGCCACTCATGTTGATGATGTATTTTAATTTTACGCATCAGTAATAGCATCTACCTACTAGACTACGGCGACTTCGAGTGATTAAGGTCATAATAATGGGCAAGGCTCTGTTAATATTATAAAGAAATATGAAAGGACTAGAAACGTTACAGATGTGGCCATGCATCTTATGGCCCTATCCAGATATAAGCACATACATAATTGGCCATTACAACCCTTCAGTCAGGATTACGACCTAGTTTCTCACACCACTTATGTTGTGTGTGTTAAGTCGAGTCCGAACGAAAAATTTTTGAGAAACTTTTCATGACAATTTTTTATTTACCCTAAGAGTTTTTGCCAGAAGTCAGCTGAGATGAAGTCGCCGAAGAAATACTTTCTGTATTTTGTATTGATGTCTGGCCTGGGGTTTGAACCCTGGCTTTATGTCTAATAAGCCAACACACTATTTACTAGACTACGGCTACTTCATCCAGATATATGTAAGTTTTTTTTTTGTATTCTCTTCTAAAATGATCGCTTATGATAAAGAAAACAGCCTGCTCAGCGCAATTGGTGCTATTGGTGCCATAATATTTTTACAGTCTTGTGCATCACACAACTTTTCTCTTAGTCTATCACTTTCTTCTACGTTGAAATGTAGTTTATCCCTTAAAAGTTTGCCTAAAATATTCAAGCAAGATAGCTTGCTTGGCAGGTTGATTGGATAAACGTTATGCGAACACGAACTACAGCTTTACACTGACAAACTGAAAGTTATGACAAAATGTGTGGCAAAACCTAAGGAAACTATTTGTAAATGGTTAACGAAGAAACAACATATTGAAGGAGTTTGTTCACAAAATACACACATATTCATGCATGTACCAGTGAGTATACCATACATGCATACATATGTGTAAAGTTATTAGAAGTAAAAATCTTTAGATACTCTGTGCGTCTAGAGATGCATGACATACTGGAATGCAGTGTTTGTGTGTATATTTTGAAATAATTTGAACAAAGTTGTGTAATTGATTAAGAAGTTTTTTGGCTAAATTGCTTAAGTACTAACAAACCAAGACCAATGGCAGAGTGGCAAAACTTTTCGACTATTTTTTTGGAAAATTAAAACACAACACAAGAACAACGCAAGCATAGCTTCAAACTCTAACGACAACAACTGAATGGCAAGAACGTACTGGCAGCATGGCAGCAGTATGGACTTTTGCTGTCATTGACATCAGTACACAGGCAAGGAGGTACTTAATAATGTTTTCAGGATCTGGAATTGTGTGGTCCTTGTTAAAAACAAAATAATTGTGGTACATATGGTGTGTGTTGTAAAATTTAAACGTAGATTAATGCAAGAGGCTGATGTTGTAAGAGTAAAAGAATAATTTAAGACTTCTTTGTAACTTTTGAAATAAAATGTTAAAGTACTTTTACGTCATCATATGATGTGTTATGATAAATAAGACAGCATTAAATAATGTATTCATAAATTCTATAGAAAATAAGCCAACAATCTATTGAAGTGCATAAATTCACATCCATCAATTACCTTAAAATCTTGCCAATACTTTCTTCTTCCAAAGCCGTTTTTGAGTCATGGAATACCGTCCACACTGATTACATCCTTTTTATTATAAAGGGTCCGCCAAATAACTTTTTTTTTTGAAAATGCTTTAAAAAATCTACTGAATATTTTCTCAAATTTATTTTTTTATTTGCAAGTAAAATCCTTCCGGTTAATAATGGAAAATAATTTCATTCAAATGGCTGACTCGGCTGGCCATGCAGTAGCCTACACCAGAAGATGCCGATTTTGGCAAAAAAAAATCATCTTTTCAGATGAAGCTCATTTTGACCTTGGCGGGTATGTAAACAAGCAAAATTGTCGCATTTGAGGCACAGAAAACTCGCACGCATACATTGAAAAGCCGACGCACCCAAAACGAGTCACTGTTTGGTGCGGAGGCATAATTGGGCCATTTTTTTGAAAATGAGCAAGGAGTGGCCGTTACAGTCAATGGCGATCGTTATCGGGCTATGTTGAACGAATTTTTGTTTACAAAAATTGAAGAGGAGGATATTGGCAACATTTGGTTTCAACACGACGGCGCTACGTGCCACAAAGTCGAAGCTACACTCGATGTTTTGCGCCCTGTTTTTGAAGATCGCATTATCAGCCGCAGAGCTGATGTCGTTTGGCCACCTCGGAGCTGCGATTTGACACCGTTGGACTATTATTTGTAGGGTGCCATCAACAATAAGTGTTACGCCGACAAGCCAGAGACAATTGACGCTTTAAAGGACAATATTCGCGAAGCCATTGCTGAAATACATCTGCACACAATCGATGTGCTTAAAAATTGGACCGATCGTGTAGGCTACTGCATGGCCAGCCGAGGCAGCCATTTGGATAAAATTATTTTCCATTATTAACCGGAATGATTGTACTTTCAAATAAAAAAAGAAATTTGAGAAAATATTCAGTAGTTTTTTTTTAAAGCATTTTCAAAAAAAAAGTTATTTGGCGGACCCTTTATAATCTAATACAACAACATTTGTTTTCTTTACATATAAACAAGTTATAGAATGTGAAATTATGAATTTCGATCTACTTTGACACTTCCCTACACTTTCCACTTTTGTGAGGCACGCACATTCTCTAATTGATCACACAAATGGATGACCAACGACGATTACTGATCTTCACATCAAATATTCGTCTCGCCTGAACGTCTTCTTTCACCCGAACGTCGTGGCCAAGAGAATGTAGTTTAGTCATTACAACCCTTAGGTCCGTTTCTCATACCATTTAGGTTACATACATACACGATTGGTCACTAGTATTCTTCAGGCAGGTTTACAACCAAGCTTCTCACACTACTTATGTTGTGTGCGTTAATTTTATACATGAGTAGCGGGACCTACTGATTATGGTCAACTCCGAACGACAGATTTTTGAGTAACTTTTCATTGCAATTTTATTTCATTCTCATACCATTTTCCGGGAGACTACTGAGAGGAAGTCGCCGAAAGAAACATATTTTTCATATTTTGTTTCGTTTAAGAAGTCTGAGCCAGGGTTTGAACCGTTGGCTGTCACACAATCTACAAGAATGCGACTTCGAAGCGAGCATATCTATTGGATGTTAATATTGATAAGGAATTCTGATCTCAATTCTGATCTCGCTGTACCCAAGATAACAGAGGATCCATGTGATTTTTCTTTTAAAGCTTGGAACTTATCAAGCCTCTGAAGAAGCTCTCTTCTTCTTACCAAACAAACAAACGTCAAAAATAAAAATTTTAATTTCAAAATACTCTCTCATTTAACATCTTAATTTTATTGGTTTTTAAATAAAATTTCACTGAATTTTATGTATTTTATGAAATGCCAAACAAATGAAAATATATACGATTTCATCACACAACAACTTGCCTTTTCTAGCCTTTGGCACTTACCTTGTGGACAAACTCCAGTTATAAGCGAGTCAAATATATTCAACAGTAGAGGTAAGCGAAGGCAGTAGAAGGTTGTATTTTAGTGAATGAAATTATGATTTACAAATAAAAGGCATGCAACACATGTTTGGCTAGGCAGAACCAGTTAGTCTGTCTGTCAACGTACATATGATAAGGTACCTTTGAACACACAGTTTTGGCATAAAGGCGAAGGACCACAGTAAAATGGTGAATGGATGGAGAAAAAAATCAAGCCACAAATGTAAAAACACAACTTGTTTGCCACATAAACCAAAATTAAATACCAAAAAATGAACGCATGCATACGCATTCTCATAAATTATTCACTTAAACCACTATTGTCCACATTTATTGCCATTTTTGCTGTTGTCGATTTCAGTTTTTTTAATTTTTTTTTAATTTTTTTAATTTCTGTCTACTATCACTAACAGAGAGAGAGAGAGACAGAGTGAGAGAGAGCAGGTGGCAAAAGCTTTGTTGCACAGTAAAAATTTATAATTCAACACAATAGAACTGAAATAGAACTGGACTTTGGAAAAATAACAAACAGGTTGAGTATACAATAACAAGTCTACACAATATTGTTGGTCATTATTTTAGATTTTGAAAGCCGTTGTTACTTTGCATGTGTATGAGTGTGTGTATTATACATTTTATAGGATTTTGTATCTTCTAAACCCTTACCCCCCTATGGCCGTTATTTGCTCGTTCATTGAGCATCATTTGCGTATGTAATAAAATTGAAAACAGATGTTGTCTGTGTATATGACGGCCAAATTCCATGTAATATTGTGGCCATAAATGTTTAATGTGGCATTACAACAAACTACAAAAACACAAAAAAAGCGTCGCTGCATTAAAATAAATTTATTTCAATTATCCATCCATTGGTGGAACAATTTTAAATCCAAAAATTAGTGTGATTTTCTAAATGAATATTTTATTTTATTTTTTATTTTTTATTTAATGGCCACATCAAATTTATTTAATTGATTCATTTAAGTGTTTGAACGTAGTCGAACGTAGCTTTATATAACATAAGGCTTGTCGAAATTGATAAATGCTGTTAATGCAGGCCTATAGAACTAAATAAATACAAGGCCGTCTTGATAATTGTAATAAACTTTACTTCTTACTCAATTGGTCATTACAAGCCTTCAGTCAGGATTACAACCTGGCTTCTACAGTTTAATTTTGAATCCGAAAGACAGATTTGAGGAACCTTTCATTGAAATTTCTATTTTACAACATGCATTGCGTTCCAGTATGGCATGCATCTCTAGATGCACCGACTATCTTAAGATTTTTACTTTTAATAACTTTACACATACATACGAGTATATATGGTATACTCACACGTACATGCATGAATATATATTTTTTTTATATAGCTATGCGAGGAATCTTCAAAAGACTTTGGTAGCCCGGTCTACGCAATGTGCACGATTCGCCGCAATATTTACTTTCGGCTTGCTGAGCGCATACGTACTAAACCCAACCTAGTTAGTCACATACATACATAATTGGTCATTACAACACTTCAGTCAGGATTACGTCCTAGTTTCTCACACCACTTATGTTGTGTGTGTTGGTTTTATATATAAGTGGTGGGTCCTACAGTTTTAAGTCGACTCTGAAAGCCAGATTTTTATTGAGAAAATTTTCGTGGCAATTTTATTTACTCTCAGAGTTTTTGCCAGAAATCTGCCGAGAGGAAGTCGCCGAAGAAATACTTTTTGTATTTTTTTTTATATCTGGCCTGGGGCTTGAACCCTGGCATTACGTCTAATAAGCCAACACACTACCTACTAGACTACGGCGAGTTCGTCACACTTCCAATATGTCGCCCCTCCGGGACCGCATTCAAGGGGGAGGTAAAGATTCAGCGAGTGCTGCTATCCATTTCTGTTGTTCTCGCTCTCTCTGTTATCCTCTGTTGTATTAGAACTTCCTTCGCGAAGAAACATACCGCGTTCCAGGTCGCGCATGATGTAAGCATCAGGTTAACCGCGTTATCGGGAGTCACCTGCGATCCGATCGTTCTCTCCAGGAAATTTCGTCGGTATTCGTAACGCGGGCAAGTAAAGAATATATGCTACGCTGTTTAGCTTGTCCATCCATTCGCTTGTATTTCGACATGATGGACACGCTTCATCCACGTCATGCCGATAGTTGTAGAGGTATGCCCTATAGCATCCGTGGCCCGTTAAGAACTGTGTAAGGTAAAAATTCACCTGGCCGTGTTTCCTTCTAGTCCATTCTTCTATATTTGGTATTAATCGGTAAGTCCATCTTCCCTTTGTGGAAGAAGTCTACTCGTGCTGCCACCCATTCATTGCATCGTCATTCAGCTGATCAGAGTGCACTTGCACCGTTCTCCTACTTGTTAAATGTTTTCTGCTCTCTACATCTACTAGAATTCGAAGCGGCATCATCCCCGCAATCACCAAGGCTGCTTCCGTAGATACTGTGCGGAAGGCAGAAATTACTCGGTGGGCAGATCTCCTGTAGGCCGCATCCACTCCTATTCTATATGTCTTCTCATCCATGGCCTCGGCCCATATAGGGGCTGTATATAGAGCAATCGATTTAACCACTATGTATGATGTATTCCATTTTCTTCCTACTGCTTACCAATACGACATCCGTTTTATGATCAGCATGTTTCAGA
This sequence comes from Sarcophaga variegata, assembly GCA_932273835.1. Classification (NCBI taxonomy): domain Eukaryota; kingdom Metazoa; phylum Arthropoda; class Insecta; order Diptera; family Sarcophagidae; genus Sarcophaga; species Sarcophaga variegata. Next base: position 100,020,037 of record OW026361.1, read on the forward strand.
CCTATACTCGCGATCCAGCTTCTAACTCTGCTAACTGCTGCATTGTACGTTCGTTACAATTTATCAAGGTGTTTACCCCTCACCACGAGGGCTATATCATCCACAACTCTGAATATTTGTGCGCCCGTAGGAAGCCTTAGCCCCAGTACACTATCATACATGGCTTTACATAGTATTGGGCCCAGCACCGAACCCTGTGATAAACCTGCTGTTACAGGGTATGACTTTTCGCCTTCGTCTGTGTCATACAAAAGTACTCTATCCTTAAAGTAGTCCATTATGAGTTCCATCAAATATCCAGGTACGCCCCTCTCATCAAGTGCAGTCAGGGTGGCGTTCCAATCTGCCGAATTGAAGGCGTTTTTGACGTCCAGGGTGATGATTGCGCAATACTCCTTATCGCCCTCAAACCAGCGGTCACCGCTGATGGCTTCTTTCGTTACGCTTATGACCGCCTCCATTGTATCCACAGTGGAGCGCCCTTTTCGAAAGCCAAATTGGCGATCCGACAGGCCATCTCTCTCCAATATCGTTTCGAGTCTTGTACATATTATCTCCTCCAGCAGTTTAACTACGGTATCAATCATACAAAGTGGACGGTAACCTGTTGCATCCTGCGCACCGTTGCCCTTCGTGATGAATATATGTTTATGTCTGAATATGTGTATTTGAGAACAAACTCTTTCAATATTTTGTTTCTTCATTAACCATTCCAAGTACTTTCCTTAGGTCTTGCCACACATTCTGTCACAATTTTCTATTGTCAGTGTTGAGTTGTAGTTCGTGCTTCATTGGATACAGCGAGATAAGCATTGTTGAGCGTAATGAGAGTTCCTCATCATATGTTGGCTTATTAGTCGAGAAACCGTGGCTCAGCTCCTGGCTTAGAGATCTCGAACAAAGCGAAATATTTAAAAAAAATATTTCTTCTGGCAAAAACTCTGAGAGAAAAATAAAATTGTCATGAAAAGTTTCTCAAAAATCTTTCGTTCGGAGTCGACAATAAAGAGTAAGTTTCGCAACATGAATGGTGGTAGTCGCTGTAGCCTAGTAGGTGGTATGTTGGCTTATTAGATGTGATGCCACGCTTCAAGCCTCACGTCAGGTATTTCCAACAAAACGAAATATGAATAAATATTTCATCGGCGACTTTCGCCCAGCAGTCTACTGGCAAAAACTCTAACAGTAAATGAAAGTACCATGAAAGTTTCTCAAAAATCTTTCGTTCGGAGTCGAAATTAAACAGTAGATCCTGTCACTCATGGCTGAAATTAACACATACAACATGGGTGTATTAAGATGCAAAATTGTAATCCTGACTAAAGCTTTGTAAATTCGAGCAGACCAGTAGTCTGAAGCTGGTTTAGTTCCATTAAATAAAACACAATAATTTCTTAGAAATTCTATGTCTCTTCCACTGACTTCCTAACATCAGCAGCCATGGCTTTAAAATTAAAACAAAACTTGTAAGAAAAAAATGTTTTCAAAGAAAGAAACTTTAAAAGATCCTCATTAACTTTAACTAATGAATCCCTAAGACGTTTATTTTATTTTTAAAAGAGAGAGAGAGAAATAGAGAGAGTAAAAGCAAATAAAACAAGAATATAAAGAAATGAAAATGTTACCCTTGAAAAGAACATATAATTCCCAGGTTGTTACTTGCAATTAGTGTTGCATTAACAGTGTGACATTTCATTTGACGTCTATCATTCATTTAAGAACATACGACACAAGCACGCTCACGTGCTTGCTTGTACGTCTATGGTATACTTAAAACCTTTTTAAAAGGATATACAAACATAGATACAATCAGACACACATACACACACTCTTACAGACAGTTATACTAACAAGAAACGATAATTGTAATGGAGTATTTCTACTTATTTACCCTGGGTCCTGTTTTTAGTTTTGTTTGATTTGTTGTTGTAATTGTTGCAACATTCTTTAAGTGCAACGCATGCAACACATGACATTGAAGTGTTTGGGAGGGAAAGCAGTGTGGAATGTTATTTTTGTGCAATTATTTTTAGTGCCAGGTGAGAAACAAAACGTAGGAAAAATAAGAAATTCTTGCAAAGAGTTGCAAACAACACATTGCTGCTACATGTTTAGAAAAGTAATGACAATGTTACTCTACAATTGCAGGCAAGCCAAGGAAGGGAAAAGAAAAATTGTTCAGAAAATTTAAAATAAGAAAGTGTTGAAATGAAAAATAACTGTAATAGATGAGCTGGCTAGGAATGCTTAACCATATGTTAGGGATGTAAGATGGATGGTCAGTGGAAGGGTAAGTAAGGAAAGGAAATGGATGAGGACTGAAACAAAGACACAGAGCAAGAGCGTAACAAGAATGGCAAATAAATGGAGTAACAGTGAGACCAAAGTTTGCAATGAAAATTTAAGTGTAGCTTTGGCTTTCTAACGTACCATACATTGGTAGTTCCTCTGTTGCTAGCCCCTGTTAATAATAATCAAGAGGTAAACAGGATAATATTTCTAAATTTTTTTGTATGCAATATTGCGAAGGAAAAAAAGTCCAAAAAGCAATTAAAATACCGACTGTTACTCTAATACAGATTTACAAGCAAAATAAATTATTTAACCCATTGAAGACCACAAAGGAGTTCGCTTAGTTGCTGAAGCAAATTTCCAATAGGAATTTGCCTGCTTGCAGGTAATAAAGGGTCCGCCAAATAACTTTTTTTTTTAAATGCTTAAAAAAATTACTGAATATTTTCTCAAATTCCTTTTTTTATTTGAAAGTACAATCATTCCGGTTAATAATGGAAAATAATTTCATTGAAATGGCTGCCTCGGCTGGCCATGCAGTAGCCTACACGATCGGTCCATTTTTTAAGCACATTATCGATTGTGTGCAGTTGTACTTCACAAATGGCTTCACGAATGTTGTCCTTTAAAGCGTCAATTGTCTCTGGATTGTCTGCGTAACATTTATCTTTGGCGGCACCCCACAAACAATAGTATAACGGTGTCAAATCGCAGCTCCGAGGTGGCCAAACGACATCAGCTCTGCGGCTGATAATGCGACCTTCAAAAACAGGGCGCAAAATATCGAATGTAGCTTCGGCTGTGTGGCACATAGCGCCGTCCTGTTGAAACCAAATGTTGCCAATATCCTCCTCCTCAATTTTTGTGAACAAAAATTCGTTCAACATGGCCCCATAACGATCGCCATTGACTGCAACGGCAACTCCTTGCTCATTTTCGAAGAAAAATGGCCCAATTATGCCTCTGGACCAAAATCCGCACCAAACAGTGATTCGTTTTGGGTGCGTCGGCTTTTCAATGTATGCGTGAGGGTTCTCTGTGCCCCAAATGCGTCAATTTTGCTTGTTTACATACCCGTCAAGATCAAAATGAGCTTCATCTGAAAAGATGATTTTTTTTTGCCAAAATCGGCATCTTCTGTAAGTCGATCGCAGGCCCACTTAGCGAAGCGAAAACGCATTGGCTTCAACTCCTGAACCAATTGCACTTTGTGTGGCGTCATACCAAGGTCTTTATGCAAAATTCGTCTCAATGATGTCTCCGAAATGTTCAATTGTTGAGAACGACGGTGAAGTGATGTTGATGGCGCTTCACGCACACTTTCTGCCACATCAGCTTTTTTCTCGGGTGTACGCACTGTTTTTGGCTTTTCACGCTTTGGTTTATGATGAGGTTGCGGTGCTTCTCTTCTTCCAAAATCCGTACGCAATTTTCGCACACATTCTGCAACATTACCATGATTTTCAAAGTAATGTCGCAATATTTCCCAGCGTTGTTCAAGCTTATACACAACCATATTCGTTCAGCGGAAGGATAAAACTAATTATCTGTCAAATCAGACATGAGCTAAGTGTTACCATTCATGAAATAAGCACTAATTGAAAAAAAAAAGTTAGATGGCGGACCCGATAAATAAATTGTAGATTTCAAACTTTGTTGTACAAGGGTTTAATCAAAACAAGATAGAAGCAAACGAAAAAGAAAACACATGCATTGAATTGAATTGAAAGAATGAAAATATTAATGCTTCAACAACAATGAACAGTTTTTTGTTTGCAAATTCTGATGTAAGTCTAAAACACTGGAATACCATATCAATGTAGACAGACATCAGCTATTAATGAAAAACATTTATTCGTAATTTTATTTTTCTAATCTGCATACGAATGTATGCATGAGGAGAAGATATCAAAGACGTTAACATTTTTGAAGAACTTTTTTTTGCGGAAGAAAAATTTTCTGTATTGAAATGAAATACTTAATTGTTGCAATTTCGTTAACAACCTTGTTCATTGACGTTGTTTAAGAGCGTTTTTCTCTCTACCAACCACTCATATGCCTCAATTCGTTTTATAATCAATATTTGTTAGAGATTTTATGCTGATTTCAAGTATAAAAGATTCATATGCTGTAGCTCAAGCTGATATGAATTATAATCCTTTGTTCTGTTATTAACTTTGAAAATGAAAAAAAGGAAATATATAACAAGAAGTACTAAATTCATTATGGGTGAATGTATAATATATTTGTGTTTACTGTTGGAACAATTTCATATGAAATAAGGAGCTTTACAGATTACAAGTCTACAACTCATACGGTTCGAATGATCTTCTTCAACGTCCTCACTTTATGAAAGTCCGACTACAACTCATGAAAAAATTCTAAGGGATTCATTCTTTGAATGATATTTGCCTTTACTTCAATGGTAAATACATTTTATATGTAAACGTTGGAAAAATGTATATGATATCCTATAATTATTGAATAATAGAGAACAATTTTTGCCAAAATAGATCTCCTTCCTTTTCCTCCTGTATGAGCAAGAGATGGGTTTGGCAGTAAATGAGTTCAAAACAAAGTATATGTTATCGACAAGTAGAGACGTGCGGTGTATTGATTCTCGTATTAATATTCAGGGACTGCGCTGGCTCGGCCATGTCGTTCGAATGGAGGACGAGTATTTGATCCGGGGATCTGCTGAAGTCGGCGAAGAGGACGACCTTGTATCCGTTGGAAGGACCATATCGATTGGCGTAACCAACTGGCGTAGGCGCGCAAGAAGCAGAGACGCCTGGAAGGATGTGTTGCGGCAGGTCGAAATTCGTTATTCGGGTTGTTATGGCCAATCAAACTAAACTAAACTACTTTTCGACACGTACGAATTACAAGTGGATCGATTGACTTCTGTCCTTAAATCGAAAGGTCGTTCATCGTGTATTATAAGGCCGCTGTCTTTCATTACGTCAAATGATATCTGCAGGAGCGGTGGTTGTCACCTCACGTAACTGTGACCTGGTCTTGTCAGAAGCAGACAGAAACTTTCTGACCCCCCACTTTTTGACATCCCTAGCCAAGCTCTCGAATATAAAGATTTGTTGTGAACTCGTGTTGGTTTCCCCTAGGCAATGTTTGATCCCCAGGTTGAATATTACTTGTGGTATCACAATGAGCTGAAATGATGGCTAAGTAGGAGCTCTACCTTAAACGATGATCTCCCATCTAACCTAATCTAAAAAAACTGTTGTAGTTTTTGAAGGATTGTGCATGTCCTAGTTTCTTTCACGGATCCACTCTAAAGACACTTTTTTGCTAAAGATAGCCAATCTTGATTTCCTTTTTATAGTATTACGGTCCAGAGATTCTGCTGGTACTGTAGGGCCAGAATAACTTGCATAACTGAGCCTATTGGGAACGAATGCTTTCAACGAATGTGTCTGGTAATGTTAGATTGGATTTCCACACAACAAGTTGGCCTTAATATATTCATTTAATCTTTCTCGATGAGTTTCTTTTCTCTGAACAATATTCGCTCATGATATCATCCCTCATGATGGCGAATAGCGCAAAGGACTTGCTTAGCTCTAGCAATGGTATGATAGGATTGACCTTTGCTGCCGTGTTGAGAGCTGTGAGTTTTGCTTCAGTGCTGTGTTATTTCGAAGCAATTGTTCGGTAACTAATTTTGTTTTTAATTATTTTTATATGATAACCCATCAAAGTCGCCGTAGTCTAGTAGATAGTGTGTTGACTTATTAGACATAAAGTCAAGGTTCGAGCCCCAGGTCAGACATCAAAACGAAATATGAAACAATATTTCTTCGGCGACTTCCTTTCAGCAGATTTCAGGCAAAAACTCTGAGTGTAAATATAAATTGCCATGAAAAATTTCTCAAAATCTGTCGCTCGGAGTCGACTTTAAATTGTTGGTCCCACCACTCATGTATAAAATTAACACTCACAACATAAGTGGTATAAGAAACTAGATCGTAATCCTGACTGAGTGGTTGTAATGACCAATTATGTAACCCATCAAATGGGTTTGATTGAATGCTTTTTCGAAATCAATAAAAAGTAGATACAGAAGTATGGACTGTCATTCGTCAAATATTGGTTTCATCTGCACTTTACTTTGAGGTGTTCATTTCATAGGGTTCGTAATACTTTTTTTTAAATTGGTGGCAGAATTTCTCCCTTCTATATCTACTTCTGTAATCATCCGAAAATGCTTTGTTTTCTGAATATCTGGGACCTTAAGTTGTATTATATTCTTGGTAATCACAGAACTTTAGTAAGACTTTTTGTTGTATGCTTTAAATTTATCCATGAGCGTACATAGACGATCAACTCTTAATGACAGATTTGAGAACATTTGTTCATATAATTGGCCACTCTAAGAGGATACGTATGAAAGAAATATTATTTCATACATTTTTCTTCAAGATATCTCACTTTAAGTCCGAGCTTGCTTCCTCCCTCTTTTAAGCCATTATAATATTCATTAAACTATAGCAACCATCAATCTCTGAACTACCAACAACTGCCAAGAACATATTATTTAACTTTATTTATGCATTTGTGTCATACAATTTATTCAATGTAATTATGATAAATATCTTTACATATTTACGTATGTATTTACTTAGTAATAGTTTCCCTTAAATCGCTTATCCAAATCGTTATTACACTTTTACTCCATATGCAATTTGTGTTTAATTTCCTGTTCCTTTTGACCTTTTAATTAAATTTCAAGAACGCAAAAATGTTTTCTTATCAATAAGTCATATTGTGTCACAACGACACTAAACATACATCAGTTATTCTTGTTTTTTTTTTTGTTTTTTTTGTTGCTATTTTCATTTAAGGACTTGATTAACATTCTCTTCTACGTCTACGACATCAGCATTGAAATGTTTTGCCGTTTAGTCCTTCGTTGTAGTATTTCAGTGTCAATGTTTTTCTTTTCATTGCCTACCCACCAGGCGTTTGATTGGAGGAATTTTGTGGTAGAAAAACAAAAACTAAATTGCTAAACATTAATTATAATTCTTCTCTTTACAATTGTTAAAGAGAAGACACGCACACATACATATCGTACATAACTGTACATATGGTATGTGATAATGGGTAATAGTATTACGCTTTGTGTAAATGCCCTTATATGTGTATGTAAATAAACAAAAGCAGATTTTTGTTTTGTTTTTTTTTTGTTTTGTTTATATTTTTATGCATGTATGCGTTTGTAAGCCTGCTGAGTATATGTTGTATGTTCATAATTACACCTATTTAAGGTAAATAGTAATAGTCCTTTACATTTCCAACTATATGTTTTGTGCACGCACATAAATTCTAAAATATGTGTAAATGTATGCATGTCGGTGTATATGAAATCTGTATGACTCTGTTACGGTCATCAACGTTTATTTGTGTTGAACATGATAAATGTTTAGCTATTAATGTCTAATGACAAATGTTTAGTTTCAGTTTGATGTGTGTGTTATTTCATGAATAGGTATGAGTACATACGTACAACGTACAACTATATTTACTTGTGGTTATCTGTACGTTTGTATGTGTATAGTAGCAGATTTATGTATTTATTCAAAGAACAAGATGCTAAAGTGTTGATATTAAAGAACTCATGGACTTTTAGATGAAGTAGCATAAATTACCAGGAAATAATGTGAATTTATGTTAAATGCTACATTTTAAATATTTATAAACGTTAGTATTACCTAGTCGCCATAGTCTCGTAGGTAGTGAGTTGGCTTATTAGACGCAAAGCCAGGGTTCGAGCCTTAGGCCAGACATCAAAGACAAAATACAAAAAGTATTTCTTCGGCGTATTTCTCAGCAGATTTCTGGCAAAAACTCTGAGAGTAAATAAAAATTACCATGAAAAGTTTCTCAAAAAAATCTGTCGTTCGGAGTCGACTTTAAACTGTAGGTCCCGCCACTCATGTATAAAATTAACACACACAACATAAATGGTGTGAGAAACTAGGTCGTAATCCAGACTGAAGGGTTGTAATGGCCAATTATGTATTTATATATGTATTTAGAAGAAGTTCAGTTTTTCTTCGAATATCTCAACCACATAACTGCATGGTAATGAGATTAAATGAATGATTTTTTTTTGAAAAAAGTGACATAATCTGCTGCTGTGCCTTTAGGATTCTAATGGTAAATCAGATACTCCACTGTAATACCACAATCAATATTCAACCTGGAGAATAAATATTTCCAAGAAGAAACCAACCTGAGTTCACAATCAATCCTCGATTCAGAAACCTTTGTAGTTTAGCGACAAGAGCTTGTCAATGAAACATGAGGTGCAAGACAGTCTCTTAATCTTACGCAGAGCCATTGCTCCTGCAAAAGTCATTTGCCGAAATATCGAATCTTTCGGCATGCCTACCGGCAATCTTTATATTCGAGCGCTGGGCGAAAGTTGTCAAAAAGTGAGAGGTTAGAAACCGCCTATCCGTTTAAGAGCAGTTCATTGATAGATACAGATATCGTTTGCCGTAATGCCGATTAAAAAAGTGGTCCATGAAAATCTATATTTCGCGTTGAAAGGCATTGTTATTTAAGAATAGAAATTTATAGGTCCGCCTGTAATTTTCCTGTCCAGCAGTGTCTAGTAATATTGGATGTACCCTCCTGCAGCTTACGAGATTGAGCTTCTCTGTAAACGAAGTGGGTAATATCCAATTCAACTTAGGCAATCGGTGTACTTACATACATAATTGGTCAGTAAAACCTTTCAGTCAGGATTATGGACCTAGTTTCTTGCACTACTTATGTTATGAGCGTTAATTTAATACATGAGTGGTGGGATCTACAGTTTAAAGCCGACTCCGAACGACAGTTTTTTTTTTCGGAGAATCTTTTCATAGCAATTTTATTTATTTACTCTCAGAGTTTTTACCAGAAATCTGCTGAGAGGAAGTCACCTATGTACTTATGCCCTGTAAAATGTCGGATATTACAAGCTTTACTCCGACCATGGCCAATTCATCAGCAAGATATCGTCTTGAAATTTTCCTGAGAAATCGTCAGAAACCATCATTATGAATTTAGTCATATCGTCTCTATACGAGTAAATCAAGAGATTTTTAGAAAAATTTTGTTCACCACCCAACAAACATTACGGCACTTTGAAAATGGTCATGACCACAGCCTGGAAAACACTGCTGTTGTTGGGCAGTTTATAAGAATTAATACACCACAATGCCACGCATCTTTGAGCCACTGCCGAGAGGAAGTTGACGGAGAAATATTTTTTGTAATATTTCATTTCGTTAAAAATATCTGAGCTGGGGTTTGAACCACAGTCCCTAATCCCTTATATGTTTAAGAAATCATTAAATTTATGAATCCTTTTGTTCTTCAAATCATGTGTTTTCCAGAGTATTCCAATGCAGAATATGTTGTTTGTGGCTTTTTAGTGTTACCAACTTTAAAATCTCACCGTCTCAAGTGCAAGCGCCTTTTAATTTTTTCTAATGCTTGAGCTAAGGCATTAAAAGGAAAACTTTTAATTCCTTTTAAAGCAAGACAACAACAGCTACAGACAAACTAAAGAAACATGGCTTATTTAACTAATAAAGAAACTTAATGTAAATCTTTTTATACAAAAAAAAAAACCAACAACAACAACAATGCAAAATAGCAAAAACCTGAACTTAAAATGTCATTTTAGTACTTAGGAATACACTTTTACCCACACCAGCTTAAAAACAAAGTATCCAGACACATAAACGACGACATGTAAAAAAGAGTCTTTGCTTTTTAGTTTTTTTGTATTCTTTCTTGAAAATTATGAAGACAGTGGAAAAAACTAAATCCCATTGCAAATACACAGACATTCGAAGACTGTTATTCTTACAAACAAACAATTCAAATGCATACACATGTGTGTATATGTATGTATGCGGGAGTAGGGTGTCTGGGTTGACGTTGTGTTGCTATTGGTGTTCTGTGACTTTTAAAACTGAAAATTCCCTGCGGTGTTGACGTCTTCCTGTAATTAAATTAAAAAATTTAAAGAAAAAAAAACAGGAACAGAAACAGAAAATATTCTGCACATTAAAAAGTTTTTCTATTTTATATTCCAAATATATATGAGAGCACACATACCCATACACTCACTCTTTTGCAACGATTACTTTTTTATTTTTTATTTTTTTTTTTCTCTTATTTTTTCATTCATTTTCATTTCCATTTCTTTTTATATTTCCTTTTTTTCACATTTTATTTTTCATATTTGGTGATGCTTTTGAGTACTTCCTATGGCGTTCATTAAGAGCTCCAAAAACGGAAGTGAGAGTGGCGCGACATTTAAAAGATATTCATTCATTCGCATTTATTCGTTCATTTATTCTCTACATTCAGCATAAAAAAAATAAAAAATAAAGACACAGTAAAAGAGTTGCGGCAAAATGAAAACCCTTTATAGTGCTAGGACATAGAAAATAGAGAAAGAGAGAGAGAGGGAGACGGAGAGAGAAGAGCAAGCAACTCTGCGATAAATGTTTAAATTCCTTTTTCTCTTTTTTTTCCTAGCAAAATGGCAAAAAATAAAAGGTTTAATGAAAAATAAATAATTTTTTCTTTTTTTCATTAAAAAATAACCTAAAGTACAGCATAAATGAAATCATAATAAAGAGCTTAAAAAAGAGACTCTTAAATATATATATTTTATGAATTAAAATCATAAAAAAATAAAATGTATAAAGTTGACAGATTTTGTGATTAATTTTCTCATTTTGTAGTTGGAAGTTAAAAAAATATAGACAATGTCTTTAAATTTATTTTTTTCTTTTTTTGTAGAATTTTGTTTGCAATAATTTAACATCAGTAAACAAAAAATAAGCCAACACACTACCTACTAGACTGCGGCGACTTAAAGCCAGGGTTCGAGCCCCAGCAGATTTCTCTCAGCAGATTTCTGGCAAAAACTCTGAGAAGAAATAAAATTGCCATGAAAAGTTTCTCAAAAATCTGTCGTTCAGAGTCTACTTTAAACATTAGGTCCTGCCACTCATGTATAAAATTATCGCACAAAACATAAGTAAAGTAAGAAAATAGGTCGTAATCCTGACTGAAGGGTCGTAATGACCAATTATTTTATGTGTATGTAAACAAAAAACTGTCCGATCCATTATTATGAATTTGCTTACCAATACATTGCCTAATTCTAGCTCAGCTACAACATAACACTGATAATATATTGTAAAGAGATCACCATTATTCATTGTGTTACGAAAATCAAAAATCTAGATACTGGTGTTTTGCTTTTACATTGCTACAAAGACAAAACAATGCAGCGAACAAATCTCTTTACAAATTATCGTACTGTTTAATATAACAACAAACGCCATCATAAAAAATATACCAACAACACATCGATAATAAACATAAATAATGATGTTTACATTTATAGAGATTTCGTAAAAGCGAAGTCAAGAACGTTCGCCTTCAAGAACATTTATCAGACTGTTTACTTTGCCTTGTTTGGCAAGGCGACTGAGTTAGTGAAGTTCCGTCAGTCTAGTGTGAAGACGCGGTGCATTTGAAGAGAGTAATCGTGGTTTGAAGATCTCCGTTATAAAGATTTGTCGAATAATAGTCTAGTAATTGTTATTGCTTATGCAAAGGGAAGTCGCCATAGCCTAGTAGGTAGTGTGTTGGCTTATTAGAAGTAAAAACCAGGTTTCGATCCCCAGGCCAGACATCAAGGCAAAATACAAAAAGTATTTTTTAGGCGACTTCCTCTCAGCAGATTTCTGGCAAAAACTCTGAGAGCAAATAAAATTGCCATGAAAAAGTTTCTCAAAAATCTGTAGTTCGGAGTCGACTTTATACTGTTGGTCCCACCACTCCTGTGTTATATTAACACACACAACATAAGTAGTGTGAGAAACTAGGACGTTGTACAATGGGTCAATTCGACCTCCGGGTGCTGTACTTGTATGTATGTATGCAAAGGGCTTAAACAGAGGAATAACAAAGAAAGCAATTGTTGTTGCTTACATCAAGTTGTGAACAGTGGCACACAGAATTGTGCAAATAATAAAGAATTTTAAATGAAACTAAACACAAATTTATTTTTATTTTATTTGCAATCTACGAACTCATTTTTACCTTTTAAAAACGTTTAAAATTGAATTCTAAGAGTATTCATTGGGAAAGAACATGAACTGGAACGCTATGAGGACAACGTGTTACTACTTCTGAGCGGTAAGAATAATAACCGTCTATGTAAAGGAACGGATAATCTATTAAATATACTATCTAGTTGAACACGACTAAAGGTTCTGAATGCAGTTTTTCCTAGAAAAGTGAAGATCGCTCATTATGACAGTACCCGGTATCTTGCAATGACACTTGTTGCCATAGTGAAGCCTTGTTGCTGCAAGTATGGCCCTGAATAAGGAGATGGAACGTCACTTTGTATAGAAGAATCAGAAACACAATTGTGCCTCCAGCTACTAGATCACAATACAATTTTCATGTGGAGGTATGCGCAATTAGAAAGTGTATGATCTGGGCCAGTCGAAGAGTCGATAAACCTGATATAGAGAGACTAAAATATCTTTACTGATGGTCAAATGAAATTTAGAGCACTAACATCCTAGGATATGGGATTTTGTATTAAAATAAGGCGATTGGCATTTGATCGACGCATAGTACGATCAACAGAAGTCGTCGTAGTCTAGTAGGTAGTTTGTTGGCTTATTAGACATGAGGCCACTGTTAAGCCCCAGGTATTTGGTGACTTACTCTCAGCAGATTTCTGGCAAAAACTGTAGGTCCCGCCACTCATGTATAGAATTAACACACACAACATAAGTGGTGTGAGAAACTAGGTCCATAATCCTGACTGAAGTGTTGTGATGACCAATTATGTATGTTATGTCTCTATGTACTACTACTACTTTAACACACTCGTACATGTACAAGTGAACCGCATTGGCATGGGAAATGAAAATGACGGACATTCGAAGAGGATATTGAAACCAAGAATCATTTTTTATGTTATTGTCCAGTCTTTGTAAGTTTAAGATCTCAATATTTTGTACCGCAGAGAAAACGAGTGAAAGAAGTAATATCCTGTACAAATTTCTTGTAAGAAATATGGTTCTACTCCTTAATCGTAAGCGCACAGCCAAACTTAACATATTTTTTAAGAGCTGAGAGTGTTGGGAGGACATACAAATGCTTTGCTTTTGAAAAGGTAAATAAAAGTCTGCCCTATCAGGTATTTTTTATATTTACATTGTCTAATTACCTACTTAATTGGTCAGGATTATAACCCTTTAATCAGAATTATAACCCTTTAGTCGGGATTATAGCCTAGTTTCTCACATCGAAGTGTGTTGGCTTATTAGACGTAAAACCAGGGTTCGAGCCCCAGGCCAGACATCAAAATAAAACACAGAACGTATTCGCCGACTTCCTCTCAGAAGTTTGCTGGTAAATAAAAATTACCATGAAAAGTTTTTCAAAAATCTGTCGTTCGGAATCGACTTTAAACTGTAGGTCCCACCACTCACGTATAAAATTAACACACACAACATAAGTGCTGTGAGGTTTGAACCCCTAACTCTCGACTCAGTATTTTACTAACTTCACCATGAATGATGTTATAATACATCGTAGTAGTATTAGTTCATATTTAGTAACTAGAAGACAGAGAAAGCATTTTAATTGTTTCTCAACTAATTTTACAGTGTGATGAATTCGAAGTCTACATATGTATGCTTGAGAAAGCTTTAATGATATCTTATGATGACAGAAACGATTGGATGACATCTAATATCACTTTGATTGACATTAAATTTTTTTTCGCAAATTAAATTTAAAATTTATTGGCTTGTATTAAAGAAATTCTTATTTAAAGCCTGAAAGTCTTGCTGTCGTATTACTTTAACCCACACCCTACATTAAAAATCAATAGACAGACACATTATCAACATATAATAAATAAAAAATGAAATGCCCTCCTATGAAAATCTTTAATTTAATTAATTGTACGCCAGCCATATTACAATAACAGTGAATGACACGTACATACTTTGCTTCCGACGAACGTTATTGTTACACCCAATAAAATCATCTTCAGTTTGGTGTCAACTGAAGTGGCTGGGAGTAGAGAGGATTTCATTTCATTTGTTGCCATATCAATTTGGCTTATCATATTAACGTTACAATAATACAGGGTCTTTAAAGAGCCAAAAGGAAAAACAAGAAAGAAAAACGAACAATTCTACTAGAAAGGAAAGAAGAAGGAAAAAAACAAGAAGTAGGAATCAAATGAACTGAAAGGCAGAAAATGTAGAAATCAAACACAGTTCACATACAAAAAGCTTAAACAAAACTAAAACTCAAATGAAAAGCCTATATAAAGCCTCTCTCTCCCTCTCTCTGTGTGTGTGTCAAAAGGCAACACAAAAAAATAACAAATAAAAAAGAAGAAAAGGAAGCCCAAATACATTCTTTGATTAATATTTATACGGGTTAGTAGTAATGGCTTAATGTTTGGTAACAAATTAGTTAAAAAAAAGAAACTGAAAATATACATACAACACTACAAGGCATATGTATGTTTTTCTAATTCTTATGTGTACCATGGAGTATTCCTTTAAAAGGACATGTAAAGTAGAAGCCATGCTATGATAAATACATTCAATTCGCCATATCTTCAAAAGATAAAAACATTGCAAAGAGAAATGGCAGAACATGAAACATGGATTTGTGTTCCATATACGTATGTACATGATATACTTAAACCCGAGGGAAAGTTTTGTCAATTCTATGATTGACATCAAAGTGTAGCGTAGCCAATTAGATAAGGACGTATACTGTGACCCACATAAATGTTGCCAAAAGTCATCAGATTGTTTAATTATCACTGAAACTGTTTAAATATTTAAGTCTTTAAAAGGCCTTTGAAACTGCCAGAATAAGCTAAAAAAAACCCCTCGGAATTTTTAAAATTACGTGATAGGTTAGTTTATTTTAGAATTCCAAATTTTGTTCAAGCTTTTATTTTCAGTTATTTGATCATGAAGCAGTTGATTATTTAATTAAAAAGAGATGCAACTTTCCCAGTTTGGTGGTCATGGACGTAGAAAATCTTAGCATACATTGCAGATAACACTTGCTGTTGTAAAATTAAAAAAAAAATCCAAAGAACTTAAGAAATAAAGGGTCCGCCAAATAACTTATTTTTTTTGAAAGTACAATCCTTCCGGTTAATAATGGAAAATAATTTCATTCAAATGGCTGCCTGGGCTGGCCATGCAGTAGCCTACACCAGAGATGCCGATTTTGGCAAAAAAAATCATCTTTTCAGATGAAGCTCATTTTGATCTTGGCGAGTATGTCGCAGTTGGGGCACAGAAAACCCGCACGCATACATTGAAGAACCGACGCACCCAAAACGAGTCACTGTTTGGTGCGGATTTTGGGCCAGAGGCATAATTGGGCCATTTTTCTTCGAAAATGAGCAAGAAGTGGCCGTTACAGTCAATGGCGATCGTTATCGGGCCATGTTGAACGAATTTTTGTTCACAAAAATTGAAGATGAGGATATTGGCAACATTTTGTTTCAACAGGACGGCGCTATGTGCCACACAGCCGAAGCTACATTCGATATTTTGCGCCCTGTTTTTGAAGGTCGCATTATCAGCCGCAGAGCTGATGTCGTTTGGCCACCTCGGAGCTGCGATTTGACACCGTTGGACTATTGTTTGTGGGGTGCCGTCATAGATAAGTGTTACGCCGACAAGCCAGAGACAATTGACGCTTTAAAGGACAATATTCCTGAAGCCATTGGTGAAATACAGCTGCACACAATCGATAATGTGCTTAAAAATTGAACCGATCGTGTAGGCTACTGCGTGGCCAGCCGAGGCAGCCATTTGAATGAAATTATTTTCCATTATTAACCGGAAGGATTGTACGTTCAAATAAAAAAAGAAATTTGGGAAAATATTCAGTAGTTTTTTTTAAAGCATTTGCAAAAAAAAGTTATTTGGCGGACCCTTTATATAGAAGAGCTATCAATTGAATCTTTTATTTCACTACACTGCTTACGCTACTTGAACAGCAGTTGCAGATCTTTTTGAGGTAGGTTGCGGCCAGTAATTATTAATTTCAAGTGATATGGCGGCAATAACATGGCAAATATTGACTTCAAATAGGACCCACGGAAGAATTTAATTACCTTAAATCTTATGATATCGACAACCATTTGATGTCGCCGCAGCAAGGAGTAAAATTTTCTGGAAGCTTTTCATGCAATAAAGACAATATCGATAATGTTGTGTAGCTACATTTTAAAACCATGTACCTTACAGTTCATAACCTTCAACAGGACAGGTTGCTGTATACATTGCTATACCAGTTGCTTGTCTGTTATTCCAGAGTCATTATACAAACAGGCATAATGTACACAATGTGTACCAGACAGACATTCTTGCCTGTTGCAAATGTTTTTACACGATCACTTCTGAATTGTCAATCATCAGCCGGCATTAATTTTTGCATAAATTAGACTTTGTATGAAGTCGCCGTAGTCTAGTACGTAGTGTGTTAGCTTATTAGACGTAAAGTTCGGGTTCGTATCCCAGGTCAGACATCAAAACAAAATACATACAAAAAATATTTCTTCGGCGACTTCCTCTCAGCAGATTTGTGGCAAAACCTCTCAGAGTAAATAAAATTGCCATGAAAATGTTACTTAAAAAATCTGTCATTCGGAGTCGACGTTAAACTGTAAGACCCGCCACTCACATATAAAATTAACACACACAACGTAAGTGGTGTCAGAAGCTAGGCCGTAATCCTGACTGAAGGGTTGTAATGTCTAATTATGTATGTAGACTTTGTTTACATGGAGTTTCAAGGTTTTATTGCTGAAATAGCCTAGGGAAAGCAGAAGTTATATTGCGATGTCGGGCTGTCGAGCTTCCAGTCTCTTCATACTGCTATATAAGCTTGCCAATTCATTGAACAGTAGGTCGTTTATGATGACAATAATGTACCCATAATACTTGAGAAGTGGCCAAGTTTGAATAGACACGTTTGTTATATGTTTTTACTGTATATCTAAATACGAGCGGATGTGCCTGACTAGAGAGTTGATTAGTACGTAAAAGAGATCTGGTTTTCAGCAATAAGTTGCTTCATATCACAACAGCTTAGTGTAGTAGTAGCGATGGAATAGTGACACATTAGGGCTTCCAGTTCGATGGTGTTCCAAGGAATCCATAGATAAAGACACTCTACAGTCGTTTATGAGTAGTTTTGCTATTTCTTTTACGGGGACAAGAAGTCGTTTAAGCTGGAAGCTGTGATTTATATATGAGAGTTTTATTTTATTTTTGACAGGATAAAAGTTGTGTAAATGCTAGGGACGTCTAATAGTGTAAAGCTTTAAAAGCTGACTGACTCCTCAATATAATAACTACAATGGCAGGAGATTTGAGTCGTATATCAGATAATCCAGGAATAACCTCTGTCTAGTAGCCAGCTAGCCTTTTGACTGAGCGTTCTGGACCTAAAGAACATAATACTGAGTTGGGATCATCTTGAACATAATATGTAGACTCTGTGATGATGAAAATTCACCATTTTAATCTGTGAGGCTTTTTTTTAACACCTGGATGTCCATCAAGTGCTGGTAAGTGGTTTCTTCTGACACAGGACAGCATTCTGTGTTTGTTCGGACAACAGGTTTATTGAAGACATAATAAAAGTATCCTTTTAGGTTGAGAACAGCACAATGCATCGTATACCGCAGTTATAAAGCAACTTTACGAGACGACAACATTAATCCCAAAGGAAAAATCGTGAGCAGTACGGGCAGGAGAGTTTTCGGGGCAATTAATGGGAATGGGGAGTTTGCGAAAGCCGACTTATTCTTGATATTTATGTGTCATACCAAACCTAACTGAAACACAAGTATAACATATTTTTAAGGATGAAAGAAATTCACTTTCGGGGAAATTGTGCAAAGAAAATTTCTTTCAATAATTTTAAGAACCAGTCTCCATTAAATACAAGAGTATTTGAGCACTGTTACTGGAGGTGAGAAAAATTACTTTTTTAAATAAACTGTAATAAAAACGGGTATGGTTCCAACAAGTCTAGTAGGTATTGGCTTATTAGACGTAAAGCCACGGTTCATACCCCAGGTCAGACATCAAAACAAAAATATGAAAAAATATTTCTTTGGCGACTTCCTCTCAGCAGATTTCTGGCAAAACTTCTGAGAGCAAATAAAATGACCGTGAAAAGTTTCGCAAAAAAGTTTGTCGTTCGGAGTCGACTTTACACTGTAGGCCCCACCACTCATGTATAAAATTAACACACAACATGAATAGCGAATCCGGACTGAAGGGTTGTAATGACGAATTATGTATGTATGCGACTTAATAACCAACATTGGTGATTGGCTGTAGGTCAGCTCCTAGAGAGCGATTCATATTAAATTTTTCCCCCCAAAATGCAAAGCCATAAAAGAAATATCAATGACAAATAGTACAGCCATCCGTATAAGAGTAGGGGGCATAAGAGTCATAAGAAACTGGCAGTATGCCTGAATTTCAGATGAATTCATCTGATGAAATCGCATGTATAACAATCCATATACTGCTACCCTTGAAAAAATTCGAAATAAATCAATGAAACTAATTATCAACACCAAAAGCAGTAAATTTTGATAGAATTGCACCCTACTTCCCTCTGTGAACAGACTAGAGCTACAAACCTACTCCCATTAAAACATTGAATTGACTGACTGGTTTCGACTTTCGGAAACCGTAGGCCTGTCACTGAGCAGCTTGTTAGGTTCTAAATTTATAACAAAAACTTTTACTTTGTTACTCGTGGATTTAAAATTTTTTTAAGTTTTGAAACATGTATGCAAGTATTTATTCATGACAGACGTGTAAAATTAAACAATCCTTGTTCTTCCCCAAACTGTAAAAAAACTGTAGGATTTGAATTCACTTCTCTCACAGTGCAATTGTTGTTGCACACAATCATATGTTAATTGTTCGGTCCCCCTACGATAGGCTATAAAAATGGTACAGAGACACCATGTCGTATGAGTTATAAAATGTAAGTCATACGCTAACTGGAATACTTATTGTAACATTAATTTCTATTGATCGTGTAATATTGATAAATGGAAAATCTATTCGTCAAGTAAAAAAAGGTAACTTTAGTTGAAAACAAAAGTTTTAAACTTTAAAGGCTTAAAGTAAAAAATAAATATGTTTACATAAAGCAACACAACGTTATGGCCTAGTTCTGAAAACCAGTAAATTTTATTGTTTACATAACTTAAATAAACTCTCGATGAATATTAACCGCATTAATAAAATTAAATTCAATTAATTTTTCTTTCCACATTTAATTTCATTAAATTGTATCACTTACAGCCAAAAAAAGAAGAAAAAAAAATGAGTTTTCCTGTTGCTTTCATGTTTTTTTTTTTTTGTTTAATTTAAATGTACATTGTATGGTAACATATTAAACTTGATGTATTTTGAAATTGACAGTCGACACAAAACTTGTGACATTTAGTCCACATAAAACTAAAAAAAATCTCTCTGGCTACAAAGCAAGCAAAAGAGAAGCTTTTGCAACACACACAAAAAAATATGTGTCACATTCACTATTCTATCGGTGTTATACAAGTTTTACATCACAATGTTGCTGTTGTTTTGGGTGAAGCACGAATATGGGCTACAAAAATGTAATGTGTGTGTAGTTGACACATAGAAGTCTATTTTTTTCTGCCTGATATTGACATCGACGTCAATAAAATGTAAAAAAAAGAAACAAAATTGTAAAAATGTAAGTGATTGTAAAAAATAACAGTGGTTTGTCACTGTGTAACATATGATCAAAATTTAGAAATATTTGCCTGAGTTCGAATTACCTAATCTTTGAAGAGCATTAGCGGGTAGCTTGCCGTTCACAGGCAAATGCACTCTGTTGCCATATGGCCCATTGTGTTACCGAAAAGTCTTAATTTTTAAAATTTTAGAACTATAATGAGTATGACCAAATTCCCTACGATCGTTAATGAAAACCATTACTCCTTGTCCTAAAAGTTGTTTAAATGGTAAGAACGTCTGTTGGCTCCTCAATACTTACATCAGTCATAGTCACTGATGATGTAATATTTTTAGTGCGCTTATGAGTTAATAACCAACATTGGAGATTGCCTTTAGACCAGTTCCGAGAGGGGCTTTTCACCTCAATTTGCAAATGGCTTGATAAGCCATAAAAGAAATATCAACGATATATAGTACAGTCTTTCGTAAAAGAGTAGGGAGCATTAGCATCATAAGAAACTGCCGGATACTGGTAGACAAGCCTAAGATAAAATTCCTTGAGGGATTCCTAAGCGATTGACTAACATCTCTTCCTTTAACTGTTAACTGGTTTGGTAAATGATTCGCAAGAAGACTTGTAACCCAAAGTGAAGGGAACAATCTGGAACCTACACATTCTTTTAAATTGAGAACCATTTGTGGTATACGGATGGGTTTTGTTGAAAAATTCCAATAAAAAATCTAGGTTAGGTTAGGTTAGAGGACGTGTACTTGTCAATTAAGACAAGTACAGTACCCGGAGGTCGAATTGACCCATTGCGCAACGTCCTAGTTTCTCACACCACTTATGTTGTGTGTGTTAATTTTATACATGAGTGGCAGGACCTACAGTTTAAAGTCGACTCCGAACGACAGATTTTTATATATTGAGAAACTTTTCATGGCAATTTTTATTTACTCTCAGAGTTTTTGCCAGAAATCTACTGAGAGGAAGTCGCCGAAAAAAATGCTTTTTGTATTTTGTCTTTGATGCCTGGCCTGGGGCTCGAACCCAGGCTTTTGCGTCTAATAAGCCAACACACTACCTACTAGACTACGGCGACTTCATAATAAATAAAAAATCTAAGCCATGCATCAAACCACTCAGGGCCCAATCTGAAGTTTGTAACCGATCTTTTGGCACACTCAAAGTACACTTGTTCAGAATGTCGAACATCTTGAGTCCAATATATAGGTTCTATGATTATTAGAGTGTATCAGAAGCAACACATTCTTGCAAACTGTGAAGTATTAATACATAGCTGAAAGAAATATATGAGTGCATATCAGGTGCCGAAGTTCATCACAGCCATAAGCTTGTTTGAGGTGTTATAGAGATGTCCTCTATAGTTCACATAAGTCGCATTACTACATACATACATAAATAATTGGTCATTACAACCCTTCAGTCAGGATTACGACCTAGTTTCTCACACCACTTATGTTGTGTGTGTTAATTTGCTTCATGAGTGGCAGGACCTACAGTTTAAAGTCGACTCCGAACGACAGATTTTTGAAAAACTTTTCATGGCAATTTTTATTTACTCTCAGAGTTTATTTCCAGAAATCTGCTGAGAGGAAGTCGCCGAAGAAATACTTTTTGTATTTTGTTTTGATGTATGGCCTAGGGCTCGAACCCTGGCTTTACGTAATAAGCCAACACCCTATCTACTAGACAACGGCGACTTCGTCATCCAATCTCTTATGTAGTAAAATCGGTGACAGTATGGAACTTTCTGGGGGATTTGAATAAAGAAAATAGGTTGACTAGATTACGTAAAGAATAGTGACAAAGGGTTTGCAAAGAGAGAGCTTCCACATGTTTGTAAGCCCATAATTTTTCGTTCTAATCAACGATAGATAAGATAATAAGGAAACGACTCTTCCCAAATGGGTTTTGGGACAATCAAAACTTTGGCTGAAAAATTCCAATACAAAAATTTTAAATCATGCATCAGACTACCCAGGCATAATCTGAGGTTTGTAACCGGGCTCTTGGCAGACTCGAAGTACACTTGTTTAGAATGTCGAACATCTGGAGTCCAACATATAGATTCTGTGGTTATGAGATAATGGTTTCATAAGAAATACAATCTTGCAAACTGTGAGGTATTAATACATAGCTGAAGGAAATATATGAATGCATATCAGGTGCCGAAGTTTATCACAGCCATAAGCTTGCTGGAGGTGTTATAGAACTGCCCTCTATAGTTCGTAAAGCTCGCACTACTATGAACTTTTTCACGTATGTATGTATGTTTTTATAGCATCATTCATAGACACGTCATTGGTCATTACAACCCTTCCGTCCGGATTACATTACTAATGTTGTGTGTGTTAACTTTATATATAAGCGGCGGGAGCTACAGTTCAATGCCGTCTCCGAGCGACAGATTTTTTAAGAAACTTTTCATGCAATTTTATTTACTCTCAGAGTTCTTGCTAGAAAACTGTCGGAAGGAAGTCGCCGAAAAAATAATTTTTCATATTTCGTTCATTTGGGGAACTTTGGGGTTTGAACTATGGCCACCTCACGTCTAATAAGCCTACACACTACCTACTAGGCTACGGTGGCTATAGTTTTTACAGCATCATACATTTGAAATCGTACAACTTTACGAGGAATTCTTTACATATTCTCTCAAAGAGAGTTCCAAATTCGGTTCAAATCGAAATGAAAAAATCGCTTGCATATGCTCACCACTCTTGATTATTTTCATACAAAACCTAGAGTAAATAAATTAAGTTCCATAAAAGGTACTGGAATAAGTATCAATAAAATTCCTTGACGATTGCATTTCTTATGCCTTAAGATTTCAAAAATTTTATTTTTTCTCCCCAAACACCACAGTATCGCTTTCTAAACGCAAATAGATGTGAACATACACCACAACATTTCGCAACAGCTCATTGTATTAACATTTTTGTGCAAATGAAACTCATGTTGCCTCTTTCATATGCAAGTATTGGCCAGATAGGCAGAGAGAGATGCGTCTGTAGAAGGTTGATATTTTCGACAGCTTTAGTTTTAGTGTGCCACTGTTTTCTAGTGTAAAAAAATAGAACTAAAAACGAAGAAGAAGAAGCAAAAAAAAAAATTAAAGCCAGCTGTCAATGCCAGTTAGACGTGTTGCTGCTGAAGCTATTGGTACATTTACTAGTTGGCATCTCTTCCACGGCAACACGGCGTAGCATGTGCGTGTTCAGACACGTTATTTCCATTGTATTCGTACACCATCAACATCGTCATCAGACACACATACAATTTGACACATTTACATGGTTTTTCTTTTTCCCTACTAATGACTGCAAGTTGACATACAAGAACGTGTTTGTTCCACATAATTTTTTTTCCTTCTTTCTTTCTTTCTTAGAGAAATTTTCTACTGGTTTTCACATTCTGCTCGTTTTCTAAATTTTAAATTTAATTTTAAAAAATTTTCTTTAAACCGTTTGTTTTTTTTTTTTTCTTTTGCTTTCGAATATGGGTACTGTAAAGGACAGTATTTTCTTAGGATTTACGAGCAGTTTTTTGAAAATTTCTTAAAACTCTTTAACGTTCGACCAAAGCAAAGGCAAAAAAAAACTCTGTTTCCGACACATGTCAGCAGCACTAAGGACTACAATTTATCACACACCAGTTTTAGAATTTTTATTTCTTTTTTTCTTACAATAGTTTGTATGTTTTGTGTGTTTCGTGTGTACCAACACCAAACTCAGTCTTAATTCATCACAACATGTGAATCAAAAAGGATTTTATGACCTTCAACATGATTTTTTTTCTTCCTATTTTTCCTGTCTATTCTCTTAGAAAAGAAGAGTTTCCGCAGCAAGAAAAGCTGTAAAACGAGAGGAAAAAAATTGAAAGGAAGCCTTTGTTGTCTACTTCTATACGTTCTATTTGCTAAACGTAAACAACGTAAAAGCATTAAAGTTTTTGGCCATTTTTTTGAACTCATTGTTCCCGTATTTAGCCTTCTGCCTTGTTTCCTTTTATGCTTTTGGCTTAAAAATGCTTCTCTTTTCAATCTTGTCCGTTTTTGTGCTTTTAGTGTCCAAAGACTGTATTTTTTGTTTCGTTTCTTTTCTTTCTTTCCCTCCGCTCCTATTTTATTAAGTTGAATGGCGATTGGTTTATTTAATATGTGCATATGTATGTATGTGTATGAGATTATCTGGTTCGATATTTTAAATAACGGTATTAAATCGTTCTTTTCTTTAGAAAGTGACACATTGATAGTTTAACACCATTTGCATATTGGTTCAGTAAAGGCAGGTTAAGGCATTCGGTATTAGATTCACAAATGATTCCTATTATTAAAGCATAATACAGGAGATGGTAGTTAAAAAAGGGCAAAGAAATATAAGTTCAAGGAAATCATTTATAAAAATTTTAGATTTGAATACACAATTATTGATCAGTGAAGTCGCCGTGGTCTAGTAGATCGTGTGTTGGCTTATTAGACGTGAGGCCTTGGTTAAAACCCCAGGCCAGGCACCTCCAACTCAACGAAATATGACAAAATATTTCTTCAGCGACCTACTTTCAGCAGATTTCTGGCAAAAACTCTGAGAGTAAATAAAATTACCATGAAAAGTTTTTCAAAAAATCTGTCGTTAAGAGCGGACTTTAAACTGTAGGTCCCCCCACTCATGTATAAAAATTAACGCACGCTACATAAGTGGTGTGAGAAACTACGCCGTAATCCTGACCAAAGGGAAATTTGAAAATTGACTGTTTAAACTTCAGTTCAATTTGAACCTGCAGCGTTGAAAAAAAGAAAAATTTCGACTAACAGATACTCTTTTCACCTGAAAGTAGAAAATCACCTCAAAGCATAACTCACTTCTGTCCTATGAAGTTACGCTGCAAAGCCAGTATAGCTATTGTCCAGCCATACAAATTCCTTTCTGAGGATATGTATTTCATTGGAATCACCCCTGGAATGGAAAAATACCTTAATCGTCTCCGATTCTCAACTACCAAATAATGACGGGAATATGTCCTGTGATTTGCTGTTCTCTTCTCATTACGGCTTCTAGAGAAGCCGTTGAAGGTGCCATTTAATGCTATTACACCAGTTGTTGGTCTTTTGGGCTACTGAAAGATTTTAAAGATAAAGTCGCCGTAGTCTAGTAGGTAGTGTGTTGGCTTATTAGACGTAAGGCCCAGGTAAGACATCAAAATGAAATTTGCAAAAAGAATTTTCTTCGGCGACTGACTCTCACCAGATTTCTGGCAAAAACTGAGAAATTTGCATAAATATTGCCATGAAAAGTTACTTAAAAAATCTGTCGAAATTGACTTTAAACTGTAGGTCCCACCAGTCATGTATAAAATTAACACACACAACATAAGTGGTGTGAGCAACTAGGTTGTAATCCTGACTAAAGGGTTATAACGACCAATTTTATTTCTATGTACATATGTATACGACTTCACTCTGGAATATTGGTAATAGTCCTCCGAGAGCTGTTCTAATCTCTTTGATCTTTTCGTATAGGTTTCCTATTTTAATGCCCATAACCGGCAATCAGCATCGAAATGAAGATCAGGTCTTTGGATCAACAGCACCAGGATTAAGTCTCAGATCGAAAATAGTATGTTTCAGTCCGAAGAGGCTGAATTAGCTAGTTAGGGAAAGTAAGATCAACACCTGCTAGGTCCCGGATCATATGAGAATTCTCAATAAGTAGCAGGCAGACGATATTGCGAGAAGTGTAGCTTCCAGGCCAAAACCCTTATGCGATGTGAGGGCAGATTTTTGCAAAGGTATGTTAAACTATAGGAAAGGAAAATAGTCAAAGAGTCTTCTCAAAACAATGAGGTTTAAGGCAATCAAAACATTTGTTTGAAAATTACGACAAAAAGAGATATCAGTATTGCATCAGACTATTGAGGAAAAACTCGAAGTTGATAATTGGTCGTTTGGCAGGCTACTATGGACTCAGAATATACTTATTCAGAATGCAGGATGTGAAGATAAGAACGAATCATCGGAATAGTTTCTTGTGACATGTGAGGCTAATGCATTAATATGCATACCAGAAGGAACAACTTCGTGACACCCATTGGAAGAGACATTACATTTATAGTGAGACTCTTTAAATTATGAGGGGAGTACAATTGATCGCATCGTTGCACGGTAACTCTTCACGATAGTAATAAGTCTTAGCGTCGTAGTTGAGAGCAAGGGTGTATCATGTCTGATGGACTTACTTTATAGAGTCCGACGTAGATTCTGATATATGATAACTTATTTTACTTGCATGAAAATCTTACAATATAAGCAGAATATACTTACCTCATTACATACATAATTGGTCATTACAACCCTTCAGTCAGTATTAAGACATAGTATCTCACACTACTTATGTTGTGTGTGTTAATTTTATACCTGAGTGGTGGGACCTACACTTTACAGTCGACTACGAACGACAGATTTTTGAAAAACTTTTCATGGCAATTTTTATTTACTCTCAGACTTTTTGACAGAAATCTGCAGAGAGGAAGTCGCCGAAGAAATATTTCTTTTTTGACATTTCGTTTTGATGTCTGACCTGGGATACGAACCCGGGCTTTACATTTTATAAGCCAACACACTATCTACTAGACTACTGCGACTTCTAAAGATATGCTCAACACAAAAGTCAAGCCGCAGTTTAAATTCTCAACTTTTATGAGGTTGTCTCGAATAGTATTAGGATCTCTGTGTGGAATCTGAAAAAGTAAGGTTAACGAAGTCGCCGCAGAAATACCTTTTGTATTTTGCTTTCATGCCTGGGGTTCGAACCCTGGCTTTACGTCTAATAAGCCAACACACTACCTACTAAACTACGGCGACTTTATACTTACTTCATTGGTCATTATAATACTTTAGTCAGGATTACAATTAAACATCCTACATCACTCACGTCTTGAGTGTTAATTTTATCAATGAGTGGAGAACCTGCGTTAGTTTCATGTCAGCTCCGAACTGAAGATTTTTGAGAAACTATTCATGCGAATTTTATTTACTCTGAAAGTTTTTGCCAGAAGACTGCTAAGAGGAAATCGCCGAAGAAACATTTTTTATATTTCGTTTTAGTTGTTGGGGTTTGAATCGCGTTCTCCGTACCTACTAAACTACGGCGGCATCAGTGCACAATGTCATGCTTTAATATTGCTTTGGGCAGCATCTGTTCATGGTTCTAAAGTGCTACTAATCATATTAAAAGGCCATGTAACTGTAGCGCAAGTAATTTTTTTACTACTTTACTCGAAAAGGTTTCTTCCAACGAAGAAAAGAAAGAATGAAAAAAGTCCTTAAAAAATGTATAAAAAATTTCTGTCTTTTTCTTTCAAATATATTTTTTTTATTTTATTGTATTATAACCGATTCAATAGGTCAATTGTCAGGCCTACTTTTTTTTTTTTGATAAAAAAATAAATCCTTTTCAAATGTGCTTGTATTGTCATTGTTATTTTATGAAATTTTTCTCTTTTTTTTGAAATTTGTGTCACTGCAAGTGTCAAATGTTATTTTGTTTTTGTGTTAAAACTAATAAAATTATACAACCGTGCTGAATACCTGCCAATATGTCTATTTTTCTACTCGTCCTTCTATCGATATGTAAAAATGTTTAAATTTTACATTCTTGGTTTTGTTTGTTTCTTTTGTTCACTTCAGCTGTCTCCTGACAATTTCATGTCAAATATTGTAATTTAAAGCACGTGACCTCTTAACGAATTTAGGTTATTGTGCTCGAACTTTCTCACTCACTCACTAATGTAATGAGAAATTTGTGATGGGCGTTGTATTAAAATGAACGAATGGAATACCATATTTGAAATGTCTTCCAAAAGCAATTGATAATCATGGCCCAATGGTAAGAGAGTGCCAAGGGGGCAAAAATGTTAAATTATGGCATTTGGAAAATTAAAAAGTAAAATTCAAAAATAATATGCATTTGGAGAAATATTCGTGATTTAGAAGATTAATTGCACATATTTGAAGGATAAACACAATGTAAAATTTCGAAGATTTAAGATTTGAAGAGGTTAGAGGAAGTATTTCCGATTAACGGAATTAATTCCTATTAACACTGAGAAACAAAATATTCGTGCCGTTAACTCATTACATAACATACATAATTGGTCATTACAGCCCTTCAGACAGGATTACAATCTAGTTTCTCACACCACTTATGTTGTGTGTGTTAATTTTATACAGGAGTGGTGGGATCTACAGTTTAAAGTCGACTCCGAACGAAAGATTTCTGAGAAACTTTTCATGGCATTAACTCATTAGTTAAAATAATTAACAGTTCACTTAATGAGTTAAAAAAATATAAACATAATATGTTTCGACCTGAGTTACACATTCTTCTTCTTCTCTTAGTCATGTCCCGATACGTGCGGTATAGGCATGGGCCTGTGTGTTTCTTTCTTTGAAAAGTTCAAAGTCCCACTAATATCAACTTAGTGTTTAACGCTGAGACCTTTTTTTTACGCTGAGGAGGGGTAAATGTACCTAACCGCACCATAGGGGTACTCGTCACTATCCCCCGTGTGTGGGGCCGTCATCCACTAAATCTCCCCCTCCTCTTTTGGACTCCTTATGCCAACTCCGGAACTACTGCGGTATTACCCCGAAGTGGCGTCCGTCTGGCCATTTTGGCCCCTTCATATCCATGTCCGCGTCCGGATTGCGTCACGAATTCCGAGAAGGTGTTTAAACGTCTTCCGCGTATCTGACTATACTATTCCAATTCTCCTCACTATTCAGAATTATATCGCAGAAGTTTTCGACAGTACAGACGCCGACTTTGGCCTGAAGACTCCTTCTTTGCAGACTCCATCTCTCGCAATAAAAGAAAGTGTGTTCCGCATCATCAATCGACGCATCATCATGGATGCAATTTGGTCGTGTCATCTTCCCCATTCTAAATAGGTACTTACAAAAATAACCGTGTCTAGATAACAGTTGTGTCAAATAGTAGATAACCTCACCAAATTTCCTCTCCATCCAGCGGGTAATATCTGGGAGAAGTTTTGCCGTCCATCTACCTCTCGTCTCCTCTTGCCATTGTTGTTGTTGTTGTTCGCTTTCTGGCGTCGCCGACACATACTGTCTCTCCGTGCTTAGACCTTTGAAAGCGCTAAGCTCAGCTTTATTTTCTGTTAAAGCTGAATTGCCTCTGTGCGATTATCTTCTTCCAGCAATGTCCACTCATTCAGTTGTGAATCGCGCTTTTTCTCTTGCTTGCTCTTAGGATTACCTGGAGGGTGCAAAAAACCCGTCCAGTGATCAGCATTTCATTTGTTGTTCGAGAGACACATCGGTCCAATTAAATCCTCAGTGGTTGGTCTACATTCAAATATCTCCTCTTGTGGATGTAGTTCTTATGTTTTCGACGATATAGAGCTCATCCGACTGGTTTCGATAACGACACAGCGCGACAACTGTGGCCTATAAAATTCATTCACGATCCTTATTAACGAATATCACCCATTCGCTGTCCAATGCCACAGTGCTTAAAGCGCACTTACTACTGCAACTGTAGGTTAATTAACACAGACACATTTCTATTCACTGACTGACTATTAATCACTGTCTGGCAACTGTTTATACTTATATTTATACTGAAGTCGCCGTAGTCTAGTAGATAGTGTGTTGGCTTAATAGACGTAACAGCCAGGGTTCAAGCCCCAGGCCAGGCATCAAGACAAAATACATAAAGTATTTCTTCGGCGACTTCCTCTCAGCAGATTTCTGGCAAAAACTCTGAGAGTAAATAAAATTTCCATAAAAAAGTTTCTCAAAAATCTGTCGTTCGGAGTCGACTTTAAACTGTAGATACCACAATTCATGTATAAAATTAACACACACAATATAGTTGGTATGAGAAAGTAGGACGTTGTACAATAGGTCAATTCGATCTCCGGGTAATGTACTTGTCTTAATTGACAAGTACTCGCCCTTAAACCTAACCTAACCTATATTTATACTCCTTTACTTTATGTCTGGTAACTTCATGCTCTTCCTTTGATACTGTTATTGTTGGATTTTTGATCATTCTTTATTCTTGTTGTCTATATAAGAGATAATCTCTTTCCTTTCCCTTTCTGTAAGTTTACTGCATCTTTCACACTACACATGAATGCATATCGTCAATGGATTTCTTGGAATGTTTCTTCTATGCCCAGAAAACCAAATACCAGGACTTTGTTTACCGTCTTCTTCGATTTAATTTGGTAAATTTTGTGGCAAAATAACTCAAGATGTTGCTTGTTTTAGAAAATATAACTTCAAGTATTGAAATATCTAAAATGGACTTTAAAAAGTATGCAACCTTATCATTACTCTATTACTACGACAAAAATATTTCGCTCTCTTCCTGGCTGGTGATGGTTGATTGGCTTATAAAACAACTGTGGTACATTTTTTTCACACTTAAATTGTGAAACTTCATATGGTGGAGAATTCCAACAACATTTTTCAACCCTTTATTGTTTTGTGGGTTTGAAATAAATGTCATTTACAAAGCACGCTTTCAGGCGTTTAGCCAGTAATGCGTAAATTAATTGTTAAAAAGAGGAAAACAAAAAAGAAGAGAATGAAAGGGTTTGAAAATATTTTTATTCAAGTGTTAAATTTAATGGCGTAGAAATTTAATTGTTTTTTTTTGCTGAAATTTCTAAAGAAAGAAGTTTC
Source organism: Sarcophaga variegata (assembly GCA_932273835.1). Taxonomy (NCBI): domain Eukaryota; kingdom Metazoa; phylum Arthropoda; class Insecta; order Diptera; family Sarcophagidae; genus Sarcophaga; species Sarcophaga variegata. The sequence goes on from OW026361.1 coordinate 100,050,923, forward strand.
TTTCATTTTCTGTTCCATTTTAAACATTGAAAGAGAAATAGATTGCTAGGCTTATGGCTAAACAATAATTAGCTGGATTTTGAATTCAAGTTTGAGTTTTTTTCTTCTTAAAAGAAATTCTTTAAATATTTTCCTTTAATTTCCTTTTTTAATAATGAAGCGAAAGTTTTCCATTTTCTGAATTATACTATGACCTCTTTTCGGGATATTTTTTTTCCCTCTTTTTTCGATTTTGTTGAATAAGAAAACCATTTCAATTTGTTAACCTTTTTTCTATTTTCGGTTGAAAGGGCTATTTTATAAAAGTTTTTTTATTTTCTGCTGCTTTTTTCCACTTCTGTTCTGCTGCCAAATGTTGGCCAAATTGCTGTTGTAATCCAAATACCTGGCATTCCTTAGCGCTGTCTAAAGTAGTTTTGTTATTTAATTTGTTTGCCAACGAGTTCTGAACTTCTGCTGCATACAACATTGTACAGCATTGCAATTGTATTGCTTAAACCTGGCAACAATCTGTAGTAGTTTTTAGTTTCCATATAAACTTTCTCTCTCTTTTTTTCCTCCTCTTAGTTTTTTTTGCAGAGAAATTTGTTAATTTGAATATTTGTTACGAATTGTAAAATAACCACAAATATTTTGTTTATTACCTTCGAAATTAGTTGTTACGAGAACAAAAAGACACAAGAATTTTTAAATTTAGTTGTTAAAACATTAGGCAAATGGCATAGTTTCCTTATCTCGTTTTCGTTTTTTTTTTATTCGTTTTATATTGAAATTTAACCACAGCCACGAATGTTGAATTTACTACGTGTGTGGCAAATGCTGTTGCAAATAGAAAAAAAAAGTAGTTTATGCAGCCAACAAATCCCTACAGGAAAATATTAGTTCTGCGATAGATGAGCTCAAATTTAGACTGTCCGTCACTTTCACCCATTAAAGTTTGTATATCATTTCGTTTGATCTCATTACACCGAAAAGGCTCGTTCAAAATGTTACAAAATTGATTTGAACATTGGGATCCTCTTCTTGGAACCATATCCGTTTTTATTACAATTTCTTTAAAAAAAAAGTATTTGATCACCTGCAGTTTTCTACGTTTAAATACATACATAATTGGTCATTACAACCCTTTAGTCTAGATTGCGACCTAGTTTCTCACACCACTTATGTTGTGCGTGTTAATTTTATACATGAGTGACGGGACTTACAGTTTAAAGTCGACTCCGAACGACAAACTTTTTTGAGAAACTTTTTACGGTAATTTTATTTGCTCTCAGAATTTTTGCCAGAAATCTGCGGAGAGGAAGACGCCGAAGAAATATTTTTCATATTTTCGTTTTGAAGTCTGACTTGGGGTTTGAACTGTGGCCTTACGCCTAATAAGCCAACACACTACCTACTAGACTTGTTGGAACCATATCCGTTTTTATTACAGTTTATTTAAAAAAGTAATTTTGCTCACCTCCAGTAACAGTGCTCGAATACTTAATGGAGACTGGTTCTTAAAATTATTGAATGAATCTTTACACAACTTCCCCAAAAGTGAATTTCATTCGTCCTTAATTAGCTTAAAAATCTGGTGCAACTTGTGTTTCCATCAGGTTTGGTATGACACCGAAAAATCTAGAAAAAGTTGTCTTTCGAAAACTCCCCATTAAATTAGTTGCCCCGAAAACTCTCCTATCAGTACTGCTCACGATTTTACCTGTGGGGTTAATATTTTATCGTCGCGTAAAGTTAATTTATTACTGCGAAATACGATTCATTGTGCTATTATCAATATAAAAGGATAGTCTCATTATGTCTTCAATAAACTTGTTGCCCGAACAAACACTGAATGCTGCCCTGTGTCAGAAGGAGCCCCATACCAGCAATTGATGGACAGACAACCAGTTGTTAAAACAAAGCCTCAAAGATTCCAATGATGCATTTTCATCATCACAGAATCTACATATTAGGTTCAAGATGATCCCAACTCTGTATTGTATTCTTTAGGCCCAGAACGCTCATTCAAAAGGCTGGCTACTAACCCGAAGTTTTTCCTGGATAGTCTGATATACGACTCAAATCTTCTTCCATTGTAGTTATTCCATAAAATTTTAGATTGCTTCAGACCATTAAATTGATACGAGTTGCCAAATGATTTGGCATTTAGCAGAGGGTTTAGGAACATAACATATTCAGATTGCACTGAGATACTCATACTATGTTGGATATAAACTCATAAATGTTGAGAGCTTAAATTGCGGCTTTACTTTTGTGTTGAGTTTCCTCATGGGCTTACATAATTCCACTATGCGACCAAAAACTATTTTTGCAATATCTGTTCTTTAATCAAACCCTACAGTTTTTTTTAACAAGTCTCGTTGCAAGCTAATTTTAAAAGTCATAGAGTATACTGCATTTGCCTGGAGGACAATTAAGAAGGAAGCTGTCAGCCACTTGTGGGATCGAAATCACGCAGTATTCTCTTAACAATGTGTAGCAAACATAAATTCTATTATTAACACAATTACTGGACAGATAACTGTTGATTGGAGAAGTGCTATCTTACCCGCAAGTCTTTGAATTATTGATCCACTCTCGTATTTTGTTAAATATGATTTTAGTGCACAGGTTCTTTCAATGAAAATTTTCAAAAAATGTATAAACAATTTTGAAAATAAAACATAAATTTTGTTTCAATATTTTAAAATTCCCCGTAGACGGGGTACAGTGTTTTTTTATTTGTTTTCAAACAATATGTGTTCCTGTATTAAAAGAATTGAAAGCTTGTGTATCATATACGGTCCTCATACACCATATATTTACATAGATTTGAGGACATATACACCAGTGAATGCATATACATACATATGTATGTATGTATAGGTTTGTTTATAAATTGTCACGCACATATGTCTACAAATTATTGATGACACTTTGCTTGTGTTGTTCAACAATGGCCATAAATCAGTTGACAAAAATTTAATACAATTTACGAGTGTGTAATCAAATTCGTACACGAATATTTATGAGATTCTTTCGAAATTTAAAATTTTTTTCTTTTAGTTGTTGAAATATTTGTTTGCTTTTTGAAAATTATTTCTAATTTAGGATATCATTTATAAAGGGCATAAGAATATAATTTTAAACTAAAAACAGTCGGAACATATGCAGCATCTGTTTCGTTATGATATGCATACCATTATGGTCAAGCAGAAAGAATCTGAAAACAGCTGAATTGGAGTTGAACAAGATATAGAGACTATGGTGTGTTGATATATTTGGGGCAATGAAAATCTGTTCTATAGCGGCTCTGGAGAATCTGCTAGATTTTAGTGATCTGCACATAAGAGTGAAAACCAAAGCCTTGGCGACTATGGTTAGTTTGATGGGAGACAATCGAATTTTGTGACCTAAGTAATCGATTGGTTGGCAGGTTACTCCTTGAATATCCCTTGAAAAACCAGCAGACTCTATGATTTTTTAAAGTGCTTCGAAACAAGGCTTAATAACAAAAATGAATGGAGTTTTCTGGAAGCTGCAGATTCTCTTAAAACAGGGACTATTTTGTGGTATACAGATGGGTGAAGAATCGATCTTGCAACAGGAGGAGGAATTTTAACTCAGGAATGAAATATTTCCAAGCTGAAGCCTATGCCATCGTAAGACGTGCTTAATTCAATTAAGATTGGATGTACAAAAGATAGGATATGGCAGTCAGATGCCCATTCAATTACATACATTACAACCCTTTAGCCAGGATTACGACCTAGTTTCTCACACCACTCATGTTGTGTGTGTTACATTTCTTTATGTATGAGTGGCGGGACCTACAGTTTAAAGTCGACTCCGAACGACACATTTTTTGAGAAACTTTTCATGGCAATTTTATTTATTCTAAGATTTTTTGCCAGAAATCTGCTGAAATATTTTTTTATATTTATTTCGTTCAGTTGGAGATGCCTGACCTGGGGTTTGAACCGGGGACTTACGTCTAATAAGCCAACACACTACCTTCTAGACCACAGCGACTCCTTTTAATTCCAGAATGAAATATTCTGGACGTACATGCCATCGAAAGACGTGCACAATTCAACTTGGATTGGAGGTGCAAAAGACAGAACATGGCAACACTATCTGACAGTCAGTTCGCCATTCGATCACTCGGATAAACCGAAGAGAGTGTGGGACTGTCTGAAGCATCAGGTAGACAGAATAAGGTTACCTTTTGCTGTGTACCAGACAATGTGGAACTTTTTGGCAATAAACAAAGCAGTTGACCTTGCGTGGAACCCTTCTGTGGAATGAAGGCTTGTGTTTGGAAAGAGATGCTTAACGAAAGAGAAGATAAAAAGAGGCAATGACTCATCTCAAACCAAGTGGGTTTGAAGCAGTAAAAACTTTTGTTCGAAAAATACAATAAAAAAAGATCTAAGTAATGCATTAGACTATTAAGCAAAAAAAAATTAAGGTTGATAGGTAGTTACAGAAGGCTCTTGGATCATCATACTAAACTCATTCCAATAATCATCAGCCTACATTTTTATAATAATCATTGGGTTACTTTAACTGTCTATAATCCACCTTTTCCAACCTTAGGATAGTTTTTCTTTTTCTCATGGACTCTAGAGAGTAAAGAAGATTTAGATCCGAAATTTGTGTATCCTTGTCTGGACATGTTTTCGTTGCATTCTTTCGCTAGCTAGCTTTTAATGAGTGTTTAGAAACTATTACAAGAAGCAGACATCTGATGTAATTAACAGAGGTAGTGTGCTTGACTGTGCTATTAAGACAACGTCCAGCACATGAGAGTAACAGGCAAAAATTCTAAAATTTTTTTTTTCACAGTCTATCCTCCATAGCAAGGCCTTGAGATTTTGTAAAACTTTCTTTTAATTCTGAATTTAAATCAACAGAGTTGTCTATGCTTTTTAGCATAGTACAATGGGTCAATTCGACCTCCGGGTACTGTACTTATCTGTATTGACAAGTACATGTCCTCTAACCTAATGTCCTCTAACCTAGCATAATTTTCACGCCATATTATGACATTTAGAGCTCAGTGGATCAATGCTAAGGTAACCCCTATTTTATAACGAAATAACTAAGGCGTAAGAAAATACTTAAACATTATATAGAGACACAGTTCCTTTAAAAACCGAAAGCATAAGTAAAAATTCTATTGTATTACCAATTACATTTAATAACATATTTTTGTTTTTTCCTTTCTTTTTTGTTGCTGTTGCCTACTGCCACATTAACAATGAAATCACGCGAATTTATTTTCTGTTTTGATTGCATTGGGAAACAAACAAATTTTTCCTTTATTATGCCTTTTTCTTCCTTTTGCTTTTAACAGCTAAATAACATTTATCAGGCTGTGTTGTTGCTGGTTGTTGGTTGATTTGATTTGTTTGTATTGTTCCTGTAAGTATTTCAGTTGTATGGCCCTCAAAATACTTCCGTTCATTATGACTTAAAAAAAGTTTCTGTTTTCTTTACTTTTTTCTGCAATGGTGGCAGGACGGAAAAGAAATTGTTGGAAAAGGAAAATGTAAAATTCGATAAGAAAGTAGAGAAAAAACGAAAGTTTTAGAAACAAATGTTGTAAAGAGAAAAATAAAAATGAAATGAAATTTTTATTCATAATTGTTACGACCGTTTCAATACAATATATTTGCCGGTGAGAAAAGCACACAAACGCACCTTTTATAATGGCACTCCAATAGTGGGAGTAACAGCAATACACTCCCCTATTTTGCAATGATACACAGCATAAATCAAGAAGATGTCCTTTTTATTGAAAATCCAACAGCAAGAAAGGTTTTTGCAGCTGCCATATAAAACACTGAAACAATTGTTTCATACTCTTCCTTCTTCTCTTTTTTATCTTTAAAATTATAAAACAATAGTGAACGAAGAAGGTTGTGATGGTATTGTATCTACTTAAGGAAAAGGGCGTTAAAGTATATCAATTGTTGTCTAGTAACTTGAAGTTCTTCTTTGAGGTTCTGACATGCTTTTAAGAATACCTTTTTTTAAGATGCACTGACTGTTACTGTTACGACAGTAAATTGTGACACGAACATTTCATGTGTAATTCTTTATAGAAATCATTGGTAAGAAATGGAAAATAATGAAGACAGCAGACCTTATGAAACTCTTTGTAAAAGCCTCATCCTTTCAGGCAAAAAGAAAAGTAAGCAGAGCAGAGTAAGTAAGCAAATAATGCAGAAAATAAATATAAATATATATATAAATAAATAAAATATATAAATATAAATAAATAAAATATACGTATTTTTGAATTATATTATGAATACCTAAAGAAAGTTTATATTAAGTAAACTTCGGGTAAGATGTATACATGGCAAGAGTAATATGTTGCGATACGGTAAGTATTGTCTAATAGTCTATTGGCCAACTAGCCAAGATCTCAGAAAGTAATTGATTGTCTCTTAAAAGCCCTCTTAAATCTGTCATTCAGAATCAACATTAGGTTACGTAGGTTAAGTTAGGTTAGGTTAGAGGACGTGTACTTGTCAATTAAGACAAGTACAGTACCCGGAGGTCAAATTGACAACACACCAAGTTTCTCACACCACTTATGTTGTGTGTGTTAATTTTATACAAGAGTGTTGGGACCTACAGTTTAACGTCGACTCCGAATGACAGATTTTTTTTTTTGAGAAACTTTTCATGGCAATTTTATTTACTCTCAGAGTTTTTGCCAGAAATCTGCTGTGAGAAAGTCGTCGAAGAAATACTTTTTGTAATTTGTCTTGATGTCTGGCCTGGGACTCAAACCCTGGCTTTACGTCTAATAAGCCAACACACTACCTACTGGAATACGGCGACTTTCGGTTACATACCTCAGGTATAAAATTAAAGTAGACAACATGGTTAGGTGGTATGAATATAAAGGCCATCATTCGAAGGAAGAAACTCAATGGCGGCCGCAATATTATTGGCAATAAAGCCACAATGACCAAGTACCCAGCAGAATCCCATTTGATTATCTAAAATATCGTCGCTTAGTAGCCTAAAAACATGTCCTTCACAGCCTTTATTGTTGCCTGATTATCTAAAACACCACATTCTACTAGTAGTCTATTTTAGTTCCTGATATTTGTTCCAAAAAATGCAGACCCCTGCATCTATTTTAGATCCGTCAGTGCAAATAGCCCAGCTACTACAGACTTTATCCGAATTGCCATAGAATTTCCTGTCCGCTTATTGACCCATTCGGTATATCGCAGAAGCGAACTTAAATTTTCATGTAATCCTTCACTCTGACATCCAAAATAACTAAAGGGTCCGCCAAATAATTTTTTTTTTGAAAATGCTTTAAAAAAAAACTACTGAATATTTTCTCAAATTTTTTTTCTTATTTGAAAGTACAATCCTTCCTGTTAATAATGGAAAATAATTTCATTGAAATGGCTGCCTCGGATGGCCATGCAGAAGCTTACACGATCGGTCCAATTTTTATGCACATTATTGATTGTGTGCAGCTGTATTTTCACGAATATTGTCCTTTAAGGCGTCAATTGTCTCTGGCTTTTCGGTGAAACACTTATCTTGGACGGCACCCCACAAATAATAGTCCAACGGTGTCAAATCGCAGCTCCGAGATGGCCAAACGACATCAGCTATGTGGCTGATAATGCGATCTTCAAAAACAGGGCGCAAAACATCGAGTATAGCTTCGGCTGTGTGGTACGTAGCGCCGTCCTGTTGAAACCAAATGTTGCCAATATCCTCCTCTTCAAAATTTGTGAACAAAAATTCGTTCAACATGGCCCGATAACGATCGCCATTGACTGTAACGGCCACTCCTTGCTCGTTTTCGAAAAAAAAATGGCCCAATTATGCCTCTGACACGTTTTGGGCGCATCGGCTTTTCAATGTATGCGTGCGGGTTTTCTGTGCTCCAAATGCGACAATTTCGCTTGTTTACATACCCGTCAAGATCAAAATGAGCTTCATCTGAAAAGATGATTTTTTTTTGCCAAAATGTTTACTTCTTTTCTGCATTGAAGTCGCCGTAGTCTAGTAGGTAGTATGTTGGCTTATTAGCCGTAAAGCCAGGGTTCGAGACCCAGACTAGACATCAAGACAAAATACAAAAAGTATTTCTTCAGCGACTTCCTCTCAGCAGATTTCTGGCAAAAACTCTGAAAGTAAATAAAAATTGCCATGAAAAGTTTCTTAAAAATCTGTCGTTCGGAGTCGACTTTAAACTGTAGGTCCCACCACTCATGTATAAATATTAACGCACACAACATAAGTGATGTGAGAAACTAGGACGTTGTACAATGGGTCAATTCGACCTCCGGGTACTGTACTTGTCTTAACCTAGCCTAACCTTTCTGCATGGATAATCCTGTTACACGATCCTACTACCTTATTTCTCAGTTCTTAAGAAAAGTAAATTCATTTACTATGTGGGCTGGGCACTCAATCTTCCACGCTCGTGTGTTATGAAACGTATTTAATCTGTAGCCATCATACGAAGCTTTCATTTCATTGCTCTACATATCAAAATTATAACTCAGGTCATCAATATGGCCACAATATAATCATGGCCTTTAACCAGCAGACACTAAAACTAGTGATATTTTTATGCCTACACTACTACAACCATAAACAGACATACACGCGCATTATCAACTTCATCATCATCACATAGTGATGACATTCCTCTGAGAAAACATACGGTTTATTAGTGACCCACCGTTACTCACGAATTACTGGCTGTTGTCTTTGTTTTTGCCTTTGTAGCTGTTATACTTTACTTTAGTTTTGCCTTTCTTTCACTTTTTTTCAACAATAATTTATCATTCTCCCAACGTCCTTCGTATGCACACACACATTTACACTCACACCACTCTACTGGGCACCCACCCATAAAGTTGTTAGAAAACCGCAAAAATAGAACACATTGTTCATTAAAAACTAAAGCACAAGGGACATGGGAATGAGAGGATTCAGGAAAATAATAAAATTCACTGAAGGATCTTAGACGCAGACCTCTCTATGCCAGTCTATTTTTCCACTCTTTCTTCTTCTTTTTTTCTAAGTACAATATAGAGCTCACATACGTTCATACATGTACTCTCTGTTATATCTGTATGTTAGGCAGGAGAGAGTAGCAGAAATGAAAGAAAACTTTTCTTTTAAGAATTTCTCTCTCTCTCTCTATCGCTGCTTTCTGTTTGTTGTTTGAAATTTCACAAGGCAGGCAACAATAACATTTTGCGGTTTCTGTCTTGTTTGTCTTTAGGCATGACAGGATACGAAAAAAAAAAATATTTTTTTCTTTAATTTGAGTGTGTTTAGTGTATGGAGGTGTATGTATGTGTTAATATGGTTGTTAGTTTTAAAAAGAAAAGCAGAAAAAAATGTATTCTGCAACAGCAAATTACAACTCTTAACAATCAGGTCACCAGCTCAGGTTATTTGTTTTTTTTTCATTTATTTTTAAAGGAGTTTTTGCACCTTAAAGTAGGCTTCAAGACATGGAGTGAAATATATGAAGCAATGTCCTGGGGCATACGACGATAGATAGACTGAGCCTGAACGCTTTCAAATTTTGCGGCTTTTATTTTGGACTGAGTCTTGACTAGGCCACTGTTTTACACAATAGGATCGGAATACTCCCGATTGAACCACACAAGTTTCCTCAGCGTTAATAGTCAAATTGGGTATCTGCCTTAAATATGTATTTTCATGGCTGTGTGTAATCTTCGTTAAGAGCTATTAAAAGGAGGACTTCGAACTTCTGCTTTGGAAATTGCAAGTGTTGGGCAATGGACTCCGCGTTATCTCAAATGGAAGTAACCGTAGTCTAGTAGGTAGTATATTGCCTAATTGGACGTAAGGCCATGGTTCAACCAGGCTGCAATATCTTGAGCAGAACGAAACATTCAGACAAATATTTCTTCGGCGATTTCCTCTCAGCAGACTTTTGACAAAAGCTCTGCGAGTAAATAAAATTGCCTTGAGAAGCAAATATCTGTCGTGCGACGTCGACTTTAAACTGTAGATCCCACACTAGTGTACAAAATTAACACACACAGCATGGGTGGTGTGAGAAAATAGATCGTAGTCCTGCCTAATGACCAAATAAGTATGTAAGTAAGTATTACTTCAAATAACACCCGGTAAACTTCCAAACGGGCTATTTTCTACAATCCAGCATTCTCCTTTCCGAACTTCAATTTGTTAATATTTTCGGTATGAAAATTACTTCATGCTCGGAATGGAATCTAGAAAAACATTCAGCGGCTTCCACATGAATGGTTCGAAAATGATTTGGAGATATGTCTGCCGAAGCCGAACTAGGATTCTTCATAGCTCAAGTATCTTAAGGCCAGAGCACTTAACCATAAAGAAAGAAAACTCGCCGCAGAGCAAGTAGGCCTATGTATATTTATATCAACGATAAGTAAACATACTTGCATTTCGAGCGCACATTATCGTCTGCCAATTGGTAAGAGTGCGCATGAATGAATTGATTACCCTGAGACTCTTTTGTCGGACTGTGCTTATATGGGTGTCAGGCCACCGTAGTTCCAACGAGGATAGGAGTTTTGCAAAAGTCAGCCAGCCTTGATGCCATCAGTTAAACGAATATTCGCCACTATTAAGACATGGAAAGAGCAAATTGCAGATAGACGACTCTTTTGTTTTATACGATCTCGAGGCTACCTCAGCCTAAGTGTTGTGTAAAAAGCTCTCACTAGAAGAAACGTGTCTAGATTGGTGGTAGCACCCACCAGAGATCAGCAATGGGTATTCAAAAAGATGAGTAGATTCGAATCATACTCATAATTTCTGATACTTATACGCATTCATACTTATTTTAATATCATACCCATACTACTCATACTCAAAGTTTGAAGTACTCATCGTACTCATACTGAAAAATTGCATAATGTTGTTGATTTCGACTATCCTTTACTCAACATTTACAAGAATCACAAAATAAGTATGATTAGCGTACGAACACTAAATACCCACTAGAAGGTTTTGTGTTTGCTTTGCTTGCTGTCTTTGTCTTTTTCTTTCTACTTTTTTTTGTAAATGCAACAACAACTAAGACTGTAAATTTTAATGAATAATTCGAATCACTCGAATCATTTATGAGTATTATAAGAACTTTTCTAAATTTATGAATCTGAATGAGTAGGCGTATGAATCAAACATATTTCGAATGTTATGAGTTCGAAATCAAGGTTGTACTTATACTCATTGTACTCATACTTATAAATCAACGTTGTAGTGAGTACGAATGAATCAGAGTAGTTAAATTTCAATATTGTTGACTCATTTATATTTAAAATTTCATGAGTACTTATGAGTAGCGAAAAAAAGATTCATTTCAGATCTCTGGTACCCACCGGGGACTGTCATGCCCGACAGATAGCATAAATTGTAGTTACAGTATGGAAGAGGAGGAAGCTGAGGAAGCAAGTAATCATTTCCTTTATGTTCACTACCATTGCAGAATTTTTAGCACGTAGTTCTTACACGATATCCCCGAGATAACATAAAGGAGCGCTGCAAAATGCAAACATACATAATTCAGGATTACGACCTAGCTTTTCTAGCTGCTATATTGAGAGAAGCCAAATCGAATAAGATTACCTATTTACGAACGCTTCAATTGTTACAGTTAAGGCTGTGCATTGCCAGAGGAACTGGATAATAGTCTTAGTATCCTAAAAATCGTTTTGAGACTTTTTAAAAACCCATATATGCGACACCTAGTTTTCTCTGTTTTATATTAAGGCCAATATACAGTCAAAGAAAAAATTCTACGTACACTGGTGTATTTTTATCAAATTAAAAAAGATGTTTTAACGTAGTTTAAGGCATTTACAACCAAAAAAGTTGAAAAAACCAAAGAATTATGAAAAAAATATATCAGAGAAATTATTGGAAATAAAAATAAAAATTATGTCTACATACGCCGTTGTATGTACACTTTTTTCTTTGACTGTACGTATTATTCCGATTTATATATGCCTTAGCTAGCCTGTCAGCAATTAAATTTCTTACATCAGATCTATTATATACACAATTACATCAGTGATTTTTTTGAAACTTTTACACCAGATAAAGAAAATGACTGTGATTTCTATACGATTCCATAATTAGGTTTCCATTATAAAAGGCATCATATGCCAACCACACAGGGATTAACTTTTAGAAACTCTTGTCTGTCTTTATTGCACTTTGAATTGATAAACATTTTTTATTTCTTTTACTGCAATTCAAATAGCATTTTTATGTAAAATTCTATCGTACTTTCCTTACATACTAAAATTTAAAACTACGGGTATTCAATATATAAAACAATCTCGAATATCATAAATACTTGAACAGGTTAATGTCATTTTAATCTTCTTGGTTTTGTTTGTAAAACAAAAGTAGAAAATCTTCAGCTCAGTTTGTTGAAGAATTTAAAGTTATTTTTTGGTTTTGTTTTATTGTGTTCGGTTGTGTTTGGTTGTGTTTTGCTTGAAAATAAATCTGAATTTATTTATTGCATTTCAATGCTTCTTTTACTTCTACTAATATGTCTGCATACTTTGAAATCGTATGCCATTTCTGCAATAACAACAATGACAACAACAAAAACAATAATACTAACAAAATCTGAAGCTTATAGAACATTAACCTCAAACATTGAACTTTAGAGACAACCCATATTTTTCTAGCAAATGTTTACTAAATAACCGTAGGCTTTTCCTGTTTCTTTTCCTCTTTCCTCCCCCCGCTCCTCCACCTCACCATAGGCACCCACAATTTCATATTCAAACCTACCAACAAACTAAAAAAATCTTGTACAAAAACTATAACAAAAATCCAAGTGCAAAAACTATAAAAAACAGAATAAAACAGGGCAGAGCAGAGCAGAGCAGAGCAGCAGCAATAGAACAAAGAAGGGAAGGGAATAGAATAGAATAAATGAAGGCAAAAACTATTGAAAACTACTTGTGTGTATCTCTTCTTCTTCTTTTCTTTTATGGCAACCAAAGCTAGGGTAAGAGACAGGCAAGTCCAAGTTTAAGTTTCAAACCCTTTACAACAATAACAGAAAGGGGGGAAACCCAACAAAACAAAAAACAAAAACGAAACGAAAATCGTTATGCTGAAAATGCATTTCTTCTGCCAGTTCTACTTTAAAACAATGTAACGTTCCTTACATACACTCATACGTATTCATACATACATGGTATAAACGTTTATGTTCTCACAATAAACACAATACATCCGTATTACACTTTAAGTATTTGTTCTCTATTGTTTCAGCACACGAATGTATAAGTTTAAGTGTATGTGTGTGTAAGTATTTGTGAATTTTTGCATTGTTTACTGTGTATAAAGTTATTACGATAATTGAGAGTATAAATATTTAAGTGCGAGTAGGGTGGTGAGTTTTGATTTTATTTTTCTTTTGTCTTTCTCTCTCTCTCTCTCTCTCTCTCTCTCTCACTCTCTCTCACTGTCTTTTGTTTTTTCTATGTGTGTATTGTTATTGTTGTTATTGCCATTGCAATTTTACTAAATACAAAAAATAACTGTTGACTTTGGAAGTTTGTTGTTTTGAAGAGTTCAGGAATTTCTTTACCGGTCGACTGTGACGAGTTGTATATTACAATGCGCCTGCTCACCACTTTTCCACCGGTATGTTCAGCAACAAATGAAAGAGATTATGTTCGGCTAGAGTTGTAAAAGGAATACAAATGTTGTGCTATAAAGAGAGAGAAAATTGGTCGAAAACATTTTCGTCGAATACTTGGTACAAAGAGTAGGAATTACAGTAGAGTTAAAAACAATCGAATATTTTTGAGTATTATTGTGTCCATCCATTTAAAATTTTTATATTTTTGTTAAATATCATTAAATGAAAATTAAGGATATACTATGAATTGAAAAATTATTAGGACACTCACATTTCTTTAAATGCAAATGTTACGCTTTGTATTCTCAAGGACAGACACGCATCTAATCTTCAGCAAATCTTCGAATGGGATCAGGAGAATAGTATGGACTTTTAATATGTATCATATATGCAGTGAGCGCCATAAGTGAGCCAACACTTTTGTTCTTAAATATGAAAGAGTTTTGTTCTTAAGTATGAAAAAAGTCCTTTATCATAAATTGTTGTTTTTGTTTTAACATTTTATAAATAATAAATAAACGTTTTTATTTTTGGAAATTTATTCGACTATACTCATTTACTTTTCTCGCTATCCTAAGAAAAGGAATTATTTCAGTGGTGTTTACTCACTTTTGGCGCTCAGTGTATATATGATACATATGATGTGTAAATATTGTAGAGCAAGAAAATATTAATATTCTGGACATGAAAATTCAATGATGTCGCTTAGTAACAGGATAATTATAGGTTGCCGTGAGAAGTATTGAAATGACCCAGTTATCTCAAATATTTTTCGCTTTTTTTGACCTGCTTACTTCAACCCCAGGTCAGGCATTTCCAACAAAGCGAAATTTGAAAAATATTTCTCCAGCGACTTCCTCTCAGCAGATTTCTAGCAAAAACTCTGAGTGCCAACAAAACAGCCATGAAAAGTTTCTCCAAAAATCTGTTGTTTGAAGTCGTCTATAAACTGTAGGTCCCGCCACTCGTATATAAAATTAACGCACACAACATAAGTGATGTGACCCTGTCAGGTCGTAACCCTGACGCTGGCTAGGTCATGTCGTTCGAATGGAGGAGGATGCTCCGGCCAGACGAGTATTTAATGCGGGGATCTGCGGAAGTCGGCGAAGAGGACGACATTGTATCCATTGGAAGGACAAAGTCAAGGAAGCCCTGTCATCGATTGGTGTGACCAACTGGCGTAGGCGCGCCGAAATCCGTTAATCGGGTTGTTATGGCGAATTAAGTAAGTAAGTACGCTGTCTTGCATCATAATATTTTTAGGTTGTCGTTAGAAGTATTCAAAATGCTCTGTGTTTTACAGACAGTGCTGGAAATTCTTCGTATTGTCTTAGCTGTGTACTGTTTAGCTCGTCTACATCCGACCCAGAAGTGGTATTGTTTGGTGGTTGAAGTGCTTGAACACAAACGCCAGTAATTTATATTCAAATTCCAAGAACATACATACATAATTGGCCATTGCAACCCTTCACTCAGGATTACGACCTAGTTTCTCACATCACTTATATTGTGTGTGTTACAGTTTAAAGTCGACTCCGAACGACAGATTTTTGAGAAACTTTTCATGGCAATTTCATTTACTCTCAGAGTTTTTGCCAGATATCTGCTGAGAAGAAGTAGCCGAAGAAATACTTTTTGTATTTTATTTTGATGTCTGGCCTGAGTCTCGAACCCTGGCTTTTCGTCTAATAAGCCAACACACTACCTACTAGACTACGGCGACTTCCCCGGGAAGGACGATATAATTTTCATCAGCCTTTTTTCAATTTATAAATCAAAGAGGCCTAGATGCTGTTTAAATAATCTATCTAGGATTATTGTGGTCTCTGCAGACAATATAACATCAACAATTAACATCATAGGAAAGTTAGTCAGGACTTAATCAGTTAAAAGTATATCACCACTACACACAATATATGAACACTGATCAAGTTATTCCTAGAGAGTAACAGATTGCCTTGTTATCATCTTTAAATGAAGGAAAATAATGAAGTGTAGCACATACCTATATCCGAAGTGAAATTGAGATAACTCTCATATATTAGTTGGTATCTGTTTTGAGGGTTCTCGTTTACATATGGCAAAAATTTGTTTAAATTTTTTTTTTATTTTATTTTATTTGTATTTAGAAACTCCGTCCTTCGACTTGACTGCAAACTTTTAATCTACAATAATATTGAAGCCAATATGGTGTTATGGTATCCAGTTATGGGGCACAGTTTCTGCCTCTAATATTGAAAACATTCAACGCCGTCAAAATAAAATCCTACGAATGATAACTGGTGCTCCTTGGTATATAAAAACCAGCAACATCCATAAAGATCTTGATGTCCCACTGGTCAAAAAAGAAATATCAAAACACGTGATTAAGTATTTAAAGAAGCTGGAAACACATCCAAATCCTCTCGCTCGAAACATCTTACAACATCGTGGACATACCCGCTTGAGAAGGAGGGATACCATCGCTCTCATATGACCAACTTAGAAATACTGCGCTTTGTTTTTATTTTCTAGTTCATAAATAATGAAGATACAGTAAAAAAAAAGAAAATTCAAACAAAAAAAATTTTATTTTAGTTTTTAATTCCACTTATTTTTAATAAATAATAATTTTTTTCTATTTATATTCACACTCATTATTTATTTTAAAATGATTTTAATATTGATTCCGTATTATTTTATGATACAAATAATGCTATCTTCCTGTAACGGTATTTTATAAATTTTCCAATTTTACTCTTTAGAAATAATTTTGCACACTTTATAATGACTCCGAAAAAATAGCATTACACCGCACTTGTTATACCGAAAATTATAATCACAATGCATTAATTATGTGTTCTCTATCTCTCATACATTTTTTACTCTCTTTATGTTGTTTTGCTTGCTCTAAATGTATAACTTTCTTTTGAAACTCACCACTCACCACCACACAGTGTGTATGTAATGAAACTCCAAAAGACGAAGCTAAAGAGACTAGAGTAGGAGTAAAAGCAAAGCAAAGAAAGAAAGAAAAAAACAAATAACTTTAGATTTCCTGTATGTTGGACAGTTTCCTGGCAGGATACAAAAATTCAGTTGAGCTTTGGTTATACACGTTAACGGTACAACGAGCGGATACAGTTTTGTGAAAAATAAATTTTTTTCAGAAGCGTAAAAGTTTTTTCTTTTTGTTGTAGTTGAAAAAGTAAAATTAAAAAAAGGGTAGAAATGAATATTCAAGGGAAACACCGTAATATTAAAACGAAACAAAAATTCTACAATAAAATAAAAACAG
The DNA here is from genome assembly GCA_932273835.1 of Sarcophaga variegata. Lineage (NCBI taxonomy): Eukaryota > Metazoa > Arthropoda > Insecta > Diptera > Sarcophagidae > Sarcophaga > Sarcophaga variegata. The sequence continues at coordinate 100,067,881 of OW026361.1, forward strand.
TGCGTAAAATATTGAAGTTAATTACAACAACAAAAACCTAAAACAAAAGAAAAATATTAAAGCAAGAGAAAAATACTTTATTTTACATACACATACACGTACACACACACATACACGTATATCGAGATTGTACAACGAAACAAATAAACGAACGACGCGTAAAACGAACGTTTTGGAATTCCCGGTACCTAAAAAAGATGTACGACAGCAACGAAACGGGATAAAATCATACAGAAAGTGAAGTAAAAAATTAAAGTAACGAGGGTGGTAGCGAGTGTATCTGTGTATCTCTGTCTATGCAAATAGCTAAAGAGCAAGAAAATAACAGCAACAACAACAACGGCAACAACGGCAACAAAAAAATATAAAGTTCTTTGAGAGATTGTGTGCAATATTAACGTGTAAATTGTAACAATTTGTTGTTTCGTGTTAAGCATTAAATTTAAGTGGATGTGTATGTATGTATACGTGTAAGCGTGTGAGCGTTTCAGTGTATATGTATGTATGTATGTAAACAACAAGATAACGGTCTGTAACAACATAATGAAATGTACATAAAATATGATGATTACAATATAAAGGAAGATATAAAGCAAGAGTAAATCCTCTCTTGCTTTATAAAAAAAAATCTTCACACACTCATCCACGCTGGGAGTAAAATAAAAACAAAAATCCTGAGAGTGTGTGTGTGCTGTAATAAAATAAAGTGTTAATAAAATTTTAAAGCATACTTTAAGAAGTAAAGCAAGACATAAATTTAATTTGCTTCAAGAGATTTATTGATATCATAAACCATGAGTATACTTTTGAGTTTAATTTTGTTAAATTTTTAAAGCATACTTTAAGGTTAACAATAATTTAAATTCACAAATAATTAGAAAAACTATACAAATTTAAGGAATAATGCTCATTTAATTAGATAATATGAAAATTTAAGCCATTTTAAGCTTAAGAAACAAGTTTTTTTTGGTTTTTCATTAAACATTTCATACCCACCTTAAAACAAATAGAAAAGCTTAAAAATTTCAACTTTAAAGTAAAATGAAGTCCTTTAATTTTCTTGCTAACAATTTGAACTACAAAATACAATTTTCAAAGATAAAATAAAACAAAAATACTAGCAAATATACAAACATTATAACCATTATTACAATAAAAAAACAAAAAACTTATTACCAAAATATACACACATAGAGATAAAAAACAAACCGCAACAAAAAAATATTTCTAAAAAGCAAAACACAAACCACACAATTTATATACAAATACATGTCTATTCCCCCTTACAATACAAGGAAATGGCATTGTTGTTTATACATCCCTATACCAACAGCAAAAAACGAAATGAAAATAAATGTTTCGTTATAAATTTTTTACCTTAAGGTTAAAAAACATCTTCAATTTAACAAAATAACGTTACAAGATTATAATAAAAAAACCAAAAATAACAACAACAACAAGAATAGCAAAAATATCTTTATAAAAATAAGCGAAGCAGCAGACAAACATGGATATACGCTTTATATTCATCATATTTTTATTAAAATGGAATTACACACAAGGTAGGTTGTTTGTTTTTATACCCTAAAAATAGCACAAACAAATAATAAATATTTGTTTAGGAAACCTGCAAAATCGTTAGATTATCTTTAAACATAAAACACATACATACATAAATACATCCATACAATGACAGTGAAATCCAATTATTTATTTTTTTATTCACATTTTTTTTGACTTTTTTGTAATATGATAATAGAAGATATCAGACAATTTACAGTGTAATATGAGAAAATAATACAGATAAAATATATACATTGCATACCTCAAGGCGTTTTAGCAAGAAATATTCAAATATCAAGTGTTTTTCAATTTAAAAAAATTTTGTTTGTGAGTTTGTTGTGGTAAATAATTTAAGAAAATCTTGTAAATATTTTAAATCTTATGAAGGGAATATATTTACAAGGAATTATAATTCGGAAAATTTTTGCTACAAATCTCATGTACTTCCTCTAGAGTGTGAGTACTTTAATTAAAAAATAAAAATCTGTGAAATTATATACAAATTGAAAATGTTTTTATTGACAAGTATAGTTTTATATTTCACGTTAGAGGTCGAAAAAAATCTTAATCTTCGTTATCACAACGCGAGTGGAAACAGTTGTATTACAAAAATCTTAAATTTCACAGTCATAGTTTTATAATCTCTTCATGACTGCGTGCCACTTTAGTGCATCTTTGTACAATAATTAGAGATAATAAATGTTTAAAGTAGCCGTAGTTTAGTATGTAGTGCGTTGGCTGATTAGACTTGAGGCCTCAGCTCAAACCCCAGCACCAAACCAAAAAACGAAATCTGTAAAATAATTCTTCATCGAAAAATTGCCATGAAAAAATTTCTCAAAAATCTGTCGTTCGGATTCGACTTTAAACTGTAGGTTCCGCCACTCATGTATAAAATTAACGCACACAACATAAGTGATGTGAGAAGCTAGGTTTTAATGACCAATTATGTATGTATGTAAATGTTTACTACTTCACATATTACTCAATACCTGGAGAATAGAATTTTTTCTTTAGAAACTTGAGTTATATTCAATATTCTCTATTATTCAACTTTTTTCTCTAATCAAATATTTCCACCTTAGTTCCTATGAACTTTATATAGCTTAATAATTTTAATGGTGTAGAATTTCCATTTAACCGTGTAAGATAGCCATGCTTTTTGGAATTCATATGCTTCCAAGTGGGGTAATGGAAACAAAAATTCTTTCTATCTTTTAGCGTTTAAAAATCTTAAATCTCCTATAGCAAATTTTTGGTTGTGCAATTTCTTGCCTGAAAGAAATTTTACAGCCATTAAAAAAACTTCATAATCCTAGCTTATGTATCACTTTTTTACATACTTATAGGACATGGAATTGTCACGATTATTGATAGATTTTGTTAAAAAAATTTAATATTTTAATTCATTTTAATAAAACTATTCTTATTATCACTTTTATGAAATTTGGGTCAAGATTTTTGACATCGTTTTTTACATAAAAATGCTTTGTGGCGATTTATATGTTTCCAATTGCTTAGATAGGACAGCTTATTCGTCTTAGTAACACTCTCAGTTGAGGGCTGGCTGAAACCTGATGGTACAAACCATTCTTATGATTCGTTAGAAATATTTGTTGTCAATAGAACATCGATTATGTCAATAACAATTAAACTCTTTGATTCCTCTCTGGTTTCCCGGATACGTGTGTCCCCAAATACTGCTGTAAGTAGTACGCACGTAGCATGTACTTGAATCTAAAATTGCCAATTCGACTTCGGTGGACCACGAAATTTATAACGACCATCAAATTCAATTAGTTACTAATCTACAACGATAAAATTACATATGAGTTGAAAACGTAATAAAACAAAACAAGAGGAAAGAAAAAATAATTCAATACCAAGCATTACTTCCTAAATCTCTTTATGAAGCTAGATTTATATAAATATCCTTAAATTAATTTCTCTAACAATCACTGTAAGCATTCCATCATTAAGTATCAAATTTCAATTAAAATCAGTGGAGGTAATTTTCATTTTCCACAATAAAACTAAAAAGTTTTTTAATTCTGTTGCTAAAAAACTTTAATTTGAAATAAAAATATACCAAAAAGGAACATAAAAACATAGGAATCATAATTTAAATATATTTTCTTTAATTTTTTTACCTTTTAGGCGAACAAAAAATTCAATTTTTAAAAATCTTAAAAAAGGATATATGGGCTGCTCTGAAAGTATGATAACTAATCCCAAACTATTTATAGAGTATTATTTCTTACATAAAACTACAAGTTGTGTGATAAAAGTTTTATGAAAATGGTTAAAATTTACTAACAAAAAATTAAGAAAAATTTTTTTTTTTTTAAATATCCTTTTCATTCGAATTTCAAAAAAAGGCTTTAAGCATGATTGTTAAAGGCTGGAGACTTTCAGCTCATTTTTCGAAAAGGCGTAGTGGGTGTAAATATATCATTATCAAAGCGAATGATTCTGTTATCTCATACGTACGTAGTTGATAGAAATATTATTATCTGTAATAAAACATGGGACGAAACACATTTTTCTAATGTTTGTCTGCCACGTAAGAAAGAATCTGCAAGATTTCAGGAAACAGCTACTAGCAATCTGCGTACTATTTTTTCATCCCAAACTACTAAAGGCAGTTTGTTCTGTTCCAAGTAGTACCATATTTGGCGATAAACATTCTGTTATCAGGTTTGTTGCTGCCAATACTTTCTTCAGTTCATAAGACGAGCTTCTATTTTATTCTTATTCAAAGTCTAAAGCAGCAGGAATGTTACATATATAATTAATATATAATCGGTCATTACAACCTTTCGTTATAAATTGGAAATGTCTCACCTGAGGTTTAAACCTTGGTCTGACGTCTAATAAGGTAACACGCTACATACTAGACTACGACTACTTCAATCAATATGAAGAACATATCAAGAATAGAAAATTTAACCTTCTTACTTTCGTCGTTTAATTCGTTAAGTTTCAATTCTTTCTCAAAAATCATAAGTATTGTATTATTTACGATAGAACTTCACAAAATCTTTGAAATCTTAAGAAACTTACATACACGATACCAAAAAATCTGTAGGAAAGTGGTATGTATCAAAAATGATGCATATGCCAGAATTATGAAGCTTTGGAATTTTGTAACCCCTGTTTAAAATTCTCTTTTTTATTTGGTTTAAAATAATGGCGATAAGAATATTAACGAATTAAAAATTATCAGGCATCTAACTTTTTCTGAATTAAAGTTATATCGTCTCAAAAGTTTAAATGTATAATTTTTGATACAAAGCTCGATCTATGGTTAAAACTTTAAATGACAATTGAAGGAGTTGATCTACAAGGTGGGTGTCAATGACATTTCTTTGAGTTAATTTATTTTGCTTTCAAACATAGAATTTTTAATTTGTTAGTCAAGCACTTTTAATGAAGTTGATCCTAGACTAACCGATCAGAGTTGTATATATTATTCATATAGCAGTTCCAGAAACCATCTGAGCCCAATATTCAGTCATTTAGTATAATTTGTGAGTATATTTAACAAGTTTTTGAATCTGTTTTTTTCTTTTTGTTACAGTAAATACTTATTGTGTACTACCCGTAGTCTAGTACGTAGACGTGAGGCTTCGGTTCAAACCCGAAGTCAGACATCTCTAACAAAACGAAGTATGAAAAATTATTTCTTCAGCTCAGCAGATTTCTGGCAAAAAATCTGTGAATAAATGAAATTGTCATGAAAAGTTTCTCAGAAAATCTGTCATTCGGAGTGTAAAAATTAACACACACAACATAAGTGGTTTGAAAAGCCAAGTCGTAATCAGGGTATGAATGGTTTAATGACCAATTATGTTATGTGTGTATGTATAAAAGTTTTTAAAAGTTTTTTTACTACGATATTACCAAATGAGCATATATTTATCCGAACAATTTCCAACAGCAATGGTTTTATTGCCTTAAAGCCGGTCAATTCATGTGAACAGATTTCTAAGTAGTGCAAAACACATATTTTTTTAACAGCATTCCAAGTTAAAATTTAGATTTCCTTTTTAAAATTTTATGATTTAGATGCCACTGCTGCAATGACATTTACCATATGAAGCAGCTTTTTTATACAAAATTTTTTAATATCATAAAATTTCACCCAAATATTTGATACAAGTGTCTGCTTTTATTTAAATAATATGCTGGTTTTCTTTCATTTGTGTTCTTTTACTCAGAATATAATTCTATGATTATAGAAATTATAAAATATTTTATATGATTATGGAATGTGCGACTTTTTTGGAATGTGTTCTTTGAACGCCACGAAACGAATGGAGCTAATTTTTGATATCCTGCTCTGAAATAAAGCGTATTTCAATGGTAGTAAAATGGGAGAAGGTCTGGACTATAGGAGTTGTTAGAATGGAAATTTACGGTCTCGTAACTGGTTAAATATTTAGAGTATAGATTAGTGCTCGCCTCAAACGAATTTATAGTAGTCTCTAGTGGTCTCCGTAATATTCTAGATTAAGTTGTTCATAGTTGTGAACATAAAGCTGTAAAAACAAAAAGTCCCCTCAGGCTTAATACTCTTACGCAAAGTCCCGATATAACTTCAAGAGAGTATTTAGAAGATCATTTGAACGAACGGTTATGTAATCGCTAAACCTCAAACAAAAGTCAAACGAAAAACTTGCTCATGGTGCCACCAGAAAACATTAACCAAAATTTGTATATTCAATTCCAAATGGGTTAAATGGAGTGCTTGACCTTAAGGGATATTCTATTGAATATCATTTTCATATGTTAGGCCTTTGAATTTTAGATTTACTCAGGGTTCTCCTTGGGGGTACCTATGGAGTCATCTGAAATTTTTAATTATTTTTCTTTTGTTTTATGAAAAACATTAAGAAATTGTTTGTTTTATAATAAAACAGATATTAATTAATAAAATAAATATGAAAACTATAAATTTTTATACAAACTTTTGCCGTACTAAGACTTTTGCTGTCCACTGTATATGCAGGTATTTAAAGAATTTTGAAGAAGTCTTCTTATTATTTAATCCTTGGATTTATTCCCTTGGTTTTATATGAATAAATAAATAAATAATAAATAATATTTAATGGTGCTAAGCTTAAACGCTTCCGTATAAGAAATATCAGTTAGTTTCATTTAAGTTAACAGGTTTCAACTTATTATTGGAAAAACCAAAGAATTTTTTATATTCCCAAAAAAGAGGAACTTTCTTAAAGTGATTTTAGTTTATGATGTGAAAGATATTTAAGTATAATTTAAGTTAAGCTTTCTATTGATTCGTTAACTATCTCACAATTCATAAATTTCAACCGCACAAGTATAACTCATTCATATTCTAGTCATAATTGCTAAACAACTCGCGAAACCCAAACAAATCAACAAAGTAATTAAAAATAGAAGAAGGCAAACTTTATTTAACCATATACAAACAACAAAAATAAAACAACAAAATAAAGAAAACAACAATAAATGTTAAATGTTACAAAAATATAACAAAAAAAAAACAACAACAACCACAATAAAACATGAAATTAGGTTACTAACTAACTGGAATCGATTTTTTTGTTGAAATTTTTTTCTGTTTTTTCTCTTCCTCTTTTTCTTCTTTTTGTTTCATTTATTCATTGTTTATTTACGAAACAAACAAACCCACAAAAAATACAACAACAGATACAACAACAATAAGAAAAAACCAAAAAAAAACTCATATAAAATTTACACAACTACAGGTAAAATGCCAGAGAGAAAAAAATGCAAACCAAATACAAAAAAAAAAATGGGGAAGTAGCATACACACACACACACACAAACCTAGTTAAGGTTCTACATGTAAACAAACAAGATAGAGACTACCATAGCAAAACGTAGCTTAGCTCTACAAAATGATATGAAAGTAAAGTCTACTTTAAGGAGCTGGAAGGATTGGTAAAAAAAAAAGAAAAATAAATTTAAACGAAAATATAACGAAATACAAACATTTTAGCTAATCAATATACTTACACATACACAGTAAATGTGCACACACTGTAGGTAAAGTAAACATAACATTGCAAGACTATATGATGTGGAGAGGCAAGCAAAACAAACATTACCTTTATGGTGTCTACTTTAAGGGGAAAAACATGTTTTGAAAATCATAGGAAATATAGGAAAAAAATCCTTACATTTATATGGTCTATAAAAATATTTTTATAACGTTGCAAAAAGTTTACTTTCAGTCGTGCAGACTTGGAAGAGAGTGAGCATAGATAGAAAGTTTGAGTTTTTTTGGTTGTGGCATGCATGATTTTTTTGCATGAATAGATACACAGTAAACCACAGTAAAAGAAACCGAACAAGTTATAAACGTTAACATTTAATTTGATTTAACAAAAAAAAAAAAAATTTTAGTCTGAGAATTTTAGATACAAAGCATTAGGAATTCCTTAGAGTTTTTCTTGGAGTCTTTTAATTTTTTTTTTAAATTTATTTTAAAAATTTAAATTATTTAAATTCCCGCTGAATAACAACCCGAAATTCATTTATTTCCCTAATAATGGCCCCTTAAATCCTTGAATACCTACAAAGATTTGCAAGTTTAAGTTCCTTTGTTTTATGGCGAACAGTATAGTTTCACTTTCTAATATAGTCAAAGGACTAAAAGCCATTTAGTCATTTCCTTATGTATGTATGGCATATAAATATGTATATGTGTTGAAAGTTTTTTGTTTTTTGTAAATTGTCTTTAAAACGTTTCCCTAAATACACATTTTCCATCTATAAATGCAAATTAATAACGTTGAAGTGAAAATTAATTTTTACCCTGAAAACCTAACCCAAAAAGAAAAAACATGCAAATGATCATTTAACGTAAAAAGGAAATGAATAATTTATTATGTTAAATGGAATAAATCAAAATCAAAATCTAAACAAAAAATAAATAAAAACAATAAAATTAAGCCCGAGGCTAAGGCTGTGGCAAATGCAGCAGCGGAGGGACTTACAAATTCATTTAAATTTTTTGGAAAAAGAAAAAATTAAATACTGAAGGAAAAAATTAAAATAAAAATAAATATATTAAAACTATAAATTATTAACAGAATATTTAATAAATAATGGCAATGGGATTTCTGCTAAATGGAAGTTCTATAAACTTGGATAAGTTTTTACTTAATTAAAGCAGAATTTTAAATTTTCTCTTAAAAGTAAACTTTTTATGCTTAATATTTGGAAAGTTTAGTTTTAAAACGTGAAGTTTATAAGTTTTATAAAAAATATAAAGTTCTAAAGATAATTAAAAAATACTATTATGTTTGGACTGATTTATATCAAATCCCACACCGTGATTGCAATCCTTACAGTGATTAAACTATTTCTGAGTTAACCAGTTATGTTGTAAAGCTGGATTCACCTATTGTTTCGCAACTGGATAAACGTAAAGTGCTTCTTTTAATAGCCATTGAGTTGAAGAAAGCCCGTTTAATTGCGAAGTATATATATGAAAAAAAACCTAATAATGAGGAGAATTTGCAGTTAGGAAGCTGCTGAAAGAAAGGAGAAAAATCGGGAAACTTCCACGATTTGGTCCCAGAGATGGGGTTAAATAATATGGAATCATTTATACATTTCCATCGTCTGGATCACCACACATTTGATTCTTAAAATATGATGTGGCAGCTCAGTTCAACTTTACTTAAAAAACAGCAGTGCGGTTGTTTGGGAACAAGAATTAAAATTAAACCAATTCGAGCTGAAATTGTTCCGCAGCAAGCGTACTCTCTTTCGCTCTCTCTCTCAAAAAGAGAAACGTCAAACTACATATAAAAAAATTGTTTCGGAACTAAAATTTTATTCCGATACGATGGGTGAATCCAGCTTAACTCGTCGTAATCTAGTAGGTAGTGTGTTGGCTTGTTAGATGTGAAGCCATGATTCAAATCCCAGGTCTGACAACAAAACGGAATATAAAAAAATATTTCTTCGGTGACTTCCTCTCAGCAGATTTCTAGCAAAAATAAATAAAATTCCATGAAAAAGTTTCTCAAACAGCTGACGTTCGAAGTCGGCCTTAAACTGTATGTTCCGCCACTCATCTGTAAAAAATAATACACACAACATAAGTGGTGTGAGATGCTAGGTCTAATCCGTGTTAAAGGATTCTAATGACCAATTAAGTTTGTATGTGAGTTATGTTCGTTTATCTTTGAATAGAGGATTGTATTCATAATGCTGAGATAATAAATAAATTGCTTCCAATGTTTCAATTTGATACCAGACGCACAATCCTAAACACCAGGAATTCAAGCACAGGAAACTATTTGGTAATCGTAGAACTTTAAACAGGGATATGTGATTCGAATGGGTGTACTGTATTTAATACAATCAGATATTGAACTATTCTTATGTCTACATTACTATAACACGGTTTTCTCGGCGAGTGTAGATGCGGTCATGAAGTGAGTAATTTGGTTCTATTAAATAACCGCAAACTACTTAATTTTGGGACTATAAAGAAACGACCAATGATTCCTCGAGGTCTGGTATTATTTGGGTATCTAAATTCAGATTTATTTATGTATTCTAGCGAGTAGTGTACAGGGTTTCTAGAGAAACAATAATATTTTTCTCGTCTGGCAAATCGATTATCTAATTACCATAAAAAAGCTTTAAAATCTGTCGTGTGGAATTTACGTTAAACTGTAGGTCAGCTATTCATTGATAAAAATAATACATAAATCATTGGTAGTATAAAATTAGTGTTTTTGATGGCAAATAAAGAACGTATGGAAACAGAACTAAATAGTTGGAAAACCTTTTAGTTCACTGAAAACCAGGCGCAAAGCGAAATGTCGTATAAAACACTGAGGAACAACGAAACTATCAAAAAATTTACAAGGACAAGGCGTCACAGAAATAGTGAAGACGATGGTCTCGATGAGACTGAATAAGAATCATGGGAGACACCATAGTCTAATAGGCAGTGTGTTGACTTTTTTGAGGCTATGGTTCACAACCCAGGTCAGACATCTCCAACAAAACGAAATATGAAAAAATATTTATTCGACGACTTCCTCTCAACAGATTTCTGGCAAAAACTTTGTGAGTAAATAAATTTACCATGAAAAGTTTTTCAAAAAATGTGTCACTCGGAATCGACTTTAAATTGTAGGTGCCGCAACTCATGAACAAAATTAACACACTCAACATACATACATAAGTGAAACAAGGTCGTAATCCTGTCTGAAGGGCACATATATCCTTGCAGGATATCCTTGCAGGACATTTGATTTGACAACTATTCACTAACAACAAGAGTTATATCACATCAATTGGCTTTAGATTAGCCAATCTATCAGTAAGTGGTACACTCAAGACTTGATTCCTTTCCCTGGATAACATTTTGCTTACTAGACATTATATCTCTTTAGTCAGAAGGGGCTTCTCACACCACTTACGTTGTCTGTGTTAATTTTATCCGTTAGGGACGGAATTTCTGTTTAACATCGATTCTAAAAGACAAACAAGAAGAACCTTTTTTTCCAGCAGACTGCTGGAAGGTTTTCACCATCAGTCTGCTGACATGACATCGCCGAAAGAAATATTTACTTTCCTATCCAGTTTTCTTCAAGATGTCCGAGATGAAGATGAAGTTTACGGGGAACTTATCTGGTAAGTCTACACTAGAGGTCAGCAATGAGTATTCAAAACGATGAGTAGATTCGAATCATACTCATAATTTCTGATACTTATATGCATTCATACTTATTTTAATGTCATACTCATACTACTCATATTCAAAGTTTGAAATACTCATGGTACTCATGCTTAACAATACGCATGATGTTATTGATTTCGACTCTCCATGATTCATCGTATACACGAATCACAAAATAAGTAGGATTCGCGTACGAACACTACATACTCACAAGAAGGTTTGTGTTTGCTCTGATTGCTGTCTTTTTCTTTTTTGTTTATGTGTCTTTCTTATATCTTTGTAAATGCAACAACAACTAAGACTGTAAATTTTGACGAATGATTCGAAACACTCGAGTCATTTATGAGTATTATAAGTATTTTTCTAAATTTATGAATCTGAATGAGTAGGCGTATGAATTAAACATAGTTCGAATGTTATGAGTTTGATGTCAACGTTGTACTTATACTCATTGCAACCTGTACTTATAAATCAATTATTCGTGCTGAGTACGAATAAATCAGAGTAGTTGGATTTGAATACTGTTGACTCACTCATACTCAAAATTTCATGAGTACTTATGAGTGGCGAAAAAGCGATTCATTGCTAATCTCTTGTCTACACTACCTTCTTAGGAAGCGTCTGTATACGTCATTATATTGAAGGCTTAAATTTGTTTCATAAATATCTATCAAATAGTGATTAAAACTTGGATTTTAGGTGACTTTTAAAATAATGGTATGTACAGAATACATCATTGATATAGTGCTCACCATCATTGTACTTAATATTCGCAATGAGATTGATATCCCTTGATGCAACAGAATAAATTTATGCTCCGCTGTTCCAAAATATTCTTAGAATTTTTACCTTTACATATAGAAATGCAAAGGGTTGAAGTGGCTCTCTTACTATTAATTTATAATGTAAGGATTCATGCATAGTTTTTTTATTCAGTTCTGTTTAATTGTTTATAATTTTGTTTGACAATACTACACAGATTTATGTCCTTTGCATATAAATTAAGTGAGAGAGAAAGCAAAAAACTTAAAACAATTTAATTATTTAAATGAATAAAACTTTTAAAAATCAATAAAACATTAAACATTTCTGCCACATATTGTTTTTGCTAACGATTGTCTGAAATCACAGCATAAAAGTTTTTTTTTTTACTTGCAACTGTATTTGGGTAGTTTAAAAGCCATAAAAAAGTTGTCGATAGTGTAGTGTAGTGTGCATAAATTTATACAATTATATACACTATATAAAAAACAAACATACACAGACACATACAGACACATACAAACACTTATAGAAGAACATTAAAAAAAGACATTTGTGTGCAAATGATATGTATGCGAGTGTATGTGGATTTGATTGTTTTGCTAAGCTCTCTTACGAGCAGTATGTGTTACAATAACAGCTGTCATGGCAAAAATAGAAATAAAAATCGAGAAAATGTGTAGAAAAAAAGAGGAAAATATTCTATGAAACAAATACAAAAAAAAAACATACCCCCTTATGTGTAGATGTGTACAATGGTGTACATGTGTCTCTTCAGCAAATATACAACGACGATAGTAAACATTTTATGACATTTGAGCTGAGGATTTATTTATGATACTCCAACTCCTAGTGAACTGTAACACTCTATAGTAGAGGGCTTGCAAAACTAAATAAAAAAAAGAAACACACACACGTATACACAGACAATAACAAAACTAACGTGTAAAATAATCTCCTGGTTCCATGAGCACAAACAAAAACAACAAAGAGAAGCACTTACTTATACTAGAAATCATAGGTAGGTTCACTCACTCAGTCGTACATCACAAACAGTCATACAATGTTATAGAGGGTTACCCTTTAATGGATTTTAAAACATAAAACTATGATTTCAATTTGGACTTGAAGCATTATGTACGAATACAGGACGACCCTAAAAGCCTGAAATCATAGTAGAGCACAGAAATATTATTGGAAGGAAATTTTGTATTATAAACCTCCTCAGATGCGGGATACGTGGTGCATTCGATGAGCCAAATTTATGACAATTTTATACAACCAAATATTACAGAATGGCGTCAATGTTGGCATAACCAATGACTTACATACAGGATTACGACCTAGTTTCTCACACAACTTATGTTGTGTGCGTTAATTGTATACATGAGTGGCGGGACGTACAGTTTAAAGTCGACTCCGAACCACAGAATTTTGAGAAACTTTTCATGGCAATTTTATTTTACTCTCAGAGTTTTTGTTAGAAATCTGCTGAGAGGAAGTCGACAAAGAAATACTTTTTGTATTTTGATTTGATGTCTGGCCTGGGGCTCGAACACTGGCTTTACGTCTAATAAACCAGCACACCACCTACTAGACTACGGCGAATTTTACCAATGATTTAAGGTTGTCCAAATCTGTTTAATCGCACGAACAAGCCTATAAAGTTATTACCAAATGATGCTTAACATGACAAATCTCTAACAGCTTATATACCCTTGCCAATCCTCTAGTTTTGAAACCCCTAAATGCATAACTCTATATTTATATTCCCTCATACTCTATACACTCGATTTAGAGCAACAATAACATTTATTCTCATGCATATTTCAAAACATTTTTATTTGTGTGTGTGTGAGTAGTTTTTTTTCTGTTATTTTTCTCTTTGGTTTTGTTTACATTTGTAATACATCAGCAATGGAGGGCTCGTATTTGTATTTGTGAGATTTTTATAACAATAACAATAAAATTCTGCCACTATTTTTGGGTTTGTATACACATACGCATACATGCTTATATTTACTGTTATAATAAATATTATAGTTTCCTTATGTCTGCATGTATGTATGTGTTTATATCAACATAACCAAATGACAGCCGTATTATTCAATTGTTCCACATATTTTTGAAGTGGCTAAGCTTTAGCAACACTTGTGACGTGTAATAAAAAATTAATCGTATAAAAAAACTGTCTATTATTGTAATACGATTGTGCTTTTATTTTTATTTGTTTTGTCAGTTTTGGTGGTTTTTTGTTTTTTTTTTTTTTGCCACGATTTATTTTGCAAGCCAAAGGAAATATTTAATTAAAGGCAAAAGAATGTTTAAAAGCTTTAAATAATTTAATATTGTATCTCCAGTTACATTATGTGAAAGGCAAGCGAAATAAATTTTTCGGAGAATAAATATTTAAGCTTAAAGCCGTTAAGTATTGACTTAAAAGGAATATATTACAGTATAATTGTGTATAAATTTCACGATAGTTATGCTTAAACTTGTCACAGAGTGACGTGATTTTAAACATAATTTTTCTTCTATGTGAGATGAGGCAATAGTGTGGGTATCTCGTGATACATCGTACCTTTTTTCGCAGTCACAGGACTAATGATTTAATGTTTGTAGCGAATATCTTAATGATATGAAATTCAAATGGATTTTAAACAACAATAGGTTTGCCTCGCCTTTGATACTCGATTTTCGATTCCATCCTTGGAACCTGCTGGCTAAATAACAGAAAAGTTGCACAGCTCTCCAGTGGATACTTTTGCCATAGAATAAATCACGTCAGCAAAGTATATTATTAATGCAGAGCTTGTTATTTGTAACTTAGCTTCAAGGATTGTATTAAAAGAAAGTGCTGAAAGAACCCATCCTTAAAGGATTATAAAATCGGCTGAGATTTTTTTTGTGTTTTTTCTTTATAACACCAGCACTCAGGAGATGACTCCGACTCATGCAATGCATTGTGTTGGAAAACCCGAAACATCGTTATAGGAGAAAGGAAAGAGGTGTAGAGTAGAGTGCTAGAAATTTTTATTTTGGAAACAATTTTTCTTTAAGTATTTCCAGGCAATCTGCTGATTGTTTATATTTTTATTGATGGAGATAAGTTTTCTCCGGATACCTTGGCATATGAAAGATTTGCATAAATGTTTGGACCAAAGCCGACAAAGCAGATCTATAGTGGCGATCGACATTTCATCCGTTGCTCGATTATAATCCTCAGACTATCAGTGTGAAATATACAGGACTAATGTGAACTAAAGTCTGCCTGATTGTCCTGCCTCAGTAATGCAAATATTAATGGTTATTGGTTTGGTTATTGTATTTAGAATTCTGAGAAGATTTTAAGTAATATTTTTTTACTCAGGATTTAGTCAGGATTACGATTTATCTTGTCACTACACCCCTGTTGCGTGTCTTAATTTTATTCATGGGTGGTGACAGCAGCTACAGTTTGATGTCGTCTCCGAATGACAGGAAAAATTTACTGTATTTTTATGTATTCATAGATTTTTTGCCAGAAAACTGTCGAAATGAAGTCGCCTTTAGAATGTATTTATTAATTACAATACAATTACAGATAATATTTTAATTATATATGA
The DNA here is from genome assembly GCA_932273835.1 of Sarcophaga variegata. Lineage (NCBI taxonomy): Eukaryota > Metazoa > Arthropoda > Insecta > Diptera > Sarcophagidae > Sarcophaga > Sarcophaga variegata. The sequence continues at coordinate 100,083,529 of OW026361.1, forward strand.
GCTGAGCAACTTAGACCATATGCTCGGTGTAGTGTCACAGACCAGAGTCTCTGGTGGGAATCGAACCCACGACCCTCACGCTAATAGTCTAGCACACTACCCACTAGACTACCAGGACACTCGCCTTTAGAATTATTTTTAAATATTTCGTTTATTTCAAGATGTCTGCGCAATGGTTTGAACCATTGGCTTTCATGGATAAGCCAACACACTACCTACTAGACTATAGCAAATATACTTCAGTTTAATTGATAAGATTCTAGGGAGATAGGGGGAACAAATGTTGACTTAAAACAACATCCTGTGTAAAATGGAATTGAATGGAGTGTAGAGGAGGAGAACCAGACCTTCATAAAAACACTTAATGGTGTATTCATTATCTTAACTTCTGAAATTCGAAGTTAATTTTATGAAAACCCATTTTTTTCTGCTATAGACGTGACACATACATACATACATACATACATACATACATACATACATACATACATACATAATTAGTCACTACAATCCTTCAGTCAAGATTACAACCTAGCTTCTCACATCACTTATGTTGTGTGTGTTAATTTTTATAAAGGGTCCGCCAAATAACTTTTCTTTTTTGAAAATGCTTTAAAAAAACTGCTGAATATTTTCTCAAATTTCTTTTTTTATTTGAAAATACAATCCTTCTGGTTAATAATGGAAAATAATTTCATTCAAATGGCTGCCTCGCCTACACGATCGGTCCAATTTTTAGCACATTATCGATTGTGTGCAGCTGTATTTCACCAATGGCTTCACGAATATTGTCCTTTAAAGCGTCAATTGTCTCTGGCTTGTTGGCGTAACACTTATCTTTGACGGCAACCCACAAATAATAGTCCAACGGTGTCAAATCGCAGCTCCGAGGTGGCCAAGCGACATCAGCTCTGCGATTGATAATGCGATCTTCAAAAACAGGTCGCAAAACATCGAGTGTAGCTTCGGCTGTGTGGCACGTTGCGCCGTCCTGTTGAAACCAAATGTTGCCAATATCCTCCTCTTCAATTTTTGTGAACAAAAATTCGTTCAACATGGCCCGATAACGATCACCATTGACTGTAACGGCCACTCCTTGCTCATTTTCGAAGAAAAATGGCCCAATTATGCCTCTGGACCAAAATCCGCACCAAACAGTGACTCGTTTTGGATGCGTCGGCTTTTCAATGTATGCGTGCGGGTTTTTTGTGCCCCAAATGCGACAATTTCGCTTGTTTACATACCCGCCAAGATCAAAATGAGTTTCATCTGAAAATATGATTTTTTTTTTGCCAAAATCGGCATCTTCTGGTGTAGGCTACTGCATGGCCAGCCGTGGCAGCCATTTGAATGAAATTGTTTTCCATTATTAACCGGAAGGATTGTACTTTCAAATAAAAAAAGAAATTTGATAAAATATTCCGTAGTTTTTTTTTAAAGCATTTTCAAAAAAAAGTTATTTGGAGGACCCTTTACATGAGTGATGGTATCTACAGTTTAAAGTCGACTCCGAATGATAGATTTTTGAGAAACATTTTCATGGCAATTTTAGTTACATCTGCTGAGAGAAATCTGTCATATTTGAGACAAGTCTGTAAAGGTTAGAAACTAAAAGAGATAGTCATCCAGAAGATTTGAAAATGTTAGTGTACTTAGTGAGCTTTCTTCCTAAAATAAGGTTATGTATTAATTTACATTTATTGTGCTAAAATGATTGCATTAATTTTCATTATAACTTCAAAATTGTTTTTGAAAACATTAAATTAAAATAAATTAAAAAAAACTTCCGAAATTATGTCTTGCAAAGCAATTCATGGAATTGAAATTTCAATGTTGCTCAGTTTCCGTGTTGTTAATACATATGGGTTTGTCCTTCATGTCTATACATGTGTTGTGATGATAGTGATCACAATGATGATAATGAAAACGAATTCAACTGAAAGACTGCATATGTGCACGTATATACATATGTATTTACCCAAATATACAAGCACAAAAATATGAATATAACTACAACAATATATGTACGTGTATATAAATATTATATTGTCATCATCACGAACATACGTTGCCAATGTTGCATACATATTATTGCTGTTATTGTTGGCATAGGTTTAAAAAAAAGAAAAACAATAAAAGATTAAGTGACCATATGCTGCACGACAGTACAAGCCATTGTATCAGTATTTTATGTGTGATTTTTTTTATTTCATTTTTTGATCGGTTCAGCTCTGTCCGGTGGTACTGTGGGAGTTATTCTGCAGCTTTTATATTCATTTACAGATTTTTTGATTCTTTCGTTTTTATTAATATTTTACGGTGTATGTATGTGTAGGCAGAACAGGAATTTAAATCTGCTCTACAGTTTCATGTCTGTCAATATGTTTAATGTTACAGCATATGACTGGTATGAAATATACTTTTCGTGTGCACGAGTATGTATGTAGTGCAAGAGCAACTTAATTAAGTTAATCAAAATGTAACTAAAAAAAGAACCAAAAAATCAGATGAATGCCTGTGTTTGTAAAAAATTTCAATGAAAATATAAAAATTTTAATTATAAAGACAGGCACCAATTGGAAAGTTATTGAAATTGTTCTCCAGCAGAACAGAATAAGCTACTCAAGAAATTTTTTCCAACTGGGTGTTTCATTACACAGTTGGTCTTTAAATGCAAAGGATTCCCTTCATAAATTTGCTATGAAAATTTATGTTCAGTTTTTTTTTCCTTTCCAATCATTACTTAAAATGTTTACATGTCTGTTGTTGGATATTCTTTACACTTTAATCAGTATACACACACGTGAAAGTATAAGTATATATTGTGTAAATATTTACACACATTTGTTGATGTCATTATAAGAAATGTCATGTAATATTTTCCATATTTTGCCTTTTCTATCCTTCACTCACTCTCTCTCTGTCTCTCGCTTTCCAATAAAGTTTACTTAAACACGTTACACAAATACTACTCTCATACACGTAAATGTTATTTACATTAAGTAGAGAAAATGTAATATACACGCATACATGCATACGTACATTGTCAGTATATAAATAAGTTAAATAAATATTAAGAAATATACATATTATGTATGTATATGGGTGTATTTTAGTAATTAATTAAATCAATTTCGGTTATTTGCTTAAAGAAAATTGTGTGCTTACGACATAGCAGACAGTGACTTAAGCAGGCAATAAGAAGAAAACTATTTAAGTTGACTTAAGAGAAAACTATTTGTTTTGCTTAAAATTAAAGCCATTTTTACTAAAAATTCACAGGAAGAAAATTACGAGCGTAGACTTTCCTAAAGGAAGATATGATATACTAGGATTTGCTAGTCGGATAGTGAAGAGTCCCAATGCTGTTTTGCACATTTAGATTCAAGTGCATTCGTAAATTATTTCTTGCATTAATATGATTATTGTAAAAGTAACATTTTTTGTTTTGTTCTTTATTAATCTACACAACTAATTTCATTAAATAGGCACATAGAGGTATAAACAAATAGACGATAGACGACAGATAACAGAAAGCTGCCAAGTTTGGAATACACACGTTTATATGAAAACGATTATATTGAAGGCAGAACAGAAAAAGCCAAGACAACAACCTAAGCAGTTGCTGCCCAAATGAAACTATTTTCTATTTTTGTGAGCAGCTAAAAGCAAATTAGTGATGGCAATACAACATAAAATCATAACATAAAAAACAGCTAAAAATACTTATATTATTGAAGAGAAAGAACAATTCTAAAATTAAGAAATAAAAAGCAATCCATGTATTCAAAATGAATAAAATAGAATTATAGATTCAATTTTGTATCTGAATTCATTTGAAAAATGTTTTGTGTGTGCGGTTTTTTGATAAGTGAGTTTATTTTTGCGTACCTGATAATGACAACACTGAAAAATATATTTAAATTCAATTGCTTTGATTTTGTGTCAGTCGTTTTTTTCTGCTCTGCTTTCAAAAAATTTAAGAAATCGGCTTACGACAGAAAACACAGTTGGCAGAATTTTATGTCGAACTGTTGAACTGTTGTGTGTCGTCTATGTGTTTATACCTTAAGACAGTCAGCTCCATTCTGTTCTATTTCAAACATAAGATTTTAACAAATCGTTTCTAATTAAATTTATTTGGCAACGTGTGGCTGATTCTGTCTGAGTTCATCTTGAACAACACAAGACAACTTTTAATTTCTATTTCATTTTTCAAATTTATATTTTCGGTCTGCAACCCAAAGGATTTCCGTCGAGCGTCGCACTGTAAATATTTCAGAACCGATTCACCACATTTCCTTCAAATAATTTTTACCTGAGTTGATGCCGTAGTCAACTTGGTAGTATGATGATCTATTAGAAGTGAGGCTGCGATTTAAACCTCAGGTCCAGACAAATCCAACAAAGCGAAACATGAAAAAAAATTTCTTCGGCGATTTCCTCTCAGCAGATTTCTAGTAAAACTGAGGGTAAATAAAAATGTTTTTCAGGAATCTGTCGTTTGGAGTGGAGTTTAAACTGTAGGTCCCGCCACTCATTGATAAAATTACACACACAGCATAAGTGGTGTGAGAAACTAGGTTGTAATCCTGGCTAAAGGATTGTAATGACCAATCATGTATGTATGTATTTTATGTATGTACTTCGAAATATCCAATCTCAACCACGTGCTGCTGATTTTGTTTCAGTTCATCTTGAATAGACAACTTTCAATATCTACGTAGTCTGCTTAACGACTGCAGTCTAAGGATTTTCGTTGAGCATCGTATTGTAAAGATTTCAGTACGTTTTGACTAATTTACCGCATTTTCTTCGAAGTATTTTCACCTGAGTAACTGCCGGATTTAGTACATTCGGTTAGAGGTAGCTGAGATAACGATTTTCTCTTTATAGACGCACAGAATGGATAGTGTATGAAGCTGGGTTGTAATAGTGACTACAGGGTTTAATTGGCCATTAAGGTGTATAACCAAGCTGAGACGTGAGTGCCAAGTAGACGATTCTCATCCGAACAGGGAACTTGATATTATTATTGTCTCAGTTTATCGTCCTATGCTTCAGAACTGTGTTAATTTATAGCGAGTCATAGACGGAAATTTGTCTTCATGAACTTTTAATTGCGACAACTGATATGGAATCTATAAATCACGACAATTTTTGTCGTATACAAATGAATTCAATTTTTTCCCAACAGATCTTCATCCTAAGCAATGGGGGAGTATTATTTACATAACCATCGTAATCGATAATTCAAATAAATTTAGCCTCGAGCATCATTTGTTTCTTTTGATTCTAAAATGGAATTATTGTTCGAACAAAAATTATATGTAATTATCTACTACAGTAGAAAGACTTTAAACACTATTTTGCATGACTTCAGTATTACATATTGACTGAAACCATAACAACTTATAAGCAATATAACCTTAAGTACATAATTTCCAACGTAATCCAAATGGATGTACACGATTTGGATTACTACAGTCGTCTGTAGGTAGGTAGGTAGGAAGGTGGGTAGGTAGGTAGGTTGGAGTGGTAGTTGAGATACCAAAGCTCACTTGAGCTCGCACATTGTGACCGAGTTGCATTGAACTCATTGAAGAAGTTGGTTAGCGCAGAGGCTACACGTCGCCTGTTGTAACCATAACCCTATTTATATGGATTTTCGAGTGTTATAATCATTATTTTTGAACGTCATCAACCTTAGACTTCCTACCTGAATACTTGCTCGAAGTACTTTAAAGACCATGTCTCTCTAAGGATATTTTATGTGTGAGTATATCATCTCTTTAAATTCTTCGTCATATAATTGAAATAAATTTGAAAAAACATATGCGATCGTATAAAACTCCCCGTTTTTTGTACAGCTTTTCAGCTCTGCCAAGCCATAAAATGGCTCTCGTGGCATTGCTTTCCTTTATGTGGTGCCATTAAATTGAAAATCTGAATTGCGAATAAAAATTTATACAAAAAAGGAAAAGAGAAATAAGAGGATACAAAAAAATAAAGAAAAAGAAAAAAAGGAGATTCTATAAAAACTAAATGCCCAATTTGGTTTAAATCAATAAAAACTTCAAACATTTAAAAACAAAAGCCAAGATTTTCAGCAAATATTGTTTCGCCGATAAAAAAAAGAGAGGAGAGAAAAACTATAAAAAACTCAATTTCTGTAAACACGAATGCCTATAAAAATGAAATGGCAGACTGATGTAAAAAAGAAACCAAAAATAAATACGAAAAAAGTTCAAAAAACCTTTTGACCATAATTCTGTTCGGGCTTATAAAAACATACTCACATAGCCATCATACACAGCAGGTTATAATAAATATCGAAAAAAACAAAAACAAATAAAAAAAAGAGAAAAAAACACAAATTAAAGTCACACATAAATTTATAAATCATCGTCATGGCCGTAACGTAAACGTTGTCATCATGATGATTTTATTTGGCCGCCAACAAAAATGAAGTCGAATTTGTTTTTCAATGTTGACCTCCGTTTTACGTTTAAACATCAACAACCAACCAACCAACCACCCAACGAATCACTACTAAGGCCAGAACAAATTGTTTATATTGACCAAATAATCATCAGGCCAATGAACGTACGTTCTGTCGTTGTTATTTAAATTCTTTGGCAAACAAATAAAGAATTATTTGTTAAAAACCTTCAGTAAATATACGCTGGAAATTTAAACAAGTCTGTGAAACTCAAAAAATAAAAAATAAAAATTCGTATGGTTTTGAGTAGTCACCCGATGGGAAATGTGAAGATAAATGGAATTTCTTTATTGATTTGATTTTTTTTAGTTTATTTAACAGCACTTTGCTCAAGTCTTTATTACATTAGCCTGGGAATTTAAAGCCTTTGCGATATTCAAGCACTCTACGAGGTATAGCAGTCCAGAGCAATTTCATCAAAATCACAAAGCCTCTGCCGTCGAGAGAATGTTTTCTGAATTCTTTTTTTGACTAATTAGTACTTTAGGCTGCAATTTTTTTATAAAGTATCGGCTGTATTTAGCGAAGCCCGCTAATCAGTTCTTAGGTATTTCATTTAGTATTTTATTTCAGTGTGATTCCACGAAATTACTCAGAGAGTTAAGTTACGTTAGGTAGAAGTAGTGGCTTTGATTACCGGAGCACACTTGAGGACTCATGTTGGTTCGTTCTGACGCCACAAGTAAGCTTAGAGGGAGTTGGAAGAACCACCTCTCCTTTCGTCGAATACTCGTTATTTCATTGCTATCAGGATCTTCATGACCCCAGATCTTAATCCATCGTCGATTAAAAGATTTTATGGGTATGTAAATAATTAATCGTTTTCGCTCGGAGACATTCACTCAGCCATAATAGGTAAAGACCTATTGGAATCCATATTAAAAATCTAGTCCCATTGCTTTCTGTCCCTTATTCACTGACACTGAGCTAGTCCTCATGCTCATTGAAGTAGTAAGTAAGTACCTACTCACTACACCTACTTACTTACCTACTTCAATGGTCACTACAACCCATTACTCAGGATTACAACCTAGCTTTTCACTCCAACCATGTCGTGGGTGTTAATATATCCATAAAGAGTCGGTGTTTGTATCAATGGGCTCGCAACTTCACGGTAATTGGGAATCAATCGAAAGTTAAGATGTCATGTCATAATTATGAGAACACGAGTCCCATAAGAACTACCGTCAAATAATCAAACTTTGCCTAGCACCAGTACTTTTCGATCTAAAAGTACTCATTAATCTCAGGACTCGAGAACGCATATGTATGTCTTAAAGACTTTTCTTTAATCGCTATTGCCCTTGTGTATGTAACTAACGGATACTATGCTTTACAAGTGATTTATTTTACTTGGGATTGTCGCCCGAAATCTATTTTTTATCGCCAGTGATAATTCAAAGTCGCCGTAGACTAGTAGGTAGTGTGTCGGCTTATTAGATGTGAGGCCACGGTTCAAACATCAGGTCAGACATGCGCCAATGAAAAGAAATATGAACAAATATTTCTTCGGAGACTTCCTCTCTGAGAATAAATATAAATTGCCATGAAAAGTTTCTCAAAAATCTGTCGTTCGGAATCGATTTTAAACTGTAGGTCCAGTCACTCATGTATAAAAGTAATACACGCAATATAAGGAATGCTGGGTAGTAATCCTGACTGAAGGATTGTAATGATCAACTGTGTATATATGATAATTCCACGCAAAAAGGGTTTACTTTTAAAGCGTTCACACAGTAGTTCCGACATGCACAATCGTCTCAACTTTAGTTCATATGACACCCAATGCCATCGTTTTTGAACTGGTTCTCTATGCATTTTTATTTTTAAATTTAAAACTGTCTCTACTTTATTACATTTTAAATGAATTCCTTTCATAAAATATTGAAATATTTGACAGTTTCAAAAAGGCCTTAGTATTCTCGGTACATCATCAAACGTTTCTCAAATCATATGTGACGTATGAGTAATATTTAATTTTTATATGAATTTATATTACTCATACGTCTATTGTGTTTTATGCTTTGAAGAGACCATTTTTTTAATGAAATTCAATTGAAATTCTATTTCTTAAGATCACTAAACAATGGGATATTTTAGACAATGAATAGGTTGAACAATATTGTACTCGTAATCAATAGAGTCAATGAATTGTCATAAGCACCCCTAGACATATCGTAATAATTGTCAGCTACAAGAGTATATAATACATGTTGTAATATCCATACAACAATAGGCAGCCATACAATGGGCATGAAACGATATCAAAGGCAAGCAAGCTGACAAAAGGTAGAAATGGGACACAAACAAAACTGGCTTATAATGGCAGGTTGGTATAGCAAAACAATTAAACTAAATCCCCTATAGAGCCTATACTTAAAATTAAATGTTTGCTAATGTTTAAAATATTTTGTTATTAAATACACACACGCACATATGTACATACACAGAGAGACAGAAAATAGGGGTTCAGCATAAAGGAGTTTCTATAAATAGAATAGAATAGAAAATAGGGGAGTTCAAAGGCGAATAAGGAATGACTTGGATTTTAAAGATCAAATAAAAGATTTCTTTTTTCAAAGAAATATAAAAAAATTCCTTAAAATTTTTAAGCACATATTAAAATAGCATTGTCTCCGATGTTGCCTTCCCTTTGAACTACCCTATTACACTTGCATGTTCTAGTGAACTTTGTGTGACTAGAAATGCCCAAACATTTCAACATGAATGCAATTGATTTAAATGGCTTTTTATGGCATTCAACAACAATAATCCTACAAAAATGCTTAAGCGTCCTGGCAATATTGTGCAGGTCATCATAATTGCAGCACAGAAGGAGAAAAAAAAGTGCAAACTCATATTTTGCATGTGGACAGCACATTTGTTTTAAAAATGTTAATTTTTTTTTATTTTAATTTCTTTAAAACAAGTCCCTACTCTTATCCTGCAACTTACATGACCGCTGCTGTATTGATATGAGCAGAAAAAAAACAAACATTCCAACACATATTTATGCCGCTTTTTTTCAAATTTATGGCACGGGAACATTATGTTTTGCAATTACGTTTATAGCATTTCAATTTCCTCTCATGAAAGAAAATAATTAAAAAACTGGTCAAGTTTTTTTGTCCTTTCCTTTCCTTTCGTATACCTCTTTCATTCGCTTCCATTTTCTTCCTTTTCCCCATGGAGGTCTTTATGATTGCCTTCCATATGTAATATGCTTATGGTTCATGTACAATAATATGGTTTATGTACACATAAATAAAAATTGAAAAGAGAATAAGAAATAAAATGTACAATTAAAATTCATTCGTCATGCAATTTGTTGTAATTTGTTCAAATTTAGCTCACGGAAATTGCAATTTCATTATAAGTATTTATTTATGTGAGTGAGTGTAATTCAGCTATTATAGCCGGTGGTAAATGTATGTTTTTATTGGAATACGCCTGCGGATACTAGGGGGGACAAAGGATAGATTTTCTCCATTAAATTATTTGCTAATATCGTAATGATGATAATTAATATAATGACTCTTATAAATGATGGTGATAAATACAGTGAAATTCCGATAGACTTGAGAATGGCATAGTTTTAAGGAATCTCTTACAAATAATACATATAATATTTTATTAAAATTTATACTTCATAATATCTTGTAGAACAGAATTGTTACTTATTTGAACGGTGTTGCCGTACTGTCACTTAAACTGATGCTTTTGGAGAACAAAACTAATACTTTGCTTCATGTATTTAGGCATCAGAAGAAATTTTTGCTTGTCTAAAAGTGTACATCTTGCTGATGTGATTGCTATTGTCTTTGTGTACATAACTTTGACGGATATTATGCTTCACATGTGATTTATTTCACTAGGGATTATCGTAACAGATCTATTTTCCATCGATAAATTGTTGATAATTCGGCACAAAAAACGATTTATTTTTATTGCGATCAAACAGAATTTCTGACATGCACAATCGTCTCCACTTCTGTTCATTTGACACCTAATTTCATTTCTGAAGAAATGACTTTCGCAACAGAAACATGAAATTCTGGTTAGAGCAGCTACTCTCGAATCGAATACTAATCTACACTTGAATGCTAATCCTCACATGGGTTATTTATTTGTCGCTGACAAATTAAGGAAGAATCTTGCTTCATTAAAGCACTCATACATACATAATTGGTTATTACAACCCTTCAGTCAGGATTACGGCCTAGTTTCTCACACCACTTATGTTGTGTGTGTTAATTTTATACAGGAGTGATGGGACCTACAGTTTAAAGTCGACTCCGAACAACAAATTTTTGAGAAACTTTTCATGGCAATTTTATTTACTCTCAGAGTTTTTGCCAGAACTTTGCTGAGAGGAAGTCGCCCAAGAAATACTTTTTGTATTTTGTTTTGATGTCTGGCTTGGGGTATGAACCCTGGCTTTACGTCTAATAACCCAACACACTACCTACTAGACTACGGCGACTTCAACACACATTAACACACTCACTTAACTTAAATTTAAACTGAATCATAGAGACAGTTCTGTATCCATTCTCACGTACTCCTGCGTAATGGAGACGATATTCTCATGTGTTCTTGTACCTGACAATTATTACGATATGTTTAGGGGTGCTTATGACAATTCATTGACTCTATTGATTACGAGTACAATATTGTTCAGCCTATTCATTGTCTAAAATATCCCATTGTTTAGTGCTCTTAAGAAATAGAATTTCAATTGAATTTTCGTTAAAGAAACTGATCTCTTCAAAGCATAAACACAATGGACGTATGAGTAATATGAATTCATATAAAAATTAAATATTACTCATACGTCACATATGGTTTAAAACTGTCAAGTATTTCAATATTTTATGAAAATAATGAGTTTAATATGCAGTAAAATATTTTATATGTAGAAATAAAGGCAAACGAATCGTTACAGAGGTTATAGTTTGTTTGAAGAGAAATGTTCGTTTTTTGGTCAAAACTCTCTCCATAGTTTAACTGAATTATGGTTACTTTCTATCGAATCGATCACTAAATTCATGAAATTTTCAGTTCGGTTGCCTTTTTAATACAAATGGGAAAACGTGATACTGATTATCGAAAACGGTTAATCAGTACTTGTATATTAGCTCTGTGACAGTACGTGCCTGTAAATCAGTACTTCCTACCCTATACTAACAGAGCCTAGATAATTTTATGAACCATTTTTATAGCTTTATTCTCTTAATCCTTTGTCGTATGTTGTTCTATTATTAACAACACGCTTCTGATGTACATGACTTTAAGAAACGCATAATTATCTCACAGTAGAATAAAAATGGTAAGTGTTCTTCTAGAGTATTTAGGGATGTTTTGCCTCGACAAACCCAAGCTTTTCCGACGATTCTCTATCAGAGATAGCCTATTAAGCAACGATTTTACACTTAAAACAAACAGAGAGAAAACAGTAAACTTGATTAGCAGGACCGCTTACAAGAGAAATAGAGACACTTTTTCTTATCCAAATGAAAATAGGGAAGACAGTGAAATGAAAAAATCTTAGGAAAACAGAACGCATTAGAAAAGACGAATGTGTGTTCCATCATTAAAAAAATTGCGAAAGCATACCTTATTTGCTAAATCTTCTAGCGCCAATCATAAAAGACCCTTTCAATGCTAAAAGATTTGCCAGCAATGAACAGGTACAGTCTCTGATTGATAATTCGTTTAAGAAGTCATACACTTTTTGCAACATAATGTGTATCATAGATTATTCAGAAATTTGTTGTGTTTTCTGTGTTTGATCATTTAGTATTGGGACAGTTCTTAATACTATTGATGGCAACAAATTATAACTAAATGGACGTATGATAAATATTTAATTTCTTAATCAATTCATATCAGAAAATTTTAAGTCGCCGTAGTCTAGTAGGTAGTATGTTGGCTTATCAGACGTAAGGCCACGTTTCAAACTCCAGGTCAGATATCATAACGAAAAAATTAAATAATATTTCTTTGGTGACTTCCTCTCAGCAGATTTCTGGCAAAAACTCGGAGAGTAAATAAATTTGCCATGAAAATTTTCTCAAAAAATTTGTCTTTTGGATTCGACTTTAGACTGTAGGTCCCGCCACTCATGTATAAAATTAACACACACAACATAAGTGGTGTGAGAAAATAGGACCATAATCCAGAAGGGTTCTAATGACCAACTAATTTCAATTTTTTTATATTGTTTTTCTAAGTGCGTCCGTATGACTTGGTTTCGATTCCAACAATATTACTATTCTTTCTACAGAGATAGTGCCAGAAGAAGTATTTAGATTTGTTAGCTTTAATCAGTTTAATTTCTGTCAACTATTTCATTAATAAATTTTTTAAATACTGTAGTTCTTTCAATAATAATTATACAATTTTATCTTCGTTTCAGGTAATTATAAATTCAATATTTAAGAAAACTGATGTAAATACTATGTAAGTACCAAAAAATTGCATTCAACCGGTAGTGACTAATAAGTGAAGAATACATCATGTGGGGTAGTGACTACATTCAATACATTCCACTGTTCAATTTCATAGAAATTATGATAACCAACATTACATGACTTAAAATACGAAAATTATTAAACGTATTAAGTCAATAAAAAGCCATAAAAAATGAAAATAAATAAGAACAAAAATAATTTGTTATTCTCGTTACATTTATTAGCAATTATTAAAATTAAATGCATTCAGAATTGAATTTACAGCCTGTTTGCCAGAATGTTAATGGTTTTTCGTTTGACAAAATATCACGTTCAGTGCTCATTTGTTGTTATTTAAAATGCAATTTTATTTTAAGTTCACTGGCCACAAAAACAATATGAACGTTATTATGGAATTTCGTAGTTGTTTTTATTAAATTTCGTTATAACGGTTCTGGTTTTTTTATTTAGTTCTTCACTTAAAAATGACATGACTGTGAACAATGTCTGCTTGTTTTCTTTTTTTTACAATAAATAGATACTAATTCTGCAATAACATGCAACGAGTAGCTAAGGGTAGTTACAAAAGGCTCTCCCTGCTATTGTCAGATAATACAGTGTGGTGTTTATGAACACTTTAAGGTACTACTTCTCCTTTATAAGGGCAACTTGAAATAAGATGATATAACAATGAAAACACACTTAGTTTTATATTATATATTCTGCTTTTATACACTTTGTCTTGTGATACATTCTAGGAAGTTAAGTGAGTTCATCTGCATAGAAGAAGACCAGCTTCCTTCTCCTATGATATAAAGCTGGGCATGTATCCAAAAGGTGAAAAACGATTTCTCTTCTTCCTCATTTCTGCAGCTTCTTCAGAGGTTACTGTTCATACGGCTAAGATTAAAATTTCTCTTAAAAGTACTGCGAATACAATGTCCAATATGTACTATTACATCTATCTGCAGTTTCCCGAACACCATGATGTTTCAGTAATAATGTTATATAAAAATTATACTGCTCTGCAATGTCGTTGGAAACCCAGCGGCAGCCGTAGACTATTCGTGAGGTTATTATATTAGAGCCTAGAGAGTTATCAATCACATGGCCATGGAAATTGCAATACCGGCTGCCTTCCAAAATGTTAGTTGCTTTGTGTTTGAACAAAGTATCGTGCTTCATAATGCCGCTGTACAAAATATATACAGTGTATTCTATTTCAAAACGTCGTCAATGTGTATTTTTAACGCAGTCAAAAAGCAATCAGGCGTCGAATTTATAGCTGATGCATAGTTTGGTAACTTTGCATATCTACAAAATTAATATACCGTAGTAGAACTGCATACAAACTTTGTATTGATATATTTTAGAAGGCAGATACCCTTTACAATAATATTTCATTCATGAAAAATCATCACTGCAACACATATAGTCGACACATTCAAATAAAAGCCCCTGCAATGATTCGGAGGTCCTCATCCAGTTTCAAACCATTAAAGAAGATTTCACGAAGTGAGTCAAACAATTTGCCAATTGCTCTCTTTCCGGAGTGAGATATCACTGAAAATTTACAATTCCATAAGAATTCAATTCCATAAGGATTCATGATGAAGTATTCGTTCTTTGCCAGTGTTCAGCTGACGATTATTTTGTCCACTACGCCCTTAGAGTAAAAGTTAAGTGGAAAGAGATGTAAATTTGTCTCCAGCATAGAAGTAGATACGATACGCAGTACATTCGTGCAATTGTATTCAATATGAACATGGTTGCAAATATCTAGACAAACCAATGACAGTAAAACGAGGCTATTAATCAAGAAGTATCCCAGACTAATATATGGGATAATCTGGTCCGTGAGCAAAACTGACGTCTGGAATAAATAACGAACGTATGGAAACAGAACTAAATAGTTGAAAAGCCTTTTGGTTCACTGAAATCCAGGCGCTAAGCAAAATGTTGTATAAAGCACTAAATAACAACGAAACTATCGGCAAATTTACAAGGACAGGGCGTCATAGAAATAGTGAAGACGATGGTCTCGATTAGACTGAATAAGAAACAAGGGAGACGCCATAGTCTAATAGGCAGTGTGTTGGCTTATTAGACGTTCATACCCTAGGTCAGACATCTCCAATAAAACGAAATATAAAAAAGTATTTCTGCGACGACTTCCTCTCAGCATATTTCTGGCAAAAACTCTGGGAGTTCAAAAATTGCCATGAAAAGTTTCTAAAAAATCAGTCTCCCGGAGACGACTTTAAACTGTAGATACCGCCACTCGTACATAAAATTATCACGCACAACAAAAGTGGTGCAGATCGTAATCCTGGCTGATAGATTGTAATGACAAATTATGTATGTAAACGTTTAAATATGCCCGTAAATTTATTTAAGAAATACTTATAAGCATCGATTTTGTCAAAATGTCTTTGACATTGTATTGTGCCTCATATTACATTCTAAACTAAGTTCGGAGCTCAATTAGAACTACGTATGAGCAATTCTTCTTATTTTATTTTGTTATTTTGGCAGTGAAGAATTTTTTATTTTTTAAAAACTTAAGCTTTAAGGCTTTTAAAATAAAATCTTCTACCTTTCTGTCCATCCTACTATAATATTTTTTGTTATGGTTGATGTCGTCCGACTCTATTTCGTTTCTTTTTTAAAATTTCACTTTGAAGTGCTTTTGACAACAAGAATTGCTTGTTATTTCATTTGCTTTTAAATAATCACAGCATTCGACATTTACTTTGCCTTGTTTATTTATTTAAATGTCATGCATACATATGTATGCAGCACAGATTTTTATTTCCCAAAGCGTATTGTAGTAGTCGTTGTAGTAGTAGTTGTAATTGTAGTTGTTTGTAATTATCAGGCACTCTCTTATCAAGTACAAACAGAGACAATAACAATAACAAAAACAACATTGACAACAGCATCAAGAATGGCAATACAATAACAAGATCAACAACACAAATATCATTGTGCTGTGCAGTTATATTTGTTGTGTTCTTCTGTATAATATACTACTTCTACTACCACTAGTACTGTTGCTACTACAACAACAAGTACATTGTTTTATCGCTCATTTAAAACAACTGAGAATAAGAAAAGATAAAAGGCACCATGCGAGGTAACCGAGTGTTTTAAAACAGAAAAAAAAACAAAGAAAACGTAGAACGAGTTCTTAACGCCTTGAGCGATTTGTTCAAGACGAATGTTTACGAAAGTGAATTTTTTTTCTCAATTAATTCCTTTTTTTCTTTTCTTTTCTCTCTTCAAAACTGTAAACAAGTTTCCATCTTCTTTTTCCTACAACTGTTCTTATTATTATTGTTGTAAAACATGTGTTTTATATACATGTTCTTGGTTTTTCTTTGTACTAAGGAGGTTATGTTATTGCCGTTGTTGTCGTTTTATGCTGATAAACATTTCTTTTGATTTTTCTCTGCCTCTCTCTCTATCTGTATGTGTTTCACTTTTGAGTAGTTAGTGTAATTACTGCGTTGGGCCTAAAGGTAAATATTTAACAACAAAAACAACAACTACGGCAACAACTACAAAGTTAACGCAACAGAAAAATTAAATCGCTGCAGGTATTTCATTTTATTTTTCTTTCTTAATATACTTACCGTTGTTTTCTTATTTTTCCCTCTCTCTCTCTCTCTCTCATCGTCGCAAAAACAAAGAGTCAAGAGCACAACAATATAAGGACATGCTGAGAAATATGAATTAGAAACATGAAGAACATTTGCGAATGAATTGTGATGAGAACAGTTTTTTTTTTTTGCAAAGACAAATTATTATTATTATGCCTGCAAAGGAAATGTAACCTTTTGCTTGTAATACAACAAATAAAAAATAAAATAAGTAGAAGGGCATCCAATTAGTGTTTTGTATGAACAAAAACGAGGTAAATTTTGTAATTGAGTGTATTAAATAATAAGATACAGTTGCTTACAGCATGCATACATAGGTGCAGTTGCTAAATACAAGTTTTTTTGTGAGAAAGAAATCTAAGAAGGATTATGATGTGTGTGTGATTAACAAAGTAGAGGAAAACATATGTATTTTAATAAAGAAAGTTGAATGGATAGGTTTTTTAAAGCCAAAATTTGTTTTAAATATTTTAATAAAACGAAAAACTCATAGAAATATATGAATGGACTGCTATAGACCAGTAAAGGTCAATAAAATACACCGCGATTGTTACGTATGTTAGAAAAGAGTGATAGGAATATTTCGAGACAGTGGCAAAAGAAAAATCGTTTAGAAAACAAGAGTAATTTAAAGACTTTTGGATGGAAAATTGATGCTAGAGAATGTTAGTAAAGCAGGAATGATATACAATGGGTTGATCGCATACGAATATTATTGTATTGAAGAAGTACCCTAGTATTATGACGATACGATGTATTATATTCACACTTTATAGGATATCTCCTCCAAACCTATTGCCATGACAAATGTCAATGGAGGTTGCTGTTATCCCAGTTGTGCATTAATGCCTCACAGGTTCCAATTATGAATACCGATAATTCATTCTCATCGTCATATCCATAAAACTACAGCCCAAATAACACCTCCACACTGTATCGCGCACCGAATAGTCTCTTTTTTAGGTGCAATAACTACTCCACACTGACGTCGCCGTAGTCTAGTAGGTAGTGTGTTGGCTTATCAGACGTAAAGCCCGTGTTCGTATCCCAGGTCAGACATCAAAACGAAAATATGAAAAAAATATTTAATCGGTGACTTCCTCTCAGCAGATTTACTCTGAGCGTAAATAAAAATTGCCATGAAAAGTTTCTCAAAAATCTGTCGTTCAGAGTCGACTTTAAACTGTAGGTCCCGCCACTCATGTATAAAATTAACACACACAACATAAGTGGTGTGAGAGGCTAGGCCGTAATCCTGACTGAAGGTTTGTAATGACTAATTATGTATGTATGTATGTAGGTTCCTATTATGTGTGTACCGATAATTCATTTTCATTGCAATACCCATAAAACTACAGCCTAATAACACCTCCACACAAAATCGCACACCTAATATTCTCTCTTTTTAGGTGCAATAACTACTCCATATTCACTTCTGGCTTCTTCGAGTGCTATATTCGACAATTTTGCTTCTTGATGTAACCACAGAGTAACAAATTAGCTTCATTGCTTAAGAAAATTTTGTTCGAATAAACGCTTGTTGCTCTCGCAAATAGCAAATCCAAATACAAAATACGTACTGTGCCATCAGATAAGCCCAAGTTCTTAGAACGCTGTGAAAATCGCAATTCGGATTATTCGCCAGAGTTTCTCTAAAAGAAGCGATATTTTCAAAAGAAAGGAGATCTGACGACATATTTAATGCTTCCAAGCTCTTCACATTTATTTACACATACATATGGCCATTACAACACTTCAGTCAGGATTACGACCTAGTTTTTCATACCACTTATGTTGTGTGTATTAATTTACATATGAGTGGCGGGACCTACAGTTCAAAGTCGACTCCGAACGACAGATTTTTGATAAACTTTTCATGGAATTTTATTTACTCTGAGAGATTCCCAGAAATCTTCTGAGAGGAAGTCGCCGAACAAATATTTTTTGTATTTTGTTTTTATTTCTCAGCTGGGATATGAACCCTGGCTTTTCTTCTAATAATCCGACACACTACCTACTAGACTACGGCGACATTTATTTATAATCTCTTTAATTCACTGCACAATATGCCAATTAGGGTGCCCATAATAACCTCGTAATGTTCAAAAGGTGGACTCGTTTTAATGACGCTTTCTGTAGTCAGTTTTAACTATTTTTATGTGTTCTTGGTTGTTAAAAACGCTCCATATTCCTGAATGGTTAAACTTTTAACAAATAAATGATACTTTATATGGGAGACCGATGGTTCTAGATCCGTAATAAATTGTCTATTCAAATTGTATACAAATTATATACAAACAAAATAACGGCACCTACAGTTTTAACGGTAATTCGAACGGCAATTACGAGAGTCTTGTATATTATTTGCTCTCAGAGCTTTTTCCAAACAACTGCTAAGGTGTCTGGTAAGGAGTCGCCATTTAAAGCTAATACACTACCAACTTCAAGTGATCAAGTGGAGCATAGTGGGCAAAAATACGTATTTAAATACATTAAAATCAAGGACGTTCCAAAGTGTTAATGCTGTGGGTGCACACAGTATTTATCTTTTCTTCATAAAATAATGATTCGAAATACAATTCGGTCATTAAGCAATACTGCCTATTAAGTCAGTGGCCATATTTCCATATTCCCTACTCCCTGCACAATGCCACTGTGTTACTTATCATTTCTTAAGTATTATTCGGTAGGTTAATATTATGCGAAATCATTTTAAATTGCAAGAAAAGATTATAAATTTTTAAAATATTTGCACATCACTTTACTTTGTTGTCAATTTAAAATTCTATTGTTTTTAATTGCCAACACTTTAGCCCAGAAAGCAAGTAATGTTCTCGTATTTTAAAATTCTTTACAAAAGTTATTATGAAACTATGAACAACAATAGCAAAAAAAAAATAGCTACCATTACTAAACACAATATATGAAACCACATTAGAAATGATAATGACTGGAACTGGTACAAAAAAAAGAAGAGGAACAAAAATATGTACATATATGGACTGGTTATCTACAAACAACAGGGGACAGTGGCAGCAAAAAAAGTAGAAAAAAATAGACGACAACAGGAATGAGAAATATAAGAAAAATAACAGAGTTTTGCTAAACAAATAATAATAAAGTGAACATACATACATTAGTTGGCAATTTTTGCTCATTAAATGGAACATATAGACATACTTACCATATCTCATATACATACATACATACATACAAAACATTGTATTCCTATTTTGTTTTGGTAGCAAAAAGTAGAAGAAGAGAGAGAGAGAGAGAGGAAAACACAAGAAATATTAGATAAACTAACCAACATTATAAAAGTGACATTTGAACACAAATATTCATAATGAACAACAAAAATTACATTAACTGTGACATAAACACACACATACACACATGTATTCTTTCTTTCATACTGAAATATGTGTAGATACAGAAACTCCATGTTATAACATTAATGTGTATCAAATATAGTTTTTAGCCATGTTTGTGAGATAATATTTGTGGCATATTTTTTATTTTGATGTGGTAAGTTTTTCTTTTTTTTTTTGCTTTTGCGGCAACAAAGTTTTTGTTTTATGTTGCAAACTTTATGAGATATATGATGAGGTCAGAGTACCGAAACTAAAAGAACATATAGGTGCCCTACAAAAGTGGGTTGGAATCGAATGTATCTAAAATTTTTCCTTTTGGAAATATATGGCTTTCAATATCCTTGTTGCTCTTACAAGACGCCGTAGTCTAGTAGGTAGCTTGTTGCCTTATTAGACGTAAAGCCAGGGTTCGAGCCCCAGGCCAGACATCAAGACAAAATACAAGAAGTATTTTTTCGGCGACTTTCTGGCAAAAACTCTCAGAGTAAATAAAATTGCCATGAAAAGTTTCTCAAAAATCTGTCGTTCGGAGTCGACTTTAAACTGTAGGTCCCACCACTCATGTATAAAATTAACACACACAGCATAAGTGGTGTGAGAAACTAGGTCGTAATCCTGACTGAAGGGTTGTAATGACCAATTATGTATGTATCTCCAGTAGTTCCAAAGCCTAGAAGATTCTATTCTAGTGCCATACCTTACTTTACTATTAACCTGCCTTCTGATGGCATGGTTGATCTATCAGCATTTGCTTTTGTGTTTGATTTCTTTCAGTATAGATTTCTGGTTGCTTAAATTCTAGAGATCTGTACTCTAAATAATGTTGATACAGAATATCGTATATGTGTCTCTGAAATACTTATTTAAGTATACCTGTATACCAGAGGGTGCCGCAACATACTCATGTTAAATATTTCGGTATTCACTTGGATAGACGTCTCACATGGAAATATCACATCGATGCAAAATTGACCCAAATGAAACTGAAAGCAGTCCAAATCAATTGGCTTATCGGGTGAAATTCAGTTCTTAGCCTCTATTGTAAACTCTTGTTCTACAAATCTATATTGAAGCCAATATGTAGTTATGGTATCCAGTTATGGGGCACGGCTTCTGCTTCTAATATTGAAAAAATACAACGCCGTCAAAATAAAATCCTACGAATGATAACTGCCGCTCCTTGGTATATTAAAAACAGCAATATTCATAAAGACCTTGACGTCCCACTGCTCAAAAACGAAATCTCAAAATATGTGACCAAATATTTAAAGAAGCTGGAAATACATCCAAATCCTCTCGCTCGAAACATCCTACAACATCGTGGATACCCGCTTGAGAAGGAGGGACACCATCGAACTCAGATAAATTCTTCACAAATTATGCATTATATTATTAACATTTGAAAATTAGAATTTTTGTCTGGCACTGGCTGGACATCAATATTTATTAACTTTAAACTTAAGATTTGAACACTTATTGTTCATAAAAACGAAGATACAATACAAACTATAGCAAGAAAAGTATACCTTCCTCTTCCATTTCACAGAAAAGTTTAAATTATCTGAATTCGTATTTGTAACCCTCTCCCTATTGATTTTAATTGGACGATAGACGCTCTCAATTCATTGAGTTTATTTTTCTAAGCAAGTATTCGTTGACTGCTGAAATAGCAAAAAGAAAAAACAGCTGCCTTCTTAAATATCCACTGGACAGAGACTCTTCTCAAACCAACTGGGCTTGAGGCAATCAAAGCTTTTGTTGAGAAACTACAATAAGATGAGATCTGAATCATGCATCCAGGAATAACCTGAGGTTGTACCGGTCATTTGACATGAATGGGAGTTGTCTCGAGCTCAACTTGTAAATTCTGCAATGATGAAAATAAATCATTGTAACACATTCTTGAAACCTGTGAGGCAATTAAGGGTGCATATTAGATGCTAGACAGGGAACTGGCTTTGTTGACACCGATCATCATCCTGAAGTTTGTCACGGCAATAGGCTTGGAGACATTATGGGGATACTCTATAAAGTATGAAGAGATTACAATAGACATGGAGATAGAGCATGTCGCAGTTCTAAGGCATCTGTTCATCAGCATTTCACAGGCTTTTTGTTGTCGTGGTGCAGATGTTAATGATTTTAGAATGTGTTCCACAATGCTACGATGGTTAGAAGACGTTAGAGGACGTGTACTTGTCATATAAGATACGTACAGTACCCGGAGGTCGAATTGACACATGCTATGATAGTTGTGAGTATCAAATAACAAGACAGCCAATGTGGAGTAATCAACATTTAAACTCCAATTCTTTATTAAAAATTTTCTGATAATATGAACAAATTTCTCATGCGATACAGAATATGTGTCCTGTTTCCGGATGAAACGAATGGCAATTGATACAACTTAATGGAAAGCATTTGTTCTAAGAACAAGAGAGTAAAATATACTCTACTACCGTAGAGTGACAACACTTTCAAGTAAAATAAATTCTTAAACTTTACATTTTACTTTATTATTTAGTGCCCGTATGATAATTCGCACAAAAGAATTTTAAACATTACAAAACAAAAATGGAAAATACAATACAAAAAATGAACTCGAGGACTACAGTAATGAAAACAGTATTAATTTCCCAAAGCTTACTACTACTACTAGTACTACAGCTGCCAACCAACAACAAATGAATAAAATTTTAAAGTTTTTTTGGTGTTTTCTATGGAAAAGATAATGATACTCTGTGTACATTGTTTTGTTAAAAAAACCAAACTTTTATGATACGAAAGATAAAATGCAGGCAGTGGGTTAGTTTTACTATCAGGCTTAATGCCAACTGCAGTATTACTAAAGTGTAGTGTTGTTGTAATGGTGATAAAATTTTTATAGATAAAAATAATACAAAAACAAAACAAAAAGAGCGAGAGTGACAGAAAAATTATAATATGAAAAGCTTTTAGTTTTGAAAACATTATATTTCATTTGAAAAGCAAAACTAATGCCATGCTTTTGTAACACAATAAAATTATCCGGGGAATATGATGATAAATTCAGTACTTCACTCAACTCTATTCTTTCGTTTTTTTTATCTCTTTTTTTAACAAAATTTTTGAGATAATGTGAGAATATTTGTGTATAAATTAAGTGAGGCTTTTTTTTATATTTTTTGTAGATTTAAGATTTCTATTATAAAACCACCATCGTTGTGGCCACTTTATTTAATGAAATGCAAACTGCATTTCGGCAAATTTTTTTTCTGCTTTTTTATGAAAGTTTTTTAACCTCATTTCTTTTATGGCCAGCAATTTCATAAAATATTCATTGAAATAATTTAATTTCTTCTTTTGCTTCATTTTGCTATTTTTTTCTTTTTTTGGAGCTATTCGAGTGGGCCCTATTGGCCATCATTGTAAACCACTGTTGTATGAATAGGGAGTTTAAAACTGTTTTTTTTTTCCTTCTGACTGAATTCCTCCCTTCCCAATTTAACATTACAAAACCTCAAAAGACTCAGTGGAAAACGCTTCTTAAACAGAAATGACCCAATTTGGTTTATTTCGTACAATTCATTTGAAATTCTTTTCAAATGTAAATAAGACATTAGGAATTACTCAGAAAACCCAGAATACACAGAATACAAAGCAAAACCATTGCTAGAGCTGGCATACAAAAATGAATAAAAATTCATAGAAAGGAAAGCAAAGCAAAAGAAAATAAAGGAAAGAAAAGCAAAAGAAAAGAAAATAAAAAAATGTTATAAAAAATGAATTTTATATTCTTGTTCTTAAGAAATCATTAAAAAATCATAAATTATTTCAACATGCTGCTGATGGTTTTAACTGCTGCTGCTGTTGCTGATTCTGATGCTGTTGCTTTAGACTTTTTTCAGCAACAATTTTTGTTGCTGTCCATTGAAAAAAAGAAAATAAAGAATTCAGGCATAGTAAAAAGCATAAATCATTGAAAAGTTTATATAAAAACGTTGAGAATTATTTAATAAATGCAAATTATTTAAATTTCAAATTGTTTAAATATTGCATTAGTTTAGGAAAATATTTTTTAGATTTTATGTAAAATGAAAAATAAAAAATTCCTACGATTTACATTCATAAACAGAAAAGGGACAATGAGAGGCTTAAAGTAAAATTAGCCGAACGTTCAAGTAACGTACTTTCCTTTAAAGCATACAAAATTACATCAAAGTCCGGTAATCTTTCTCCTTTCTTCCGCATAATGGAAATGATCGTACGTTCCGTCATGTTATGTGAGCGATCAGCTAATTCTTGTTTTACTCCAGTGGGTTGTGTTTTGCCGTACAAGATGGAGACACGGATTTTAAAACTCAGTTCTAATGTCTATGGCCAAACACTTATGGGAGTAATTGAGTGCCATGTAAAAATTTCCTAACACTGCCATTTGGCATCAGGCTTGAACTGTTGCTCCTGCCGTACGTGAATAAAATTTATACATTCAATTAGTCAATTCACACAAGCCGTTGTATCGTTGTATTCATTGTATTGTTGGACGACTATACAACAGTGTATGATTGTTGTTGATAATTTTCATGTAAAAATCAGATACACTTATACACATTTTTTTCATATGTTTTTAAAAGTTGTATTGGTTTCGAGCTATCAAATTGTGTGAATGAAAAAATGTGTATATGTTTTCATATGTTATTAATAAGTTGTATTGGTTTCGTGCTATCAAATTGTTTGAATGTCAAAAATTATGAAAAATAATACGACATACACAATACAGCTTAGCATTGAGCTTTCACAAACAATTAAATGTATTCAATACAACATACACGATACAAAGTCGTGTGAAGTGGCCAAATATGTGTGTCATGGGAATATTGATTGTTTTAGCAATTAAAGAATTGTAGTGACCAATAATTTATGTGAATGTAAATTGTCCCAATCGTATGCAACTAACTTTTCTCTTATCAAAACACTCTTCAATCTTTAGTGAAAATGTCCTAGAACAGCATACAGCAATGTAATATTGAAACAAAGAAAGAACTGGTAGCTATACCACCGTAAAATCAATTGCTCTTCATCAAGGCGAATAGAAGCTTATATAATCGCATTTGAAGTCGCAGTAGATGAGGAGGTAGTGTGTTGGCTTATTAGACGTAAGGCCACGGTTTAAACCTCAGGTCCAACATCTCCAACAAAATATGAAGAAATATTTCTTCCCAAAATTCTCTCTGCAGATTTGTGGCAAAAAGTCCGAGAGTGAATAAAAAATGGCCATGAAAAGTTTCTCAAGAAAATCTGTCGTTCGGAGTCGATATTAAACTGTAGTTAACTCCACTTATGTATAAAAATAACACACACAATATAAGTGGTATGAGATGCTAGGTCGTAATCCTAACTGAAGCGTTTTAATGAGCAATTATTTATGTGTTAGAAAACTTTTTGTGGTTTTCCTTATTCAGCAAGGTTATTAGCATTGATATACTTACGTTCTTTGACGTATTCATAATCTTTCCTATTCAACAGTGTCGTATCGCCAGTAGGTTCACTAAACCATTTGGCCTGCACTATTGTTTTTAGTGTACCATGAACTTTGACTTACAACAAGGATAGTACAATATCGGTAATGTGATCAAGATTGTTCAGAAGATACCACCTCATTTATATGCATACTAACCTTATCTAGCTAGAAAAGGACCTTCTTACTGCTGGCATGGCATTACCCATATTTCAATCTGTACAAAGATATGATTGTTAGTGGGTTGAGGAGGCTTGTGTGATGATGCTTTAACAAAGCCAGTTTGTTTACAGTGTTCTTCAATATAAATGCAGTATGATAAGGCCAGAAATCTATTCTTGGCCAAAGCTGGTTATTTGCAGAGCACATTCACTCATGCATGCATTTTTCGTTAAAGCTCCTTCAGGGATATCACGTTTGCTGAGTTGCTGCAATATAATTAACAGGTTTATAGAGAGTTCACTCCGTAGTATATATTATCAAAGTCTTGCAGATAAACTCACCATTCAATTGACACATAAGTTTTTAGTATTTTTCTTGCCTAATTTTAAAACAAATTGTTAAAGTCTTCCATTAACTGTAGAACTCTTCCAAGAAAGTTACCAAAAATATCTGCAAGTTCTCACGCTTTGAGAAAATAGAGCAGTCACCTAACAAGCAAGTTCGTTAAATTGCTCAAGTCTACTGACAATACTGAAAAAATACTTTTATTGGATAACTTGATCGTCTGTTTTCGAACACAAAAATATCTCCTTACATCGTGGAACTACATACATACATAATTGGTCATTATAACCCTTCAGTCAGGATTACGACCTAGTTTCTCAAACCACTTATGTGGTGTCCGTTAATTTTATACATCAGTGGTGGGACCTCCAGGTTAAAATCGACTTCGAATGACAGATGTTTGTGAAACTTTTCATAGCAATTTTAATTTACACTCAGCGTTTTTGCCAAAAATCTGCTGAGAGTAAGTCGCCGTAGAAATATTTTTTTTAATTGGTTTCGATGTCTGACTTGGGGTTTGAAACTCGGCCTTACGTCTAATAAGCCAACACACTACCTACTAGACTATGGCGACTTCAACGCGAAACTATCTTACCGAATAACCTGATCACTATAGGAGCGACAACCGCCGTGTGTCGATGACAGATTCTGGTTAACAAGAATTCTGGTTAATTAACTATTCGATAACTTACTAAACCTTTGTTCATTACTCTTGATGCCTGACTAGCGTTTATCTATAAGTTGTACCATCTATCTGCTCACATTAATATTTTCGAAAGATGTATGTATGTATGGAGTCTTAAAAAGCCAAAATTGTACAGTTGATTTGCCCTTGCAATGGTCATATTGGGAGGGACATGAATGGAGTTATTCCCTTGTATTCCTCACAGCTATTTTCTATTAAATGGGAAACTTACGTAAATATTTAGTAGTTTTAAAACGTACTCTTTTAACCTTAGATTTGTAATTAATTAATCTGTGCGTAAATATTTAGAAAATTTGTCTTGTCCTTCCTTTTAAGAGTATTAAACAGACAAGTGCATATCTTAAAAGAAAGAATTTTAAGAATTACTTTACTCGCCTTTATTAAAGTTTTCCATGCTCATTGAGAGTCTTTAAAAAAGCTTTTAAAACTTGACAAAAAAAAGAAAGAAATTCATTCCGTTTCTTTTTCATTTCTTAAGACCTTGTAACCTCTGTAAAACTTTTTTAGTTTTGCCGGAAAGCATAAGGAAAACCCAAATTTTATACTCCGTTTTTTTTAGTATTTCTGTGGAAGAGTGAAAAGAAGAAAAAAATGCCTTACCAAGCAGCTGAAAATGCAAAAGAATAGAAAATGGAAAAACGAGAAAAAAATTTTAAGTAATTTTTCATTTTTATATCCTCTATTTTCTTAGATTATTTCTTATGCTAAGAAAATAAGAAAAAGAAGGGACAGAAGAAGACATGCTGAAATGCATAAAACATTAAGGCTTTTATACTCTTTTTTTTTCTTTCTTTTTTTTTTGTTGGCAAAATTCTTATTTATTTTGCATTTAAAGAAAAATGAAGAAAAATTGCCAGAAAAAAACTTGTTTTTTTTTGTAATTTTTTGCAGTTGAATGTACTGTAAGTCAGTGTTAGTTTAAGCCAAAACTACTCAAAAAGCACATATTAACACACATACACACATATACACATGCTCATACTATGTTACAGTTATTATATGCACTGGCATTATATACAAACACACTCCAACAGTGTCTTAAAAATTCGCAGTAGTTTTCCAGCTGAAGAGTCTTTTGGTATTATTACGCTGAAATTTTCTTTCTTTTTTCGTTTTTTTTTTCCTTTGAAATTTTTCACATATTTTCCTTTCCTTGTGATTATATGCTCGCCGGAATTAGTTTTAGTAGGGCAACTCAACATAAATTTTACGTTTTCGATTTTTTTTTGTTCTCTCCCCCTGTTTTTTTCTATGCAGGCATTCGTTCAGCTTGATTCCCTTATTAAAAGTGATGGAGAAGTTCCGCGAAATAAAATAAAAAGAAAGAAAGAATAGAACTGTTTGAGCAGAGAATATAAAAGGATTTTATGCGCTTTAAACTTTATGCTTAAGTATACGATACTTAACGCCAGCCAACTAGAAAGAAGTGCGTTAAGTAAAGGAAATATTGCAACAACAACGACAACAGAAAAAAAAACAAGAATATTTTCAAGTGTTCCACTATAAAAATGTTTGCAAATAGTTTTCTGAATGATGAAAATTTACTTGAATTTATTATATTCTGATGACTCTATTAAAAACGAACTTAAGCGTATGAGTAATATTTTCATTGTGTTTATAAGAAAAAAGTTAATCATACGTTCAGGTGTTACTTTGTATGGAGTACTTCTCATACTGGATTGATATTGGTTGAAAATAAAACTGAATGATTTATATTTTGAGTAAGGGGAAATAATATACGAGGGTAATTGTAAAATTAATAGATTTGCGAATTGCATTATCAGTTCATTTTTTGGAATTTTTTTCACAATTTCTTCATTTAAATCCTGCCTTACGTCAGAATTTTATTCGCCTTTTCTATGCCTTTTCCGAAAATCTTATGACAATTCAAATTGTGCCATAGGAAATCTTTAGAAAGACAACATGCCGTTGCCTGTAGAAAGAACTTGGTTAATAATACATCCATTTCGAAGTCGCCGTAGTCTAGTAGGTAGTGTGTTGGCTTATTAGACGTAAAGCCAGGGTTCGAGCCCCAGGCCAGACATCAAGACAAAATACAAAAAGTATTTCTTCGACGACTTCCTCTCAACAGATTTCTGGCAAAAACTCTGAGAATAAATAAAATTGCCATGAAAAGTTTCTCAAAAATCTGTTGTTTGGAGTCGACTTTAAATTGTATGTCCCACCAATCATGTATAAAATTAACACACACAACATAAGTGGTGTGAGAAACTAGGTCGTAATCCTGACTGAAGGGTTGTAATGACCAATTATGTATGTATGCGCCCGTAGAACTTGTTAATCTCTTTAAAATGCACGAACGCCTTTCAGCTGCCAGGTACTAGGTTTACTGAATAGTTACTCTCTTTACAGAATTTCTGGGCCCAAATGATTGTTATGTTGTACACATTTGGCTTGAGCTTACATTGCCTTCTCAGACTATTCCGGGATTTGCTGGTGACTGAATTGCTTAGAAAAGCTTATGTCTCTTCTCTATCTTCCTTTGTCCACTGGGGTTGACAAGAATTCCGGCCTCTATGTGTTTTTCCTTTTCGCTATATACAGTGGACAGCAAAAGTCTGAGTACGGCAATATATTTTGACAAAAAATGTCCCCACAGGCTTAATACTCTTGCACATAGTTCCGATATGACTTCAAGGGAGTATTTAGGCGAACATTTGAAAGAATGGATACGTAATCGCTAAACCTCAAATAAAAGTCAAACGAAAAACTTGCTCATGGTGCCTCTAGAAAACAAACACAAACAAAAACAAACAAACAAAACTTGTACATTCAATTCCAAATGGGTTAAATGGAATGCTTGACGTTAAGAGATTTTCTCCTAGATACAAGGGATAACATTTTCATATATTTGGATTTTGAATTTTAAATTTACTCACGGTTCCCATTGGGGGGTACCTATTGAGTCATATGAAACTTTTCATTATTTTTCTGTTGCTTTATGAAAAACATTAAAAAAATTTTTTTTATGATAAAACTGAAATAAATTAATAAAATTAATATTTAAACTTTTGGCTAAAATTCATGAAATTGCTAAAATATATTGCCGCTAAAATAGTTTGCTGTCCACTGTATGTATGAGGAAACGCATTAGTCGGACAATAAAGCATATTAACAATGTGCCAAAAGGATATGTGAATAATGATGACATATCGGAATGGATACCAAGTAAATGTATCACAATCGATTAAAAAGTCCTGTAGAACTGTGACTAAAGGGGACTGGATTGCATTTTTCTGTAATACAAGCAGAAACCAGATTATGATGCTTATTTTCTACAGTTTTCCAGACAAAGTGCGATCACACAAAGCGTTAGTTACGACATTGGTTTGAATATTTCCGAGTGTAATGGCCCGATACAGTACCATTACCATTATTTGGGAATCGAGCCATGGGAAAGTGATTGGAATTGAAAAGCCAACTGAGCTAGCTAACATATCAATAATATCACAGTAAGTTAGTCCTGAAAATCTAAAGCCCATCAGTAAAACCGAATTAGAGAAGAGGTATGTGGCAAGACATACAGAAGGTTACAAGTTTGCCTGTATAAGAATAAACTAACCAGGATGATAAGTGTTTAAAGATGAATAGTGAATAGTTTGGGGCAAGGATACAATGCCACTCCCAGATTTTTGATACTGAAGATCCCAATATTCTATACCTGGCATTTTGTCAGATTTTACATACATACATACATACATAATTGGTCATTACAACCCTTCAGTCAGGATTGCGACCTAGTTTCTCGCACCACTTATATTGTGTGCGTTAATTTTATACATCATACGGTTTGAATTCGACTCCGAACGACAGATTTTTGAGAAACTTTTCATGGCAATTTCATTTACTCTCAGAGTTTTTGCACGAAATCTGCTGGGAGGAGGTCGCCGAAGAAGTATTTTTTGTATTCTATTTTGATGTCTGGCCTGGGGTTATATGACTTCTGGGTTATACAAACTTTTGGCTAAAATTCATGAAATTGCTAAAATATATTGCCGTTCTAAGACTTTTGCTGTCCCTATATACCTCAATCGCCGTGGTGTAGTAGGTAGTGTGTTGGCTTACTATTCGTAAAGCCCGGGTTCGTATCCCAGGTCAGACATCAAAAATGAAATATGAAAAAAAAATATTTCTTCGGCGATTTCCTCTCAACAGATTTGTGGCAAAAACTCTGAGAGTAAAATAAAAACTGCCATGAAAAAGTTTCTCAAAATTCTGTCGTTCGGAGTCGACGTTAAACTGTAGGTCCCGCCACTCACGTATAAAATTAACGCACACAACATGAGTGGTGTGAGAAGCTAGGCCGTAATCCTGACTGAAGGGTTGTAATGGCCAATTATGTATGTATGTATATACCTCAATCCACAAAAAAATTTTAGCCCCCTTAGCTTTGTGGAAGATCCCTACTGGTAAGAACATTTGTCTGCTCATTAATCGGATGTCTCACAAGACTTAAGGTCCAATCCTACTTCGCAAACCTTGACAGTCTTGTACTAATCTTGAGTAACGAAGTACTCGAATGGTGGTCTGACTGTCAGAGTCTCGTTCTCTGAACCACCCATACAAGTTCTATAGGTCACTTCTATTAATGGCATAAGCATCTGCTGGGAAAACAATCGTGAGTTTTCTTATGAATTCGAATATTCCATTTCTGATCCGAAGATTCCCACACGTGTACCGCTAAAAATATTTAATCCATCCGTATACCACAGAAAGAACCCTATTTTAGGAGAATTGGCCATCACAACCCTTCAGTCAGGATTACGGCCTAGCGTTCCACTTATGGTGTGTGTGTTAATTTTATACGTGAATGGCGGGACCTACAACTTAACGCCGCCTCCGAACGACAGATTTTTGAGAATCTTTTCATGGCAATTTTATTTACTTTCAGAGTTTTTACCAGAAATCTGATGAGAGGAAGAAAATTTTTCTTACATGTTTTCGTTTTGATGTCTGACCTGGGGTTTGAACCCGGGCCTTACGTCTAATAAGCCAACACACTACCTACTAGACTACGGCGACTTCAAAACTTTTAGGAGACTAGGTTCCCTATTCACATTTCATACCGAGTTTCGTTGCAACGCATTTCTTAATATCTTGTTGGATGCTAATTCTGTTGGAGTGATAGTTTGAAAAGAAGTTGAGAATCTCTTGATCTGTCAGATTGTGAAGCTCTGTGATGAAACTCGTGTTCAAACTGCTTGTTATTGTTCTAACCAAAGTACTACAATAGGTCAAGTCCCTTTTACTACGGTTATGAGAGCGTAGGACAAAGTCTGTATCATATCCAACTCCATTTAAGTAGTTTTTAAATTTTTTCTAACATCGCAAACGGCCTAACCATTCTACATGCATTCAATATGTTACGTTTCCATTGCGTTTTCAAAATTTTCCTACGAGCCTTCTGTATATTATTGTAGTAGGGCCACCGTTCACAACGGGCTGCTATGCGTGATCAAGTGAGCTTTTGGTATTAAGCTACCACACTAACATAACCTAACCTAGGGCCACCGTTGGCTTTTTATAGCCTATTAGAGCTCGGTCATGGCTTTATGCTTCACAAAGTAAAAAAATGTTTTTGGAAAAAAATTTCTTGATAAAACTGAGAAAAAAAGTTAAAAATTGTCCAAATTGACCTAAGATTTCATGCCAAGTACCTAAAATACCTTCTTCACAAAATCACAATCTGTAACAATGACAAAATATAATTTAAAAAATTATTTATGAGTTTAGCAATTAAATTTTGAGAGAAAACAAAAAAAAAGAGAAAATCTCCCATAGAAATGAGAAAATAAATCAAACTTGCCACAAAAGTTCCTTTTACACTTGTTGTGTAGAGAAAAGAAATCAAAAGTTAAAGATTTTCTTTTAATCTTATATATCCGCACAACAAAAGTACTGAAAAGTTTTATTTTTTTTAACAAAAAAGATACAAAACAAAACAAAAGAAAACTTTTCACTTAAGCTAATCGCATCAGAAGTTTAACAATAAATTCTAAACATAAGGGACATGGAACGCACTTCACAACAGGGCAACAGGAACCATAAGGAAAAAAATGTGGAAGAAGTTTTATATGGTTTCCTTAGGATTTTTTTTGCTTTATAGGGAAAGTAATAACCAGGAACTATAATATAATCAAAACCCAAAACCCTAACATATTGCTCTTGGTTGGTACTTTTTTCTTTTTTTGCTAAATTTGTATACAAAAGTACAAAAGATTTGCAACAAAAAAAAGGTAAGAAAAGAAAAGAGAAAGAGAGAAACTTTATGATAAAATGAAAACAATAGAATATTTAAATCAATTCAAAAATATTAAATCAATAAATTGTATATTGCTTGGAAAGACCACAAGCAAACATACAAAGAAAAACCAAAAACTTCACTTCAAATAATATAATGATGGCAGTCAATAGGAAAACCCTTATCATTATGGCCCCCCCCAAAAAAATATTCACAAAATATCTGAGATTTTCATGATAAGACAAAAATTCTTTTTCGATTTCTTTTGTATGCAAAAATAAAATAAAAAGAGAGGAAAATTTTATCATAAGTAAAGGAAAACAAAACAAAAAAATAAAGAAAACTGAAAAGTCATTTTATGCGTGTGCTGGCATATTTGCCCCGTCATTAGCATAACGAATTGAAGGGGAACGATTTACGTATATAAGTCAAACCATTGGCTTTAATATCTTTTAATTCTTTGTTATACTCGTGCCTTTCTAAATCTATTCTTTTCATTTTTTGAGAAGAACCGGAGCTTAAAGAACAGACCCTCATAAAATGTAAACCTTTCTACCCACAATAAATTTTTTGTAAACGTTGCATACAAAGCAAATGTCACAAAATTATTTTATAGCAAAAAACCCATAAAATTTTCGATTTAATATTATTATTTGAGAAAATCTTTATTTATTACAGGCGATCTACAATGATAACAGCTGTTTCTAGTAATAAAAAAAGTGAGCCGTTTATAAAACACCTTTTTCTTCTTTCATGTCTTTTAATATGTCGCATTAAAAATTATTGCTTTTCACACAAATCCAAATCTAGTCTTCTACTACTATTTAAACTTAGAAATTTTGTTAGATAAACTCTAGAATATTTAAAGGAAATAAGATTGGACACATACAAATAATAATACACCCAATTCACGCTTTATCCGCAGTCATTGCTCAATATTGCTGACTCGCTTCCGTCAAATCGCTACAATGTTAAATATCATGAAAGTCGGCATATATAGCAGTTATAGTCATTCAAGAAGCTTAGGTAAAGTTTATTTGGCTCCCTTTGTTAACTAGTCAGTATCTGAACTTTCCATTTTGTGGTTTTATGCCAAAAACTCTTTAATGCCACCCTTTTAAAAACGTTTAAAATATGAACGAACGACAGAATTTTGAGAAACTTTTTTATGGCAATTTTATTTACTCTCAGAGTTTTTGCCAGAAATCAGCTGAGAGGATACTTTTTGTATTTTGATTGATGTCTGGCCTGTGGCTCGAACTCTGGATTACGTCTAATAAGCCAACACACTACCTACTAGACTACGGCGACTTCGCTGATCAGTATTAGCACGAGCCAACAGTCTACCTACTAGACTACGGCGACCTCAAGTTAGTTTTAATTAAAATTCTTCATTATTCTCACGATTATATGTGCCACTGTTCACAACTTGATGTAACAACAACAACAGCTTTGTTCGTTATTCTCTTATTTAAACGACTTCCTCTCAGCAGATTTCTGGTAAAAACTCTGAGAGTAAATGAAATTGCCATGAAGAGTTTCTCAAAAATTTGTCGTTCGAAGTCGACTTTAAACTGTAGGTCCCACCACTCATGTATAACATTAACACACACAACATAAAGTGGTGTGAGAAACTAGGTCTTAATCCTGACTGAAGGGTTGCAATGACCAATTACGAATGTGGTTATTGTTATATTAAGCAGTATGATAATTTGTAAGCATCATTGTTTTGATTTTGTAGCTTTTGTTTATATTTTATTATTTTTTATTATTTTAATGTAAAACGATATACTTAAAAGCAAAACACCAGTATCTAGATTTCTCCGTTATCGTAACAATATTTTTGTTGAACAATAATCACAAGATTCCGAAAGCAACAAACCGTTTGCACAGTTTAGTCCATTGGACAGTTGAATGAAAGTGAATCGAGTGGATTAACACTCGATAGAAATATATCTGTGCCAAGTTCATCGGATACGCAATTACTGACAATATACCAACGAACAGAATCCCATATGATATTAACGAAAATCAAACAATTTAGATTTGAAGATTATGCACGAAATAGATATGCTCTGCTGATTGCCTGTGAGACAAATGCCATGAAGTTCCCTAAGAAGAGGAAAGATATCTCAAGATTAGGTTAGGTTAGGTTAGAGGACGTGTACTTGTCAATTAAGAAAAGTACAGTACCCGGAGGTCGAATTGACCCATTGTACAACGACCTAGTTTCTCGCACCACTTATGTTGTGAGTGTTAATTTTATATATGAGTGGTGGGACCTACAGTTTAAAGTCGACTCCGAGCGATAGATTTTTGAGAAACTTTTTCATGGCAATTTTATTTACTTTCAGAGTTTTCGACAGAATTCTGCTGAAATACTTTTTGTTTTTTGTCTTGATGTCTGGCCTGGGGCTCGAACCCTGGCTTTTAAGTCTAATAAGCGAACACACTACCTACTAGGCTACGGCGACTTCTATATCTCAAGATTAAATACTGCGAAAAATTAATTATAAATTAGCAGCACTTAATGGGTCTCTGTCGGGCAAGTACGTATCGCAACAAAAATCCTTAATTTATGGAGATGTATCCCACTACAGAATTTATTGAGAATAGTCCACAAGAAATCCACATCAAACATTAGATTTGATAGTCGTTGCCTGGGTCTAGAACTATTCAATAATCATCGTATTTAGCACCTAGACTTTCAGGCTGGTATACTTTCTAATCTAACTTAGGTCGAAGAATTATATCTCGATATTTTTCAAGATAATCTAAATGCTTTTTTCTTAATTTTTCCGAAAAATCCTGTAAAGGTTTTGCATGGATTGTTATGAACTGAAAATTTCTGTCACCAACCACAAAATTGAAAGGCTGAGTTTGTGGAATAATATCCGTGAACACATACAAAATATTGCAATAAATATATTGTCTGGGTGCCCTGTTAGTCTAGTGGATAATGTGCTAGACTATTAGCGTGAGGTTCGTGGGTTCGATTCCCACCAGAGACTCTTGTCTGTGACACTACCCCGAGCATATGGTCAAGTTACTTCGCTAGTATATAATTAGATTATAATTTGTAATTGAATTGTAATCAATAAATAAACGTATGTGTATATGTGTGTATAAACAACAATTTTGTTTGACCAAGAAATCCAGCCGAGTAAGATGCATTTCATTTGCTATGTTCCAGAAGTAGAGCTTGTTTACCAACATTTTTCATTGCGTATCAGTCAAATTTTATTAACTAAGCCCAAATCAATGGTAAGAGATATAATAATTAAATCGGATAAGCGGGAAATCCTTTTTTGCATGCTGCTTTAATTGCAAACGCACTCCACACACACTCCACATACACACTTGTACTCCTCCGAACAAGACAGCCAGAAAAGAAAAAAGTCCTCCTTATTTTAAAACTGAGTGCAAATAGAGCCTTCCGATACTGGGTATGGGTTGGTGTGTTTAGAGCTTGAGAACTGAAACTGTAATAGATCGGCACATCGACATTTACAAGGCTTTGCGCTACAGCACTGTTATCCTCTGCGATACGCCTTTATATTGCTAATAGCTTCATATCAAAAATTGTATAGATTTTTTAGCATTAAGGCTATGCAGAATGACGTTGAGCAATTCATGCAGCTCCGTCAAGGTAGGAAAGGACCTCTCCGAACCTTTTGCTAGGTTTCAGACAAGGCGACCCCTTATCATGCGACCTCTTAAACTTCGTAGTGGAGAGTGTTCTGCGAAAGGCTGCGTCGCAATGGCACTATTTTTCAAAAAAGTGTCCAGTTACTTGCATACGCTGACGATATTGATATCATAGGGCGTACCAAGCGAGATGTTACTGCTGCCTTTAGTGCTTTTGAATGGGTGCCTACTAAGATGGGAATGGCAGTAAATATGGGCAAAACAAAGTATATGTTATCGACGAGTCGAGACGCGCGGCGTATTGATTCTCAGATTACGGCCGAAAACTATACTTTTGATACGGTCAATGAATTTATTTATCTTGGCTCCGCCGTTACCAACAAAAATGATGTCAGTCTGGAGATCAATCGCAGGAACACTCTTGCCAACAGGTGCTACTATGGTCTCAATAGGTAATTGAGTAGCAGAGACCTCTCTCGTACGACAAATCTAACACTCTACACTCATCATACCCGTGCTTCTTTAAGATGCAGAGGCATGGACATTATTAAGCACTAACACAGCAGCCTTGGGAGTATTCGAGAGAAAAGTCCCAGGTAAGATCTTCGATCCAGTGCGAGTTGGCGATGATTTCCGTATTCGAGTGAGCTGTATGAGCTCCTCAATGGCGTAGACGTTGTACAGCGTATTTATAACCAGCGGCTGGCTCGGCCATGTCGTTCGAATGGAGGAGGATGCTCCGACGAGACGAGTATTTGATGCGGATATCTGCGGAAGTCGGCGAAGAGGACGACCTTGCATCCGTTGGAAGGACCAAATAGAGGAAGCCCTGTCATCGATTGGTGTGACCAACTGGCGTAGGTGAAAGCTTGTAAAAACTAAATGCTAAAAATCCTTTATGACTTGTAAAGCCAACATGGTGGATATTACACTGTTTCCCATTATGTAAAGATTTCAAAATTAAAATTTGAAACTTTCCTAAGAAATTTCAATTAAAGTTTAAGTTTCGTATAAGTTTCGTAAAAAATTTCAATTCTTTTTTGTAACTTAATGGTGGGAAATGGTGCTTTACTGTAAAGCACTCTCTTAAAATTCAATTTTAACGTTCTTCTTTTTTTGCCACTCATTCTCAGCTGTACAATTTTTTCCTGGCCTGTTTTGTTGTCATATTCCATGGCCGACTCATGATATTGCCAGCCTTACAACTGATTACAAAGATTTTTTCTTTTTTTTTTGGATTTTACATTTTTACTCCTTTCGTTTTGAGTCTCCTCTTTTATTTTCAATTATAAATTCTGACAGTTAATGTCATCAAGTGAAAGCGACACACTTAAGAATGTCATTTACTGTTTTACATACGATTTCTATGGAACAGCATAGAAACAACATGCGAATACTGACTGTGATGGTTAAAGGATTTCTTTAAACCATACGACAGTGAGTTTGTATTTCAACTTTTATTATTCCGTTTTGGTTGTTAGACAAACTGTTGGTTTAGACAGCATATTGTAAGGACATGCATGATTTGAAGTTAAATCTTTAAAAGTTTTTATTGGATTAAAAAACAAAATATTTTAAATATTAAAACGCGTTGAAAATGTTTGCAAAAAATTGCAAATGAATTGAAATTTTTGGTAAGGAATGTTGAAACGGTTAAATCTGTTATCCTTTCATAGAAGATTGGAAATATTTTCAATATGTAATCTTTTAGTCAGGATTACAACCAAGCTTCTCATATTACAGTTGTTGTCTGTGTTAATTTTTTACATGATTTGGCGGACAGATTTTTGTGAAACTTTTCATGGCAATTTAATTTTACTCTCAGAGTTTTTGCCAGGGGACTGGCAACATTTGCTCAAGTCAAAATATATCCTTAAAAGAAATTTTTTAAGATAATCTACAAATGATTGGATCTAATTTATTTTGACAATATTTTCATTCAAACATGCATTCACTCATCTAAGTCAGCTAAAGTATAACTTCTGTCCTCATTACAATTATTTTGGTTTAAGGATATTTAACGTAGCAGTACACCACAGGGATTGCAGGTACGACACTATCTTATTAGCAAAATACAATTGAATTAATACAATTGAACTTGGATACATCTTAAAATATAATGATTATATCGTAATGGTAGAACGAAAATCGAATCGTTTCAGTTGTTTTTTAGCTATCACTGTCATCAAATTATAACGGACTTTTGACAGGCTCTGTGCCTCTTTAAAATTACTTTTTGTAGCACTTAACCCTTTGCACTCGGCTGTCCCCTCTGAGGGGACAACGTAGGTCTAGCATATCACTCGGTTGTCCCCTCTGAGCGGACACGATAGTTTGTTAGCGATTACGGACAAGGAAATTATTCCACCGCAGTTTTTTAAAAAACACGTATTTTCCTGTAGTTTTCTGTTAAAGTGGCACAAAAAATTGATCGAAATGTGATGAAATTAACAAGATGCATGATAAATAAAGCAACCGTTCTACACGTCGAAAAGGCGGTTGGCAAGTGCGTTCACGACGGACTGTACACTTCTCTCATCCGTTGACCAAATTGTAGATATAGTGGATTAGGCGTCCAAAAATAATAGGCGTCCATAATAAAGAAATCCGATAACCGAGAGAAGAAATATACCAAATTTCAATTCGTACTGAAACGTCGAATAGAAAAAATATTTGATATTTTTGTAATTATGTGTTCTTCAATGTCCACAAATTCATATAAAACAAATTGCATTACAATTCCTTACTTGGTTCTAAAATTATACTGCATAATAGCACGTTTCCAGGATGTACGTTTTCGTTAAAAAGTGGCGTCGAGTTGCTGGTAGATAACATCCGAAACGGTGCCGAGTGCAAGGGGTTAAAGTAGGTAATTTGAAATAGCTATCAGCGCAAAAGAGAAGTCTGCTGACAAAAAAAATCTGTCGTTCATGTATAAAATTAACACACACAACATAAGTGGTGTGAGAATCTTGGTCATAATGCTGATTTAAGGGTTTTAATAATTAGTTATGTACGTATGTCTGTATGCCAAAGTGATACATGCAAAAGTACCAGTCTCTGAGTTTCACATTGGCAGTATCCAATAGATCAGTGCATAGTAAAAGTCCATATCAATGTTTTTCTATGACATAATGATGTGTAAGTACCCTTGCTCGTCTGCACCTTCGGCAGAAATAATTAACCAGACGAGCCAGCTCAATGTGTCTTGCTTTAGAGGCCAGAAAACAATGACTACGACATTGATGATGAATGTGTTCCTTTAGAGTTTGAATACAATGCTTTAGTCAGGATAACAACCTAGCCTTTCACACCACTCATGTTGTGCGAGTGTTTAATTCGTGTGTGACGAGACCTACAATTTAATGTCGATTTTATTGAAACTTTTAAACAATTTTATTTTATACTCAGAATTTTACCCATTTTTTGGTATGAGTCGAGACTTGAACCATGTGCTGTCGTTTAATAAACCAACACACTACTTTTTCCAATAATAATACAAGCAATCCTTACGATCTTACTTCCGCTCGGAATACATATCCGACAACTCTTAAAAGATGCCTTCATGCCCAGCAAAATTTGGCATTGACATGCATAATATACACATTTGGTCATTACAACTCTTCAGTCTGGATTACGACCTAGCTTCCGACAACACTTATTTTGTATACGAGTGGCGAGGCCTACAGTTTATAGTCGATTTCGAACGACAGATTTTTGAGAAACTTTTCATGGCAATTTTATTTTACACTCAGAATTTTTGCACGAGAAAAAGTTGCCGAAAGTTCCTTTTTTTTATTTCGTTTTGTTGAATATAACTGACCTGGGATTTGAATCGAAGCCTCTAATAAGCCAACACACTGCCTACTACACAACGGCGACTTTAGCCAACCATGTATGTACATATGTACATGGTTGTTTACACGATGCAACCATTTTACCATTGCCTCCTATCCAGAAGGGCCTTCCTGTATATCTGAGGAAAGTCGACGAATGACGGCTTTTAGTTAAAGATTCAGAATTTACACAATTCTCATAGAATTCTAGAGTCTGTGCAAATAGAAATAATTTTGACAAATAAAATGATGGAGGCGGATTTTAGTTTGAAGTCGCCGTAGTCTAGTAGGTAGTGTGTTGGCTTATTAGATGTAAAGCCAGGATTCGAGCCACAGGCCAGATATCAAAACAAAATACAAAAAGTATTTTTTTGGCGCCTTCCTCCTAGCAGATTTCTGGTAAAAACTCTGAGGGTAACTCTGACTGAAGGATTGTAATCACCAATTATGTATTTTATGTATGGATCTGAGTTCAATGCTTAGTATTAAGTTGCAACATCCCAAATGTTGTCTCCTAAGATGACAACAATAAGGATGGTCATCATATGAGCTGGAACAAAAACCAAACAAGAAGTAGTTGTTTAAGAGACCTAGAGTAATAAGGATTATAATCAATAGTAACCATTAGTATCACTTTTTGTATGCACTGTCTGGCAAGTTTTTAATTTTTCTTGTAATAAAACCAATTTTGCTTTTAAGCCTTTTTTGATATGAAAAACACAAGAGAAAAAATTAAGCGTTCTCATAATAAATGAATGAAGATTGTTCCTCGTAAATCTTTATTTCATTAAAGGTAACTTTATAGACATAAGCCGATTACGATTGACTATTAATTTTTTTTTTCTTTTTTGCCGAATTTGTTACGCTTCTAAAGACCCAATTCTTATTGACAATGAAAGAAAAAGAAATAAAATTTAAGTGCCCTACAAATGGCAGACTGCATACATTTTGTTCCCGAATTTCGTATGTCATACATTTCACCTGCCCTTGTGTAGCGTGTTGCCAAATGCTTAAAATACACTAAAGGACAGGCAGACAGACAGACTGTTAAAGATAATTTTACGCACACAATTGCTCACATTCAATTTATAAGATTTGATTTGAATGAATGCTGACATAAAATAAAGACGAAGAAGAAATTATGGGCATCAAATATTGATAAAAGCAATAAAATACAGGCAGCAAACATAATGATGGCAGCAGTCATGGAAAATGGAAAATGCAGATGGAAAAATTACAATCATCAATCAGTCAATAATAATGCTTTAAGAAATGCTATACAATAAGCGTTTCCATCATTATCTCACCAAATGGGATGTTACAACCAGCAAAGAAACCTTAGGAATTAAATTCTTAACGTAACGAAGAAAAATATGATGATGGTGATGATGATGACGATAATGATGATGATATTCTTTTACTATCGTTTACGTGTCTACGTTTTCTTGATTCATTTCATAAGATTTCTAATGATGCCGTTTGACAATAAGTCAATAAGCGCATTTGTGAGCCATGAAATGAAATGAAATCGTTAAAAATACTTACTACTGCTGGCAGCAGAGAGAAAGCTTAGAAAATGCTATAAAAAGTTATACTTCTTGCTACATGAGTATAATAAAGCCAAACTACAATACCATCCAGAGAAATGAAAAGAAGAAAATGAAAAGAAAAAAAGAAGAGAAAGGAAAGCAAAGACATGCTTACGAAATAGAAACAATACAACAACAGTACCACCCACAAGTTAAAGCAGCCGTTAAGCCTCAATTGGATTTGTTACTAATGGTTACAAATAACAGCCACCCTGAATATAATTCTGCCACGAAGAGATCACAACCCAAGCGGTTGCCCTAAACAACAACAACAACAACAATTTATTGAAAGAAAACCCAGCCGTTGGCCATACTTATCATTCCGTGTGCGTTATTTTCTCAAAAAAAAATATTTTTTTTTGGTTATGCCTCTCTCTCTCTCTCTCATAAAGGCTTTATAAATAAGTATAAGGTGTCGTAAAAAGAAATCCATTTTTTTAATTTAAAAGATGTATCCTTTATTCCAGTATAACCAGCAGTAAAGAGTGATAAATTTTTGCCACAAATCGAAGTGTGAAAACCCCTTGTCACCGTTTAGGATGTTACTACATCATGCCTCTCTTATAGAAACCATACCAACTCCGTCATAAAATATTTTCTAACTGGAACAGTCAATATTCAAAAACTCTCTTCAGCACAAACTGTTTTCTTCATCTGCTGTATAGAGGATGGACACTCATGCGATGGCTTGTATCCATGTTGTGCATTGGGAAGGAACTTTGAAAAAAGGTTGTGGAAATAGGGATAAAGAAAACAGTGGTTCAATTGAAAGTCTGAAGCAATACCAGTAAACCAAGAGCGATCCAATGGTCAATAGACCACAAGCGAATGTGCTTAATCGAATGTAGAAGTTCATTTCGTTGTAGTACAGTGTAAACATACAGTTCTACACTACAAATGTAGTTCCACACTACAAACGAATGGATGGTAGTAACTTCAGATTATTTTCAAATTATAAGTTAGATGACTAAGAACCAAGAAGATCCCGAACTTTCAACAATTTCTTCCTGTTATTTATAAAAGCTTGGCTATTTGTTGTAAACTTCTTCCGTTCAGTCAAATAAATTCTTGACAATCTGACTCCGAATTAAGAAACTTTCACAAGAAAAAGTCTAAAGGGGTCATAGCGCCAGTTCCTGATCGCCGTTTCATATCAACTCTACACGAGAAAATCCACTTGTGGTACGTAGCTCCATCATATTGAAACCACATGTGCAAACTGTCATAGAGCCCATGTAGCGAAAGCACGTGGTTGTTTTGTTGAATGCAATATACGACCATTGTGGTTTGATAAACCAGACTGAATAAATGACATCTAATTTGACAGATCGAGCTTCAATAAGATGGAAGACCCTATATATGTATCTAGCGAATCTTTTTTAATTGCTTAAACCACTTTAAGTCGCTGTAGTTTAGTAGGTAGTGTGTTGGCTTATTAGACGTAAAGCCCGGATTCGTATCCCAGGTCAGACATCAAAACGAATATATGAAAAAAAAAAATATATTTCTTCGACGACTTCCTCTCAGCAGATTTCTGGCCTAAACTCTGAGAGTAAATAAACCTGCCATGAAAAAATTTCCCCAAAAACTGTCGTTCGGAGTCGACGTTAAACTGTAGGCCCCACCACTAACATATAAAATTAACGCACACAACATGAGTGCTGTGAGAAGCTAGGCCGTAATCCTGACTGAAGGGTTGTAATGATCAATTACGTACGTACGTACTGTATACAACCATTGTGGTTTGATAAACCAGACTGAATAAATGACATCTAATTTGACAGATCTACGTTCAATAAGATGGCTGTTATCAACTGTCAAAGTTTGAAAGCCTCTATATAGCCCTATATCTAGCGACCCTTTCTTAACTGCTTAACCCATTTTAAAATTAATTTGCTAGGCAATGACAATGAGAAAGTTTTCCATTGTTTCGATGTCCTCTCCGCATGATAAACAGTATTACGTACGCTTCTGTAATGAATACGTTAGTTGAGTTAAATTATAAACAGCCCCATAAGGTATCAATGTAATAGTGATTGTATCTATTCCGCCATTAATCTGTAACTCATGCCCCGCATTTTTTAAGCATCCTGCTAGTTTTATCGAGACTTGGATTTTATGCAAATCATCTTTGACTAGAACCGTTCTATCAATAAATTCTTAGATTTTCAAGTACTTCTCTTTTCCCTCGTCATTATCCTTCTGTAGAAGCCAGAAGCCTGCCCCTGGTCAGGCATCTTCAACTGAACGAAATTTGGAAAAATATTTCTTCGGCGAATTCTCAGTAGATTTCTGGCAAAAACTGTGAGTAAGTAAAATTGCCTTGAAAAGTTTCTCAAAAATTTGTCGTTCGGAGTCAACTTAATTAACACATGAGTGTTGTGAGAAACTAGGTCGTAATCCTGACTAAAGGGCTGTAATGACCAATTATGTATGTAAGTATGTAGAAGCCGGTGTAAATACCTATGGCGTGTATACCCAACGGCAATATGACACTTCCTATCTTGCCTTTGGAAATGACTAAAGCCTGTGTGAGAATATTTATTCGACTTTGTTGCTGAGAAATGGCAATATTACGTATGAATTGTATTCAATTATATATTATGCTAGTCTATGCAAGCGCATTTGCTATGTTTTTACCATGTTCTGGATGGAACACGCAAGAGGATGACCGCTGAATGTCTATAGAAAATCCAGCCTGCTGGAACGATTCTAAATGTGTTGAGCACACTTTCTCAAGTTCTTATGGCTACTTTACTT
Source organism: Sarcophaga variegata (assembly GCA_932273835.1). NCBI lineage: Eukaryota > Metazoa > Arthropoda > Insecta > Diptera > Sarcophagidae > Sarcophaga > Sarcophaga variegata. The sequence goes on from OW026361.1 coordinate 100,128,324, forward strand.
TATGCAATCTGCTATTTGTTCTGATAACTAAGTTTGGGCAGTATATAAAGGATTGGTTTGATGTGCACGTACATTTTCTTTATTTGTATTCAATTTCAAGAACCTTATCCTTTTAGAGCCTTATCTGTCAGCTGCAGTTGTTTCAGTACAAAATATAATTCCTTTAAAGCGCATAACATGGTGAAACTGTTAATATACATACATGTTCCTAAAATCTCCAACTGTATACCTTTTCACTACCCCTAATATTCCTTGTTTTTATTTTTCATTTACGAAAGGCAAAACTGATGATTTGACCTTTTCTCCGTTTCCCTCCACCTCCACTCTCATGAAGAAACTTTGGTCAAAAAGGCACATAAAAAAGGTTTAAAGCTGTCTGTGTATGAGTTGTGCTAGTATTCTTTGGAAATTACAAAAAAGATCAAATATTACTGATGAGACCCTATTATATTGTTTATAAATAAAAATAAGGAGCAAAAAAAGAAGGAAAATATAATCAAAATAAGTCGATAGATAGTCTTGCAATAACAAATTGTCTTGTTATACTTTTGTTATCCTGACCATATTTCTTTTTATCATATTTTTCCTTTTTTGCCTTTTTGTGTTGTTTGTATGGCCATAAATATATAACAAGTATTTAATGACCATTACGGAGGGGACCTTTTTTGTTAATACAGCCTATAAAATTCGATTTTCTTGGAAATATTTTATTTGAAACATTTTTTTGGGAGAATATTTAAAATTTACTTTCGATATAAGGGAAAAGAGGAAATTTTTGTTAATATTGTGAGAAGGAATTTTTAAAGAGATATTTCGAAAACTAGTTTAAATTAACTTCAGTAGTTTATAACAAGGATCCTGTAGGATTTAATTCTTATAGTTTGTGAAAGAAGCGGGCACTTCCAGGCCTTTATATGATATTCTTCGTTAATGGAGTTTTTTATGGAGTCAGCGAACCCGTGGTTGAATTTTTTCGGAAGGTAACGAATAAAGAAGTCGCCGCAGTGTAGTAGGTTGTGTGTTGGTTTGTTAGACGTAAGACCATGGTTCAAACCCCAGGTATTTCTTCAGCTACTTCCTCTCAGCAGAATTCTGGAAAACTCTGAGAATAAATAAAATTGCCATGAAAAGTTTGTCAAAAATCTGTCCTTCGGAGTTGACGTTAAATTGTAGGTCCTGCCACTCATGAAAAAAATTAACACACACAACATGAGCGGTGTGAGAAGCTAGACCGTAATTCTGACTGAAGGGTAGTGATGGCCAATTATGTATCTATGTAATGAAGCCTCTTAATTCTTCTGTTCAATTCGAAAAGTATTTTTCAGGCTGAAATAATGGATATTAAAATTTCCGCATATTTACAAACAGCAAAGCGGCCATTGGTCGCCGTATTCTAGTAGGTAGTATGTTGTCTTGTTAGACGTGAGTCCTCGGTTCAAATCCCAGGTCAGACACCTCCAACACAGCGTAATATGAAAAAAAATGACTCTCAGCAGATTTCTGGCAAAAACTCTGAGAGTAAATACCATGAAAAAGTTTCAAAAAAATCTGTCGTTCGGAATCGTCTTTAAACTGTAGGTCCCTCTACTCCTGCAGAAAATTAACACACAAAGTAAGTGGTGTAAAAAGCTAGGTTGTAATTCTGACTGAAGGGTTGTATTGATCTACTACCATATATTTAATGCGGCCATTAGATCCCTAGAGAATGTGTACACCACATCTACGACCGTCCAGGAATGTCGCTGGACGAGATTGCAAGACATTCGAATGTCACCTTATTTGGGTTCCAGGACATAGAGACATTGAAAGTAGCAACAAGACCTTCGTAGTTGCTAAAGCTGCACCGCGAAAAATTTATTTGAATTCTTATATGAGATTGGAGGCAAACAAATGGTCTCACAAAAACTCCACTCATTGACAAGACGGGTAAGATGGCGTAATGGAACCATTTGTAGAGAAACCAAACAGATGTTTTCCGGCATGGATATAAGTATGCAGAACAGAATTTGCATTAAACTTATCAAGATTCCATCTAAGGAACCTCATAGTAGTTATAGAAAGACACTAGACACTGGGTGGTCACCAGAGATCAGCAATGAATCGCTTTTTCGCTACTCATAAGTACTCATGAAATTTTGAGTATGAGTGAGTCAACAGTATTGAAATCCAACTACTCTGATTCATTCGTACTCAGTACAACATTGATTTATAAGTACAAGTTGCAATGAGTATGAGTACAACGTTGACATCAAACTCATAACATTCGACCTATGTTCGATTCATACGCTTGCTCATTCAGATTCATAGCTTTAGCAAAATACTTATAATACTCATAAATGATTCGAGTGATTCGAATCATTTATCAAAATTTGCGGTCTTAGTTGTTGTTGCATTTACAAAAAAAAGTAGAAAGAAAAAGTCGAAGACAAAAACAGCAAAGCAAATACACAACCTTCTAGTGGGTATTGTAGTGTTCTTACGCGAATCATACTTATTTTGTGATTCGTGGAAACGATAAGTCATGGAGAGTCGAAATCGATAACACCATGCGTATTGTTAAGTATGAGTACCATGAGTATTTCAAACTTTGAATATGCGTAGTATAAGTATGACATTAAAATAAGTATGAATGCGTATAAGTATCAGAAATTATAAGTATGATTCGAATCTACTCATCGTTTTGAATACTCATTGCTGACCTCTGGTGGTCACATCAGAAGACTGGAAATATCTCATGACGACTTCTGCAGAGACTCTAAAGACGGAGAAGAACGTTTTCTCTGTCATTTTCCTGCGTTTGGGAACTTAAGACGAACAATTCTTGGACATCCAGAATAAAGGTACAAAACTTGTCCAGCCAAAGATGATTTGAGAAAAAATCCACAACTTCATAGGACTTTTGAAATGATTGTGAAATTCTAGCCAGGAGCTTTAAATATGACGGAACAGGTAATATTGGTATTATAACAGGATCTTATAATACCCAAATGAGCTGCGGCCATTGAGACGGCTGTCAGTTTAACCTAATTTTCAAAAAGGTTCTGGAAATATCATTATGGAAAATTGTCTGTCTATCAGTCTTTTCATTATTAATCTCCGAATACTTTCTGGAGTTATTATAATAGACTATTATCGACTTACACTTTTGATAACATTTTGTATGAAAATATATTTAATATACCTGCTACATTCTTTTTCTATTTTTAATTTCAATCACTTCCATTCATTAAGAAAATATTTCCTTAAATTATAGACTGGGAGTGGTTTTTAAAAGAATTTTTTTAATTAATGAAACCAAACCAAAAACGTAAGCATACTTATTTATTTATATTCACACACAAATTACAATAGATTTGTTACACACAATATTTTAAATTTCTATATGAAATGTTAAATTGGAATTGCTTTCAACTCTATTGCCAAGTGAAGCAATTCATTTGTGAAATATATTTTAGCTTCTATGGAGAAATATGTTGTTGTTGTTGTTGTTTTTGTAACAAACATACGTTTATTAAATAAATTATTTAGTTTTCTGTGCAATTTTCTACAAATTTACCAAAAATTGCATTTAATTTTATCGAAAATGCAAGAATAAAAATTGAAATCAATTCTCAAACAAATTTGAATAAAAACTGCTGTTGCAATGGCAAAAAAAAATAAGGAAATGGAAATGAAAAATAAGAGAGAGAGAAAGAGAGAAGAAACGTATTTACAAATAGCAAATAAAAACCGGAAATAAATACATTTACATTTTCTAAATTGAAGCAAACACATACATACATACATCCTTAAATGCATACATACTACGTATGCAAACTTTAAAACAACAAAATAGCAAAAACTGCAATAGAATCAATTCAACAACACAACAGCAATAATACAAACAACAAAACAAATACACTTACCCATACATATACATATGCGTACAAATAATTTAAGTATTCATGCAATTTCTATGTAATTGCATTAGTAGTAATGTTTAATATGCCAACAAGGCAAAAAGAGATGGTAGTTGAGACAGAATGCCTGAGTGTATGAATGCATGATTGTATGTGTTGAAGTGTTTGGTTATTATTTTAACTATGTATGCTTACATAGCATATACATACATATGTATATGTACATGTGTATATGCAGTGGAAGTAATAGTAGTAGTAGAAGTAAATTGTATTCATGTATTGTAGTTTTCAAAATAGCAAACGAAAATATTCCAACACACCAAAAAAAACTGATTTTTTTCGTTCATACATAAACTCCCTTGCAATTGCATATTCCAACTCCATACAACTCAACTCTCACTCACTCCACCCATTAACTGACAACAAAATTTAAAATCAATACAAATAGAGAATAAGTGTAGAGAGTATAAAATGGAAACTAAAAAAAAAATACAACAAAAATAAATTTTTTTCCAACCAATATTCTGAGTGTAGATTTGATTGCCAAAAAAAAAAATGTAATGAAATCAGCATTAGAGGAGTAGGGAGTCTTAGAAAAATAGGAACTTTTCTATAAAGCAACCAAACATTTTTTTTCCAATATTTTTAATGGATTTCATGCTGAAGTCTTTATATGCAGTTTATATACACCATGAAGTACTCACATCCATGCTGATATAAAATAACAGTGCATGGCAAAAATTTAACTCATGAAGAAAGGTGATAAGCATGCTTTCCAGATAGGAGTTTCAATGAGGCACTGTTATTCAGATTTCTTGCTTGATTTCTCAAACTTTGATTATACTGACGTGCCATTAAAGCATCGGCTATACTCAAGGATAGGATATTCGACAAACTGATTTATTCCTTGAACTCAAGATAAGCTACTGAAACAACGTAACTGAAATGAATCTTTAAGCAGTTTGGAATAAGTACTGCTAACTAGACAATTGCTACCAGATGGGAACGTCGTAAATTGTTCCTTGAACTCAAGATAAACTACTGAAACAATGTAACTGAATTGAATCATTAAGCAGCTTGCAATACGTACTGCTAAGTAGACAATTGCTATCAGATGGGAACGTCATTAGGGTGTGATAAATTTATTCGTTGAATATCTTATCATCTTCTGGTAGACGAACCACAATAGATATTGTAATGTGAAATTCCTTAATCATGTAAGAAGATCTTCTGCAATACAGGTTACGATTCCCTTTAAAACTGTACCTTCAAAATACCTTATTATTTCTTAAAGGGTGTCCATCTCGATTATTTGAGGGACAACACTTGTCTGAATTCGACTTAATAGCTTGTGATGGTGGCACATTATTCCCTCTGGACACTGCAATATTTTATTGAGTATCTCCAGGCTCTTGGCGAAATTAACTGCATTTACTCCGAACCAAAACCAAACTCTAGAAATGTAATCTGGGTAGACTGAAACTCTTACAATGGTCATTTCAGGGAATTCAATGAAAGTATACGCATATGTTTCTAAACTTGAGAATTGGGTAAGCTAAGCTTCCTAATGTTGTGCATTTAAGGACGTGGTAATGACCATAACTCTGGCGGATTTAATCCTGGTAAATCATGTGCTTCTACTACTATTTTCATCTTCGCTGAAAGCCTATCTATTGTACGGTCCAATATATAAAAAGTATTAGGTTGAGAAAGAGTACTTTTACATCTCCTTACTTACTTAAATGGTTACTAAAACCCTTTAGACAGCATTACAACCTATCTTCACATACCACTCATGTTGCGTGTGTTAATTTTATCCATGAGCGACGGGACCTTCAGTTTAAAGTCGACAGAGTTTTAAGAAACTTTTCATAGCAATTTTAGTTACTCGCAGAGTTTTTGTCAGAAGACTTCTGAGAGGAAGTTGCCGAAGAAATATTTGTTCTCATTTCCTTTGGTTACAGATGTTTGAGCTGGGGTTTGGACAACGAGCTCGGGTCTAATAAGCCAAAACACTACCTTCTTGACTACGGTGTCTTCTTTATTCCGTACTCATATATAAATACTCTGCTATAAATTTAATAGGAGCCGTAAATAAACCGTTCCCACGACAATCGGATCTTCGCTCCGGAATGACCCGGCTCATCATCGGCCAAGGATTGTCAACCCAGCGAAAGCTGCATCAACCGGAAGTTTTTTTTCCAAGGGAGATACTTCCGGACACAACAGCAGAACTGTTACAACAACAACAACAACAACTAATTAAACTGTATTCTCACGGGTCATTACGAGAGTGTTGCAGTCATTGCAGATTGGTTGAGAACGAAGAGCGTATTGTCCACTTCAATACTAAGGCGTTCTGCTAATAAAGTTAACATCTATTTAGCTCACGGTTATAAAAAGATATTATCAGAACCAAGTAAAGATTTCATGTGAAAGTACACTTTTAACTTTGACTGTATAATGTTGAATTATAAAATGAATTTGTATTGTTTAGCTTTTCCTCTCTATTTTTTTTTTTTTATACAACTCTACGATATTTCTCTCTTCAATGATATTAAATAAACACATACAATGTTTGTTTATTAGTATTCGTAAATTGATTCAGTGTTGGAAAGAAATATAAAAAGGCCTTATAAAAGGCCGTTTTAAAACAAATGCAAAGTTTTTTTCGAATACGCGTAACTTAACATTTACTTCATAAATACTTTGTATGAAAATATTCTAAGTTAAGATTAAAAACTGTGAACAAAACATAGGTGGACAATGTATAGAGTTATCCATTTCGTGGTTTCAAAAGTAAACGTAAATAAAACACATATAAAATATTTTTTCCATGATATTTCTTTTTTATTGTAAAGTTTGAACGTTGACATTATGTGTGAAACACTACATCATTTAAATGACCTCCACGCGAAGTCTTCTAAGCATTGATTCTTTTGAGGTAATTTTCGACCACCTTTTGACACATATTAGGCGGTATCTCAGCCATAACTTGACGAATGTTGGGTTTTTAAGTGGTCAACAGTTGAAGGTTTATCTGCATAAACACGGTTTTTCGCGTAGCCCCACAAAATAAGTCTAATGGTGTCAAATCGCATGATCTTGGTGGCCAATTGATATCGCCACGACGAGAAATTACGCGGCCAGGAAATGTCTCTTGCAATGAAGCCATATTCACTCGAGTTGTGTGGCATGTGGCACCGTCTTGTTCAAACCACATATTCTCCAAGTCGTATTCTTCAATAGCAGGCAAAAAAAAAGTCGATTATCATATGACCATAACGCTCCGAATTGACGGTGACAGTCGTTTCATCGTCGTTTTCGAAGAAGTAAGGTCCAATCACACTTTCGGACCAAAGAGCGCAACAAACAGTGACTTTTTCTGGATGTAATGGACTCTTTTCAATTACTTGAGGATTCTCAGAACCCCAAATACGACAATTTTGTTTATTAACATACCCACCGAGTGTGAAATGTGCTTCATCGCTGAAGAATATTTTGTTCGATACGTGGTTGTGGCAGAATCACCATTTTTGTAGTATGTTTTGATAATTTTTATGCGTTGTGCGATAGTTAAGTGATCCATTTTCGTCAATGTCAGACTTTCAACTGAAATGAAAAAAATTGGTTTCACAACTTAGGTTGACAGATGTCGAATTCCAGTCCCATACTTTTGAAACCACGAAATGGATAGCCCTTTAGAAGAAATTTTGTGAGCAGGAAGAAGGAAAAATAGCAGCAGACGAAAAGAGAAAAAAAATAATGGGATTATGGAATTCAATGTAAAATTCTAATAAAAAGTTTCTAAGAAAAATATGTTGAAACTATTGTGTTAAAAAGAAAATTCAAGGCCCTTTCACAGGCATTCAATGAAACCTTTTCTATGTAGTTTATTTAAATGCTTGTTACAGAAGTATAGATGACTGTGTATTAACGGAAATTGCTTTATTATGCTAATGGTACCAGAAAACTTCATACCACACATTCTATTCATACCAAAAGTTGTTAAAAGGTTTGCATTACTTTGATTTTAAACAACAACAAAAAAAATTAGAAAAGAATTGAGGAAAAAGGGCAAAAAAACTTCATTGCATTGATATTTAAACAATCGCTGTTTAACAAAAATTTCATGATTTTTTTGGAAAGAACTCATGATTTTATTTTTGGTAAAATTTTCCTATTAAAACATGCAGTTGTCATTGATCGATGATACTTTAGCTATTGAAATTGGCAAAAGAAAAAAAACAACAAGAGCAACAACATATACCATAGAAAATGTAATGGGGTAATGGTAATGGTAAATACGTATATGGCAGATAGACAGTTGGACCATAAACCGTTATGGCAGCCATCTTTCATAGACATCAGCAACATCATAATATACAATACAAAATGGCACAATAGCAATGTCATTGTCATCGTCATCATCATCATCACTATGGTCATCGATTCATGCAAATATTGTCAGGCTTAGCCTTAACTCTGGCATGGCATTCATAGTCATTATTACTGCTGCTATTGCTGCTCTGACAGTACTATTCACATCATTTATGTATTAGAGCTTCAACTCCTTAGACTCATACTTCGGTGTTTTGGTTTGAGTTTGAGGGGTCTTTACATAGTCTTTGGTTTTCATATTTGGAATATAGCGTCATCGTTATCATCATCGGAAAATAAAAACAGAATTTGAAATTGAAATTGAATTTCAATTGAATTTCATTTGAATGATTTATTTTCATTTCACTCTTTATTGTTGTTAGACGAACCAAAACCAAGTTTTTTTTTCTTTTTTCTTTTTCTCTTTTTTAATTTAAATTTTTATGTTTTTTATTTCAATTTAATCTCTTCTTTTTTTTTTTTTTGTTTTTGTATTTAATTTTATTGTGTCTGACCATTTAAATGATTTACAAAATTTATTGTGAAAACAAAACAAAACAAAAAACATTTCAAACATATTTTTAGAGGTTGACAGTTGATTTTTACTTGCCTGGCTGTTTGAAATTAATTTTTAAAATTTATATGCTTAATGGCATATTTCTCTTTATTCCTCGTCCTCTCTTTTGCTGAATTTGTTGTATTTTAGCATGCATTTCATATGATGTTACACATTTTAGTTTGAATAATTGATAGATTTTTTGATTTGTTTTTTGTTTTTCATTTTTTTTTTTTTTTTTTGAAAAGGAAATTGAAAAAATATGTTTTTCGCCATGTATTGATATGTGTTTTCACTTGTATTTTTTTTACTAATTTTAAATATTCAGGAAATTTGTTTAGTATTTTCATTTAAAACCGGTTATAAACTAAAGAAAAAAAATTTTCTTTTAAATTTAATTTTTACAAACTTTATTGAAACAGAATTTTTTAAAGTTTTTAAAGCATTTACAACTGCAGTTGAGAAAGTAGTTTAACAATTCAAATATTATACATGTCTTCTTCTACAATCATAATTAATAATTAAATAAATTGAAAATAAACTAATGTTTCAAAAACTTGATGAGAGAGAGTATTTGTCTAACAAATTTTCTTATTCTCTTCCGAATATCCATTCAAGGATGTTGACGATGTTGCTACATAAATGAGATGTGATAAGCCGCCATAATCTAGTAGATCATTACAACCCTTGAGTCAGGATTACGACCTAGCTTCTCAAACCACTAATGTTATGTGTGTTAATTTTATACATACACTCAGCCACAAAAGTATACATACGGTTAACAAATTTCAGAAATTTTTATACAATCCGTTTTCGTTGAAAATCTTTATAATTGCCTGACATCTTTCTTCGATTTTACGACGTTCTTTTGCATTGGTTCAGAAATTTGTGATGTTTGTTAATCGGTTGTATACTTTTTTGGGCTTATGTAGGGCCACAATTCAGTTCAATTTCAGAAATTTTTTAACCAATCCGTTTTCGTTGAAAATCTTTATAGTTTCCTCGATTTTAAGACGGTTTTTTGCATTGGTTAAAAAATTGAACTGAATTTGCTAACCGTATGTATACTTTAGTAACTGTGTGTAAGTGGCGGGAGCTACAGTTTAAATTCGACTCCGAACGACAGATTTTTGAGAAACTTTTCATGGCAATTTTTTATTTACTCTCAGAGTTTTGCTAGAAATCTGCTGAAAGGAAGTCTCCGAAGAAATATTTGTTCATATTTCGTTTTATTGGAGACGTCTAGCATGGTGTTTGAACCGTGATCTTACGTCTAAAAAGCCAACTTACTACCTTCTAGACTACTGCGACATCTTCATTGTCATACTCAACCGTCCTAAGTTGGATAGGAACTTTAACAATCAACAACTTAAACTGTATTCTCATTCTCTGCTAATGACTTCTGCAGTCATTGCAGTTTGTTTGAGAACGAAGAGCGTATTGTCTGCTTCAATACTAATGCATTAGTAAATATAGTTTTGGCTTATTAGACACAAGTTCGTTGTTTTAAGCTCAGTACAGACATCTCGAAGGAAACGAAATATGAAAAAATATCTCTTTCGACGACTTCTAATCTCAGCAGTCTTTTGACAAAAACCCTGAGAGTAAATAAAATTACGATGAAAAGTCACTGAAATCCGTCGTTCTTAGTCAACAATAAACACTAGATCACTCTACTCATGTTTAAAATTAACACACGCAGCAAGGGTGCTGTAAGAAGCTAAGTTTTGATCCTGACTAATTGCAATGACCAAATAAGTATTGCTTACTTACTTATTACTATATGCTGCTTACTTAGTACTATATGCTGCGAGAAAAGTCGTCGTAGTAAATTATTTTTCATATTTCGTTTTGATGTCTGACCTAGGGCTGGAAGCACAGCCTCAACACTCTATCTACATCGGCTACTTCACAGAACATAGTATAGTTTAATCCCATGACATTGGCAGCCAAAAAACTTGCTTCCAATAGGTTCATGTCGTCGCCGTAGTCTAATAGTTATGTGTGTTAGCTTATTAGTCGTGAGACCTCGGTACAAACCCCAAGTCAGAAGTCTTCCACAAAATGAAATGTCAACTTTACCCTGTTTAGAGCACAGCGATTTAACTGTATTGGCAGAAAATCGTGTATTCACTTCGTAAGGAGCTGAATCTAACAAGATTGGAAACAGATTCGACTTTCTTTCTGTCCTGACTCCAAAAAAACCCATGCCATTGTCCAACTTTTGCTGCAAAACGAGTATCGTTTATTGTAACCAGGCAGGCAATTGGAATCACGTGGAATCTCTACATAAGGTTGATAACCTATTAAGGCCGTTTTTATGCGTCAGACTTGTTGTTGCCAATTTTGTTGTCATTCGTCATAACAATTTATCCCCTAATGATTGAAAACTATGTATGTATATCGAATCGAACTGGTCGGCGTTCTAACACGGCCAATTGACAAGCTCGTTCTGCTCCCTAATTAAAAGCAAAACCAATTCATTTTGCTTTTCTTTTTCTCTGTTGCGTGTTTTTGTCGTTTAATCCTATATAATCCAATAGCCGTAGGCTAATTGTTGAAAGCCTAAGTGAAAAGCACCGCGAGAAAAAAACCCACTAACACAGAACCAGAGAAGACGTGGCCATCGTGAACACGAAATATTATCTTCGGCGACTTCCTCTCAGCCGAATTCTGGCAAAAACCCTGAAAGTAAACAAAATTCCTATGAAAAGTTTCTCGAAAATCTGTCGTTCTTTGTCGACTTTAAACTTTAGATCTCGCCACTCTGTATAAAAAAAAATTAAACACATAACATAAGTGGTGTGAGAAACTAGGTTGTAATCCTGACTAAAATGGTAGTAAAAACGATTTTTGTATGTTATGTTGTAATACATTCATGGCGTTGTCTACTACGTGGTGAAGCCTTTTCTTTATGTCTTTCGGGAGTATTGGTAGTTTTTTAACTGCCAATGGCTACTGCTTGCAGCAAACTAAGCAATTCTATTTGTAAACGTAATCACTCAAATAAAACTAAGCATTATTGCAGACGTCATAGTCAAGTAGGTAGTGTATTGGCTTATCAGGCGTAAGGCCACGGTTCAAACCCCAGGTCAGGCATCAAAACGAAAATATGAAAAAATATTTCTTCGGCGTCTTCCTCTCAGCAGATCTCTGAGAGAAAATAAAATTGCCATGAAAAGTTTCTCCAAAAAATCTGTTGTCCGGAGTCGACTTTAAACTGCAAAACATAAGTGGTGTGAGAAGCTAGGTCGTGATCTTGACTGAAGGCTTGTAATGGCCAATTATGTATGTTATGTATGTATTATTGCAGACGGTAATAATGAATCTTCATCTTTATCGTTTGATTTAAAAGTTCAAATACCAACAAGAATAATTCATTTTTATTTTGTAAAATAATATTAAAATACACAAATTTTTGTTTAGATAAACAAATACGAATAACTTTTTTACTGAGCCTAGGACTTTATTAAATGCTTGATACTTTTACTTTATACAAGACCTACTATTGTTTTATAGAAGAAAGGATATTTTTATAATCTTATTTTTTTTTAAATTGTTTACTATTAAATGAAATTGTTTACGTCATTATGAAAGAAATTTCCATTTCTAAAACAAAATTTTCTTCATTTTCTTCTCTTTTTAGGTAATAAAACTCAAACACCACAAAACAATTTTAAGTTTTTCTAGGCCAAAAAACACTTACTGAACTTCAAAGGTATTCACAGAATTTCTAATTGAATTTTCTAAAAGATATTACGACGAATGAATTTGCATAATAAACTTTACTAACTTTAATCGTATAAATGTTATTAAATTTTGTTTTTTTTTGGGGAAACATGAAAAGGAAAAATAAATTTTACTTTTAATTGAAAAACTCCCCCCACAAAGAAAATAAATGTGGTACGTTAGATAAACAAGAAAAACAAAGAAACAAACAGTTTCATAAACTAAATACAGAAAAACTACGAAAAAAAAATAAAATGAGGAAAACTTTAATTTCTTTAATTAATTATTTTCATAAGAAACTTCCATTAAATAATGGGTACGTACGTACGTATGAGTATGTAACCACACACACGCACACAAAGTAAAATTGTTTTATATGAGAGAGACTAAGTAAATAAAATTATTTTATAATTAAAATATTAAAAAACATAAAGGAATAGGCAATGCAATGTAATAGAATTGCTGGGAAAATTAAATATTTAACCTTAAGGGTTGCTTAAGCAATCACCCACCCACCCATTCATAGCCTTAAAACAAAAGGAAAATTTTCTTTAAAGTATGAGTATCAACTAACCATGCTCATTAGTGTTTTAAAAAAATTGAACCAGGGAACGTAAATAAATAGGCAAATAAACTATTCAATCAAGCAAATGACACTATCGTTTAGCAGACATCAGCAGACGGTGACGGTTGAAGTTGAAGAATAACAATAGAAACACTGGTTTTGTTATTAACATTGACAACGTGGTTGGGGAGGGGGTTTAGTTCTCATTAGAAGGGAATTTGTTGAGGTGTTGGTAACAGTATTTACACTCAGAAAATAAGTAACAGTAAAAAAAAACCTGTAATACTTAAGCAATCTAGTCGCTACTAGTAAGCTCGAGTGATGCGGGTTATCAAATGGGATCCTTGTAGAGTACACTGATGGCTCAAAGATAAGTGACAGAATATACTGTGGTATATTTATTAAGGATTCGGTTATTATACTTTAGTGTTGGCGAAGCAGAGATTTTAGGAATTTTGACAGCAACGCAATGTTTTTTTTAATGGCGCAATTTTCACTAACAATCTTTTGATTTACTCGGATAGCCAGACTGCCATTAAGTCCCTAACGAACGTAGTCTTAACGTCCGTCATAAGCTACAATCGTCAAGGATTTCTCAGAGAAATTTCGAATCTGTTATATAGGTTCCGAGGCATAGGAATTTTCATTGGATATTGCATTCTTGTTGAAGTTGCCATAGGATAGTAGGTAGTGTGTTGGCTTATTAGACGTAAGGTTCAAACCCCAGGTTAGACATCAAACAAAATACAAAAAATATTTCTTCGGCGACTTCCTCTCAGCAGATTTCTGGCAAAAACTCTGAGAGTAAATAAAAATTGCCATGAAAAGTTTTTCAAAAATCTAACGTTCGGAGTCAACTTTAAACAGTAGGTCCCGCCACTCTTGTATAAAATTAACACACACAACATAAGTGGTGTGAGAAGCTACGTCGTAATCCTGACTGAAGGGTTGTAATGGCCAATTATGTATGTATAGGCAGCCTGACTACTTTAGTATTGGCCAAGCAGAAATATTCGGAATTTTGAAAGCAACGCAATGTTTTTTTAGTGGCGATATTTTCTCTAAAAATCTTTTGATTTACTCGGACAGCCAGACTGCCATTAAGTCCCTAAAGAACGTAATTTCAACGTCCATCGTTAGACATTATTGCCAAAGATTTCTGAGAGAAATTTCGAATCTCTTATATAAGTTCCGTGGCATAGGAATATCATTGAACATTGCATTGTTTTTGAAATTGCCCTGGTCTAATAGGTAGTGTGGGCTTATTAGACGTAAAGCCCGGGTTCGTATTCCAGGTCAGGCAACAAAACGAAATATGAAAAAAAAATATTTCTTCGGCAGATCAAGCAGATTTCTGGCATAAACTCTGAGAGTAAATAAACATGCCATGAAAAAGTTTCTCAAAAATCTGTCGTTCTGAGTCGACATTAAACTGTAGGTCCCGCCACTCACATATAAAATTAACGGACACAACATGAGTTGTTTGAGAAGCTAGGCCGTAATACTGACTGAATGGTTGTAATGGCCAACTATGTATGTATGTTTCGGATGATTTAAAAGAAACTCTTATATGTGTTCCGAGACATAGACATATCCTTGGAAATTGAATTGTTTGATAAGCTGGCCAGAGGCGGCACAGAGGTCGCAATCTCCAACATGTTACAAAGCCTAGATAAATTGGATATTAACCACTCGCTTTACTGGGAAGCTCAATCTCGTTAGCAGCAGGAAAATATATATAATATTACTAGACTCCCCTGGACACGTATGGACAATAAGGCGACTGATTCACTTCTGTTCTTAAATCACATGGCACAATAGTGATTCTTACGGGCAGTGATTATTTTGGTAGGCACGCCGAAAGATTTGACATTCCGTCAAATGACTTCAGCAGGAAGTCCCCGTAGTCTAGAGAGTAAGGTGTTGGCTTATTAGACGTGAGGCCTCGGCTCAAACCCCAGGCCAGACATCTCCAACAATGAAAAGTTTCTCAAACATCCGTTGTCCGGAATCTACTTTAAACTGTAGGTCCCACCACTATTGTATAAAATTAACACACACAACATAACTAGTGTGAGAAGCTAGGTCTTAATCCTGACTAAAGGGTTTCAATAGCCATTTATGTATGTATGACTTCAGCAGGAACTGTAAGTCTGAGAATGAGAAAGAGAGTGTTAATGTTCCACTCTTGTGGCAAAGGCACACTATCTGGCATGGAAATTTAATGAACTCTTTACGGAGCGTCGTCAACTCACGTAGAGAACTAAACGAATAAAAAAATATTTCTGCGACTACTTCCTCTCAGCGGTATTCTGGAAAATCTATAAGAGTAAGCAACATTGCCATGAAAAATTGCTCAAAACGCTATCGTTCGGATTCTACTTCAAACTGTAGGATAAAATTAAAACAACAACAACATGAGTGGTGTGAGAAGCTAGGTCGTAATCCTGACTGAAGACTGAAGAGAACGACAACAGGTCTGGTCGTGCTGTAAATTTTCTGGTTGAATTTAAACCTGATTGATCTGTTACTATGTTTAACGCTCTCTTTGGTGACTCCGAAATCGATTTAGCAATGGATATAGAAAATGATATTTTATGCATAAAGTTTCTATGTTCCTGGTACCCTTCTATTAGATTTATGGCCTATGTGTAGGATATTAGTCATCTCAGGTTGTATGGAATTGAGAAATCCGATATCACTTCTTATATTACGAACTTTTGTTTTGAGTGTATATTAAAAGAAATACTTGTGAAAAACCGTCCTCAAACACCAGTCACCAGTCACATACCAGACTTGATTATTAATCACTTAAAGAGACAGGGCCGACATAAAAACCAAGAAAAAAACATTGTTGTTGTATTATTTATTTAACATGGCTGGTTATACCTTTTGTCATACTAAATAACTTGGGGTTGGGGGGTACTGTTGCTATTGAAAACTTGTCATCAACCCTAATTTAGTTTTAATAACTTATACAATAGCAGTGTTGGTTTTTTTTTCTACCAAAGGGGTCTCTTTGGTAGTAAAAGGTAAAAAGGACACATTGAAGGGAGGGTAGAGAAAATATTTTAAAATCCATAAACCTTAAAAGTGTCCTTTCATTAACCAAACTGAACGGACGACAGACAGCAAAGCAAAAAAGATTTAAGCTTATGAAGTACAAGTTTTCAAAGGCATTAATTTTTAACAACAACAAAAGTCCGTTCCTTTTCTGTTTTTTTTTTTGTGGAACCAAAAAAAAAATCCTGAAAAAGGGTAGAAATAATCAACCAGCTTATAAACTGCTTAAACACACATACATCGTATACTTTTAACGCATGCCACACACACATTTACTTTTACTAGCTTCTCTTTAGAATTTCAGAATTTTTTTTTTCTTTTTTTTCATATTAGACAGGGCATTAGCCAAAGAGCATGTATGTTGTCAGTGATGGGTTTATAAACGTAAGGGGAGTAATAGTTAAAGGGGGTGGTTATTTAAACGATAACTGGTAGAGGTTTAATAATTTCTCTGGTACTATTTTCTAGTTTTTCTCCCCTCCCCCTCTTTCTTACATTCATTCTATTCATTTACCATACCTCTGCTATACATCTATGTATTCCTGTATAATTACTCAATTCAAAAGCGTAAATAATTAATGACTTGTACGTGTGCTATAGCGAGATGGAGTTATCGTTAGAGAAAACCCCCCGTTATAGTATGGGTTCAATATACGCCATTAAAATATTTTCTGTTTTTTTTTTGTTTTTGTTTTACATTTCTTCCTGGTATAATTGTGTACATAATTGAATACATTTATGCGTGCATGTGTTAGTTCGTTCTCTCTCTCTCCCTCTCTTTCTGTTCTCAGGTTGTTGTTATACGTTTTGGCAATTTGATGTTGACATGCACAAAATAGCAGCAACAACAACACCAACAACAACAACAATTATATCAGCAAGTAAATCAATGGTTTTTATTTAACAAATCTGTTATGCCTTTCGCTATTGTTTTTTATTTTCTTTTTTCAATTGTTTATGCGTGATTTCCGAAAGTTATTCTATTTTCATGATTTATTTCAATACCACCCAACTCCAACTGCTGCTTTTAATTTAATCCAGAACGAGTTGGAGTTCGAGTTGTCGTTGTCATAATAAAGTGCTGACAGTCTAACAATGAAACGTAGTAAATAATATGATTTGTTCAACAACCTTTGGAAAAAAAATATATAAAGTTAATGAATTTTTAACCGCGAGTAAATAAAAGTGGACTTTTATTGTAAACAAATTAAAGAAAAAAATTCAAAACAACTTTAAATGATAGCTCGTTAGTAACTTGATTGAAAACGAAACAAAACTTTACAGGAACTGAAGTTTGTTGTTCAAACTGTATACTTTTAGCTGGAAAGTGCTATACAAAACAGGCTGAATAATCGAAAAAAGGAAGCGTATTCTGGATTAAATAGCGTATCTTTCATAGAGCTCCTACTACGATGCTTATTACTGAGCATCTGAATTTCTATTCAGTCAACACCACGATGCTTATTACAGAGCCTCTGAATCTCTATTCAATCAGAGGACTGCTCTAGTCGCAATAAATCTCAATGCCAATAACTTTTGAATAAATTTGGGTTATGCACGTGCTGGAATACACGGCTCATATACACGCTTCGTTATAAATTTTTCCAAAGTAAATTAAACTTTACAACTCCAACTAAAGATATTTAGTTTCCTATTAATGACATGGAGCCATATTCTGTCGCGATGACTCCAAAATGCTGAACAGTGAATAGACATGCTGAAAAGCACTGCAATTTCTTCAAGGCGATGGTCATACTCCTTGTGAAGTCACCATTGTCTAGTAGGTAGTCAGTTGGCTTATTAGACGTAAAGCCAGGTTTCGAGCCCTAAGACAGACAGCAAAACAAAATACAAAAAGTATTCCTTCATCGACTTTTTCTTAGCAGATTTCTGGCAAAAACTCTGAGAGTAAATAAAAAATTGCCATGAAAAGTTTCTCAAAAATTTGTCGTTCGAAGTCGTTTTAAAACTGTAGGTCCTGCCACTCATGTAAAAAATTAACACAGACAACACAAGTGATATAAGAAACTGGGTCGTAATCCTGACTGAAGGGTTGTAATGACCAATTATGTATGTATGATGGTCATACTCCAATTGGAAGCGATGCAATAACTGCTGTGTAAAAAGAATCGCCCTGCAAATATATGATTTACACGAAGAGCCTAGTTGCGATCAAGTTCCTCTCGAATATAAGCTCACCACAAGTTCTCGTTTGTGAATACCAGGGGATTTTTTCAGCAAAATTTTCCCTAACTTTCAAATAACTTTTCTATGTATTCCAAGAAAAAAGGAATATTGTCAGAAAGCCGGTACAAAGTTGACAATCTGTGACATGTTGGCCATTACAACCCTTTAGTCAAGGTTACGATCTAGCTTCTCATGCCATCCAAGTTGTGAATGTTAATTTTTTGTATCCTTTAGTGATGCGACCTAATGTTTAATGCCAACACCGAATGATAGATTTTTTAAGAAACTTTTCATGGCAATTTTATTTTACTCTCCGAGTTTTAGTCTGAAATCTGGTGAGAGGAAGTCGCCTAAGAAATATTTTTTTTATATTTCGTTTTGTTGGAATGTCTGAGCTAGAGTTTGAACCGTGGCCTTACGTCTAATAAGCTAACACACTACCTACTAGACTACGGCGACTTCCTTTTAACATAACTTAACCTTATCTGTGCTCACAGTATATATATGATACATACAACTTTAAAATCAGAACTTTATTTGAATATATTAAAGCCGGCTTTATTATCTGCTTAGTAAAGTAAACGAATTCAGTATGAATTTATCTGTTTCGGTAAATAAACCATTACCTCTTATTTACATGAAATATTTTAAGACCCCAAAGAAAATATAAAAGGAAAGAACCAAAAAAAAGGTAAAACTAACACAGGTAGAAAAGCAAATAATAAAAGAAAAGAATGTTCAAAAAGGATAGAAGCTAAACCACAAAAGTGCTAAAGTGTAAATACATAAAAGCTGTGCTAAAACAAGTCACATCTACATTGCCATGCACGTATTCGAACATTTTTAAGCATCAACTGGAGGGCAAAGAAAAAAATTACACTTATTGGTAACAAAAATTTAAACGAAACCTTCTATTCTGTACGTTTTTTTAATTTTTTTTTAAATTTTTTTTGGGCTAGAAAAACTAACAACACACATGTGTCACCCAGTTAACCAGCAAAGCAAATAAAGCACAACACATTTGCAACTGAAAAAGAAAAGGAAAAAAATTGGAAAGAAAGTATGTGAGCAAGGAAAAACAAACAACAGGCAATGGTATGTATGCCTTAAAATTTGCCACCACCTGCAGCTTCTGCTCTAGAAAACAACTCATATATTAAGAGTCCTATTTTTTTCTATTATTTTTGCCAACACTGTTTAGGGTTTTTTCCTCTTCTTATGCTTAAAATATTTATTGAACTAGAAAATTCGATGTGTTGCAAAGAGAAACCAAAAGGAAAAGCAAAAAAGATGGCAAAAACAGCCAAAGAAAAATAAGAAAAACGTACAACATGAAAAAGACGTCTACTGTTGAAAAGTTTTGCTTAACAAACAACGTTGTGGAGCTGCATGCTGCATATTCTCATGTTGCAAGACAAGAAAAGAAAAACAAAAACGGAGAGAAAGAAAAAAACAAAAACTAAAGTGTGTGAAAAACAAATATCGGTGATGGCTTTTAAAGGTTTTCACAGTATCCACAATTTCAGTTCGCTCTGCATTATCTACATGCCTTCATATGTAGAGGCACGTACATACATATGTATGTTTTGTATGTATTTTTGTAATCTTATCATTGTATTTGTATGACTTTAAGTTCGACTATGACTTTAATATTGTTTAACTATGCCATGCATTGACGGCATATGGATGCATATGAATGAATTTCAATTTGAAAAGTTTTGTCTTGAAAGTTTTCATGACATCGTTTTTTTTTCTCAATTTTATTCAAATTTTTTTTGTTTCTTTTTTTTATTGAATTTTTTTCTTTCAATTTTGTGAAAAAGAAATGAAGAAATTCTTGAAAGTTTTTGGCATACCTTTATTTATTTAGCAAAAGTTTTTATAACAATGCAAATATTGATGTTTTCTTCCTTAAAAGGACATTTTTTATACACATATGCAATCCATAGAAAAGAGTAGAAAAAAAGAGTCACAAAAATAAGAGAAAATAAAATTTTTGGAATATTTAGAGAAATTTTAAAAGCAAATATGCAGTTGTACTATATAGTATATGGAGTGCATATGAAACAATTTAAAAATACTTCTAAGCTTACACAGTAGCTTTGCAAGGTTGTTTTTCCATGAATGAAGAGGACAATTTTCGTTGCATGCTTTTGTTAATTATACGCCTGAGACAATACTAATAAAGTTTCACTTTAATTGCGTAATGGTTTTTGCAAGCAAAAATCGAGTGAATGTTTTAAACATGGCTATTTTTTCTGCATCATTGTAAAAATACATATGTATTCTTTTAGAGAAGGTATGTCCACACTCTCAGATATTAGCCTGCGCATGCAGACTTGTACATCCATCAAATCATTCAACAATTAAAGTCGGTTGACTATTCACGGTAGCGATATTTTTCAGGCGGCATTGCCATCTAAAAAAATTGAATAACTTGCAACTCTGGCTTTAACTGTCCCCTGTACGAAACCAGTAATCTCTATAACATTGGCAAATGCTTCGCAAGAAAACCGAGTAATGATAGAGAATATAGAAGCATATTCTTTAGAAAGGAACCATTTTATGCAATACGCATGCGTCGTAGTGTGCTGGCTTATTTAGCGCAAGGACATGGGTCAATCCGCAGGTCAGACATCTTCAACAAAACGAAATATGAAATAATACTTCTTCGGCAACGTTCTGTCAGCAGATTTCTGGCAAAAACTCTGAGAATATATATAAATTGGCATGAAATGTTACTCAAAAATTTGTTGTTCGAAGTCGACCTTAAACTGTAGGTCTCCCCACTCATGTAAAGGGTGTTTTTTATAAAGGTATAGAACTTTAAGTTGGCATTACTTTTCAAGATGGCGACCGATTTAACAGCTGTTAAGTGATTTATTCTCAGTTTGGTTTGTCAATTCATCATGAATAGACTCACGCCTAAACAACGCTTGCAAATAGTGAAATTTTATTTCGAAAATAATGGTTCTCTGCGGAAAACGTATCGCGCACTACGTCCATTTTATCGTCGACAAACTCGTCCATCAGAGCAGTTAATTCGATTAACCATGGAACGTTTTCGCACCACGTTTACTCTTATTGATAACTCGCATCCCCAGAGACGCTGTACGGTGCGTACAGAAGTAGCTATTGCTGCTGTAGAGCGTAGCATTGAGGAAGACCCGAATGAGTCCATCCGCCATCGAGCACAGGAATTGGATCTGTGTCCATCCACTTTATGAAAGATTTTGCGGAAGGATCTTGGTTTGCGTGCTTACAAAATCCAACTCGTGCAAGAATTGAAGCCAAACGATCATCAAGTAAGGCGTAGATTCGTCGAATGGGCCCAAAACGAGATTAACGTTGTTCCCGATTTTCATAAGCGAATTTTGTTTAGCGATGAAGCGCAATTCTGGTTGAATGGCTACGTCAACAAACAAAACTGCCGCATTTGGAGTGAAGGTAATCAAGTGTATGTGGAAACACCGTTACATCCAGAAAAACTGACTGTTTGGTGCGCTTTATAGGCTGGTGGAATCATTGGTCCGTTCTTTTTCAAAAACGATGGTGGCCAGAACGTTACAGTCAATGGTGATCGGTATAGAGCCATGATTACTAACTTTTTCATTCCTGAATTGAATAACCATGATGTCCAGGAGATGTTGTTTCAACAAGACGGCGCAACACACAGCTCGTGCCACAATAGATTTATTGAAAGACACGTTTGGTGACCGCCTAATTTCACGTTTTGGACCTGTGAATTTGCCTCCAAGATCTTGTGATTTAACACCGCTAGACTACTTTCTGTGGGGCTATGTAAAGTCATTGGTCTATGCGGTAAACCCACAAACGCTTAACCATTTGGAAGACAACATTCGCATATTATTGCCGATATACGGCGACAAATGTTGGAAAAAGTCATCGAAAAATGGACGTCCAGATTGGACTACATCCGCGCCAGCCGTGGCGGTCATATGCCAGAAATCATATTCAAAATGTAATGCCACAAGATTATCTTTCGGATAAATAAAATTCATGTCAATCGAATAATCCATCGTTGTTTTATTGCAACTTAAAGTTCTATACCTCTATAAAAATACACACCCAGCGTAAGTGGTATGAGAAGATAGGTTGTAGCCCTGCCGTAAAGAGTTGTAATGATCAATTATGTATGTATGTATGTACTATTAATCATAAATATTGCTTTCTTTTCCAAGAACATATGGTAGTAAACAGAGATTCGAAAAATAAAAAAGAAGGTTAACATCGTTGAATCTTAAAGGTTTTTTATACCTTTGCCTCATGTACAATATTTTTATAAAAATTATTTTTTCCTCAACCTGCAAACTATAATGACTTTTTAAAGAAATTAAAATAAATTGTAACACTTCAGACAGTTCAAGTATTCTGTATGAAATTAGAAAACCATTAAGTTTCTGTCATTTAAGAAGAAATAATCCTTACTTTGGAATAAATTTCATCTCGAAAATTAGCACAACTTCACTGCTTTACTTTATGTTTTAATTACGAGTGAATAACGAAATACTCTCAGCATAATTATGAGAAACATTTTCTCATTGTTTTCAAATACAAAACTTATGAAATTTATTTCGTTTTTGTTTTTTTCATACTCTTTGTGCCACACACACACACACACACTTCAATGTGAAATTCTAAGCGTAATCTAGGAGAACAGCAAACGACCTCATAAAATTAAAGTCTTGTTTACTTAAGGCGAAATAACGAACAAACGAACATGTTATTAAAATGCGAAAATACGAAATGCGAACCACGGAATATAAAATAAAGAAGTAATGTAGGTGGGGTAAACGTAACGAACAGGAAAAAAAAGAAACTAAAATACTTAAAGGATTGAGGCAGGGGAAGATAACAATTCCACTTGCAATGTGTTAATATATACTCATACCCTTACAATGGCTATGTGTGTGAGTGGGTAATGCATACCATACTTTCACAAGTGCATTTTAAAATTGCATACATAGTCAGTTTGGAAGCATAATTTCACTTGGTTACAGATCCAAACCACAAGCATTTACTACTCACACACTTACATAGTTGTGCACCCAAATAAAAGTCATAAAAATTGTTGGTGAACTGGTATACCCATCATCATCATCATTCTCATCATCTTGTAATGAAATCTTAAACAAATATACACCCTTACATAGGCCCTCTCATATCTAAATGCACTTGGCTACACATTATCAACACAAACCGAAAAACAAACTCATTACGAAAAAGCCTTCTTCTCTGGCAATATCTATCGCATTTGCCAGATGATGAATATATGCTGGCTTTGAGGGTGCTCTAGCTGTTTTAGTGGTGTTGGTTTTTGGGGGTTCTTTTGGTTCAGAGATTGAGGGAAAGAGAGAATTCCTTGTTTTTTTTTTTAATTTATTTCCATAGACAAACCGAAAAGTTTTACTTAAAATTCTATTTATATTTACTTAGGCGTACACTACTGAAGTAAAGTAACCCAGCAAAAAAATTATTTTAAAAATATAAGACACCCCCCCATGAATGTACAAATATTAGGAAGTTCAATTGCAGATAAAAATTCAGAAATTCGGTATATGAAAAACAAGGAAAGATCCGTCTAAAACACTTCCAATATGATGTTTTCGAACAAAGTTTTACTTCATTATTATGCCTTAACTTTGTCACTTAATACGAATGCTTTTTAAATGACCGTCTTTGAACTGCATTAGTTAATAATTTTGAGGAAGTTGGAACAACTTTTAAATACTTGGGGCCGTATCTCCATGATAATTTAATGAATTTTGGTTTGTTTTCAAATCTTCCGACATTAAGGGGTTACCAGCGAAAACATAGTCTACGCACCCTTATTCATCTCCAAAACATAAAACTATTATTTGTGGAAACATCTCAGTCGGCTAAACTCCTATAGACCCCCGTAAACGCTTATACCTCGACCATAATACCCTTCAAACACTAAAGCTTTCCGAATGCAATGGATTTTGACAATCACTTCGGTCTCGCCTGAACTCGACATGCGATAACTACATATACTTCTTGATTATTAACCATCGACTGAGAATTGAGCTCCACTACTGACTTACTTATTTGATTGGTCATTATAAGGATTACAACCAAGCTTTCCACGCCACTCACGTTGTGTGTGTTAATTATAATTCATGAATGGTGGAACCTTCAGTTTAATATCGACGCCGAATGACAGATTTGGGAAAGTTTTCATGGCATTTTTATTTTACTCTCAGAGCTTTTGCCAGAAGACTATTGAGAGAAAGTCGGCGAAGGATATATTTTTTGGATAATATCCTTTGTTCCAGATGCTTGAGCCAGGGGTTAAAACCCAGGCACTCGTATCCAAAAATCATCATCAACAGGTTTTTCTAGCATCCAATCAGCGTATCAACAGTGTTGGAAACGGTGAACCATCTTTACTTGCTGCTTAAACTTAACTTAAACTTAAACTCTATATGGAAAAAATTGGATTAAATTCAAAGGCATTTTAGCCAGATATGCCCAAGAGCTGAGAACGACATGAATTAGATAAACTCTTATTATTAGGTTAGTTTAGAGGACGTGTACTTGTCAATTAAGACAAGTACAGTACCCGGAGGTCGAATTGACCCATTGTACAACGTCCTAGTTTCTCACACCACTTATGTCGTGCGTGTTAATTTTATACATGAGTGGTGGGACCTAGAGTTTAAAGTCGACTTTGAACGACAGGTTTTTAAGAAACTTTTTCATGGCAATTTTATTTACTCTCAGAGTTTTTGCCAGAAATCTGCTGAGACGAAGTCGTCGAAGAAATACTTTTTGTATTTCGTCTTGATGTCTGGCCCGGGGCTCGAACCCTCGCTTTTACGTCTAATAAGCCAACACACTACCTACTAGACTACGGCGACTTCAACTCTTATTATTATCCGCCATTCTTTCTGAAGCATTACAGACGTTTCTAGCCTTTTAAAAATTTCTGTATGATCTTCCCAATCATTTGCACAGTAAATCGATAATAATGAACACCCCATAATATGTGAAAAGTGATGAGTTTTTAAGTTTAAAATCTCTTACTCGATCGTCAGCTGTTTAACAATCCATATTCGTAAATTACAAATACTATGGGTAGTTTACGAATAATTTACAATGGATTTCCCTACTGCAGGCAAATTCTGTTTTGAAGAAGTATTGTG
Source organism: Sarcophaga variegata (assembly GCA_932273835.1). Taxonomy (NCBI): domain Eukaryota; kingdom Metazoa; phylum Arthropoda; class Insecta; order Diptera; family Sarcophagidae; genus Sarcophaga; species Sarcophaga variegata. The sequence goes on from OW026361.1 coordinate 100,153,890, forward strand.
ATTATAACTGGACAACATCTGTCGTTTTTTCTGGTTATTAGCATGGGGATATTGCAACATTAATCGTGCGATCGGAATCTAGAATACAAAACCGGATGAATGACTAAGCTAAACCCTCTTCGTCGGCATTTGTTTAAATGGCCACAAGTATTTGTGCCAGGGCACGAATCAGCATAATCTTTCCTCTTTTCATTAAGATATGTTCGACAATTCCTTATCAGTGATTTCAGATTTGTCCGCCGATCTTTCATAATCCAAATGTGTCTGTCATATACTCGGTAATAACTTATTTACTTTATAAGTCAGCTTTTATTGTTTCCGCAAATATTTAACCAAGTAGTTCCCTGATCAATGTACTCCCATGGAGGAAAGTCAGGTAGGTCAACCTCTTGAGAGACAAAACGTGTCCAGCCAAAGCTGATTTGAGAAAAATCCACACATTCATAAGACACTCGGGATAGTTGGGAGATGCTAACCAGGACTATAATTATGACGGTAGGTAATATCGTTATTTCAAATGGACCTCAAAATGAAATCAAATGAAACTCAAATAAACTGCTCCCATTGAGGCTGCTGCCAGTTTAACTTTACTTAACCTAACCTAGTGAAAAGGTGTTTGACTCAACCTCTGTATAAAATATGTGTATTCGCAGATGGTTGCGAAGTAACAAGAAATGGCAAAGCTATCACCCTAGGATCTGCTACTAATGGTTAATCATCAGAAAGGCTATTTTACTTAATTTTTTGAAGGATTTCGATTTAAATGATTATTAGTTGCTGAGTAAAAAATTTAAAACCAAAACCGATTATGAAAGAACTTTAGTTTCTACACTTTATTTTCAACAAATTCGAAATTTTATTGCAATTCTGTAGTTCATTACACGCACACACACAGTTACTAAAGCATACATACGATTAACAAATTTCAGAAATTTTTTAACCAATCCGTTTTCGTTGAAAATCTTTATGGTTTCCTCGATTTTAAGACGGTCTTTTGCATTGGTTAAAAAATTTCTGAAATTGAACTGAATTGTGGTCCTGCGCAGGCCCACAAAAGTATACATCCGATTAACAGATTTCACAAATTTCTGAACCAATGGACCGTCTTAAAATCGAAGAAAGATGTCAGACAATTATAAAGATTTTCAACGAAAAGGGATTGGTTAAAAAATTCCCGAAATTTGTTAACCGTATGTATACTTTTGTGGCTGAGTGTAGGTCTCCATAGAAGATGTGTTGCATCGTAATTCTAAAAACTAAATTAAATTTTTAAATTTAGGAAAATTTCCTAAACTTTAGACACATTTTACTGGGCTCCTTCTCTAGCCCACATGTTCATACATACATACATACATATGTATATAAAAATGTATGTATGCATGTATGCATGTATGTATGTATGCCAGCAATACATTATTCTTCTATTATGTTAAATGTCAGCGTTGTTTTATATCTACTTAAATAGCAAAAACCACTCATTTCTCTCTCTAATATCAACAGCTGCTTCCAATACAACTTTAGAACAATGTAAATACAATACAAGCGCATATATTTTGTATAATATTTAGAAATTACATACATATACAGACACATGCATACGAACATGTGTACATACGTACGTACGTACGTACATGTATGTATTTGAGTAATACACCAACTATAATATACCCATACTAAGTGGCAATATGAATATATAAGTTATGGTATGTGAGTGTATGTACTCGTATGGTATGTTACTGTAAATCTATTCACTCTCTTGTAGTAGCTGATGTTGTTGAAGTTGTATTTTCTATAAATAAATACACTCTGCATATTAGAGTAGTTAAACAAATAAATTTTGTTAATATTAGTAAAATACGTTGTTGCAGAGTATTTAGTTGTAGTTGTAGTTGTTCGCTCTCTCTATTTATACAATATACTTGTATGCATGCATGTGTGTGTATAAGTAATTTTGCATGTGTGTGTTATGCATTGTTTTGCAAAATTTATTGTATTTTATGAAAATAATGTGTAGTTTTGTTGTTTACATAACGTAATTAATTTAATGTATTTGCTTGCTGAAGACTTCAAGTAAAATATCAAAAAAGGGTGTACCAAATACAGAATTTTTTTCTTTAAGGTTTATTAACTTAAAGCAATTGAATTGTTTAGTAATTCAAAATTAAAAATTGAACAAAAAAAAATATTACAGAACAAGAAATGGGAAGTTTTTGTAATTAATTATTGGGATACCCTAACTCTGGTGTTCATAAAATTCGAATGACTTTACACACATACACCTCTTCTGTGTGCACACATAAATATATTGTGAGAAATTTTATCACATTAATATTATGTGAACGAATTAATAATTTATAATTGATTCAACCCGAATATTTTATATCCTGCAGCATTAACGAAAACAGGATTACATTTTGAGCGATAGAAACAAAACCCAAAGCAGTTTTGTATCAATCGTTTATATATTCTTTGTCCCAGAGCCATTCTGCCTAAATGTGTAGGGAATGAACAAGGTCCACACTGCTCGAAATCGTGCGAATCTCATGACGGAACATTATGAACAACACCGAATTCTGGAACCGAATTTGAGAATTAATGAAAAAATTGTGGGAAGAAAATGGAATAGAACTGACCACGTATAAAGGCTCCGTTTTTGACATACATATCCCGAATGATAATAGATTAGAGGCCACACTCCGCTAGATAACTAAGAAGGCCAACTTTCACCTGAGAGATGACTTTGAATTAAAAATAAGACCCACATGGAGTTCCTGGTTAGAGATGAAATTGCTGGCCTGGGATAGAATTAATTGAACAAATTTTGCTGTGAATCCAAAGGGTATACGAATACTTTATATGCAAGTATGTGTATGTGCGTAATTCGATTATTTATTCTTTTCATACTGAATAGGGCCCAATAGGACATTATAGGTTGAATCATGTCCAAACCATATAGAAGTTCTACTTTAAGACATTCTTCTCATACAATCGAAGAGTAGTCCCTGTACAGCTGAACTCATTTGATCATAATGACGGCAAATTTTGCAAAAATTTTAGTTATCAGAATACCGTTACTATATTATAAAATCAAAAACAATATTGTCAATGGAATATTTAATGCCTGCATAAGATAACAGCTGAAATTTTTAACGCCTGACTATCTTACTTATTACGATCGCCAAGGCCTTACAACTGTCTAACTATACCTAGGAATACATTTACGCATCCCTTACTTGTACTTGAAGTGGCCTAGTGATGCTTCCACACACATCTGATAGTAGTAATCCTCCTGAGATAGTGATAAGCGTAGTAATTATCAATTGAACCCTCAATTTCTTGAAAAATACACTCGGTAAACAAACCAGTATAAAAATATCGGCGAAAGGATATCAGTCTCGTACGATAAGAATATCTCACCAGGGCTAAAAATTTAATTTTGTAAGCCGATAATACAACTAGTTGGCCCACTGATTCGAGAACACAACTTTCGACTGGTAAACAAAATCGCTATTCACCTCTTTTAGTGAAAATTGGAAAAACCACAGCTTCGTTCTGATAAAAAAGGGGACAATTTCTTCAAAATGTCTTAAAAATTATAGCCAATGAATTTTCTATACGATTTAGCCCACAGCCAAATAAACTCCCAGTTGCCACTGGGCACTAATGGGTTAAGTCACCATATGATGCAAAATGCCTTTGTTCTTGAACGTTCCTATCATATTTACCTCAATTAACTGCAGTAACGTAGCGTGCAAATAAAAATAAAGCGCGCTGAAGAGCTTAAGAGTAGGAGACTGATAGCACAACAAAGACATTTTTGTCAATTAATTTATATACATTAAGACACAAAACAATCATGCCCATATACACTTTACTACAAAATATGTACATGTGTGCTCATACTTAGTATTACGAGAGATCCTTATATCTCTGTGGTATTAGTTTTAAGTAATCCCTATAAGTGCGAATATGTATGCGTCTATGTGTGCGCTTCTTTTTTTGTATTTATTTGTGTGTCAATTAGAAATTGTCATGCATTTACCAAAAATGTTGCATCGAAGGGATGGCGCTTTGTTTCACCATATTGGAGAGAGAGAGAGAAAGCAAATAAAGTTACAAATTTATTTACAATGCCATCAACAACAAAATTAAGCATATGAAAATAATTTAATTAAATATTTTACAATGATTCTCAAAAGGCAAATCGCATTACACAATACAATACAAATAAATACTATTTGGTGTGTTTAATTTCATTTACTAAGTAAAATGCAAATGCGTTGTCAAATTTTAATGATTATTTATTGAAGTTATTCTCAACGAAATTACAATAATTTTCAATATTGAAAACAATAATTTTGGCTTTTAATGTTTATTTGTTTAAACGAAACTATTACATACAGTCGTAGAAGAAATGTAAAATATTGTAAAAGGTGTTTGGTAAGAATAGAGGATAGAATTGGAAACTTTTCAAGTTAAATTTTGTTAAACTATAACGCTTTGAAAATGTTTGCTTGCAGTGAGTCTTACAACAGCGAATATTAAGCTTTGACAGTCGCTAACGGCCATATTGACAATCTCACAATCTACATCGCACAAATTGTAAATCATTTATTCAGTCTGTTTGACCAAACAAAAATACAACATTTCACAACACGTGCGAATAGTGAAATTGTTTTGTTAAAATGGGTGTTGTATTCGGGCATGGTGTTCATTGACAAATCATCTTCAATGATACGACTCATTTCTAGATGGAGGGGTATGCAAGCAGACAAAGTTGTCGAATTTGGAACGATATCAAGCCACATGATCAAACCAAGAGCATCTAATGCATATCTCTATTTGGTAGGCATTTAGAGCTGACTGTGTCATCAGTCCATACTATTTTGAGAACGACGTTTGCCATGCCATCACTATACATTATATGGCGACGATAACTAACTTTTTTTTGGCCTGAATTACATGATCTGGATACCAAAATGACTTGGCTTCAAAAGGACGGCGTTACGTGTCATACAGCTCAGTTCACATTGGATATTTCTCACAAGCAATTTGAGGGCATGGTCAACAAATGTGGTGATAATATGAACTGGGCACTGAGATTGTACGATTTTACTCCATTAGACTTTTTATTGTGTAGGTATAAGTCGTAGGTATATACGTATAAGCCGTAGAGCCAACATAACCCATGCAATTGATCAAATTCAGTGTAATTTATGTATCAGACTCATGAGAAATTCGACATTTCGTATATGCTCCACCCAGAAAGCCACATATATGTATTGGCATGAATAGGTCTATCAAACTCATAAATAATTTCAATAAAATATCAAACACTCTTTTAATTTGCAATTTAGAGATTGGAAGCGTTTAAGGAAAGATCCGATGTAATCAGTATATCCTGTTATGAACCATTTTTATTACTTTTATAAACCGAACTTTCAATATATGGTGTTAGTTTGTGGGTGCAACGACAGTTGGGAACTTTTCTCAAAGATTTTCTGTTTGCGATTGTGTTTATATTTATGTCGGCAGACCCTTGACATCTACTGGCCTAAGAAGGAAGCTTGTTTTATTGCCAGATCCCCAGTTTGATAGGAAGCATTAAATTAGAACATATTAGAACAGCTCCGCTTTCAAATGGGACATTGTATAATGAGCTAGTACACCGAGAATCTACGCTTATCAGCAAATGACTCCTACACAGATTGTAGTGGTATTTCTCTCACTTGAACCAGTCTTGTCTCGTTTTTTCTCCATGCTTAACAAGCTATCGTTACTTTATATCAGATTGATCACGCAGTTCACTCATCTTTTATTCTGGTTTTTAAATTAATTCTAAGAAAGTCATACAAAGTCGCCGTAGACTAGAAGGTAGTGCCTTATTAGACTGGAGGCCACGGTTTAAACCCCAGGTCAGACATCTCCAAAAAAAACGAGATATGAATAAATATTTCTTCGGTTACTTCCTCTCAGCAGATTTTGGGCTAAAACTCTGAGAGTAAATAAATTGCCATGAAAAGTTTCTCACAAATGTGTCATCCGAAATCGACTTTAAACTGTAGGTCGCGCTACTCATGTATAAAAATTAACACACACAACATGGTTGGTATGATAAGCTAGATCGTAATCCTAACTGAAGAGATGCAATGACTAATTATATATGTAAACTCATACTTAATATGCTAGGCTCTGATGCTGATGCTCAAGAGTGATTAGTCAAGACCTTCTGCATATTCGCTTGTTGCGATACAAATACTTACGAAGTCATACTTAAAATGCTAAGCCCTGATCCTAAAAGCCATTCAGGACCTTCTTTATGTTCTGTTTGTTCTGTCGCTTGATGTGATATTAATTTGCGAATTTAAAAGCGTTATGACTCTCTAATTTCTAAAATCGTTTTGCTTGTTTGGTCGATGTTAGCATGCAGGTGGATGTTCAGTGTTGGAAAAAATAATAGAAACGCATCAAAAAACGTTGAAAAACGTTGAAAAACATCCCCATATCATTAGGGACTCACCACCCTGTTTGACTGTCTTTTTTGTGCATTTTGGATCAAACTCTTTATTGGCAGGGCGACGTACAAAACATTTTACGCCTGATGGAGCACTTTGTTCCAATTTTTCCGACTTTGATGTTATTTGGCAAATTGTAACCTATTTTGTATATTTTTGTTTTACTTAAAAAAGGTACTGCCTTGGACTTCGAGCCTGTTTCTTATAATACTGCGTGTTACTGGAGCATCTAGTATATTTTTAAGCCCATTAGATGACTCAAAAGATTTTTTGGAATGACGTACTAAAATTTGATCAAAACGCGTGGACGTTTTTCTCTTTCTTCCTCTAGTTTCGATATTTTTTGTATAGTGAATCACTTAAATACTTTATGTCTAGAACATTTCATTATGTGGGCTATTTTTCCAAGTGATAAGCAATCAGATTTTAACCTAAGGATAACATTTCTTTCAGCATCAGTGGTATGAACACCTCGATCCATTTTTTAAAAGATTTAAAACATACACTCGACACGAAAATTTTGCATATGGTCCAAAAAAAGTTATTTTAACTCAATTTTTACCACTTTTAAATATTTCATGTAAAAAGTTTATTTATTTTAAATTTAAATACGGTTTTAGAAAAACGTTTCTATTAATTTTTCCAGCTAAATTATGTATTTTCTCACTTTTTCCTGAAAACTAATAAATTAAAAGAGAAGAATACATTACGATACATTAGCAAGAATTTGCCAGTAATTTCCAACCATAAAAGTTTATAACGAAAAAGTATACAATATTTTAATGATGAACTAGTAATCGTTTCTATTATTTTTTCCAACACTGTAAGTCATGTAATAAGAAAGGTTTGTGATGAGGTTTGTGTAATGAATTTAAAAGATTCATTGGAAAGCAATACACGACTTGTTTTATTCTGTTCTTTTGAATTTCGATACTGATTTCTTCATTAATGGAAATTATATTTATAAAAGTTTAATGAGAGAACAGAAGCGCTATTATTTAAGGTTTCGAAGATCTGGTGAAGGTTTGAGTGTGACATGTCACAGCTTTTCATATGTAAACTACATACCAAAATTATGTTACAAATTTTGCTTGTGACAATAAAAAAAAATAATTAAACTGAAATATGATAATAAAAACGATTTTAAGAATATGCCATTAAAATTGTTTACGATGCTTAAAGTGTTATTAGTTAAGAAAGTTTCTCATTAACCTTATTTCTCATTTTATGCACACTCTGTAAACATTTCATTCTTTTGTTTTCTTTTTTTGGAGAAATATTGATTAAAAAACTCTCTTAACTTGATTATAAAAATGTTGTCTATAGAATATGGCCAAAAAAAACAAAAAAAAAAAACAACTCTTAATATCCTTCTACATTTCATCACCATCAGCTACGTCAGCAACAGCCTCGTCATCAAAATCTCTTCATCATTTTTGTTACCAGCTCTACATAAAACTGTTATAGTTGTTGTTGTTGCTGTTGTTGCTTTTGTTTTTTTTTTGTGTTTGTATTTATTTAAGGCAGTTTTTTTTGTTGTTTTTATCTTGATTGTTGTTGACTTTGATGAGTTTTCAAGTGCACCAAGTGAAGTCGTCGAGGCAATAGCAGCCAGTAGCCCTAGTCAATGTTTGTAAGTTGATGAGGCTGCTGCTGCTGTTGCCATTGCTGTTGTTGCTATTATTTCCTGCTGCCACTGGTGTTATACTACAGAGTCCTTGTAATCGTTTGAGTATGTTAGTAGACTATAAAAATTCCTTTTGTTTTGCCTTCTAGTTTCTCTTGTTTTGTGTTGCTTTTTTCTATTTTTCTATTGTTTTGTTCATTTTAGTTCAACTCTTTTTATATTTTGTTTTTGTACTCTCCTCGTTATTCTAAGTATCACAATGTATTTTTTGACGTTGTTGTTATTGTTGTATGATGGGTGGTATGGAATCTATTGGTTTAGAGTTTGGCTGTATTTTAACACTCTTTAGTTTGTTGCCTTTTTCTGTTTATTTCTCCTGTATCAACTCCAAAAAACTCCAAAACCCGATTGTAAGTGTGTTGGCGCTGAAACAAGGTCTGCTGTCTGATGATCATGATGGAGTAAGTTATTGATGAAATGGAGTTACACACACAACAGTGTGTAAGTGTAAGTGTGAGTGTGTTTTTAAAGTAACCAATTTGAACGTGTTTTGACTTGTTTCCAGTTTTAATTAGTATTTGACAATCTCTCCTTATAGAGTTTTTTATTTTTTTTTTTTTTGGTAACAACAACATTGTTTTGCACTGTTTATCCTTCGTTTGAAGCCTGCAAACGTTTATCACGTTAATTGTAAGATTGATTAGTGGGGTGGATTGTTTTTTTTTTCAATGAAATTGTATACCATAGCTCAGCAGCAGGTAATACCAGGCAGGTTAAATAATGTGTAGAGTTTAGTTAATTGGAAAATTTATCGATTTTCGAAATACATACTCGTACATACGTTACTGGCAAGGGTTAAATGTGTAAACGACTGTAGACAAGTAAAGTTTGAAATTTTCACAAATTAGATGCGATTAATTGAAGATTTTTATTAGAACAGCTTTTGAAAGACATGAGAAGGTTTAAAAGGATTTTGTATTGAGTTTTATAAGACATGTAGGGGGTACAGTAAAGTAACAAAAGAAAAATCATTATATTGCATTAAATATAACGCTTTATTTATCGTGATTTATCGTGAATTTAAAACCCCTAGGATAACTTTATTTGCTTGTGAAAGCACAGGCAATATATGCTGCCTATAGAGTGTTAGGTATGTTGGTCGATAGAGGGTCTATAGAGGGTCTCATTAGATACAGTACGTTGCCAGCGGTTTTGGCATTAATGTGGTTGGTTTCCAATTTCTGTTGGGAATATATTTTTTTTTTTATCTGATAATCACAATCGGCTCACAATATATTTTATATTTAACTCCTTGCCATTGTATGCAAACTATTCCCTGCAATTATTTCGTATTTGCTGCTTAAGTGGCTTGCAATAATTTATTTTTGATGTTAACAACATGAAGCCTTTAAATAATAATTTTTCAACTCATCTTGTGGCCCATGTCTTCTGTGTCAAAATTTTTCCTTGTGGACTGGGTAAAGTAGCAGTTGCTCAGACTTTTAGTCTTATTTATTTTAAAGTTCCCTGTTTGTCTATAAAGAGTCTAGATACGCGATATACTGCCAAGGAAAATACTTCGTTTTATCTCAAAATAGAAGTCATTAGTTTTTGTTGAGGTGGTATTTAGGTATCGTTTTAGTCTAGGATGTAGAATATTGGGTGACAAGAAGAAAACACGTGAGTACAAACCACAGCCTTGACATCTTCGAAAGAAACACACTTCCTCTCGGTTATACAATAAATTCCCCACTCAAAGCTGAAATTAGCACACATAAATAGGTGGTGTAAGAAGCTAGGTTGTAATCCTGACTAAAGGGTTACAATGACCAATTCTGTGCGTTATATACGTAAGAAGCTAGTCTGTAATGCTGACTAAAGAGTTGTAATTGCCTATAAAGTCGTCGTAGTCTAGTTGGTACTATGTTGGCTTATTAGATATACCGACACGATTCAAACATCCCAGGTCAAATATCTCCAACAAAAACGAAATTTGAAAAAATATTACTTCATCAACTTTCCCTCAGCAGATTTCTGGATAAAACTCCACGAGTAACTACAATTAACATGAAAAGTTTCTCAAAAATCTATGGTTCGGAATCGACCTTGGAATGTTTAAAAATTAATATACACAATATAATTAGTATGAGAAGATAGTTCGTAATACTGACTGAAGAGTTGTAATTGCCTTTAAAGTATGTCAGTTATTGAGGTAAAATATCTCCTCTACCACCTCTTTTCTAATTCATGCAGACTTGTTGTCTGGAGCAGAGTTCTCTGGAGTGACGAATCTAAGTTTAATTTGTCCCAATCTGATGGAAAAACGTATGTAAGACGTCCTCCAAACAAAGGCTTACATCCCAGGCACAGTGAAAATTGTAAAACAAATTAACAATCATACATGTTCCTAAGTCGTTTCTAATTATAAAGCCACCACTGTATATGTGGAAAAAAGTTGTACAAAATGGGTGAAAAATTTGGCGTCAAAGTAAGATGAAATTTTGCCTAGGAATACATATATGCATGTATTCTTGACTTGTAATTGGTAACGCCTTAGTCAGTTAACATTATCATTTATTTATTTATTTATTTATGTATTTATTTATTTATTTCTTAATTACAATACAATTACAAATTATATTCTAATTATATACGAGCGAATTTGAAATGCTCTAATGATAAAGGGTCCGTCAAATAACTTTTTTTTTTTAAAAAAAAGTTCAGTAGTTTTCTGATTTTAGATTTTCTCAAATTTCTTTTTTTATTTGGAACTACAATCCTTCCGGTTAATAATGGAAAATAATTGCATTCAAATGGCTGCCTCGGCTGGCCATGCAGTAGACTACAAGATCTGTCCAATTTTTAAGCACATTATCGATTGTGTGCAGCTATATTTCACCAATGGCTTCACGAATATTGTCCTTTAAAGCGTCAATTGTCTGTGGCTTATCGGCGTAACACTTATTTTTGACGGAACCCCACAAATAATAGTCCAACGGTGTCAAATCGCTGCTCCGAGGTGGCCAAACGACATCAGCTCTGCGGCTGATAATGCGATCTTCAAAAACAGGTCGCAAAACATCGAGTGTAGCTTGTGTGGTACGTAGCGCCGTCCTGTTGAAAATAAAAGTTGCCAATGTCCTCCTCTTCAATTTTTGTGAACAAAAATTCGTTCAACATGGCCCGATAACGATCGCCGTTGACTGTAACGGCCACTCCTTGTTCATTTTCGAAGAAAAATGGCCCAATTATGCCTCTGGACCAAAAGCCGCACCAAACAGTGACTCGTTTTGGGTGCGTTGGCTTTTAAAAGTATGCGTGCGGGTTTTCTGTTCCCCAAATGCGACAATTTTGCTTGTTTACATACCTGTCAAGATCAAAATGAGCTTCATCTGAAAAGATGATTTTTTTTGGCAAAATCGGCATCTTCTGGTGTAGGCTACTGCATGGCCAGCCGAGGCAGCCATTTGAATGAAATTATTTTCCATTATTAACCGGAAGGATTGTGTGAAGGATTTACTTCAAGAAAACTAGAATGAGATACAGATTCTTAACAGATCTACACGTGATAATTATCAATTCAACAAGACAATTCAGTACTAGACAGACTAAGAACTCTTAGCAATTGTGTGAGTTTGTTCAAGCACAATATTTTTGACTATGGATTGTTGGTCTGGATGTCGTTTAGTCGCTTTATTTAGCGACAAACTTTTCCTGCACTGTAATAAAATATGTTACAGCTCCTTGAAACGCAGCTTTGCTTAAGGTCTTTAAACAAATTCAAAGTGGTGCATATACGTTCTGCTCCAATAGCTTTTATGACGTTGTAATTTATATTTTTAAAAAACTTTCTTATTTTTGTTTTTTATTATCATACGGAAATCACTTTCATTTTATACGTGTATTCTGTTGTATGACTGTCTTGTCTGGTTTAATTTGCAAAGAGATGGGGGGTAAGCAAATGGAAAATATTAGAAAATTTTGTGTTTCAGGTTTTAAGCACGTTTCCATCATCATAATTTCAAGTGAAAATTTTCAATTAAACTTAATTGCAAAATACGAGTATTTTCAAGAGCAGCCATCCATCCATTCATCCATCTTTACTTTATTGTACCGCTTTGGTTGGAATGAAGGGACATCAGCAGTTAAGGCTGGCCATATACAATATTTCATTATTATTATTATAATTGTTGTTGTTGTTGTTGTTGTTGTTGTTGTTGTTGTTGTTGTTGTTGTGTCGTAAACAGTCTAAGTTTTAATGGGGGAGGATTTTTAGTGTTTCTGCTGTTGTTGTTTGTAAATTTTTATGCCAAAAGGACTTGTGTAAATAGATTGTGTGTGTATTTTACGTTTTTAGGGCATTTTTATGGATAAATTATTTTCGTTGTTGTTGTTGTTTTTGTTATGTAAGAAATGTGGTGGATATTGTCAAGCGAACAACCAACCCCGCCAACTACCAGTCAACCAACCAACCATCCATTCATTGGGTGTTTTCTACAGTTTACTTTTTTATTTATAAATTGGGTTTAAACTGTTGCAATGAGTGTGAGATTTGCTCTAATTGTGGGATGAAATATGTTTTCCTTTTTTTTTATTACATTTCACTCTACTTAATTACAAAAGCAACAACAAACACTTGCTCAAAATGAAAATGTTGTTTTTGGGCAATTTTCGACAGATGACTTTATAGAGATTAAATGCGTGTTTTTCGTTTTATTTTATTTTTCATTTTTAACTTAAGTTTTCTCTTCTCTTGTTGTTTTTTCTTTTTTTGGTAAACAATTATATATTTAACAACAACAGCAAAATGTTAATCAAAAATTCATATGACTTTTGCATAATTATTGCGGATAGATTTTCAAAGAAATTTGTCTCGTGTAAGCATTAATTAAAGCAAATATTTGCAGGACGAAAAGTATGGAAATTAAGGATGTTTTTTGATACTTTTGAAATTAGAAGCAAATAAAACTGTATCATGTGTATAATTTAAAAGTTTTAAAGGAGAACAAATATTTGTTTTAAGTTTTTACTTTATAAGATACGATCTAAAATATAATATTTTAGGGTACACGTAGTTTAGGGGCAGTTGTGGCTAAAAATATTTCCTTCTTCCAACAGTCCTCTTCTAGCTCTTTGCCACTAAAAAGGTTCTCAAATTTGACATTCAGAGTCAACATAAAATTGTAAGTTCTAAAACTATGTACATACAGTGGTGGCCTTATAATTAGAAACGATGTTTCTGGTACAGAGTTCTCTGGAGTGACGAATCTAAGTTTAATTTGTCCCAATCTGATGGAAAAACATATGTAAGACGTCCTCCAAACAAAGCTTTTTATCCCACGTACACAGTGAAAACTGTAAAACAAATTAAGAAACATACTTGTTGCTAAGTCGTTTCTAATTATAAGTCCACCACTGTACATAGTTGGTCATTACAACCCCTTTAGTCAGGATTACAACCTAGTTTCTCACGTCGCCGTAGTCTAGTAGGTAGTGTGTTGGCTTATTAGACGTAAAGCCAGGGTTCAAACTCCAGGGCAGACACCAAACAAAATACAAAAAGTATTTCTTCCGCGATTTTCTCACAGCAAATTTCTGGCAAAAACTCTGATAGTAAATAAAAAAAATTTCCATGAAAAGTTTCTCAAAAATCTGCCGTTCGGAGTCGACTTTAAACTGTAGGTCCCGCCACTCATATATAAAATTAACACACACAACATAAGTGGTGTGAGAAAATACGTCTTCATGCTGACTGAAGGATTGTAATGACCAATTATGTATGTATGATCTTAGCTACTTTATTTACTCCCAGAGTTTTTACCAGAAATCGCCTGTGAAATAATTATTCATATTTCGTTTTATTGGAGATGTCTGATCTGGTGATTGAACCATGGCCTCACGTCTAATAAGCCAACACAATACCTACCAAACTACAGCTACTACAAGTTCTAAAGGGTCTGCCAAATAACATTTTTTTTTGAAAATGATTTAAAAAAAACTACTGAATATTTTCTCTGAATATTTTCTTTCTTTTTTTATTTGAAAGTACAATCCTTCCGGTTAATAATGGAAAATAATTTCAATCAAATGGCTGCCTCGGCTGGCCATGCAGTAGCCTACACCAGAAGATTCCGATTTTGGCAAAAAAAATCAACTTTTCAGATGAAGCTCATTTTGATCTTCGCGGGTATGTAAACAAACAAAATTGTCGCATTTGGGGCAAAGAAAACCCGCACGCATACATTGAAAAGCCGACGCACCCAAAACGAGTCACTGTTTGGTGCGGATTTTGGTCCAGAGGCATAATTGGGCCATTTTTCTTCGAAAATGAGCATGGAGTGGCCGTTACAGTCAATGGCGATCGTTATCGGGCCATGTTGAACGAATTTTTGTTCACAAAAATTGAAGAGGAGGATATTGGCAACATTTGGTTTCAACAGGACGGCACTACGTGCCACACAGCCGAAGCTACACTCGATGATTTGCGCCCTGATTTTGAAGATTGCATTATCAGCCGCAGAGCTGATGTCATTTGGCCACCTCGGAGCTGCGATTTGACACCGTTGGACTGTTATTTGTGGGGTGCTGTCAAAGATAATTGTTACGCCGACAAGCCAGAGACAATTGACGCTTTAAAGGACAATATTCGTGAAGCCATTGGTGAAATATAGCTGCACACAATCGATAATGTGCTTAAAAATTGGACCGATCGTGTAGGCTACTGCATAGCCAACCGAGGCAGCCATTTGAATGAAATTATTTTCCATTATTAACCGGTAGGATTGTACTTTCAAATAAAAAAAGAAATTTGAGAAAATATTCAATAGTTTTTTTTTAAAGCATTTTCAAAAAAAAAAGTTATTTGGCGGACCCTTTAAGTCTCCGGAATAATATTAATCACACAATATGGGTTGGGTTTAATACAGATTTCCTGTCTTCCAGCATGATTTTCATAGAATTTTCCATATCTCATCAGATACAGTACGTTGCACTAGCGCCAGTGGTTTAGGCATTAATGTGGTTGGTTCCCAATTTTTGTTGTGAAAGAAGTTTTCCTTTTTATCGTTTTGAAGTAGCATTTCTGATAATCAAAATCGCCTCCCAATATTTTTTACGTTTAACTCCTTGCCATTGTATGCAAACTATTGCTACTTATTTGACTTGCAATAATTTATTTTTGATCTTAACAACAGGAAACCTTTAAATAAAAATTTTTCGACAAAATGTCAAAATTTTTACTTTTAGGCTGGGCAAACTAGCACTTGGTCAGACTTTTAGTCTCATTCTTTTTAAAGTTCCCTGCAATACCTTTTTGAGATATAAATCAACGGCTCTAAAAATTCTACAGAGTAGACTGAGTTATATATCCCCTTCAATTGAATTGGGTATGCCACTTGCCACTTGCCTCGTTCCAGTTGGATATTGCGCGGAAATTCTTTCGGGACACCAACCTATCCTGGGTCAATGAGGAGTCCTGCTCCACCGCTAGACTCACCTGGCCCTTGATGAATAGAAGGCGTACCAGCCAGTTATTTGGACTTGATCATGGCATCATCTCAACCACAGTGGCCAAGCTTACAGGTCATTGTGTCGTGGGTAGACACGCGGAAAGGATGCGGATCCCATTTAACGACTTCTGCCGTGGATGCATATCCGCTGAGGAAGAGGAGACTGTTATCCACTTTCTTTGTCAGTGCCCATCTTTTGCTAGGTGTAGATATAGGCTCCCCATTTCTTGTCAGCTTGACGGAGCTATAATCTATTGATGTCAAGGATATAGCTTCGTTCATCATACTTTCTGGCTGGTTTTCCAATGTAGGGTAATCGAGCTTTTGATGTGCAGCCCTTGCGCTGACCAACTTCTTCTTCTTCCCTGATTTTGGTGGAACTTGGTCAGTACAGGGACTGCGTTCACCCGTGGCAACACAACGGGCCGCTATGCGTGCTCAAGTGAGCGTTGTGATATCAGAGCTACCACTCCGATCTAAACCTTAACCTAGGCTGAGTTATACTAAGAATACATCGCCAAATTAAAGGCAGCATAATACTTGCTGTGTGATGATATTTCTCTGAAAGTCTGCGAATTCTCTCGAAAACCCAAGTTGTAGTGGAGCTCCTTAAGAACATAATGAATATTAAAATCGTGAAATTTCTTAGAGAGCCTGATGAAATACTAGGATTTAGTTGCCTAACAACTTAGTTTTACTTGAGCTTACCACTTCAGATATTTCGGATCTTGCAGATTTACCGAATGCCTCAGTCAATCTATTTGTTTTTCGGTCTTTGTACAGACAGGATTAACTTCTATGGCAGCATAGAAACCCTTATATTTATGCAATCATTCAGATAAGAGAAGAACAAATTGTTTTCCTTTCTTGAATAGTTTGGGCATTCTTTACACTATTTTCACAGGGCCACTGAAATATTGAAAGGCAAGCAAATGGAATTACCAATCCCTTGCATAATTTCTGCAAGAGTTGTGTATCTACATTTTATCTCATACACCTGGCAACAGTTGTTGCCATAAACACTTAATTCCTGGCTTTAATAATTTAACTCTCTGAAATAATGATAACCATGGGAAGAGGATTGCTGAGGACTTAACTCTATAAATTACCTTAAACTCTATAAATATACTCCTCTTATAGTTATTTGAGTTAAAAAAGTTTCTTTAAATTGTTTAAAAATCAAAATAATTAAAATGCATATGCCTTGCGTAAGTAAGCCTCAGCTGCAGTTATTAATTTTTCAAAGAAAATATTTTCTTGGGGATTTTCTTCAAACATATTCCTTTAGACAAACGTATGTTACCATAACTTCTACAACCAGAGAAAAAAAATTTGAACTTAAATATCTTGCATAAACTTGCCACAAAAAAACTTTGTTTTACTTTTTTTCATTTCAATCAAATTAAACTTTCTTTGAAATAGTTTACCAACGTACTATAACGTATGTTTGTTTTTTATATCCGTCCCACGTGCCAGAACAGCACAAGTTTTTACTCATTTGTTTAACTTTGCCGGCGTCCCTTAATAGCGTTCATTTAATTGTTAATAGGCCTTCATGCATAAACAAAAGGATGAAATAAAAGTCAGCAAAAGAACAAAAAAAAGAGTAGGTAAAACAGAAGAAAACATTTTAAATGCAAACGCAAATGCTGTAACGCAAATTTACTTGCTGCACAGTGTTAAATGCCAAAATGAAATATCAACTCGTGCTTTAAGGAACAAGTAAAATAAAGTTTTTATTTCAATTTCATACCCTACGTCACTCTCCAATTTTATATATGTTCGCCATTCGCTTCAATAATCAATTTAAGATGGCTGATGCTTAAATAATTTCTTTCAATCTGTAGATTTCCTGTTTCCCTAAGATATTTTTAAAAAAGGACATTATAGTGTAGGGTATCAAATAGTCGTTCCAAACAGATTTCGTTAAATTCTTTACTTATTTATAAATTTCTTTTTCTTTTTGTTTCTTTTCTTTTGTTCGGCAAAGTAAAACAGTTAAACATGCATAAATATGCACGTTCAACTTACAGTCATACATGACATGGCAGCAAACAGTCAAAGCAACAGTTATAAAATACACACGCATACACAGGCACTTATGCGAGAACTACAACTTATTCTCGAGAAAAATAACTCTAAAGCCAGCAACAGGGCTGGGATAATGCAATTTGAACAATATTCTACAATTGGAATGCAACAGTAGTAGTGAAATAATTCTCCATTTTTTCTTTTCTTTCTTCTTTTGTAGGTATTTCTTGAAGGTAAAAAAATTGGGGGAATAGGAGAAAAGCTGTAAAAGAAACTCAAACACATAACAATAGTGTGAAAGTAAATGTCGAAGAATGACTTCAAATAAAAAAACGAAAAGAAAAAATAAAAGAAATTCACAACAATGGCTGCAAAAACCAGAAGTTTTTAAAAGTTTCATTTCATTTCTTTTATTTTTTATTTTTTTGTTTCATTACATTAAATTTTTTCTATTGTTTTTGTAATTTATTTTACAATGACATAGAAAAACAAAAACAAACAAAATTTTGAAAATTAAAAAAGAAAATGAAAAATTTTTTATAGGGGCATGGTGTTGTTTTGTCGAAATACAGTGGAAATAGAAGCGAGTCAGTTCAATCGCAGACGTTGCAAAAACAAACTTAGCCGTAGATCGAGCCTTAAAAAACTTCATAGTTCTAGCTTATGTATCACTTTTGATACATATTTGTAGTACATGGAATTGTCACGATTATTGATAGATTTTGTTAAAGAATTTAAATATATGAATTCATTTTAATAAAACTATTTTTATTATCACTTTAATGAAATTTGCGCCAAAAGTTTTGACATGATGTACATTGGCATGGTTTTTTACATAAAAATCAAGCACTTCATGTCAGCTTGGTTTTATTTCTTTCTAAATGGTAATAATTTGACGTCTAGCACCCTGCTTTGTGGCGATTTATAAGTTTCCAATTGCTTAGATAGGACAGCTTATTGTCACTCGCTTCAGTTACACTCTCAGTTGAGGGCTGGCTGAAACCTGATGGAACAAACCATTCTTGTGATTCGTTAGAAATATTTGTTATCAACGTCATGTGAGGTAAAAAAGTTTCCTGTTGCAATAGAACATCGATTATGTCAATAAAAATTTTCTCTCTTTGATTCCTCTCTGGTTTCCCGGATACGGGTTTCCCCAAATAATGCTGTAAGCAACATAAAAACATAGGCATCATTATTTAAATATATTTTCTTTAATTTTCTTACCTTTTAGGCGAACAAAAAATTAAATTTTTAAAAACCTTAAAAAAGGATATATAAGCTGCTCGGAAAGTATGATAGCTAATCGCAAACTATTTATAGAGTATTATTTCTAAAGGCGTAATAGGTGTAAATATATCATTATCAGAGTGAATGATTCTGTTATCTCATACGTACCTAGTTGACAGAAATATTATTATCTGTAATGAAACATGGGACG
Source organism: Sarcophaga variegata (assembly GCA_932273835.1). Classification (NCBI taxonomy): domain Eukaryota; kingdom Metazoa; phylum Arthropoda; class Insecta; order Diptera; family Sarcophagidae; genus Sarcophaga; species Sarcophaga variegata. Next base: position 100,173,012 of record OW026361.1, read on the forward strand.
AAACACATTTTTCTAATGTTTGTGTGTCACGTGAGATAAATATGAAAAAGAGCAGTAAGAAAGACTCTACAAGATTTCAGGAAACAGCTACGAGCACTCTGCGTGAAAATTGGTAATATTTTTCATCCCAAACTACTAAAGGCAGTTTGTTCTGTTCTTTGGCGATAAACATCCTGTTGTCATGTTTGTTGCTGCTGTCTTTAGCAGAAGGAATATTACATATGTAATCAATATATAATCGGTCATTACAACATTTCGTTATAAATTGGAAATGTTTGACCTGAGGTTTAAACTTTGGTCTGACGTCTAATAAGGTAGCACACTACATACTAGACTACGAAAATTCAATCTTTTCACTTTAGTCCCACAATTAACTTTTAATTTTTTCTCAAAAACCATAAATATTGTATTATTTACGATAAAACTTCACAAAATCTTTTGATAACTTAAAAAAATTACATACACGACACCAAAACATCTCCAGGAAAGTCGTATGTATCAAAAATGATACATAAGCCAGAATTATGAAGTTTTTGAATTTTTTAATTCCTGTTTGAAATTTTCTTTTTATATTTGGTTTAAAATAACATCAATCAAAGTACTAACGAATTCAAGAAATATCAGACATCTAACTTTTTCTGAACTAAAGTTATATCGTCTCAAAAATTTAAATATATCATACAAAGCTCGATCTACGGTTAGTATAGTGTAAAGGAAAGTTTTGAAAATCCTTTTTTTTGGTCCACCATTTCCTTTAGGAAGTTATTACAGATTTCTGTACCAAAACGCTTGATTTCTGCCACTGTGACAGGGTAAGAAGGGTGAATGGCAGTGTGTTGCTTTCCTAAAATCTTCATATGTGGCATTCCATTACATTCAATTAAACCCATGCACTGAAGACTTTGTAGATTTAGAAATCTATATCCAGGACTCGAGTTTTCCAGTTTTCCAGTTTTTCCAGTTTTCACTAATTATCTAGTGAATCCTTATTTAACTGAACAGAGTGTATGCTTTAAGCTTTATTAAATCCAGAAAAAATAGTACTGTTACGAAAATGGAAATGGTGTTATCGTTTAACATTAAAATAATAAACAAAAGCGACAAAAACAAAAACAATGGACTTGTTTACATGATCAACGAATAAACAAAAATATAGCAACAGCTCCAGTAGAAAAAAAGGGATAAACAAGTAAACAAACATGCAATAACAACAAAATACACAAAAGTCGCCGTAGTCTAGTAGGTAGTGTGTTGACTTATTAGACTAGGCCAAAACAAAATACAAAAAGCATTTCTTCGGCGACTTTCTCTCAGCCGATTTCTGGAAAAAACTCTGAGAGTAAATAAAATTGCCATGAAAAGTTTCTCAAAAATCTGTCGTTTGGAATCGACTTTAAACTGTAGGTCCCACCACTCATGTATAAAATTAACACACACAACATAAATTGTGTGAGAAACTAGGTCGTATTCCTTACTGAAGGATTGTAATGACCAATTATGTATGTTATGTTATGTATAGCATCAACTTCAGTAGAAAAAAAGGGATAAACAAGTAAACAAACAGGTAACAACAACACTGCAAGGACAAACGTAAACAAAACACACAAACAACAATAACGTAAACAACATGTTTACATTTATAGAGATTTCGCGAAGGCAAAGTCATTCTCATTCAAGAGCATTCATCAGACTGCTTACCACGGCGATATAAAAATCAAATAAAAATTCGAAAAATTTTTAGTGTGTACGCGAAAGAGTGTAAAAAAGAATAACAAATAAAGCAAATGGTTGTTGTTTAAATCAAGTTGCGAACAGTGGCACACGGAATTGTGCGAACAATAAAGAATTTATTTAAAGCTAAATACAAAATTATTTTTATTTTTATTTGCAATCTACGAAGTCATATTTTAAACGTTTTTAAAAGGGTAAAAACACAACAGTACAAAAGTATTCATCTTTCCCTCGATATTGTTCCATAACTTCTTCTAAATCTACTCTGGTCCTATACTTCTGTTACTTAAATCCACTTCGATTTTCTGTATTTATATGGGTACCTAGTTGTTTAAGTTCCAATGATTTGTGTTGTTGATGGTATGGTGTTAGAAGCTTCTGCACATGAATAATAATAAATTCCAGTAGTTTTGACATCAGTAACCTGCAACCAGAATAGACCTGAAACTTATACTAAATATTGTATGTTTGCTTCATTTGGATATTCGTGAGCTTCTTTACTTACCTACTAGGTTGGTCATAACGATCATAAAAACTTCTTTTCAGACTTCCCTGCTTTGGCGGTGTTATCGTACCAGGTATCGTAGGCCACACCAATGGATGACCGTGTTTCCTAGTGTTGGTTCTTCTAACACAGGTATTTACGTTCTCTACGTAAACGTGCATCGATCGTTTCCATTTTGCGAAGTTACGTCTCGTTTTGCTCTAATTATTCATAATTCCCTGTGCTCATCTTGTTGTTGCCGGTCATGTATAACTATTCTTCTATATAACTATTCTTCTTTAACGCAATTCTTTTATCTTCTATTTGTGATGCATTTTTCGCACGAATATTTTTAGAAGGTGTTGCAATTTGATGCCATTGATCATGTCTCGCATCCATGCATTCATGAATTGGATCCCAATTTTGATATAAAATTGTCTTCTGCCGACAGCCGTTCTGCGGGCAACCGTTCATAAATACTATCTTGAATACTTTTTTCATTCTGCAGAAGAGCACCCGTATAAATAAAACTAAATTGTCATTTCCATGTATTTCAACTTTCTTCCATTAATAGTACAACCCCTCGATGCAATGCCATTCACAAAACCCAAATCCTTAATCAGATAATAATCTTTAATCATGTTGTGCAAAACAAGTTTGAATATCACCCAGCAGTGCGTATTTCTTTCTCCTCAAAGAGGTGTTGGCTTCACTGAAATCTGTAGCAAATATTCGCCTTTCAGGAATATTCTTTATAATCCGAACGACTTGATGAAACCAGTTAAGCTGATGGATATACATATATATATGCGTCGAAGTCTTTGAGAAGCTCATACATCTAATTGGTGCTTCGGATTTGTTAACCATCGTTAGCTAGCATAACACTGAAGATCTTGCAGATAACATAACATAATTGGCCATTACTATCCTTCAGTCAGGATTACGGTTTTGCTTCTCACATCACTCATGCTGTATGTGTTAATTTTATACATGAGGGGCGGGACCTACAGTTTAACGTCGACTCCGAACGACAGATTTTTGAGAAACTTTTCATGGCAATTTTATTTACTCTCAGAATTTTTGCCAGAAATCTGCTGAGAGAAAGTCGCCGAAGAAATACTTTTTGTATTTTGTTTTGATGTCTGGCCTGGGGCTCGAACCCTGGCTTTTCGCCTATTAAGCCAACACACTACCTACTAGACTACGGCAACCTTGCAGATAGCTTTACTCTATTAACTCGTCTACGCTTTCACGTTAAAGATAGATATGGGGAGCCACTTTTTGAGCTACGCCAACCGTTTGCTGAGTTTGACGAACTACTTCAGTACCGAGACTCATTGAGATCGGATAATAAGACTCTTTTAAATGCTTTTCTTTATAGCATTCTAAGTGGAACAGAGTTGTAAAAATTTTCAAATTTAATTCATCTTTCTTCGTTTACCTATCTAGGTTTTCAAAAATGCATTTTAGATGCCAATTTTTTTAATTCAATACCCTTGATTATCTACGACCTTAATGAGAAACTTCTGAACGGTTAGATGGTTTCTCTATACACAGTGCGACACAAAATTTTTTTACAGATATTTCGAATGTTTCAAACTCCATTTACAAATGCAATTTATCGAAACCACTTGAAGGCTTTTGTAAAACTTTCTAAATTTTGAAAGCAATAAAAATTTCTAGAAAAATTTTTTGCCTACATTTCCCTGTTGACTTATGAAATATTTTCACGATTCTAAAAAAAAAACGTAAATGTCCTCCACGCTAAACTGTATTTAGCTTCAGTTCAAAATACTGATTTCCTTTTGCCTTAAAGACCGTTATTAAGCCAAAGGCATATTTCATTACAAATTCGCTTAAATAACTTATTTAAATCATATGCTTTCAAACCCTCAATTATCAAGTTGACTTGAGAATTTAGCACAAACAAACTGCTAACCAACTGGCTTATATAACTTTGCCTATATGGCCAAGAGTAAGTATTACAATATTGGTTAAAAAAAAAAACAGAAAATAATTACTACTCTGTGGCAGAAAAGAAAATCTAACGTTTTTGTAGAAAATCATGTTAAAAAAAAACGAAAACAATAAAAAGAACAACACAATAATTTGCAACTAAAATGTAACGTTTTTCTTTTCACTTAACAAGGCAACATATTTGCAACAATTTCCGGGTTAAAAAGAAATAAAAACAAAAAAAAACTTTTTAAACCAACAGAAATTGGTAACGAAAAGGCTTTTTTTTCTCTGCGGTACACATACATACATGGTGGCAATTTGGTATAATTATTATAAACATGCAACAATTGTTAAAAAGTTGCATTTAAATGGGAAAAATAAACAACAATTTGTTTCAGAAGTAGTGGAATCGAAGTGGGTGGGGATGTTTGAGAAATGTAAGGCAATTCAAATGAATGGTTTGCGAAAACAAAAATAAAAAATTCAAGTCGTATTCAAGGAAAATTCAGAATAAATTAGGAAACCTTTTGGAATTTTCAAGTATTTTTTTTTTTGTAATTACGAAAATTGTCAAGAGAACCACAACAAATCCAACAAAATCAATTAATTTTTGAAGGGAATGATGAATGTTGATGAAATTTAGGCCAAATGCACCAACACTCATGTACGAAGTCTAGTCTAGTTGCCTCAAATGGTGTTAGAACTGACGGAAGACAAAGAGAGCTACGTTACACAGATTGATATACTGATGGATTGCAGAGATCACAGGGTTTTAGCTGCAAGCCTTAATTCTTTCATGGCACAAAAATCTAATAAAAAAGAATTTTTGAAAATTTATAATTTTAAAAGATAACAAAATTCCTTCTCCAAAAAAGAAACCTTTTGACTCTCAGGGAAAATATAACAGCAACAACGACTCCACACTGTCGCGATTTCATATAACGAGTGTCCAAAAATAGAAGGAGTAATAGTAGAGTAATGAAATTTGGTACACCTATATTAATTGGTAAAACATAATCACACCTAAAATTTGATCATTTAAGATCAAAGGATTCGTGTCCTTCCCATATATCCTGAAATTAAAAATTGCTACAACTTGGAGAAAAAAAAAAGATATGTTAATAAAATATGGTGCACTTATTAGTTTTAACATGCTTAATACTTGCTCCAAATTTTGTTCAATTTGGAGCAAGGATACGCCTACCTTAAAAATGTCCTTTTTCAAAAAAATATCAAAAAGACATAAAAAAATTGAATATATACTTTTTTCGAATCGCAAATTATGATTTAAAAGCTTTACTAACTTGTTTATAGGCACTATGTCCGCTACTTCCATCAAAACTCCATTTACATTCTAGGAATAGATCATTCTGTGTATCAACTTCGAAATTATTTAATATACTTTAAGCTGTTTTATCTAAAATTTTTTGCAAAGGAATCTCTGCAGAAGTTTCTGATATATGAATACCATCAGCAAGGATTTTTTAGCTTCTGCAATTAAATAATAGGAAGGAAAAAAATCCTCGTGAATTGAATTTACAACATTTCTCATCATGTTGTATTGTTTGACTGAGAGATCCATATCAATGTATAAGGCTAAAGCTCTTTCTACTGATCTTTGATCTTTTTTGGACTTATATACTTTTCCTGCTGCTTTAGCAAGAGCATCAGCAGAAGTGGACGCAACAAGCTCTTCGATTCGTCTTTGCATCTTCATAGCAAAAAGATGGTCGACCCTTACCGGTACTTGTACTTGGTTCCTAATTGAATTTGTTTATGCTTAAATATACAAAATCATTGATCTAGAAAAACTTACATCACAAATATCTTTACAAAATAGCTCATTATCGAGCCATATACTCAACTCAGTTTCTAACCTACTTCTTCCGCGTCTACATTTTGTCCAATTGTTACTAATTTTTAAAGGAATGAATTTTAGTTTGTCCTTCTCTATATCTGTGAGAAATCTTTGAATAGGACAAATTGTTCAATATGATGCAACACATTTGTTGTATTATTTTCCTTAAGCTCATGAATATCACGAATCTGCAATGACGTTGACACTAAAAAACATTTATAATGCCCACAAAACCAGTCAGAAGCAGCTGAAATTTATATACAGTGAGCGCCATAAGTGAGTCAACGCTTTTGTTTTTAAGTATAAAACAGTTTTGTTATTAAGTATAAAAAAGTTCTTTTATCATGAATTGTTGTTTTTGTTTTAACATTTTATAAGTAATAAACGTTTTATTTCTGGAAATTTATTCGACTATTCTCATTTACTTTTCCCGCTATCCTAACAAAATGAATTATTTCAGTGGTGTTTACTCACTTTTGGCGCACAGTGTTCATACTTGTGACAATAAAATATCAAAAAATTTCAAAAGTGAAATAATGTGTTGTATTTTAATTCTTGAGAAATTTTTAAAAGCAATTTTATCTACTTTCTGCGGAGAAGAAACATTTTTCATGCTTTGTTTTGTTAGAGATGTCTAAGCCCATGGGCATTAGTCTAATTAGCCAAGCCTGCACACTGGCTACTAGACAACGGCGATTTTAATTACTACTGTTTGGAAATATCGATTTTAAAACTTAAACCCCAATTCGGTTATGCTGTGTTGACATACATTTTAAAGGATGCAATGAAGTTTTTTAAATTTTTTCTTTTAATTTGACAACAACTGCACAAATTTTCTAATTTCAACTTTAATTTTCAACATCTGCTTTTGATTTAACTTTAACTTGCTTGTGCATATTTAATCTTTCATTTCTAATTTAAATTCTTGGCATGCATAACCCCCCTCCTACACAAATTGCAAACTACGTAAACTGCTACTACTGCAACGACAACTACGATAAAAACAATTTGCATAAGTATATGATGGTATATGAGAGTATAACCCCTTATAAATATGCAATTTGCTTTTTCTTTTCCTTTTTTTTGTTTAAGATTATTACAGAAAATAATTAAAAATTCTACAAAATATTTACATGCAACAGCAGCAGCATCTGCAGCAACAACATGGCGTAATTGTTGTTAATTTCTTTCTAATTTCTCATGTTGCTGTTGTTAGAATAACTTTCTTTAGTAAGCATTTCTGCTGACACACTTAAATAGTTTTTTGTCTTCTCTTCTTTTTTATTTTTTTTTTATTTTTTAATTTTTCTGCTTTTCTCATTTTGTCAATTCTTAATGCAATGCATGCACGCAATGTGTACGAGTGTGTATGCTGCATTTAACAATGCCAAGAGAGGCAGATAAATTTATAGGTTGCACAGAAGACAAGAATCAACACATATAACTATAGCAGCACTACAGTAGAAAGTGGAAATGGAAATAAAACAAAAAGCAGAAGAAGAAAAAAATATGCCAAAATGCAAATTTATAACATCTACACAACCACACAACAACATCTACACGACCAAATACATACATAAATAATACACATACACAGACACACACACAATCACATGCAAACAATACATTGAGTTAAAATGAGAATGAACAGAAGCATACATACAAGTATCAATCATATATTCATGCATGTATGCATGAAACATTATTTCCATTCTAGTTCAGTCATGTATTGTATGCCAAAGAATGTAACCAGAAATTGATAGTTTATTATGGCTTTAATACTTTGAATACACATCCTGTCTCTACCAAAAATTTCTAGGGAAAAGCATCAGGCAGAGGGGGAAAGGGAAGCAAAATAGAGCAGTAGAGTAGTAGTTTCATATGTAGGATTTACATTTACTGTCATTGTTTTGATGGCAAAGACAAGTTTGAATTGAAAGTAAAGTTAGGCTTTTGGGTTAAAAGTTTTTAAATTGAATACGGTAAGAAGTTTTTTTTTCTGTAAAGAAATTTCAAAATTTTAAATTAAAAATGAAATTATTTATGCTCCACAGGAGCACAGCAAAAACTTAAATGAAAAATATATTTGAGACATGGGTGCCCTGGTAGTCTAGTGGGTAGTGTGCTAGACTATTAGCGTGAGGGCCGTGGGTTCGATTCCCACCAGAGACTCTGGTCTGTGACACTACACCGAGCACATAGTCAAGTTACTTCGCTCGTATATAATTAGGATATAATTTGTAATTGTATTGTAATTAATAAATAAATATTTGAGACGCTATCATTTCTAAACTATTATAAGGCATTACTGGTACCACATGACCATAGATTTTTGTGCACCTAGCCACTACTGGTATATGTATGTTTCACAGTGTTAAAAATTTAGTACTTTTTTCGGTACTTTTCCATTTCCAAAATACCGCAGTATCTCCGCCAGGCTTTCCGTATTATGTTTTGCTACTTTCTATAGTTAATGCGTTTACAACATGTTCAGCGTAATGCTAAAGGTGGAATTAGACTTTAGCCCCGGTTAGCTAAATGTCCACGGAACGTACGTTAGTTTTTCTGTTCCATGTATTAAGTATAAAAAAATATTTTTTTTTTTCAAAAGTACCATTTGATACAAAAAAGTACCCTTTCAGTTAGAGTTCAGTATCATTTCAAAATTTCAATTTTGCAACACTAATGTGTCATCTATTTTTGGATTGCATACCATCTATCATATCTTATTCGTATACCTTACAGGCTAGAATACCATTTTATTTACGCTAATCGAGGTTTAATATGAATGACTCACTCTGTCGAACATATAAGCAATCTACGTATGATGTCCTGCAAATTGTATTAATCTTAATACATGAGAGGCCAACTGTTGTTGATTAACTCATATGTATGCCGTTAGTAATATGTCATTGGTAACTATGGGTGATGTAAATATTAAAGAGTCAGAAGCTACTAACATTCCGGGTATGAAAATTTGTAGCGAAAGAACAATTTTTATGGTGAGATATTTAACCGTAGATCGATCCTTAAAAAAATTTCATAATTCTAGATTATGTATCACTTTTGATACATACTTGTATTTCATAGAATTTTCGCAATTATTGATAGATTTTGTTAAAGAATTTTAATATTTGTATTTATTTTAGTTAATTTTAATAAAACTATTTTATATTATTACATATTATTATCACTTTTATGAAATTTACGCCAAAATTTTTGACATGATGTACATTGCAGCATGGTTTTTTAATTAAAAATCAAACACTCCATGTCAGCTTGATTTTATTTCTTTCAAAATGGTAATAATTTGACATCGATCACCCTTGCTTTGTGGTGATTTATAAGTTTCCAATTGTTTAGATTGTCACTCCCATCAGTAACACTCTCAGTTGAGGGCTGGCTGAAACCTGATAGCACAAACCATTGTTATATTTCGCTAGCAACATTTGTTGTCGACGTCATGTGAGGTAAAAAAGTTTCCTGTTGCAATACAACATCGATCGTGTCAATAACAATTTTCTCTCTTAGATCCCTCTCTGGTTTCCCGGATACAGGTTTCCCCAAATACGACTGCATGCAGTTGCTACGCACGTAGCATGTACTTGAATCTAAAACTGCCAATTCGACTTCGGTGGATCACGAAATTTATAACGACCATCAAATTCAATTAGTTACTACAGCGACAAAATTAAATATGAGTTGAATAGGTAATAAAACAAAACAAAAGGAAAGAAAACATGAATCAATACCAAGCATTACTCCGTAAATCTCTTTATGAAATTATCTTTAAATTAATTTCGCAAACAATCACTGTAAGTATTTCGTCATTAAGTATGAAATTTCAATTAAAATCGCTGGAGGTAATTTTAATTTTCCACAATAAAACTAAAAAGTTTTTGAATTCTGTTGCTAAAAAACTTTAATTTGAAATGAAAATATACCAAAAAGGAACATAAAAACATAGGCATCATTATTTAAATATATTTTCTTTAATTTTCTTACCTTTTAGGTGAACAAAAAATTAAATTTTTAAAAATGTTAAAAAGAGGATATATGGGCTGCTCTGAAAGTATGATAGCTAATGCCAATCCATTTATAAAGTATTATTTCTTACATAAAACTACAAGTTGTGTGATAAAAGTTTTATGAAAATGGTTTTATTAAAAAATTAAGATAAATATGTATTTTTTTTAGAAAAAAATACTTTTCACTCGAATTTCAAAAAAGCTTTAAGAATGATTATTAAAGGCTGGAAGACTTTCAGCTCATTTTTCAATAAAGCGTAATAGGTGTAAAGATATCATTATCAAAGCGAATGATTCTGTGATCTCATACGTACGTAGTTGACCGAAATATTATCGACTGTAATATAACATGGAATGAAACACATTTTTCTAATGTTTGTCCGTCACGTGAGGTAAATATGAGAAGAGCAGTAAGAAAGACTCTACAAGATTTCAGGAAACAACTGCTAGCAATCTGCGTGAAAATTGGTAATATTTTTTTCCCAAACTACTAAATGCAGTTTGTTCTGTTCCAAGTAGTCCATCTTTGGCGATAAGCATCCTGTTGTCATGCTTGTTGCTACCAATACTTTCTTTAGTTCATAAGACGAGCTTCTATTTCTTCTTCTTCAGAAGGAATATTACATATATTTAATCGGTCATTACAACCTTTCTTGGTAAACTGGAAATGTCTGACCTGAGGTTTGAACCTTGGTCTGACGTCTAATATGGTAACACGATACATACTAGACTACGTCTACTTCAATCAATATCAAAAACATATCAAGAATAGAAAATTCAATCTTTTCACTTTCGTCGCTCAATTCGTTAACTTTCAATTCTTTCTCAAAAACCATAAATATTGTATTATATACGATAAAACTTCACAAACTCTTTGGTAACTTAAAAAAAATTTCAAACACAACACCAAAGGATACTTAGGAAATTCGTATGTATAAAAAATGATACATAAGCCAGAATTATGAAGCTTTTGAAATTTGTTTGAAATTTTCTTTTTTTACTTGGTCTAAAATAATGGCGATAACAATACTAACGAATTATAATAATATCAGGCATCTAACTTTTTCTGAATTAAAGTTGTATCGTCTCAAAAATTTAAAAGTATCATTTGTGATACAAAGCTCGATCTAGGGTTAAATCCACCATTTCAATGTTGTTTGCGTTTCACTATTCTACCGCTTTGCAAAGGATTTTGATCGAGGGAAAAAGAGGGACTGTGTACAATGTGGAATGCCGTAGTCTATGAAACGAAATGAAATGAAATATTTTTCAGAAACTTTTTCATGACAATTTTATTTACTCTCAGAGTTTTTGCCTTAAATCTCCTGAGAGGAAGTTACCGGAGAAACATATTTTAATATTTCGTTTTGGTAGAGGTATCTGACCTGGGGTTTGAATCGTGGCCTAACGTCTAATAAGTCAACATACTATCTATTTACAAGGCCACGGAACACATATTTGAAATCCCTGCAATGTTAATAAGTCTCAGAAGAAAACACCTGATTGTTTATCAAGTACTTTACAGAGAGCTATCCTGAGCATCCTGTTGGTCTTTAAAACAATAGACATACATAAATACATTCATAATTGGTCATTACAACCCTTCAGTCAGGATTACGACCGAGTTCCTCACACCACTTATGTTGTGTGTGTTAATTTTATACATGAGTGGCGGAACCTACAGTTTAAAGTCGAATCCGAACGACAGATTTTTGAGGAACTTTTCATGGCAATTTTATTTACTCTCAGAGTTTTTGCCAGAAATCTGCCGAGAGAAAGTCGCCGAAGAAATACTTTTTGTGTTTTGTTTTGATGTCTGGCCTGGGGCTCGAACCCTGGCTTTACGTCTAATAAGCCAACACACTACCTACTAGACTACGGCGACTTCAGCGTTAATACGTTTCAGAAGAAAACATATGATTGCTTATCAAGTACTATACAGACAGCTGTCCTATTGGTCTTTAAGACAATAGAGTTGAAGGAGACATTCCAGGAAAAAGCCATATAGAATGAGTGCCATACAATAGATTGTCCAGTGACATTACTATATAAGTTTACATAGCAATAATAATGATAACAATGGGTATGAAATTCAATGAACGTCATTTAGTAGCAAAATCCATGCATATTTTTTAAGTGACAGAATGCAATGCCATAAAATCTAATACTATGTTCAGACATGCACGTATATTGCATTATATTGAATGTCAATTAATTATTACTCAATAAATTCATAAATTGTTATAATATTGATTAAAACTTCAAATACAGCACTGTCATAAGTATGTTCAGTGATCATATTACTATTTAACGAACACTCTCTATTGATATTTGACAACTCAATTGTCAACAACCAACAAAAACAAAACAACGACAAACAAAAAATGGAATTTTAGCAGAAAGGGATGAGAAAATATTTCCAACTGATGTCATATAAAAAAGAATTTTAATAACATCACAGACTTGATGTCATGTTTAATTTTTAACCCTTTTGATCCCAATGTTGTTTGATGATAGGTTAGGTTAGGTTAGGTTAGAAGACGTGTACTTGTCAATTAAGACAAGTAAAGTACCCGGAGGTCGAATTGACCCATTCTACAACGTCCTAGTTTCTCACACCACTTATGTTGTGTGTGTTAATTTTATACATGAGTGGTGGGACCTACAGCTTAAAGTCGACTCCGAACGACAGATTTTTATTTATTGAGAAACTTTTCATGACAATTTTTATTTACTCTCAGAGTTTTTGCCAGAAATCTACTGAGAGGAAGTCGCCGAAAAAATACTTTTTTATTTTGTGTTTGATGCCGAACCCAGGCTTTTGCGTCTAATAAGCCAACACACTACCTACTAGACTACGGCGACTTCTATTTGATGATAATTTCTGCTTTATTTCGAAAAGTTATTTATAATACCCTGAACTGAGATATTACTGGGAATCCAGTTCCTGTTCTAAAGAAAGCAGCTTCTGTTTCTATCTGTCTTCTCTAAGTATGGCTGACCTTCTAGGTATTGATTGATAATCTATAACAGTTCTCATAATTTCATTCTCGGATTTATGCAGAATATGTTAACTGACCGGTATATTTTGAAAATACAACGTATTCAGCAGTTAACAAATAAAGACCTTTGAGTTTCATTTTCCTCTAACAGTGCCATAAGCAAAAGCTTTCTTTTCTGCAAGCCATGCAGTATTATCAAATTTTTCTTTCTCATCCTTCTGAGGGAAGCCGCTTTGGAGTCAGAAATATTCTCTACTAACCGCAACAGCTCGGCGTTTCGGTAAGACCTTTTCCAATGTTAAATTGTTTTCCATTTTTTCTCAAATTTTTTTGGCACTAAATTTCGCGATTAAATTAAAAGCAATATTGTTGAAGCAATCAGCTGTTTTGTTTACTAACTTTCAAATAAATTTTGTGTCTGAACACTAAAAATATTTGTTATCAATAAACCGAATATTAATTCAATAAAAGTACATGTCTGAACATAGTATAAGCCATTTGGTTTAATTACCCAAACTAAAACAAAATATGAACCCAAAACAATTTTTTTTAAAAAAATTTCATTTCGTGGTCACTCAAATGTCTCTGCTTTATGTCCACATACCATTATGTATAAAACTTTAATGTTGTAATACAATTTAAAATATCACATCAAAAATTATGTACTTTAGACTGACTCTATGACTTGTTCAATTACTCTTTTAATCAACATGCAATTTGGCATTGAAATAGTTTATTAATGTTCAATTTGTTTAAACTGGTCTCTAATGCTGGTACTGTTGCTAACATAAACTAAACCAATCAAAAAAAAAAAAGTTAGTAAGTCAGTCTGCAATGGCCAACAAAACATATTTGAATGAGTATTTTCAAATACAAAATAATGATTTGATAGCCAACAACAACAACAACGACAGCAATAACACAAACCACAAAACAACATTTTAACTAGACAACGAGACAAAAGTTATCAAATGCCACAAATAAAGGGCGAGATTTAGGGGATGGATACCTTATGTAAAATACAATAAACAAAACCAAACAAATAAAGACATAAATTCGAGCTTATAAAACCACCTTTAAATAAAACAAATGAATTGCCAAACAAATAAAGACATAAATTCGAGCTTATAAAACCACCTTTAAATAAAACAAATGAATTGCGTTGAAAGAAGGACGAGAGCTAAGTCATATGTGATGATTTTCATCATAAAAATTATTGAAATAAACTCCTCCCAAAAGCAAATTTTTTAAACAAACTCAACACAATTCCAATAAGAAATACTAGAAAGACAAAATAATAACAACCGAAAAGAATACAGCAAAAAACTTGATAACAAGCTGGAACAACAAGGAAACCCTTTTTATGTTGAACACAGCCGCAGTACACTCCCAAATAAACAATTAGTAAAAAACACGAATGTCCTTGTAAACCAAAATACGCAAGAAAAAAGCCCCACAGAAAAAAAAACTCTGAACACAAAAACTCCCAAAACAGTGCCCAGAAAAAAAATATTTCAAACAACAATAAAATTGAAAAAAAAATTGTTTAAAGGACTTGTTTATAAGTATAGGAAACCCAAACCAAACAGAAGAAGAAACCCAGAAAGTATAAAAACTGGGGAGTTTGTTTTAAAAGCAAATAAAGGAATAAAAAGCTCAATATATCAGGGGCAAGAGTTACACAATGACTGACCCTTATCTACTGCTGCTGGTTTTACATGTTGTTGTTTTATTAACTCGTTCTTTTTGCTCCCTACTGCTGGTTTTTCAACAGCCAAAAACAACACGATTGCTAACACACAACAACTACATTCAATACATTGTTTTTGGAACAACCAAAAAACTCAGAAATGAAAAGAAAAAAAAGCACGACTGAAAAATATGTTCAGTTACAAGGGTTATTCACCCACGCATTGCACCCACTTAGACACAAGCCTCTACGACACGACACAATATATGTGTTCCCCTTTTGCTTGAAACATAAACAATCATATGTACTTGCAAAAAAAAAGAACCCACACTATTGTCACTGACAGCAAATACTGCATGATGACATGCAACATTTGCTAAAGGGCTAAACAACTGAATACAGCCGAAGTGAGTGTGAATGGAGTTATGAAGCGACTTTAAAACAGCGGTAACAAATTGGGCACAACATAAAACTTTAGCCTTAAAGTGCTTTGAACAAATAAAAGTACAATGCACTAGACTAACTTTAATAAAATGCAGTAAGAAAAGAAATAAAATTTGTATGTGAAAGTACTAGAAAGTACTTAAAAACTACTTTTAGGTTTTGGTAACATTACATATCTATTATAAGTGCTTAAGAAAAAATTTGTGGACATAATTTTGTTTATAAAAACCAAACTTAATGGCTAAATTAGGTCAGTCTTCATTTATATTAAAGCAAATATTGTTTGAGTCTCAATGTTAAAATCCTTAATTAAGTCCTTGATATGTTCCAATTTTTTTTTCCTGTAATTTCTCATATTTAAGTATTTATTTCAAATAATTTTTACTAAAGCCCAACAGTTCTTAATAGAGCAGAGCTCAATACAATTAAGTGAGCTGCGTTGCAATATTTCCATGGCATAGCTTTCGTCATAGTCTGGTAAGTAGTGTGTTGGCTTATTAGAAGAGAGGCCTCGTTTCCAACATCAGGTCAGAATCTCGAACAAAACGAAATATCACAAAAAAATATTTCTTCGGCGACTTCTTCTCAGCAGAACTCTGAGAGTAAATAAACCTGCCATGAAACAGTTTCTCAAAAATCTGTGGTTCGGAGTCGACGTTAAACTGTAGGTCTCGCCACTCATGTATAAAAAATTAACACACACAACATGAGTGGTGTGAGAAGTTAGGCCGTAATCTTGTATTATGTATGCATGTATGTATGTAGGGTAACATTTTATTTTAAGAGTTTACGAATTAAGTTCCCTTCTGTAGGGTATTTAAAATATAAATAAAAATATTTTCAATTCTATACAATAAACGAATGAATGTAATGAAGCAATTGCTAAAATATGCAGCATAGCACAGCACAGCACAGTTTGAGCAATATTTTTTAAAACAATGTATGTGTGAGGGTGTCTATTTCACAATGATTATGGCATTCATACTCACACGCTCATTTATTACTTACATGTGCGAGGATGATGATGATGATGCATCACAAAGGTACCTTCACTAACTCATTCACTGCACTTTTAACCAAACAGCACCTTGAGCCAAACAAACAACCAGACAGCCAGCCAGTCAGTCAGTCAGTCTTTTAGTTTTACAAACAATGGAAATACTGCAGGCATTGGGTGATAATTTTTTTTTTTTTTTTAAGCAAAATAAGATAAAAGTGTCAGTGTATGTGTAAGTAAATGTTGCAACTCAAAGTGAAGCGTTGCTAATGTAGCAAAAAAAGTGGATACGAAAAGAAAAGCACATGCACGTGTGCTTTTAAACACATATACACAGACACATAGACCAAATAATCATAATATTTAGTAAAAGTAGAGGGTGAGTTTAAAATCATTTTTGTTCCTGTTGTTTTCAAAGTAAATAATGAGCCAAGTGGTGAATATATCAAACCCCTGTTGTGCGGGCTTTATAGTCTCGATTTTATGGAGTTGTACTACATGTATACATATACACCTATACACCCTCGTATGATGTATGTAGTTGCATAGCATATTGAAATTGTTGTTGGCGTTTAAACACCATAATGCAGTTTTTTTGGTGTCATTGTTTGTTTAGCGCTTCCCATTCCTGTTGTCTCACTCTATTGGTTGTGTGTGTCTCTTTGTTATATTTTGTTTGTTCATTATTTAAATTAAATTATATTTTTATGTGCAATTAAGGCGTGTCTGACTGACTTCCTCATTCTCCTGTTTGTTTCACTGATCACAACAATAAATATAAAAACCACAACAATACCAAAAAATATTACAATAATAACGAATAGCGAACGAAAACAAAAATACACCAAAATACTGGCGTAATTACAGTGGTTAAGTTCGTTGGGAACAAGCGGAAAAATTAAATTGCTTTTAAAAATCGGAAAAGACCTGCTAATGGTCTCTTACGAGCTTCCTGCAGGTTTACTGCAGGCCTATCTACAAGTCGACTAGAGAGATCTACTAGGCAAGTCCGCTACAAATCTCCTATAGCTTTACTCCATGTTTACTTTAAGTCTGTTGAAGTTAAGTTATCCTAAAGTTCTTCAAAAGGTTTTCGTCTCATCTGTACAGGTTTCCCGAAGGAATAATAAAGAGCATTTCGCCTGCAGGTTTACTATAGGACTTCTGAAGATCAAGATTACAACCGAGTTGTTCATACAACACCCTTGAGGTGTGTGGTAATTTTATACATCAGTGGTTCGGCCCGCAGTTTATTGTTCTCAAAACAAATCTTCGAGAAACTTTTCACTGTATTTTTAGTTTTTGCAAAAGACTGCTGAGGGCTAGTCGCCGAAGATATATTTTTTTGTTTTGTCCGAAATGTCTGAACCGTAGCCAACATACTACCTACAAACGACGGCCTACTCGACTAACATAGCTGCCTGATAAATGAGGCATCAAATCGTCAAATATTTGAGAAAAAATCGTCAAAATCGTCAAAGACGTTTATTATAATGGTCAAAAAATCGTCAAAAAAATATTAATTAATTTTTTCCCCAAAACGGAGAGATTTTATATAATTTTCAGGAAAAAATTGTTTAAGGATTGAACAATCTATCCCAGTGTTGTTTATTGACACATGAGCGCAGCAATAATATTGCATCATCTTAATCTATGGGTGGTGTAAATATTAAGGAGTCAGAAGCTCTTAACATTCTGAGCATTCTGAGCATTCAGTGTAATGTTGGCTTCAACCGACACATTTTTCAGTTCCTTCAGTTCCTTCTTATTTATTTATTTATTTATTTATTACAGTACAATTACAAATTATATTCTAATTATATACGAACGGAGTATCTCGACCATATGCTCGGTGTAGTGTTACAGATCACAGTCTCTGGTGGGAATCAAACCCACGACCCTCACGCTAATAGTCTAGCACACTACCAGGGCATCCTCCTTCTTAAGATCTTATGATCTTACTATTTACACCATTTGTAACCGACCGACACTAGAATACAACTCTCATGTATGAGTCGGTGCCTCACGTCTATTTTGAGGTTTCTCGATCATGTACAGGAGAGGCCGTAGTAGCTCGTTAATGACGGTAGTGTATCCAACTCCATTGAATCATTGGAGCATCGTTGCAATGTGGTTTGTGTTTCACTGTTCTATCGCGTCGACAAAAGGATATTGCTCGAACAAAATAAGGGGACTTGTTCCAGAAAATCATATATTTCTAAGTATCGCTCGTCTTTGTCGGCCACCACTTCCGTATGAGGTCGGTTGGCCACTGCATTACAGTAAAAACACGTTTTTTAGTCGGACTATTCGTATGTGGAACTCATTCCGTGCAGAGGCCTTTCCTGTTACTTATGGTATAAAGATATACAAGCCTAGTGTCCATAAGCACTGTTCTCTCTTTCCTTCTTCACATAACATATTTTCATAGTTCCAAACACAATGCCATCCATCCCCTGAGTGTTGGTCGTACGAAACAAAATAACGGCGCTTGCCTTTGTTCTTCCGATGGTAATATTAGAAGCTAAGCTCGAATTCTTAAAATTATCTTCAACGACAAGTGTGATAAATTATTATCAACTGCGAGGTTATTTATGAGTTGTAATTTTTTGGCTTTTAAGGCTTTAAAAAGTAATAAAAGACAGAAAAATCATCACATGTATTCGAAAGTTACTTAAATATATAATGCTTTACTCCTTGCTTTTACTAGCATAAATTTCCAATAGTAACAATTGCAAAGTAAATACAAAGCTTAACGTGGCTTTTAACATACTAAAGTAAAGAATATGATGTAAATTTTTAATTTCTAAAAATCTTCAAAATAAGGACATAAATCGTCAAATCGTCAATATGATGTTTTTGGAGCTCAAAATCGTCAAAATGACGATAAATCGTCAAATCTGGCAGCCATGTCAACTAACGACCTGATCATCGACTAACGACCTGATCATTTCAAACCGCATTTGCCATTATTCAGAATTATTCATGTAATTAATTCCTACACCCCTCCTTTCAACATATTTTCCTCTCTTTCCTTCACTATATCACAAATAGGCTGCTCTAGAGCCAGAAAAATTATGTATTCTCCTTGAAATATCCATTGTTTCTCGGCCATCATTCACTAGTTGTACAGGCTTTACTACAGCTACTGAGAAGCTACCCTTCATTTATTAGTTCTACAGGCTTTACAATAGCTACTAAGGAGCTACCACTCGTGACTGTCTGGATATTTCAATATTTTTTATTTTCTCGTATTACAACGCCAATCTATTCCCTCTATTTTCTGCCAACAAAAGTACATATCCACACCAATGTTTCGTGCGGAGACTTGGGCCTGTTACAGTCCGTTTAATTCTCAAAAAGAATTTTTGGATATGAAATGCAGCAACGAACGCCAACACTATCATTTTTTATATTTTATCACAGTTTCCTCTTTCCTCCAAAATTCCTTTTCTTTTTTTCGCTCAGAAAAAGGGAGTTGCAACAGCAACAGCAACAAACAAAAGGAAGCACATACAACATACATACATATTGAATAAGACTGTTGACATTCAATGGCTTTTGGCAGTTTTTCCTTTATCCTGACCAATTTTAGCTGTGGCGTGTCCTTCTTTTTTTTCCATATTTTTTTGACTGCCAAGGGTGTTATCGTTACGTTGGCAGTAAAAAAAATTAATAAAAAAGTAAAAACAGAAAAACAAACTCTCAAAAGGTTTTCATTTCTTGATTTTTGCTGTTTGATAAAACGACAAAAAAAAGTGTAAAAGACAAGCTTTCACACATTGTGTACAACTTCAACGATTTCTTTTTTATTTTGTTTAAGAAAACCACCCAGGAAAAACAAATAAACAAATTTCAACACTTTTTTAAAAAACGAAAACCAAAAACGTAGTAAAAAATATGAAAAATATTTGCTTATATGGTTTTGGTCGGTTTTCCCTCATATATGTACGTTTGGTTAATAACAGACTAACAAGCCCCTTGTTTGCTCAATAATATTATGAGTAATCATTTGTTAAACAGTTTGATTCCTTTTGTTATTTCCAAGGAAGTTTTTCTTTTTTGGAGAGTGTCACTGAATTCCTGGAATTTGTTATTTCAAACCAAACAAGGGTTGCAAATAAAACATTTAAACGTGACTCATGCAGTTTTAAAAAGTTCCAAACTCATGCATTATTATTCAAATGGAAATTGTAACAAATTTATTTGAAATTAAATTTAAGTGGCAAGCTTTGAAAACCACCTCATTAGTTACTGTCACAGCTATTTTAAAAAGTAAAGGGAAAATGAAGGGAAAATGCAAAATATGTTGAGACATACTTATACTGTAAAGGAAAAAAGGATGATTTTGGAGCGTGGTTCTTAACTGGATAGAAAACTTTTCGGTGTCCCCAGTCCTAGTTCAGTCTATAAAAGTACTGAACCAATCTAGCGTCTTCCAAGTGAAAGTGTCAGCCACAAGACCTGCTATTATATTACGATATAATCCGCTAGACATTCCGTCTGTCAGAACACTGCATTCTATAGTGACGACTCCTAGAACATTTCACGGCAGCCGTAAATCGTTCAATGGTATGCCAAAACCGCACAACATTGATGTTATATGGGTATCAGGACAGCTAAACGTAGCATAAACATCAAAGTCTCCTTGCAGTCCTCTACATTAGGAATCGCAAGCTTATAATTATTACCGCAGTATTGGAGTCTTTTTATATGTCGCAATCATCATCGAGGGGTTGTAATGGCCATTTATGCATCTATGAAAACTTAACCAAAACTGGTTGGAGTGCACAAGCTTTAACCCTGGACGGTTACTCTTCATTTTTGTACATTAAGGTTACTCTTCGTTGAATCGACGAAAACTTTTTTCGTCTACTGACTGCAATCTTTCATTATCAACTAACGTTGTTGAAAAAAGAGCGAAATTTGGTTAGTTATATGATAAAGAGTAAATGAGCTTCGTCGATTCGACGAACAGTATCCGTCCAGGGTTAAAGAGGCTCATTCAATAAAGTGCTTTGAGTCATTACTAGGCATTGCATTATGGGCACTCATGCATTTGCTTTGGTTTAGCCGCCAAATGACTTCAACAAGAGCTGCAGAGGCAAAGAAGAAAGCAAACAATTCTTCATGCATTGGATACATGCTCAGCCATATGCCGAAGAAAGAGAAAGCACCTTAGATTCACTATGTAGACGATTTTAATAGTATTTCTCAAACAAATACCAAGTCTCCTATCACAAGCTCCGAATGGTTGCAGGACTAGAAAAATGTTGACGACTCAATGGAACAGGCCTAAGTGTTTCAATCGTCCGAGTGAACGGTACTGGTATGGCCGTTGTGATGATTCATTCTCATTATTACAGGATCATCACGTTGTGTTCGAACTGATCCCTATACTGAGCAAGGTTACACCTGAATAATCGGAGGCGTAAATCACATCTTCTTCCTACCCAGCAAAAGTTTTAATTACCACAACACACTACATATTAGACTACGGCGACTTCAATCTCTGAAGTTACTGAGATTTATTTTTCTTAGACTGATAAGGGCCTTGACTCGACTTGACTAAGATAGAATCGAGAATTATATGGTCCATGCACGGGAAAGCTAAATCAGTTAGGCAGGAAAATATGGTCACCTTTTTGCTGAATGCTCGGTTATGTGTCTTGGCAATGATTATAGTCAAGCATAAGATTATCTAGAAGTAGTCTTAAAATAATAATAGACTTTTAACCCTGGAACTGTAGACATTGCAAAAAGAACACTAATCTGATTACAAATCACTGAAATGGCACATGGATTCAATTCATTTGAAGAAGGCTACACTTTCAGTTTCGATAACATCGCTGAAGTCACAGAGATTTATGCGCCACATTCTCTCAGTGTGATAAGGGCCTTGACTCGACTTTAAAAAGTGGGAAAAGTTAAATCAGTTTGGCAGAAAAATAGGGTCACCTTCTTGCTGAATGTCCGGTTAGGGTAGAGGACGCGTACTTGCCATTGAGACAAGTACAGTACCCGGAGGTCCAGTTGACTCATTATACAATACCCGGTTATTTATCTTGGTAATGCTTATTATAAAGAATAAGATTATCTAGAAATAGTCTGAAAATAGTAGCCGACTTTTAACCCGGGAACTTGGTCTACAGAAGAACGCAAATCTGATTAAAAATCACTGAAATGGCACATGGATTCAATTCATCTGAAGAAGGCTCCACTTTCAGTTTCGATAACGTCTCCGAAGTTACTGAAAATTTGGTGACACATTCTCTCAGGGTAATAAGGGCTCTAAATATTCCGCAGACCAAAGCAGAAGGAACACATTAAGGAGATCTCCTGTGCTACAAATTTCATTTGAAACGAATTTATTTTTATTAACGCGAAAGTAAAAAAAATTAAATTTTTTCAATAAAAATTTAATGAATTTGAATTCTTGAATTTTTGCTCGTGAAAATAAAGCATAAAAAAGGAAAAGTAATGCCCATAAAATCTGAGCTTTAATCCCTAGCACTGTCTGAGCATGTGCCACACCATACGAATGCATCTCATCTCCTCACATGTCTATATACATATATGCAATAATAATTTTTGTTGCACTTAATCCCATACAGGTGTTCATATGCAAAAGAAAATGGAATAAAAAATATTTGCATAATAATGCAAAAAAACAATGAAAAAGAAAAATGAGAAAGAAAAACGGGATTAAAACAATTTTTTGTTTCAAAAGAGAATGCAAAAAAAGGAATATTTTTGCAATTCTACTTTCATATGATACTTTTGAAATCATTTTCTTTCTTTTTTTTATGAAAAAAAAAATATTCATTTTTCCGTTTCTGTTTCTCTATCTTTTGCTTCTTTTTCCTTTCTTTTTTTGTTTTTGAAGGTTCACATCCACCCAGAATAGTTGAGCATCCAATTGACACAACAGTGCCGCGCCATGAACCCGCCACGCTTAATTGCAAAGCGGAAGGTTCGCCCATACCCACCATACAGTGGTATAAGGATGGTGTACCATTGAAAATTTTACCAGGTTCACATAGAATAACATTACCGGCTGGTGGATTATTTTTCCTAAAGGTAAGTGCCATTAAAAATAAAACTTAAAACACAAGAATGAAAGGGGTGGGTGGACAGGTTATAAAAGAAAAAATGACAATAAAAATACAAAAAAAAAAAATTAAAGAAAAGCATAAATAAAGTGAATGCAAAGAAAAATGTTCAAATGAATCAAAGTGTGAATGAAGTTGTTTGTGCAGCCCCTCTCTCTCTCTCACTCTCTGGAGTTTTTCCATTTTTATAAAAACCATTGGATTTTAAGTCTCTTGGCATTAACTGCTTTATTTTTTAAGTTTCTCTCCTTTTCTTTTTTGCATTTCATTTAAGCCAAACTAAAGGAAATGATAATATTTTCATGTCCCTACTTTATTAAGCCTTTTATTTCATATACACATTTTCCACCATAATTTTTGGCTTAATTTTATGGCTGACATTGCAAAAACTCTTCTGTAAAGGAAAGATGATTCGCTGCTTTCGTCGTAAGTCTATAGGAATTTTCATACCAAAAAAAAAAAAGAAAAAAAAACTCTTTTTTTCATTTGCTTAAATACCTGAGTTTTCCATATGGTTTTCCTTTCCATTTTTTTTCTTTCTTTTTTCTTTCCACATTTAAGCTGAGTCAAGAGCGTACTAATTACTTTTTTGTTGTTGCTTACTATCCTTATACTTTCATATACCACAGAAGTATGTATATGTACCCAAAGATGCTATTTTACTATAAATGATGATGATGATGATAATGTCTGTCTGAGTGTCTATCTGTCTCTATCCTTGTAGTATCGTAGTACGTACATATATTAATCTATCCAACTACCCGCTTTTAAAGTTGAATTAAATATGCCTGGGAGCATATTATGGTTTGAAATTTTATACGTAAAAACAACTTCATTAACGCAAAATAAACATGAAAACCTTTTGATAAATGTGCTGGAGAAATAACACTCAAATACTCATGTACCCAAAATGAAAATTCAAAACCATTTACAGGGTGCATGAAGCAAATTTATTTTAAAAAATTTACACAAGTGTTAGTCTACGTAATGATATTTACACTTGACTTTTAGCGCAAGTTCTAGAAACGCATTTTGTGTATTGAAACCTTCCCCCTTTTTGAATTTATACGCGCGTAAGATATAAAAGTTTATAAGTTGTGGCCTGCGCACTACTCCTACGATCGCTCTGGAGAGGATTTTATACCTTCTAGCGCTTGACTTATACTGCAGGGGTGTGGCGGCTAGGGTTAGTAGGCGTCTTTGGGCGACTGGACAATAGCATGCATCGAGCATTGGTCATGCAAGGATACGTGAAGAAACTGATATTGTCGGAAGCATTGACTATATGACACCGCAATATCACTTCTCAATGAATTTTAGGACATCCATTCCGAAAAGAGAGGACTGGAGGAAAGGTGCACCGCAACTTGCGGAGGATACCGCACAAATCTACACAGATAGCTCCAAATTGGAAGGAGCCGTTGGAATTGGTATTTATTCGAAATCAAGTCTATAAGGCTACCAGATCACTGCAACGTCTTTCAGGCGGAAGTGTCTGCAATTCAGGCTGCGGGGAAAATTATTGTGGACAAAAATGTTCACGGACGGAAAATCATCATAGCATTAGATTCTAGTGTAATAAACACCAAGACGGTGTACGATTGTCGCAGATGTCTCAATGAGATGGCGAACCGATATGATGTTTGTATCACATGGGTACCGGGACATAGAGATATTCCCAGAGCGGATGATTTGGCCATCGAACTCTCTGATGAATTCTCTACATTGGGGATCCCTTTGGATGCCTGTAGCCTTATAATTGACAATGCAATTGTGGAAATTGTCAACAGTAGGTGGGCAGCTTCGTATAAGGGCAGAGCGGCGCAAAAAATCTGGCCAAAGCTGAATATTAGGCGCATAGCGACTCTGTTTAAACTCTTAAGAAGCAGGCTCCGGGCATTGTATTATAGGAACGCATGCGAGGCGTATTGGTCTTGGACGCCTTGCGAATGATAAGGAGGAGGATGAAACTATTCTTAACCTACTGTGCACATGCCTGGCACTTGGTCAGAGGAGAAAGGGACACCTCAGTGTCTACTACATGGAGGACCTAGATGAACTGTCATGCATGGATATTACAGTCTGAGTCGCTTCATCGGAAGCTCAGAGTGATTCCTGGAATAGGGGAGAATGTGAAACTGTGATATCATAATGGGCCCTATGTGCGGCCTAAGGGTGTCCACTCATGACTCCATCGAGGGGACAGCCATTTCTACCTACGTACCTACGTACCTAAGGTATAAAAGGCATTGAGAACCTTTATCTGGAGGTGTATAACAGCGATTAGAGATTAATGTATGACGTTCTAAGTTTAAAGTATTGTTCTGGAAAAGTCTTATGTGACAGTTTTGTAACAGCTCAACTCAGTTTTGTTTAAGAGCGTTTCAAAAAGTGAACAACAGCAAAGAGTACAAAGAGTGCTGAAATGGACGAAAACTTTTGGCCAAGACCGATGGAGATGGGGTTATGTTTTGAGGCCATTGTAGTTACAATCAAGCGTGAATTTTCTTTAAAAGATTCTGTTTCGAGATGAATAACTATTGCAAGTATTGTTTCCATTTTCCATTGACTAAATGGAACACAATCAACAATAAGGCTCACTTGCATTAACTTCGAAACAGAAACAAGTGCCGGATTCAACCCAGTTAACATAGAGACAAATATGGCCGAATTTCCTTTCTTAGATTGCAGTTGAAATGCAACATATTTTGTTTCTGAAATGGCTAAAAAAGACTAAAAATGTGTCGTATTCAAAGCGACAAGAACTTCGGTCAACACAGTTTTAATTGTTCTCAAGGTTTTGGCTTTTGGCTTATATTTGGCGGATTGGCAGCGGATTAGCTTTCTCTCTCTAGTTAAATTTCACTCGGCCTTACTAAGATATACGCGCGAAGCTGGCTAAACTGAGGGCAAGCTAAATCAGTTTGGCAGAAAATTAGGGTCACCTGAATGACTGGTTATTTGAATCGGCAATGGTTAAAATTAAACACAAGACTATTTAGAAATAATTTTAAAATAATAGCCGACTTTTAACCCGGTAACGGTAGATCCAAAGAACACAAGAAGTTAATATTTAACACGGCGACCAAACAATTCCTCCAAAGGATCAAATTTTTCCTTTGAAGAGTTCAATCAAGGATAACAGAAAATGGGATGTTAAGAACCTCCGCTTTTGCATGGCGAGAACAGGGCATTTGTCACACAATATGAAAACAATCTCTTTCTACTTCTTAGAGCCACAGCTCCTACCGGAATCATTCGATGGAATGCCAATTCTATCTGCATGACTTTCTACAAGACAGTGAACCATGAGTAACGTAATTGTGCATTGGATGGGAATGCGAAACAAGTACAGTCTTCTTATACATACAAATCCAACAAAGTTTGACAGCATTGGAGAATGTTCTAATCCTATAACATTAGTGGAGCAAAATCAAAAGATAAGCTTCTATAAAAGAAATTCTCCTCAGGTATAATATTCTTCTCCCTGAGTCTTTTCCATTATTCTATCACTTTTTGGTTTTATCGCTACAATCGTTGTAAAAATCTAACATTCCAAATGTCCCTACAGTCTCAAAAATAAATCCCCTGTGATCAAATCCGACAATCTAAACTCGCATCGCAATTTTAATCATCACACTCTGTATTTTACATATACACATAGTATAACACCCATAAAATACCTTTTGATCATCATACCTTTACAATTCGGTTAATACGGATGCATTTATGTACACAGACACACAAAATACTTTGGTAGACAATAACAATAACAACGACAGAAGCAGCAGCAACATCAACAAATACAAACACTAAGACAAATAGAGACAACGACAACGGGCACAAAAGTGCTGATGAGTCAGATGATGCAGCATCATTCTTCGTTGTTGCTTGCATTCATTCATTCACTCATTCATTCATTCATTCATTTATCCAGCCTCAATATGCGGCAGCTCATCTCTTCTAAAGCTTACCGGGAAAACTATGAATGCCTGCGTTTACAGACAGAGAATGCTGTCTTGTTGCCGTTGACAACGTTGATATTGTCGATAACGATGCTGTTGTTGATGTGTTGTTGAGGACGATGATGGAAGGATGTGAAACCTTTAGCTTTAGCAAAGATAATAGAACTGGATGGAGATGTAGGAGAGAGAGAAGGCAAAAAAAAATAGAAATCGACATTTAAATGCAAACAAAACCCATCTAAAATTAAATGTATGACTGACTGTAGTTCTAAAAAAGGTTATAGCAGTTCACCAGTGAATGTAATTGAATCAATAGGTAAGTCATATAAGCGAAATTTAAAATTGAAAGACTGAACATGTAGCGTTCTTCACTACAACCGTCGTCCAAAAAATTTTTTCTTTTCAAGATGCTAGAATTGTGGTTTAACCAACTCTCTAGACTGCATTTATTGGCAAAACAATCTCCATTGCCTATGCCACAAGCCTTGTTTATTACTTGATCGGGGAGTCATGCTCCTGCTTCCTCTTCCATTGCTCACTACATTAGATAGACCATGGTTATGGTCTCCCAAATTTTTTTAGTTTTCACAGGGCTTCATTAGCTACTACAGTAAATAGGTTGACTGCGTATCATACAGTTAAACATAACATGTTTCCCGATTTCTTATTTATCAGTGCCCTGTTTAAAGTAATTTAAACCACTCCTACAAGGTTAACAACTCCTACAAGGTTACAACAAACTCAAACCTTCAAGCAATTCCTTTTGAAAATGGATAACGTAACCAATACAACTTGTACAATACTGGACAATAACCGTTTACACTGTTTTGTTGTTCTTACATTCCGTTTAATTCTGGAAAATTGTTTTGTCGCTGTTTTGCAAATATATTCTATGGCCTTGGAACTTTAGGACAGACTTTGATGATCGTTTTAAAAAGTCGCCATAGTCTAGTAAGTAGTGTGTTGGCTTAATATACGTGAGAGACCGTATCGAGAACTAAATTATGATATCATGCAGATTCTATTCGATCATGGGTGCTTCAGAGAATATGTATACGGATTTCAGTCAACTTATAATCCTATGAAGTCGCCATAGCCTAATAGGTACTGTGTTGGCTTAACAGACATGAGAACACGGTTCAAACCCCAGGTTATACATCTCCAACAAAACGAAATATGAATAAATATTTCTTCGATGATTGCCTCTCAGCAGGTTTCTGGCATAAACTCTGAGAGTAAAAAGAATCGCTATTAAAAAGCTGCCCAAAAATCTGTCGTTCGGAATCAACTTTAAACTGTAGGCCTCGCCACTCATTTATAAATTAACACACAACATAAGTGGTGTGAGAAGATAGGTCGTGGTCCTGATTGTCCATATGCAATACTGGACAATAACCATTTACTCTGCCTTGATTTTCTTACATACTTACATACATAACATTACAACCCTTCAGTCAGGATCAAAGATCTAGTTTCTCACACCACTTATGTTGTGTATGTTAATTTTATACATGAGTGGCAGGACCTACAATTTAAATCCGAACGACAGATTTTTGAGAAACTTTTCATGGCAATTTTTATTTACTCCCCGAGATTTTGCCAGAAATCTGCTGAGAGGAAGTCACCGAAGAAATATATTTTTTTCTTTTTGTCGTTTTGATGTCTGGCCTTACGTCTAATAAGCAATCACACTACCTACTAGACTACTTGATTTTCTTACATTCGGTATTATTCTAGAAAATTGTTTTGATGCTCTTTTGCAATCATATTCATACATACATGCATACATATTTCGTCATTATAACCCTTCAGTCAGGATTACGACCTCGCATCTCAATCATATTCGCCTTGATAATCATTTCAATGTTAAGCATTAATTCGCTCTCTTTTTTCCCCATCTATGGAATGCTAACTAATCATAAGATATTTGCTTTTCCAAGGGATAGGTAGCCATGTCATCTTCCTCGGCAATTCATCACTCATCATTCGCTCTTATCACAATGTGGTCAATCCTGCTCTTTCCCTTCAATTTTTGCTCCCCAGTATTTTAATAATATTTTGTAATAATTTATAGTATGAACACAGAGTTGTGGGTGTTGTCACAGAGGCTGACAGCCGTGTCTAAACATTTAGGCTGTTAATCGAGCATACACATACATTTTGAAGAATGATTCGAATCACTCGAATCGTTTATAAGTATTATAAGTATTTTTCTAAATTTATGAATCTGAATGAGTAGGCATATGGATCAAACATATTTCGAATGGTATGAGTTTGATGTCAACGTTGTACTCATATCCATTGCAACTTGTACTTATAAATCAATGTTGTAGTGAGTACAAACGAATCAGAGTAGATGGATTTCAATATTGTTGACTCACTAATACTCAAAATTTCATGAGTACTTATGAGTAGCGAAAAAGCGATTCATTGCTGATCTCTGATCCACACAATGTTCAATGGCGGCTAGGGAGCTTGTCAGTACTATACTCCAAATAGTTCTTTTATTGACACAAACTATTTGACTATTATTTTGAGGCAAATCGTTTTATATTAAACAATTCATGGATGTATTTATATTCCATTTGTTAACCAAAAATATTCACTGGGTTATTTGAACATACAGACACCCACATTGACACCCCGTTCGGAATGCATCAGCAATAATGAAACAATTTTACATTCTGTTTATTTGTCTTTCACTCAGTTTTATTGTATTTGTTTAACTACAACACCCCGCACTCAGACGCATTTGCATAGACAACTCATTCCGTATGATAAACATTTTGAAAATGTTTTACAAAATGGATATAAGAAAACAACAACAACTGACATTATAAGTTTATTTTATTTCTGTCTAAGTACAAAGTAAAGGAAAACTTTAGATTTATTTGTTTTAATTCTTTTAAGGTTTTGCAAAGAAAGAAAAAAAGAAAAACGAAAACAGAAGAATTTGCCTGGCATTTAAAACTGTATACTGTAGGAAATCTTCTTTAATGTCAAGATGGATGCAAGCAAAACCCTTTTTGCACTTCTTATACTCACTTACATTTTAATTCAACAACAACAGCAACAACTTCTTCTCTCATTCATTTTGGTTTTAAATGAATTGATTCCGCTACTTGTGTTGTAGAGTTTCTCTCTTTTGTATTTCTTCTTCTTCTTCTTGCTTTTCAATGCAGAAAATTGTAAACGAGAGAGAAAGAGATAAAGTTTCCTTTTTTACTTGTCTTACCCATCATTAGCAAATTTTATTATTTCGTTTATTATTGTTGGTAATTATCATTTGCTAAGGATTACTTTACTCTCTCTCTCTCTCTCTCTCTCTTTACTTCTTGTTGTTTTGTGTGGTTTTGTCATTAACTTGGTTTTTAGTTTCCTTTCATTATGAATTTTTGGTTTTTTTTTTATTCGTTTTTTGTTTTCTTAATTACTTACTTACTCTTGCCATAATGAGTGAAAATATTCGGAAATTCGTTATTCGTTATCATTTAATTTCTCTGTTGAAATTCATTCATGTTTGTGGATTTCTCGTTGTTGTTCTTGTTCTTGTTGTTTTATTTTATTTGTGTTGATTATTTTATTTCTTTGTGTATCCCATAATTAATTATGAAATGGAATAAATGAATTGAATTCAAATGAAATGAAATGAATATTCAATAGCACAGAGGCAAATAATTCAATAAAAATACGCTTTTTTGTTATGGTTAATACAAGTGATTTCGAACGATTATAGAATTTATAATTTTTTGTTGTTTAATTATTATTTAATTAAATATTGTGTCTAATAATATATCGGGTCTTTATTACAAAATATTATTTAATAATTGCAACACAATTTTAAATGACATCCAATTATTACAAGCAGAGTACAAAGTACAAAGCCCTTGTGTAGTATGTATAACAGACTAGGCTCTCTTATTAAAGGGTCCGCCAAATAACTTTTTTTTTGCAAATGCTTTAAAACAAAAAACTACTGAATATTTTCTCAAATTTCTTTTTTTATTTGAAAGTACAATCCTTTCGGTTAATAATGGAAAATAATTTCATTCAAATGGCTGCCTCTACTGGCCATGCAGTAGCCTACACGATCGGTCCAATTTTTAAGCACATTATCGATTGTGTGCAGCTGTATTTCACCAATGGCTTCACGAATATTGTCCTTTAAAGCGTCAATTGTCTCTGGCTTGTCGGCGTAACACTTGTCTTTGACGGCACCCCACAAATAATAGTCCAACGGTGTCAAATCACAGCTCCGAGGTGGCCAAACGACATCAGCTCTGCGGCTGATAATACAATCTTCAAAAATACGGCGCAAAACATTGAGTGTAGCTTCGGCTGTGTGGCACGTAGCGCCGTCCTGTTGAAACCAAATGTTGCCAATATTCTCCTCTTCAATTTTTGTGAACAAAAATTCGTTTAACATGGCCCGAGAACGATCGACATTGACTGTAACGGCCACTCCTTGCACATTTTCGAAGAAAAATGGCCCAATTATGCCTCTGGACCAAAATCCGCACCAAACAGCGACTCGTTTTGGGTGCGTCGGCTTTTCAATGTATGCGTGCGGTTTTTCTGTACCCCAAATGCGACAATTTTGCTTGTTTACATACCCGCCAAGATCAAAATGAGCTTCATCTTATAAGATGATTTTTTTGCCAAAATCGGCATCTTCTGGTGTAGGCTACTGCATGGCTAGCCGAGGCAGCCATTTGAATGAAATTAATTTCCATTATTAACCGGAAGGATTGTACTTTCAAATAAAAAATGAAATTTGAGAAAATATTCAGTAGTTTTTTTAAGCATTTTCAAAAAAAAAAGTTATTTGTAGGACCCTTTATTTGGTGGTATACATTCTATTTAATTGAGTTTGAAATATATTACTCATACGCATAATGTTACATGTACATACTGGAATAGTTACTCTGAAAAGTATGCAATAAAAAATCTATGATTTTGTCATATATGAAACTAATGGAATTAGATATCACTCATACGTTAATCAACATAATAATTATGAACTACCTTTTTTTTACGCTGAGGAGTAATTTTACCTAACCGCACCATAGGGGGCACCCACTAAATCTCCCCCTCCTCTTTTGGATTCTTTGTGCCCATTCCGGAACTATTGTGGTATTTCTTCGAAGTGGAATCTGTCTGGCCATTTGGACCCTTTATATTCATATCCGCGTCCGGATTACGCAACAAAATCCGAGAAGTTGTCTAAACATCCATTCTAATTCTCTCATCCAAGTCAATCTTCTTTGCTCTCTGTAAGGCCTCAGTATAACTGGCTATGCTGTTCCAATTCTCCTCGCTGTTTAGAATTACTTCGCAGAAGTTCTCGGCGGTACAGACGCCGACTTTGGCCTCAAGATTCCTTCTTTCCAATCTCCATCTCTCACAATGAAAGAAAGTGTGTTCCGCATCATCAATCGACGCATCATCATAGATGCAATTTGGTCGTATCATCTTCCCCATTTTAAACGGGTACTTACAAAAGTAACCGTGTCCGGATAACAGTTGTGTTAAATAGTAGTTGACCTCAGCAAATTTCCTCTCTATCCAGCGGGTAATATCTGGGATAAGTTTTGCCATTCATCTACCACTCGTTTCAGGGTTCCATTTCTCTTGCCATTGTTGTATGGTTCGCTTTCTGGCGCCGTCGGCATTTACTGCCTCTCTCCGTTATTAGTCTCCCACACTTTCTTCCGTTCGATTGCTTGTATACCTATAGATATCACACCACTGATTACCAGTATTGCTGACTTGGATACAGTTCTATACGCCGATTACACTCTAAGTGCAGTGGTTCGTTGTACCGCTGATAAAATTTTCATCCTACAGTCGACCTTCAATGCCTCTGCCCAGATCTCACTGCCGTATAGCAGAATAGAGTTCGTTATTGCCATCATCAATCTGCGTCTGCTCTGTACAGGACCACCAGTATTGGCCAAAAGCCTGCTAAGTAAGGAGGTAACCTTGGCGGCTTTGGTTGCAGCGTGTTGTATCTGAGCCCAGAACGTCAGTTTAGGGTCCAGTCGAATACTAATATAGTTGACTATTTCCGCGTCGTCAGAGTGGTGTCGCATATCGTAACGTCGATTTCCAGCGGTATGCGCTTCCTCGTAAGAAGTATCAACTCTGTCATCTCCGTTGCGACAATTTTTGTAAACCTTAAAGTGATCATTTTAATTCGAGTGTGACATGATGTCATCAGATTTCACTTTGTCGCCTAAATTCAGATTTTTAATATTCAAGCACTGTTGAGATTCATCAATTCATTGCGTGGCATGACACCCACTTCCAACAAAGCTTTCTCATACCGAAACAAATATGCAAAAAAAGGTCCAGCTTGTGATCATTCAAAATTATTTTCCAGAAATTTTCGATACTTTTCATCAGGAAATTGCTGAGTGCATTATCCTCTTATTTCGCCTTTTTTAAATTTAGGAAACCACTTCTCCAGAGTTTATTTTCTTGGTGCAAAGTCCAGATAATGTTTATCAAACAAAGCCTTGGCTGCAACAGTCTTTTTTCCGCCCAAAAGCAATGTTTTATTCACACAAGAAATTGCTTTTCATTCATGTTCCCAGGGCCATCTCATGTATCGTGGCATTCGTTGGAAGTATACACAAACAATTTTGAACTTTACGGCGTGGTAGTGTGTGGTAATGGCCATTAAATTGTACCAGCATTTCTGTGTTCTCTGACAGCTAAACAGCATTCAAATCGTTTTGGGGCAAAACCTCTGGATTTCAACTTTTCGGCATTTGCCGCGACTCGATTGGTAAATTGCTTAGTAGTGCGATAACAATATTACTTTTACTCATGGTGTGTGTGTATGAATTCCATCCGTGAGTGGCGCAATCTACAGCTTAAAGACGATTTCAAATTATTAAATTATTGAGAATATTTTCATGGCAATTTTATTTATTTTCAAGGTTTTTCGCAAAAGTCTGCTGAGAGGCAATCGACGAAAGAAATATTTTCTTATATTTCGTTTTGTTCGAAATGCCTGAACCTAGGATTGAACCACGGTTTCGCATCTAATATGCCAATACAATATCTACTAGACTACGGCGATTTCATCTAGTCCTGCTGACTGCACCGTATTTAAATTGGCATGGTAGTCATTCCTAAACTACCACAACTCAACAATCTATGATTCTAGTACGAATCCTTAAAGATACATATTTTCTGCCTAATGTGGTACATAATTGGTCATTACAACTCTTCGGTCAGGATTACGACCTAGCTTCTCACACCACTTATGTTGTGTGTGTTAATTTTATACATTAGTGGTGGGACCTACAGTTTAATGTCGGTGATTTTATTTGCTTTCAGAGGTTTAGCCAAAAGTCTGCTGAAAGCAAGCCGCCAAAGAAATATTTTTTCGTATTTCGTTTCGTTGGAGATGTCTGGGACCCGGGCCTTACGTCTGTCAAGCCAAAACACTACCTACTAGAATACTACGACTCACTCCCTAATGTAGTGTCTTCATTCAAGTGAAGCACAATACACCCCACTCATTTAAACGTGTTTCTTTAAAAATAAATTTAATTTTATTGATTTCTATGACTTAAAACTTAAACGTTCAAAAAAAAAAAACAACAACAACAAAAACACAAGCAAAAAAAAAAAACAAAAACTTTTACTTGATTTTATGTCGCTTAAAATCACACACACCATAAATTTCCAATTTACTGTCATTAAATCAGGAACTATTAAAAGCCAACGACAACAACTACAGCCGATCATAATAATAAAAACAAAAAAGTTTAAATCGAAATTTCCAATAAATAAAATCACCACGAAATCTAGTGAATAGAATACAAAACAAAAAATACAATCACATAAATAAAACGCGAGGGGTGGACTATACTGGTGAAGCTAAAGGGAAAAAGGACACGAAATAAAATGTAACAATCACTCCCTAAAGACTTTTAGCACGCAGTTGTCTATTGCTCGCATTGTTGGTTTTGTTGTTTGCACAAAATTTATGACGATTTTGAATTAAAACGGAAACATGTTTTCAACGAAATCGAAGTCAGTTGTCCTTATCGAACTGATAGTCAAAGAGTCTATTGAGGTAGGGTAGGTGAATGAGGGAAATAAAAGCTAAAACGTGAATGGAGAAACAAATGCTAAAGGCATGAAATGGATACTCGAAAGTTGTGGGTATGGTTTAATTTTAGATCACATCTAAATTGATGACATTAAACAGTTTACTAGTCAAAACAGCTAATATAAAAACCTGAGATGACATTATGCAGTGGTTTGGTTCACTTAAATATAAACTATACTGATACAGGTTGAAAGTCGGTAGACATTTCGTACTTAAAAGTTGAGAACTCGTTCAAATCTAATTTAAATTTCTGCTACTAGAACAATTAATTTGATACCAAACTTGACCAATGCGCAGCATTTTTCCTAGGCAATGGTTGATGAACGGTTGCACATTCCTGAATTCACGATATACTATACATCCATCCCACACGAGCCAGTATTAGCGATGAATCACTACGATACAGAAATCCTACTAAACGCTAACGTCATAAAATCACTAAAAAAAACACCCTGCGCCTATGAATTTCAGTGAAGAGGCGCAATATGTGTGCAACTGAGTTAGATTCCCCTCATTACTGCCTAATTTGTAGAAAATGCAATTTCAGAGTCCCAAAAACTAGTCTTTTATTTTTCAGTGAACGATTCCCAATCAGAAATCATAGTAAAATCATGAGACTCAGATAAGACCCAAGATCTGAACGCATTACGTTCTAGAACGATTTGGCCTGGCCTGTAGTACGATCTTTCTAGACTCTTGAATTCCAGAACAGAGCCACAAAACGTTTTATCTCAGTCTTATCCCATTATCTGCTGAAGCAGATGACTCCAGTATGTAGCAATTGCGAATTAGAAATTCCAATAAGGTCAGGCAAGACGCAGAACTTATTACGCAGTACACCGGTTCAAACAGGGCCTTAATAATGTTTAGACTCTACAGTTATTCCTCTTTTGCCGTGAAACAGTCACTCTTCATCTAATCTGTTGGTTCAACAGGCCAAATAACTAATCGATAAAGAGTCGTACAGACACATTCGATAGATTCAAGCCTTTTGATGCAGCCTTAGGCCACTCAATACAGATTTATAATACGCTTGTCAGCCTCGAGTCCAGTTCGTACCCCCAGAGCAGCTTGATTGTCCACGTATATAGCTATTCTCTTAAGTCGTGCGATCTGTTAAGAGGTTAACTTAACAAACACTAGGCCTGGAAGACAAAACCCTCATCAGAGAACTTATGAGATAGCTATGTAAAGGGTCCGCCAAATAACTTTTTTTGAAAATGTTTTGAAAAAGAACTACTGAATATTTTCTCAAATTTCTTTTTTTATTTGTAAGTACAATCCGTCCGGTTAATAATGGAAAATAATTTCATTCAAATGGCTGCCTAGGCTGGCCATGCAGTAGCCTACACCAGAAGATGCCGATTTTGGCACAAAAAAATCAACTTTGAGATGAAGCTCATTTTGATCTTGGCGGGTATGTAAACAAGCAAAATTGTCGCATTTGGAGCACAGAAAACCCGCACGCGTACATTGAAAAGCCGACGCACCCAAAACGAGTCACTGTTTGGTGCGCATTTTGGTCCAGAGGCATAATTGGGCCATTTTTCTTCGAAAATGGCCACTCCTTGCCGTTAAAGTCAATGGCGATCGTTATCGGGCCATGTTGAATGAATTTTTGTTCACAAAAATTGAAGAGGAGGATATTGGCAACATTTGGTTTCAACAGGACGGCGCTACGTGCCACACAGCCGAAGCTGCACTCGATGTTTTGCGCCGTATTTTTGAAGATCGCATTATCAGCCGCAGAGCTGATGTCGTTTGGCCACCTCGGAGCTGCGATTTGACACCGTTGGACTATTATTTGTGGGGTGCCGTCTAAGATAAGTGTTACGCCGACAAGCCAGAGACAATTGACGCTTTAAAGGACAATATTCGTGAAGCCATTGGTGAAATACAGCTGCACACAATCGATAATGTGGTTAAAAATTGGACCGATCGTGTAGGCTACTGCATGGCCAGTCGAGGCAGCCATTTGAATGAAATTATTTTCCATTATTAACCTGAAGGACTGTACTTTCAAATAAAAAAAGAAATTTGAGAAAATATTCAGTAGCTTTTTTTTTAAAGCATTTTCAAATAAAAAAGTTATTTGGCGGACCCTTTATCATTTTCCATATATAAATATCAGCATCGATGCGAACCTCCATCTTTCAGCTATTCTTGGAGTGCACAAGGCTAACCTTCGACGTACATGGCTTTCCTTGGAAGTACAGTTAAACGTAGCCTGACGAAATCATATTACTGGAGCCTAAGCCGATTTTCCTAAAAATTTTACATATCCAAACTCTCGCATTTTAATAATACCAAAGGCCCTTTTTATCGCCAACGCCCTCTATACTTTCTCTATGGAAAATAAATATGAACTTAATTTCCAACTATATCAGAGGATTTATAGAACATTTCAAAAGACAAAATAATCAATTCTAAGCTCAGCTTAAAAAGTTTTATCAAATTAGTGCAGATTGTTGTCAGTACTTCCACCTTCCATCGACCAAACACAGGCTTAAAAAATTTCACTGCAAAGACACATTGTAATACAGGACAATACCTTCACTTGCTTAAAGTCAATAAAGACAATCACAATACAATCTATAATACTGTGTGTAACTATTCACACTCTTTGTAGAAATTCAAAAAGAAAATAGGACGTATAAATAAAAGAAACAAAGAAAATGAAGAAAAAAACAGGGTTCTGAGGTTCTTAGACAGCGACTAGTAATGTATACGACGCAAATGAACAGAAACATAAATAATAGGGATTTTACTATGCTTACTCTCTCTCTTTATTGTATATTCCCTCTAATAACCAACCCTAAGACACTCTCTCTCCCTCTCTCTCATTTATTATAACCATTTGCAATTGTATGTGTTGAAATAAATTAATGCTTGGGAAAGGAGAGTATAACGGTCTATGAGAAGCTTAAAGCACGTATAGATAGCAACATGAAAACTAAAACCAAAGAAGCTAAATTCATTCAATATGTATGTATGTGTAGGTGTATTTAAATCATTCGCTACCGCTTATTTACTCACGCGGTCCTTCTTCGCCAGTCATTAAAGATTATAATAAATTCATTTGACTTTGAGCGTGTGTGAAAAGGGTGGCAAACGAATAAATAAAATCATATTTAAACTTTCTACTGCATGTGCTCAACCAACTTTGCTTTTTTTTCCCTTTTCGTTGTTAATAACCTTCCAAGGCTAAATAGATTTCTCTTTCCGTTTATCAAAGATAGCACGTATGGTGATATGGACAGCTAAAGGAAATAAATGTGCGGTAAAAAATAAAAATAGAAACACAATCTAAGATGTAATATGTGCTTACAAAATATATTCAGTATGAAGGTCGTGGAAAACGTTTTCAACTTAAATTTCCTTTTTTTTTGTTTTTGATTCTTTTGAAATAGTTTTGTACTACATTTTGGTTAAATGGCCATTAGAAGTTGTTTGCAAATGCAAAATAAGTCATAACGAGCCTTAAGATAAACTCAGTTGCTGGGAACGCCTTGGATTTGACAAGTTTGGAATTTGCGCCTTACATGGCGGAGATGCATAGGCCTTTCACACGTGTAATGCTTCCTTTCTCTTTAAATGATTAAAATTTTACCAACTGTCTGTACAGTATGTAAAGCCGTACATGAAGTTTTGATGGAAACCTTTACTGCATTGTTAATAAAAAGCAGGCAGGTTTGCAGGACTATGCCCTATAAAGAGAACTTATTAGAGAATTCGATAACAGTGCCAAGTCTAACCAGTTCATCCAATTTAAATTTTTCTGGAATACTACTATGTCACGGTACCCTTAATGTGAATATTATACTTCTCTGCCATCTGATTGAGAAATTCATGACAGCAATAAACTGTCTTCGTAGTAATATTTAAACTCAATACTCTGACAGCCGTTTGGGTGTCAAAAAGCGTGCTAATAACTTTATTAGAAATTTTTTAATTGTCAATAAACGATATGACTGAATCTTCTGCCTAAAAGGCACTGCAATAGCCGGTGGCCTTATCGATTAAGTAATGCCTGTCGACTCTAAAAATATCCCTTCAGCCATAGCTCCATAAATTTTGGTGCTATCCGTGAAAATGTAAACGGCGTCGTTTACGAAGTCTGTTATATTCAAACTTGTCTACCAGCAATGAATGTTTGAAGATACTTTGAAAAAGTTCCATATGTGCTTGCTGTACTCGAGAAGTTAACCCTCTGCTGGGTTACAGGTCATGTGCGAATTCTTTCCAAACATCCGCTCATGGTCAACGAAAGACAAAACAATGAGAGACGAAGATTAGGCTAGGTTAGGTTAGGTTAGAGGTCGTGTACTTGTTAATAATCGAAGGATAATAGAGGTAATAGGATAAAAAGGAAAGGATGTAGGAAAGGGGAGAATAGGAAGCGGAGCAATTACACAGACCAGACACAACAAAAAGGGAGAGCGCAACTACAGTGATGAAGCCCTAGCACCTCTCAACCAGCCCAAGCCACTAGTGAATCTGTGGAGAGCCTTGATGTTGGCTCCCGACTTTCGAAGAAGGCCCTGCCAGGGATCCTCATACTCAACCTACCAAGGGCTGGGCAGTTACAGAGGAGGCGTTCGATAGTCTCTAACTTCTCCTCATCGCAACATGCTCTGTAATAGTCCGGCTACATAATCTCACAGTGCCCCGTGATAAAACCGGCAACCAAACTTAAGCTGGCCTTACCCAAACCCAGCAGCCAACCTGTTCTACTACTTCGCTTACTGGCGAAGATTGGAAAATTACAATTGCAATCAAGAAATATACTGAGATTGATAACCAGTGTTTTGGCAAGACAATGTAAACCCAGAGTACACTTATTTAGAATAGGGTTTGTCGCGAGCCCAACATTTAGATTTAGAATGAATCAGTGAAACACATATTTGGAACTTGAGAGGCATTAACGCGTGAAAAAAGAAAACAGTTGGGTTCATGGGTTGGTGGTGAGCAGGGTATTGGCGTTGTCAATAGCGTCAGAACAAATGACTTGCAGGATATATTGCAA
Source organism: Sarcophaga variegata (assembly GCA_932273835.1). Taxonomy (NCBI): domain Eukaryota; kingdom Metazoa; phylum Arthropoda; class Insecta; order Diptera; family Sarcophagidae; genus Sarcophaga; species Sarcophaga variegata. The sequence goes on from OW026361.1 coordinate 100,213,436, forward strand.
TAGATCGTACAGTAGTAATACTAAGAAACCTCTTCACCCTTATGATAATAATAAGGTCCTCGAGTGATCAATATTTAATCTGCACCATTGTTCATATCCAAAGAAGCTGACTAGTTCTAGCTGCTGGTTCTAGACTTCAACCTCCTGCAAGTTCTCCAGACACCGATTATATAAATGCAAGCAGATTTTGGCATGCTGCTGTTGTTAATTCCAAAACTATTTTATTTATTAAACTAGAAAAATTATATTAATTTACTCTCTTTATAAATATTTTTTAATACCAATCAGTGCCTTTATCTTTCCTGTTTTGCCTGTTTCCATATTATTTTGATTTATCTCTGCGAGAAGTTTTCTTTTGTAAATAATTTTAATAAAGTCTTCTTTAGCATACAAAGTAATCTTTAGAAAAACAAGAAAGAAGAAAAAAATTTTGAAATAAAAAAAATTCCTTTGAATGCGTTTATCTTTAAAACCAAACGCACACATACAGACTCGCTCGCATTTACTCACTACAAACATGAATGATAGAAAGAATGTTAGAAATAAAATGAAGTTGCTTGTGTTTTTCTTTTTGGCTTTTGCAAACGTTAAAGGCAAATCCGTCTTTAATGAGATGACATTATAATGCAATACACAATGTAATATAATATAAAATGTGATCCTTTTTTTCATCTTATTCTAACAGCTTTGGTTATTTTTCCTGCTTTTTAAGGATAACATGCAAGCATTTCCGTTTCTATTTGGAATTTTTTTTAAAATTGTATGCAAAAAGTGATACGCTAAGGAAGGAAGGATGTGTATGGGATTAAAATATTGTGTATTATTTTTGTACGCTTTATATCACATTAGTTGTTTCTCCCTCTTTTTCTTTTAGCATTTGAAAGCAATTTTTTTAAATATTTATTTTAATAAAATAGAAAGAAATTCTTTTTTGGAAGACGTTCACAAATATTAAAATAAAATATAAAGTTAGGTAATGAAACAAATTAATCAAAATAATTTCAAGATAACTTTTGCAATATTTACTGACAGCAGATATTACAAACAAACATTCTGCCTTCAATAATGCAAAATTGTAGTCGGTTTAAAGGCTATGAGACAGCGAAATCATAATAGTGCTCTTCTCTAGCTTTTTGGAAAACTAGTAAGATTATATCGCATCGATACTACTTTGGCCAATTCCAAATTGACGGTGCAGCATACCGCACGGCATTCTGCATATTTATTCCTTATAGATACGATCACAATTTCTTTGTGAAGTTATTGAAACTACCCTAAGTTTATAGATCTAATTGAGGCAAAGAATATAGTTTCAGAAATACTTATGGACGCGGAAATACTTACTTGCTTAATTGGTCATTACAAACCTTTAGCCAGGATTACAAACTAACTGATCACACCACTCATGTTGTGTGTATTAATTTTAGCCAAGAGTGGCAGAACCTACAGTTTAATTTCGACTCCGAACGACAGATTTTAGGAAGCCTTCATGGCAATTTTATTCTCAGAGTTTTCACCAGTTGCTGAGAGGAATTTGCTGCAAGAAACATTTTTTCATATTTCGTTTATTCCAGATGTCTAAGACTGGGGTTGAACCACAGGTTCTCTTCTAATTCTTCTAAAGTCAATACAATACCTACCAGACCACGTAACTTTTGGTTGAGATGTCTGAACCTTGACTTGAACTGCAGATTCTTGTCCAATAAGCCAACATAATATGCATTATGAATCGCCGTGGTCTAGTAGGTAGTGTGTTGGCTTATTAGACGTAAAGCCAGGGTTCGAGCCCCAGGCCAGACGTCAAAATAAAATAAAAAAAGGATTTCTCCGGCGAATTCTTCTCAGCAGATTTATGGCAAAAACTCTGAGAGTAAATAAAATTGCCATGAAAAGTTTCTCAAAAATCTGTCGTTTGGAGTCGACTTTAAACTGTAGGTCATAGCCATTTTAGTTATTCTCAGAGTTTTGGCAGAAATCTGGTGAAAGCAAGTTGCAGAAGAAATATGAAATTCTAGAGACCAAAAGTAACGCATATTTTTATTATTTTTATCGAATGCATTAAAAAAATATTGAAACAAAATTTATTCTTTAAAATCATAAGTAAAAATTAAAGTTTCCTATAACATCCCTACATTTTTTTATTGAACTCATCGTTCTTGCTTCCATTCTACTAGGCATCCATTATTATGGTCCTTTCTGTCGTTATTGTACATAAAGTAAGCACTAAATCACTTCAGTAAAATACAAGTTTTTTTTTTAAACACAGAAAACTGAAAATAAAAGTAAAAAGCCTCTACTATAATACTTTCATGAAATAATTTCGTGTCTATAGACAGTTATTTCTGCCGTTTCTTTTACTTTCTGTTCTGTTACAAAGAACCATGAAAACGTACAAGATTTCGACCCACAACTACTCCAGTAACCATTTTGCAACTCTGCTCTGACATTTAAATGGTAAAGAAACTGGTATTTATTAAAGTATTTTGGTAAAGAATAAGAAAGTAATTCATGACTTGACTATGCGTGACCTGGGAATATGCAATAAATTCTAACGGCCATATAAAAACATCAGCACACACATTCAAATAAATACAATAATACGCTCTCATGCTTATACATAGAAATAATCCATTAAAGCGAAAGAGAGCGAAAGAGAGAGAGAGAGAGAGAGAGAGAGAGAGAGCAAGTCTGAAAAGACGTGTGTACGAGTACACCACAAGTTTAAATATCTGAACGCCTTAGACAATGTAAGTTGGTGTGAGTGTGTATGTATGTTGAGTGTGTAGGTTGATTTGTATTTTCCTTAATGGCAAAATTTAACACCATTTTATCTCTTTCTCTCTCTGACCATTCACTATATTGTCTGTGACTTTCTCTATTTTGAAAGGAGTTGCCTATACCTTGTCTCTTTAGCCTTGAAATTTTTTAAATGAGTTTATATTACTTTTATGGGTTCAACTTGTTTTGTATGCTTGTCAGGAGTAGTGAGTAGAAGAGCAAACCGATAAAAAAAAGCCCATTAAAGTTTACAGAGTGTACAGTGTAGAACATTTGAATGAATATAAGTCTTGGGTTTTAAATGTTCTCTTTAACTCTGTGGATGTAGTGATGTTTGGGCGGATTCGTTTTGTATTCTTTGGTAGCATCTAAAGATCTTAGAGACTGGACTCAGGTTACATATATACATACATAAATGGTCATTACAACCCTTCAGTCAGGACTACGTCCTAGTTTCTCACACCATTTATGTTGTGTATGTTAATTTTACACATGAGTTGTGGTACCTACAGCTTAAAGTCGACTCCGAACGACAGATTATTGAGAAACTGGACTCAGGTTATTTGCTATAACAGTCAACGGATTGCGTTTCTGATGATACCAATTTCACTGAAAGAGTGCTAGAAAGTTCAGATATGAGATTTAAGGACACTGGCTTATGAAACAATTCAAAGTACACCCAGTCTACAAAACTGTAGAAATTAATCCCCATTGATTACTTACATATCCCCAAAGCAATGCTTAAATCCTACAAAGCTAATACTGGTGAAACAAAATCAGCTGCTAATTAATCTTAAGATTTGAATTTTAATACTAGCGGGATACGGGCCGTAGGTTTTCGATCTGATGGAAACTTCATTCTCAGAGCCACCTGCTGGCTTATAGATCCTCTGGCAAAACTCTTTATTTATCAATGTCGTGGAGGTAGGCCAAGTATGTGCTATTTTTAAGAATATAAATTGGCTAAGGTTTTACAGACTTTGCTGCCTCGATGTTCGGCTCATTTCATATTGCCTGGAAGCTTTACAGTAGTTAGCTCTTAACTAGTACTGCTTAGTATTCTTTTCTGGACTTTTACGTTAAGTGAAGTCATCGTAGTCTATTAGGTAGTGTGTTAGCTATTAGACGTGAGGAAGACATATCCAACAAAATGAAATATGAATGAAAAATTTCTCCGCCGACGCTCTCTCAGCGGATTTCTGGCGAAGACTCTGATAGTAAATAAAATTGCCATAAGGCGGAAGCGACTATAAACTGTAGGTCCCGCCCCTCATGGATAAAATTAACACACATTCAAAATAAGTGGTGTGAGCAACTAGGTCGTTTTCCTGACTGAAGGTGAAGTATGTTAGGCGCATATGCTGGTCTTTATTTGTATAGCAAAGGCAGATTGAGAGTGCACTGAAAACGATAGCACAGGCCATGTGAATCCATTTATGCTAAAGGGTCCGCCTACACCAGAAGATGCCGATTTTGGCAAAAAAAAATCATATTTTCAGATGAAGCTCATTTTGATTTTGGCGGGTATGTAAACAACATTGGCAACATTTGGTTTCAACAGAACGGCAATAAGTGCCACACAGCCGAAGCTACGCTCGATGTTTTGCGCCCTGTTTTTGAAGATCGCATTATCAGCCGCAGAGCTGATGTCTTTTGGCCACCTCCGGGCTGCGATTTGACACCGGTGGACTATTATTTGTGGGGTGCCGTCCAAGATAAGTGTTACGCCGACAAGCCAGAGCCAATTGACGCTTTAAAGGACAATATTCGTGAAGCCATTGGTGAAATACAGCTGTACACAATCGATAATGTGCTTAAAAATTGGGCCGATCGTGTAGTCTACTGCATGGCCAGCCGAGGCAGCCATTTGAAAGAAATTATTTTCCATTATTAACCGGAAGGATTGTACTTTCAAATAAAAAAATAAATTGAGAAAATATTCAGTAGTTTTTTTTTTTAAAGCATTTTCAAAAAAAAGTTATTTCGCGGACCCTTTAGTTTATGCAATAGATTTGAAAAAGTTATGGACAAGTCTAGCCTTTACATACAGTCGAATGTTTTCAACATTCAATTCTATGCTATGCTATTATTTTCAACACAACTGTACAGCAGTGATCTCTATGGTAGTTAAATATGCAAACACTTTAAGAGCAACGAAATGATACAAATAGGAAGTGAGAGTTCCATAAACTTATTGAAACTATTTTTGGTGTTTTGTATACCTTGAAATAACCTCGAATTAACATTAATTTGAGTGTATGTGTGCTTGTGTGTGCGTGTGTGTGTTTGAGAACATGGCTCCTTAGGGACACAAAATCACTCACAATAACTGTTTCGCACAAGTGTTTATTTGTGTACTGACTCAACACATTATCATACACTTCCTAATAAGGCTCCTTGGTATTGTTGTTTTTGTTAAATTTAATGTGTATTTAAATGGCTTGTTGCTGTTGTTGTTGTTGTTGCTATTGCCGTTCTGTCGAAATGAACATTAAAATTTTTGATTTAGTTTTTGTGTGTGTTAAGCTTTTTCTATGTTTTATGAAGAGAATTGCTTATAAACATATACATACGAGTAGAAGGGTATTTAACGGTATGAGCTATAGTACTACAATGTACAGTGGTGGTCACGAATTTAAGACACGACATATGACTGACTTGGTTATGATAATATTTACAATCATGTAATATCAAAATTGATATTCTTTATTCTTCTATGTACTCTGTAATGTTAAGAAAAAGTACCATTATTTTATTTTGTTTCTTTTTACATTTTGTTGCTCTTTGATCATATTATTGTAAAAACGTTTATTTGAAATTGGCCACGAATTTAAGACATTTCAGAAATATCTGGTTTTTAACTGATTTTTTGGTGTTTTTTGAAGCAACGAATGTTTTATTTTATTTTATGTTGGAATACATAGAAATATTTAATTATAAATGATCAGAGGTACCTGGAATACCGATGCCGAGCGAAAACTGATCCAACAACTAAAATTTGATGGAAAAATAATAATGGAGATATCCAAGCTGCTTTAATGTTCTACATGCAAGATTTACAACGCGCTGGACCACATCAAGCAACATAGTACCACCAAAAATGTCAAACAGCAACCTAGAGCCCGAAAAACCACACCCTAAAGTAGGTGCTAATAATCCTTTCGCGAGCTCAAGTAAAATAAAAAATAAAATTGTATTGGATTTTGGTATTGATATTTCGTCTAGGGCGATAAGAAGATGTCTAAATGAAAAAAACTTGCGTGGGTGTATTGCCCATCGTAAACCACTTGTGCGAAAAAAATATCAAATCCCGACTAGCATTTTGTCTTGATCTATATAATATGTAAATAAAAATTCTTAACCAAATATAGGCAGCAAAATATTATTAATTTTTCTTCCTAATATTACTAAAATCTTAAGAAAAATATCATGGACCTAAAATATTTTTGATAAGATGTAAAAATTATCACAAATGTAGAAGTAAAATGTCGTGTCTTAAATTCGTGGCCACCACTGTATGTAGATATGCAAGTATAAATGTGTGTTGTGTATACATGTGGATGCTTGCATTTGTTTATGTATTTAAGTTTTGATTTCAATGAATAGAGATATAAATGGCTGCTTAAATATCTTTCGCTCTCTACATCTTTTGATAATATTTTATATATATGTGAGTGTGTGTGTGCAAGCATTTGCTTATTGACATTTATTGCTGTTTATTTTAATGTTTTATAGCACACTCAACAACACATACGTATTTATACTTTCAATTGTATGCAAAAACAATAAAAACAAGTTCATTTTAATAAGCATTTCCGAAACGAAAATTAATTCCATGACATTTTAAATGAAAATTTTATAGACAGGTTTTTCTTTTTAATTTTATGTTTTTGTTTTTGTCTTGCATACAAGCTCTCTTTCAATATGTCTCCTATGCAAATACAACAACATCTGTGTGTGTGCATTTCTATTTACACAACCAGCAATATATGATTAATGCTCATTATTATTCATATTTGTGTAAAATGTTGTGATAAATGAAAACAATTATTAACAATTGAAAATTGGAAAATGAAATTGAGTTTTAATGCAAACAATTTAAGTGAATATTATACAGATAAGTTCTTATTGACAGCATTGGCAGGGGTATGTTAATGATAAAAGCAAATGCCATGAGCTTAAATACATATGAATAGTGAAGGAAAGTATATTTTTAGCAATTTTGATCGGTGATTGAGGAAACTGGATGTTTTTGAATTGTAAAGGATGGTAGCAGAAGCCCCAATTAATTGTAAGAGAAAGAGTTCTAACAAAACTGTGTAATAATAATTCCATCGATGATTTAACCGTGAGGTCAGGAAGGGTGTTGTTGTGACAAACTGAACAAAAACGAGGTGTGAAAAAATTATTTCTTTAGGACACTTCCTCTCAAAAGACTTCTGGTAATAACTCTGAGAGTAAATTATATTGCGATGAGAAGTTTCTCAACAATATGTCGTTGGGAATCGACTTTAAATTGAAGGTCCCCTGCCACTCTTGTATAAAATTAATACACACAACATGAGTGGTGTCAGAAGCTAGGCCGTAATCCTGACTGAAGGGTTGTAATGGCCAATTATGTATGTACGTATGTATACATTTCTCACATAACAAAACATATGTCAGTTGAATATATGCTTGCAACGTATAAAATGTTTCAAATCAAATTTTTTATTTCCTTAAACAGATCTTGTTCTTGATAGAAAAAGGGGAAACGATTCCATAATTTAATTTAAATGCCATTAAAAACTTCTTTCCATGGCCTTTTGAAACAAAAACAAAATATTTTTTTTTCTAACTTGTTAAATGTAACAAATAATGCCTGAAAATGAACACTGAAAGAAAAACTAGCCCGTAGGCATAAGAAAAATAATGCCATTACAGATGCCAATTAATTTTAAAAGGAAGTATTCATATGATAAACATACGAATAATGATCATTTACTTAAGTAAATAATACTTTTAAATGATTTATTTTAAAAAAGTTTGGCATGCTTTTTTTTTCATTTTTTTGTTTAAAAAATTCTCAGAAATATTTTTTGACTTTTTTTTTAGAAAACAGAATTTAGAAGTAATATATGATTAATCGGTTAACCGAATAAAAATAATTCCAATTTGTCCAGTAAAGTTTTATTAACAGCCAACAATTTAAATATGATGTTGGATGCAGATTATGCTAATATTTTGTCTGGCTTGATGGAAAGTCCTGCCTCAATAATTCTATATACTTTCCGTGCTCTCTGTATAATCGTTTCATTTCAAAGTAACCACTTTCCGGTATACCCTATGAAATGTATGGTATATTGTATGTAATTCTGATAATAGCCTTAAGGTTTAATAACATGTTCAAGTTACAAAGTTTAACATGTTTTACTTGTTTTTAAATTTTTTTTCCTAACAAGCTATGAAGAACAATTTCGTTTTTTTCTTTCTTTCTTCAATTTTTTCTTTTACCAAAGTAAAGTTTTTAATCTTTTTTTTCCATTTTAACAAAAATATGAAAAATCTTTATGTTGTAAAAGATATTTTTTTATTACAATTTAAGGCACATGTTGCTCAAAACAAACATGCCTACAAAGAATGTTCATTTGTAAGGATGTAAAAGAAAAAAATCTGCATTTGTTTTCAACCTATTAAGACACATACTACATACATGACTTTGCCTACAAAGGTACTTTTCGAATTTTTCATATAAATATTTACGAAAAACTTTTTGTTAACTTTTTCTTCTTTATAAAAAAGAAAACGAATGAATGAATCAATAAAAATAATAAGATTTACAACAGATTTGAAATGTTTATTTCAAAAAAGCTTAAATCATAAGGAATTTGATATGATTTATTTTCATATTTTTTTTGTAATTATGATACGAAAATATTTAAATGTACGAGTAATTTTAATATTTTTACGAAAATGAAAAATCCAGATACTGGCGTTTTGCTTTTACATCGCTTAATATTAAAATAATAAACAAAAGCTACAATAACAAAACCATGCAGTAAAAAAAACCTGTTTACAAATTATCGTACTGCTTAATATAACTACAAACACCAGCATTAAAAATGGTAAACAAGTAAACAAGAATACACCCATAACACTACAATAATAAACATAGACAAAGATGTTTACATTTATAAAGATTTCGTGAAGACGAAGTCAAGAAAGTTCATCAGACGGTTTATTTTGCCATATAAAAGGCAAGGCAAAGCAGGCGACGGAGTTAGTGAAGTTCACCGTAGTCTAGTAGGTAGTGTGTTGGCTTATTAGACGCAAAGCCAGGGTTCGAGCCCCAAGCCAGACATCAAAGACAAATTACAAAAAGTATTTCTTCTACGACTTCCTCTCAGCAGATTTCTGACAAAAACTCTAAAGTAAATAAAATTGCCATGAAAAAGTTTCTCAAAAATCTGTCGTTCGGAGTCGACTTCAAACTGTAGGTCCCACCACTCATGTATAAAATTAACACACACAACATAAGTGGTGTGAAAAACTAGGACGTTGTACGATGTATCAATTCGACCTCCGGGTACTTTACTTGTCTTAATTGACAAGTACACTTCCTCTAACCTAACCTAACCTAACCCAGTGATGTTTAGACAGTCTTGTGTGAAGACGCGGTGCATTTGAAGAGAGTAATCGTGGTTTGAAGATCTCCTTTACAAAGATCTTTCGAATAATTGTCTAGTAATTGTTATTGATATGCAAAGGATATAAACACAGGAATAACAAAGATAAGCAATTATTGTGGTTTACATCAAGTTGTGAACAGTGCCACACAGGATTTAATTAAAAATAAACACAAATTTATTTTTATTTTATTTGCAATCTACGAGCTCATATTTTAAATGTTTTTATAAGTTAAAAACGTAACAATATTTTACATCATGTTTATGAATTGTTTAATACTTAATTAGCAGTTAGTTTCTTGTTTAAATGAAATAAATATCATATCAGCTCTTTATTCTTAAATAATACATTTAAAAAGTGTGGACTTTTCTGTTGTCAAGATACTGAGCCTTTTGGGTAAATCGGAACCGTCATTGCCAATATTAAGCTGCTGCGTAAAGCAATGTCATGTATGATTGAAATAAATCAGCATCTAGGTATACTGAAAAAATTGTAGGATTCTTCCTAACAACTGCATACTTTCCTTTGCTTCCTTTAAAGGTATGTGACTTCTCCATCTTAGAAGAAGGAAAAATGATGCAAAAAATTTGACGACAGTAGAATCGCCATTTGTCTCTGTCATCTGTTATGTGTAGTCCTTTAAAGCAATCTCCAGTTTCATTTAAGACTGTATTTCTGAATTATCTTGAGCCGACATCTTATCTTTGAACCCTGTAGTTCTAGAGATTCGTAGCAGTTTTCCTTTCGATCAAACCAACTATATTTACGTCTCTTTATCTGTGTGTTGTTCTTACTTTGGTCAGCGGTTTTAAGAATTTTTTTCGTTGGCGATTTTACCTGGTTATGTAGACATCTGTTGAATGTTTGGATTTTATTTTCTGTAATCTGTGCAACCAATCATGTTTCTAATCCCTAAATGAGACAAGAAATCCTGCAGGTGTATGCTGATAATATTTTCAATAAGTGCTGCGCCTAGCTGTGGATTCCTTAATGTCGTGTTCAGAATATTCGATATCAAGTCTGCAAGTTTGCAGTTGGCATGGAAGTATAGAAGCTATGGTCAAGCAAAAACCATCGGCATATTGGGTTTGGAACATTATACACGTAATCATTAATGGATCCAGTTCAGAAACCATCCGTCAATATTTTGGAAACCGTTGAATAATGGATTGTCTCTTAAACTACCCAATTAATTTTGTGTTATTCAGGCTGACATACTTACTTAATTGATCATTTCATCCCTTTAGTCGGGATAGCAATCTCGCTTCTCACGGCTTTTATGTTGTGTGTGTTAATTTTTTCCATGAGTGGTGGGTCCTTCTGTTTAATGTCCACTTTGTACAACAGATTTGAAAAACTTTTCACGATAATTTTATCGCCGAAATATATATGTCTTCATAATTCGTTTTGTGCAACACATGTGAGCCAGGGGCGAAGCCGTGTACGCTCGTCTGATGAGCCAACTTACTAGCTACTAGGTTATGATCACTTCAGGCTAACTTAATGGTTATGCACAGAGCAGCTGTATGAATACGCTAGCAGAGTATAACGTCATGTTTTCTGACAAAAAATATTTAAATTTTCAATAATACAGGGTTTATCTAGAGTACATAACAGATATTCAAATGATGGGTTCCTGGGCACCCTGATATTGAAGGTGACAACATAGCACTTGCTAAGACTGTTAGATTTTTTTCCAAATATTTTTATGAAATTCTCATTAGTTTGCTGAGGGACCGATACATACTCATTCATTCATTCGTATGCGAAAGTTGAAAAAATTAACAATGAGAAAGGAAAGTAGACATCAGAATGCTTTCACAGTTTTTGCCAGCACTTGAGCATCCAGGATGTATCAACAGGACTTGTACCGTTGAAGGTAATTTTGATAAACACCACACTTTCTTTTAACATTCAGAACACATGAGAACTGATTAACAGCTTGAAACTGATCCTCATAGGTCCCTGTTGGGCAGACAAACACGACGTAAGACAGATATTTGAGACACTTTTCATGGGTATTTTATTTTTTCTCAGAGTTTTTGCTAGAAATCTGCTGAGGGGAAGTGGACCAAGAAAAATTTTTCTTTCATATTTCGTTTTGTTATATAGCTGGGGTTTACATCATAGACTAATAAGCCAACACTACCTACTAGACTACGACGTCTTCACAGTAAACAGCCGTTTAAAAAACCTTTGTAGAAACACATGTACTACGTAAATATGAACATCATGAACATCATCTTAAAGGTATTTTAAACCATCGTTTAAAGGCTCTCGCATGAAAGTTAATTACATATTTTAATATGAATTTATTTCCCTCTCTTATACATATTTTCGTAAATAATATTTTCATATTTATTCATGAATTTCATACCAAGTATACAGATTATTTATTAACCGCCATTTAAATTTTTAATCGCCTGTTAAACTTTGGCAACATTTAATTAAATTAAAATTGAATCGAAATCATACATACAGAGTAGAGCAACAAAAACAACTGGCTTATGATTAAAACAAAACCCCTGACAATAAAGGGGGAAAAATATGAATTTCCTTCTTTTTTTTTTGAATTTTTGTAGAAGAAAAATTAAATTTTTTTTGTTAATTCGTTCACATAATTTTTGGCTTATATTGCCGTATACGATACGATATTAAAACACATGAATTAAAGCCTATAAATAAGTGTGCGATTCTTTTCGCTTTTAACTCCCATTAATATGCAAATGTATGAGAACCTAAAAAATAAAAGAGTGTAAGTGTATGTGTGTGAGAGAGAGTGTATTTTCGTAGGTCTGAATATTATTTAAAATTCTTGATTACCACTTTATCACTTGAATGGTTTTGTTGCCTTTTTTGTGGTGTGTAATTTTCTCGCATCACATGCATATACAAACACACAAACACTCTTGAGAAGCTCTTGTAGGCATACAAACAACATACACGTTCTCTTGAATGTGTACGTACATATATATGAGAGCAGAGTATTAATATGTGTTGAATGATGAAGAAAACGAGAGCAAGAGTTTTATTTAAGCTTGTTATTGTGGTTAAATGGGTTTCGACTATAAACACAGAGAAGTTGACACACACATCCACGATCGTATACACACGGTGTGTGTCCCATTTTTGAGTGTATGTGTTTAAATTTTAAAATTTAACTTTTATTGCTATTTATAAAATATAATACAAATGCCTGTATGTATGTATGTGCGAGTGTGTTTCTTTGTGTATAAGTAAGTTACGGTTGTTTTATTATTATTTTCAGCAACCGTTTTAATTTTCGTTTGCCTGCCTGATATGCAGTGCGTGTGAATAGTTTGTCTTAAGAGAGTAGCATCCTGGTGTATTGTTTTTTTTTGGTTTGGTTTTCTTTTTTTATGGTTTGTTAATAACTGTGTGTCACATCGTTAAGTTATTTTAATTTAAAAGCACACATACACATACACATTCATTTATAAATAAATAACAACTAATATTGCCGTACATGAGTTTGTTTATATAAAAAAAGATACTCAGAAATGTTTATAATATCCTGCCACATCCTGCTTATATTGAAATTTAGTGTAGATTTTCCTTGTATTGAAATTTTTTTTATTGCATTCAAGTTGTTTTACGTGCTCATATTGTCTGAGAAAGGCAAGTAATAAATGAAAATAAATGTTTCTTTGGTAGCTTTGGTTTGGTTTGTAGCGTATTTTTTTTGCCATATAAACGTTTACGTTTTAAAAAATTCTCGTTTATATTATAATTAAAACGTAATTATTAAAATATATTGAAAACGTTTATATTTTGTATATTTATATGAAAAGCCATAAGACATCCATGGTTCATTAAGCTTTGCTTGTCTTTACTTTGAATAAGAGCCGAATAAACGCTTCGATTGTATTTTCTGTAGTGTGTTGGCCTATTAGACGTGAGGCCACGGTTCAAATCTCAGGTCAGACATCTCCAACAAAACCAAATATAAAAAAATATTTCTTCGGGGACATTCTTTCAGCAGATTTCTGGCAGAAACACTGACAGTAATAAAATTGCCACGAAAAGTTTCTCAAAAATCTGTCGTTGGGAGTTGAGGTTGTTATCCTGAGTGAAGGACTGTAATGACCAATTATGTATGTATGTTAGTTTCAAAAATGCTTGTTAAGTGGCTGGACTTTCCCTGAAAATCTCTTGATTTACTCAAACAGCCAGGCTACGTTTAAGTTTCTAACGAACGTAGTTTATACTTCCATCCTGGTGTATTAAAGACGAGGTTTCCTTTTGGATCATTTCTAGGTAACTATTGTATGGGTTCTGGGACATAGGGATATCATTGGAAATTGCATTACTGATGAACTGACCGAGGCCATTAAAAAGTTCGACATGCTACAGCTTATAAGTATTCCGACTGGTTTTATTAATTTTGATATCATCCACACTTATTATAGGAAAGATTGATCTCTCTGGCGGCAATAGGGTACTTGTAATATTGCTAGACTGTGCTCGACAAGTTTGGATATAAGGATCACTGACTCACTTCTGATCTTAAATCGCATGGCAATCCATAGCACAATAGCATTTCTTGCGGGTCACCATCCTTTTAATATGCATGTCGAATGACTTCTGAAGGAACTCCAGGTCTGAGGAGGAAAAAGAGACTATCTTTCGCCTTATGTGTCAGCGCACTGTTGTCTTTATTTATTATTTTCATAAAGAGCTAAAGGTTTTTGGCCTTTCACTCTCTTATATTTTTGACCAAGTTCTCTATTGTAACGAATGCTGCAATACGTGCAATAGCACGATTTATTTTTAATTTGGAATGATTTTCTCTAGGAAAATAAATAATTGGTTCTCGGGTGGTATTGATTGTGGTATCACAATGGCCATAAAAGCTGACCTAAGTGAAACCTTTTCCTTTACGGGGAGTCCGCCACCTTACCCAACTTAATATAAGTTCGTCTAGAACACGAACTTTCATCAAAATTTCGGTCGCTTACCTCGGCTACAATCCGTCAACGACAGGTGGGCGGCCTCGGACACGGGTAGAATTGCTCGTAAAATCTGGCCAAGGCTGGATGAGAGGCTCACAATGAGTCTACTTAAACTCCAAAAAAGCGTGATCAGTATAGTTGTCGGTGTTATTACGCAGCATTGCATTATGGGTACGCATGCGAGGCGCATTGGTCTTGGCCTCCTTGCTAACGACTTCTGCAGAATCTGCAGAGATGAGGAAGAAGAGGAGACTGTCCCTCAACCGCTGGGTACATGCCCGGCTCTTTGCCAAAGGAGAAGGAAGTACTTGGGTACTTACTACATGGATGATCTGGAGGAACAGTCAAGGATTGACATTGGCAGTCTAAATCGCTTCATCAGAAGCTCCGAGTGGTTTTGAGACTAGGGGATAGCGGATAACTGTGGAAGCACAATAGGCCCAATGCGGTCTAAGTGAGTCCATCCAAGAAAAATTCTTGGATGGTCAGCCACCTCTACCTACCTCGGCTACACACTTAAACCAACTACCCCACGACATATTCCAACCAATGCAGACGTTTTACTTTCATGTCACCATGACTCTTGCTTCTGAGCCGTATAAAATTACAGATACATCAGGGCATGTATACTGTGCCTTTAGTTTGTCGAGAGAGATCTTTGTTCTTAAACTGCTTGATAAACTGGAACTTATTCCACCAACGTGTATAATTAACAACACAGTAAATATTAAAGTTCGCGTAGTCTAGTATGTAGTATGTTGGGTTCAAATCAAATGTCCGATATCTCCAACAAAACCAAATACGAAGAAAATATTCCTTAGGGGATTTCTTCTCAGCAGATTTCTGACAAAAACTCTGAGAGTAAAAAAGTAATAAAATTGCCATGAAAAGTTTCTCAAAAAAATTAGGTCTTTCCGCTCATGGCTAAAATTAATGCACAGAACATGGCTTGTAATCTTGATTAAAGGGCTTGAATCTTAAACATTTCTAACTTGTATGTCTCTTAGACAAACAACCATAAAATGAAGTAAAGATTACTTTGTCTATCATCATAAGTTTTTAATTCAAAAGGAAACGTTTTTGTAAGTAACACCTTAAATTTCATAAATCATTTCAATTATTTAAGAGCAACTTGTATGTATTTTTCTGATTTGAATAACTATTTTTAATATCATATTATACAGGCAGTACACACCTATTCAATCAAAGTCTCATACATAATTATTCATGGTATTTACCAACACACAGACTACTGTGCGTATAAGTACTGTATAATTATTTCTATTATTTATTACTCATACTATCAGGGGTACTGTTTGATATTCTTCATACACACATTATGAGTATAATTAATCAAATATTGTGCAACAAAAACAAAAAAAAAAGAAACAAAAGCAAAGAGAAACTCTTTAATTAATTTTAACGACCTACTCAACTAATAATAAAAATTCCTTTTAACATATCATCTATCATTTAAGCGTAACCGAAAACAAGTATTAAACAAATACGAGAGTATTTTATATGAAATGAAACAATACGAGGGTATTTATTTTATAACAAATAAACATTTTAATACTTTTAATACACGCCACTCAACACATGCGATTATACGGGGATTGTATGAAACGGCTGACTTGATTACACTCGAAATGGAAATAAAATCAGGGATGGATGAATGGATGGTATGGGGAAAATGAAAACTGAAAATCAACGTAATCAAATGAATTTTTGACTGAACTGAAAAGCAGAGAATAATAAAATTTCCCGTTCATTCAGTCATTTAGTAAGGACAGATAGATATTCACAAGATATTCAAGCGGGCTTAATAAAACAAATGAAAGCGTATTTGTTAAGAAGGAAGTGCAAAAAAAAACGGTAATAAAATATGGCATAACAAATTAACAGTTTTAAAACTTAATTGTAGTTCAGGATTAAATAATGCCGCAGACAAACAAATGAATGAAATGAAAACCGTTCTATACAGGCAAACAGCGAGGCATAGAGTGAGGCATTGTAATGTAAATGAAAGTGAAGCCAGTTGAATACAGTTGTGTTTTGTTAAGGCATTTAACAATTCATGAAAATAATATTCATTCTCCTCTGTTTAAAGGCAATAAAATTAAATCTTCTTCTTCTGCGTAAATAAACATTTTCATTCTCCTTTCCCTTTCCCTTTGCCTATTAAGGGTTTCTCTTGTCTAACTTTAATGCTTTAAACTGTTTAAATATAACATTTACAAACATATTGCTTTTTATACAAAAGCAAGAGAAAAAAAAACAGAAAAAAGGTTTCGTTTCTCTTCCTTTTTTATATACATACATAAGTATTGTTTGTAATCTAGACATTTAAACTTCTTAAGTCTTTAGCTCAACCATTTTATTTACAATATACTCGTATACATACATATTCACACAGTTAAACAAAATCCTCTCATAGGAAATTTAATTTCGTCAAATTTAGTTTGTATTTCTCTTGTTTCTCCCAGCCTTCTTAAGGCTTTCTGTGTTTTTTTTTTTCTTTTTCCCATAAGTAAAAAGCAAATATGTTACCAGCCTAGTAGAGAAATTCTCATTTTCATGTGAATTTAAGTTAAAAAGTAGAAAAAGATTACCATCAGAAAAAAAAATGTAATAAAAACGAAATTGTTATAGTCGTCATTTTCACATCAACAACATGCGTGCGATATTATTTCTTAAAGAAATGCTTGGCAAAAAAAGGCGAAACATAAGAGAAGAAAAATATTGCTACAGATGTTACAAACACTCTACTGTAGGGTTTAAAGAGTTTGTGTTGGTTTCAATTGGATTTATTCCTTTGATTTAAAGGAAAATGTCTTTCGACTCGACCCATTATATATGTATATCTTTCGATCCAACAGACCATTTTGCCACCTCAACTTTATAGATACAAGCGTTGTAACTGAAAAAGCAGTCGACAATACACCATCGAAGAACACCCTCTTATAAGCAAGCACATCGTGCCTACCAAATACCAAAATAAGACATAAATTGCATAAGTTTGTTAGTAAAAACCTATGAGGCAGCTCTCGCAGAGCTTGAAAGCTAAACATTCTAGATAATGTGAAATCAAACAGGCTTATCTGGCCAGCAATTAAAGTCTGAAGAACGATATTCATGAAGTCCTATTATTTTTCAAGAGGTAAATAGCACTGAACTATACTTACTAAGACTTTCCTTGTTGATCCTCTCTGGAGGAGGTCAGTATGTGAACCGTCAGTTTATTTGCTTATCCTCCTAGATTCGAAATCTGGAAATTACTTGGGTTTCTGGTAAAGTATCACTACACTTTAACTAGTTTCTTCAGCTCTATCATGTTAATCATGTTTATCACATTTGTTTAGTATTAATTCTCCTTGGGTGCCCTGGTAGTCTAGTGGGTAGTGTGCTAGACTATTAGCGTGAGGGTCGTATGTTCGATCCCCACCAGAGACTCTGGTCTGTGATACTACACCAAGCATATGGTCAAAGTTACTCAGCTCGTATATAATTAAAATATAATTTGTAATTGTATTGTAATACATAAATAAATAATTGTCCTAAATTTACCAGCCTAGGGTTACCGGTAGTGAAAAGTACAAGAAAACATAGCTGTAGATCGCCAAACCAGATAAAATGATGTCAAAGCCTAGTATTCACCCAAATGTGTCGTGAAAAACATATCGTCATTTATAAGCCGCAGGAATTGGGCCAATCGTTTACAGAGGATCTATAATGAACTCAATTAATTTTTACGAGATGAAAAAATCATCGAAATAACTTCCTTAACCTTAGCCATGACTTGTTGAACAGTTAAGAACTATTTATAAAACAGCTTTTGGGAGGACCAGCTCTTAATGCCGACATGTTAAAAAAACGGATGTATGGAACAGTATATCCTTCGTCGACCACTTTATAGCAGTATTCTGGCAAAAGCCTGTGAGAGGAACTCATTGCCATCAAAAAGATTCTCGCATCTGTCGTTCATAGTCGAGGTTAAACTGTAGATCCCGTCATTCATGGCCAAAATATGATTGTATAAGGAAAAGTACTCATCAAACTAGGGACTAGTCTACATTCAAACTGAGTTTTTTTTCCATTACTAATCAGGCCAGTTGGATATGTCAGTTTCGAGTACAGAACCAGAGCTTAGTATCCCATGTTGATTATTTGTAGTTGTCTTTAAGAAAGTTTGAAACTTTTAGGCCATAAAACTATTTATTTCGTAATACAAAGTAAAAATTTCTGGTTAACTGGATTCACATTGAAACTGGTTCTCTTGCATCAGCTATTTTGTGCTCGATTTGTAAATCAAATGCATTCCATGCGTATCGACAGCAACATTACATACATACAGAATTGGACATTACAACCCTCCAGTGAGAATTACGATTTAGCTTCTGACACCATTTGTGTTGTGTGTGTTAATGATATGCATGAATGAAAAACAAGTTTTTTTTAGTAACTTTTCATGGCAAACTTTTATTTACTCTCAGAGTTTATACCAGAAATCTGCTGAGAGGAAATCAAAGAAGAAATATTTATTCATATTTCGTGTCATTAGAGATGTCTCAACTGGGATTTGAACCGTGGCCTGACGTCCAAAAAGTCAACACACTACCTACTAGACTATGGCGACTTTTTCTCCAGCAATGACTACTACTTGCCTAGTACTTTACACGTTCCCAAGTGGGTCCTACTGGAGTGCATTAATGCACTTAAGTATCTTGAGTACAGTAATCCCTCGATTTACGTCGCAGTTGGTTCCAAAAAAAGGCGACGTAAATCGAAACAACGTAAATCGAATTTCATATTGCTCATACTACAAAGTAGTTTGTTTTTATAAAGGAACTTAAAAAGTTACAGTAATCCCTCGATTTACGTCGCAGTGGGTTCCAAAAAAAACGACGTAAATCGAATGACGACGCAAATTGAAGTTAGAGGGAACAAAAAATTTGACGACGTAAATCGAAGGATTACTGTATACATTCTTCTCATCACAAAATCTATATATTGGACTCGAGTGGACCTCCTCTCTAGACAAGTGCCCTATAACGCATGATAAACTTCAATTGCTATTACATCACTTAGCTTGTAGCAATCTTTTATAAGAGGCTTGGCTTGCATCATCATAAAAAAGGCCACTGTCGATATCTTGCTCACTTCCATTTTCGATATTAAGCCTTAACGTATACATTTTTACTTTACATTCACAATTAAATGTATGCAAGGATCCAAGGATCCAAAGATCGCGAAACGTTTCTTTCAAGTAGTTATCCCGCAACTACCGAGATTACGGTGATCTTTTAATACACAAAAGTTGTCTAGTTTCTAAACAATTTGTCCAACAGCAATTATACAGTATTTGAGATTCACTCTCTATCGTTCAATTATCTTTATAAGCAGTCAGCAATGATCTGTTTAAAAATATCTTCTTAAGCTTCTTGCCTCCTACATGCAACACATTTCACGTGCCACACACTTGATGTGTATATAAGACAGAGTACAAGTAAATTGTGTGCTGCCATATGGAAAAATCAAATGGAATTATTCTGTGTAAAATACATGAAACCCAGTAGCAATACGATAACAATATTTCATTTTCATTTTCAATTTCAATTCGTACGACATTTCTTACATGCCATCACATGCACATATACACATAAACACACATACATACATATACATTCTTAAATACCATATATTTCTACTTATTAAAAGACGTATAAATCTATATTGTCACACAAGTAAAAATAACACTTACAGACGCACATACAGCCATACGTACAATATACTGACACTTATAATAAAATAAACATAAGCATACATACGCATGCATACATACATAGATACTCATATTGTATAAATACTACACCCGCATAGATATGCTTAAAGTTGTGCTTCAAAAGAGAATTTCTTTCCCATATTAAATGAAATTGTGGTTGGTGTGTGTTTATGTGTTTGTGGCAATGTATGAGTGTGTGGGTGGGTGAGTGAGTAGCATGTATTTGTTTTTGTTTTATTTCACATTTATTGCTTTAAATAAAATGAACAAGTTAAACGAATGAATGAATGAATGAATGAATGAATGAATGAATGAATGAATGAATGAATGAATGAACGAATGAATGAATGACGGAATGACACGGAATGTTTAAATAAATTTATAAGACTTTAAAAAGGACTTTTTGTTTTTGTTTTTGTCTTGACATTTTTGCGCAATTTAAAAGAAGATTAAATTTTTTTGTTTTTTGTTTGCTTGTCTGCCTCTCTCTCACTCTCTCTTTTTCTCTGGAGAGTATTTGTTTAATTGTATACTTTCGTACTGCCAGTATTATAAGCATAAAGGCTTAAATTTTAAGTTAAATTATGCAAATTTTATCCTTGAAAATTCATAAACAGTTATTATTTGTAAATTATTTTCAATTAATAAGCAATTTGTTGTACATACAGAAGACTTTATTTTGCAAATAGTCTGTCGCAAATGGTTTGAGTATTAATTTCGTTAATGAAAGAATTGAAAACTTTTTTTGGGGAAAATACAAAAGAAAGCTTATGTTTTATGTTTGTAAATGAAATTATTTCATTAAATAACATTTAAAAGATGAGAATATTTTTTAATTTTATTGGGCTATCGGTCATGGTATCTGTGTCAGTTACTATCTCCTAAATCCTACAAACCAAACTCAAAGTGGAATAAGGAATACCGAAAAATAGAAATATGATTGTATTGGTATTGAAATGGTATTGATTCTGACCATGTGATAACCCATTATTGCTTTTTCAGTACCTCTAACAATGTTCAGGTTGTACTCAGACATTCAGCATTCCATGTTTATCGCTAGAGCCACTAAACCTGAGACTATGCAGTATTTCTTTGAAGCATACGTTTACAAATATTTGGAATTTTGATAATGGTCTACTTTCTCCATTATCCTCATAATTCTTATTATTTTGCCAAGATAAGCAAGATTCGTTACCATCTGCTTTGAACTTTTTGTGGCGAGACTTTGCTTGCTAGGTTTTCAAAACCCATTCGCATACTTAGGTTAGGTTACGTTAGGTGTCAGGTCCTCCTTAAAATAAGGTTCCTCTAATGCCAGAGATTTGGAAGATGCAGCACCTACTATGGACCAGAGGTCAGCAATGAGTATTCAAAAAGATGAGTAGATTCGAATCATACTTATAATTTCTGATATTTATACGCATTCATACTTATTTTAATGTCATACTCATACTACTCATATTGAAAGTTTGAAATACTCATGGTACTCATACTTAACAATACGCATGATGTTATTGATTTCGACTCTCCATGACTCATCGTATACACGAATCACAAAATAAGTATGATTCGCGTACGAACACTACAATACTCACAAGAAGTTTGTGTGTTTGCTCTGCTTGCTGTCTTTGTCTTTCTTCTTTTTCTTTCTTCTTTCTTTGTAAATGCAACAACAACTAAGACTGTAAATTTTGATGAATGATTCGAATCACTCGAGACATTTATGAGTATTATAAGTATTTTTCTAAATTTATGAATCTAAATGAGTAGGCTAATGAATCAAACATATTTCGAATATTATGAGTTTGATGTCGACGTTGTACTCATACTCAACTCATCAATGTTGTACTGAGTACGAATGAATCAGAGTAGTTGGATTTCAATACTGTTGACTCACTCATACTCAAAATTTCATGAGTACTTTTAAGTAGCGATAAAGCGATTCATTGTTCTTCTCTGATATGTACATGCCCAGCACTATCTCGAAGGTTAATGAGGTTACTCTGGTTACGTTAAGTTAGGTAAGGTGTCAGACCCTATTAAAAATAAGGTTCCTTATATGCCAGAGATTTAGAAACTGTAGAGATAAGAAGCTAGATGAGACTGTCTTTCATCTATTGTTTACATGGCCGCCGTTATGTCGAAAGAGAAAGAAGCACCCTGGTGCCTGCCTTGTGAAAGATCTGGATGAACTGTCATGTATTGATATTGATAGTCTGAATCGCTCCATTGCACATTGGGGTTTTTGATGCCTAAAATGGTAATTAATTGGAAAATGAAATTCTTGAGTACTCATACATAGGCAGCAATGAGTTGTTGAGGAACTAGGGGATATAGGGAAAACCATGGTATCTCGATGGGCTCTATGTGGCCTAAGTGTGTCCATTCAGACTCCCTGTTTGAACGTCTGAGAGTAGACTCATTACAATAGCAGAAATCAAACGTTAAGCTTTCCCTGTAGGAAATCATCCAGACCTCAAATTAATTTTTCTTTTATACTAGTGGTAGTAGTCGTAGCCTAGTAGGTAGTGTATTGTCTTATCCGACACATAATTTACTTGTACTCTGTCTTATATAAACATCAAGTGTGTGGCACGTGAAATGTGTTGCATGTAGGAGGCAAGAAGCTTAAGAAGATATTTTAAAGAAATCGTTGTTGACTGCTTATAAAGATAATTGAACGATAGAGAGTGAATCTCAAATACTGTATAATTGCTGCTGGACAAACTGTTTAGAAAGTAGAAAACTTTTATGTATTAAAAGATCACCGTAATCTCGGTACTTGCAGGATAACTACTTGAAAGAAATGTTCCGCGATCTTTGGACCCTTGCAGACATTTAATTGTGAATGTAGAGTAAAACTGTTTACGTTAAGGCTTAATATCGACAATGGAAGTGAGTAGGATATCGATAGTGCCCCTTTTCAGGATGATGTAAGGCAAGCATCTTATAAAAGATTGCTGCAAGCAAAGTGATATTAATAGAAATTGAAGTTTATCCTGTATTACAGGGCACTTGCCTAGAGAAGAGGTCCTCTCGGTCCAATATATATAGGTTTTGTGATGAGAAGAATGTATACTCAAGACACATAAGTGGAACTTGTGAAATAGTCCTTTCACAGTTCCTGCAGATAGTCATTAGCAAAAACTGCAAAGTCTTTCGATATGAATTCCACTACAATGACTATGTGATTTGAGGATCTTAGTCAATCTTTTTTCTCATATCAATTTAGCAGATGCTTACAATATTTCCCTCTTATTCTGCCAACAAAATTGAGCCTGTAAAAATTACTTCCAATCTCAGCAAAATAAAACAAATTTTGTATTCAACAAACGTCTTTTGATCACTTAGGCATTATTTTTTGACGTACATAAATTTTAAAGAAGATTATACACTTCACAAACATAAATTATTTCAATCAAACATTTTTTCAATCTCCTCTTATTCTATTTTCTTATTTTGCTTTTTTTTTTTGTCAATTTTGTTAACATTACCGCCTCTTATGGAAGGGGTTAATTTAGGAAAATTTCATTTAAAATTCAAATCAAAATCCAACAAACATTATTCATAACGAAAATTTAATACACCGTGTGCATACAAATAACCAATGGAAACTATAAATTTGAGCTGAAAGAAAAATATACAATTTCCCCCTAAAAGAAAATAAGAAAATTATTACAAAATAAAGAAAAAAAAGAAGAGAGCAGAGAGAAGAACCAAAATGAAAATCAAATAAATTGCAAAGATAGTAGAGGCAAAATAAACGAATGAAACGAAATGTTTTACCTTTAATATCAATTTCTTAGCATACTTTAAGGTTGTTGGTGGCAAAGAGAGCTGAAGAGGACGAAATAAAAAAATGGCAATACATTAAACTGATTTACCGTAATTTGTTATGCGTGGCATAAGCCATCAATAAGAGAACTTAAACAACATGCTGCATAGACAAACACAATTACACTTACATACATATATATACACACATACATAGATACATTGTATATTTATTTATGTTGTGTATAGTTATTACAAAAATAAGACACATGTTCTAGTATAAACTCCTATACATGCAAGTACATGGCTCCTGTTACTTTTTAAATATACACCCGTATGGCAGCCGAGTATATGTTTATCTTACGAAAAAAAAACAAAATAAAAAATATTTATGCATTGGCAATTTTTTACTTATTCTTCTTCCTCCTCTCTCTGCTCTTTCATTACTCTTTTTATTTATTTTTTTTTGCTGTGAAAATTATAAAAAATTACAATATTTCCTCGCCTTTTTTTCTTCTCTCTCGTATTGAAAACCCTGACATATACCGTGTCTATGGGTAAAAGCAACCTTCGTTATGTTAATAGAAAAATATTTATTTTTTTCATATATTTTAGATATCTAAGTATCTACAGAGTAAATATATTCCATTTTTTTTTTTATAAATTTTTTCAATTTATTTTTCTGTTACACTTTTAGGTGGTGAATTCCAGACGTGAAACGGATGCTGGCGTGTATTGGTGTGAAGCGAAAAATGAATTGGGCGTTGCACGCTCTCGTAATGCGACACTACAAGTGGCGGGTGAGTTTTATAGGAATTTGAAAATAGATTTATTTGGGTATTTATACGCTTATTTTCTAATCGTTTAAGTGTTGGTATATTTTTAAGCTAAAAAACATTGATTTTGGATGCTTCAATGCAGAAGTCAGTGTAGTCTAGTAGTTACTGTCTTGGTTTATTAGACGTGAGGCCCCGATTAAAAGCCTAGGTCAGACATCAAAAACTGTGAAAGTGAACAATAATTGCCGTGAAAAGTTTCTCACAAATTTGCAGTTCGGAGTCGACTTTAAACTCTAGGTTAGGTTAGGTTAGGTTAGGTTAGAGGACGTGTACTTGTCAATTAAGACAAGTACAGTAGCCGGAGGGCGAATTGACCCATTGTACAACGTCCTAGTTTCTCACACCACTTATGTTGTGTGTGTTAATTTTATATATGAGTGGCGCTACCTACAATTTAAAGTCGCCTCCGAACGACAGATTTTTGAGAAATTTGTTCATGGTAATTTTATTTACTCTTAGAGTTTTTGCCAGAAATCTGCTGAGAGGAAGTCGCCGAAAAATACTTTTTGTATTTTGCCTTTGGTGTCTGGCCTGGGGCTCGAACCTTGGCTTTGCGTCTAATAAGCCAACACAATACGTACTAGACTACGGCGACTTTAAAAAACTCTAAAACTTAAGGTCCTGCCAATTATTGGCAAAAAATTAACACACACAACATAAGTGGTGAGAGAAGCTAGGTTGTAATCTTAACTGAGGAGTTATAATGCCCGGTTTTGTATGTATGTATGCATATATGAATGCTTCATACTCGTTTCAGTGTATTTCTATCAACTTTATCATCTAACCTAAGATCTGCTACAGGAGACAAAGCACTTGTTGAGTTAAAAACGAAAATTTAGCAGATAACGGCGACGGTTTATGGCAGGCCAGTGTTCTTTTCAAGAAAGTATAACAAATTTTTACAAAAATATAACAACAACAGTAAAGTTGATCACCACTAAAGATAGATTACTTTTAATATGAAGCCTGAAAATTTCTAAAGGTATAATAGACGCTGTTATCTAGTAGATAGTGTGTTCGCTTATTAGACGTGAGGCCACAGTTCAAACACCATGAATGTGAAAAAATATTTCTTGGGCTACTGCCTCTCAGCAGATTTCTGGCAAAAACACTGAGAGTAAATAAAATTGCCATGAAAAGTTTCTCAGAAATCTGTCCTTCGGAGTCGGTTTTAACTATACATGCATAATTGGTTTTTACAAACCTCTAGCCGGGATTACAACCTAACTTCTCACACCACTTATGTTGTGCCAGTTTTGTACATGAGTGGCGGAACCTACAGTTCCAAAGCGACACCGATTTTTTATTATTATTGAATCTTTACTAATGAAATATACAACAGTTTTCAAATCTTAAAGCTAGTTGTGAAGGTTAATAGTTAGCACCAGCGTGTTAACTATATATTGTATTCAAATCTTTTAATAATACTACATTCAAAATTAGGGTCAGTGCAGCCGTCGAGCGAGGCTCAATTTGTCACTTCGTTTTAACCTCTGATGGCCGTCGAATTGAAGCAGGTCCCTTGCCAATGCGTTGGGGTGAATCGTTAGTTTACCGACGCATTTTATGGCGAATTTTTTAATTTCTTCCTTAATTGTAGGAATGTTGAGGTCTCTATGGATATTGTCGTTACGAATATACCATGGAGCGCAGACAATTTGTCGTAAAAGCTTGGACTGTCTTCTTTGTAACTTCAAAACGTTAGACGCGCAAGCACTCCTGCAAAGCTGAATGTCGTAGGTCCATATTGGCTTTATAATGCATTTGTATAAAAGAACCTTGTATTCAAGTGTTGAATTAAGACCAATAACCCAGTGCATTTGAGCGAATTTCAGCCTAATGGCCGCTAATTTGGTCTCTATGTGGCGGGACCATGTTAGACGCCGGTCTAAGTGGACTCCCAGGTATTTGAAGTGATTTTCAACAGGGACATCAATATTATTTATTTTTATTTGTGGGTAGTCTTGTCTTCTGAGTATGAAGGTTACATGAGCATACTTGGATGGATTCACCTTTATTCACCACTTTTCAAACCATTTTTCCGCATCGTATATGTGAGACTGCAGTTGTGTTGAAGCTACCTTCCGGTCCTTGTTGACGCTTACAAATGCAGTGTCGTCTGCACATGTTGATGTATATGTGTTAGGATTTGTGGGCATGTCTGATGTATAAGTTAAATATAGAATAGGGCCTAGTATGCTTCCCTGAGGGACACATGCAGAGATCCTTTTTGTTGTAGAGAGTTCGTCCTTCAATTTGACCTTAAAAGTTCTATCAGTTAAATAAATTTTAAGAAGTTTGTGTGTGTTCTCGGGGAGCACTCGAATGCTTGTGAGATGTCGATAAAAAGAGCTGAACAATATTGTTTCTTTTCAAATGCCGATCTAATTATAGTGACGATCGTATGAACCTGCTCAATGGTAGCGTGATTAGCTCGAAATCCAAACTGATGTTCAGGGATAATTTGCCGTTCGTCAAGGAACATGGCCAAGCTTTGGAGAAGAATATTTTCGAACACTTTTGATAATATTGATAGCAAGCTAGTAGGTCTATATGATGTGATTTGACTAGCATATTTTCCTGGCTTGGAAATCATAACAATTGTAGACACCGAATAACAGACAATTTTTATAGCTCCCCTTAATTATGAATAAAATTGACACATACAACATAAATGGTGAGAGAAGCTAGGTTGTAATCCTGACTAAAGGGTTGTGAAAACCAATTATGTACTCGTATGTATGTAATATATTAAAATGAAGACGCTTAAAATGTCTGTAGGAATATAATTCTTGTTTGGTTTTTATTACCCTCTGGTTAGTTGCTTAAATCAACAAATAAAAAATCAAATCTCGAGTAAAAAAAAAATATTTCTGAAAACCAAATCGTTTATATTTTATTTGAAAATTAAGTTATTGTGTGCTGTGTTTGTGTGCTGTGCCAGCCTTGGAAAATACAATATTTAATAATTCTAAACCACATTTACCACAAAATTCAAACGCTAGGGGCTGTTATATTTCTTTTTTGCACTCCTCTTTCTTATATGACAGCGTGGTGCTATGCCTTCAAACAAAGAAAAAAAACTGAAAATAACTTTAAGAATGAATTGAAAGGAAAAATTGACATGTGCCAGGAAGAAACTGATACAATTTCTTGATTTTTTTATTTTATTTTCTTCATTTTCTTGAAAATACCGCAAAAAAAATCAAATAAAAATGGAAATAAAAATAGCAAGAAAATGAGTAAAAACTGAAAAAGGAAATCAAAGGAAAACAACGCTCGCTTCATGATTTTTATGCAAATATTTAAATCACGCGTTTCTTAAAGACTTGAAATATTTTTTTTTCTTTATTTCTTATACGACTGAGCAAAGCATTTTCATGCTTACAATGCCTAGGAGTTAAATATGGCAGCGCTTTTGTATGAGCCAAGTGGAAACAGGAAGCCAAATGAAAAATTAGCTGATATACCAACGTCAACAGAAATTATCGATGAAGAAAAAATCAAACCCTGCTGTATACATACATATTACACGGGGTTAAGACTCATGTAGAAGCTTAAATGTTTGAAAATAAACGCAAAGAAAAAACTCACACAAAATGTTGAACGTGTGTACATACGCATATGACTTCAGCAACCACCACGTTGCTCTTTAAGCACAATATTAACCATGTTATAGAAGCAATTCACTCAAGTGTAAAAGTGTAGATACTGAGAGAGACCCAATACAATAAATTATTGATATTTTTAGTTTTTCCTTTCATTCTTATTTTCTTTCTCTTGTCCTTTTATTTGCTTTGTGTGTGTGTGTGTTCATACTTTCCCCCTCGCCAACTATAGGGATTTATATTTTATGACATTGCAGAGACACTGAAGAGCACAACCTCTGGTAAGGAGGGGCTAATTTTTATTTGATAAAGATGTCGTTACGTTTTCACAGACATTAGTTACGGATGTTGCGTTATGATGACAGATAAAACTGAATTGAATTGAGTTGATAGAGTATATTGACGATAGCAGAAAAATTATTTAAAGATTATTGAATGTAATTGAAATAAAGTTTGTGTATTTGCAAAATGTTTTTAAGACGTTTGTCCAGGTGAAAACTATTGTGAAGGATATTTAGAATTTTTTTAAAATTTAAAAACTCAAAAGAAATAATTTAAATAAATATGCACAATGAATGAAAAGGATTAAAAACCAGATCAATGGTTTGAAGACAAAAACAAAATCACACAAAAAAGCATAAAATCGGGTATCCACAACCATTGGCAGTAGAATTTTGAATCTTTACATTCAAAACCTTAAATTTTTCTTATGTTATTGCCTCAAGAAATTTTTAAAATTCTAGACTACAAGTTCGAACAATTCGAATTCAAATCTGTTAGCAGTTGAGAGCATTTCCATCATAATTGTTTCGAATTTGAAAAATTTGTGCGGACTTTTTTCTTCCTCCCAATAGCATATGCATACATAATTGAGTACCGTATCTCATCCATAACTTGACGAATGTTGGTTTTTAAGTGCTCAAGAGTTGAAGGTTTATCTGCATAAACACGGTCTTTCGCGTAGCCCCACAAAAAAAGTCTAATGGTGTCAAATCGCATGATCTTGGTGGCCAGTTGATATCGCCACGACGAGAAATTACGCGGCCAGGAAATGTCTCTTGCAATAAAGCCATATTCGCTCGAGTTGTGTGGCATGTGGCACCGTCATGTTGAAACCACATATTCTCCAAGTCGTATTCTTCAATGGCAGGCAAAAAAAAGTCGGTTATCATATGACCATAACGCTCCGAATTGACGGTGACAGTCGTTCCATCGTCGTTTTCCAAGAAGTAAGGTCCAATCACACCCTCGGACCAAAGAGCGCACCAAACAGTGACTTTTTCTGGATGTAATGGCCTCTCTTCAATTGCTTGAGGATTCTCAGAACCCCAAACAAGACAATTTTGTTTATTAACATACCCACCGAGTGTGAAACGTGCTTCTTCGCTGAAGAAAATTTTGTTCGATACGTGGCTGTGGCAGCATCACCATTTTTGTAGTAGGTTTTGATAATTTTCATGCGTTGTGTAATAGTTAAGCGATCCATTTTCGTCAATGTCAGACTTTCAACTGAAAAGAAAAAAATTGGTTTCACAACTTAGTTTGACAGATGTCGAATTCCAGTCCCATACTTTTGAAACCATTAAATGGGTAACCCTTTATTATGAATAGATTCAAATCTTATATCGTTTTTGCATTCCATTACCCTTTTTTTGCACGGCTTAAGTAGGGACCATCCCCTGATCCTTATACGAGTATATAATAAAATACTTTGAATAAGTATAAAAGGAGTAACAGTGCATCGTACGATTTCCCTGGCATAAAGCAAATAACTGCCTTCATAATCTTTTGAACAAAGACTTAATCAAACAGTGTTTAGTAGTTATAGTAAATGGTACTCACAGGGTACAATGTCAAGACTATTTGTTGAATAGACGCATACCAGTAACCATTGTTTCTATAACAATTGATCCTCAGCTAACCCATTTCAATGTATTTTATCGACAATAGCTGCAGTTTCGGTTTGAATTTGGCATTTCTCTCTTCTTTAATTGCCAGACGCATTGTAGTCTGGTAATGTCTTTTGATGAACTGCGTATAATAGAGTTGGTATAGCAATGTCTTCTCATTCTTCCTTAGTTTCTTAATTCTTTTCTGCACATAAAATATTCAAAATGAAGGCGAAATCACCGGTTAAAAATTTGTCTTCCCATATAGATGCCTTTTCCTGTTCATTCATTCTTTCATTTATTATTATAAACACAAACGAAATTATGTATGTACGGTATAACAATAAAGTAGAGAAAATCATTATATTCCTTATCTTATTAAACACACAAACAGGATGAATTCAAAATCAATATCCCAAACAATGATTTCACTTTAACTGATGTCATATTGTCATTGTCATTATTTCCTACAATTCATATTCCAAAGGACTCAAAGTACATCCTCCGATAAAAAAAGATCACATATATTGGCAAACAGTTATGAAAAGGAAATTTAATTATTTTTTTTTCTTTTTTATTGTGTTAATTTAAGTGATATTATTTTGCTATTAAGAAGAAGAGCAATAGATATTTAAATATTAAATACATACATAAACTTAATAATAATAGCTAGGCTCTAAAGGTATTCTAAATTAATTTCAATTTATTTCATTTCCGCCATGTTACGTACAAATGTAATCACAGAACAAAACAGAACAGAAAGCATTACAATTGTACCCGTGTTGTCTGTGTGTTAAATAATGATTTTGATTGATGATGATTTATGATTTGTTCAAGAACAGGAAGAAAATGTAAAATTGAATTTGAAAAGCATTTTCCTTGATTTAATTTTTTGAAACACATTAATATTCATTAAATTCCATAAAATATTCAGAACAGGATATTCAAAAAGGAAACTCGAAACAGAAAATCAATTTTATTTTTTTTTGTTTCTGTTAAGCAATTTTCTAAAGTAAAGGTAAAATTTCAAATGGCATTTTAATAACAGTTTAAAGTTTTCTTTCATCTTCTAAAAATGCCATTCTATACCACCCACCAACACCTTTTAAATGCTTCATTTCATTATTAATCGTTTGCAGTTTGCTATAAGCCCTACACCATAATAGTAAGTGAAGGTTTGTTGAGCTAACATTTGCTACAATTCAGACGTAATTTTATCAATTCAAAATACTTTCAGGATCTTCCGGTTAGTGCTCCTTTAAACTTTGTTAACGAGTACTCTCTCTTTGTTTAACAGCTCTTTGCTTCATTATCCTTAAAGAGATTCGCTTGCATAGCACAGACTAGAAGAACGAATTTGTGTGTTTTACATCTGGTCTCTTACAGAAGTTTTACTAAATTTTTAGGATTATATTGTTAAGGATTCGGGGCTGCTTTCCCTTCAAACTTCAAACGCTAAACAAGGTACAGAGGCAGCTTGGGCAGCACAGCTGTTCTGAAGTCCCTGTTGCAGGCTGACATTGAGGTCATGTTGTCTTTACAAGCAAAGGTATAGAGGTTGGAATGCTTGGGCATTACAGGTGTCTTTACAATCATTGGACATCTTCCTTCGAAATGTGACTGCTAAAACTTCACCGAGGCTTAAGTTCTCAGATATGTTTAGGCCTTGTAGGATGGGCCACTCTTCAATACTGCATGAAGTAGAACCGAATCAACCAGATTTTAGATGTGACTACATGGTACCGGAGACTGTAGTCGGACAAACACACAGGACTCACACTTTCACACGGGAAGAATGGTTTGCTGCAGCTGTCGTCGGTGACTGTGATATAACGGGATCTACTCCGATAAACTAGCACTGAATGGGTCATACAGATAAGTTTAACCAGACCAGCGGATTTCAGGCGTAGATTTGTGCTTTGAACACACTGCAAGCATGGTTGAAATCGGGGACCTACCTCCTTTTAACTTCATCGTACGTGTGTATAGTCAAGCAGCAATCAAAGTAATGGGATTCCATCGCACCAAATCAAAGAGCTTCTGCAGTTCCATAAACTCTCCAAACTGTATGCGTCGACACAACACCCGCCTCTATTGCGTTCCTGGCCACTGTGGCATAGCTGGAAACGAAAAGTCGGACGAACTGGCACAGAAGGTATAGGAGATGTCTGAGGACTAGACGATAGAGGGGTTATATGTGTGAATACTTTTCCAAATTGAAAAAATCAGCATGGAGTTCAACAAACCTTGGGATGTCTATGGGCAGCGGGAGAGCAAGGGAACTACTTGAGATCGGCAAGAAAACAGTTCGTATTCCAACAGAAATTCTAACGGGACACTGCTCTATTAGCACTTACATACATACATACATACATACATAAGTGGCCATTAGAACTCTTCAGTTACGGACTAGCTTCTCACATCACTCATGTTGAGCGTGTTAATTTATACATGAATGGCGGGACCTACAGTTTAACGTCGACTCCGAATGACAGTTTTTTTGACAAACTTCTCATGGCAATTTTATTTGCTCTCAGAGCTTTTGCCAGAAATCTGCTGAGAGGAAGTCACCAAAGAAATATTTTTTCATATTTCGTTCTGATGTCTGACCTGGGGTTTGTACCGTGGCCTTATTGGCCTCATTGCTCCATTTGCACTTAATTCCACTAAAGGAACTGGCCGGAGATCGAGGTAGTTCAAACCCCCCATTAATAAATCAAGACAAAGAGGTTTACCTTACACTGGTTAACACAATGGGCCATATGGCTACCGAGTGAATATGCGTGTGAGCGGCAAGCTACCCGCTAACCTAACCTAACCTAACCTACCGAATAATATTTATAACACAATGCATTTTCGAGGAGGGCATTATTATAAGGCAACCAAGGATGACAATCATATTATTCGAGGACCTGCTATAATTATCGATTCGTCTGCTTAGCTAAAGTGTACCCAGATAAAGTGATATTCTTAATATC
Organism: Sarcophaga variegata; assembly: GCA_932273835.1. Classification (NCBI taxonomy): domain Eukaryota; kingdom Metazoa; phylum Arthropoda; class Insecta; order Diptera; family Sarcophagidae; genus Sarcophaga; species Sarcophaga variegata. Next base: position 100,246,723 of record OW026361.1, read on the forward strand.
CAATTCAATACAGTCGGTCTTCACAGACACTAATCTTGCTACTGGTTTTTCTTCCTATTCTTTATAAAAAGAAAATAAGGCTTAAACCTGGTTAAAAAATAGAAAAGAACGTATTAAAAAAGTAGTCCGTTTGATTTATTTCTATTTTATAGCAGTTTTTTAAATCATTTCTGTTTTTTCCATATAAGGATAGAAAAAGAGAAAGACAAAGAGGAGAAGAAAACAATGCTAAAGACAAAATGCATAAAGACAAATGGTTTTAAATAGTTGGTGATGAACAAAATAAAAGGGTATGAAAAAAAAAAGCGTTGAGGAATTCGAGGTAAATCCACCATTTCTAGCAACGGAAGCATGTGGAAAGCCATAAAAAAATTCCAAAATTTAAGCAAAAAAGAAATTCTATGGAAAATTTAGAGTTTTTTTCATTCATTTTCTTTACTCCTAATGGTCAGATCCTACAAAAAGAAATAAAAAAAGAAGGGAAAAACGATTCCACATTAAGTGCAAAAGAATGACAAGACAGATTTGCCAAAGTGACCACAGCTACGTGGCATAGACAACAAATCTTCCATGAAATAAGAAAAAGCACACAAAAAAGAAAAAAGTATTCATTGTGGGTAGCAGCAACAGAGAGAGAGAGAGAGAGAGAGAGAGGCACTCACTCTTATTTTGCATGCCATTGGCTGGCGTTGGTGTAGAATGAAAATATTTTTTCTATTTTACAACCAAAGATTCTATTCAGCATTCTTGGGAACAAAAATTTTTATAGACATACGTATGTATGTAAAGAAATGTGAGAAACGTTTTCTCTTTTTCTCTCTATTTTTTTTTTTTTTTTAGTTTTATTTTAAAAGGTGGCATTCTTCTTTGGAAGAGGATATTCATAAATCATGTTGATTGTGTCCTTTTAAAAAAAGCCAAAAAATGTAATTTACATTTTACCACTTTGTACACAGTGACACCTTCAATGCGGCTTTTATGGTTCATTTTTTCACTTTTTTTTTTGAATATTTTATGGAAAATGGGCAAATAACTTTTAGATTTATAAATCTCTCAGATTTAAAACATTTTAAAACTTTATAAAGAAGAAATAAATAAATTTAAAGATTAAGTTTTTCATTAAAAGAAATAACGAACAGCAGATGCAGGCTGCAACAGCGCTTGAAATAAACGCTTCGTACAAATCGTTTTAATTCCTTTTTATATGCCTCGGCAAAATATGCTCACCTTATAAGGATAAGGATAATTTGAAGGCATAAATATGATTATGTTATATCACAGTTCATACGTATGATTAAGCTATAAGGAGGTATACTCAGCCACAAAAGTATACATGCGTTTAACAAATTTCAGATATTTTTTAACCAATCCGCTTTCGTTGAAAATCTTTATAATTGTCTGACATCTTTCTTCGATTTTAAAACGGTCTTTTGCATTGGTTCAGAAATTTGTGAAATTTTTTAATCGGATGTATACTTTTGTGGGCCTGTGTAGGACAACAATTCAGTTCAATTTCAGAAATTTCTTAATCAATGTAAAAGACCGTCTTAAAATCGAGGAAACTATAAAGATTTTCAACGAAAATGGATTGGTTAAAAAATTTCTGAAATTTGTTAACCGTATGTATACTTTAGTAACTGTCTGTAGGTCCCCGTTTTCAACCATGCCTGCACCGTGTTCAAAGCAAAACTCTCCGCCTGAAATCCGCTGGTCTTTCTAACTAATTTTATAGGAGTAGATCGCGTTATATCACAGTCACCGATGTTTGCTGCAGCAAACCATTCCTCCCGTGTTAAAGTGTGAGTCTTGTATGTTCGTTCGAAAATAGTCTCCGGTATCATGCAGTCACATATAAAACCTGGTTGATTCGGTTCATACTTCATACAGTATTGAAGCGTGGCCCACCCTACATGGCCTAAACATAGCTGAGAACTTAAGCTTCGTTGCAGTTTTAGTAGACACGTTTCGGAAGAAGGTGTCCAATGGTTGTAAAGACAAGATAACCTCGATGCCGGCCTGCAGCGGGGACTTCAGAACACCTGTAATGCCCAAGCGTGCCAACCACTGTACCTTGTTCAGCGTAGCGAGGTAGCGACTTCCTTTCAACAGTTTTCTGGCAAAAACTCTCAGAGTAAATAAATTTGCCATTAAAAGTTTCTCACGAAATGTATCCTTCGGAGTCAACTTTAAAACTGTAGATCTCGCCACTCATGTGTAAAACTAACATACACAACAAAAGTGGTGTGAGAAGCTAGACCGTAATCCTGAGTAAAGAGTTGTAATAAACAATTATGTATGTGTGTACATCAGTTTTATTCAGTATATTTTTTATTTTCTCAATTATTTTCTTTTTAAATTTTAATTCAAACAATTCTGTTCAGTCATTAATGAAGATAGGATGTTTTTCTGAGTATTAAAATCATCTCAATTTATTTCTTAAATTTTTCATTTTTACCTTCTGTTGATTTAATCCTTTTACAATCAATTAAAAATGTTTTCTATTCCCTTAGTTACTCCCCACATTTCTACTTTCAAATATGACAGCTGGAATGGTCATTACTCCCGTTATACATTCTGTAGCCGTTCTTCGCCAATGTACATAGTATTTGTTGTAACAACATATCAATTTAATTTATTTTCCAATTGCAATTCTATTATTATAAGTCCCTTGACTATTTTCTTTAAAGATTACAAAAAGAAATGAAGAAAAAATACAATTTATTTTTGCCATCTTAAAGATGTTGTTTTCTTTCTCGTATTCATTGTAATGGAACTGTTCGTATAGAATATGCTTTCTTAGTGTTAGAGGTTAAAAATAAAACTTAAAAACATTCATGTTTAATTACTTTGATTTCTTGACTTTTGCTTCACAGTTTCAGTTCAAGTTTTTTTTTTTTTTTTGTTTGGAAAATGATTTTTCTTGTCGTAAGTTTTTTTTTTGCTTTCGGAAAACTTTTCTTATTTTGACATTAATTAACGACTTTGACTGCTAAATTTATTTTTTTTTTTCTTTGCAAAATAGAGTTTTTTTTTATTTGCTTTGGTTTAATTATTTTTGTCGTTGTTGTTGATTTTGTAAGAAAACGACAAAAAAAAACAAAAAATTTTAGTTGAGAATTTAATTTCCGGCTTTTAAGGCTCAAGTAAAAGTTTGATTAATTGTTTCTCATTTCTTGTCTGTCTTTCTTTTCCTCTCTTATTTTTCTAGTTTTGTTTTTTTTTCTTCTTGTTTTCAAAGAATCTTTCTTTAAGAATTGTTTTCTGTTAAAAATTAATTGAATTGTTTCCGTAAAGAAAGGCCATGAAAAATAAAACAAATCATGTGTACATTAGCAAAATAATGAAATTAAATTTTTAATACGATCTTGATTTAGCAATGACTCAATAATTTTAAAGAAAGTTTCTAAAACACAAAAATCGGAGACAAAGTTCTATGTTGCTTTGTAATTTTCTGCAGATGTGCTTCATTTAAGAAGTCACCGTAGTCTAGTAGGTAGTGTTTTGGCTTATTAGACGTAAAGCTAGGGTTCGAGACATGAAAACAAAATACAAAAAGTATTTCTTCGGCGACTTCCTCTCAGCAAATTTCTGGCAAAAACTCTGAGAGTAAATAAAATTGCCATGAAAAGTTTCTCTCGAAAATCTGTCGTTCGAAGTCGACTTTAAACTGTACGTCCCACCACTCTTGTATAAAATTAACACACACAACATAAGTGGTGTGAGAAACTAAGTCATAATCCTGACTGAAGGGTTGAAATGACCAATTATGTATGTATGTATGTGTTTCATCTAAACTGAGCCTTTAGGCTAGAAGTCGAGCTAGCATATATTAGTATGGGGGTTATAGGTTCGATTCCCAGCATTCTCCTTATTTAGTTTAATTTGTAAATAAAAAAAATCAATATTGCCTTGAACACGTCATGTATAAGTAACTTTTCGCATTCTTACATTGTCTTGAGAGGCTTTACCCTAAATGTTGGATAGACAGCCATTGGATTTATTCAGCGATTATTTTTTGCTGGTAAACTTGCCTCTTCTACCCAGAGCTCCTTCCGGAATCCTCTTCAATTGAACTGGGTATGCCACTTGCCTCGGTCAAGTTGGACATTGCGCGGTAATTCTCACGGGACGCCAACCTATCCTGGGTCAATGAGGAGTCCTGCTCCACAGCTAGACTCACCTGGCCCTTGATGGATAGAAGGTATACCAGCCAATTACTTGGTCTTGGTCGTGACGTCATCTCAACCACAGTGGCAGTGCTTGCAGGTCATTGCGTTATGGGTAGACACGCGGAGAGAATGAGGCTCCCATTTAAGATCCGCTAAGGAAGAGGAGACTGTTATCCACTTTCTTTGTCAGCTTGACGGAGCTATCATCTATTGATATCAAGGATATAGCTTCGTTCATCAAACTTTCTGACTGGGTTTCCAGTATCGGGTAGTCCTGCTTTTGATGTGCAGCCCTTGCGCTGACCAACTACTTCCTCTTCCCTGATTTTGGTGGAACCTGGTCAGTACAGTGACTGCGTTCACCCGTGGCATCACAACGGGCCGCTATGCGTGCTCAAGTGAGCTTTGTGTAATCAGAGCAACCACTCAGACCTAACCTAACCTGCCTCTTAGCTGGCTGTTAATTTTGTAATCCACAGCTGTGATCACTTTAGAACTTCCACTCAAGGCTGTACATTCAAATTGTGAGGTGTTTTGTTAAATTTATTACTTCGACACCGAACGACGAATTGTATTTACCCTCAGATCTTTTTTCAGAAAACTGCTGAGATAAAGTAGCCGAAGAAATATTTTTCCATATTTTCGTTTTTGATGTCTGACCTGGGCTTTGAACCGTGGCCTTACGTCTAATAAGCCAACACACTATCTACTAGACTACGGCTACTTCATGCAGATGTGTCAATATTATAATTTAATTTCCATTTCCTCATTGTCTGTCTTTACTGTACTAAATTTCAAAGAATTTCTATACTGGGTGGCAGTTGCTAAATTGTTGGAAAATTTCATCTGTATGTCAGCATAAATGAAAGACAATCTTATTTAATATTTCATTTTGAATTTAAAAAGAATTTATTAAAAAATATAGTTCTTTTACGATGAATGAAATGGTCAAAGTTCATCCATTCAATTTTGAATGACAGCAATAACAACGAAAATAAAATTAATTTCACTAAAAGCAGTCCTGTGAACCGAGACAAAAAAAGAAGGAAAACAAGATAATCACTATCAACAGAACGAGTACAATGCCAAATGCATGACAGACAGGGGCAACATCATCATTATCATCATTATCATTATTGTTGTTGTTGTTATCATTTGGTAGCAGTGCACTATCACCATTATCATTAGATTTACTACACGACGAAAGGCAACCAAAGCATGTAGACGGACGTCAGTATAAATACATACACATACCATAAAAGCAGCAGACAATGAATATCTTTGCTGCTGGTGGTAGTAAAGACAAGCGTACAGAAAATCATTTCATTTCATTCATTCATTCATTCACTCAACTCAGACACCATTTCACTTATAACACCCAGTTAGTGAGAGAAAGTCTGACAACGGCACCCCCGACTTTTGTTTTGTTTGTATGATTTTTTCCGTTTTGTTTCGTTTCATTTCATCGACCAGGCTATTTCAGTTTGTGTAGTTGATTCTTGTTTCTCTTTGGATTTTTTTCACATATTAAATGTTAAAAAGCACCAGGATGCGAGAACGGTTCAATTATCATTTGCTAGCTGCTGGAAGCAACCATAGTGTCATTACTGAACTTGCCAAAACTGTGATAGTATTGATGAAGTGTAGGTTAGAGGACGTGTACTTGCCGATTGAGATAAGTACAATACCCGCAGTTAAAAAAAATATATTTGAGGGGAAGGACAGTTTTTCTGCATCCGTCCAGGCTTTTCCACTTGATTTTTATCACAGCAGTTTGGCTTAATGTTATGTCGGATTAATACGGTGAAAGGACCACTGTTCATCAACTTTCTTGGATATGAAATGATCAAACGTTTTCATCCGTCATCTTTGGTCATATCTATTTCCAGCAAATATAGTGGCACTCGCGAATAACTTCGAACTGAAATTTATGCCGCAGATAATTCAACTTGAATAGAACGTACAAAGGAAGAGATGTATTAAACTGTCTTAATTAATAGTAAAGCCGACATTCGATTACTTAGTACCTATGAAGTTAACCCAAAATTGGTATGAAACTGTTAAGGTATACTAATGGCGCCAGAACCTTTTCTGGTGAAGGGGGCCACATGGCGAAAGGAAAGTTATCGCAATGCAGATTCGTTTGAAACATTATAAATGTTGCCTAAGTACTTAAAGCATGAAGAGACTACCCTAGAAAAACATAAGGGTGGTGACTGGCCATGCATTGTACAATCAGGGTGTAGAATAACAACAGATTCTATTCAATATGCAGATTCTTTCATAATTCAAACGAATCCCTGGAGCACACACTTGAAATGTGTCTGACATTAATGCCTTTCAAAAGAAAATACTTGAGTTCATTTATCAGGCATCAAGATATTCTAATACCGGACTATATTCTGTGGCTTGTTAGAGCGAAAAGGCTAGGTGAGAGGTACATATGTAGATTGAAGGTAATACAAGACATGAGTTGATCTTAAAATGTTAGTTCATCGATACAACTGTCACCCTTCTAATAAGGTTTACGTAACTTACACAGGTTTCACGTTGTAATGCTTCACTTCTGTACAAAGCATCAGTCATTCCATTCATCCCTCTTCCAATAACTTTCCTAGAATAATCACAGCAAACCATACTGGCTATACATTCTACAGTCCGTAGTGTAGCTCACCTTGTTCAAATAAAGCAGAAGGTGAAGAATTTTCATCGTGTCATCTTCGAACTTAAAAAATGAAGAATTGACACGGCTCAGGCGGAGGTACCTCTTGGCAAGGATCCAAGGAAAAGAATCATTTAACATGAGAACCATGGTAGGTTTTGGGTTTGTGTTAGAGGACGTGTACTTGCCAATTGAGACAAGTACATTGCACGGAGGTTCAGTTGACCCATTGCACAACGTCCTAAAGGGGAAAGGATAATAGGGGAGATAGGGAAAAAGGAGTGGAAGTAGGAAAGGGAGAATAAGGAATCAGAGGAATTACACAGACTAACAAAACATACAAGAGAGCGCGATTACACTATAGAAGCCCTGCACCTGGGTAAACATGATTAAAAAAAACTGAAACAAATCAAAGAAATACCATGAAGATGGGAGATGCCGTGCGACATCTTAACGTTTCTTCAAGGAATGAAAAGAAATAAAAAATTACTGAGATTCTATACGACAGAAAAGGTAATTTCAGACAATTCTACAGTGAACTTGTATGACATTTTGCCATTTGTCTTTAAGTCTGTCATCTGTTTTTGTTGATCCCAAAAATGAGGAAAACCTTTGTGTTATAGAAGACACCACGGGCTCAAGTGCTGAAATAAATTTCGGTTTCTAAAATTGCAATCATCCTCACAAAATTCCCTATGTTTTGATAAGTTTGGGTAACACCCAGTATGGATTGGCGATTTTACTAAGGATTTTAGCTTTTTTCTAATTCTGATTGATTTTTTTATAGTAAAACCTGCTACATTTCAAAACACGACATTGAAAATGAAAAAAAAAGTTTAACTTTAAACAACACATGACTTTAAATAGGCATTTAAACATACGTACACTTCCCTCTACTTCCTTTCCATTTCACTTACAATTGGAGTTCTCCAATAGTCCTTATTTGTTTTGTAAGTGATTTAACGTATTTGCTGTCATTATTGTTCTCCAACTCCTGTAGCAGTAACTCCCACATACAGAGTCTTTCTCCCTTTTGCCATACATTTGATTTAAGACTGAATTTTTTTCGTATTTTTTCTTTTCCATTTCCATTATATTGTCGTTGTCTGACAATTGTTATTTACAAATAATACTACTTCTACTGCTACTACTGCTCCTTAGACAGACATTATTGTAATTGATTTTTCTGGTGTAAAAATTTAATCATCGTTCAATACTTATAGACTCTATTTTCTTATAACTTTCCACTTCTCTTTTCCACTACTATTACTACTACTACTACTACTCTTACTACTACTGTCACATGCTGCTATTGCTGCCTGCTACCAGTTATTCAGTATGTATGGCCTGTCCTCTCTGTTGTTGTTTCAACTGTTTTTCGTTGTAAACTGCAGTAGACATGGTAGACGTTGGCATCAAATGTAAGTTGTTCTGTCATTTTAACTCCTCCTTTTGGGTGTTAAACGTATATGATGATGATGACCATTTATTTGTACATTCATTCCTACATTCATTCTTTCATTAAATAAAAATAGCACATTATGATCATGGTTAAATGTTTTGTAATACAAAATACATGTGTTTGGATAATGTACGACAGTGTCAAGTTAACGTGTTTTTCTGCTTTGTTTTTGTTGCACCGTCCTGTTGTTCTTAGTTTTATTAAAGTTAAAAGGAAATCTCGTTTTTATTAAATGCTTAACTACAATAGACTGTTATTTGACATTGAAAATCTATCGAATTTAAACGAAATTACATTGTTTAAGAGCACAAACATGGAGCAAACTATTAAAAGTTTATCACAATATGGCTGTGCTAAGACCTCTACACTAAATACCAAAATTTATGGAATGTTATGCACGTCGGTATCCATAAATTGTGGATAGATATTTATACAATATTATGCTTCTTACAAATTAACCATCTTAACCGTAGATCGAGCCATAAAAAAACTTCATAATTCTAGCTTATGTATCACTTTTGATACACACTTGTAGTACATGGAATCGTCACGATTATTGATAGATTTTGTTAAAAAAATTTAATATTTTAATTCATTTTAGTAAAACTATTTATTTACTATTAGTAGAAGTAGTTGCTACGCACGTAGCATGTACTTGAATCTAAAACCGTCAATTCGGCTTTGGTGGACCACGAGATTTATAACGACCATCAAATCAAAAAATATGAGTTGAAAAGGTAATAAAACAAAACAAAAGGAAAGAAAACATAAATCAATACTAAGCACTACTCCGTAAATCTCTTTATGAAGCTAGATTTATACAAATATCTTTAAATTAATTTCCCTAACAATCACTGTAAGTATTCCATCATTAAGTATCAAATTGTAAAAGTATCAATCTGTTGCTAAAAACTTTAATTTGAAATGAAAATATACCAAAAATAGAACATAAAAACGTAGGCAACATTATAAGTATATTTTCTTTAATTTTCTTACCTTTTAGGTGAACAAAAAATTAAATTTTTAAAAATGTTAAAAAAAGGATATATGTCCTGCTCTGAAAGTATGATAGCTAATGCCAAACTATTTATACAGTATTATTTCTTACATAAAACTACAAGTTGTGTGATAAAAGTTTTATGAAAATGGTTAAAATTTTCTAACAAAAAATTAAGATAAATATATTTTTTTTTAGAAAAAAAATCCTTTTCATTCGAATTTCAAAAAAGCTTTAAGAATGATTATTAAAGGCTGAAAGACTTTCAGCTCATTTTTCGAAAAGGCGTAATAGGTGTAAATATATCATTATCAAAGCGAATGATTCTGTTATCTCTTACGTACGTAGTTGACCAAAATATTATCAGCTGTAATAAAACATGGGAGGAAACATATTTTTCTAATGTTTGTCCGTCACGTGAGATAAATATGAGAAGAGCAGTAAGAAAGACTCTACAACATTTCAGGAAACAGCTGCTAGCAATCTGCGTGAAAATTGGTTATATTTTTTCATCCCCAACTACTAAAGGCAGTTTGTTCTGTTCCAAGTAGTACCATCTCTGGCGATAAACATCCTGTTGTTATGTTTGCTGCTGCCAATACTTCCTCCAGGTCATAAGAACAACTTCTATTTCCTTCTTCTTCAAAGTCTTTAGCAGTAGGAATATTACATATATAATCAATATATAATCGGTCATTACAACCTTTCGTTATAAATTGGAAATGTCTGACCTGAGGTTTAAATTTTGGTCTGACGTCTAATAAGGCTACATATTAGACTATGACTAATTCAATCAATATCAAGAATAGAAAATTCAATCTTTTCACTTTCGTCGTCCAGTTCGTTAACTTTCAATTCTATCCCAAAAACCATAAATATTATATTATTTACGATAAAACTTCACAAAATTATTGATAACTTAAAAAAATTTCAAACACAACACCAAAAAATCGCTAAGAAAGTCGTACGTATCAAATATGATACATAAGCCAGAATTATGAAGTTGTTGAATTTTTTAATTCCTATTTGAAATTTTCTTTTTTAATTTAGTTTAAAATAACGACAATCACAATACTAACGAATTCAAAAAATATCAAACATCTAACTTTTTCTGAATTAAAGTTATATCGTCTCAAAAATTGAAATGTATCATTTTTGATACAAAGCTCGATCTACGGTTAATTATGAGGACTGTACATCATTAATGATGTTGTACACATTATCTGACACAGGAACAGAATGCAATACTACACATCCGGTCCAACAGTTAAGAAGTTGCCATTAAATGTATCGAGAAAAGTGACGCATAGAGAACATACATTGAAGAAATATAATATTTCTCGTATTTACCTTGCGATCAAACTGTCATGACATACAGTGAGCGTCAAAAGTGAGTAAACACCAATGAAATAATTCATTTTCTTAGGATAGCGAGAAAAGTAAATATAGTAAATAAAAGTAAATAGTCGAATAAATTTCCAAAAATAAAAAATTTAAAATGTTAAAACAAAAAAACAATTCATGATGACTTTTTTTATACTTAAGAACATAATAGAAAATTTAAAATTATAGTTGGTGTTGACTCCGCGTATTAGCACTTTTCTTCTCTTTATTGCAACTTCTGAAAACCAACTCCTGTTCGCTTAAAAATTGCCTCCAACAGTTCGATTTATTTTATGAACGCTTTTGTATTAAGCAATGGTTTGTTGACTATCAAATGTTACTGCCTTGAAGCTACTCATGCAATGAATCCTACAACAGTTTTATTGTGTTCCTCGTGATACCGTCCTGTTGAAACCACACACCGACCAGTTTATATTCTTCCATTCAATGCCAAAATATATGGGTTATCTGATGACCATACAGATAAGTATATAATTGGTCATTATAACACTTCAGTCAGGATTACGACCTTGCTTTTTACACCACTTTGCTAGAAATCTGCTGAGAGGCAGTCGCCGAAGAAACATTTTTCATATTTCGTTTTATGGGATATGTCGGACGTGGATTTTGAAGAGATGTTTGACCAGGGACTTGAACCGTGGCCTCACGTTTAATAAACCAACACACTACCTACTATACTACGACTGCATCAGATGAGCATAGTGCTTTGAATTGAATTGCTCTTCTAGGAAAGTCCCGGTAGTCTAGTAAGCCAATTAGCCCCAGCGAAGACATCTCGAACAAAAACCAAATATTTCCTCGGCGATGTACTCTTAGCAGATTTCTAGCAACATTCCTCAGAATAAATAAAATTGGCTTATTAGACGTAAAGCCCGGTTTCGTATCCCAGGTCAGAGACAGCAAAACGAAATATGAAAAAAATATTTCTTCGGCGACTTCCTCTCAGCAGATTTCTGGTAAAAACTCTGAGAGTAAATAAACCTGCCATGAAACAGTTTCTCAAAAATCTGTCGTTCGGCGTCGACGTTAAACTGTAGGTTCCGCCACTCACGTATAGAATTAACGCACACAACATGAGTGGTGTGAGAAGCTAGGCCGTAATCCTAACTGAAGGGTTGTAATGGCTAATTGTGTATGTTTATGTACCATAAAAAGTTTCTAAAAAATCTGTTGTTCGGCGTCGACTTTAAACTGTAGGTCCCGTCATTCATGTATAAAAGTTAATACACACAATATAAGTGGTGACAGAAGCTAGGTCGTAATTCTAATTGAATTGAATTCTAAATGAAGAAATTAATAGGTTTCTGTTTTGAAATTTGATACTTGATTACTCCACCTAAATCTAATCTAAAATTATTAACGTAGCATTACTATTCGAAATATTCGGGGTAACATGATTTAAGTTCAAACGTTTTGCAAACAGCCATGCCAATAATTTTTCGAACATACTACCTTAAACACGACTATTAAAGTTCATTCATTTTAAATTTAAATCGTATTTTCCTCATAATAAAATTCCATTTAATTTAAAATCTTTCTACGATTTTCCCAAAAAAAAAAACTTCATTCTCAAAATCTTTTATGCAAATAACACAGACCCTATGAACAGAATGATACAATAATCCCTTTACGGAGCACTAAAGAAGGGAAGCAGAATAAAAAATTAAAAAGATTCAACGAGGCGAATAAAAAATGTCAACCAAAAAAAAAAAAAAAAAAAAAAAAAGAAGAGACTTGACTAATAATCTTTTGGAAAATAAAATAATTCCTAGAAAAGCAAAACTGGTAACTCGACATTTTTTCGTATAAAAAAAAAGAAAAAAAATTTCAAAAAAGAAATTATAATTCCCCATATGAAGTGAAATGATATACCAGAAGCAATAAAGCTGCACACCCACTTGTAAAAATAACGTTAAAATTTATAACAAAAACAGAAAAAAAACGGAGAAAAATATGTGAATATGAGTTTATTGAATAGAAATTCCCAGACATCCTATACAAAAATTAGGGGAAAAATTCATAGAAAAAAAAACAAGGAAGGAAGGGGGATAAACGAAATCATACAAATTGGATCGATAGTTTTTTAGGATGTAGTAAGGCAGCAGCAGTAACAATCAGCCTGGCAAGCAGTCTATACAGCTTATTTATAATCCTTCTCCTTTACTCACTCCGAGTGTGAAAGTATATGAGTATGTGCGAGGAGACCAATTTATTTAACATGAGTGTTAAAGTTTTTTTAATAGCGCACCATAGGTGCCCTAACAAAAAATTATTAAAAATTGTTTCTAATATTTTATCTTCTTACTCCTCTTATTTACTTTTAGTTTTACGTGATGAATTTCGCATTGAACCGCAAAATACTCGCATTGCCCAGGGCGATACAGCATTGCTGGAATGTGCTGCCCCACGTGGTGTACCCGAGCCAATGGTGCTGTGGAAGAAAGGTGGCCAAATTTTGGATATGGAATCAACAAAAAGAATACGTATCGTAGATGGTGGCAATTTGGCCATACAGGATGCCCGTCAAAGTGATGAGGGTCAATATCAGTGCATAGCGAAAAATCCCGTAGGCATACGAGAGTCAGCGGTGGCCACTTTAAAAGTTCACAGTAAGTTGCAAGGCCTTAAAATATAAAATTTTATTCTTAAACACCCCACACTAACATAACATGTTTAATTTAGTGTAAGAAATCAAAAACTTTGTCTTCTTTTTTCCTGATTTGATTTTGGTTTTGCCTACAAAAAATAGAAAAAAAGGAATGCAAAAAAGAAAAACCTAATTTTTGTTTGCTTGTGTCTCTTTCCAGTCAAACCATTTATAATACGTGGCCCTCATGATCAAACCGTGTTAGAGGGTTCATCAGTAACATTTCCCTGTCGTGTTGGCGGTGATCCAATGCCTGATGTGTTATGGTTGCGCACTGCTTCTGGCGGCAATATGCCATTAGGTAAGTTATGCCATCCATCCATCCAGCCAGCTGTCAATCGTTTGTTCCATTGCTATTTAGGTTAAGTGCTTCTGATATATTACAATCGATTTGTTACAATCCAAACGAAAATAGTAACAAAAAACAAAAAAATAAAAAATGAAAAAGAAAATGCAAACGAGTTAGAAATTGACTAAAATGTTGCACAATCAACATTCAAAATATTATCGTCATCATCATCGTCATCGTTGTCATCGTCGTTGTCTTTGTCGTCAACGTTGTAATCGTCTTTGCAGTAACTTAACCCTTGAACGAGTTAGAAAACTGTACAGAGCGGGAAAGTAAGCCAAACACAATTTGTTTGGTTCAGCTTAATGTCTCAGTACTACCTAAGAGTTTATATCCCTTCGACGTTTATATGCTTTAAGGCATACACTGCTTAATATCTTGGACAGCTTTAAGTCCTAAAACCAAAATTTAATCAACATCAAATGCAGTCTTCGATTTACAAGCACTCCACCCAATTCAGCCTCTTATAAGGCTACAAAAAATCGGCAGATCCTGAATTTCTGAGGGAAAGAAAAATCACAATGAATAGAAATAACTTCCCTGTCTGCTAATATTCCATTTGGCCTTCTTGCGAATAATTTCGTTATACGTACTCTCAGTAGCAATTTTAGGTAGCCTTTAGACGCAGCATGGTATTGCTGATTTTCATCAGGCAATACATGGTAGCTACTAGTAAGTCACCGAGCATAAACAGCATTCAACTACGCTTACCCAAGGCGAAAAAGTATTTGTCGATTATTTTTTTTATTTCAAGCTCCCCTGGAGCAAGAATGTTATAAAAAGGTTAAAGAAAGACCATTTCACATGGAAAACTGCCCTGAATAAGACTAAACAGCATAGATTTACGGCCACCTACTGGTTTAATCGGTCGGTGGTAGAGTCTACTTTGCTTTATGGTGTTAACATTTGATTGCCGATATCTAACGATCAGTGTCATTGCCGGCTGATGGATAAGGAAAGCAGGCAGTTTGATATTCTGACTGCCAGTGACCTATGATTTCCTCCTTAAAACTTTGCAGTGAGGCATTGGTTGGCTATCGTCCGATATTTAACTCCTGGCTGAACCAGAACTGTTAAAGATACGACTTTGTGATTCCAGCTAGAGACTTCTGGTCTTCAGTGCATTTAAAGTTTTCAACGACTTTGAGATATAGAGCACATTAAACTGTGGTATATGCATTAAGGCGTCTGATATTAGAGTTTCATATCCAATGCCTACTTATCGGGTCTGATGATACCACTCTAACACAATCTTTGCTACAGTACCGGGCTTTATCTTGATCGTATTGCCGCTCATATCATTAATTTCATAAGCATACCCTTCAGTCAGAATTACGAGCTAGTTTCTCACACCACTTATGTTGGCAGTTTAAAGTCGACTCCGACCGACAGATTTTTGAGAAACTTTTCACGACCATTTTTATTTACTCTCAGAGTTTTTGCCAAAAATCTGCTGAGAGGAAGTCGCCGAAGAAATACTTTTTGTATTTTTTATGTCTGGCCTGGGGCTCGAACCCTGGCTTTACGTATAATAAGCCAACACACTACGTACTAGACTACGGCGACTTACCATATTATTACTTACTTAACTTAATTACAACCTTTTTGTTAGGATTACGACCTAGATTCTCATATCCCCTTTGTAATGTGTGTTAATTTTTATACATGAGTGGCGAGACCTACAGTTTAAAGTTGACTCCGATCGCCAGTTTGTTAGGAAACTTTTCATGGCAATTTTATTTTTGCCAGACGACTGCTGAGAGGAAGTCACCGCAAGAAATATTTTTTTTATCATATTTCGTTTTGTTAGCGATGTTTGAGCTGCGGTTTGAACCAAAAGCTCATGTTTAATAAGCCAATGCACTGCCTATTTCGGTCGTTTGTTTTCAAAGTTGGTATTTTGCACTTTGGTTTGCCGTGCATCAGAGATGACTTAAAAGGGGTGATGAACTTTCGTCCTCATCATTCCGTTGTTGGCCAATAAAACTAGTCTCTTCAATTTTCCATGATATCAACGTGATGTTCATGGTCTTAATTAAAGAGTAAATAGTCGCCGTGGTCTAGTAGGTAGTGTGTTGGCTCATTAGACGTAAGGCCCGCGTTCAAACCCCAGGTCAGACATCAAAACGAAAATATAAAAAAAAATATTTCTTCGGTGACTTCCTCTCAGTAGATTTCTGGCAAAAACTCTGAGAGTAAATAAAATTGCCATGAAAAGTTTCTCAAAAATCTGTCGTTTGGAGTCGATTTTAAACTGTAGGTCCCGCCACTCATATATAACATTAACACACACAACATGAGTGGTGTGAGAAGCTGGACCGTAATCCTGCCTAAAGGGTTGTAATGGCCAATTATGTATGTATGTACCACTAATAGTTCCGGATGATACATAAAGAGTTAAAGTAGCATCAACTGATTTTAAAAAAGAAATGTTTCCAGAACAACATACTCAAGACATAAGACCTAATAATCTCCTTAATAATTCTGTGTATAAAATATCGCAGACATTAAACGTCTTCTTCTTAGTGCCTTGACGTTCAAACTTCACTTTCTGGCTATACTTCCCCATATCAATCCATTTCCGCATATCAGTTATGTTGTGGTATGTGACACACAAGTCTTACACACTCCCACTTAATCGTTTACTGTGGCCAACACGCTTCTCCCCTCACCTTGCAAGCATACATGTGTGTATTAGAGATTGAGTAGATGGTGTAGAGTGTGTTTTCCAAAACTACGAAGTAATTGTGAATGTGATTTATGTACTGAATTCTGTGCTTGCCACTGTATCTGTGCCATCGCCGTAAGTTACATTTGCAGATAAATGACTCAAACATTTAAAAGGATTACAAACATTGTGCAGGAAACGAAAATGTAGATACAGAACTACAGAAAGAAAAAAAACGAAGAGGAATAGATTGTTACTTGATGGAAATTTAAAAATGGCAAAACATTTGTTAGGCAAAAAGTCAGAAGCACAGAAAAAAGAACAAATCGCTTGTGGTATACAGAGTAGCTGGAAAATAAAGCAGAAAATCAAAGAAAAAAATTTAAGGATGAGAAAATGCAAGCAAAAATAATTTTTAAAATAACTTTTCTCCTGTCTTATTATTTCAGATCGCGTTAGTGTGTTAGAGGATCGCAGCTTGCGTTTAGAGCGTGTCACCGTGGCCGATGAAGGCGAGTACAGCTGTGAGGCTGATAATGTTGTGGGCGAAATATCAGCCATGGGTACCTTAACTGTTTATGGTGAGTATTTGTTTTGTGGTAAATTTTTTCTTATTAACGCCACCTTAGTTAGGCTAGCTTATGTAACACCTGTTTTGTAATATCCTCCCTTATTGTAGCACCTCCCAAATTTATACAACGTCCCACTAGTAAATCCGTAGAATTAGGTGCCGATACCTCATTCGAATGCCGTGCCACGGGCAATCCTCGCCCTACCATATTCTGGACAATTAAAAATAATCGCACCATCATATTTCCGGGAGCGCCTCCTTTGGATCGTTTCCAAAGCATTAACACCGAAGATGGTCATTCCATATTGACTTTAACCAAGTTCCAGCGTAGTGACAAAGATTTGGTGGTCGTTTGCAATGCCATGAATGAGGTGGCCACCATAACAACTAGAGCCCAATTGACTTTGGACTCACAGGAGGATCGACCGCCACCTATTATCATAATGGGTCCTGTTAATCAAACACTGCCTGTCAAAAGTTTAGCTACATTACACTGTAAGGCCATTGGCTTGCCCAATCCCACCATATCCTGGTATCGTGATGGCATACCAGTGCATCCAACACCAAAAATCAATATAACCACAGCTGGTGATTTAATTATAAGTGACCTGGATAGACAACAAGATCAAGGCCTGTACACTTGTGTGGCAAGCAGTAGAACGGGCAAAAGTACCTGGAGTGGCTACTTGCGTATAGAAGTGCCCACAAATCCCAATATTAAGTTCTATCGGGCACCGGAACAAAGTAAATGTCCTTCGGCTCCTGGACAACCTAAAGTGTTGAATGCCTCATCGAATGCTCTCACCATAGTGTGGCCCACCAGCGACAAGCCCGGTGCTTCACCCCTGCTGGGCTATTCAGTGGAAATGTACTCCACGAATACAAGCAAAACATGGATACCGATTGCAGCACGCTTGACTGAGCCCATTTACACAGTTGATGGCCTGACAAATGGAGCGGCATACATGTTTATTGTACGCGCAGAGAATGCATTGGGTTTCTCACCACCCTCACCCATTTCAGAGGCTTTAATTGCTGGTCAATTGATAACGAGAGGTCATCGTGGCAGCGGTTCGACATCATCGTCAGCCATTGATGGCTCAGGAAATGTTGATTTAATGCTTGCCGAAGTGGAAACTCTACTGCAAACAAACGATGTTGTTGAGCTACTCGAAGCAAATGCTTCCGATTCGTCCAGTGTACGTCTGGCATGGGATATCGATAGCGGCCAATATATTGAAGGTTTTTACATTTACGCCAGAGAATTGCATTCGGTTGAGTACAAAATGATGACTGTATTGAATGCTGGCAATGGTGCCAGTGCCTGCACAGTAAATGGCCTGTCGAAGGCCAGCAAATATGAGTTTTTTCTTGTGCCATTTTACAAAAGCGTCATAGGAAAACCGTCCAATTCGAAATATGCCATGACCATGGAAGATGGTAAGTGTTGTGTTGTTGTGCATGTGTGGAATGATGGTTGGTTGGTTGGTTGGTTGGTTGGAATTTAATACGTTTAGAAAAATGTTCGAATGAAAAGTGTATGAATGAATGACTGAACGAAGTGAATGAATAATTGAATGCATGCATGCTTGTGTATGCTTGTGTATAAATGAGAATTGATAGGAAGTGAGAGAATTGCGAAAGAAATGGGTAATTCATGTTTTGTTAAGGAAAGTAAAGACTGTTGGTTGATGGTTTTCGCTTTTTCTTTTAATATTTTAAACTTAAAGCAGCAAAATTATAGAAAAATGGAGATGAAAAGTTTTATTTAAAAATGTAAAACAATTTTCTAGATTAAATGAAAAAGTGCGGACTCAAATTTTTTTTCTTTAAATTAAAAAAAAAAGAAAAAAGCCAAAGATCAGGAATTTATGACGACTTACGACAAAGAAACACCAACTATTCTACTATCCTTTAATCCATAAAGGATTTCCCTAATCAACAGGAATAGCAAACTTTAGGATGTTGCTCTGTGCCAGTAAGGACAACTCCCAATTGATAAGTACCCAGGTGTTCGACTTTGAAATTCAATATCGCTCATACTGAAGTCATTTTCGGTGTAGTACCCAGAATGACCCATTACCGAGACAATTACGATTATCATGCTCTTTGGGAGTTTAAGCAGACGTTCAGATCATTTATCTAGCCTTAGACAGATTTTCTGCATTATGTTGCCTGCATCCAAAATCACAACGGTGTAAATCCTTTAACCCTTATCCTGTACTTCAAAAATAAAACGCATATGACATTAGTGCATATATTGCAAATACATTTTTGACATTCCGAACATTTATTTGCATATTTGAAACTTAACCTTTTTAAATTTTTTTGCTTGCGAAACTTCAGCAAAATACTTTTAAAGACTTTACGACTGCAGGACTACTTCATTGCATGTTCGGTCTACGAGATATTTCTCCGCTTATAATCTCCATGCCTAAGTTTTCCAAGAATATGCGTCGCTATATTTTTATTTTCGTTCCAGTGTGGATTAATTTTTAGAAAAACTACATAGGCATTATACATACATACATACATAATTGGTCATTATAACACTTCAGTCAGGATTACGACCTAGTTTCTCACACCACTTATGTTGTGTGTGTTAATTTTATCCATGAATGGTGGGACCTACAGTTTAAAGTCGACTCCGAACGACAGATTTTTGAGAAACTTTTCATGGCAATTTTTATTTACTCTCAGAAATCTGATGCGAGGAAGTCGCCGAAGAAATACTTTTCGTATTTTATTTTGATGTCTGGCCTGGGGCTCGAACCCTGGCTTTTCGTCTAATAAGCCAACACACTACCTACTAGACCACGGCGGCTGCATAGGCATTATAGACGGATATATCCAACATATTGTAAAACAGTGCTTGAGGGAATCGATTAGTTCTCCGTTTACATGTGTAAGTTCTTATAAGTTGATCTAATGTATCGACCCTTAGTTCGTTTCATTATAGAAATGAATTATTTTTTGAAGCTTGTTCTTATATTTTCGTCGTGATATAACGTGCTAAGCAAAAACACTGATAGATTATTTTTTTTAGGTACATATCCTATTTTTGTTTTGTTCCCATTGTCGAAGAGGAAGTGAGCACAGTTTTCAGGTTTACCTTTTAGTTGCAAAATTTCTTTTGGCAATAAAGACAGAAATAACAGATCTTGAAATAGCATAACGCGTTGGGCCGGGAGTCAAATTTATTATGTCCTGTTTAGATACATTAAAACTTCATACGTAGTTTGTCCATGCTAGCGCCTGACAAGGAGTTGGGGTCATAGCCAGATGCAGGTTTAGAAACGAGATCGTTTTCATCTTCACTTGATGTGTTCTGGGGCTTTCATCGCCTGAATCTGATAGCATAAGAAAAGTTCTTATCTCCTCTGGTTTCATTGTCCCGAAATAAGTAAAGATTTTGTCACTTGTATTCAATTCAAAAACATATAAACGAATGAAATATTTACACTACTTACTCTCTTTTTTGGTTTTGTTGCAGTTTGCAATACCGTTCTAAAAAACATAAACACCAAAAAACACTTGTGTGTTATTACTAAATAGCTGCGCTTTTATTTATTTTTTTTTTTTTTTTGTTTTGTTGCTAGTTATGATGTTGTCAAGGCCCACAAAATTGTTACTAAGTTCGTATCACATGCGTAACTTGATTTTGTTGTGTTGGGCAATTTTGACCCAAAAGTACCAATTGCGTAAATTTTTTTACATACGCTTTGTGGAACGATCTACAGTAATTATATTTTAAATTTTAATAGTATTCACAAAAAAAAAATTGTACAAAAGTTTCAAAAATTCCGATGAATATTTAAAGAATAAATGAGCAACAAAAACTGATTGGGCAATTTTGACCCATTAATACAGGATAAGGGTTAATGCCTTAAAGCAATATTCTTGACGTTTAAGATCATCGTTAAAGATTTCTTTTTGGCACAGCTTGTGTAGTCAACAATTTCCTTGATTTTTGGATGAATGTTATCGTTTTCAAAGGTCTTGAAAATCATGCTTATTTGGCTTCCATTAATTTTAAAAAATTTTCCTCAATTTGTCAACAATTCTCATGACTTTACAGTCTTCAACAGATCTCTGTTTTTCATATTACAATCACTACTTCTGGAGTATATTTTAAATAAATTTTGGGTGTACATTCACTGTAATTTCACCACTTTTAAGTTGATGTGCGGGGAAAATTCACGCAAGTATTTCAATGAATCGGCAGAAAATTTTTCACTTTTAAAGCAAAATAAGATGAGAATTTTAATGCCAAAGTTTGGTGGTTAGGTGGAGTGAGGTAATGATAAAAGTACATAAATTCAAATCTAAGCAACCCTGGGTTACATCATCTTTGTTTTTAAGAAAACCATCCAACAAACTGAGAGACGATATCATCAACAACTAGCAACAAGGGATGCACTGCGAAATGGGAATTTTTACTGGTTTAAGTTCTTTAGCAATCAATACATTAAATTCACACAGAGAATACCATTCCATCTAAACCACAGTTAACAAGACTATAATCCTAGAATTCTCTGCAACAGATCTCAGTCACCATCTTAGTTAAAAATCATGATTGTTTAATAAGGCCGAATCAGACCTAAAAATTTATTGGAGCATAGGAAAGAAAGTTCTGTGACAGTCTTATGGCTCTTACAGAAAAAATTTAAAAATAAGAAAAAAAACAGATTTCGGTAAGGCATTAAAAACTCAAATGATGTCTAAGATGTAAGTCATGTGTTGCGCACCCCCAATTTTACAAGAATACCAGCAATATACGAGTATAGTCTTTGGTGGTTTTGCTCAGTTCGAATTATAAAATCGTTTATTAAGTCTGTCGTAGTCTACTAGGTAGTGTGTTGACTTATTTGACGTTAAGTTTCCTTCAAACCCCAGGTCATACATCTCCAACAAAACGAAAGAGAATAGGAATATTTCTTCGGCAAGTTTCTCTCAGCAGATTTCCAGAAAAAACTCTGAGAGTAAATAAAATTGCCATGAAAAAGTTTCTCAAAAAAATCTGTCGTTCGGAGTCGACTTTAAACTGTAGATCCCACCACTCATGTATAAAATTAACACACACAACATAAGTGGTGTGAGAAACTAGGTCGTAATCCAGACTGAAGGGGTGTAATGCCCTATTATGTATGTATGTGTGTGTTCCAGTTGCAGTAAAAATCAAGAGAGGAAGTCAGGTCTGATTTACACCCTGCTGAGCTTAAACGGTTTAAAATTCTTCATTTTATTATTAACTTCAGCATGTAACTCACGCGTATTCATTTCAACTAGAGACTCTACTCCCCCCAAATCGCTGAATCTGGGTATTTCATTAACAGAACGTTTGAAATTGACAAACACAAGATAAATGCATCTGTTTCTAAAAAATCTGTCGTCCGGAAACTACTTTAAATTGTAGGTCCCGCTATTCATGTATAAAAAATTAACGCACATAACATGAGTAATCCTGTAATTACGCATTATATATGTATGTATGTATTAAGCCTAAAATGTGCTTCAAAACTTAAATAAGAAAATTTAGAAAAGTCCTTAATTCTCTCTACAAACTCCAATTATATTTAAAAGTTACCCATAAAACATGTAAATTTGTTTACGAATTTTAGAAATTTACTTCAATTATTACAAAAATTCTGCTTTAAACCTCCTCATTAGTATGATGTAGTCTTATTAAAAACCATAAATAATATTAAAATATTGTTAAAAATTTCTACTTTCTATCTTGATTTAATATTCACGGCATGACTTTATTTTGCAGTTCCAGAAGCCCCACCTCATGGCATGGAGGCCATACAATTTAATCGTACCTCTGTCTTCCTTAAATGGCAGCCACCATATCCTAATCGCACCAGAAATGGTAAGTAGAATACTAAATAAACTTGTCCAACGTTGTTTTTAAAATATTTAAATTTATTCTCTTCCCTTTGTCTCTCTTCTTTAACGCGACCCTTTACGCGCAAACATCACAGGCATTTTGACCAATTACAATGTGATTGTGAAAGGCTTAGATGTTCATAATGCCACACGCATTTATAAAAATATGACAATCGATGCCAGTTCACCAACGCTGCTGCTGGCCAATCTTACCACAGGTGTCACTTATTATATTGCCGTTGCGGCAGCCACAAAAGTCGGTGTTGGTCCATTTAGTAAACCGGCTGTATTACGCATGGATCCACGTACACAATCACTAGATACTGGCTATACAAGGTATTTTAATCACTAGTTTTTCTCTCATTTTTTTCATTTTTTTTTTTGTTGTCACTTGCATTGCGGTTAGTGACTGTGATCCTTTTTTCTTGTTTGTAGTGTTTGCTTCACTGTTTTGTTTATAGTCAATGAAAATTAATGGCAAATTTTAATTTATGATGGTCTGTTTGTTTCTTTTTTCTCTCTCTCTTTCTCTTTTCTCTTTTTTCCCCTTTTTTGTGTGTAGATATCCTATCAACCGCGATATAGCCGATGATTTTTTAACCCAGACATGGTTTATAGTTTTACTGGGTTCCATAATCGCTATTATAGTTTTTCTATTTGGTGCTTTGGTTTTATTTAAACGCTATCAGTTCATCAAGCAGACTTCATTGGGCAGTTTACATGGTAAGTAAATTATGAAATAATGCCACAACAACATAAACCGCACAGCGTTAATAGAGTTTAAATGATAAAAACCATCAATATTTGCTCCATAATGTGAATAGAGTGTAAAATTTTCATAGTTTATTACGAAAAAAAAACAAGGAAACGGTTTTTATAATCTACTTTATACACAGGTTATGGTGAGTTGTTTAAGTTTACTACGCCATACATACTGATTAGAAATATAATTTAAATAATGCACAAAAATTTGTGGTTTTTACGATGAAATATCAGTCATACCAGCTGAATTTTTATAAACTTTTTTTTTTAAATTTTCCCACATCTTCGAAAACTATTGTGCGGAAAGAGCAGACATAATTAGAAACAGACGCGTGTCGATCATATTGTTACGAAAATGAAAAATCTAGATACTGATGTTTTGCTTTTACATCGCTTATCTGTTTACAAATTATCGTATTGCTTAACCTAACAACAAACACCAGCATAAAAAATGGTAAACAAGTAAACAAAAATACCACAACAAATACCAGCATATAAAAATGGTAATCAAGTAAAGGAAAATACATCAACAATACTACAATAATAAACGTAAACAAAGATGTTTACATTTATATAGATTTCGTGAAGACAAAGTCAAGAACGTCCACCTTCAAGAACATTCATCACACTGATTACTTTGCCATATAAAATGCAAGGCACTTATGCAAAGTGTGTAAAAAGTGGAATAACAAAGCAAAGTAATTGTTGTTGTTTTCATCAAGTTGTGAACGGTGACATACAGAATTGCGCGAATAATAAAGAATTTTATTTAAAACTAAACACAGATTTATTTTTATTTTATTTGCAATCTACGACCTCATATTTTAAACGTTTTTAAAAGGTAAACACATTTCGCATTGTCCCGTCCATTATACAGAAGCATTTATCTTCTGTTTGTAATTTCAAACGTTCTGTTAATGCAGTACCCAGATAAAGCGATATGGGAGGAGTAGAGTCTCTGGTTGAAATTAATACGTGTGAGTTACATGCTAAAGTTAATAATAAAATGAAGAATTTTAGCTCAGCAGGGTATAAATCAGACCTGATTTCGACTCCTGATTTTTACTTTACGGGTTTTTTTAAGAAACTTTTCATGGCAATTTTATTTGCTCTCAGAGCGTTTGCCAGAAATCTGCTGAGAGGATGATGTCTGAGCTGGGGTTTGAACCGTGGCCAATAAGCCAACACACTACCTACTAAATTACAGCGACTTTACTGCAACTGGAACCTGTGCTCTAAAACACAGGAGTTCTTCAGTTTCAAGTTCCATTATTTTTCTTTAGAGAAAGTATAGTTTAACAGATTTTAGTCTACTAAGCTGAGTAAAATTTTACTCTTGAACCATATGAAATGAAATCAAATTTATTAAAACGCTGCATATGTTGAAAATACAAACCTTCAGTGAACCTTACACAAAAGCATTTAATAGTTACTCTAATAACTCTCCTAACGCTTACCGCGAAAAACCTATACGTTTAAAAAGTATCTCAAAGGAGATTAAGCAGGAGTTCCTTAGTGTTTTAGTATATGAGAACTACAGAGGTATGCTATGTATGACTTTGGTACTGTATCGCAGTAATATCAAGTAATGCGACTAAAAGCCTTTGAAGTCACACAGATACGTCTTAGCAAGATCATTAGAACGGTAGAACTTTAACAGCAGTTTGTAGGGGTTTGTAGTTTGCGATTGGTCAAATTCTTCTAGGTTTTGAAAGTTGTCAGCCGACGCCTAAGACTTTGTAAATAGATTCATTGTAGCCCTTAAACTTTAAATCAATTTTGTAGCTTTCAAAAAAGTAAAAGAATTTCTTAAACGAAAATCGGCAGTAGTATCCGTATCAGAGAGAATGCATATAAGAAGAGTAACCAAGAGTGTTAACACTCTCTGCAATTAAATGCCGCAACAGAATATACAGAGAGCATAGTGAATGTCACATGCTTCGAGAAGGTGATTATATTTACGACATTAATTTGTACTTAGAAAAGCAAACCCTAGCACAATGTGGTTATGATGACATACATACATACATAATTGGTCATTACAATCCTTTAGTCAGGATTACGACCTAGTCCCTCACACCACTTATGTTGTGTGCGTTAATTTTCATACATGAGTGGCGGAACCTACAGTTTAAAGTCGACTCCGAACAACAGATTTTTTTGAGAAACTTTTTCAGGTCATTTTATTTACTCTCAGAGTTTTTGGCAGAAAGCCGCCGAAGAAATATTTTTACATACTTCGTTCAGTTGGAGATGCCTGACCTGGGGTTTGAATCGAGGCCTCACGTCTAATAAGCCATCACACTACGTACTATACCACGGCGACTTCAATGACATCCTTTTCAAAAAACTAACTGACCAAGACTTAAATCTGTTGGTTATTGTTAATGAATCCATTGGATTAAGATCAGCTAAGTTAGATCCATTGTCCTCTAATATTTCATTAAATTTAAAACAGTGTAGCTTATCTTAAAGTCAGACAGTTCCGTAAGGCATGTAAATTCTCAATATTATTGCAAGCACTTGCATCAGTGCTGGGAAGTGACATACTGAATGCAGACGGTCTCTTTCTCCTCCTTCTCCGTTCCACAACTTCTACAAAAATAATCAATGAGCATGACTTTCTGTAGGGCTATAGAGAGCACATTCGATTAACTTTAACTAGTGATCGAATATGTTTTCATTTCTATTCAAAAAGTTTTGGCAAATGAGTGGATTTTTTAATTTCCTGCATTATTGCAACCAAAGGTGCCCCAAAGTAGGGTTAATAAACATGGGGTCTCCATTAAGGGGTACCATACTAATCAATTTTAGTTTTAGAATCCCCATGTGTCCTCATGCTTAGGGACCCAGGGGACACTTCTCGCAGAAATAGGTAACAGTCATGAACAAACTTGAACATCGATCGCAAAGCGTTTTATTCCAGCCTAGCTATCAGTATATTCCGCTACGGAGCAAACATTTATTCGATGATTTAAGTCTGACATACATTGCAGTGTTTTCCAATACTTGATGACATTCAAGTACTCTGTATAGACACTGCAGAATATTTTCCAAAAGAAGTAAGCATTGATAGGCTTGGAATAGTAGGGGATTGTGTGGCAGATTGTAGCATAACTTAGTGGTATACAATGAAGAAGAAAATTGATAAAAAAAAAATCAGATTAAACTCCCACAAAAGTTAAAAAATAGACAAAATTTAGAAAGTATTTAATAACACGTGTAACCCACATCAATTATTGAATACAATACGAGACTTAATATAAAAATTAAAGACATTTTTACATACATACATAGTTCAGAGAGTCCTTAGAAAACAAAAAAATCTTAATGCTTTAGCAATAACAATAAAATGCCTTCTATTCAAAGATTAAAGGAGAACCCAATAAAAATAATAATAATTTTGAGTTTTTATTGAACAAAAGCAGAAAAAGATGTTGCAGGCATATAAAAAATAATCATAAAAAATGAACACAATAAAATACGATTTTCTGCGACATAAAGGAAAGCAAAACAACAGGAATTGTATTGGCAATCTGTAAAAAAAAAGATTGTTTTCTTGTTTTTTTTTGCTCCTCCTTTCATTTTAATAATAAAACCAAAGAAGCAAAAATAATGAGAATCATTTTTTTTCTTTCTTTCTTTTATTGTTTTGCTTGTTTTATGAAAGGAAATCACGCAATTGGTGCTGTGCGAAAATTCCCAACCCTGCCATTAAATGCAAACGGTGGCAGTGGTGTTTGGATTGATCCCGCAGGTGGTGTTTGGCGTCAAGCGAATTCATCGTCATGTACAACAAAGGAACCACTGCCAGATTATGCTCAAGTAACAGGACAACAAACAACACAGCAGCAGCAACAGCAACAGCAACAACAGCACATGCCTTTGCCAGATTATGAAAGGTAAGCAAAAACGCAATCCTACGCAATATAAGCAAATTTTTATTATCATATTCTCTATCATCTAAATATTCATAAAAATAATACAGATACACACACACATACAGACAGAAATAAAAAGAAATCGCCTAGAAATTCCTTAAAAAAGGATTCCATTTTAGCGAAATACGTACGTGCTTATCTAAATATTTATTGCCAAAGCAGAGCAATCTCTTAAAAAAGAGAATGAAATATTCATTGTATAAATACAATCAACACACAATGTTTAATATTTTTATTAATAATTCTTCAAAAGGTTAAAGGCACCTAGAATTCTTGTTGGATTTATTAATAGCACATTTATTAATAGCACTCCTATTGCCAGGGTCCAAATACGGAATCCGAATATTAAATGAATTTTTTTTTTCAAATTCATTGTCATAAATTCATTTCATTTTCGGTTTCTATTTTTTATTCATTTAATTATTATTCATGTTCATATTTTTTTTGTATTTTAAATACTACGGAAATAATTTTAATTTCCAAACGTTTAAAAACGGAAATGAAAATAATAAAAAATCACTTTTCGTTTTAATGGATTTAAATGACAGAACGATTCAAGCGAATGGGAATAAATAAAAACGAAATAATAAATACACAATAAAGAGATAATAAATTAATAAAAAAAATGCCAAGGTAGGTTAGGTTAAGAAAAATGGCGTCATCATATAGGTGAAGTTCCAACCAGAGATCAGCAATAAATCGCTTTATCGCTACTCAAAAGTACTCATGAAATTTTGAGAAAGAGTGAGTCAATAGTATTGAAATCCAACTACTCTGATCCATTCGCACTCACTACAACATTGATTTATAAGCACAGGTTGCAATGGGTATGAGTACAACGTTGGCATCAAACTCATAACATTCGATCTATGTTTGATTCATACGCATACTCATTCAGATTCAAGAATTTAGAAAAATTCTTATAATACTCATAAATGATTCGAATGATTCGAAACATTCATTAAAATTTACAGTCTTAGTTGTTGTTGCATTTACAAAGAAAGAAGAAAGATACATAAACATAAAGACAAACACAGCAAGGAGAGCAAACACACAAACTTCTTGTGAGTATTGTAGTATTCGTACGCAAATCATACTTATATTGCGATTCGTGTATACGATGAGTCATGGAGAATCGAAATCAATAACATCGTGAGTATTGTTAAGTATGAGTACCATGAGCATTTCAAACTTTGAATATAAGTTGTATGAGTATGACATTAAAATAAGTATGAATGCGTATAAGTAAGAAAAATAAGCTGTTTTGTTTGCCCTAATTAATGGTCAAACTGTTTGCCCCTTTTACCCAGGAAGCATGAATCAAGGCGAGTAATTTTTTTTCTTAATTTCAAGCCTAACCGTATACCTGAATGCGGGCGCATATATACAGGCAGTTTTTTGTGTTTTGCCGTTTTTTTTTTTTTTTTTCAAATCGTTCGGAACAGAGATCCCGAATAAGTTGCAATTTCCAAAGATCCAAATAATAGAATCCTTAGAATAAATCTAGAATTCCTAGATGAATACACGATACATATATACATACATAATTGGCCATTACAACCCTTCAGTCAGGATTACGACCTAGTTTCTCACACCACTCATATTGTGTGTGTTAAATTTATATGTGAGTGGCGGGACCTACAGTTTAACGTCGACTCCGAACGATAGATTTTTGGGAAACTTTTTCATGGCAGATTTATTTACTCCGCAGGGTTTTTGCCAGAAATCTGCTGAGAGGCAGTCGCCGAAGAAATACTTTTTTTTTCATATTTCATTTTGATGCCTGACCTGGGATACGAACCCGGGCTTTACGTCTAATAAGCCAACATACTACCTACTAGACTACGGCGCCTACATGATACTCAAGAGCAAATTTGGACAATATGACGTTCGAGCGGTACTTAGTAGATGCCTGACTGTCTGCGTACATCAGTATTCATGAATTTCCTCTGTAAGACACTGTTATGATTCGAAAGTCTGTAGAGGTTTGCTATACCTTTTTATGACCAAAGGAATATTAGGAGTACCCGGGAAATATTTTAACATTACAGAAGTTTCTAAAACCTTATCGTGTTCATGAAGCTGTTAAGGTCAGCAGTTTCTTGCCACAAGTCCTGCCTACTACCCCAAGATAAGAATGTTGAACTAAAAAATGTGAAATACATAAAGATGGCATATCTTGAAGTCCTGAAGTACCTGAATTTTTATTTTTACTTGGAGGCATCTAGGAAAATTTTAGAAATATTTTGTGTCAACAACACATCATTTGCTTGTTTAAGTTCTCAATTAAAAAAACAGTACTTACTCATCGTTACTTATCAGAAGTGATGATTTCAACGAGGGTGACAAAGTTTTGCTAGAACTGACAAATAAGATTAAGGATCCACGACTTTTAACTGTACCGCCACTCATGTACAAAACTAACACACACAACACAAGTGGTGTGAAAAGCTAGGTCGTAATCCTGACTGAAGGATTATGAATTGGAGATAAAACCTGACGAATAACTTTTTAACATTGTTGAAAACCACTAAAGCATTAACTTGGTAAAGTTTGTAGGTAGAGGCATTTATCCAAAAGTTATTATAACCATAGCTGAGAGAGAGATGTTGAAAAACTATTTTTAGGTTGAAAAAAAAAATGCTGCCTGAATGCCAAAATATTACAGGTGATGAAAAATTAATTCCGAAGCAAAAGATATTGCATTTGAAGCCCGGCCAACTAGACGAATCAACTTTAAAACCTTATTTTCATATTAGATTTGGAATTGAATAGAAATTTGTGAAATTCCAGCATGAAAAAAAATTAGTTTCGTGATAAAAGGCACTTACAAAACAAGCGAACGTCGAAAACCAGTGCTGGTGTACTTTTATGCCCAGAATGCTTGTTTATACAGAATCCTTAATACTCGTTCTAAGATAAGAAAGCAGTCCCGATATTAGGTTACTTAAAATATATAAGGAAGGGTCAATAAATCCTTGACTTATTATATAGTCAAGGCAATGAACTGGATTGTGAAAATCGTATTCAAAAAGGGAAAGACCTATGCACCTGTGTTGTGATTCGCATCAAAATTTTTATGGAATAATTTTTTATGGGGAGTACTCCCACTCATTGCAGCTAAATCATTAATCTTTCTAACTGGTTCATACATACATAATTGGTCATTATAACCCTTCAGTCAGGATTACGACCTTCTTTCTCACATCACTTATGTTGTGTGTGTTAATTTTAGACATGAGTGGTGGGACCTACATTTTAAAGTCGACTCCGAACGACAGGCAATTTTATTTACTCTCAGAGTTTTTGCCAGAAATTTTCTGAGAGGAAGTCGCCGAAGAAATACTTTTTGTATTTTGTTTTGATGTCTGATCTGGGGCTCGAACCCTGGCTTTACGTCTAATAAGCCAAAATACTACTTACTAGATTACGGCGACTTTTCTAACTGGTTAGTACTTAGATCGGAAGTCATACTATGCAGCACCACTTACTACTTCTCCCATCAAAGATTGAAAATACTTGGAATAATGAAAGGCTCAAAGGAGACTTATGATCTTTGACAAGCAATTTGAGAGTCTCCTTGATGTTCCAAATGCTTGGAACAATGAATCGTTCAAATGGGGCTTAAGAACTTAAAAATGGCAAGTAATTTTAGAGTCACTCGGATGTTCTTAAATACAAAAGGTTCGGATTTATATTCTCGAATGGATTTTCTTAAGATTTTCTTGCCGATTGAAAGCAAATGTACAAAGGATGGCAATCAAACTAGAGCTTGAATACATCAGAAATAGAAGAAAGTATTTGAGAGAAGTGTATACGGAAATGGGCATAATTTTCAGTATTAAAGTTTCAGTTTGATTAGCCTTCATTGGGGAAGCGATTGACCTGCTAAACAAAGTGTAGACCAGAAAGACACAATTGATCTTATAAACCACTGTAACTGTGAATGAATAAAGGAACACTTCATTATCTTACCAAAGAGATATTTTTGATTGCTTCTTTAAAAGTTTTTTAATAAATTCAAATCATAAATCTTTTCATTTCTGTTTTTAATTAAAATAAAAATCTCATTAAACTTATTAAGAAACAATAGAAAACAAAATTTCCATGAAAATCTTAAATTTCTACGAAATTTTTATTGCATAGCAAAATGTGGAAAACTGTGTTGCTACAGTTGTTGTAAATATTGTTTTTACTTGTTTTCCTTATGCCACATTCTGTTGTAAACAAAACAATGTAACAATGTAAGCGAAATGCGTAACAAACCCACCTGAAATTTGATTTTCCCATTAAAATACGCGTTCTTTAGAAAAACTTGTTGTTTGTTGTTGTTTCAAATTTTAAAAAAATAAAAATGAATATTTGTTACGAGTGTTTTCTGTTTTCAAACAACCCACGGTTTTCTAAGGAATCTTTAGGAATATTATTACTTTTCCTTTCATTTTTTCTTCCTAAATTCTGATAAACAAACAATACCTGTAACAGATACGTAGTCAGGAAGTGTAATAAAAAGGAAAAGAAGAGTAAACAAATTATTCGGATTTTTCAAGTTCCATTCTGGTTATATTTGGGTTGTTTTGCCGTTCGCTTTGCATATCATCTCCCTTTTTTTTGAGCATAATTTTCTTAATTAAGTGAGTTCTGGAAGCTAAAAATAAGCATAAAAAATTAAATATTTTTTCCATCTATTTTCCGCTTTCTTCCTTTTCTTCTTCTTCTTATTGTTTTAGTAGTTGTAAATTTTATCTTTTTTCTTTGACGGTGATGGCGGTGGTGTTGGAGGAGTGAATGAATATTTTTCCATGTTTTTTTCCTACGTTTACCTTTCGCATGAAATCCACTTGAAATGCGCCATTTGAGTACTTTTCAGAGTTATTCTTTTAAAGTGGTTTTTAATTAGTCGAATTTTTCGTTAAGGAACAGGAAAAAAAAACAGAAAGAAAACAAGAAGGGAATGAAAAATATGTACGTGTGTGGGTTGGCTTTTATGAAAAGTAAATTTGCCCGTGTCTAATTTCTTAAGCGGCTGTTCTACAAGTGCTTAAGATAGCGTAGGTAAATTGTTCGTTTCGTAGGCAAAAATAATATGCCAAGAATTACAAGGATTTCAGGTTGCCTAAAATTAACAAAATAAAGTTCATTAAATGACTATATAAAAATAAATTCAACTAATAAAGGCAAGAGATATTAAATGGAAACATTACCACTTAGTAATACAAAGATTTTCCACAAAAGCTGGGTCTTCATATTACCTATTTAACTAATTAATTATCGCAACCCTCTGGTCAGGATTACAACCTAGCTTCTCCCAATACTCATGTTGTTTTTGTTAATTTTATCCATGAGTAGCCTGACCTACAGTTTAATATCGAATCCGAATGCAACTTTCTTGAGAAACTTTTCATTGTTAATCATTGTATCACCCAAAAATCGTGCTCTTTTGTGTATTCAACTTTCTTCAAGCGGTTAAGAATTGTGTGTTGGTGCCTGACACCGTAGTCTAGTAGGTAGTGCGTTGGCTTATTAGACGTAAAGCCAGGGTTCGAGCCCCAGGCCAGACATCAAAACAAAATACAAAAAGTATTACTTCGGTGTCTGGCAAAGACTCTGAGAGTAAATAAAATTGCCATGAAAAGTTTCTCAAAAATCTGTCGTTCGGAGTCGACTTTAAATTGTAGGTCCCACCACCCATGAATGAATGAAGGGTTGAAGGGAATGAAAGTTTTTAATGACCAATTATGTATGTATGTATGTATGTGGTGCCTGACGAATTGTCTAGCGATGCCTAAGCTATTTATTTATGTGCTGATAAGCAAAGGAACAAACTAGTCGGCCACTGTTTTTTAATGGCCTCCGTAAACCTAACAAATTTATGCACAAGATTGTAACAATTTCTAAGCTTTTCTACTCAAAAAACACAAAATAAATAAACTGCAGTATGTAGTCGTAACCTAAATGTGAAAGCATTTGTTGTTTTATTCATGGAAAGGCTTTTGTTTGTTGTCATCTCAGGGATCGAGCCATAATGCCAGGTTTACAAACAAGGTTTAAAAAATTATAAGAAAGCAATTCATGGCTTTATTTATGGAATTTAGCAATGAAAGCTGGAAATGTGTGTGCTCTTCTATTGTGCCGTTGGAAAAGAACTTCTTTCTTACCCAAATACTGACACATTTTATTTTTTTAATATTTCATCCTGTTGTGAATTACAAACGGTGAACTTCCAAAATCAACGACAAACCCTTGTGTTCTTTGTTTTTCGGTAATTTATGCCGAGGAGCCACTATTTTGATTGCCGTTTCTTCTCTAATATATTGTGATGGATCCATGTATTCTCAGGATTACAAAACGAAGTACAAATTGTAACATATTTCAGTTGAACAATTTTAAACTCTTCTGGAAAGGTAGCACACGATTAAGTTTTTACTCGATTGCGGGCAAATGCGGCACTAATATTGCGAAATCGTTCTCTTACTCCAGCAATTATCACAGTTATGTTAATAAATGTTACAGTCCCTCGCACTTTCAAAAAACCATTCTTTTATTATTGAAGGTAATGATACAAAGCTTATATGATATGTATCCAGCTAAGTCTTAATTTAAAAAGGAAACCATGAGAAATTAATTTCTTTCATTTGCTCCCAATATCACGCAGCTGGTTCAAATTTTTAAAAGACATAAATAGCACATTCCGGTCGCCTGTAACATGCCCTGGAGTTAAAAGGCAGAGTATTGAAAAATATCAGCATCGTGGGCTCAAA
Source organism: Sarcophaga variegata (assembly GCA_932273835.1). Lineage (NCBI taxonomy): Eukaryota > Metazoa > Arthropoda > Insecta > Diptera > Sarcophagidae > Sarcophaga > Sarcophaga variegata. Next base: position 100,281,005 of record OW026361.1, read on the forward strand.
TACAATAGAAAATAAACGTCAAAATTATGAGGATAAAATATTCATCTAGCCGCAAGTCAACGACTCAGAGAGGATAACATACTCAAAGTCTAGCAGCACAAATACTTTAGAAAGCTTTACCTAATATTAAAAATTTGAACCATCGATTATTTCGAATCTGGGAATATTTATGTCATTCTATTCTGTCACAAAATTCAGTATATTATCTCGACTGAACGTAATTAATCGATATACGCTTCTTTTTCCCTTCGCTATGATATTAATTTTGCCAAAAAAAATCATCTTGTGGGTACGTTAATAAGCAAAATTGCCGTATTTGGAACTCGGAAAACCCACACATGGTCATATAGTAGACAGTGCACCCATTAAAAGTGTCTGTTTGCTGCGGTTTATGGGCCACAGGCATCATTGGCCCATATTTCTTTGAAAATGAGGACAGCGTAACAATTACGGTCAATGGAGATACTTATCGCACCATGATAATCGATTTTTTTTATATACTCTCCAAGGTATTGAAGTGTATGATGTTAGATTTCAACAGGATGGCAAATCTCAGGCCACAATCGATTTATGTGGTTTGGTGACCGCTTAATTAGCCGAAAGGTGATGTTAATTGGCTGACAAGAAGCTGCGATTTGACACAGTTTTCTTTCAGGCGTCGTTAGAGAAAAGTGCTGTATCGACATGCCAGAGACAATTGAGCACTTGAACATTCGTGATACCATTGCCTAGACACGAACCTATACACTCGAAAGAGTGTTTAATAACAAAGCCTTGCATAAGTTTTGCAAATAAGATGGCTAGAGGTGTTTCCGAAGGCATTTTGAGCGCTGAACACGAATCTGGTTTCAGAAACTTTCCATCGCGTCAGGTTTTCGAGAAACATTGTAGAGCTAAACACTGACGTGCTAGAACCATCTCTATTGTCAGAATTTGACAATTGATCTTTGCTCTTTAAAATGAGCCCAAAGCCAAATCGTTTGCGTGCACCCTTAAAGTAGGGGGTGGGTTTATGTAAAGGGATGCAAGAGTAAAAGAAACACATTACGGAGGTCCTTAAAAATTAATCAGATTTACTTGAAAATTGTTACTCAGGGGTTTTTGGGGTCGCGGATTACAGATATTCATTCAGATTTAAAAATTTCAAAATGGCGAATACAATATGGCGGTCAAGTAAATCTGATTAATATTTATAAACCTCGACCGCCATATTTGACCGACATTTTTCTCGAAAAATTTCTGACGTGATGGACATTTTTTGAAACCAGATTCGTGTTCAGCGCGCAAAATAATGCCTTCGGAAACACTTGGAGCCATCTTATTTGCACAAAAAAAGTCCAAATTTGCAGGGCTGTGTAATTGGTCGGATCGAATCAGGCACTGTGATACCAGCCGCGGTACTGTGATACCATGTTTAACCGCAGCAATTGTATTTTATACCAAAAACCGTTATTGTTTTTAATGTAATTTTTCAATTTCATCTTTTAAATGGCCCACCTTTTACCCCCAAATGGATTTCTACAGATAGCATTGTGCCAAGGCAAATGTTTTTCCTATTATCTTGGACTTCCTAGAGTAGTCCAGTCACTAGCTTGGCTGGAGAACCTTAATTAATTAATTAATTAATTAATTAATTAAATCAGAAATAGTTACTGTTACCAAAAAGCTTCTTTAACGATTGATAGCTTACGAACCTACATACTCCTTATATTTTAAATCGTTTTGGGATTTATTGTTTGGAGATTACAAGCATTTTTCCAAATTAACCGAATATACCATTAATACACGATAATTTTCTTCCAATTCGTTTCTTTACTTTGCATTTTTTTACATTATGTGTTGCGGTTGGGTTGATGTAAAAGAATTGGTAAAAATTAATCCATTCTATTCCATTCATATGGAGTATGCCCTGTCTTATTGTCATCTTAAGATTTCGAAGTGGAGCAGGCTTAACGGCTACAGCTCAGTACTATCTGTTGTCTATAAGTGTTTTAGATTTAAAAATGTTTATGCAGTAAATAATTTTGAAATCATTGTTCAATTTGATTGCTTCCAAATAAAAAATAAAATATTCTCCTTATGTTACTTCCTCGAATAAACCACGAATTCAAATAAAATTTTTCCCAACAATAAACACAGATTTTTTTAACATTCAAGATTTCAGTTTTGTGTTGTAACTTATTTGCCCGATACATGCATACATAGCGCTTTAAAATCATTCATTAAAAATTCTTTAATTTTTGTAACATTTTAGACTAACACCACTTAATATGCCCGATTATGCTGAAGTAGCATGTTCAACATTTAAAACTCCAAACGGAACAATGGCAACACATGGCCAGACCGCAAACAGCAATGGATTACAACAGCAACAGCAACAGCAGCAGCAGCAATCATTGTATGATAGTTGTGGTGCATATGCAACAACAAATCTTGTTGCAAATGCAAAATTGTATCAAAATCAGCAACAACAACAACAAAACCAACGTTATGGAAACGGAAATGGAAATAATACGACAACAGCTACGATTAAAACAATGCAACAGCAGCATCAACAACAACAACAACAAGGTGCTGGTGATAATTTAGAGGCTGCTTTACGTTCAGGAAATGAACAAAAATTATCATCATTATCAAACTCTTCCCAATCGACAGCCACATCTACAATTGCCATTAACCAACAACCATCACGCAATAACATCAACAATGACAACGACTATCGTTCAACAATGGGCAGCAGTATTTCATCCGGCCTCTATTCAGCACCACCCAGTCAACATTATTCTAGTGGCAGTGGTGGTGGCAGTGCCAATGGCTTTGGTATCATGGACAACAATCCCTTTGGCAACAATATGTTAACATTGCCGGATAAAATGACAGCCAGTACGGCTTCAACGGCCATACTTAGCTCATCGCCCGCTAAAAGCCAAACACAACAAATACAAAAGAAATCAATGACAAATTTAAATACTACAACGACTGGTGGTGGTAGTGGTGGCGGTGGTGGTGCAACATTGTTGAGTGCAAATAAAATAAATATTACCGAGAATCGTTTTGATTTATTGAACAATGAACCCTTGCAGCCGACACGCTTAAATCCCTTCAATTCGAATAGCATGCAATCGCAAAGCCAGCGCCAACAGCAGCAGCAACAACAATTGTTGGTTGCTAGTAATGCCTTGAAACAGGGTTTGGGGGCGTATGCCAATACCACGCTGGCCACTCAAATGATAAGCGGCGGTGGTGCTGGTACCTTGCGTAGACCACGCAATAATAAGGTATTCAAGAGTGAAAACAACATCAACTTTGGCAGTCTATACAACAGCAGAAATGCAACAACGAACAATGCCAATCAGACGTCAAGTGTTAATAATCATAATACAGGCTCTCATTTAGATTTCCTAACCAGTGCGCATAATGATCATTTCAATGATAATGATTTCAGTGCCATCAGTAACTCAACCAATCAATTGCTCAACGATTGGGCCTCCAATTCATCAATAGCTGCGACAGATTATCACTTTGGCAGTAAGCAGCCCAATAAACAGCATTTGTATATAAAATCGAAAGATGGCACTTGGTCAGCTGTCTCCTCGGATGCGTACCAGGCCTTTAGGCAACAGCAACAGCAACAACAGCAGTTACACCAGCCGCCACCACCTTCTTATGCTCATGCTGCAGGTGATAAACTTTTACAACCCTCACCTAGTCATGCGAACACCTCCAATTCCTCCAGCTCCTCCACAGCAAATAGCAATACAACAACAACAACCGCCGCAGTAACAATAAATGCCACTTCAACCCCCTTCTCCTACAGCCATTTAAATAATTTAGTTTATAACAATAGCAACAGCAGTTGTAGCTCAAATTTAAATTCCTCATCCAATCCAACCAATCCGAACTCTAATTCCACCGCCATCACAGCCAATTCCAATGCCACCAACACCAACAGCAACACCACCACCACCACCGCTAGCGATAATTTAATGTCTAGTCATAATAACAAGTATTTCAGTAGTTTTGGTCCCTCAGCCAATGTGTAAGTTTAACAAAAAAGAATTATAAACAAAAAAAATGTTTAAAAAATTATACGAAAATAATTAAAAAATAAAAAAATTCAAATACTAACCATAATGAAAAATACGATATTGATTGATTGATTTGAGTATGATTTTATAAAAGCCTAAGATTTTTTTGTTTGTAAAAATAAACCCCAGAAATCGAAATGCTTAGAGAAGATTACATTGCATTTGGAAAAAAAACTCCTGAGTTATCGAGTTAAACCTCTGGAAAATCATATGAATTCAAACTATGTACAGTATAATTGTGATTTAACATAACAAAAACAAAACAAAAAAAGTTTAAATTTAAAAATATTTTGAAGAAAATAAAAAAAAATTTAAAATGATTGTGCTCATCTCGATGTTGGAACGATCAGGTAGTTTATGAGAAACAAGAGAGGGAATGTAGAACTAGGAGGATAAATTTATTTTCAATTTCTTTACATAAAAGTTTAGTCACGTCATCAGTCCTTGAAAAAATGTGTGAATAATTTAGGTGTCTATCCTCGTAAAACGGAATTAAGTACCAATCTTTAATTTACCGATCCTCATCCGCCATGAATGTTAAATATCCTCGGTTATTGTGAACCGAAAACTCTAATATTTCTTTAACAACATTAGGAATACTACGATTATAACGTTTTACACTGCTAAGAGGTATAGATCACAGGCAGACACATGCTGTATTGGTTGCTGATTACCAGTGCACTATGCTGCACTCCAAATAAGTCCTTATTTGGCTTCCCTCTGACCTTCAATCGAAACAAAGAGTTGCGCTGGCAGTAAATCTGGGACAATGGAAAGCCATGTGCCCATTCGAGTCGACTATTGGGTTCCTCATAATTTTCTCGATTGAAAATTTGACAGCAGGATATCCACTAGAGGCTTCTATTTTGACGATCCGCAGCTTGCCGGTAGGACCATGAGAGAATAGACTTTTTTTGCTTTTAGTATACCCCGTCTGACCGCAACAGATTTTTCCAAGCAACATTGTAATGCTTTCGCATGTGAGACAATGCTTGTTGAATGACAAGATTCTGCTTGAAAAATTCTTAATTAACTCGGTCAACCTAAAAGAAATCAAGCTCCTTATGCTATGTTCAGATATTCACTTTTATTAAGTCAATATTCGGTTTATTGAGAAGAATATTTTAAATGTTCAGGCATAATAATATACGCAGTTCAGCTGCTTATTGAACATTCATTTGACAGCTGGTAAACAATTTTATTTTTTTATTTTGTTTTTTTTTTTTTTTTGTTATTTTGTTGACTTTGCAGTTTTCAAACATCAACAGAAAGTGTTCGCTTAATTGTAATATGCTCACTAAACACACCTATGACAGTGCTGCATTTTAAGTTTTACTCAATATTTTAACAATTTGCGTATTTATTGCGCAATAATTAATTGAAACTTTATATGAAATATTGAGCTCAATAATGGCATTTATTGCGATTTACGCAATAAAGATGCATATCTGAACACCGTATTAGGAACAACAATAATGAGACGTCCATTAGGTTAGAGGACTTGCACTTGTCAATTAAGACAAGTACCGTAACCGGAGGCCGAATTGACCCATTGTACATGTACGGTTAGGAAATTCTCATAAGAAATTTCGGAACTTATTCTTTCAAACTGATAATTCCCCCGTCGTTCGTCGTTAGCATGAGGTTGCGTGCAATATTGCTAGATTCAATTGATATGACTAAAAATTAGAAGAAGAAGAACTGACTGTTTTCTTTTCTCACAAACCACTGCCTTTTTGGAAAACATACTGATGGATCTGGCATTCCCCCATATGATAGAGATTCGGATTTGAGAAAGAAGTGGTTATTTCACAATACATGATGCGACGCGAGGTTGTGTATTTTCTCTATCATACGTATAGGTGAAGCAATTCAATATCTGTCGGTTACCTTGTTGATTCCAATTAAAGAACTCTATTGCGATATTGTTAGGATGTTAACAGAAAGCGTGGGAAACCCTCAACGTCCTGACAGTTAACTTCTTATCTGAAAGTATGCTAATTACTCTTCCTAAGCAATAGATTTTTGATACCGCCTTATCAAGTTGAGGTAAGCTATCGTGCCGAAGATTTCCAATAGATAGATCTGTAGATCTAGCAGTATTATTTCCAAAATATTACTACAAACATATATAATACGGGAGGCCTTCTTTATACTTCTGAGTATATGTACTGTTCTTCTTATTCAATACAAGCCCAAGAAAATATCCTCTTTAAATAATTTTTGTCTCATACATCCGCAATCTGGTGAAAAGAATACCCAAGTTCATCAGCATCATCAACTTGCATAATTATCTCATCAGTCAATCTCATTACAAAGCATTTCTCAAAACCAGGTTACATAAACCTCTGATGAGGTCTGGCCTTCACTGCAGAAAGTCTTCAGTGGCGGTGGAGTACACGGTCTACCAGCTAATTGTACATGCCATGTCTATCTTGGCTGTTGTGCAGTTCGTGCCACCACAATAGTTTCATAGCTCAAAAATGGTATTGAAATATAGCGAAGGACCTCAGCAATCCATAGCTTTTTATTCTCTCCATTCTCTCAACCATTAACTCAAAACCCGTTACATGAATCAAGTTTAAATACATTTACTACCTGAGTTCCACTGAATTGTGTATAATGAACCTTGTAAATAAATATTAAAATAAAAAAATAAAATAAAAAAGTATATGAAAATAATACAAATTTAATATATAAATAATTAACTTAATACAACAACAATAATAGCAACAACAACAAGAACAAAATGAAGCAGTTAATTATAAATAAATAGAGACTAAATTAGCAGCGAACTAGTAAATAAAAAAATAATGAGCTAACAAGAGAAGAGAAGAGAAGAAAATTTAATTATAAACGCTATTAATAAATAAATAAATAATGAAAATAAAAATAAAAAAAAATTAAAAGTATTTTGTTGATATTCTATTAAGGAAATACAAAAAAAAAATAACAAATTTAATAAAAAAAATTTAATAAAAAAAAATAAAACAAGATGAACAACAACAACTACACCGATTACAAAAAAAATATAATAAAATATTGTAATACACTGTAATAAATAATTAAAACAGGATGTATACAATATGACATGAAAAGAATAAAAAATGGAAAAAAATAAACATTTAACGGACATTTAAATATTTGTATTAATTTTTATTTGAATATCCTTTTTTTTTGGTTTTTTGTAGTTTAATTACGACAGAAGTATGAAAAACATTAAAGAATAATAGAAACCACTTAAAAATATTTTAAATAATAAGGCTGTTATTTGTAAAAAAAAAAGAAAAAATAAAAATTAAACCCTTAAAACTAAATGCTAAAAACAAATAAAACTTGAACAAAAAACGAAAAGAAAAAAAAATAAATTTGAAATAAAAGGAGAGTATTAAATATTGCTAATTAAAATCATAATGGCACACACACACACTGTAAATGTAGTATGATATTAAATAAAAAATAATACGAAAACAAAACAAAACAAAATAAAAATGGTAAATGAAAATTAATACAAAGAAGAGAAAATAAAAAAAATTATAAAAAATATCATTTAAAAAGACTAACGGTAGTTTCATTGCACTTTTGATTTAATATTATATGTATACTGACAGACGTGAGGCCATGGTTCAAACCCCATCTCCAATAAAACAAAATCTGAAAGAATATTTCTTCGGCGACTTACTCTCAGCAGTTTTTTGGCAAAAACCCTGTATAAAAAAGTTGCCATGAAAAGTTTCTCAAAAATCTGTTGTTAGAAGCCTACGTTAAATACTCACAACATAAGGGGTTTGCGAAGCTAGGCAGTAACCTGACCAATTAGCTGTGTATGTATACCAGAGGTCAGCAATGAGTATTCAAAACGATGATAGATTCGAATCATACTTATAATTTCTGAGACTTATACGCATTCATACTTATTTTAATGTCATATTCATACTACTCATACTCAAAGTTTGAAATACTCATGCTACTCATGCTTAACAATACGCATGATGTTATTGATTTCAAGTCTCCATGACTCATCGTATACACGAATCACAAAATAAGTATGATTCGCATACGTACACTACAATACTCACAAGAATGTTGTGTGTTTGCTCTGCTTGCTGTCTTTGTCCTTTTTGTTTATGTGTCTTTCTTCTTTCTTTGTAAACGCAACAACAACTCAGACTGTAAATTTTGATGAATGATTCCAATCACTCGAATTGTTTATGAGTATTATAAGTATTTTTCTAAATTTATCAATCTGAATGAGTAGGCGTATGAATCAAGTATATTTCGAATGTTATGAGTTTGATGTCAACGTTATGCTCATACTTATTGCAACCTGTACTTATAAATCAATGTTGTAGGGGGTACGAATGAATCAGAGTAGTTGAATTTCAATGCTGTTGACTCACTCATACTCAAAATACGTATGAGTACTTATGAGTAGCGAAAAAGCGATTCATTGCTGATCTCTGGTTCAAACCCCATCTCCAACAAAACAAAATCATCGGCGGCTTCCTCTCAGTAGTTCTCTGGCAAAAATCTGAGAGTAAATAAAAATTGCCATGAAAAGTTTTTCAAAAATCTGTTGCTCAGAGTCGACGTTAAATACACATATCATAAAGGGTTTGAGAAGCTAGGTCGTAATCCTGACTGAAGGGCTATAATGACCAATTAGGTATGTATGTATACGTCCTTGTTAGAATCAACATTTGAACAGGCACAGAAAAGAGTCACCCAGAGTCTTCGATACAATAAGAAAACCTGGAAACATTAAACACCGAGAACATTATAAAGCGTCTCTAAGTGCTTACAAAATAATACGAAGATATGCTGTGAAGAAATTTCTCTGACAGAATCAAAACTATCAACGAAAACTTAGGTTAAAGAGAACTCTAGCGACAGTAACCTTTGTACCTAGTGTACTGCAAAGAATGGATGACTCAAGGACCAACCCATGGAAAGAAATTTTAGAAATTCTTGTGATCTTTCTTTCCATCAGAACATTATTCAAAACCTACTTGCGTTGAAGAAGGTGGCAAGGCGGCTATTTGTCTGTGATACCAATTAAATGAACGGATTCAAACAGTTTCTCTTTGGAACCAAATGAAATGTACCCAACCTTTTGCCGCATATGGAGAGTATTTCAAGCTAATAATAGGAACATTCTCCTCTAGTCTTCGATTGAAACATGAATGCACCAGAATAATGCAGGGTGGGAGTGGTCCTGAAGCCGCAGGTACAGAGAAACTTCAATACAACTAAGGATTATAAACCCATAAGTATCTTCTTCTTGCTACTGCAGACCTAAGATATATTAATATACACCAGACTGTGGAAGGTGATCCTTTATTCAAGGTACAGCACGCATATAGTAAGGAAAGGTCTATTGAGACTGCCTTATATACCCTAACATGTACGATAGAGAATTCGCTGGCACAAAAGTAGTATAGTTCGGAAATAGAAGAAACCTTCAATAATTTGGAAATAAGCGCCAAGACACACACTGTGGTGAATTGACTATATAAACGACTTCATGGAAAAACAATTTACAGGACTGCGCTCATTACCAGAGGAATAGGAAGAGGCACTACTCAATATGGAGCCCTCTGTCTGCCACCTACTATGATATCTAGTGATGAACAAAGTGCTTGTGATGTTGGAGCAAGTGAGATGTGGTGTAATCACCTACTCTGATGGCTTAGGTTCTACAATTTCAGGCAGATCTGTTGATCACAGGCTTCCACTTTCTCTACCGAAATTTATTGAGTAGCTATTGCTGGCAAAAACTCTGAGAGTAAATAAAAGTGTCATGAAAAGTCCCTGAAAAATATGTCGTTCGGAGTCGATTTTAAAATTAAAACACACAACATAAGTAGTGTGAGAAGCTAGGTCGTAATCCTAACTGAATAGTTGTAATGACCAATTGTGTATGTCATGTATGTAAATATCCAATCACGGCTTAGTTGTAAATTTTGGAAAACGGGGATTACATTTTTCACTGGAAGGTACCCCCAATATTGTATGGAGCAGACCTTGAACGCAAGAATGAAACGCTCTTCCAGAAATTTATTCTATACAAGAAACTGCCCTGGCAATACTAAATATAGATAATAAGCAGAGTGACAAATACGTCCATAGCCTCCTTACATACTTTTTTACTTTTTTGGTCATTACAACCCTTTAAATAGGATTAAGACTTGGCTTCTCAATCCATCAATGTTGTGTGTGTTAATTTAATGCACGAGGATTTTAGGTCAACTCCGAACGACCGATTTTTGACAAACTGTGCTAAAGTTTCTGGCATAGTATCTTAAACAAATAAAAAAGTGTCATCTCTTATACGCACGTAATTTAAAAATAAATTATTATTATTATTATGCCCGCATTTAAAATGAAATATTCGCTCCCTGAATGCTTTAATTCCCCCGTTTAAATATGTATATATTTTTTAATTAATTTTACTATTCATTGCATTTCATTTCTCTTTTTAATTTGTACGTTGTTTTTTCTTCTTTCTCGCATTTCTTTTTTTAAAATGTTTTATTTACAGCCACCATTTGGCCTTTGAAACGGCGTCACAGTGCTTATATTATTATGGATTATAGTATGGATATTATAGTCTGAAATAAAAAGAAAAAGCAAAAACGAAAACGAATGCAGCGATAACAACTGCAAATAGTGGAAAAGTATTAAATTGCAGCATAAAAGTAAAAACAAGAAAAAAAGCGAAATTTAAGCTGAAAGGATTTATTTTTCATGTGAAACTGAACAGCAACCTGCATTAATTAATTTAATACCTTTACAACGTCGTTTTAATGGAAATTTATATCGTATTTTTAAATGTTATTTTCATTACAATAAACCAATAAAAAACAACTACAATAAATATTTAATTTTTATATAAAAAAGAAAAAGAAAAATAAAAAGAAATCTGAAATGTAAACAAAAGTGTAAGCATGTTAAGGTTAGTCATGCCCTGATCATATGAAATCATATTTCTTCGAATTTACTAAGTATCATATACGATATATAGACAGTAAATACAGTTGGAAACATAGGCTATTCACGTTAAATCGATTGCTACTATCACTTTCATTTACAAACTGTGTAAATAGGGTGTGGATGTTTTAGGTAAGAAAATTTAAAGCGATGTTCGATGGAAAAAAAGCATTAAAATGCTATGGTTTCTCAGTACTTTGCCATCTAACATTTTAATCACTTACACCACTTTGCATGTCCGACCAAAAATGTATGTGTGGGGTGGTAGATAGAAGTCAAATTTGTATCACGAGAGGGTATGCCAGATTAACCAAAAGTCGTGCCCATAGTCAAGGTTGTATACATGGTCTTATGACATCATCATATGAACTAGACCGATACTTTTTCCGAATACTTTTTCCGCACTCAGTTGGCGTAACCGCAGGTAAAATTAGTCTTAACGCTGAAGAAAATTTTTTTCGAAGAATAGTGAAAACTCCTTGCTCTAGCATCCAGTTAGCACACCTACGACGTTGAAAGTGGTTAGTTTGGATGATTATATTCGCGGTTTGTTAAAGGTGCAAACCTGCATGAAAACTAAGCCATAATGAAACGTAAATTAAGCCTAGTGTCGGCAACGTCCGCCACACTTTCATTGTCTGTGCTGCGATGATTCTCAGGAAAGCTTTCACTCTATTCAAATACTTACATACATACAAACAAACATCCATACATAAACACATACATACATACATACATACATACATGCATACATACATACATACATACATATGTACAGACATATATAATTGGTCATTACATGTGTTAATTTTATACATGAGTGTCACGACCTGACGTTTAAAGTCGTCTCCGAACGACAGATTTTTTTGAGAAACTTTTTATAGACATTTTCTGACCTAGAGTTTGAACTGTGACCTCACGTCTACTAGACTACGACGACTTCAATTGCCTTATAATCTTATCAAAAATAAGATGGCCATAATCAAGGAGTGGCCACTTTTGAATCCCCACTATTGTAGTTTGTTTTTCCTATATTTGAGCATTATTCAGTAGTTAAACAATCCACATTTATAACTGGACCCACCAACTGCATAACCTGATTAATTAAATGAATGCAAAAAGAAACAAAATGTATAGGAGATTTAATCGGAAATTATCATCGATCTCTTGAATCCGAAGTATCTTTAAACACTTCCAACTTCTAAATTTAAATGAAATAAAATGTGTGTGAGATATCATCGAAAATTATTACAGATCTCCTGTATCTGGTGTATCCTTAAACACTTTCTATTTCTAAATCTAAATGAAACAAAATTTGTGTGAGATATCATCGAAAATTATCACAGATCTCTTGCATATGATATATCTTTAAACACTTCCTATTCCTAAATCTAAATCAAACAAAATATGTGTGGGATATCATCGAAAATAATCACAGATCTCTTGTATCTGAAGTATCTTTAAACACTTCCTATTTCTAAATCTTAATGAAACAAAATGTGTGTGAGATATCATCTTGCATCTGGGGTATCTTTAAACACTTTCTATTTCTAAATCTAAATGAAAAAAAGTGTGTGAGATATCCTCGAAAATTATCACAGATCTCTTGTATCTGAAATATATTTAAACACTTCCTATTTCTAAGTCTAAATGAAACAAAATGTTTGTGAGATATCATCGAAAATAATCACAGATCTCTTGTATCTGATGTATCTTTAAACACTTTCTATTTCTAAATCTAAATAAAACAAAATGTATGTGAGATATCATCGAAAATAATCACAGATCTCTTGCATCTGATGTATCTTTAAGCACTTCCCTTTTCTAAATCTAAATGACAAAAATGTATGTGGGATATCATCGAAAACTATCACAGATCTTTTATATCTGATTCATCCGATGTATCTTTAATTGGAATACAATGTTGCTACATTGAAGAAATTCTAAAGAAGCAAATTAACTGATGTGAATAGCTAACCTAAGGACTACAACCATATGCCCCTAATCATTGTTATTGTATATCCTTAAGAGGACATTTACATATATTGCTGGCTTATGGTCTTCCGTTCCTTTTCCTCTTTTTTCGAATTGATTATGAACCTAATGTGTAATACAATAAATACATACGTACATACATGCACATGTGGCATAATAACATTAAAGAGAGAGTTCATAACTAAACATGTGTTAACATTTGTGATTGCAACACAATAAAATCGTTTATTCCAATTGAATTCAATTGCATTGACTGAATAAAATATAAATTGGAAATCGGAATTGGTATTTGCATTCATAGTGGTATTGGTATTGGAATTTGTAAATGTTGTAGGAAATTACAAAAAAAATCCAACCAACAGAGAGAAACATGTAAGTGCAGCAGATGTTACATACAACAGGAATACCATACATTTGTAACAGCGTAGACAGGCTGGAACAGTGTTAGTCAGAAAGTGAATTTTGTAGCTGCGTAAAACCAGGCTATAATGTATCCAAAGTATATGAACGTTTATAATTTTGCATGCTTAATTCAACACTATTATGGTACATATCACGTAGAAGTAGGATAGGGGACTGAGTTTAATTCTTATTTTCGTTACTAAAAAAATTAAAAAATTTAATTGCAATTAATTCCAATAAATGTTACGATTGTAATAACCAACCAAAATATCACTATTAATCGTTATGGAAATGTAATTTGTGTGTTTTAAGTGTGATATAAAGTTAAACCAAACAAAAGTTTATGAAGGCATTTGGGAAAGTTTTTCGAGATAACAAATCTTTAGCTATTTTGTCTTAATAGCAAATAAGTTTTCGTCATATATTCCTTTGAATACTAAAAGCTAAGGTAATTGCCGTTCGTCAAAAACCCTCTCTTGCTGAATTAATTAATTTTTTTGTGTAAATATGACCACCAGCTTGCTACACAGAACTCCGAAAGCAAACATAAAATACTCAATACTATACCCTTGACTACAAAATCACAATTTCCTTAGTGTTCCGCAGATGAATTCAGTGTTTTACTAGAAACCGGCATAAAAGATTGCAGCATCGTTCGCAATCCACACAAATAAATAGAGACTGATAGGCCTTACAGCTTATAATCATCACCTCAGTATGTACGTCTTCACTTGATAACGAAGGTTCTATGTGTGGTCTTTACGCGATTTATTAGACACATTAGTGATGGATATTTTTTTTACTTTCCGATGACAGATTTTTTGTTCAAGAATCGTTAAGAGAACCTCATCGATTTAAAGAATAATTACATCGATTAGAATGCTAGAAATTCTGTATCAAGTCTTCCAGCAAGGGCTTCCGAAGCTTGACAGTCTCAGTTGTTGGTGAAGCCACATCTGTCAAATTAGGTGCCAATTAATCAGTTTGTTCTGCTATCATCATAGACAACAACGTGTATTCACTGAATGAGCTCTGGAGCAACTGGCCCTATTTTACATAGAAAAATTATTTTCTCATTTCTGGAAAAATAGCTACGTGCACAAACAAACTTATCAAGTTTAAGACGATGCCTATCCATATAAGATCCAAAAGCGTTCAATGTATACCAAAAATGTCACTTGTTGGTGTAAATTTCTGGCTGGCGACGTCATTGATTTGTATTTCTTGGAGAACGATGTTGGCCAGGATCTCATTGTCAACGGCAAGCACTATAGGTCCAGATCACCAACTTTTTTTTGGGCACCAATTAGAAGTGGTTTCGATAGGACATTTCTACGTGCCACACAGCTCATGCCACATTGGCTATTCTGCACGAGCGATCATGGATTTCTTTCGTGAAGATGATGTAAACTGACCACCAAGATCGTCAGATTTGACTCTTGTGGTGTTTTCTTATGTGGTGTATACAAATAAGCCACAAACCACAGCGGTCCCCAAATCATCATAACCCATGCCATCGATTAAATTCAGACGGATTTATGCGAAAGAGTCATGGAAAATTGAATTATTCGGATGAACTCCATTCCAAGAATCCACGGCGGACATTTAAACAATGTTGTACTATACACTCAATGGCATCAGTGGATCTGTCAAACAAAAAATAAAATTTCGATGATAACTCATATTCAAGTTGTTTCATTTAAATTTAAAGAGAGACATACATAACATAATTGGTCATTACAACCCTTCAGTCAGGATTACGACCTAGTTTCTAGAGAGAAAGCCCTTCAAAAAAGACTAAGAGGTGGAGAAGACCTTTCATCAAAATTTAAGGGAAGTAGCTATTGAAGAAATTGCATCAAATGCTAGCGTAATTCCGCATTAAAATAAACAAAAACTGTTTGCAGCCAGCATTAGCCAGGTATGGGCTAAGATCCTTGTATCTCGATATCGAGTATCTTTTCATATCTCATCTGGCACCCTATCCGCGTATCTTTGTATCGGGCATAGAACCCTCACTGTTGCTTATTACTATCCAATGATCGTTATTCATTAAATAATTTTTTATTTCTATTTGGATTGTCTGCCTCCATTAAAGTATTGCCCGCCCGCGTTGTCCCTTAATCTAACAAAAACTAAAGAAGTGGTTCAACAGAAAGATATTTAACTTCAAAAAACCGAGAAGTTTGGCATAGAAAATCTTTTGTATACAGCTTGAGAAGACTATGTTGAAAAACAAACAAAAAATATTTCAAAAACCTTACGGTGATGTAGGGCATCTCATTCACGAGCTTCAACGTATTTACTGTCCTACCTCTCTTATGGCCATACAACCATTTCATATGCAATAGAATATATTTAATATTGACCTAATCATAATCATGAGAAAATGAAAGCAGCATTAAATCGTATTTTATGGCCGATATTCGCTTATCGAGATTCCTTATGGCTTAACGATGGCCATTTAAATCCGTCTTCATTACTGCTGCTGCTGCTGCTGGTTGATTTGATATCATATGTTTTTATTTTCTTTACATTTTCTATTTTTATTAATTTATTTTTATTTTTCATATACGATATACGATAATAAAGAAATAAATTGTTTGACTCATATAAATTGCAAAACGAATTGGTGTCATAAAACTCGGCGATATCATAAGGACAACAGAACTCAAATGGAAAGGAAATTATAAAGAAGAAAAAAAAACGAAAATTATAAATTTACAGGGACACTGAATCTAAAGCTCACATATACATTCACATCCATCCCTATACACATTAATTTTATCGATGATTTTTAGGAAAATAAAACAAAACTTTTTTTTCGTTTTTTGAAGCATTATTCTTATCAATAAATAAAGAAAAGTTGACTATTGGCTTAAATAAAAAACAATGTAAATATGTTTGCCGGCCAACAGGCAGGCTACGATTTTTTTTTATTTCAATTCGAAAAAAAAATTGTATGCCAGTAAAACTGTCATACGAATTTTCTTTATTTGAAGTTACTCAACGAAAAGAAAGTTGAAGATTCATTATGCTTCAAGAAAAACGAAACCAGACTGACGCAGCAAATTGCAATCGACTTTAATCAGCATTTTGGCATCATTCATACTTAAGATAATATGTGTAGGAGTATACATACATATGTATATATGTATGTATGTACAACTGTAGGAGTACTTATTTCTGTAGGAGTTTAAAATACTTAAGCAAACTTGAATTTATCGATTTCGTTTGGGGTATATGTGTGCATATTTGTACACTACGTAGGTTGTATTCGTATGTGAATATATTCTCTTTTGTGAAAGAAGCTAGAGACCGAAGTGGCCAATATTTAGGGCGCCATATATATTTTTTTTAAATAAAACTCTCTACATACATCATTACAACCGCTTAATCGCTTAAAAAAATTTCGTTCGAAGAATATTGAAAGACTGTTGCTCTAGCACGCAGTTAGCATATCTACTGCATTGAGAGTGGTTAGTGGGCTTTATTTATATTGCCGGTTAGGAGGTCAGCAATGAGTATTCAAAACGATGAGTACATTCGAATCATACTTATAATTTCTGATGCTTATTTTAATGACATACACATACTACTCATATTCAAAGTTTGAAATACTCACGGTACTCATACTTAACAATACGCATAATGTTATTGATTTCGACTCTCCATGACTCACCGTATACACGAATCACAAAATAAGTATGATTCGCGTAGGAACACTAAAATACTCACAAGAAGGTTGTGTGTTTGCTCTGCTTGCTGTCTTTTTCTTTTCTGTTTATGAGTCTTTCTTCTTTCTTTGTAAATGCAACAACAACTAAGACTGTAAATTTTGACGAATGGTTCGAATCACTCGAATCATTTATGAGTATTATAAGTATTTTTCTAAATTTATGAATCTAAATTAGTATGCGTATGAATCAAACATAGATCGAATGTTATGAGTTTGATGTCAACGTTGTACTCATACTCATTGCAACATGTATTTATAAATCAATGTTGTACTGAGTACAAACGAATCAGAGTAGTTGGATTTCAATACTGTTGACTCACTCATACTCAAAATTTCATGAGTACTTATGAGTAGCGAAAAAGTGATTCATTGCTGATCTCTGGTGCAAACCATAATGAGCCGTAAATTAAGCCTCCGCCAAACTTTCATTACCTAAGGTACGATGATTCTGCGGAAAGCTTTCAGTCTATTCAAATTTCTTTACCTACACACATACATACTTAATTGGTCATTACAACCTTTCAGTCAGGATTACGAGCTAGTCTCGCACACCACTTATGTTGTGTGTGTTAATTTTATACATGAGTGTCAGGATCTACAGTTTAAAGTCGACTCCGAACGACAGATTTTTTGAGAAACTTTTCATGACAACTTTATTTTCTTCACGGAGGTTTTGCCAGAAATCTGCTGAGAAGAAGTCGCCGGAGGAATATTTTATCATTTTTGTTGGAGATGTCTGACCTGGGGCTTGAACCTACTAGCCTAAAGCGACTTGCTGCCGTTAAATGAATTTTGAATGCACAACTCGGCATTGCAGGCAAACAAAAAAAAATTTTCT
Organism: Sarcophaga variegata; assembly: GCA_932273835.1. Classification (NCBI taxonomy): domain Eukaryota; kingdom Metazoa; phylum Arthropoda; class Insecta; order Diptera; family Sarcophagidae; genus Sarcophaga; species Sarcophaga variegata. The sequence continues at coordinate 100,299,057 of OW026361.1, forward strand.
ACCAGTGGACCAAGTAAAAAGAAAACGTCGTAAATATGAGCAAAGTAAACCTTGGGTTTCTCATATGCAACATGTGTAAACTCCATTGAAATCCATAAAAATCTATTGTATTGAACACGAATAAAAGAGAATCTTTTTTTTTTTTTTTTTTGTTTTGTGTGCCTGGTTTCCTGGAACACAAAACGAAGTTCAAGTTTCTCTACCATAAAGAATTTCTATGTGTGAATACATATAAACACACACACAAACACACAGAAACGTTTTTTAAAATGACCATAAACATGTTTTTGTTATAACATTAAAAGGACATACATACATAAACTTACTCTCTCTCTCTCACTCTTTCTCTCTCTGTCTGTATTTCAATGTCCTGTACTAATCGCATTATATTATAATATGGGTGTACGTGAGTATGTATTTATGGCAGGACATTTATTAGTACATGTATGGCATGTGTATGTGGATATGTATGTAAACGCTTTTAAGGCTAGAGTCCCACCGCCTGCCTTTATGTTTCATAAAAAAATAAACAAGCAGAAGAAGCAAATGTATGGTTATTGTCTAGCAAGCGTTTTACTTGTACTAGAGCCGTGTTCTGAATTGCTTCCGACCAGGAACCATCATTGTTGCTATGTACGTGTGTGTGTGAGTGTGTGTGTATATTACCATAATACAGCCAGCAAATGTTTAGAAATACTTTAGAATGTGTGCGTATTTCTTTACATTTCACTTGTATTTTATTTGCTTTATAAGTGTAGTCTCTGAGCGTCTGTGTCTCTGTATATATATATGTGTGTGTGCCATATTATCCTTGATATTTTATGGTTTATTGTTAAAAAACTAAGATTGATACTATTATATGCTGCTGATATCACTTATTTTCTTCCTGAAAGATTAAATTGCCATAAAATTTTTCCATAAGAGACATTCATAGAGTTAAAGAAAAAGGACATGCACTTCTTCCTTTCCTTGCGTAATAAACGTTATAAATTGAGTAGATTTTACTGTCTACTTGAATGATAAGGTCTCAGGAACTTTTTCCATATTTTCTATACAAAAGAATATTTTTAAAGGAAAAATTTTTGAAATGGCAAATTCAAAAGGCTTAACAACGTATGAAAATAGTTGAGCAGTTATAGGAGTCTCATGGTGAATTGGTTTAAGTATTGCTTAGGAAGACAGATCTTAAGATGACATTACATACATGCTACTAATGATATATACACATACGCATACAGAAATCGAATAGGGGAATACAATTGAAGATCTTTTAGGTATTTTCATTAATTTCCATAAAGAATATCTTCTCTGAAATGGCAATTTATGGATTCCAGAAAAACACTGAAAAATATGTTTGGCCGCCAGACATAAAAGAAATAAATGTTGAAATTTAACAGCGAAACTGAAAAAGTAGATCAAACGCGTAATTTCTAAAGCATGCACTGAGTGTGACAAAACTCCTCATCAATCGTCTTGGACAAAGGATGATTGAGACAAAGTGCAGAATAATTCCAAGTTTCTTCAAAAGAATCTGTAGTATAAGGGCAGCTAATATCAAATAATTCACGGCTTTGTGTAATAGGTATTGCGTTGCCATACTAGACGTGAGGCCGTGGCTCAACCCCTCGCTCATGCATCTCTAACAAAACGAAATACAAAAAAAATATATCTTCAGCGACTTCCGCTCAACAGTCTTCTGACAAAAACTCTGAAAATAAATAAAATTGTCATGAAAAGTTTCATAAGAAAACTGTCGATCGCAGTCGACTTTAAACTGTAGGTCTCGCCACTCATGTATAAAATCAACACACACAACGTGGGTGTTATGCGAAGCTAAGTCGTAGTCCTGGCTAAAGATTTGTAATGAGTAAAGTCTGTATATATTCACGACTCCACTATGGTGTGGATCAAATATCGGTAAACAAAAATTCTTTAGCAATCCCTCCCTATAAGATTTCAGAACACATGAACACAAGAACACAAGTCTATATAACCATGCCAAACAGAGGGGCATAAGAAAATTGTGGCGTACATCTTGTGAACAATTCTACTCTGCTTGTGTACTCTTCTTACGAACGATTCTATTCAAATTTATACGAATTGTTCGGTACTGGACAGAGCTATGAGCCATCTTCCAAGATCAGCAGATACAAATTACTTGATAAACCTACCTGATCAATATAGTATCTGCAGGTGGAAGTATCAGCCCATACGAGCTACGGTGGTGTTTATTAAGAATACCAATGTCCCTCGAAAATATATTTCCTTCATTTCTGAAAGCCAGGCGACGGTTAGTACGTAAGCCCCGGTTAGCCAAACGTCCACGGAACTTAACGTAACGTATGTACGTTTTTAGCATATGCCGAACAATGTAAATGCTTACCGAAATTACATTACGGTTCGGTAATCGCTTTCATTGCTTTTTGTATTCTAAAATCAAATGTAAGTTCCGTGGACGTTTGGCTAATCGGAGCTGTAGAGCTTTAACATAACGATTCCTATGCGGCAGACAAATTGGTCGGATATGAGTGAGAGCTCAAACTTCCGAGTGACTTATCTCTTTTGAAAACCCAATATGGCCTTCTATAGTAGACCCACCAGTTGCTTACCTTAACTTAATTAATCGTACAGAAACAAAGCAGAAAAGTGATAATAACAGGGAAATGTAGGTAATGATTCGTGGCAGCGGTATCTTTTTCAAGGGAAAGAAAAAAATGCACGTTTAAGTTGTAAGCGTTCAGAAAATACCAGCATCGCGGCTTTACATTTAAAGAATTAAAGAATCTTTCGAATTCCATTGAAAACAAGTCTGTTAGTTTGATAAATTAAGTGATCAGTTGGATCCTGGAGAAAGTCTTTGCCAAACGAGAGAAGTTTGCGTCAAGACAGAGACGTACGTTGATAAATAAAACGGATACACACTCTTCAGATTTTTAATAAATTTATGCAGCAAAGAAATGTATAAAATTTCTTAAGTTTTCCTTTTTTCGAATTTAAATTTCAAATAAAAATATTTATGCTTGAATGCCATTTTATTCTAAATGATTCGAATGTCTGTCTACCATATATTATGCCAACTTTCCTTTATTCAACCACATACCATGGATTAATTTTTTAAAAGTTTTTCTTATTAAACATTACCACCATCACACTCTACATATTAAATTTTCCTTTCTATGCATTCTAAACAAAAGCAAAAGAAAAGCTAATGTTTCAACTTGTCGAACACTTTTGCTGTGTTTGAAATTTAATATTTCTCTGGATGTTACTCTGTTTTTTTTTCACTCTCTCTAAACTTTTGTATGAAATTGTACTTCTTTTTGTCTGCCTGGACTCAAAAACAAAAAAAAAACAGATCTTCAACAAAATAATAAAACAAAATCAAACAAAAAACCAAATCCTACTATAACCAATACCCAGTGTAAATTCCCCAATGGTATTGCAACTTTAAAAAATTCCAGAAATAACAGGAATAAAAAACGTTCAAATATGGTTGGCAAGTTATATAGAGGACTGGGCAAATGTGGTGATATTCAAGAGCTCTTTTGGCTGAATGGCTACAGTTTTTTGGAAGTGAAAAAAAAAGAACCAGACGTCCAGACATTAAAGCCATAGTGAAGTATTTGTTTAATATTCTATGGCAGGAGTTAAATAATCAATGAGTAGAGTAAAAATATAGAAAATTTTCATTGGTTTTTCTATTTGTTTATTGAGAACTTTATTCTGTAACAGGTGTGTTTAGTGACAAAACTTTTCCTAAAGTTTTAAGCTTTTGAAAATTTTCATAAAATTTTGTCATTTTTTTCATCGAAATATATAAATTTCGTTTTGTTAGAGATGTTTGACTTGTAGTTTGAACCGTGGACTACCGTCTAATAATCCAATACACTAGCTATTAGACTACGGCAACTTCCTCACTGCTAGATTACTAAGTGAAACTTCTGGTATTTAACTCTTTGGCAAATATCTTTTAGATCCAACGTTTGGGTGATTAAGTATACACAATAATAAGTGAGAAAAGGCTTTATCATGTTACAAAACTCAACAATTGTTTTCCGGCATTGCCTCTCGTAGTCTGATATCCATATCTGCTGTATGCTATTAATTATTAGCCTCACCCATCTGTAATCAAATCTATTTACACAGTATCTTTATCTTCCTCTCACAAATGTTACAAATGTTGCACACATATTTGAGATCTTGATGGAGAATTTTGATTATGAAAGGCCCTATCAAAAGATCGGTTAAGAACCTCTGGTTATTCTGGAATAGCACACTCCTCTTGTAATTTTCAAACAAAATTTTCCAAATTGGTTAGAGAAAAGTCTTAACCTTTCTTTATTTTCCATTTTGTTGATCATACCTTTCTAACCAAAGTTTTCTTACTGATCAACACTCCACCACACTCCACGCATGAATTTCCACAAGATCTGGCACATATGAGAGGGGAAAACTTATTTACCCTATCTAGCCTTTTCATCTTTCCCATACAATTCCATTTTATTTTCTATTTAACCTCATAAGAGCCGAGTGGTCAAATGGCGGCCAGACTGTTGGATAGATTTGCTAAGTCCTGTTCAAGTTGAATCGCGGGCATGATTCGATAACATAGACTTATATTGGCTGATTCCCTCAAGCTTCCCCATGTGCTCGGAACATATCGTTCCTACTCCAGTTCCAAGACATAGGTCTCCTTGCGAAATCTCTAATTCACGTTGCAAAGCACTTCCCAAAATCATAGAGTCTACTAGTTCTGTCTAGGGGACAATTAAGGAGGAAGTTGCCTGGCAATCGATTCCTCAGGAATGAATATCACCTTAGACACGTCTACTTTCAATCTAAACGTAGTTTCGAAAGCTTTGGTCTTCACTACCATATGCAGCAAACTTAAATCAAACAAGTCTTCCAGCACACATCACATCACAACACACGCTAGTGTCTTAGACATAACAAAAAGGGGAGGGCGCGACTACACTGATGAAGCCCTAGCGCCTCTCAACCAGCCTAAGCAACTAATCTATGGAGAGCCTTGATGTCGGCTCTCGACACATAATTCAAACTCTCAAAGAAGGCCCTGCCAAGGGTCCTCAACCTCAATCTACCAATGGCTGGGCAGTTACAGAGGAGGTGTTCGATAGTCTGCAACTCCTGCTCATCGCAACATGCCCTGCAATAGTCTGGCTGGGATCTGTTCCAGATCCCCATCAGCGACTTAATCTCGCAGTGATAAAACCGACAACCAACCTTAACCTGGCCTTATCTAAGCCCAGCAGCCAACCAGTTCTCCTATTGTCCACAGCAGGCTATAGACATCTAGAGACAAAACAACCAGATCCGTTCCCCCAACCCTCTGCTCTTCCTCCCTTACCCATCCAGTGATGAGGCCGTAGAGTTGACAGACCGGGGGGTCAGGACCACCTATCAAATCGCTACCAGAAAGCGAACTTAACCGAGCGAGGGCATCCGCCGTCTCATTGCCCAGGCCTACTGTCATTCACCAACGCCTTATTATCTGAAAATCCAAGTACCTGTAGATATCAAGACTACACGACTTCCATATTCTTATCAGTCCATGCCCGACTGAGGAATACCTCTCCCAACTACAAAACTTATATGTATCGTATCGTTAAGAATCGTCTTTTGTGTCGTAATATTTAAGGTCTCCTGATCCATTATTTTTACTTGAGTTATTAAATACAATGTTTATAAGAACCTCTCTTCCTCAATGCTTTAAAAACAATTTGATTGTAAAAGCCAATAAACAGCACTGCTAATTGCTTTGATTTCATCTTTCAAATGGAATAATTAAACAGCTGTCTAGTTGATCTTCCCGCCTTCCTCTTTGCGTCATTAAAACATTCGCATTCGCAGTGAAAACACTTTGAAATGTTTCTTGAGGGAAATTAAAAAGTTTTTTCCATAAACTTCTGCTATTCCCCCTTCTGTTGCATTTAAAAACCAGACAGCATTTACTCGGATCTTTAAAAAATTATGAAAAATATTAAATTATTTCATTACCCACCCCTCGTTGCTCCACCATCACCACCACCACCACTGCAAGTACCACTGCCACCCAATGCCAAATTAAAATGTATTTTTACGTTTAATTTCTTTGGCAAATTTTATAAAATGAAAATAAAAAACAACAACAACAGAAAAAAACACATGAAGGTTTTTAGTTTTTCTCATTCATTTTCATTCGTTCATTCATTCGTTCATTCATTCATTCATTTGGTCGTGGTTTACTTTGGGTTCGTTTGCGTTTTGTTTGGCTTTTGAATTCATTTGGAAAAATATTCAAATATTCTGTGTTTGCATGTATTTTGCTGTTTGATTCCAACCAACATTTACACAAACATTAAGAGAACGAGCTAGTGCTATTGAACGACCAACACAAATGCATGAGAGAGTAAGAGTTTAGAAGTCCTTTTACTTGATATTAGAATGGACGTCGTTTTAGTTGGAGAGTGATGATGATGATACTGGTGCTTATTTCTATAAGTTTTTATAGGTTTTATTTCTGGTGTTTTTTGTTGTTGTTGTTGTTGTTATTCCAATGGGAACACAAATTAAATTGGTTTATTTTGCTTTGGAATTGCGCTTTTAAATATTTTGTTTCTTTTTTTTAATTCGAGTTTTACATTTTTTCTCAAAATTTACAAGAGTCCCCTTATCAGCGTAAAATAAATTGTCATTGCACTTAAAAATCTCGGAAAAGAGTAAATATTACGCATGTTTGATTCCTTACAGTGCAAATTTGCTAAAATATTTGGTAAGATACCAGTTCTCATCATTACCAGTTCTCATCTATCAAAACTAGTTCCATTGCTGCCCTGGAGACTCTGCTGGAATTAATTACAATGCATCTGACACAAGCCTAACATAACATATGCTAAGGGACTTTGGTACGAGTGGCTTTTTAAATATCCCCTGGAAATAACCAGAAGACCTCAATGACTTTTGGAAATACTTTGTAACGATGTAATCGAGTAATATGGAAATTACATACTCTTCTAAAAAGGGACCATTCCGTGGTACACAAACGGGTAGAAAACAGGTATTGCGACAGGAGCGGAATTTTTTGGTCCCAGAATAAAATATTCCGAGGACATGGAGAAACTCGCGGGCACCTTGCAAGCGGTAGTCTATGCCATCCAAAATATGTACTCAATTCAAATCGAACAGAAAGAACAAAGGAGAGGTCGTACTAATACAAACTGATAGTCAGGCGGTCATCCGAGCACTCAACTCTTATGACAACAAATCGAAAATAGAATGGACTTGTCTGGGGAAGCTGCATCAGCCAATTCGTGTGAGAATTCTCAAGAAACAGCAAGCGGATAAGCTTTTAAAGTAGGGAGCTTTAGCACCATGAGTAGAATCCAAACGTTTGAGTAGTTTACTTTACTTTTGGTATAGAAAGGTTTACTCAGTGAAAGCGAAGATAGAGTGAAGCAGAGACTCTTCGCAAACCAAATAGTAATCCAAACTTTTACTGGGTAATTAAAATAGAAGCATTTCTATATCCGCTCTTCCTATCTCTTCCGATCTTTTCTCATTTTTCCACTTCCCTATGTCCTTCACTATCTTCTCTCTCCATCTTTTCTAGGATGTGTTCACAACAATGGGTCATTTTGATCTCTGCGTAGTGTACTTGTCCTTAAACCTAACCAAGCCTAACATAAAATAGTAGAAGAAAACTCGAATCACGGATTAACCTTAGATTAGTAACGTAGGTTTGGAGAGGGCACTGCAGGCAAAAAGAACGCAATACATAAATCCTGTCATAACAGAAATGAATCATCAGGATATATACTTGGAACCTGTGCGGAAGTTTCCGGAATCAAGTAACTTGTTCTTCTTTCTATGACTGTACAACATCCTGAGTTTTTTCAGGTCAATTGGTTTAGAGGACACACACATAAGGAAACCCTGAATAGCTAGCATGCGTTATAATAGATAAGATGGTCTCGGAACTATGGCATCTTTACGGGAGGACAATATTAATCATCATCTGCGCTGAAGTAATAGAACAACTTCAGTCTTAGGTGGAGGTTCTGCTAATTATTTTTTATAGAGTCGTAGTATGGAGAACATTTCTTGAGAAGGTTGTATTGATCGCATGCCAAAAAAAAAGCAGTAACATCAGTCAAACATATGGTCAAGGTGGCTGGTCAAATTTAAAATAAGGACTTGTGCCTTTCATTTCTCTCATCGAATAATTTTTCTCGTGACCTTAGGTTCCATTGTGATACCACAAGAAAGCCTTCAAAACGGGGATCAAACACTCCCTGTAGGATATCCTCACGACCCTAAAATAAACCCTTCTAGTGTAGCAATCTTCATTTTACAGAGTTCAATCAAATATGAAAGGACATAATTGCATGACAAGATCTGAGCTTTCCTTTCTCAGACATGTTGGAGAAGTCATCCGAAGTAAAAACAAGACTATCGACATTGTAGTGGTGGACCTACCTACTCCTCCAACTCGCAACTTCTGCAAAAATCGTGAGAGGAGGAACCTAGCCGACGGTCATGCCGCTCTAGTAGGCAGTGTCCCTCTGAAAAGATTGAGTCAAGCAAAAAATGGGTATTTTTTTATCGCCCGGGGTTTAAGATCTGGACAGCTCAACTTAGTGGTCAAGCATGACAACTATTTTAATAGACTTCGTACTATTTCTGAAAAGTATAGTCTTTTCAAAAAAAAATCAGACAATGGACTCAAGCCAATTGAAACCACCACAATATCCGAGAGTCTTCTGTATCCCTAACACCATTCACTGTTTTAATAAAAGAACATTCAAGGGAACATTTTATACGTCTGTCTGCTTCAATGTTTTGTCTGTCTCTCTGGCAAAGCTTATATATTGTATGCCTTAATGTATGTGTGTGTATGCGAGTGTATGCAACGAATACTTTTGTTGTATGAATATTGTGGCACGTATTATTGCGTTTTATATTGTTGCGTCCTTGCGTCAACTGGGATAGGGTTTACTGCTCTTTCGTTCATTTTTTTTTTATTATTGTTGTTGTATTTGTTTTTGCTTGTTTTTTCCTTTTTGCAGCTAAAAAAACTCATCATTGTAGCCCGGATACAGAACACAAGAGTATACAAGAGTTCTTAAATGTTGTACGATGCGTAGCAGCGTGGTGGTCTTCACAAAATTTGTTTGTTTGGGTGAGAAATTAAAAATCATGTTTCCACTTTATGCAAATTGTTTCCCCAGTTGACTCTTAGATTTAAAAGGGTATTCCTTTGTGTGTGACTGAGTGTGTGTATGTGTATATTTTAATATTTTTCATAAGCTTCTCTTCGTAAGTTCCTGTTGTATTATTTTAGTTAAATTGTATAATAAAAGAAAACATTATTGTAATAACTGTTTCACTGTACTTTTTTTTTGAGAATTTACTGTTTGAAATTAAAATTAAGTTTCTTATTGACCGTACTCTCTTGAATACATACAGAATTGTTTTTATAATTTGTAAGCGGTGTTGGTTCTTTTTTTCCATTTTAGTAAATGACTTGTCTACGATCAGCATTTAAAATTTATTTCAGGAAAGTTTGCTTCGAACATTTTTAAAGACTAGCAATCCTAATAAATTCTAAAGAAAAAGGTTGTGCAATTTATCATTCAAACGGTTGACCACAAATGAATAGAAGTTTCATTAGAAGAAATAAATACGAACTTTTCAGGGTTTTATGGTTTATAGATACCTTCTCACAGCATGAAAATCTGCTTTCCTTAGCCTTGAAGTTCAACACATAAATAATTTAATTTATTCTCCTCGATATTAAGTTAAGTTTTCTTTTTGGCAAATTTGCCAAAAATTAAATGACAAGCAAAAAAAGACCGGAAAAACACTTGACCACAAATAGCCAAATGAAAAAAACCATGTGACATGTTGCGAATTAAAAAAAAACAACATTTTTGTTTCATTTCCCCAAAACTCAAAACTGAACATAAGAAAAATTTCTTGCCTTCCTTGTAAGACATTCAGAAATAATTTTTTGTACGAAGCCAAAAGGCCACTATTCTCTTCAATGACCACTTTTCCGGCTAATGACTATGAGACTAGAAGTCACCATTCAGCCAATTCAAATACAATACGTTCTCACAATACTCGTATGCATGAGATTGGAGGAAATGTTTGCATACAAAGTTCCTTTAATACATTTGTTTCAATTGTTTAGTTTTTCGTAGATTTTGTTGTTTTCTTTTTTATTTGTCTTCTTTTTATTATTGTTGTCTAATTTCCAACACATACAACATTGTTATAATATGGGCAAAATGCCATCAAGTGGCAGGATCCAATGGAATCTTAATTTTAGAGAAAAAACTATACAGTGCAGGGCAATTTCTATGAGCCCTGAATACTCATGTGATATTCTGGTGCATTATATTTGAATTCTTATCATTTCATTTATCATTTGATAATATTTTTTGCCAATAAATCATTCAAATCGAATAATGAGCCTCTTTGAAAAATAGAAAGACAACATAAATGGTGGGTTAGTTACCCCAACTTGGGTAGTTGGATGGATAAAGCTTAAACCAACTTAAAAAATATTAAACTTTCAACGCTTTTCGTCTAGTAATGGAGATTTCACGACTAATCGTAAGTGTGTTAAATCCGGCACCATATATAGTCTCTTTATGACCATTATAGGCCTTTGTTCCAGTGTTCAACTTCTTTAAACAAGCGCCAGGATCTGACTCATTTATGCTCGTCTTATAAGTTACATCGCAGACTGTTCTTTTCAATGCTTTTAGGAATGTTCCATACACATATTTTATGCTGAATTTCATAAGAACAGACAATTCCATTTTATTTTCTATTTAACCTCATAAGAGCCGAGTGTTTGAATGGTGGCCTGGCTTTCAGATAGAGTTGCTAAGTCCTGTCCAAGTTGAATTGAGCACATCTTTCAGTAACATAGACTAATGCTTGACTAATTCCGTCAAGAATCCCCATGCTCTCGGAATATATCATTCCGACTCTAGTTCCAAGCTCTGTCCATGACTTCAATCTCGTTGCGAAGTCTCTAATTCTCGTTGCAAAGCACTTCCCAAAAATCATAGGTTCTGTCTAGAAAACATTAAGGAGGAGGTTTCTTGGCAATCGATTCCTCAAGAATGAATTTCATGTTTGACATGTCCACCTTCAATCTTCAATTTCCAAAGCTTTGGTCTTCATTACCAAATGCATCAAACTTAAATCAAACAGATCCTCCAGCGACGCCGTATCGTCCTATTGGTTTTTATTGCCTAGCAATTCGTTGTTAAATAACATAAGCGATTGAAAGCGAATGTTAATGACAACCCGTGGCTATAACGAGCATCAAATAGAGTCATGAATATGTGGTATATGAAGCGCAAAAAAAGCTGTGTTAAATTGAAATCCATTCCTTAGGTTTCAGACACCTAAGTAGGTCCCTTGTATAAGTAGAATTCAGACACCTAAGTTGACACCGAAGCAGGTCTCTTAAACAAATACATGATATTTCGTAAATGTTGCATTAGACCGTTTTTCTAAGTAACTGTGGCTGTTACTTTTAAGTGTTGGACAGTATTGGCACATGTATTGGCACACTCAGTCTCATTCATTGGACATGAATGTTTTTGACATCTAAATACAGACACCATTCTGAAAATATTTCCTCCATTGACATCACATCCTAGTTAAATATTTTACAGGATTCAAGGCTCTATACTTGCAATGAAAAAAGAAAAAAATGCTGGGTCGCCTTGGACCCCTTTGGATAGCGACAGTTAAGTGGAACATCTACAATATATAACACATCTTCGTATTTATTTCGATAGACACCCTTAACCTGGAATCCACATAAATGTCTCCGCTTAAAAACTGTTGGCATTCAATTCAATCAAAAGTCGTCGTTGGCTAGTAGGTAGTGTGTAGGTTTATTAGGCTTGAAGGCTGGGTTCAAGTATTTCTTCGGCCACTTCCTCTCAACAGATTTCTGGCAAAATCTCTGAGAGTAAATAAAATTGCCACGAAATGTTTCGCAAAAAATATGTCATTCGGAGTCGACTTTAAACTGTAGGTCCCGCCACTCATATATAAAATTAACACACAAAACATAAGTGGTGTGAGAAACAAGGTAGTAATCCTGACTGAAGGGTTGTAATGACCAATTATGTTATGTATGTAGGCTGGGTTCAAACGCCAGGTCAGACATCTATAATATAACTAAATACGAAAAAATATTTCTACGGCGATTTCCTCTCAGAAGATTTCTAGCAAAACCTCTGAGCGTACGTAAAAGTGCAATGAAAAGATTATCAAATATCTGTCCTTCGGAGTCAGCTTTAAACTGTAGATCCTGACACTCATGTATAAAATTAACACACACAACATAAATGATGTAAGAAGCTAGGTCGTAATCTTGACTAAAGGGTTGTAATGCTAAATTATATACGTGAATACCTCATAGCGCCAGCATGTGTCGTATCCGTACTGTCAAAATCGTCCTCGTATTAATATCCGCGATCTGGGATCCATATAAACGCCTGCAATGAAAAAATAATTTATACCAACAGTTTCTTTCCTGTACTCTCTTGCTAAACGAGAGATGGTAATGTGATATCAATGAGGAAGAATAGCTACATGGCTGTACACAGAATTGCAGATATGATCACAATTTTCTACCTAAAGTAGTAGGAGTAAGTATTCTTAATGCCTAGTATTCCCTGAAGGGAAGGACAGAAGAAATACTAGAATGACTTATTGGTGGTGAATCAAAGGTCGTAGGTCCTTATGTCCTTAAAGCTCTTGACCTAAATTAATGTTTATTTTATTTTCAAAGTTCTGAGGAACCAAGGATACATTTTTGTGATTAAAATAGGAATACAATCCATCGTTAATCTTCTAATCATAATCAGTATTTTTTATACCCAATTTTGCTGTCTACTGTTGTGTCTATTTTGAAAATGAACAACTTGAGTATTCTATCAACTATTTTTTTTTTGTGTGCACTCACACAGGCACATATATAAAGTTATTATCATACCAACAAAAATGCACAAATTAGTGTAATAAAAACGTTTCAGTTTCATGGAACTTATGCGAAACATTTATGGTTTTTAGGTTAAAATATTCCGTATCATTCATTACACTCGACGCTATTTATATGCCCTGTGTAGTAAGGGTTTTTGGGGGAAGGAATAGTGGTATTAAACTGGTGCGACGACTTTAGTAAAGTTGTAACGACTTTTGGTATTAAATGATGGCCAGTAACAGTAGCAGCAGCAGCCATATCAGTTACTAAACAGTTGCAGTCAAACCATAGAATTTTGAACACAATATTTCTATTATAAATAATCGTAGTAACTAGCGAACACACACACGTACAGACACTAAGTTTTTTTTTTTTTTTTTTGTACAGACATCCTAAATTATGAAGCATAAGAAATACTGGCTGTCTGTGTGCCTAACGTCTATGGTGCCATAAGTTTTTAAGCTCCTCGGAATAGTTTTGTTTGGAAGCCAAAAACAGAAATAAGAAATGATTTTATTTGTTAGCAGAGGCCAACAATATCGTATTTAAAGATTATTTTGTGGCATTGCTAAAACGCTATTAAAATTGAATTTGAATAGCCTCTTCGGAGGCTAATATTTTATTTAGATGACGGCATTGGGAGGGTAAGTGAAAGCCTGCATAAATCTGCCGTAGTCTACTATTCAAAAATAATAAATAGGAGACAGTCCCCAGTAAAAGTCTTAAGTCTTAAGGAAGAACATTCCAAACGTTTAAGAGCTGAAACTATGACTCTTAAAAAACGATTTCTCAAGCCTTTTACAATATGATGGTGTGAGAGGCTATTGCCGTAGTATAGTAGATAGTGCATGGGCTTATTAGACGTTATGCCATGGTTCAGATCTCAGTTCACGCAGCTCCAATAAAACGAAATATCAAAAATGGCAAAAAATCAGACAGCAAAAAATCAGACAGCAAAAAACTTGCCCTGAAAGGTTAGGTTAGGTTAGAGGACGTGTACTTGTCAATTAAGACAAGTACAGTACCCGGAGGTCGAATTGACCCATTGTACAACGTCCTAGTTTCTCACATCACTTATGTTGTGTGTGTTAATTTTATACATGAGTGGTGGGACCTACAGTTTAAAGTCGATTCCGAACGACAGATTTTTTAGCAACTTTTTCATGGCAATTTTATTTATCCTCAGAGTTTTTGCGAGAAATCTCCTGATAAGAAGTCGCCGAAGAAATGTTCTTTTTATTTTGTCTTGCCTCGCTTTACGTCTAATAAGCCAACACACTACCTACTAGACTACGGCAACTGAAAAGATTCTCAAAAATCTGTCGTTCGAAATCGAGAAGGTAGGCGAGAAGAAGCTAATATGAGAAGCTATATCGTAATCGTGACTGAAGAGTTGTAATGACCAATATTATATGAACACTTATGCTCGGTTATATATCAATTCTAATATTTTTAACACATCTTTATTAAATATTTAAAACATTTTTATTCTAAACGGTAACGAAATGTAATCATCGTTTAAATAAACAAAACAAAACAAAAAAAAATTTCCACTTCCGATTTACCTCAAACACAATTGCTAAAAATTACCAAAACAAATACAAATACAACTACAAAACGTTTAATGACGACAAAAGCCTTTTTCCGTTTTCCATTAACACATACACGGAAATACATACACACACACTCATGTCCATAACTCCCAAACTCTCAGTGATAGAAAGTGAGAGACATAAAACCTGCAAAAAAAAACTAAAAACTGTACTCATAAACTCATACCAATCAATGTATCAAATGGTAACCCTCTTTAAAAATAACAACACAATAACAACAACAACAAATCCATGGTTAAATGATCATGCCGGAGGGGGAGGAGAAAAAGGATAACGAGTAAATGAGTAAATGGTTGTTAAAGTATGGAGGGGAGTTGCACAGACAGATGGGCATAAAGAAGAATTATTGTCTAACGGAAGTTTGGGCAATAGTCATTGTAATTTATGGCACTGAACACGGCGTCATCAAATGACGTAAAATCCAACAAGAAAAACTTAAAAACGACCATAAATACATACTCACACACACACACAAACGGCAATAACTAACTGGCTGTGCTTGCGGTAATCAAGTGTTTTAACATAAAACATAACAACTACAACAACAATAACAAGTAAAGCAAGAAGAAAAATTGACACTTAAATTATATTATCCTGGCTAGAAATGCCATTAGTTTTCTTTATTTTCAGTTTTGGTTTTGGTTAAGCAATTTAGCCAGACGTTGAGTTGAATTGTTGGTGGTTAAGAAGAGGACAATATGGCGTATACTTATTTTTATTTCAATTACCAACAAACATATGGAGATGGGGATAATGAAGGATATTAAAGCGTTTATTGTAAACCGCGTCTTCAAGAAGTAATTTTTTTTAACTTATAATTCTCATTAGGAACATTCTTCCAAGTAAATAAATAGGGGTGTAATAATTTAAAATAAAATCATTAATTAGATATGATTCTACTTAGAAATAAATATCTGCGTGATATTTATTTCCAAACTGAGCTGATATTTCACTTCCCTAGTAGATTTTAAATTTATTCATCAATGTGAACTTTATTTTTCTTACAATAATTCGCCCTCCTCGCCATTTTTAAGCACAATTTTGATCAACTGATGATCAATTTTTAGATACTGCCTACTACTTGAGCAATCTAGTACTACACTTCTTAATCGCGGTACACAGTAAGATATGTAATGAAAAAGGATTATCATCAGATTTTGACCTTCTCATCGGTCTTGTCTGTGCTCACCAATAAAAGATACCTACATACATACGTTAAATGGTCATTATAACCCTTTTCTCAGGATTACGACCTACTTACACCACTTACAATTTAAAGTCAATTCCGAAAGACAGATTTTTTTGAGAACCTTTTAAGGCAATTTTATTTACTTTCAGAATTCTTGTCAGAAATCTGCTGAGTCGGCGGAAAAATATTTTTCACATTTCGTGAAAGATTTCTGACCTGAGGTTTGAAGCTCACGTCTAATAAGCCAACACACTATCTACTAGACTACGGCAACTACGCGCAAGTTTGCTGGACAATGACATTAAAAGTATTCCATCGTTTGGATGTCTTCTTCACATGATATTGATATTGAGTAGCTCAAAAACGTCTGTCTAGTCGACAGCAGCATAACGATATTTGTCAGCTTGTTCATACATACATACATACATAATTGGCCATTACAATTCTTCAGTGAGGATTACGATCTAGTTTCTCACACCACTTATGTTGTGTGTGTTAATTTTATACATGAGTGGCGGGACTTACAGTTTAAAGTCAATTCCGAAAAACAAATTTTTTTAGAACATTTTCACGGCAATTTTATTTACTCCCAGAATTCTTGCCAGAAATCTGCTGAGAAAAAGTCAACGGAGAAGTATTTATCATATTTCGTTGAAGATTTATGACCTGAGGTTTGAACCTCACATCCAATAAGCAAACACACTACCTACTAGACTACGGCAGCTACGGGAAGTCTGTTGGACAATGACATTAAAATTATTCCATCGTTTGGATGTCTTCTTTACATGATATTGTTGAACTTAAGTAGCTCAAATTCACCTGTCTAGCCGTAGATCGAGCCTTAAAAAAAACTTCATAATTCTAGCTTATGTATCACTTTTAATACATACTTGTAGTACATGGAATTGTCACGATTGTTGATATATTTTGTTAAAAAATTTTAATATTTGAATACATTTAAAAAAAATCATTTGCTTACTATTATTACATTTTATTATCACTTTTATGAAATTTGCGCCAAAATTGTTGACATGATGGACATTGCAGCATGGTTTTTTTCATAAAAATCAAACACTTCATGTCAGCTTGGTTTTATTTCTTTCTAAATGGTAATAATTTGACGCAATTAAATTTAGCACCCTGCTTTGTGGCGATTTATAAGTTTCCAATTGCTTAGATAGGACAGCTTATTGTCACTCGCATCAGTAACACTCTCCGTTGAGGGCTGGCTGAAACCTGATGGTACAAACCATTCTTGTGATTCGTTAAAAATATTTGCTGTCAACGTCGTGTGAGATAAAAAAGTTTACTGTTGCAATAGAACATCGTTTATGTCAATAATTCCTCTCTGGTTTCCCGGATAAGGGTTTCCCCAAATACTGCTATAAGTAGTTACTACGCACGTAGCATGTACTTGAATCAAAAACCGCCAATTCGACTTCTGTGGACCTCGAAATTTATAACGACCATCAAATTCAATTAGTTACTAATCTACAACGACAAAATTACATATGGGTTGAAAAGGTAATAAAACAAAACAAGAGGAAAGAAAAAATAAATCAATACCAAGCATTACTTCGTAAATCTCTTTATACATAAATATCCTTAAAATAATTTCCCTAACAATCACTGTAAGCATTCCATCATTAATATCAAATTTAAATTAAAATCGCTGGAGGTAATTTTCATTTTCTACAATAAAACTAAAAAGTTTTTGAATTCTGTAGCTAAAAAACTTTAATTTGAGATGAAAATGTACCATAAAAACATAAGCATCATTATTTAAATATATTTTCTTTAATTTTCTTACCTTTTAGACGAACAAAAAATTAAATTTTTAAAAATCTTAAAAAAGGATATACGGGGTGCTCTGAAAGTATGTTAGCTAATCCCAAACCATTTATATAGCATTATTTCTTACATAAAACTACAATTTGTGTGATAAAATTTTTATGAAAATGGTTACAATTTCCAAATTTTTTTTAGAAAAAAAATTCATTTTCATTCGAATTTCAAAAAAGGCTTTAAGCATGATTATTAAAGGCTGCAAGACTTTCAGTTCATTTTTCGAAAAGGCGTAATGGGTGTAAATATATCATTATCAAAGCGAATGATTCTGTTATCTCATACGTACGTAGTTGACCGAAATATTATCTTCTGTAATAAAACATGGTACGAAACACATTTTTCTAATGTTTGTCTGTCACGTGAGATATGATATGAGAAGAGCAGTAAGAAAGACTCTACAAGATTTCAGGAAACAGCTGCTAGCAATCTGAGTGAAAATTGGTAATATTTTCTGTTCCCAAACTACTAAAGGCAGTTTGTTCTGTTCCAAGTAGTACCATCTTTGGCGATAAACATCCTGTTGTCATGCTTGTTGTTACCAATGCTATACAATACAATACAATATATACAATAACAAACTTCAGAACCTTCAGTAGTAGGAATATTACATATATATGTACATATTTAATCGGTCATTACAACCTTTCTTGGTAAACTGGAAATCCCTGACCTGATTTTTGAACTTTGGTCTGACGTTTAATAAGGTAACGCGCTACATACGACTACTTCAATCAATATCAAGAACATTTCATGAATAGAAAATTTAGCCTTTTCACTTTCGTTCCGCACTTAACTTTCAATTCTTTCTCAAAAACCATAAATATTGTATTATTTACGATAATATTTCACAAAATCTTTGAAATCTTAAAAAATTACATACTAGACAACGAAATATCTCTAGAAAAGTCGTATGTATCAAAAATGATACATAAGCCAGAATTATGAAGTTTTTGAATTTATTATTGAGCTAAGAGAAGATTCGGTTGAGAAATGAAAGCATTTTTACTCAAATTTGTAGTGTTCTTTTGACACATCCAACGTACATACATACATAATTGGTCATTACAACCCTTCAGTCAGGATTACGACCTAGTTTCTCACACCACTTATGTTGTGTGTGTTAATTTTATACATGAGTGGCGGGACATACAGTTTAAAGTCGACTCCAAACAACAGATTTTTGAGAAACTTTTCATGGCAATTTTATTTACTCTCAGTGTTCTTGCCAGAAATCTGCTGAGAGGGAGTCGCCGAAGAAATACTTTTTGTATTTTGCTTTGATGGCTGGCCTGCGGCTCGAACCCTGGCTTTACGTCTAATAAGGCAACACACTACCTACTAGACTACGGCGACATCTTACAATGTGCAATCATGTATGAGCAATATCGCTCATACGTCACTAGTACTAAGCAAGCAGTAGGAAAAATTAATGTTTTCCAGCTTTTTTATTTAATTTAAAATTTGTTTGAAAAAAAATATATTCTTTACAGATTCAATAGATAAATCGACAGAACTCTGTATACGTATTCAAAAACATATGCCCTTTTAAGCTTTTTGGGTTTATATTACTTTTTACTACAGAGTCATTTTTAAGACATTGATTGTTTGTCGAACGCATCTATTATTACCTCTATTATTAATCCAACCAAAATGGATTATTTAGAGGCTAGTAGAGCCTACCTTGGAATTTGTAACCCGATTACATGAGTTAACAGTTGAGCACATTATCCACTACACAACTGGATTGGAAATATACTTTCATGGCTGGATCGTAATTAACCACAACAACAACCATTCATTCCCGCAACTTTTAATAAATTTGAGTATGATTCACCATCTTCTGTTTAAATATGCTTAACTCCGTAATAAATTTAAATAATAAATGAATCGCAGAAAGTAAAATATTTATTAACACTTTTACTCACACTTCACTGCCACATGCAACAGCTATGCTATCAGTCTTACAACAATCTTGTTGTCCTTTTTACTGTCTCTGATAAAAAAAAATAAAGAAATGAAAAGAAAAAACTTTTACCTTTGCATTCAGGTTTATTGTGAACAAGAAAATTTATTTTCCTTTCATTTTTCGTAATTTTTAGTCTTCTTGTAATTTTTCTATTGTTATTTAAGAAAATAATATGAAAATACAACAACAACAACAACAACAAGGGGGGGAAAAACGGCATTCATATTATAAAATCATGCTGTCGTCTGGGGATTTCAAGCAACCGACCGAACTACTTAACAACTCAAACTGATTTCACAAATATGCTGCCAACTGCCATTTTATGTCAACTCAAGCTTTAGATTTTCATAGAAGTCACAGAAAATATTCACCAAACGGAAGTATGGGGAACAATGGAAATCTTCATCTGTC
Source organism: Sarcophaga variegata (assembly GCA_932273835.1). Lineage (NCBI taxonomy): Eukaryota > Metazoa > Arthropoda > Insecta > Diptera > Sarcophagidae > Sarcophaga > Sarcophaga variegata. The sequence continues at coordinate 100,319,102 of OW026361.1, forward strand.
TGGGTCTAGCTGGCTCAATAGTGGAACAACTATGATCTTCTATTTAAGGAGTATGAGTTACAATAAAATCCACAATGGCATGAGAATGGAGACGAAAACAAAAAGCCAGTCAACAGTGAAATTTACTGAGTTACACTACAAACAACCATCATTGGTCTGGTCTCGTCTGCCTTGGATGACGGCTGGTTGTTGGCTATTACGACAAATCGTTGGTAATATTTCTGTTTTTTTATTATTGCTGTTGAAACCAGTCCATATATACACACAGACAAAGAAATATTTGACAGAAAAAAATAACAAGCAAAAGCAGAATCGGAATCAGACCAAGCAATCCATACGTTTATAGAACGATTTTTTTCTTTGCTTTGGAAAACTGAAACTCAACTGAAACGAAAAAAGCAAATCATCCTATTGTTAAGGCATAAGACAGTTTTACATTTGGTTAAATTGAAAAAGAGGGAACAAAGTTTTATAGTTTTTAGATGACCATTTCGTATTGAAATTGGTGAACTGAAAAATTATGCCAAAATTAAAGGATTTCTTAAGGAGATTGTTAAATAGCAGAAGGTATATGCCTCCTAGTCGTTTTCAGCTATTTTAGATGTTATGGAGAATTTTATAAAAGAGATATTGACATTGCGACTCATCGAGCATTGGATTTTTTACCATATTATACTACCATCTCTCTTGTGAAACTTGATTTACGATGACTTCTTTGACGAAATTAATCATTTCGGCATTCTTGTCATACGTAATATATTGTTACGAAAATGTAAAATATTTACAAATTATCGTACTGCTTAATATAACAACAAACACCAGCATAAAAAATGGTAAACAAGTAAACAAAAATACACCAACAAACACAAGCATAAAAAAATGGTAAACAAGTAAAGAAAAATACACCAACAACACTACAATAATAAACGTAAACAAAGATGTTTGCATTTATAGAGCTTTCGTGAAGACGAAGTCAAGAAAATTTATCAGACTGTTTACTTTGCCATATAAAAGGCAAGGCAAAGCAGGCGACTGTGTTAGTGTAGCTCAGACAGCCTTGTGTGAAGACGCTGTGCGTTTGAAGAGAGTAATCGTGGTTTGAAGATCTCCGTTACAAAGATCTGAACTGAAGCCGAGAGACCTTAAAAGACGATTATGCATATCCAAAATGCATCAAATTTTCATAGGCGATAAAAAATGGATTAATTACGACAGCTCCAAGTGAAAGAAATCCTATGTGAAGCTTTAGCAACAAACAAAGTCTACTGCCAAGCAGAATATTCACCACGCTCTCTAATTTGAGTTATTAACAGGTCAGACTATCGCGGGAGACCTGTACAGACAACAATTAATTTGTCTGAATACGCAACCAGACACAAGACCATAACTTCCCATCTCGACAATTCTCATCCACATCGAAACTATTTGGGAAACAGTTGATGGGAAGTTTTACCTCAGCCGTCTTATAGCCGCTTCTTACATACATAACATACATAATAGGTCATTACAACCCTTCAGTCAGGATTACGACCTAGTTTCTCATACCACTTATGTTGTGTGTGTTAATTTTATGCTTGAGTGGTGGGATCTACAGTTTAAAGTCGACTACGAACGACAAATTTTTTGAGAAACTTTTCATGGCAATTTTATTTATTCTCAGAGATTTTGCCAGAAATCTGCTGAGAGGAAGTCGCCGAAGAAATACTTTTTGTATTCTGTCTTGATGTCTGGCCTGGGGCTCGAACCCTGGCTTTACGTCTAATAAGACTACGGCGACTTATATTTATAGCCCCTTCTTGCCACCACTTATTACGATCGATACAGAAGCTGTCACTAGGGTAGCCAAAATTGCCTCGATTTATTCGTGGCCTCAAAACATGAGCATTTTTGTTTTATTTTCTTGGAAAGGTATCCAGCATAGGAAAAAGCTTTCAATGGGCAATACATTTAATGTCTTGTTCTTTCACAGCAGTTTTCTGACGAAAACACTGAGAGTAAGTAAAATTAACTTGAAAAAATCTGCCATTATAATGTGATTGGAGGGACCATCATGCATAAAATTGACACACACACAATACGAATGTAGTGAGAAGCTAGGTTGTAATCCTAACTAAAGGGTTGCAATGCCTAATTAAGTAAGTTTACTACCAATAGCTAAGATTACATCGGTTTCGCTAGTAGTCTACTTTAATAAATCAGCATTTCAATACCTGAGTAAAATCGGTTGTTCTATGTATATGACTGCGAATTTTGGAACACCTAATGTGTGGTTAAATTAAAAATGTAAATATTCTTCAATCACTGCCATGGATAAATACATCGCATCATTTAACTGAATACCATAAGTTTTGTCAAACGATAGTCGATCAAGAAATATGGTCCACGAAGCGTTAAAAAATCGGAATCAAAAGAGTCGACTACAGTTTGATCGAGTGTAAAGACAGAACACGCTGTAGTCTACCAGGTAGTGTGTTGTGTAAGGCCACGGTTTCAAACACCAGATCTGACATCAAAACGAAATATTAAAAAATATTTCTTCGGCGACTTCTTCTCAACAGATTTCTGGCAAAAACTTTGAGAGTAAATAAAAATTTAAATGAAAAGTTTATCAAAAATCTGTCGATCGGAATCGACGTTAAACTGCATGTCCCGCCACTCGTGTATAAAATTAAGCCACACAACATGAGTAGTGTGAGAAGCTAGGCCGAAATCCTGACTGAAGGGTTGTAATTCCCAATTATGTGTGTGTATTTATGTAACAGCAGACGTAGCTGAGTATGGAAATCGCAGATAACCGGCAGGGCTAAGGATTCTGTTTAACCTCCAACTCTATTTGTAATTATGTACTCTTGCTAAATTCAAATCCTATCCACTCTTTTGCATATGACAGTAATATTTTTCATTCCGTATATAAAACCATCGAGTGCCGTCGAGTTCACAAGACGTAATGAGAGCGACACTAACAATACTTAGCTGTGAGTGGTGTAAGCATTTTGAAGTCAGATACTTTTAATGTTCTAGGCATGAAAATTTCATGCAATGTTCGTTAGAACCAGCATACTCTTCAAGTGCCGAAAGAATCAATCAAGTGCCTTGGGGCTAATCCAGTGCAATAAATACTTCACTTCATCTACTACCAATAGCGAACAATATATCGATTTCGCTAGCAGTCTAGAGGTTATACCTGAATGGTTTTTCAAATGATCAGTAATGAATTTGATGATGATTTTTGTAGAACAAGTTCTTAAATTGCCCTATATGGTCTTCTATGTGTATAAGCATGTATGTAAACGGTCCGCCAAATAACTTTTTTTTTTTTTTGAAAATGCTTTAAAACAAAAACTACTGAATGTTTTCTCAAATTTCTTTTTTATTTGAAAGTACAATACTTCCGGTTTATAATGGAAAATAATTTCATTCATATGGCTGCCTCGGCTGGCCATGCAGTAGCCTACACGATCGGTTCAATTCTTAAGCACATTATCGATTGTGTGCAGCTGTATTTCACCAATGGCTTCACGAATATTGTTCTTTAAAGCGTCAATTATCTCTGGCTTGTCGGAGCAATACCTATCTTTGACGGCACCCCACAAATAATAGTCCAACGGTGTCAAATCGCAGCTCCGAGGTGGCCAAACGACATCAGCTCTGCGGCTGATAATGCAATCTTCAAAAACAGGTCGCAAAACATCGAGTGTAGCTTCGGCTGTGTGGCACGTAACACCGTCCTGTTGAAACCAAATGTTGGCTTTTTTTTCTCTTCAATTTTTGTGAACAAAAATTCGTTCAACATGGCCCGATAACGATCGCCATTGACTGTAACGGCCACTCCTTGCTGATTTTCGAAGAAAAATGGCCCAATTATGTCTCTGGACCAAAATCCGCACCAAACAGTGACTCGTTTTGGGTGCGTCGGCTTTTCAATGTATGCGTGCGGGTTTTCTGTGACCCAAATGCGACAATTTTGCTTGTTTACATACCCGCCAAGATCAAAATGAGCTTCATCTGAAAAGATGTTTTTTTTGCCAAATTGGGCATCTTCTGTAAGTCGATCGCAGGCCCACTTAGCGAAGCGAAAACGCATTGGATGGTCAATATTCGTTCAGCGGAATGATAAAACTAATTATCTGTCAAATCAGACATGAGCTAAGTGTTACCATTCACGAAATAAGCACTAGTTGAAAAAAAAACGTTAGATGGCGGACCCGATATGTTCGTATGAGCATCTCCTTAATATACTATTTATAGTTTTAATCCATTTTTAATTATAATAATTTAAGCGCATTTAATAATAGAAATACAAATAAATCAACAAAGCAAAAAAAATGGAATAAATTGTTGCATTGTTTTCGTTGCCATACATAAATGTCATAAAAATAAATAAACAATAATTTTGTGCTCTAAATTGAATTCATATGACAATTTAATTAATTTCTTATTTTTTTCTTTTTTCTTTAATTTATAATATAATTTTAAATTAAAAACGATAACAATAACAGAACAATAAACGCGATTCAAATTCAATTTCAATGTGCGCTAATTACTCTACGAACGATGATGAGCAAAAAAAAAGACGCAAAATCTTTTCGAATTGCAGGAAAAAAAGGAGCAAAAAATATTAAAATATTAATTACAATCGTGTAAACATATTCAATTAATAAATAACACAGACAGATACAGATACAGATAAAGATACTGATACGGATACAGATTAAGATTACAAATCGTTAACGTTAATAAAAAAAATTAATTTAATTTTATTGAAAACAATTGAAAATCTGCTACTGGAATTAGAAAAAAAAATGCGACAACGACAATAAAAACAAATAAAATTTTTATCGAAATTTCTAAACATTTCCTATAAAAAGTTTTCAAAATGAATATTTTTTAAATTGTGATTTCTATCAATGAAATTAAAGGTAGAAAAACATAAAACGAATGCTACAAATAAAAACAAATGCAGGAACGAATGGAGGTTCTAGGCGAATGGTAGACAGACAGACAAACAAAACGAAACTGCCACCAATAAAAATTTGCATTTATAAATTTATCGTTTTGCATATTTTATGAACACAGCAACAAAGTTTGTCATATAAAAACAAAAAAAAAAAAAAACATTCACTCAGTATCGTACAATCGAGGCAAAAGAACAAAAAAATTTTTTTTGAAAAAATCACATAAAAAATATAAATTTCAAACAAACAAACAAACAACAAGAGCAATTGTAATGGCTGAATTGCAAAATAACAATAATGACAACAACAATAAAAGCAACAACAGCAAAAAAGTATATTATTTGAATTGCACAGTATAACGAATCTTCTAACAGAGATATTCAAACTCAATAGAAGCTTTCAAATCAATTTTCCCGAAAGATATTTTCAAAAATATGTATGTAGCCTTGTGGAGTGTTATCCAACAGAGGCTTTCGAACATTAATAGTTGATATCGGCCATCCTCTTTAAGCTACATCTGTTAACTTAATTGCCGTATATTCTGTTTGTTTTCTGAAATCATCGTGGACAACGAAGTGTATCCGCAGTTGGCAATTAAAGGAGAACCACTTCTGGATACGTGAAGAAACAAAATTGTCGAATATTTGACGATGCAAATCCACATGGAATCCAAAAGCGCCTAATACATACATAATTGGTCATTACAACCCTTCAGTCAGGTTACTTTTTGTATTTTAGTTTTGATGTGAGGCCTCGGGCTCGAACACTGGCTCTACGTCTAATAAGCTAACACACTACCTACTAGACTACGGAGACTTAGCGCCCAATGCTTCCCAAAAAACTCACTGTTTGGTGTTAATTTTAGGTTGACGACGTTGACGGAAATTTGAACCTACTTCGTTGAGGACGTCGTTGGCCAAGACATACATAACTGTCAATGCGAGCTCTATAGTAGATGATTATCAAGTTGTTCTAAACTGAATGGTCCTGAGATCAAAGGACGTAGCATACAGCTCGTGACATTTTCAGTTTTCTGACCACATGTCATACGTGTGTACATAAATACGTAATTGGCCGCTACAACTCTTCACTCAGGATTACGACCTAGCTTCTCACACCACTTACATTGTGTGTGTTAATTTTATACATGAGTGGCGGGACCTACAGTTTAAAGTCAACTCCGTTCGACAGATTTTCTAAAGAAAGTTTTCATGGCAATTTTATTTAAACTCAGAGTTTTTGCCAGGAATCTGTTGAGAGGAAGCCGCCGTTGAAATATTTGTCGTATTAAAATTTGTTAGACATATCTGATCTAGGAATTAAACAGTAGCCTCACGTATAATAAGCCAACGCACTACCTATTATACTATAGCAACTTCTGCATGTCGATCTTTTATTAAACAAATCTTTCGGACAATCGTTACACTGTTTTCTCTACCAAAACATGAATTTATTTCACACTACACAAATATTCAATATGCAAATATTGAAAGCAAACAATACAAAAACACAAAAAGAAAAAAACAAAAATAATAACCAACAAAAACAATAACAAAAATGTAACAAAATTATACACATAAACTTCCAAACAAACAAAAAGTAAACATTTATGTTTTATGTTAATGAGAATACACAGACATACACATACATTTACTTATTATATTCACTGTAACATATATGCACATACGTATATTTATACCCACATTTGTATGTTTGTATGTGTATATGCATTTGAATGTCCTTTGTAAATATGTTGGCATACACCTCTATAACGGAAAAATAGCAAAACTTCATATTTATTGTCATATACAGTTGGTGACGGTAAATTGGAAGTGTTTTAAAAATTTAAGACTGAAATAATTATTTTATTTTAGCCTGCATTAGACATCGTTTAAATACGAACATTTTTATTTTAAAATAAACACAAGCTCTAAGCATCAAAACTGTATTTGCAAGCCAAGCTTAATGTCAGCTAATGAAAGAATGATACCTCAAGTGTATTTCCAAACCCACAATAATCAGCATTTCAACACCTTTGTAAAATCGGTTGTCCTACATGGCTGCGAATGTTGGAACACCTAATGTGTGGATAAATAAAAAACGTAAATACTCTTCGATCACTGCCTTGGATAAATTCATCGCATCATTTGACCGTATACCATAAGACTTGTCAAACAATAGTCGAGCAAGAAATCTTGTCCACGAAGCTTTAGAAAATCGCAGTCAAAAGAGTCGACTGTAGTTTGATCGACTGTAAAGGCAGACGTAGCTGACTGTGGAAATCGCATATAAACGGGAGACCGAGGGATTCTGTTTTATCTCCAACTCTATTTGTAATTATCTGCGCTTTTGAAATTCAAACCTTATCCACTCTTTTGCATATGACAGTGATATTATATAGAAGTCGCCGTTGTATAGTAGCTAGAGTGTTGTCTTATTAGACATGAGACCTCGGTTCAAAGCCCAGGTCAGGCATCTCTATCAGAACGAAATATGAAAAAATATTTCTTCGGCAATTTCCTCTGCAGATTTCTGGCAAAAACTCTAAGAGTAAATAAAATTGCCATGAAAAGTTTCTCAAAAATCTGTCGTTCGGAGTCGACTTTAAAAGTAGGCCCCGCCGCTCATGCATAAAAATTAACGTACATAACATAAGTGATGTGAGAAACTAGGTCGCAATCCTGACTAAAGTGTTGTAATGACCAATTATGTATGTATGTGTGTATATAAAATCCTCGAGTATATAAACCCTCGAATGCCAACGAGTTCGAAAGACGTAATATGCGTGACTCTAACAATACTTAGCTGGTGTAAGCATTATGAAGTAAGATACTTTTAATGTTCTAGGCATCAAAATTTCATGCAATGTTCGTTAGAACCAGCATACTTTTCAAGTGCCGAAAGAATCAATCAAGTGCCTTGGTGTTTGATCCAGTATAAGAAATACTTCACTCCATCTGATCTCCTTACTACTTAAACATTTAAAATGGAATACAAATCTCAACGAACGCTATTTTGAGGCTTCTGGACTATGTATAGAAGGTGCTTAATATACCAGAAGGATATCCAACTTTATTGATTATTTAAATGACTGTTGTAATGTAGATTGTGTTTGACTGTTTTATTCTTTTTAGTCCTTTTATTTTATGCGAGTATTTTCACCTGAAATCGCCGTGGTCTAGTAGGTAGTGTGTTGGTTTATTAGACGTGAGGCCTCGATTCAAACCCCAGCTCAGGTATCTCCACCAAAACGAAATATGAAAAAAATTTTCAGCAACTCAACAGATTTCTGGCAAAAACTCTGAGAGTCAATAAAATTGCCATGAAAAGTTTCTCAAAAATCTGTCTTTCGGAGTCGACTTTAAATTGTAGGTTCCACTACTCATGCATAAAATTTGACGCACACAACATAAGTGGTCCTGGTCGTAATCCTGACTAAATGGTTGTAATGACCAGCTATGTATGTATTTTTACTGTTACATATTTATCACGTAGATCGAGCACGTTCTTTTACCATGTGTATGTGAAATGTGCTTCCTTGAAAAGCTTTTCCTACCACTTATAATATAAACTGACTCACAACTGATATTCATATTCCTCTTTCCTCCGTCCCTATTTTACTAGGTCCTTAGTGTCACTTGTTGTTTTTGCCACAAGGGGATTGAATCCACTGCCTATCAGTATTAATAAAGCAATACGATATTGCCTAGACTATCTGGAGGACTTTTATTCTTCCTAGTTTGAATATTTTTTGCGTACACTGTAGCTGCGTATATAGTTAAAGTGTTCGAAAAATAAAATACACTTTACTTTTCTTTTTCGTTAATGTATTGGTAATTATTGCCACTTTTTTTCAAATGATTTATAATACATATGCCAACATGACTTTTTGGTATTTGACCATTTTTTTTTTTCGTTTCCAATACCCTTAACAAAAACACTCATACGCACATTAGTAAGTATATATGTATGTATGTGTGTGCTTATACTTGACTGTTTACTGCATAATGAGTGTATGTGTGTGTGTGCATAATATGTGAGTACGTTTGTAGTGTGTAGTGTTTATAAAAGAAATGATAAATGCGTCGGCATTTTTGTTAGCAACATTATGTGGTTTGCAATTTACATAATTTAACATACGAGTACATTTTTTTATTTATTTCTATAACATCTATATTTCTCCATACCCCTCTCTCCAGCACCACTGGCACCATTCCCATGTCAAACTATACTCTTACAATTGCTATTGCAATAACAAGGTTTTTATTTTTCTCAATGTGTTGTACAGTTCTCTCTCTACCTCGAACATACGAGAGAAAATGTGTGCGTGTATGCGTTTGTGTTTGTATGTATATGTCATGTTTATTTTTAATATTTGTACAAATATTAAAATGTGCATAATGGTATCATTTATATTCTCTTTGGGTTTGCTGTTGTTGTTTGTGTATGTGTGTAAAAGATAGAATGAGAGCGTGTGTTCTTTTTTTCGTTTGTATCCCTTAAACGTTTTCTATTGTCCTTGTGTTGTGTTTTCGTTACGTTGTTTTATTATTATTTGCCTTTATTGTTGTTATTTTGCATATTGTCTCTCTTTCCCTCGGGTTTTTTTTGCTGTTTATTTCATGTTTTTCAATAGTTTGTTGTTTTTTTCATTCTCTCTCTTTTGTTGTTGTTATTGGTGTAAAATGCATAATGACTTTGTTTGGTTAGTTTTTGTTTATAAAAGACCCCTCTCAGTTTGATTATTGCACTTATTGTTCCTATTCTCATATTTTTTCTCTCACTCTCTTTGAAAAAAGAATGTTTTGATGGTAATTTATTTTGTTTGGCTGTGTGGGTTTTTCTTATTATAGCTACTGTTGTGTTGTTTGCCAACCACGGGTGTTACTATAATATCGGGTAATGCATTTAGTGACTTTAAGACTACAGTCAGATGTTAAATATCTTTCATCTGAAGTGTTATTTATTTAGTGAGAGAAAGGCCTTTACAAATCGCCTACGCATTTGTAAATTACCAACCTAGAGAGAGAAGGATTTGACAGGATTATAATGAAATTTAAAGAAACTGGAAGCCTTATAGCCGCCTTAATGTAGTAGGCAAGGGGTTGGCTTATTAGGCAAGAGCCGATAACTCAAATCCGAAAAATTTTCTTCGGCTACTTCCTCTCAGCAGTCTCCGGGAAAAAGCCCTGAAAGTATTTTTCAAAAATCTCTCGTTCAGAGTCGACTTTAAACTGTAAGTCCCGCCACTCATGGATCAGAATTAACAAACACAACATGGTTGGTGTAAGAAACTAGGTTGTAATCCTGACTAAATTGTTGTAATGGGCATTTAACCGTAGATCGATTCTTAAAAGAAACTTCATAATTCTAGCTTATGTATCACTTTTGATACATTTGTATTTCATAGAATTTTCGCAATTATTGATAGATTTTGTTACAAAATTTAAATGTTTTTATTTACTTTAATTCATTTTAATAAAACTATTTATTTACTATTACATTTTATTATCGCTTTTATGAAATTTAGGCCAAAATTTTTGACATAATGTACATTGCAGCATGGTTTTTTAAGTAAACATTAAACACTTCATGTCAACTTGGTTCTATTTTTTTCTAAATGGTAACAATTTTGGCATCTAGTACCCTTGCTTTGTCGTGATTTATATTTTATATTTTCCAAATATTTAGATGGGGTAACGTATTGTCACTCCCATCAGTAACGCTCCAATCGACGGCTAGCTGAAACCTGATGGCACAAACAATTGTTATATTTCGCTAGAAACATTTGTTGTCGATGTCATGTGAGGTAAAAAAGTTTCCTGTTGCAATAGAACATCGATAATGTCAATAACAATGTTCTCTCTTCGATTCCTCTCTGGTGTCCCGGATACAAGTTTCTCCACATACGGCTATAAGTAGTTGCTACGCACGTATCATGTACTTGAATCTAAAACTGCCAATTCGATTCCGGTGGACCACGAAATTTATAACGACCATAAAATGCAATTAGTTACTAATCTATAGGGACAAAATTATTGGGATTATTAAAGGCTGAAAAACTTTCAGCTCAGTTTTCGAAGAGGCGTAATAGGCGTAAATTTATCATCACTTCCGAGTATCACGTTATCGAAGCGAATAATTCTGCTATCTCATACGTATATAGTTGACCGAAATACTATCATCTGTAACATCTATGAAATAAAACATAGGACGAAACACTTTCTTCTAATGTTTGTCTGTCACGTAAGATAAATATGAGAAGAGCAGTAAGAAAGGCTCTACAACTTTTCATATGACAGCTGTTGGCAATCTGCGTGAAAATTGGCAATATTTTTTCTTCCCAAACTACTAATACGGTTCTCTATTCCAAGTAGTACCATCTTTTTCGGTTAACGTCCTATTGTCATGCTTGTGGCTGTCAATACTTGCGTCAGTTTTCTGTATTAAAGTTATATCGTCTCAAAAATTGAAATGTATCTTTTTTGATACAAAGATCGATTTACGGTTAAATAAGTAAGTAAGGAAGCATTGCCGAAAATATCGCTTTTGTTGGAGAAAGTGTGGTGAATAAATCAAATTTTACGATTCTATGGCATTGTCAGCAATGGAGCCGGTTCGTTGTGTCGTATGGAGAAATCAAAATGTATTCCATATGCCTCCATCCACACAAAGTCTAACTCACACAACAATTAAAGCCAACTGAGCATTTGTAATGCCATAGTTTAACTGATTGGGTGTTAGAGCCCCTGGTTTCAAAGCTGATTTTCCGAACAGAATTTTATTCAGTTATGATGCCCATTTCGCTCTCTTCCAGTTGCCTATATAAGCAAAGTATGTGTGACTTGTGACTTGAAGTCACCGTAGTCTAGTAGGTAGTGTGTTGGCTTATTAGACGTAAATCCCGGGTTCGTATCCCAAGTCAGGCATCAGAACGAAATATGAAAAAAAATATTTCTTCGGCGACTTCTTCTCAGCAGATTTCTGGCAAAAACTCTGAGAGTGAATAAACCTGCAATTAAAAAGTTTCTCAAAATCTGTTGTTCGGAGTCGACTGTAGGTCTTGCCACTCATTTATAAAAAATTAACACACGCAACATAAGCGGTCTGAGAAGCTAGGCCGTAATCCTGACTGAAGGGTTGTAATGGCCAATTATGTATGTATGTATGTGTGACTTGCAGAACTTAGAATAGAAGTAACTCTGGAAGAGCTATTGCATTAAGAACAAGTTTCTTTTTCATGTGCAGCATGGTCTGGACGTGTCGTGGCTGAATTTTTTTTTGGAAGTTTGCAATTGAAGATTACGAACCGGATGGCATGTGACAAGACAGTAACGTAAGGCAATCTTGGTTTTTTTTTGCACAAAAATTACTAGTCTTGGCGGTGTAAATTGCCAACTAAGATCATAAAGTTTGACTCCGCTAGACCATTTTTATGGAGCTGCACCAAAGACCGTATTTATACGGATAACTCTCTAACGTTGAAGTATTTGAAAACCAATATTCCTTAAGTTATCACCGGGATAATGTCCGAAATCTGTGAAAAAGGAGTCTAAAACTATCTGAAAACGATCAATTGTTTCAAGCAATTCAAAGGCGATAATTTAAATGGCATTTTTGCATTACTTTTAAAACCTAAAAACGGATAACCCTTTAGTTATCGTTATTACATGTAGTTTCAGTTGGGTATAGTCTTTATTGGTTATTTGTGTTTATCATTAAATATTCTCTGTTGTTTTTTGTTAGACTGTTTTGTTATTGTTATTGTTGCTGTCGTTATTTTCTTCTACGTTGTGGTTACAATTTTTTTCTTCCTGTTTTCCTTTTTTTGGTTTTCTTGCAAATAATTGACAATTTAATTTATTTAAGTGGTAATACTACAGGACTCTTGCCGTATATGCTCCTCCAACACTCTCTTTCTTCCTTTTTTTGTTTCGGGCACCATAACATAACAGCAACAACAACAACAACAACAATAACAGTAACAGTCAACCATAGTATGTGACCAATACAAATAACCAATAAACATATTGTCCGTGTGTGTTTTGCATACAAATGAGTAAATATTGTTTATAAGCAGCCACAACACACACCCATACATAATGCACAATGTGTGCATGTATGTAAATTTTTTTGTTTTTAAAATTTATTGGCCACTGTTGGTGTGTAATTAAAGTGATTGTTTTTGTTCTTCTTGTTGTTGTTGTTATTGGAAATTTTTAGCAATTTTAGCAATTCTTTAATGCCGTAATTAGTTTAAATAAATTGAAGCTTCCACATTGATTGTTTATTAACAACTTAATTTGATTTGAGCCGAAATTAAATAATGAATAGAATTTTAAATAATGACTGCCGAAACTATTTAAAATAAAAATCACAGTACAATATAGAAAGAAGGCTTAAAATTGGAAATTTATAAAATATTTGATTTGTTCAATAACATCTTGTTAAAACAAAGAAGAAAAACAGACGGCTTATGGCAGAATTTTAATAAAAGATTACTTTCAAACAAAGTCAGATTTTTATATGTTGAATTTCACATAAACTCACAACATGATCTCTCTGTGTTGCCCATATGACATAATGAAGACTAAAGGGCATAAAAGTAGTATTTTATGCTAATTTGATAGAATTACATTTAGTATCGATCGAGACTGTGTGAACTACAGCATCTGTCTTGGTATATTGTGGAAAAAAACTTGATTCTGTTTCAGACATTTTTCAGACTCAAACCCTAAAATTGTGCGAATGAACTTGTAAAACATTTTCAGTGAGACTCAAACTACTCTAAGCTTCTAATAAAATCGTTTAGCCAGTCAACATCAACATTTACAAGATCAAATATACAAACAGTTTCTGTCCAGTAGTCTTTTTCTTTCTTTCAGACAACGCTGGATAATGACATAAGAAAGTGAGAGAGTCAGTGCAGCCGATGTTAAAGTAGTGATGTCACTCATGTGTGTGTTAATTTTATTTACATGAGTGGCGGGGACCTACAGTTTAAAGTTGATACGCAAAGACAGATTTCTGAGAAACTTCTCATGGCAATCTTATTTATTTTTTTTTTTATTTTATTTATTAATTACAATACAATTACAAATTATATTCTAACAACGTTCAAAGTTTCCACTTTAGTTTGAGTTTTTTTTTAGCGGCTTTTCCCCCACCAACATCATCCTGGTGGGCATTAAACTTTAAAGTTTTTGCAGTCATAATCTTTGTACCGTGACCATCTCCCTACAATATCCGCCTAAACAACCACTAAAGTATTCCCTCTTGTTTAAGACATGTCTGCTCAAAACTCATTCAACGGACTTTTGACCGACATTCCACTACGTATGCGATATCCATATCTTCCTCATTTAATTTTCAAGAATTCATCTCCAGTCAAAAAAACCTCATGGTTCTATAAATCTACAGAACTGAATTGGTAAATCTCGATACCAAGATTATCTGGTCGATTTAGACTCTTAGAATTACTTGCTTATCACGGTGCATATATTGAAAGAAGATCTTATGACTGAACAGGACCTTTACATACATGCGCATTTTATAGGCCAATACAACCCTTTAACGAGAATTACAGCCTGGTTGAATACATGACCTGCGTGGCGTGTGAGATGTATAGGGTTATTCATTTCGTGGTTTTAAAAGTAAACGTAAATAAAACACATAAAATATTTTTTTTTCATGATACTTCTTTTTTATTGTAAAGTTTGAACGTTGACATTATGTGTGAAACACTACATCATTTAAATGACCTCCACGCGAAGTGTTGCAAGCTTTGATTCTTTTGAGTTAATTTTCGACCACTTTTTGACACATATTGGGCGGTATCTCAGTCATAACTTGACGAATATTGGTTTTTAAGTGCTCAAGAGTTGAAGGTTTATCTGCATAAACACGGTCTTTCGCGTAGACCCACGAAAAGGTCTAATGAAGTCAAATCGCATGATCTTGGTGGCCAGTTGATATCGCCACGACGAGAAATTACGCGGCCAGGAAATGTCTCTTGCAATAAAGCCATATTCGCTCGAGTTGTGTGGCATGTGGCACCGTCTTGTTGAAACCACATATTCTCCAAGTCGTATTCTTCAATAGCAGGCAAAAAAGTCGGTTATCATATGACCATAACGCTCCGAATTGACGGTGACAGTCGTTCCATCGTCCTTCTCGAATAAGTAAGGTCCAATCACACCTTCGGACCAAACATCGCACCAAACAGTGACTTTTTTTGGATGTAATGGCCTCTCTTCAACTTTACTTGAGGATCCTCAGAACCCCAAATACGACAATTTTGTTTATTAACATACCCACCGAGTGTGAAATGTGCTTCATCGCTGAAGAAAATTTTGTTCGATTCGTGGCTGTGGCAGAATCACCATTTTTATAGTAGGTTTTGATAATTTTTATGCGTTGTGTGATAGTTAAGCGATCCATTTTCGTCAATGTCAGATTTTCAACTGAATGGAAAAAAAGGGTTCACAACTTAGTTTGACAGATGTCGAATTCCAGTCCCATACTTTTGAAACCACGAAATGGATAACCCTTTACATTTTCAACATCAAATCGTAAACCAACATACCACTCACTAAAATACGGCGACCACAAGACTAAGTTACTAAGCGACACCGAGTGTGGTTTTACAAACCACATTTTGACTCAGTGTAAAAGAGCTTATGGCAATCTCTCGTTACGATGTGTTTACTAACTCTAACGCTATTCTTTAATAAGTTTTTAAAAGGTACTGCATCTGGCACACACGTTAAATACTGGCCTGAGAGGGCAGCAAGCTCTTAACACTGAGTAGCTATGAACTACAACATAGCATAGAGTACACATGGAGAATACAACCACTGGCAGTGTCTATGTTTTTATCGTGTCCAGTTCGTCAGCAGTTATTCAGTATATACTTCAATCCAGATAGAGTCATAATGATTCATAAGTCATTACGCTGGTTCTGCAGAGAGTATATTCTTACTTAGGACCAGTACCTTAAATTATTTTATTTTTATGTTGTTTTTTTATATTTTTAGAGTATTTCATACAATTCATATGTAATTCTTTAGTCTCCTCAGTAATTAGTTTTTAATTTCTTTCAAGATTGCTTAAAAGAAATTACTTTTTTATAATTCCAAAAACAGACATATTTCAACGATATTTTTTTCTTTTTCGTTAATTTTCTTTCATGTAAACGCCAGAAGAACGGCTGGCTAATTAAATTAGAATCAAATTCAAATTATTTCTAATGAAACAGCTGTAGTTTCTTCTTGGAAAATGTTTTTATGTTCAGTCAGTCTCCTAAAAAAAAGGGCAAAAGATTTCCGACACAAGTTTTTCTCTTTCCTCAGCGGAAGTCAATGCTAAGCCTTTGGAAGAGGATGAAAAAAAGAAAAAAATATGCAGACAGTAAACTTCAACAAATAAGTTAATGTACCACTTTACAACACACACAAGGACAACAACAGGCAGCCAGCAAAACAACAATGGCAATGGCAGCCAAATAGGCAGCAGACAATGGAGGCAGTGGAGGAAGGCAGGCTTAAATAGCAACAATTTGCAAATAATAGTGTGATGACATTAACCATTACAACCCATACAGTCAAATATGACATATACAATGACAGGCCTATAACATCGAACATATACATACACTAATACTCTCTCTCGCTCTCCCTTGTATTTATGCTTTTAACAAGTAGTTCCTCCTCCTACTCAACTTTAGTCAAACGACAAACATATTTTTTTTTCTTTTCTTTTCCTTTTCTTCAATTTTTTTCTTTCTCTCTTATAAACATGACATGGCCAAAAGGAAAAACTACAGCCCAAGAAAACAGCGAGAACAGTAACAATAACAACTACTAAAGGAATCTAAAATGAATAGAAAAGAAACAAAACGACAAAGCGAAAAGGGAAAAGTGAAAAAGGAAAAACGTTAATGCTTAAATGATGACAGGCATATTTACGCCTAAATGGAAAATAACAT
This sequence comes from Sarcophaga variegata, assembly GCA_932273835.1. Taxonomy (NCBI): domain Eukaryota; kingdom Metazoa; phylum Arthropoda; class Insecta; order Diptera; family Sarcophagidae; genus Sarcophaga; species Sarcophaga variegata. Next base: position 100,336,043 of record OW026361.1, read on the forward strand.
CACCAGCAAATTGCAAGAAAATGGAAAATTCTTATGACCAGCAAAAGAAATAAAAAAAGAAGTCAAGTTGACAATGTGATGGTCTTGCTTGCTTGTAGAAGATGCGAATAGACTGGAGACAAGTTCCATTTGAAAGCAAGAAAAAAATAAAAATGAAAATGCGTGGAAATTTTTGTACTTTCATGCAGATTTTCACTTTTGAAATTTAATGGGGAAAACCAACAGTGTTGCTAAGACGCAAAGAGGTCATATAAATTTAACTGCAAACTGTGGGTTTGCAATGGAAAAGTTGGAAGGAAATTAGGAAATTAAATTCTCTTAAAAATAAACCTTTGTATTCTCATAAACGTGGGAAGTATTATAAAAAAAATAAACATGAAGAATTCAGAGAAAAAAGGTTTCATAATTTATAGAATACGCAGAAGGCAGTATCCACTCTTGCATTCAAACGAATCACGAAGATATTATAACTCTGGCATCTGGCTTACATACCTACATAAATGGTCATTATAAACTTTCAGTTAGGATTACTACCTAGCTCCTATGTTACGTGTGTTAGCTTTACACATGAGCGCCAGGACCTAGAGTTTAAAGTCGACTCCTAACGAGAGATTTTTAAAAAAAATTTCATACTAATTTTTTTATTTTGAAAGTTTTTGCTTGCTCAAAGATCTTATGTAAAAGGCGTTCGGTGAAAACTATGAAGAGGTGCTAATGAAATAAAGTTTCTAGCGACGAAAGTATAAACTTGATACAGTTTTTATAGGCACAGGTATTTAAGTGAGTGTAAAAAAGGACAAACCGAGCGTATAGTTGACTCAAGGATTGAGCTTGACCTGAAAGGAGGCAAATGAAAACTTTTTAAAGGTATTAGAAAGACTCTTTTGAGTCATGACAAAGCCCATGAGGGCAGTGAAGCCCAACCTATAGCTAAACGTTACACAAATAATTTGAAAGAAATGTATTATAGATGCTCCCAGAATAATTAAAAAATTGTATAAACTTGTTCAGCAAATAATTCAATTACAAGTGCATGATGGATTCCATCAGTATATTTAGATTTATAATTAAAAACAAATACGTATATGGACTGGAGGAGTGGTTCAGTGAACCTCCCAAGGGACTCCGCACAAATTCACCGATGGCTCCAAACTGGAAGGAGCCGTTGGAATTGGTATCTATTCGGAATCAATCGGAATATCCATTGCAGCGTTTTTCAGGCGGAGGTGTCAGCAATTCAGGCTGCGGTGAAAATTATTGTGAACAAAAATGTTCACGGACGGAAAATCATCATACTTTCCTATAGCCAAGCGGCTATTTGGACATTGGATTCCAGTGTAGTAAACTCCAAGATGGTGTACAACTGTCGCATATATCTCAATGAGGTGGCGAACCGATATGATGTTTGTATCACATGGGTACCGGGACATAACGATATTCCTGGCAACTGCAGACCTGATGGACTGGCCAGAAAGGGCACGACCATCGAACCCTCTGACGAATTCTCTACGTTGGGGATCCCTTTGGAGACCTGCTAACTTATAATTGACAATTCAACCGTAGATCTCGTCGACAGAATGTGGGCAACTTCCGATAAGGCACAGCGGCGCAAAATATCTGACCGAGGCTGGATAGGAAGCGCACGGCGACTCTGCTTAAACTCCAAAGAAGTAGGCTCAGCACTATTATCAGGGTTATTACGGGGCATTGCATTATAGGAACGCATGTGAGGCGTATTGGTCTTGGACACCTTGCAGAAGCTGTGGATATGAAGAGAAAGATGAGACTATTCTTCACCTATTGCGCACATGTCCGGCACTTAGTCGGAGGAGAAAGGGATAACTGGGTGCCTACTACATGGAGGATATGGATGAACTATTTTCGTGTATGGCTATTTGCAGTCTTAGTCGCTTCATCGGGATCTCCGAATGGTTCATGGAATAAGAGGAAATGAGGAACTGTGGTATCACAATGGGCCCTGTGTGCGGCCTAAGTGTGTCCGCTCGTGACTCCATCGAGGGGACAACCACTTCTACCTACCTATGGACTAATTTTTACTTAAACGACCCGCGATATTTAAGTTAAAGTCACCGTAATTTAGTACGTAGTGCGTTGGTTTATTAAATGTGAGGCCGCTGAGATATCAACACGAAATATGATCTTCCTCTCAGAAGATTTCAGGGAACGCCTTGAAAAGTTTCTTAAAAATCTGTCGTTCGGAGTCCACTTTAAACTGTAGGTCCCTCTACTCATGCATCCAACTAACACACACAACATAAGTGGTGTGAGAAGCTAAGTCGTAATCCTTGTTGAAGGGCTGTAATGATATGTATGTGCAGATAATTAAATTGACTTGATATTGAAGTTAAAACTTTTACGTTAATAATTCATCCATCTCTACATCCGTAGTATTTATAGCTGCACTCTTAACATATTTTCTCCTAAATGGCATTTCATAAGCACTTTGGTCCATCTTCATGCATTAAGTTTTTCAAAAATATTTCATTGTCATTTCAAAAAGTCACGTCATTTCTTGCTTTCAATGTCAACTTAAATTAATGTAACGAATATAACAATTGATTCTCAACTCAATTTCCCCCAATGCGAACGTGTATACCAACCAAAAGACACAGAAAAGATCATTTTACATTAAACGAAAGGAATCTTACTTATCCTCCTCCTTATCTTATGTCTTTACAGACGAGTACATCCTTGTCTACATGCCAGCAAATGGTGGTATAATTTCTCTTGTCTGCAATATTTATGAGGCAGTTTTATGTCATTTTATTTTATTTCATTTCATTTTCTTACATTTTATTATTGCAGTTTAAAGTTTTCAACACGATTCGATGAAGGCACGTCCAACACGTCGTAATATTGTTTGTCGCGTCATAAAAATATGCCTGATTTTTTCTTTTACTCTGCACTTTTTTTGTTTTGACGTTGTAAATTGTAATAAAAATTATTATCGATTCTATATTGTGAGACACAGATGTGGGAGGCAAAAAAATATTGTGAAATAGTTTGTAAAGTTTTTCTCGAAACTTTTTTGGTGTTGAATTTAAGAGGCAGCATGTTTTTTATTAAATTTTTTATTCAAAATGAATTTTTTCTATTAATTTAATTTATTTTTTATAGTACATACACATATACACACATAGTTGGCCTTTGTAATCCTTTAGTCACACCACCCATGTTGTGTGCGTAAATTTTAGCCATAACTGATGAGACAGTTTAATGTCGTTTCCGAACTGCAGATTTTTAAGAAGCTTTTCATGGTAATTTTAATTTACTCTTAGATCCTCAGACTGCTGAGAAGAAGTCGCCGAAGATATATTCTTTCGTTTTTCGTTTTCTTTTAGATGTTTGAGCTGAAGTTCGAACCACGGGCTTGTGTCTAATAAGCCAATACACTGGCCTACTAGACTGTGTTGGTCTGCAATTTTCAACTGTAAGCGAAGCTGCAATACAATCGTAATTTTTTATCAAAATCTTCTGAAACAATTGCCCTATATCCCCTACCCTCTCTATCCGTAAAAGGCGTCTAAAATATAATCTAGATTGGCTATATGATCATACTTAAGGTGGCTTACCCATTTGGACCAAATGATTTGGTTAAAAAGTCCAGAATTTCTTGATATGGGTTTAATCCTTCTTATTGTAATGACACAGCAAGACCTTTGCATTCTTTATGCCCTGTTCAGACTTTTAATTGCACAGTAAAACTATGCCATTCATGAGATATATATACACTCAGTGTACATAAAGTAATCTTAAAATTATGTCTCTCTTCTGGTGTAGAAGATAGAAATTTTGCCTAAGTCCCTGGCATTATTGGATCTGAACCAGTTTATCGTTTCCCATTTCATCAACGGTCTCAAATTGTGTATGGTATTCTGTGAATCTTGAACACTTGAACACGACGTTGTTCAAATTCCGATTTGTATTGGCGGCATTAGGAAGTTCATGTTAGGACGTTCTCTTTCCGTTAGTGTAACTCGAACAGTTCTTTTGAAAGTATGTCTATGAGGCACTAAAGTCCGCTACGGCGCTAACAGCTTCCATAAACACGGCGAGATATACACTCATCACCCTTCAGCGATTCCTTCTAACCCTTAACGACCATGTGGACATACATATATGCCCAATATTAAACGGAGAACCTATTATTGGTTTAGCAATTTGATTTTAAAATATGGCTTTTGGCTAATGTTGCAGTAATCTAGAAGATAGTGTGTTGGCTCAAACTCCAGGTCAGACAACAAAACAAAATATTCTGCGACTTCCTTTCAGCAGATTTCTGGCAAAAACTCTGGGAGTAAATAAAAATTTGCTATGAAAAGTTCCTTAAAAAATCTGTCGTTCGAAATCGACTTTAAACTGTGGGTCTCACCACTCATGTATAAAATTAACACACACAACATAAGTGATATGAGAAACTATGTCGTAATCCTGACTAAAGGGTTGTAACGATCAATTATGTATGTATGTATGAATATCACTTTTGGACATCTACCGAACTATCCTCAATAGACAAAAGACATTTCCGTTTCTTACGGTTGGTTGCTGTTATTATCTTTCTATATAAGCATGAAAACATGTACCAAAGGTTGTGGCCATAAGATGCAATTTGTTGTGATTCTGCCTTGTTTCCGTCGTGTTAATCTTTTTGTTGTTCCAATTAATGTGATTGGTCTGTAATGTAACTGCCTACAAATAACGCCTCCGATTATTCAGTGTACTAGTGGGGAACCTTTGCTAATCGTCGATTCCTACCTCATTTCCCACTAGGTGAGAGAACTATCTGACCTTCATGTGATGCCTGATCTTCCTGTGATGTTATCTCTTTTTAATATCCAGGGGTGTGGAAACTTCTTGTAGGGATTGTAACGGGTGATTTTTTAGCTATTATCTTTTTGGCAACACTGGTTTAAACAGCTCACGCACGTTTCGTGTTTTGTTTCACTATCAAACATTTTCAGTTTGGTCTATAATTTAACCATGAATCGTCTTACAAACGAACAACGCTTGCAAATCATTGAATTTTATTTTCAAAATGCGTGCTCTGTTAAGAAAGTTCATCGCGCGCTTCTTCCATTTTATGGTCATTTTAATCGACCCACTGAAGTGGCTATTCGGGCTATTGTGACTAAATTTCCCACCAAATTTACATTGTTGGACATTAAACCACCAACACGCTTACGTAGAGTGCGAACTGAAGAAAATATCGCAGCTGTATCGGCCAGTGTTAATGATGACCATCAATAATCGATTCTTTGCCGTTCGCAGCAATTGGGCCTCTGTTACTCAACAACGTGGAAAATTTTGCGGAAAGACTTAGATGTGGAGCCTTTCAAAATACAGCTGATGCATGAATCGAAGCCGAAAGACCTACCGCAACGCAGAATTTTTGGTGAATGGGCTCTCGGGAAGTTGGCCAAAGTTCTAGTTCTTTATCGAAAAATTGTGTTCAGCGACGAAGCTCATTTTTGGCTCAACGGATACGTAAATAAGCAGATTTGTCGATTTTGGAGTTAAGATCAGCCAGAAGCATTGCAAAAGCTACCAATGCATCCAGAAAAAGTCACAGTTTGGTGCGGTTTATGGGCTGGTGGCATCATCGGACCGTACTTGTTCAAAGACGCTGCGAATTGTAACGTAACTGTGAATGGTGAGCGCTACCGTGAGATGATATCCAACTTTTTTTTGCCCAAAACGCAAGACCTTGACTTGTATGACATGTGGTTTCAACAAGACGGTTTTCAACATGCCACACAGCACGCGTAACAATGGGCTTATTGAGAGGCGAGTTCGGTGAACATTTTATTTCACGTTCGGGACCGGTCAATTGGCCGCCTAGATCGTGCGATTTAACGCCTTTAGACTATTTTTTGTGGGGCTATGTTAAAGCTCATGTCTATGCAGACAAGCCCGCTTCAATTGACGAATTGGAAGACAACATTTATTCGTCAGATACCGGCCGAAATGTTGGAAAGAGTATGCCAAAATTGGGCTAAGCGGATAGACTATTTGAGGCGCAGCCGCGGTCAACATTTGCATGAAATAATCTCCAAACATTAAATTATATGGACCGTACTATCGATTGAAATAAAGATTTCATGCATATTTGTGAATTTTATATGTGTTTTTTTTAATTTTTTCTATAGCTCTTAAAAATCACCCATAATATGCCGTGATGAACAATTTCTTTTTCTCCAGTAGGATTCGAACCTGGACTTATTTTTCTTCTGTTGTATTCGAGAACCTGTGGTTTTAGGTTTACTGATCAGCTATTTGACCAATACATCACGCCGCCAGTTGTAAAACTTTAAAACTTGAACAATTGAACAAAAAAGTTTGATATCATGGATCTAAACCCTCTGACGTCCTTTCTATTTTATGTATATTTTTTTTGGCTTTCCTTTCATTACACAATAAGTCATTAAAATTCTTCGTATAAAAACAAAAGCGGATTACATTTCAGACGTTATGCGAACAGTGTAATTATATATTAAAAACACATTAGCGATAATTTAAACAGCTTGATATTGTTGTTGTTGTTGTTGTTTGGTCTCTATAGTATACTGGCGATACCAGCACTATATGTCTGCCACGAATGTCTACTAATAATCTTGTGTAAATTACGCCACTTAAACCTGCAATGACAACAAACATAAGTCATCTGCATTTAGAAACTGAGAAGACGCCAAAATTCTCAATGCCAATGTCATAGACAGAGTCATAGTCACAGTTACAACATCAAAACAAACAGACAGAGAGAGTATGGTTATCCTGCATAGCATAATGCAACAAACTAAAACAGAAAACAAAAAAACAATGACATTGGCAAGCTACAACATGAACAGCGCTCACTGATGATGGAACGAAGTTATGATGTCAGTTATCATGCATGCCTGCATCCTTTATCATATGAAAATAATACATATATTCGGTGGTTTAGAGGATCCTTTCTTTTTTGCGTTGCTTTTCTAAGATTTAAGTGAAACGTCATAATGTCTCAGACCACCTATAGGGACCAACAAGGAATGTAAGAAAACAATAAAAACAAGCTATTATAAGTAGAATGGAGACAGAGAGACAGAGAGTGTGAGTCATTACAACATAAATGTAGATGATGGTTTAGGGATTGCTATGGAATGGCATGAATGAAGAATAATTTCTTTTACTTTTTCTCAGTTAAGTATGCAAGACGTGTAAATATTTTTGCCAAAAAATATTTTTGAAACATGTTTTCTACTCGTTACGCTTTGTGAAGATTGTGGCTGGCAAAAAAGAAAGAAAAAAATTTAAAACAAAATACGCTTTCGATAACATTAATCATATTAAAACCCTTGACATTTTACGCGTCTAGCATAAGAATACAAAGAGAAGTAAATATTTTGTAAAAGCAAGAGAGAGAGCAAGAGAGAAAGGAAAATTTTTGGCAATGATTATAGGAAAACACTTTAAAAAGATTTTTCAATTCAATTGATATTCAAAGCAATTATTTTTTGATTTTAGTATTGTAAACATAAAATACGATTTAAGAGATGGCTTTTGCCCATTGAATAATTAATTCGATAATGTAATTTACTGTAAGGCACCTATTTTGAAAAAAAACATTAATGGATGTAACACCTTAAAAGAAAACGAATGTCATCTATCAGCTAAAATATGGCAACGCACTAAAAGGATCAATTTAAGGTCAAATTTAACTCCAGAGGCACTTCTCAACATTAAAATTCTGTTGCAAAATCTAAAATGAAAACACCATATATGTATGAACGCATTCAAACCATTAATTAAGGCCTTATCAAGAAAAATATGCAGCGGGTGTTTTCAAAAGCTTAAGAATTTAAAATGACAATTTTAAGGATTTTTTCAAATGATTTCCGGATTATGTCTGCCACCCACGACTTTAACTTAAATGAACCATTCGATCAGTCTATTGTTGGACTATATTTTTCTCCCGATAAAACTGAGCATTTGCTGTCAGATGTCTTGAATATTGCCTGTCAATAAAATGTAATTTAGAGGTATTACATCGCACGAACAGAAAACACAATCAGTTCCGGAAAAATGATTCACCCAACAGGTTTTGCAATACAGTAAGACCCCGCTTAACGCTACTCCGCTTAACGCTATTTCAATATTACGTGGTAGTATTGCGATTTTCCTAAATCGCACACTGTATTGATACGATGTTTGCAAATGAAACGGCCACGCACCAACAAAAGCGATGCACTATATAGGGGCGATGTATACTATGTATCTTTTTCAACGCTCTTTTGTTAGTCTGTCCAGAATAAAGATTCCGACTGTATTTTTCGAAGTCGCAATCTCAGTACGAACGCATCTTTCCTGCGTCTCAGTTGATTTATTAGTTGCCTCGTTTAACGCTGTTTCGTTTAGCGCTGGAACTTATTGGAACGTAGCCTCTGCGTTAAGCGGGGTCTTACTGTACATCAATTGTTAAGGACATGATCAGTATTTTTTTTGACATTATTGAAATCAGAAATTCAATCAGCATGACTAGATAGCACTCGCTATTCAGTGCTACTTTTTATCTTGGGTCCACTGGTACCATAAAAAAGTTAGTCTGGTTAGCAGAGGTGCCTAGGAGGAAGTATTATGAAAGCCAAAAATTCAATGAACGGATTGGTAAGGACAATAAAGTTAGTAAGTTAAAGACGCCGTTCAATCCCCAGTAATATGAGAAATTATTTCTGCGGTGACTCCGCTCAGTATATTTCTGGCATAAACAAACTCTGAGAGAATATAAGATTTTCATGAAAAGTTTTTCAAAAATCTGTCGTTTGGAGTTGACTTTAAGCTATAGGTCTCGCTACCCACATATAAGATTAACACACAAAACATTTAGTGGTGTGAGAAGCTTGGTTGTAATCCGGACTTAAGGATTGTAATGATCAATTATGTATGTAAGTAATTTCACGTGGATTGAATTTCATCACTTCACACAATTCTGTGTTAAAAATTATCGCCTTCGGCCAGTTTCAGATAAGAGTAATCAGCAAAAATTCGTTGAAAACGATGGTCGTTTGGCTTCAACGCTTCCAATATTCATAGGTAAAAATTTTTCATTTAGCCAATAAAGGCGTCTCCTAACAAAGCTTCGCTCTACATTTCCATGTATTGCTGACAATTTTGTATAGAGTGGAGTATAATTAGCTGACTGAACTTTAAAGGAGTAATTACACGGTGCGGCAAGGAAAATACACCCGAGTAACTACATAGTCTAAGTTATTTACTAGGTTGAGTAAAACTGAAAAATACTTTTATATTTTTTTCGAACCCTTCAAACTTGTTTTATTTGACAAAAACGGTTTTTTTTTTTTGATATTTTCACACAAAATTATTGATTACCCAAATATGTTACTGTTAGCCTTTTTAAATAATAACTACGGTAATTTTTGTCCGATTTGATCAAACGAAGTGTCAATCTCTTCACAAGATAATACACTTTCAGAAAATTATAACTTATTTTACACTTTTTAATTAAAGTTTCTTACTATAAACGGACAAACTTAAAAAAATATGAAAAAAATTCGCATTTGTCAAGTTTACCGCATCAAACCACACAGCATATTAAGGCAAATAATATATACACTGTCGGACAAAATAAAGTGCGGTTTGAAATATTTTTTGTTTTTTTATTAAAGCATGTGTTTATTGCTTTCAAATGTTTATAAATTATAGTTTCATTTTTATTTCGGTTAATATTTTATCGAAAAAGTATCTTAACATTGAATTCTTTCTTTATATTTTCTATTTATAATAGAAACTATATGGCACATAAGGAATTTCAAGTGACAAAATAAAGTAACACTTCACTAGAAAATATTATAAATAATTAAATAATTTCAAAATTTAGTACGAAGTTGCTCCTCCTTTGTTATTTATGACTTCTCTTAATCTTTTCGGCATACTTAGCGCAAGGTTCTTCAAAGTACTTGTAGAAATTGCCCTACATTCACTTTGCAGTTTTTCCCAAAATGTTTGAATATTTGTTCTGGACTCCATCGGGTTTTTGTCATCTGAGATAGTCCAAAGATGCTCTATGAGGTTTAAATCTGGACTTTGAGCAGGCCATTCAAATTTTTCAACAGTATTTTCTTCAAAATATGTTTTAGCGACCTTACTCGTGTGCTTGGGTTCGTTGTCTTGTTGAAATATAAACTCCCACAAGCTCATTTCCTCCTGACTGCTGTAAAGATTTTCTTCCAAAATATTTACATAGTGCTCTCCAGTCATTTCGGAATCAATTTTAACGAGTCTACCTACTGCTGAAGAGGAAAAACATCCCCACACCATGAGGCTGCCTCCACCATAAATATTTACATAAATAAATATTTACACAAAAATATGTCTCAATCATTTTGGAATAAAATTATTTGAACAGACGAGTCAAAATATGAACTAAAAAATTGCAAAACTCGGAAAAGAGTGTGCTGTGAACCAACACAAAGGTTTAAATCGAAAAACTTTATCCATACTGGAAAACATGGTGGAGGCAGCCTCATGGTGTGCGGCTTATTAGACGTAAGGCCGCGGTTCAAACCCTAGGGCAGACATCAACACGAAAACATGAAAAAATATTTATTTGGCGACGAAAAGGGTTCAAACGCCAGGCCAGACTTCAAAACAAAATACAAAAAGTATTTCTTCGGCGACTTCCTCCCAGCAGATTTCTGGCAAAAACTCTGAGAGTAAATAAAAATTGCCATGGAAAGTTTCTCAAAAATCTGTCGTTCGGAGTTGACTTTAAACTGTAAGTCACGCCACTCTTGTATAAAATTAATACACACACAACATGGGTGGTGTGAGAAACTAGGCCGTAATCCTAACTGAAGAATTGTAATGGCCAATTACGTATGTATTCTATGAAGTTCTGAACAAATTTATGAGTTTTTTAAATAAATTTCCACAACTGAGAAGCATAGTTCTCGAGTTAAGCGATTCATGATTTTTTGCCAAACCAAGCTAAATAGAACGGTAAACAGTGTTTTACAGTGTCTGCTGTTAAATAATAGAGTCAGCTAAAAAACCATAGTGTGCAGTAGATTATGAAGTCACTGTGGGAACAATCCGTCTAACAAAAGCAAACTTACAATCTCTTAGTCAAATTACAGCCTCACTTCACACGCCACCCATGTGATATGTCTGTTAATATTATCAGTGATTTGGAAATATAGAGTTTAATAGCGACTTCAAATGGTGTTTAGAACAGATATCAGCAATGAATCGCTTTTTCGCTACTCATAAGTACTCATGAAATTTTGAATATGAGTGAGTGAACAGTATTGAAATCCAACTACTCTGATTCATTCGTACTCAGTGCAACATTGATTTATAAGTACAGGTTGCAATGAGTATGAGTACAACGTTGACATCAAACTCATAACATTCGAAATATGTTTGATTCATACGCATACTGATTCAGATTCATAAATTTAGAAAAATACTTATTATGAGAATGATTTGAATCATTCGTCAAAATTTACAGTCTTAGTTGTTGTTGCCTTTACAAAGAGAGAAGAAAGACACATAAACAAAAAAGCCAAAGACAGCAATCATAGCAAACACACAACCTTATTGTGAGTGTTGTAGTGTTCGTACGCGAATCATACTTATTTTGCGATACGTGTATACGATGAGTCATGGAGAGTCGAAATCTATAACATCATGCGTATTGTTAAGTATGAGTACGGTGAGTATTTCAAACTTTGAGTATGAGTAGTATGAGTATGACATTAAAATAAGTATGAAAGCGTATAAGTATCAGAAATTATAAGTATGATTCGAATCTACTCATCGTTTTGAATACTCATTGCTGACCTCTGGTTTAGAATCATTATCATTGCAATTACCGTTTCCGGTTTAGTAACTCTCGTTTGCTAAGTTTCTCTCTAAGGCGATAACTGGTTTTAAAGGCTTATATTTGAAAATGTTTGTCCGTTCAATCAAAATTTATAAAACCTTTCTCTTTTACTAAAAGAAACCTTAAAGGACAATAAGTTTAGAACTAGGAAATGAATTGCATTATTATTGTAAGTCAAGAAAAAACTTTTGATCAAAGTTTTTTAACCTCTTTTTCCTTAGACTGAAAAACTTTCAAATGCCGGCAATAAAATAAAAACTTTTTCCCATTAATCTTGTATGAGGGCGGGGAGAGGTGATATACATAAAATGCAAACCTTTTGATTAAATTAAACAATAATTTTAAATTCAAATACAAACAATAAAACAAACAAAAAGAAACACTTTGCAGATAAAGACACGTTTTTTTTATCACCGATTTTTTGTTTGTCTAAAAAACAAACAGAAACTTTTGACACTTTTTAACTGTTTCGAGACTCTGAAGTCAAATTAAAAAAAAAAATTGAAAAAAACGTTCATTTTTTCCTTACCCACATGCAACAAAAAATGATTTTATTGTGTCTACCTACTTGGAGACCCCCAAAAAAGATTTCGTAGTAACACAAAGTTTCGTCTCAAAGTGAATAGGAAAACAAACAAATTAAAATTATGCAAATTAACTGAGAAATGAAAACCGAAAACGGTCTGCAATGACAAAAAGCCAGCCAGCCACCAGTTAAAAAAAGTTATAACAAGACACAGAATGTAGGAAAGGGAGAAAGAAAGAAAAAGGATTTTCGGTTTTGTTGGTTTGTGGCTGAGATGTGGCAGAAACTAAAAAATACTCTGCACGTAGCATTTACCACTTTAAGTCCAAAAAAAACCAGACAGTATAATGGCCCAGTAGAATGCTTTCTTTCGCTTCACTTTGATTGTATGTGTCCTTGAAAAGGAACTCAGAGTCACAGGAGTCTCAATTTTGTTACTGACATTTCACAAATGCCTTAAAAACTATGATGATGGCAAAGGAAAATTTCATTGTCGAAAAGAAGGAAAATATGGCAGCAGAAGAGTTAACGTTTAGACAATAAAACCAGCCCGTCTGCCAGCCAGAGGTAAATATGTAAACTTGACTAAAATGTTGTTAAATTTTTTGGGAAACATTTAAGTTAATGTAACCAAACGAATTGTTTGCATAAACGATTTAATCGAATTCCAATGCAAATTTTTCTTCCTTCAGAAATAAAATTTCATTTCCGCCTGCTCTAATGCAAACAAACAAAACCATTCTCATACTCTTTTCAACTTAAACTTTAAATACATAAACATACACCAATACATACAATGTAATGTCAAAATAAAAATAAAAAAGAAACAAACAAACAGTAACGATGCTATTTTAACGGCTTTTTAGGATATACGCTGATGGGGGAGAAAATAACAGAATTTGGTGTAAAAAAATGGAATCCAAGACAATAACATCAACTTAAAGGCTTTGACTGTGTCTTCGCTTGTTGTCTTTATGTATTTATGTAGGAGTAACTAACTGTATATGTATGTATATACATATGTATGTATGTGTATGCATTTGTTTATATGTATTTGTTTAACTGTCTGTCTATGTTTGTTTTGTTTGCACGGAAATCAGCATAAGTCTCGCGGTAATAAAAATACTTATTTTGTTAGACGTCGTTTCAGTGTCTTTTATGGATGACATTCCCTCCCTACTCTGCCTACCTACCGCCTCCCTAGTGAAGCAAATATAAGAAAGTCTTGAATATTTACATGTTCATATACATACTCGTACATACACTCTTTTTTGCTTTCTTCAGTTTTATTCGATTTCAGTTCTTTTATTTCGAGAAACTGGGGAGGGGAGAAAAAACAGCAACGTTTAGAAATATTTATTTTTCAATAATATCGACTGACTTTAAAGGAGTTGAATTAATAGTGAAAACAATTGAGATTACTTCGTCCTAGAATAGTACAGAAATCTGGTGTACTATGGACTACGAAAGCGGCAAATGCCCTTTTAACAGGCTTTCAACCAAATTACTTGCACGACAATATGATGCAGTTCACATCACTCTGTCACTTGAACCCCAGCCTCTAAGTGATACTACAGTCAGTATCGCTCCTGTATGTAAACCTTATAAAATTCCATGCGAGGTGGCTATGTTCTTCAGCATGTTCGTATTCGTGGATTTTACGTAAGCTTACATAGACATTTCTAAATTTGACAATAACGTAGATTTTTAAGTTTTCTCCGAAGGGCTTACTTTTAATGTGTCTCTCGAAATCCCAGATTATTGTAGAGTGTTTGTGGTCGAAGTAATAAATCAGTGGAATTAATGATGAGCAAAAGATCTACTCGGCTTATTAGACGTAAGGCTACGGATCAAACTCCAGGTCAGATGTCTCCACCATGACGAAATATGAAAAATATTTCTTCGGTGACTTATTCACAGCATATTTCTGGGAAAAACTCTGGGTGTAAATACAATTGCCATGAGAAGTTTCACAAAAATCTATCGTTCGGAGTTGACTTTAAAATGTAGGTTCCGGCATTCATGGATTAAATTAACACACACAATTTGAGTGGCGTGAAAAGGTAGGTTGTAATCCTGACAGAAGGGTTTTAATGGCCAATTATGTATGTATGCATGTAAGAAATCTACTCTCTACGCTTTCTATCTTCTCTGAAAGTCAAGCGGCATTTGTGTCATTTTCGCGCGTAAACTTCAGTTCTCAACTGGATTACATTGAACATGACATCCTTGATTGACTCTTGCAGCTGTTAATCTCAAACTCGTATGGGTTTCTTACCCTCCAGGGAATAGTGTAGTAAAAAAACTTGTTAAGATAGGCCCACCCCTACACTATACCGATTGATATATGAAAAAAAGTATACCTGGCTAATGGTTGGCTATCAGGCAAAAGTGGATGCTGATATTGCTAACCCTCCTATTTGGTATATTTAAAGTGAAAGTAATCTGTCACTATATATGTATATTCTCACCCTTGATTACGCAATGGATACAGCTTCTCACACCACTATTGTGTGTATGTTAATTTTGTACATGAGCTGCGGGACCTGCAGTTTAAAGTCGACTCCGGAAGACAGATTTGTGAGAACATTTTTTTTATTTAGGTTAGGTTAGGTTAGGTTAGGTTAGAGGACGTGTACTTGTCAATTAAGACAAGTACAGTACCCGGAGGTCAAATTGACCACCGTCCTAGTTCCTCACACCACTTATGTTGTGTGTGTTAATTTTATACATGAGTGGTGGGACCTACAGTTTAAAGTCGACTCCGAACTCCGAATTTTATTTACTCTCAGAATTTTTGCCAGAAATCTGCTGAGAGGAAGTCGCCGAAAAAATACTTTTTATATTGTGTCTTGATGTCTGACTTGGGGCTCGAACCCTAGCTATTACGTCTAATAAGCCAACACACTACCTACTAGACTACGGCGACTTCAAGTTTTTGTCAGAAATCTGCTGAGAGGCAGTCGCTAAAGAATTTTTTTAAATTTCGTTTTTTTTCGAGTTATCTGACATGGGGTTTGAACCGTGGCCTCACATCTAATAAGCCATCACGATATCTAATAGTCTACGGCGACTAATTGATATATTAAAATCGGTTATAATCTGCCTATCAGGCAAAGACAGATGTTGATATTGCATGCTTTACTGCCAGACTTACCTTCCGAAAGAACTTCGCTTATCTGCTAATGACTTCCGTAGAGGTTGTGGATCAGAGGATGACAAATAGGGTATAGCTTACTTTATTTGCCATTGCCCGCCTTTGGTTCACCCTTTTTCAGTAGTCTAATGTAGCTAAAAGTCTACGAAGTCTAGTAAGTAGTGCTTATTAGACGTAAAGCCCGGGTTCGGATCCCAAGTCAGACATCAAAACGAAATATGAAAAAAAAATATTTCTTCGGCGACTTCCTCTCATCAGATTTTTGGCAAAAACTTCGAGAGTAAATAAATCTGCCATGAAAAAATTTCTCAAAAATCTGTCGTTCGGAGTCGACGTTAAACTGCACTCACGTATAAAATTAACGCACACAACATTAGTGGTGTGAGAAGCTAGCCCGTAATCCTGACTCAAGGGTTGTAATGACCAATTATGTTTGTATGTAATGTAGCTAGCGTTACTTTATATGAACTAGTGTAGTACGAAGACCAGATACTGGTTTACGAGATTGTATTGTCAGGACTAGATTTGGGAAATCATTTCATTTGATATCACAAGGGGCCTCTATGGACACTTAAGTTTAATTAACAAATTGTCACTACCTTATCAATCGCACATATAAATTACTACCGGTAGAAGAAAACTATGTAACATTGCTTGTATCGTTGCCTTAAAACCTTTCTTTAATGTTGCATACATACATAATGGATCATTACAACCTCTCAGTCAGGATTACGACCTAGCTTCTCACACCACTTATGTTTTGGTTTTAATTTTATAAAGGAGTGGAGGTACCTACAGTTTAAAGTCTACTCCGAACGACAGATTTTTGAGAAACTTTTCATGGCAATTTTATTTGCTCTCACAGTTTTTGCCAGAAATCTGCTGCTCTCGTCGAAGAAATATTGTTACATATTTTCGTTTTGATGTCTGACCTGGGATTTGAACCGTGGCCTTGCGTCTAATAAGGCGACACACTACCTTCTAGACTGCGGCGATACATGCGATTGCATACCAAACAGAAAATGATATTGAGCCTATACGGGGACGAGGTAGTGATGTTGTACAGGAATTTTCTTGAAAATTAACAAAAACTAATGAAGCTACAGACCCACAGCTGGTAGAACAGAAAATAACGTATGAGAGTGAGTATGAGTAAGACAAGAATGCATTCCTTTAAGTGTTTGCGATCATAATAATATTTTTATTGCTGTTGTCTTTATTTATATTCGTGTTTAACACAATTTCATTTTGTTGCATGTCATTTATGAAAGAAAATAGCAAAGCAAAGTAAACGTAACGAAATGAAATGAATTGCTTACCTTTAAACGTATTTTTATCATTTAATTCCTTCAACTGAAACTCAACGCAATTGCAGTTGAATATACAGGAAAAAAACAGAAAAAAGAGGGCAACAATAATAAAGAAAAGGGAATCCAACATGAAATTAAAACGTTTATATTCTCTTGAAAATGAATGAAAATCAAGAAAAACGCTGACAATGTTATTTTAGGATAGACAGACAGACAGACAAGCAGAAATACCCAGCCATGTTGAACAAACAGACGAATAACGGTTCCCTTTTTTAATGTTTTAAAAAGAAAAAAAAAAGAAAGAAGTTAAGAAATATTCTTCATAAATAAATGAAATGTAAAAAAAAAACAAGACAAAAAACGAATAAGGGGTAGAGGGTGACTGAGGTAAACTTATACAAAATTAATGAGTTAAGTAAAGCTAAAGTATTTGATTACCTTTATTACGACAGTTCACTTCAGTTCAGTTCAGTTCAAAAATGCTAAAACCTTCGAAATTAAAATAAAGATTAAACGGAACAAAACCTTAAGGGTTGTTCGTGTTAAATTCCCCTGCAACACCAGATTGGAAAGGGAATTGAAGAAGTTCATTAAAAAATTTGAAAAAAAAGAAGAGGGAGAAGAAGTAAAGGTAGAAAGTAATTGTTTAGACTAGACAAGAATTTTATGAAGTGTAAAAATGTTAAAAATTAAATGAAAAAATGTCATAAAATTAAGTGAAATACAGAAAAGTGTTTAACGTTGCTTTGCAGGGTAGATAATCTCAAATAAAATTTAAATCCTTAGTATTACCTTAAAGGCTTTGTTTTTAGATTTAAATATACGATGTATGCATAAGGAATATTATGCCCTATTGACCTGCGACACATCATTGCCTATCTAATTGCATTTAGAAGCCATTGCATGCCTGTATAATGACATACAAAGTAGCAATCAGAGGTAGAATTTCCTATTGCATTAGCTATTATCTTATACTATTCAAGACAAGAACTGAAACATTCATTATGTGTTAACCATTCTACCTTCCTTTAAATTAGAGGCCTCCGAGGCTTTATGATAATTTGAAAATGATTACGGTAGGATTGAGGTCTTGTAACATTTTCTGGCTATTAATGGAATCATTACGCAGACCATACTAAATTAAAACGATTTGTTTGTTCTCTTCCTGGCTCACCTATCACATTAAAAGTTTCTCAAAAATCTCACATTCAGAGACGACTCTAAACTCATCGATAAAAAGAACACATGAAAACAGTCATAACCCTGACTTAAGGGTTGTAATGCCCAAACAGGATTCATTCAAAACCAAGGAAATTGGGTGCCACATGAATGTATGCCGAGAAAGACAATTTTGTATGTCTGGAGGGCCGTTTGATCGCTTTAACCGTAGATCGAGCCTTAAAAAAACTTCATAATTCTAGCTTAAGTATCACTTTTGATACATACTTTTATTTCATAAAATTTCCGCAATTATTTATAGATTTTGTTAAAAAATTTAATACTTGAATTCATTTTAGTAACCCCATTTATTTACTAATCATTACATTTTATTATCACTTTTATGAAATTTGCGACAAAATTTTGATCAATATTGGCATGGTTTTTTACATAAAAATCAAGCACTTCATGTCAGCTTGGTTTTATTTCTTTCTAAATGGTAATAATTTGACGTCTAGCACCCGCTTTGTGGCGATTTATAAGTTTCCAATTGCTTAGATAGGACAGCTTATTGTCACTCGCTTCAGTAACACTCTCAGTTGAAGGCTGGCTGAAATCTGATGGTACAAACCATCGTTATATTTTATATTAAACTAAAAAGTTTTTGAATTCTGTTGCTAAAAACTTTAATTTGAGAACAAAAGGTACCAAAAAGGATCATAAAAACATAGGCATCATTATTTAAATATATTTTCTTTAATTTTCTTACCTTTTAGGCGAAAAAAAATTAAGTTTTTAAAAATCTTAAAAAAGGATATATGGGCTGCTCTGAAAGTATGTTAGCTAATCCAAAACTATTTATAAAGTATTATTTCCTTCATAAAACTACAAGTTGTGTGATAAAAGTTTTATGAAAATGATTAAAATTTATAACAAAAAATTAAGATAAATACATTTTTTTTAGAAAAAAAAATCCTTTTCATTCGAATTTCAAAAAAGGCTTTAAGTATGATTATTAAAGGTTGCATGACTTTCAGCTCATTTTTCGAAAAGGCGTGATAGGTGTAAATATTCATTATCAAAACGAATATTTCTGTTATTTCATACGTACGTAGTTGACCGAAATATTATTATCTGTAATAAAACATGGGACGAAACACATTTTTCTAATGTCTGCCACGTGAGATAAATATGAGCAGAACAGTAAGAAAGGCTCTACAAGATTTCAGGAAACAGCTGCTAGGAATCTGAGTGAACTAACCAAACTACTAAAAGCAGTTTGTTCTGTTCCAAGTAGTACCATCTTTGGTGATAAACATGCTGTTGGCATGTTTGTTGCTGCCAATACTTTCTTCAAAGCTTTAAGCAGCAGGAATATTACATATATAATCGGTCGTTACAACCTTTCATTATAAATTGGAAATGTCTGACCTGAGGTTTGAACCTTAGTCTGACATCTAATAAGGTAACACGCTACATATTAGACTACGACTACTTCAATCAATATCAAGAAGATATCAAGAATAGAAAAATCAACGTTTTCACTTTCGTCGTTCAATTCGTTAATTTTCAATTCTTTCCCAAAAACCATGAATAATGTATTATTCCCGATAAAACTACGCAACATACGCAACACCAAAGAATCTCTAGGAAAGTCGTATGTATCAAAAATTATACATAAGCCAGAATTATGGAGTTTTCGAATCTTGTAACCCCTGTTTGAAATTTTCTTTTTTTTATTTCGTTTATAATAATGGCGATAACAATGCTAACGAATTAAGAAAATATCAGGCATCTAACTTATTCTGAATTAAAGTTATATCGTCTTAGAAAATTAAATGTATCATTTTTGATACAAAGCTCGATCTACGAGCTAAAGAAAAAATGTTTGAATTGAATTATCACTGGCAATGAAAACTGAAGTCACTACGAAAACCTCAAGCATAAGAAATTATGTGTAGAGCGGGCAAGCAGCAAAATATCCGGAGCAATGCTCCGTACAAGATAGGATCAGAATAGTTTGATCCATTATGAGCTGCTGAAAGTGTTTCAGATTATCATGCGCAACCTGTACAGACAACATTGAAACACTCCGAAACTAGCATTGGCTGAAAAACTTCCTGAATATGTGAGTAGATAGTCCATCATGACAAATCACGGCCTCATTTTGTGACGCCGGGCAAAAATTATTTGGAAAACAGTCGATGAAAATTTTTCGTTCTTAAGCCGTATAGTCCAGATCTTGTCTAGTCTTCTGACTATCATTTCTTTATATCAATGCAGAAAGCTCTCACTAGAATACTCTTCACTTTAAAGCAGGATATCAAAAATTGTTTCGATTCATTCTTAATTTCAAAAGATGAGCGGTTATTTGGGATTGAATTCCTAAACTGAGAAAAAATGCAAAATAGCTTCTGGTGAAGAATACTGTTAGGAAAATGAAAATCTAGTTACTGGTGTTGTGCTTTTACATTGCTTAACATTAAAATTATAAAAAAAGGCTACAAAAACAAAACAATAAATAATATAACAACAAACACCAGCATAAAAAATGGTAAACAAGTAAACAAAAATACAACAACAAACGCTACAAGAATAAACGTAAACAACGATGTTTACATTTACAAAGATTTCGAGAAGTGGAAATCATGAACGTTGGCCTTCAAGAACATTAATCAGACTGTTTATCCTGCCATATAAAAGGCAAAGCAAAGCAGGCGAGTGAGTTAGTGAAGTTGAGTCAGTCTTGTGTGACGACGCGGTGCACTTGAAGAGAGTAATCGCGGTTTGAAGATTTCCGTTACAGAGATCTATCGAACAATTAAGTAATATAATATAATTAAGTAATATTAAGTAATATTAAGTAATATAAGTCTAGTAATTTTTATTGTTTGTGCAAAGGGTATAAACAGAGGAATAACAAAGAAAAGCAACTGTTGTTGTTTACATCAAGTTGTGAAAAGTGGCACACAGAATTGAGCGAATAAAAAAAAATGTAATTAAAACTAAACATCAATTTATTTTTATTTTATTTGCAAATAAGAGCTCATATTTTAAACATTTGTAAAAGGTAAAAACGTAAAAATACATTTAAGGATACATACAAATATACATAATTGGCCATTACAACCCATCAGTCAGGATTACGGCCTAGCTTCTCACATCACTTATGATGTGTGTGTTAATTTTATACATGAGTGGCGAGACCTACAGTTTAAAGTCGACTCCGAACGACAGATTTTTGAAAAACTTTTCATGGCAATTTTATTTACTTTCAGAGTTTTTGCCAGAAATCTGCTGAGAGGAAGTCGACGAAGAAATACTTTTCGTATTTTATTTTGATGTCTGGCGTGGGACTCGAACCCTGGCTTTACGTCTAATAAGCCAACACACTACCTACTATCCTTCATTGAAGGATATGTGCTTTCAAATACCTCTGTTTCTTTGGTTTTTACGTTATACTACGAATAAAAGGTTGTGGCATCACAACAGTACATGTGTGGCCTAATTGCTTCTAACCTATTGGATTGACTGACGCTTTTTCTCACCTTCTATATACATATCCCTTGTAATTGTATATGTGATGGACTTGCTAGAAAAGACACGCTGCTACCGAATACCAATCCACGTATGAAGATGGGGTAAACTAACCCTTTTGATAATTATTGAAAACGAATGTGGCTTAGACACTATGATGCACAGGTTAGGTTAGGTTAGAGGACGTGTACTTGTCAATTAAGACAAGTACAGTACCCGAAGGTCGAACAACGTCCTATTTTCTCACACCACTTATGTTGTGTGTATTAATTTCATACATGAGTGGTGGGACCTACAGTTTAAAGTCGACTCCGAACGACAGAATTTTGAGAAACTTTTCATGGCAATTTTATCTACTCCCAGAGTTTTTGCCAGAAATCTGCTGACAGGAAGTCGCTGAAGAAATACTTTTTGTATTTTGTCTTGATGTCTGGCCTGGGGCTCGAACTGTAGCTTAACGTCTAATAAGCCAACACACTACCTACTAGACTACGGCGTCTTCAATGATGCATAAGTTCACAGGTTTGTAATGAGTAGAGGGTTTGTAATGAAGAGAATTGTATTTTTATTTAATTTAATTTAATTTAATTTAATTTATTTAATTTTTTTTTTTTTTTTTTAATTTATTTAATTTAATTTAATTTAATTTATTTATTTGCTTACAAGAACTTACAAGAACTTTAAGAAAAGTGCAATAAATTAGAAACTGAAGCTTAATTTTCTTCTTTCCTCCAATTTTTTCATAATTATATCTGAAACAATTATTTTTTTAATTTCTCAATTAATTTTTTTATTTTATATTCCTTAATTGTTCAACTCTTCAATAACTTTTCATTGTGCATTATTGCTCTATTAGTTTAGGAAAATTCTTTGAATTGTTAGTTTTGCCGCCATTAAAAGTTCACATTTTTTAAAATAAAATGTCATTCAGTTGTCCATTGTACCTCTAACAATTCTGTTCTTCGCAACTATTTTTTCCAACAGCAAATTGTAGTGTTTTTTGTTTTTTGCTTTGATTATTAAAACTTTAACTCTTCAATCAACATCAACAATTGAACAAAAATTATTGAATTGTTCAATAATGGCTTAAATTGCATTCATTTTGTTTAAGTTGTTCATTTGCTGCTCGTCCGTCCGTCCAACGTCTATGACTTACAAATTTTATTGTTATAGTTTTTGCAGCAGTTGGTCTCCAGTTTTTCCTTTCATAGTTTTGCTCCATTTGCACTGTACCATCGATATTTTTTCTTTTACCTACTACGGGTCCGAGTGGGTAAAAGTAAAGGAGCAAAGTTTTACTCACAATTTTTACTTGTTTTTTTTTTTTCTCATGAAATTCTTTTATTTCATTTCGTTGTTTGGTTTTTTTTCTTTCAAGCGTCATTAAAGTTTTGGGTGACAGTTTTTCTTGCCGGTCCATGTTTTACTTGTAGTTCCCTGTATATTATGCAGAGAGAGAGAAAAACTTGCACTACACCAGAGTTGAGCCTTTACCTAGTAATGAATGAAAGGAATGAAAGAAGAAAGGAGGGAATGTTGTATACAAAATACATAGAAAAACTTATTAAACTGTAATAAGATTTTTATTTGCAAAGTTTTCTCCGCTCTCTCTCTAGCAATTCTTGGCTCAATTAAAATATTTATGATGGTATTTGACAATTAATGCAATTCAATTGCTTTTAGGTTTTTCCACTTTTTTCTTTTATGGCCTGCTCATCAATTGTGAAATTACTTGCTAGAAGGAGAAGTATTTTTTCCTTTATTTTGCTGACCATTGAGGGTTAATTTGTGGCAAAAAGATTAAGTATTTTAAGACGTTAAGCTCTTATTAATTATACTTTCTTTAGATAGAATTGGATTTTATATGTAGACTTATGTGAATATGAATAAAAGAATTGAAGAACAATGGAAGAGTTTCCATCATAGTTACACGTGTAAAGGATCTTCAGTTACAAGTATATTTGAAACTTACTTTATGTGGTTTCCACTAAATAATGGTTTCGGCATCAACAATCCTTCCTGCAGTAAGTTTAGTGGTAAGATATCTTCCAAGTCTATGTCCAGTGTTGACGAGTTAGGTAGATAGGTAGGTAAAGCTGGCTGTCCATCTAAAGCGCCAATGTGATACCACAGTTATCCATTTGCCCAGCCTTGCAACTATTCAGAGTTACTGAAAATACAAGTTAGACTGCTCATGTCCATAATTGACAGTTTTTTTTTTTCAAATCATCTCTTAAGTAAACATCAAGCCGCCTTTTTTCCTCTGACATAGTACTGGGCGTGTATCCAAATAGTGAATAAAAGTTTACCCCTCTCCTTCAGCAAGAAAGCTCCTGCGAAACAGGATTGGCGAAGGGAATCTATAATTTCTTGATTCACAATATCTACATACATTAAAAAACTTCTATAACATTGAACTGAAGATAATTATTGGATTTGTAAATCCATTAATTAGGTTTCAGTTGTTTTGTAACGAACCAAATTAGCGTCCTTTTAAGGACGTTATTTACAACGGATCACATCGACCTCCGGGTACTGAACTTGTCTTAATCGACAAGTGCAGGTCCTCTAACCTAATCTAAGCTAAATTAGCGTAAAACAGTTGATATCAATAGTTGCAACGATTTTTTTTTTCTTGCTCGAAGAGCTAATTATATGCCTCAAGCAAATAATTCGCTTTACAGTTTCGTGAAATAGCAATATGTCCTGATCATTGAGGTCATTATTTTAGGAACTAGTGCCCAAACATCATGCCTTGTCATGCAGTCATATTCCCAGAGATATTTTTATGCTCAATAATTATCACAGCTGCTCGTAAGGCCTAAACTTCTAACTGAAAAATGCCGCTTTGATGCGGTCAGTTTCGAATAGTCCATGTATAGAGTCGATTACGCGATGCATCTTACTTCTTCTGAATGGATCTTCTGGACTTCTTCTAAAAGTCATCGTGTGTACACACATAATTGGTTATTACAATCCTTCAGTCAGAATTACGACCTAGTTTCTCACACCACTTAAGTTGTGTGTATTAATTTTATATATGAGTGGCGGGACCTACAGTTTAAAGTCGACTCCGAACGACACATTTTTTGAGAAACTTTTCATGGCAATTTTTATTTACTCTAAGAGTTTTTGCCAGAAATCTGCTGAGAGGAAGTCACCGAATATATAATTTTTTGTATTTTGTTTTAATATCTGGCCTGGGGTTTGAACCCTGGCTTTACGTCTAATAAGCCAACACACTACCTACTAGACTACGGCGACTTCATTCTACCAAATTATTCAGGATTATTAAGTGATAGATATTGGATTCGTGTCGTTGCCATACATACCGACAAGTATTAGTTCCAACGAGAGAGGAGTAAAATCTTTTCAAAGTGGATGTGGATTTGGTGCGCAGTGCTCTAGTGATAATGATGGTTTTCTATCCGCCGTATTATGGTGTTAGTAATCATGTCCATCATATCACGCATTCGTAAGCGAAGACAGATCTGACTACTACTTTATGAATGCAATAGCTTATTCCATGTCTTAATTTTTTCCAAATACTTTATTACAAGCGTACAGTACGGTGAATAAGCCTGTGCAGTGGATTCGGATTCCAAAACATTTTTCTGTCTAAAATACGACACAGAAATTGGGCTCATTTTCAAAAATTGCCTGAATGGACGAAAAGTTTGTGACCTTATGTTGAAAAGTGTCACCACCAATATTTTTGCAGAAACTGCGACCAAATGCCCATTCGCTAACGTTTCTCGCAGCAACGTGTAACTTAATCTTTCGCAACTTTCTGTATCCTGTCCTTAGTGGCCTGTACTCGTAATTCCATCAATGCACAAGCTAAAGCGCCCAATTCCAATTGGTCCAGGAAGTCATTCAAGGTATACTTCTTTATTGCTAGCAGCTTAACTGGTGTATGTGTTAGAGTATGTAAAATGCTCTCAATAAACTTTCATTTACTGCTTGCTTGTTGTTCACTTGTAAGAAAGGTCTGATGGGGTATAAGCCTTCTCCCTATCGCATATAAGGTTCTTACATGTTTATTGTGGGAACGACTGAAGCCACTCGTCAAATTGGACCTTATCAGTGCGGCTTCAGACCTGGCACACTACACCAAATCCTGGAAAAGGCCCACGAAAAACAAGTCGACATACACAATCTTTTTGTCGACGATAAGACAGCCTTCGATAGTGCCATAAGGAATCGTATGTCTAAGCTTGGTATACCTGCAAAGCTGATAAGGCTATGCAGAATGACGTTGAGCAATTCCTGCAGCTCCGTCAAGGTAGGAATGGACCTCTCCGAACCTTTTGCTACCGTGCAAGGTTTCAGACAAGGCGATCCCATGATCATGCAACCTCTTCAACTCCGTCATGGAGAGTGTTCCGCAAAGGCGGGAGTGCATCGCAGTGGCACTATTTTTCAAAAAAGTGTGCAGTTGCTTGCGTACGCTGACGACATTAACATCATAGGGCGTACCAAGCGAGATGTTACTGCTGACTTTAGTGCTATTGAACGAGAGTGTACTAAGATGGGTACGGCAGTAAATGAGGGCAAAACAAAATATATGTTATCGACAAGTAGAGACGTGCGGCGTATTGATTCTCAGATTACGGCCGATAACTATACTTTTGAAACAGTCAAGAAATTTTATTTATCTTGGCTCCGCCGTTACCACCAAAAATGGATATCAAGCGCAGGATCACTCTTACCAACAGGTGCTGCTATGGTCTCAATAGGCAATTGAGTAGCAGAGACCTCTCTCTTATGACAAAACTAACACTCTACAAGACACTCATCCTACCCGTGCTTCTTTATGGCGCAGAGGCATGGACCCTATTTAGCACTGATGCAGCGGCCTTAAGAGTGTTCCAAAGAAAAGTACTACATAAGTTCTTCGGTCCAGTGCAAGTTGGCGATGATTTCCGTATCCGATCCAGTAGTGAGCTGTATGAGATCCTCAACGACATAGACGTTGTGCAGCGTATTAACATCCAGCGGCTGCGCTGGCTCGGCCATGTCGTTCGAATGGAGGATGCTCCGGCAAGACGGGTATTTGATGCGGGAATCTGAAGAAGTCGGCTTGTATCCCTTGGAAAGACCAAATCGAGGAAATGGTTTGACCAACTAGCTTAGGCGAGCAAGAAGCAGAGGCGCCTGGAAGGATGTGTTGCGGCAGGCTGAAGTCCGTTAAACGAGTTGTTATGGCCAATTAAGTAAGCAAGTAAGAAACGTCTGATGTAGAATAATATGTATCTACGAGTCTTCCTATGTTATGCAGCAAAAAAGATGACATATGATTAAGTACATACGACGACATACTGCAGAGAGGTCATTTTAATTTGTTATTTTAGTGCGTAGTTGAAGACAAAGGAAGATAACATGCAACCTTGCAATCAGACAGTCTTGCAAGCACTTCTACTGCAATTTTTTTAGGTTGGGGTTCGTAGAAAGGTTTACTTTACGATATGAAGCACTAAACGAAGTGTTTTTAGAAAGTGTTTATGATTTTCTATACATATATATGTATATACCATACTAATCTATCTTAAAAAAAATTTAATAAATTTTACATTACAACGCCATAAAACTATTTTGTAAAGGTTTCTACTATTAAATGGCAATTATCTTGGACATATGTGGACAAAAAATGCCTGAATGCCTGGTTAATCTTAAGTCTAATAAATTTCGTTTTCCTAATAAAAAAGGGATCAAAGCTTTACTTTAAAAATAGATATAAAAATAACAACAACAACGACATTGAATGAAATGAAAACAAAGAAATATTTATTGCCTTAAGGTCAGATGGAAAAGTAAAATATAATTTCACTAAATACCATAAATTTGTTTACATTACATTGTAGTTAAAATAGAATACAATTTTGTTGCAAACTTATGCTATACATGTGGCAACAGCAACAACAACACACACATGTTGCAGGATAAATACGAATAAACATTAACATTTAAATGAGAATTTTGAAAATCCAATAAAACTGTTGTGGAAAACACACTGTAAGCAAACAACAACAAAGACGTTTAAAGCTAGAATAAAGAGTTTAATGGGAATTTAAACTCATGGATTGTTATGTATGTAAAATAGCAAAATAAAGGTTTATTCTAGTTAACCCTTAATGGTGAAGGGAAAAGGGGTAAAAACAGCTCTTAAAACAAACAACAATAACAAGAAACAACAGTTGCAGCAGATAAAACACGTAATAGAGCAGCAAACAATATAAAGAAACACTACACACTTGCAACATTAGAATGGCAACGTACTTATACACTGTGGTGGTGTTTTAACTTTTCCCGCCTGCTTAGCTTTGACTGCCAAGGATCATAAACATTTTCCGCATTTACTTTTCGGAAAATTAGAATAGTTTTAGAATTGTTTTATTTATAAGCATGGAAAGTGGTAGCACAGGATGCCAGAGCATTGCATATGAAAGGTAGCAACATGCAAGAATTCCACACAAACAAACGACAGTAAAAAATAGAAGAAATTTAAAGTAGAAATACTCATAAACAACAGTTGCATAAATATTATTTTATCACATCCACAACAAAAATAGAAAAAAAATACAAGGAAATCTAAATTTTACTATCTGAAGGTGGGATGTGGTATATATGTATGTATGCGTAGCTTGGTTTGTATGTTTCTGTAGATTTTTACTTTTATTAAGAATTTCCATAAATATTTACGCTCGTTTTATATGCATTTTTATGGAAAAAGTTTTTATACGCTTCTGGATAAAAAAGCACGGCTTTAAGGCATATTTTTATTACAAATCTATGGCATGATAAGAAAAAATGGCAAAAAAACGATGACTTAAATAAAAAAGAAAAAACTACTTTAAGAGAAGCATAGAATGGCAAATTTTTAAGGCAAAATTTTTTAACAACGAATTCTTAAATTTCTTCAAACAAAATTAAGAATGTAAGGGAAACCGCTGGTCTTTTTTCCGTTAATGTTTACATTTGCCTTAACCAGTTGGACACTTTTGTTTTATTAAAGCTTGCTGGTCCTCAACTAGTATCTACTAATTCTCAAAATTTACCTACAAAGGAGAATTAACTGAAATATTCATTTATAGTCGCCGTACAAATCTGTGTAGCCCTTGCGCTGACCAACTTCTTCTTCTTCCCTGGTTTTGGTGGAACTTGGTCAGCACAGGGACTGCGTTCACCCGTGGCATCACAACGGGCCGCTATGCGTGCTCAAGTGAGCTTTGTGAAATCAGAGCTACCACTCAGACCTAAGACCTAAGACCTAAGGCCGTACAAACCTTGCCTTCAATTATTAGGCATGTAGGGAGAAGATACAAAAAGTTTTAAGTGAGGATTCCTCTCTAGCTCGCTACATTGTATCAGGACCCTTTATGATAATATATCCACACTACTTATATTTCGTTCGCTTTATTTGTATTATTATGGGTTCACCATTGTTGAAGTTCTAGAGATCCATGTTGCAGATTATATTAGACGAGCATAGCCATTATGTGATTCTGAAGCACTTGTTTCATGGTGTTTCATATTTCCCTTCCGAACACCATAGTAGATTTTACATTTGCTTACATAAATACATATATACATACATACATACATACATACATACAACAACTTTTTCATGGTAATTTTATTTACTCTCAGAGTTTTTGCTAGAAATCTGCTGAGATGAAACTCGCCGAAGAAATATTTTTTCATATTTCGTTGGAAAATGTCTGACCTGGGGTTTGAAGCGTGGCCTCACATCTAATAAGCTATTACACTGCCTAATAGACAACGGGAACTTCTATTACTTAATTTACTTAATTGGTCACAACAACTCTTTATTTGGTATTACGAGCTAGTTCCTCACACCATTCGTGTTGCGTGTATGTTAATTTTATCCATGATTTTATCCATTCTTGCTTTATTCCGAGAATTGTTGCCAAAAGACTGCTGATAGTAGATGTTTTCGAGATGCGAGAGCCCCATGGTTCAAGGATCTTATGAAATACTTCAATACACTGCTTACTAGACTACGGTGACAACTGCGTTAAATAAACTCGGTTTTTATGTCAGAATATTTGTAATTTTTTTCATACTGATTGAACACGTTCGCATGCCTCTCTCGCTACTAGACTACGGTGACAACTGCGTTAAATAATGTCAGTTTGTCACGTCAAATTATTTGTAATTTTTTCCATAATGACTCAACACGTTCGAATGCCCTTCTCGCTTTATTGAGCCTGTTAGTTACATTTCTGTCTCCGGGACTATTAGTTTCAGAATGCTATCAACGTACTCGGTTGGTTCCATTGTAGCCTAATGTTGTTAATTATCATGGATTCGTTTTTTTGTTTTTTCCAATATAATAATTCAAATGCTTAAGATTTTGTTCATAATAACAACCAGGAACATGGTGAATAAGTGCACCTCACTATGTCGCTCAGAATTGAATTTAATTTGTAGGTATCGCCACTCTTGGATAAAATAAACGCATACAACGTAGGTGATAAGAGAAGCTAGGTTCAATAGTTATTTACATCGGCTTTTTTGCACTTTTTTATGGCAATAATTTCTCATTTAAAATTTATTTTAAAAGTTGTGAAAATTCAAAAATTTTGTTATCTTATGTTAGCAGCCTCATTACGAGGGTGTCTATTCAAGTATTTTTACGTTATGTTTTCTTTACATTACTATTTTTTTCTGTAAATGTCACTCTGAATGTCTCGAAAA
Organism: Sarcophaga variegata; assembly: GCA_932273835.1. Taxonomy (NCBI): domain Eukaryota; kingdom Metazoa; phylum Arthropoda; class Insecta; order Diptera; family Sarcophagidae; genus Sarcophaga; species Sarcophaga variegata. The sequence goes on from OW026361.1 coordinate 100,366,351, forward strand.
CCTTGAGACGTGACAGTTTAAGTGCTATTTTTCATTTTTTTTTTTTTGTTTTTTGATTTCCTATTTCGTTGGGACATGACATGAAACGAAAAAAAAACCTGATAACAAACAAAACAAACAAATATAATTTTATATATGTTTTGTTCAAACAAAATCATTTGGGCAATTCACACAACTTTGTATCGTGTATGTTGTATTGAATAAATTTGTTTGTTTGTGAACGTTCGATGCTATGCTGTATTGTGTATCTCGTGGCATTCAAACAATTTGATAGCCCGAAACCCACACAACTTTTTAAAAACATATGAAAACATATACACATTTTTTTCATTCACACTTTTTGATAGCACGAAACCAATACAACTTCCAAAAACATATGAAAAAAATGTGTATAAGTGTATCGGATTTTTATATGATAAATATCAACAACAATCATACTCTGTTGTATGTTCTTCCAACAATACAATGAATACAACGATACAACGGCTTGTGTGAATTGACCAATTGTTTATGCTTGTATGCATTATGGGGGGGTAATATATACCCTCTCCCTCTCTCTCTTTATGCACAGCCCCATGATATTTCTTTAAAATTGACAACAAATATGCATCAAAAGGGCGTCTAAATTGATCTGAAAATGTATTTTTATGTGTTTTTGACTTTAAAACCAACCCCTCCTCCCCTCCAATATGGCTAAAAGTCATCTCTCTGCTTTCTTTATGTCAGTTTTTTTATCTTTTTTTGTGCTTTGGTTCTATGTCAAATGTCAGAGGGGTGTTAATGACATTGTTGTACGAAGACAATAAGGCTGCAATATGGTAGACAAATTTCATTCCTTTTTGGTTTTTGTTTTTGTAGTTTTTCGATTTTGATAGACAACGACATGCTTGTATTAAAATAATAAAGATTATAAGCATATCGATCTGGGTTGGGTTGTAGTTTTTTGTTGTTATTAAACCACAAAAGATTTTGTATGTCTATGATATGTCTAGTCAAAGATTTTATATTTCATATTAAGAATGTTTAAAAATAAAACGTATTATTGTTGAAATTTTAAAGAACTTTTTTGCTTCATTTTCTGAAATTTTTTTAAATTTAAAACAGTACAATCGATACACATATCAGCATACTACAGATTCTAGTGAAATAAATTTAAAAGAAATAAGAAACAAGTTCCATATTAACTCAGTTATTAACTATCGTCTTGGGTGATATTATGTACAAAGTCCGTTTAGAGATAAGAAGAGTCATTCATGTCGACTCATGCATTTGTATTATGCATGTAATAAAAAAAATAATTCATACAAAATATGAAGTCGCCATAGTCTAGTAGGTAGTTTGTTGGCTTAGTAGACGTAAAGACAGGGTTCGATCCCCAGGCCAGACATCAAGACAAATTACAAAAAGTATTTCTTCGGTGACTTCCTCTCAGCAGATTTCTGGCAAAAACTCTGAGAGTAAATAAAATTGCCATGAAAAGTTTCTCAAAAATCTGTCGTTCGGAGTCGACTTTAAACTGTAGGTCCCACCACTCATGTATAAAATTAACACACACAACATAAGTGGTATGAGAAAGTAGGTCGTAATCCTAACTGAAGGGTTGTAATGACCAATTTATGTGTATGTATGTGTATGCAATATTGGTCTACTCTTACACAAGATCTCCAACATTTTAAGCAAAAAACAAATCCATGATAATTAACACCATTAGCACTGATAACATTAGGCTACCATGGCAACCACTCGAAAGCGGAGATATCATTCTGTAATTGATAGTGGAGGAGATAGAAGAAAATTAGAAATATTTTCACAAGTCGAACTGAGATTATTTAACCGTATTGCCGTAGTGTAGTTGGCAGAGAATTTACTTATTTGACAAGGTCCTTGAACCATGGGCTCTTCCATCTCGAAAATATTTCCTCTCAGCTGTCTTTTAACAAAAACTGTGAGAGTAAAACATGATTGCCGTGAAAAGTCAAATATCTGTCATTTTATGTCGACGTCAAACTGTAGGTCACACTTTCGACGGATACAATTTTAACACACAGCATGAACGGCGTGATATTGACTCGTAATATTGACTAAAGGGTTGTAATGATCAATTAAGTAAATTAAGGCATAGAAGTCGCTGTAGTCTAGTAGGTAGTGCATTGTCTTATTAGACTTGAGACCATGATTCAAACCGCAGATCAGATATCTTTACTAAAGTGAACTATGAGTCGGAGTGGACTTTAAACTCTAGGTCACGCCACTCATGTATAAAATTAATGCACACACCGTAAGTGGTGTGAGAAGATAAGACGTAATCTTGATTGAAGGGTTGTAATGACCAATTATGTATGTCTGTATATATGTAGCGATCATGAACTGCTTCATCTAAAGTATTGTTTACTGCCCTTAACTGACTCCCATTACACATGTGGGTGAAACGAATTGAATTAGATGACTTAACCTTGCACCATTCGATTGCTGTAGTACTACGCAGACTGAAGGAATGACTATAATGTTTACAGCTGTGCGAATACAAGAGGACGTCGATCGTTGATACACACACTTATTGACAGTAAAGCGCCCCACCGATCCCTAGGATCATATATCTAAGATTATTCAAGAATTTTGGCAATCAGTGGAGGAGATAATGAGACAAGACCTCATATGGGTTTCTGATCTCAGGCTCTCAAGCTTGGAGGTAACGACAACGCTGGCGGTCTTGTGAAGGCTGCATAAACAAAAAAGTGACATTGGTATTCTCCTGCATAGGGCCAGAGAAATAATCTCATACAAGCTTTGCTTATTTTCAAAAGGATAAAATGCGATATGTACACACTTTTACAGGCGCCTGACTGCTCCGGCCCAATATGGATACATGCAGGAAAAAATTTGTATTAAATCTGAACAGACTCCGTTTTAGAAACCTTATTGCAATTGTAACGGGACGCTGGCATTTGCGTATATACACTTAAAGGCTGTGAATACTTTCCAACGAATTCTGCATAAGCTGTAATGCCAATGAATAGGAGAACACCACCGAACATCTTCTCTGTCGCCTGAAACAAAGGATTTATTGTCAGAACGTGTCTAGCCAAAGATACCAAACCTTCATAAATTTATGGGTATCGCTGAAATATACCAGCCATGAGTTGAAGTCGTATCTGGTTTAAATACAATTCACATTATAGCGCCCACGTAAAACAAGCTATGCTCTGTAACAGTTTTAAATTTCCTCATCGTATCAATGGCAATTGTGTACTGAAAATGCAGTCAGCAATTATTTTCCCCTACTTCTCGATTTCATACTACAGCTCTGTCTGTTATCTTGGCTATCAATTAATTTCAGTTTTCTTTTTATTTTCTGTTTTATCTGGGTTACGAAGACATTTCGAAATTTATTACATTTCTTAACTTTAATTTTTAATGCGTTTGTTGTGTGCAAATTGTCAAAATGAAATTATTAATTGGAGGCTATTTATGGACTCATAATTTTTGATCACCATCATCTGGTTTACATTTAACAATGAAACCTTCTACTCTCAATGCTACCTACTACTACTCCTTCTATAGCTCGTTTATTTCTTATTTTTCTATTGTTGTTGTAATCATGTTGGTGGTTGTAAAAGTTGTTGGTTTTTGGTTGTTAAATTTAAGTATTCCTGACACGAACTTACAATGCCTGCAGGCTTTAGCTAATAAATAAAAAGAAAATAAAAAGACACACAGAATACAAAAGTAAAGTCTGCAACTGAGTATGTATGTGTGTATGTGTATATGTATAATGGCAGGCGGTAGGGTAACAATAAAGACAAGTTTATGTTGAATTGTTGGGGCCATTACAAGTTTTTAATTACGCGTTAAGCGTTTGTTAAAATTTATTTCCATGGCATTTCACTTTATATTTGCTGGCAATTTGATAACTTAAACGGTTAGATAACGTTGGCTGATGCTTGTGGTTTACCAAAATATTCTGTATTGACGGAGGGGATTAGGGCCATGGTACTGTGCGCCTTATCATCATCATTTTTAGCTGACTGGTTTACATTCGGCCACCAATACATAATTTTTCTTTGCTACCATTTGTGTCACAGCTTGTATTTCTTCTATGATATCAATTGTCTTGATTTGCAATCGTTAAATCAGCGAAATATACTCTGCCATTTAATGACGTTGTTAAAGTACTTGTACATTCGATTTTATCGTCCAACAACTACTCATAAAAATCTGTTGAGCAAATTTTTAAAATGACAATTTCTTACAAAAAAAGAAGGTTTTTTTGTTTGTATTCAACCATTAACCTTCTTTTCTTTACTAGCTTAAGCAACACTCAAGTTACTTGTCATTTGTCCAAAGCCATTAACATTTTATATTCTCAGCAAACTTGGGTTTATGTATCGCGTTTTTTTTTTCTCTGTTGCAGAACTTGATCACAATTTGTTCGTTATCAAGTTTTCTTTTTATAAAACTGAGTGGTGGAAGTATATTGTACGCTATGTCAATATGAATAGGAGATTTTCGTATATTGTGCTCATTGCAACGGTTGCGAAAATGAAATGAATCATGAGGTTAGCTAAGGTAAGACGACAGTAACATATCATTGAATTTATATATTTTCTTCGAAAAAATCTGTCGTTCAGAGTCGACGTTAAACTGTAGGTCCCGTCACTCATGGATAAAATTAATATACACGACTAGGTGGTGTGAGTTATGAAGTCGCCGTGGTCTAGTAGGTAGTGTGTTGGCGTATTAGACGAAAAGTCAGGGTTTGAGCCCCAGGCCAGACATCAAAATAAAATACAAAAAGTATTCCTTCGGCGACTTCCTCTCAGCTGATTTCTGGCAAAAACTCTGACAGTAAATAAAATTGCCATGAAAAGTTTCTCAAAAATCTGTCGTTCGGACTCGACTTTAAACTGTAGGTCCCGCCACTACTGTATAAAATTAACACACAACATAAGTGAGAAACTAGGTCGTAATCCTGACTGAAAGGTTGTAATGACCAATTATGTACGAGTATGTAGGTGGTGTGAGAAACTAGGTCGTAATCCTGACTAGAAAGTTGTAAGAACCAAATCACCACGGATGAATGCAGTATTCAATAAGGTGTTCTGTTTTGATAAAGTATCGCGCTTTTCGTCTATTTTACAATCGCTATAATCGGCCTACTAAACGGTCTGTTCATACGTCACCGAAACTCCAGATCTGCCGAAAATATTCCCATAAAGTATCGCGCCCTTCGTCTATTTTACAATCGCTATAATCGGCCTACTAAACGGACTATTCATACGTCACCAAAACTGCAGATCTGCCGAAAAGATACACATAAAGTACCGCGTCCTTTGTCTGTTTTACAATCACTATAATCGGCCTACTAAACGGACTACTCCTACGTCACTGAAACTCCAGATCTGCCGAAATTATCCCCATAAAGTATCGCGCCCTTCGTCTATTTTACAATCGCTATAATCGGCCTACTAAACGGACTACTCCTACGTCACTGAAACTCCAGACCTGGCGAAAACATACACATAAAGTATCGCGTCCTTTGTCTATTTTACAATCGCTATAATCGGCCTACTATCACCGAAACTCCAGATCTGTAGAAAACATCTCCATTGTAATTGAGAATGAGCAGGAGAATCCCAGGCATCGCTCATATGAACTCGGCCTTTCGTAGACCACAACTTGGGGAGTTTTCCGCCGTGAATTGGAAATGCCCGCGTACAGAATTCAACTTAACCAGGAACTGAAGGAGAACTACCGCAGACAATGACGTGTGTTTGCCCAATGGGTTCTGGAGCTGTTGGCAACTGACCCTAACTATCATAGAAAATACATCTTTGGCGATGAGACCCATTTCTGAATGAAAGCGAACGTAAACTACCAAATTGTTGGATTGTGGACGATGCCATTTCACATGAGACTCAAAAGCATCTTCCAATTCATCTCGAAGAACTCCCAGTTTATTAGGTATTTTGGACTGACGGCAGTAACGATCCATATTTCTTTGAAAACGTCGTTGACCAGGTCATTACTGTCAACGGCGAACACTATCGATGATTACCAACTTCTGTTGGCCTGAATTGGATGATCTGGTCTCAATACGGCACTATGTGCCACATAACTTACACTACATTGTATATTCGTTGTTATAGAGTAGCATACTGTCAATCTGCAGCATTCTTCTATTTCTACTTCTCCTTTGCGCTGTGAATAATAAAAATATTTACGATTTTCAATTCTTATTTATGGGGTTTTCATTCATTTTTTTTATTCTCTCAAAATTATTGCTTTTGTCCACAGAATTTTTATTAATTTTTAACGTATAACTTTCTGTATGTATGTATATATGTGTGTATATATAATCCTGAGTACATTTCTTAAAATTGCATTTAATTTTTGGAACATTCCTTGAAATTCTCAATTCCCAATGATTTGTACACTTTTTATTTGAATTTTTTTTCTTGCTTGCAGCATGGTTATGAATTTTTTTAATGTCTTAATTTTTATATTAATCTTAATTCCTATTTTATTGCAAAATTTTGTACAAGGGAATCAGGCTGTAATTGATTATAAGTGAGATCATCAACTTAACGCAAATAATGCTCGTAAATTTTTTATAATTGCTTGTAAAAGCTGAAGGGAAAAAAAAGATAAAATATTGCTGAAATAAAGCAAAGAAGTCTTCAATGGCCTATAGAGTGATGTTAACGAGGATTATTTTCATTTTGGATATAAAAAAATTGGTGCTTAAAGAAAGTACTGGCATATAATAACGCGTCCCATTTGTGGCTTTGTATTAAATTGAATTGAATTGAATTGAATTTTTATTAAACGATGATACATTGAAGAAATATTCTTTTAAAATATTTCATAGACTGCAGCACATACATCATAGGCATTACCAAACGGACTGTAAAGGAAAAAGTAAACATGTAACTGCCAAAACAAAAATGCCGTGTTTATCACATGACAGAGCCGATAATGAATACAGCAGTAATAAGATTTGAAGCCGAATAAGATGAAGTTGCCGTAGTCGAGTTGTTGTTGGGTTATTAGACGTAAGGCTACGCTTGAAACATATGGTCAGAGATTTCCAACACAACGAAATGAATAAAAAAAAATATATAAAAAAGTCCAGTAAACAATCAACAGTGATATGAGGTCGGGGTAGTCTAATAGGTCTTAGACGTGAGGCCACAGTTCAACTAAATGAAATACCAAAAATATTTCTTCGGCAACTACCTCGTAGCAGATTTCTGACTAAAAATCTCATACATACATAATTGGTCATTACAACCCTTCAGTCAGGATTACGACCTAGTTTCTCACACCACTTATGTTGTGTGTGTTAATTTTATACATGAATGGCGGGGACCTACAGTTTAAAGTCGACTCCGAACGACAGACTTTTGAGAACTTTTTCATGGCAATTTTATTTACCCTCAGAGTTTTTGCCAGAAAACTGATGAGAGGAAGTCGCCGAAGAAATATTTTTCGTATTTTATTTTGATGTCTGGCCTGGGGCTCGAACCCTGGCTTTTCGTCTAACAAGCCAACACACTACCTACTAGACCACGGCGAATAAATTTGCCATTAAAAAGTTTCTCTAAAATCTGTCGTACGGGGATGTCTTTAAACTGTAGGTCCCGCCACTCATTGCAAACACAATTTTGCTTTTGCAAACACAATATTGCTTTTGCAAAAAAAATTTTGCTTTTGCTTTTGCAAACACAATTTTACTTTTGCAATCACAATTTTGCTTTTGCAAACACAATTTTGCTTTTGCAAACACAATTTTGTTTTTGCTTTTGCAAAAACAATCTTGCTTTTGCAAAAACAATTTTGCTTTTGCAAACACAATTTTGCTTTTGCAAACACAATTTTGCTTTTGCAAACACAATTTTGCTTTTGCAAACACAATTTTGCTTTTGCAAACACAATTTTGCTTTTGCAAACACAATTTTGCTTTTGCAAACACAATTTTGCTTTTGTCAACACAATATTGCTTTTGCAAAAAAATTTTGCTTTTGCTTTTGCAAACACAATTTTGCTTTTGCAATCACAATTTTGCTTTTGCAAACACAATTTTGCTTTTGCAAACACAATTTTGCTTTTGCAAACACAATTTTGCTTTTGCAAACACAATTATGCTTTTGCAAACACAATTTTGCTTTTGCAAACACAATTTTGCTTTTGCAAACACAATTTTGCTTTTGCAAACACAATTTTGCTTTTGCAAACACAATTTTGCTTTTGCAGACACAATTTTGCTTTTGCAAACACAATTTTGCTTTTGCAAACACAATTTTGCTTTTGCAAACACAATTTTGCTTTTGCAAACACAATTTTGCTTTTGCAAACTCAATTTTGCTTTTGCAAACACAATTTTGCTTTTGCAAACACAATTTTGCATTTGCAAACACAATTTTGCATTTGCAAACACAATTTTGCTTTTGCAAAAACAATTTTGCTTTTGCAAAAACAATTTTGCTTTTGCAAACACAATTTTGCTTTTGCAAAAACAATTTTGCTTTTGCAAAAACGATTTTGCTTTTGCAAAAACAATTTTGCTTTTGCAAAAACAATTTTGCTTTTGCAAACACAATTTTGCTTTTGCAAACACAATTTTGCTTTTGCAAACGCAATTTTGCTTTTGCAAACACAATTTTGCTTTTGCAAACACAATTTTGCTTTTGCAAACACAATTTTGCTTTTGCAAACACAATTTTGCTTTTGCAAACACAATTTTGCTTTTGCAAAAACAATTTTGCTTTTGCAAAAACAATTTTGCTTTTGCAAAACCAATTTTGCTTTTGCAAAAACAATTTTGCTTTTGCAAAAACAATTTTGCTTTTGCAAACACAATTTTGCTTTTGCAAAAACAATTTTACTTTTGCTAACAGTTTTGCTTTTGCAAAAACAATTTTGCTTTTGTAAAAACAATTTTGCTTTTGCAAAAACAATTTTGCTTTTGCAAACACAATTTTGCTTTTGCAAACACAATTTTGCTTTTGCAAACACAATTTTGCTTTTGCAAAAACAATCTTGCTTTTGCAAACACAATTTTGCTTTTGCAAACACAATTTTGCTTTTGCAAACAAAATTTTGCTTTTGCAAACACATTTTTGCTTTTGCAAACACAATTTTGCTTTTGCAAACACAATTTTGCTTTTGCAAACACAATTTTGCTTTTGCAAACACAATTTTGCTTTTGCAAACACAATTTTGCTTTTGCAAACACAATTTTGCTTTTGTCAACACAATATTGCTTTTGCAAAAAAATTTTGCTTTTGCTTTTGCAAACACAATTTTGCTTTTGCAATCACAATTTTGCTTTTGCAAACACAATTTTGCTTTTGCAAACACAATTTTGCTTTTGCAAACACAATTTTGCTTTTGCAAACACAATTTTGCTTTTGCAAACACAATTTTGCTTTTGCAAACACAATTTTGCTTTTGCAAACACAATTTTGCTTTTGCAAACACAATTTTGCTTTTGCAAAAACAATTTAGCTTTTGCAAAAACAATTTTGCTTTTACAAAAACAATTTTGCTTTTGCAAAAACAATTTTGCTTTTGCAAACACAATTTTGCTTCTGCAAACACAATTTTGCTTTTGCAAACACAATTTTGCTTTTGCAAACACAATTTTGATATACAGAACCAATTTTGCTTTTGCAAACACAATTTTGCTTTTGCAAACACAATATTGCTTTTGCAAAAAAAAAAATTGCTTTTGCTTTTGCAAACACAATTTTGCTTTTGCAATCACAATTTTGCTTTTGCAAACACAATTTTGCTTTTGCAAACACAATTTTGATTTTGCAAACACAATTTTGCTTTTGCAAAAACAATTTTGCTTTTGCAAACTCAATTTTGCTTTTGCAAACACAATTTTGCTTTTGCAAACACAATTTTGCATTTGCAAACACAATTTTGCTTTTGCAAAAACAATTTTGCTTTTGCAAAAACAATTTTGCTTTTGCAAACACAATTTTGCTTTTGCAAAAACAATTTTGCTTTTGCAAAAACGATTTTGCTTTTGCAAAAACAATTTTGCTTTTGCAAAAACAATTTTGCTTTTGCAAACACAATTTTGCTTTTGCAAACACAATTTTGCTTTTGCAAACACAATTTTGCTTTTGCAAACACAATTTTGCTTTTGCAAACACAATTTTGCTTTTGCAAACACAATTTTGCTTTTGCAAACACAATTTTGCTTTTGCAAACACAATTTTGCTTTTGCAAACACAATTTTGCTTTTGCAAAAACAATTTTGCTTTTGCAAAAACAATTTTGCTTTTGCAAAACCAATTTTGCTTTTGCAAAAACAATTTTGCATTTGCAAAAACAATTTTGCTTTTGCAAACACAATTTTGCTTTTGCAAACACAATTTTGCTTTTGCAAAAACAATTTTGCTTTTGCTAACAGTTTTGCTTTTGCAAAAACAATTTTGCTTTTGTAAAAACAATTTTGCTTTTGCAAAAACAATTTTGCTTTTGCAAACACAATTTTGCTTTTGCAAACACAATTTTGCTTTTGCAAACACAATTTTGCTTTTGCAAAAACAATCTTGCTTTTGCAAACACAATTTTGCTTTTGCAAACACAATTTTGCTTTTGCAAACACAATTTTGCTTTTGCAAACACATTTTTGCTTTTGCAAACACAATTTTGCTTTTGCAAACACAATTTTGCTTTTGCAAACACAATTTTGCTTTTGCAAACACAATTTTGCTTTTGCAAACACAATTTTGCTTTTGCAAACACAATTTTGCTTTTGCAAACACAATTTTGCTTTTGCAAACACAATTTTGCTTTTGCAAACACAATTTTGCTTTTGCAAACACAATTTTGCTTTTGCAAACACAATTCTCCTTTTGCAAACACAGTTTTGTTTTTGCAAACACAATTTTGCCTTTATAATTTTACTTCTGCAAACACAATTTTGCTTTTGCAAAAACAATTTTGCTTTTGCAAACACAATTTTGCTTTTGCAAACACAATTTTGGTTTTGCAAATACAATTTTGCTTTTGCAAACACAATTTTGCTTTTGCAAACACAATTTTGCTTTTGCAAACACAATTTTGCTTTTGCAAACACAATATTGCTTTTGCAAACACAATTTTGCTTTTGCAAACACAATTTTGCTTTTGCAAACACAATTTTGCTTTTGCAAACACAATTTTGCTTTTGCAAACACAATTTTGCTTTTGCAAACACAATTTTGCTTTTGCAAACACAATTTTGCTTTTGCAAACACAATTTTGCCTTTGCACACACAATTTTGCTTTTGCAAACACAATTTTGCTTTTGCAAACACAATTTTCCTTTTGCAAACACAATTTTGCTTTTGCAAACACAATTTTGCTTTTGCAAACACAATTTTGCTTTTGCAAACACAATTTTGCTTTTGCAAACACAATTTTGCTTTTGCAAACACAATTTTGCTTTTGCAAACACAATTTTGCTTTTGCAAACACAATTTTGCTTTTGCAAACACAATTTTGCTTTTGCAAACACAATTTTGCTTTTGCAAAAACAATTTTGCTTTTGCAAAAACAATTTTGCTTTTGCAAAAACAATTTTGTTTTTGCAAACACAATTTTGCATTTGCAAACACAATTTTGCTTTTGCAAAAACAATTTTGCTTTTGCAAACACAATTTTGCTTTTGCAAACACAATTTTGCTTTAGCAAACACAATTTTGCATTTGCAAAAACAATTTTGCTTCTGCAAAAACAATTTAGCTTTTGCAAAAACAATTTTGCTTTTACAAAAACAATTTTGCTTTTGCAAAAACAATTTTGCTTTTGCAAAAACAATTTTGCTTTTGCAAACACAATTTTGCTTTTGCAAACACAATTTTGCTTCTGCAAACACAATTTTGCTTCTGCAAACACAATTTTGCTTTTGCAAACACAATTTTGATATACAAAAACAATTTTGTTTTTGCAAACACAATTTTGTTTATGCAAACACAATTTTACTTTTGCAAACACAATTTTGCTTTTGCAGACACAATTTTGCTTTTGCAAACACAGTTTTGCTTTTGCAAACACAATTTTGCTTTTGCAATAACAATTATGCTTTTGCAAACACAATTCTGCTTTTGCAAACACAATTTTGGTTTTGCAAACACAATTTTGCTTTTGCAAACACAATTTTGCTTTTGCAAACACAATTTTGCTTTTGCAAACACAATTTTGCTTTTGCAAAAACAATTTTGCTTTTGCAAACACAATTTTGCTTTTGCAAACACAATTTTGCTTTTGCATAAACAATTTTGCTTTTGCAAACACAATTTTGCTTTTGCAAACTCAATTTTGCTTTTGCAAACACAATTTTGCTTTTGCAAACACAATTTTGCTTTTGCAAACACAATTTTGCATTTGCAAACACAATTTTGCTTTTGCAAAAACAATTTTGCTTTTGCAAAAACAATTTTGCTTTTGCAAACACAATTTTGCTTTTGCAAAAACAATTTTGCTTTTGCAAAAACGATTTTGCTTTTGCAAAAACAATTTTGCTTTTGCAAAAACAATTTTGCTTTTGCAAACACAATTTTGCTTTTGCAAACACAATTTTGCTTTTGCAAACACAATTTTGCTTTTGCAAACACAATTTTGCTTTTGCAAACACAATTTTGCTTTTGCAAACACAATTTTGCTTTTGCAAACACAATTTTGCTTTTGCAAACACAATTTTGCTTTTGCAAACACAATTTTGCTTTTGCAAACACAATTTTGCTTTTGCAAAAACAATTTTGCTTTTGCAAAAACAATTTTGCTTTTGCAAAACCAATTTTGCTTTTGCAAAAACAATTTTGCTTTTGCAAAAACAATTTTGCTTTTGCAAACACAATTTTGCTTTTGCAAACACAATTTTGCTTTTGCAAAAACAATTTTGCTTTTGCTAACAGTTTTGCTTTTGCAAAAACAATTTTGCTTTTGTAAAAACAATTTTGCTTTTGCAAAAACAATTTTGCTTTTGCAAACACAATTTTGCTTTTGCAAACACAATTTTGCTTTTGCAAACACAATTTTGCTTTTGCAAAAACAATCTTGCTTTTGCAAACACAATTTTGCTTTTGCAAACACAATTTTGCTTTTGCAAACACAATTTTGCTTTTGCAAACACATTTTTGCTTTTGCAAACACAATTTTGCTTTTGCAAACACAATTTTGCTTTTGCAAACACAATTTTGCTTTTGCAAACACAATTTTGCTTTTGCAAACACAATTTTGCTTTTGCAAACACAATTTTGCTTTTGCAAACACAATTTTGCTTTTGCAAACACAATTTTGCTTTTGCAAACACAATTCTCCTTTTGCAAACACAGTTTTGTTTTTGCAAACACAATTTTGCCTTTATAATTTTACTTCTGCAAACACAATTTTGCTTTTGCAAAAACAATTTTGCTTTTGCAAACACAATTTTGCTTTTGCAAACACAATTTTGCTTTTGCAAATACAATTTTGCTTTTGCAAACACAATTTTGCTTTTGCAAACACAATTTTGCTTTTGCAAACACAATTTTGCTTTTGCAAACACAATTTTGCTTTTGCAAACACAATTTTGCTTTTGCAAACACAATTTTGCTTTTGCAAACACAATTTTGCTTTTGCAAACACAATTTTGCTTTTGCAAACACAATTTTGCTTTTGCAAACACAATTTTGCTTTTGCAAACACAATTTTGCTTTTGCAAACACAATTTTGCCTTTGCACACACAATTTTGCTTTTGCCAACACAATTTTGCTTTTGCAAACACAATTTTCCTTTTGCAAACACAATTTTGCTTTTGCAAACACAATTTTGCTTTTGCAAACACAATTTTGCTTTTGCAAACACAATTTTGCTTTTGCAAACACAATTTTGCTTTTGCAAACACAATTTGGCATTTGCAAAAACAATTTTGCTTTTGCAAAAACAATTTTGCTTTTGCAAAAACAATTTTGCTTTTGCAAACACAATTTTGCTTTTGCAAAAACAATTATGCTTTTGCAAAAACAATTATGCTTTTGCAAAAACAATTTTGCTTTTGCAAACACAATTTTGCTTTTGCAAACACAATTTTGCTTTTGCAAACACAATTTTGCTTTTGCAAACACAATTTTGCTTTTGCAAACACAATTTTGCTTTTGCAAACACAATTTTGCTTTTGCAAACACAATTTTGCTTTTGCAAACACAATTTTGCTTTTGCAAACACAATTTTGCTTTTGCAAAAACAATTTTGCTTTTGCAAAAACAATTTTGCTTTTGCAAAAACAATTTTGCTTTTTCAACAACAATTTTGCTTTTGCAAAAACAATTTTGCTTTTGCAAACACAATTTTGCTTTTGCAAAAACAATTTTGCTTTTGCAAACACAATTTTGCTTTTGCAAAAACAATTTTGCTTTTGCAAAAACAATTTTTCTTTTGCTAACAGTTTTGCTTTTGCAAAAACCATTTTGCTTTTGTAAAAACAATTTTGCTTTTGCAAAAACAATTTTGCTTTTGCAAACACAATTTTGCTTTTGCAAAAACAATCTTGCTTTTGCAAACACAATTTTGCTTTTGCAAACACAATTTTGCTTTTGCAAAAACAATCTTGCTTTTGCAAAAACAATTTTGCTTTTGCAAACACAATTTTGCTTTTGCAAAAACAATCTTGCTTTTGCAAACACAATTTTGCTTTTGCAAACACAATTTTGCTTTTGCAAAAACAATTTTGCTTTTGCAAAAACAATTTTGCTTTTGCTAACAGTTTTGCTTTTGCAAAAACCATTTTGCTTTTGTAAAAACAATTTTGCTTTTGCAAAAACAATTTTGCTTTTGCAAACACAATTTAGCTTTTGCAAAAACAATCTTGCTTTTGCAAACACAATTTTGCTTTTGCAAACACAATTTTGCTTTTGCAAACACAATTTTGCTTTTGCAAACACATTTTTGCTTTTGCAAACACAATTTTGCTTTTGCAAACACAATTTTGCTTTTGCAAACACAATTTTGCTTTTGCAAACACAATTTTGCTTTTGCAAACACAATTTTGCTTTTGCAAACACAATTTTGCTTTTGCAAACACAATTTTGCTTTTGCAAACACAATTCTCCTTTTGCAAACACAGTTTTGTTTTTGCAAACACAATTTTGCCTTTATAATTTTACTTTTGCAAACACAATTTAGCTTTTGCAAAAACAATTTTGCTTTTACAAAAACAATTTTGCTTTTGCAAAAACAATTTTGCTTTTGCAAACACAATTTTGCTTCTGCAAACACAATTTTGCTTTTGCAAACACAATTTTGCTTTTGCAAACACAATTTTGATATACAGAAACAATTTTGCTTTTGCAAACACAATTTTGCTTTTGCAAACACAATATTGCTTTTGCAAAAAAAAAATTTGCTTTTGCTTTTGCAAACACAATTTTGCTTTTGCAATCACAATTTTGCTTTTGCAAACACAATTTTGCTTTTGCAAACACAATTTTGATTTTGCAAACACAATTTTGCTTTTGCAAAAACAATTTTGCTTTTGCAAAAACAATTTTGCTTTTGCAAAAACAATTTTGTTTTGCAAACACAATTTTGCTTTTGCAAACACAATTTTGCTTTTGCAAACACAATTTTGCTTTTGCAAACACAATTTAGCTTTTGCAAACACAATTTTGCTTTTGCAAAAACAATTTTGCTTTTGCAAAAACAATTTTGCTTTTGCAAACACAATTTTGCTTTTGCAAACACAATTTTGCTTTTGCAAACACAATTTTGCTTTTGCAAACACAATTTTGCTTTTGCAAACACAATTTTGCTTTTGCAAACACAATTTTGCTTTTGCAAACACAATTTTGCTTTTGCAAACACAATTTTGCTTTTGCAAACACAATATTGCTTTTGCAAAAAAAATTTGCTTTTGCTTTTGCAAACACAATTTTGCTTTTGCAATCACAATTTTGCTTTTGCAAACACAATTTTGCTTTTGCAATAACAATTATGCTTTTGCAAACACAATTTTGCTTTTGCAAACACAATTTTGATTTTGCAAACACAATTTTGCTTTTGCAAACACAATTTTGCTCTTGCAAACACAATTTTGCTTTTGCGAAAACAATTTTGCTTTTGCAAACACAATTTTGCTTTTGCAAACACAATTTTGCATTTGCAAACACATTTTTGCTTTTGCAAACACAATTTTGCTTTTGCATAAACAATTTTGTTTTTGCAAACACAATTTTGCATTTGCAAACACAATTTTGCTTTTGCAAAAACAATTTTGCTTTTGCAAACACAATTTTGCTTTTGCAAACACAATTTTGCTTTAGCAAACACAATTTTGCATTTGCAAAAACAATTTTGCTTCTGCAAAAACAATTTAGCTTTTGCAAAAACAATTTTGCTTTTACAAAAACAATTTTGCTTTTGCAAAAACAATTTTGCTTTTGCAAAAACAATTTTGCTTTTGCAAACACAATTTTGCTTTTGCAAACACAATTTTGCTTCTGCAAACACAATTTTGCTTCTGCAAACACAATTTTGCTTTTGCAAACACAATTTTGATATACAAAAACAATTTTGTTTTTGCAAACACAATTTTGTTTATGCAAACACAATTTTACTTTTGCAAACACAATTTTGCTTTTGCAAACACAATTTTGCTTTTGCAAACACAGTTTTGCTTTTGCAAACACAATTTTGCTTTTGCAATAACAATTATGCTTTTGCAAACACAATTCTGCTTTTGCAAACACAATTTTGGTTTTGCAAACACAATTTTGCTTTTGCAAACACAATTTTGCTTTTGCAAACACAATTTTGCTTTTGCAAACACAATTTTGCTTTTGCAAAAACAATCTTGCTTTTGCAAACACAATTTTGCTTTTGCAAACACAATTTTGCTTTTGCAAACACAATTTTGCTTTTGCAAACACATTTTTGCTTTTGCAAACACAATTTTGCTTTTGCAAACACAATTTTGCTTTTGCAAACACAATTTTGCTTTTGCAAACACAATTTTGCTTTTGCAAACACAATTTTGCTTTTGCAAACACAATTTTGCTTTTGCAAACACAATTTTGCTTTTGCAAACACAATTTTGCTTTTGCAAACACAATTCTCCTTTTGCAAACACAGTTTTGTTTTTGCAAACACAATTTTGCCTTTATAATTTTACTTCTGCAAACACAATTTTGCTTTTGCAAAAACAATTTTGCTTTTGCAAACACAATTTTGCTTTTGCAAACACAATTTTGCTTTTGCAAATACAATTTTGCTTTTGCAAACACAATTTTGCTTTTGCAAACACAATTTTGCTTTTGCAAACACAATTTTGCTTTTGCAAACACAATTTTGCTTTTGCAAACACAATTTTGCTTTTGCAAACACAATTTTGCTTTTGCAAACACAATTTTGCTTTTGCAAACACAATTTTGCTTTTGCAAACACAATTTTGCTTTTGCAAACACAATTTTGCTTTTGCAAACACAATTTTGCTTTTGCAAACACAATTTTGCCTTTGCACACACAATTTTGCTTTTGCAAACACAATTTTGCTTTTGCAAACACAATTTTCCTTTTGCAAACACAATTTTGCTTTTGCAAACACAATTTTGCTTTTGCAAACACAATTTTGCTTTTGCAAACACAATTTTGCTTTTGCAAACACAATTTTGCTTTTGCAAACACAATTTGGCATTTGCAAAAACAATTTTGCTTTTGCAAAAACAATTTTGCTTTTGCAAAAACAATTTTGCTTTTGCAAACACAATTTTGCTTTTGCAAAAACAATTATGCTTTTGCAAAAACAATTTTGCTTTTGCAAACACAATTTTGCTTTTGCAAACACAATTTTGCTTTTGCAAACACAATTTTGCTTTTGCAAACACAATTTTGCTTTTGCAAACACAATTTTGCTTTTGCAAACACAATTTTGCTTTTGCAAACACAATTTTGCTTTTGCAAACACAATTTTGCTTTTGCAAACACAATTTTGCTTTTGCAAACACAATTTTGCTTTTGCAAACACAATTTTGCTTTTGCAAAAACAATTTTGCTTTTGCAAAAACAATTTTGCTTTTGCAAAAACAATTTTGCTTTTACAACAACAATTTTGCTTTTGCAAAAACAATTTTGCTTTTGCAAACACAATTTTGCTTTTGCAAAAACAATTTTGCTTTTGCAAACACAATTTTGCTTTTGCAAAAACAATTTTGCTTTTGCAAAAACAATTTTGCTTTTGCTAACAGTTTTGCTTTTGCAAAAACCATTTTGCTTTTGTAAAAACAATTTTGCTTTTGCAAACACAATTTTGCTTTTGCAAAAACAATCTTGCTTTTGCAAACACAATTTTGCTTTTGCAAACACAATTTTGCTTTTGCAAAAACAATCTTGCTTTTGCAAAAACAATTTTGCTTTTGCAAACACAATTTTGCTTTTGCAAAAACAATCTTGCTTTTGCAAACACAATTTTGCTTTTGCAAACACAATTTTGCTTTTGCAAAAACAATTTTGCTTTTGCAAAAACAATTTTGCTTTTGCTAACAGTT
Source organism: Sarcophaga variegata (assembly GCA_932273835.1). Classification (NCBI taxonomy): domain Eukaryota; kingdom Metazoa; phylum Arthropoda; class Insecta; order Diptera; family Sarcophagidae; genus Sarcophaga; species Sarcophaga variegata. The sequence goes on from OW026361.1 coordinate 100,384,873, forward strand.
TTGCTTTTGCAAAAACCATTTTGCTTTTGTAAAAACAATTTTGCTTTTGCAAAAACAATTTTGCTTTTGCAAACACAATTTTGCTTTTGCAAAAACAATCTTGCTTTTGCAAACACAATTTTGCTTTTGCAAACACAATTTTGCTTTTGCAAACACAATTTTGCTTTTGCAAACACATTTTTGCTTTTGCAAACACAATTTTGCTTTTGCAAACACAATTTTGCTTTTGCAAACACAATTTTGCTTTTGCAAACACAATTTTGCTTTTGCAAACACAATTTTGCTTTTGCAAACACAATTTTGCTTTTGCAAACACAATTTTGCTTTTGCAAACACAATTCTCCTTTTGCAAACACAGTTTTGTTTTTGCAAACACAATTTTGCCTTTATAATTTTACTTTTGCAAACACAATTTAGCTTTTGCAAAAACAATTTTGCTTTTACAAAAACAATTTTGCTTTTGCAAAAACAATTTTGCTTTTGCAAACACAATTTTGCTTCTGCAAACACAATTTTGCTTTTGCAAACACAATTTTGCTTTTGCAAACACAATTTTGATATACAGAAACAATTTTGCTTTTGCAAACACAATTTTGCTTTTGCAAACACAATATTGCTTTTGCAAAAAAAAAATTTGCTTTTGCTTTTGCAAACACAATTTTGCTTTTGCAATCACAATTTTGCTTTTGCAAACACAATTTTGCTTTTGCAAACACAATTTTGATTTTGCAAACACAATTTTGCTTTTGCAAAAACAATTTTGCTTTTGCAAAAACAATTTTGCTTTTGCAAAAACAATTTTGTTTTGCAAACACAATTTTGCTTTTGCAAACACAATTTTGCTTTTGCAAACACAATTTTGCTTTTGCAAACACAATTTTGCTTTTGCAAACACAATTTTGCTTTTGCAAAAACAATTTTGCTTTTGCAAAAACAATTTTGCTTTTGCAAACACAATTTTGCTTTTGCAAACACAATTTTGCTTTTGCAAACACAATTTTGCTTTTGCAAACACAATTTTGCTTTTGCAAACACAATTTTGCTTTTGCAAACACAATTTTGCTTTTGCAAACACAATTTTGCTTTTGCAAACACAATTTTGCTTTTGCAAACACAATATTGCTTTTGCAAAAAAAATTTGCTTTTGCTTTTGCAAACACAATTTTGCTTTTGCAATCACAATTTTGCTTTTGCAAACACAATTTTGCTTTTGCAATAACAATTATGCTTTTGCAAACACAATTTTGCTTTTGCAAACACAATTTTGATTTTGCAAACACAATTTTGCTTTTGCAAACACAATTTTGCTCTTGCAAACACAATTTTGCTTTTGCGAAAACAATTTTGCTTTTGCAAACACAATTTTGCTTTTGCAAACACAATTTTGCATTTGCAAACACATTTTTGCTTTTGCAAACACAATTTTGCTTTTGCATAAACAATTTTGTTTTTGCAAACACAATTTTGCATTTGCAAACACAATTTTGCTTTTGCAAAAACAATTTTGCTTTTGCAAACACAATTTTGCTTTTGTAAACACAATTTTGCTTTAGCAAACACAATTTTGCATTTGCAAAAACAATTTTGCTTCTGCAAAAACAATTTAGCTTTTGCAAAAACAATTTTGCTTTTACAAAAACAATTTTGCTTTTGCAAAAACAATTTTGCTTTTGCAAAAACAATTTTGCTTTTGCAAACACAATTTTGCTTTTGCAAACACAATTTTGCTTCTGCAAACACAATTTTGCTTCTGCAAACACAATTTTGCTTTTGCAAACACAATTTTGATATACAAAAACAATTTTGTTTTTGCAAACACAATTTTGTTTATGCAAACACAATTTTACTTTTGCAAACACAATTTTGCTTTTGCAAACACAATTTTGCTTTTGCAAACACAGTTTTGCTTTTGCAAACACAATTTTGCTTTTGCAATAACAATTATGCTTTTGCAAACACAATTCTGCTTTTGCAAACACAATTTTGGTTTTGCAAACACAATTTTGCTTTTGCAAACACAATTTTGCTTTTGCAAACACAATTTTGCTTTTGCAAACACAATTTTGCTTTTGCAAAAACAATTTTGCTTTTGCAAACACAATTTTGCTTTTGCAAACACAATTTTGCTTTTGCATAAACAATTTTGCTTTTGCAAACACAATTTTGCTTTTGCAAACTCAATTTTGCTTTTGCAAACACAATTTTGCTTTTGCAAACACAATTTTGCTTTTGCAAACACAATTTTGCATTTGCAAACACAATTTTGCTTTTGCAAAAACAATTTTGCTTTTGCAAAAACAATTTTGCTTTTGCAAACACAATTTTGCTTTTGCAAAAACAATTTTGCTTTTGCAAAAACGATTTTGCTTTTGCAAAAACAATTTTGCTTTTGCAAAAACAATTTTGCTTTTGCAAACACAATTTTGCTTTTGCAAAAACAATTTTGCTTTTGCAAACACAATTTTGCTTTTGCAAAAACAATTTTGCTTTTGCAAAAACAATTTTGCTTTTGCTAACAGTTTTGCTTTTGCAAAAACCATTTTGCTTTTGTAAAAACAATTTTGCTTTTGCAAAAACAATTTTGCTTTTGCAAACACAATTTTGCTTTTGCAAAAACAATTTTGCTTTTGCAAACACAATTTTGCTTTTGCAAAAACAATCTTGCTTTTGCAAACACAATTTTGCTTTTGCAAACACAATTTTGCTTTTGCAAACACAATTTTGCTTTTGCAAACACATTTTTGCTTTTGCAAACACAATTTTGCTTTTGCAAACACAATTTTGCTTTTGCAAACACAATTTTGCTTTTGCAAACACAATTTTGCTTTTGCAAACACAATTTTGCTTTTGCAAACACAATTTTGCTTTTGCAAACACAATTCTCCTTTTGCAAACACAGTTTTGTTTTTGCAAACGCAATTTTGCCTTTATAATTTTACTTTTGCAAACACAATTTTGCTTTTGCAAAAATAATTTTGCTTTTGCAAAAACAATTTTGCTTTTGCAAACACAATTTTGCTTTTGCAAACACAATTTTGCTTTTGCAAAAACAATTTTGCTTTTGCAAAAACGATTTTGCTTTTGCAAAAACAATTTTGCTTTTGCAAAAACAATTTTGCTTTTGCAAAAACAATTTTGCTTTTGCAAACACAATTTTGCTTTTGCAAACACAATTTTGCTTTTGCAAACACAATTTTGCTTTTGCAAACACAATTTTGCTTTTGCAAACACAATTTTGCTTTTGCAAACACAATTTTGCTTTTGCAAACACAATTTTGCTTTTGCAAACACAATTTTGCTTTTGCAAACACAATTTTGCTTTTGCAAAAACAATTTTGCTTTTGCAAAAACAATTTTGCTTTTGCAAAAACAATTTTGCTTTTGCAAAAACAATTTTGCTTTTGCAAACACAATTTTGCTTTTGCAAAAACAATTTTGCTTTTGCTAACAGTTTTGCTTTTGCAAAAACAATTTTGCTTTTGTAAAAACAATTTTGCTTTTGCAAAAACAATTTTGCTTTTGCAAACACAATTTTGCTTTTGCAAACACAATTTTGCTTTTGCAAACACAATTTTGCTTTTGCAAAAACAATCTTGCTTTTGCAAACACAATTTTGCTTTTGCAAACACAATTTTGCTTTTGCAAACACAATTTTGCTTTTGCAAACACATTTTTGCTTTTGCAAACACAATTTTGCTTTTGCAAACACAATTTTGCTTTTGCAAACACAATTTTGCTTTTGCAAACACAATTTTGCTTTTGCAAACACAATTTTGCTTTTGCAAACACAATTTTGCTTTTGCAAACACAATTTTGCTTTTGCAAACACAATTCTCCTTTTGCAAACACAGTTTTGTTTTTGCAAACACAATTTTGCCTTTATAATTTTACTTCTGCAAACACAATTTTGCTTTTGCAAAAACAATTTTGCTTTTGCAAACACAATTTTGCTTTTGCAAACACAATTTTGCTTTTGCAAATACAATTTTGCTTTTGCAAACACAATTTTGCTTTTGCAAACACAATTTTGCTTTTGCAAACACAATTTTGCTTTTGCAAAAACAATTTTGCTTTTGCAAAAACAATTTTGCTTTTGCAAAAACAATTTTGCTTTTACAACAACAATTTTGCTTTTGCAAAAACAATTTTGCTTTTGCAAACACAATTTTGCTTTTGCAAAAACAATTTTGCTTTTGCAAACACAATTTTGCTTTTGCAAAAACAATTTTGCTTTTGCAAAAACAATTTTGCTTTTGCTAACAGTTTTGCTTTTGCAAAAACCATTTTGCTTTTGTAAAAACAATTTTGCTTTTGCAAACACAATTTTGCTTTTGCAAAAACAATCTTGCTTTTGCAAACACAATTTTGCTTTTGCAAACACAATTTTGCTTTTGCAAAAACAATCTTGCTTTTGCAAAAACAATTTTGCTTTTGCAAACACAATTTTGCTTTTGCAAAAACAATCTTGCTTTTGCAAACACAATTTTGCTTTTGCAAACACAATTTTGCTTTTGCAAAAACAATTTTGCTTTTGCAAAAACAATTTTGCTTTTGCTAACAGTTTTGCTTTTGCAAAAACCATTTTGCTTTTGTAAAAACAATTTTGCTTTTGCAAAAACAATTTTGCTTTTGCAAACACAATTTTGCTTTTGCAAAAACAATCTTGCTTTTGCAAACACAATTTTGCTTTTGCAAACACAATTTTGCTTTTGCAAACACAATTTTGCTTTTGCAAACACATTTTTGCTTTTGCAAACACAATTTTGCTTTTGCAAACACAATTTTGCTTTTGCAAACACAATTTTGCTTTTGCAAACACAATTTTGCTTTTGCAAACACAATTTTGCTTTTGCAAACACAATTTTGCTTTTGCAAACACAATTTTGCTTTTGCAAACAAAATTCTCCTTTTGCAAACACAGTTTTGTTTTTGCAAACACAATTTTGCCTTTATAATTTTACTTTTGCAAACACAATTTAGCTTTTGCAAAAACAATTTTGCTTTTACAAAAACAATTTTGCTTTTGCAAAAACAATTTTGCTTTTGCAAACACAATTTTGCTTCTGCAAACACAATTTTGCTTTTGCAAACACAATTTTGCTTTTGCAAACACAATTTTGATATACAGAAACAATTTTGCTTTTGCAAACACAATTTTGCTTTTGCAAACACAATATTGCTTTTGCAAAAAAAAAATTTGCTTTTGCTTTTGCAAACACAATTTTGCTTTTGCAATCACAATTTTGCTTTTGCAAACACAATTTTGCTTTTGCAAACACAATTTTGATTTTGCAAACACAATTTTGCTTTTGCAAAAACAATTTTGCTTTTGCAAAAACAATTTTGCTTTTGCAAAAACAATTTTGTTTTGCAAACACAATTTTGCTTTTGCAAACACAATTTTGCTTTTGCAAACACAATTTTGCTTTTGCAAACACAATTTAGCTTTTGCAAACACAATTTTGCTTTTGCAAAAACAATTTTGCTTTTGCAAAAACAATTTTGCTTTTGCAAACACAATTTTGCTTTTGCAAACACAATTTTGCTTTTGCAAACACAATTTTGCTTTTGCAAACACAATTTTGCTTTTGCAAACACAATTTTGCTTTTGCAAACACAATTTTGCTTTTGCAAACACAATTTTGCTTTTGCAAACACAATTTTGCTTTTGCAAACACAATATTGCTTTTGCAAAAAAAATTTGCTTTTGCTTTTGCAAACACAATTTTGCTTTTGCAATCACAATTTTGCTTTTGCAAACACAATTTTGCTTTTGCAATAACAATTATGCTTTTGCAAACACAATTTTGCTTTTGCAAACACAATTTTGATTTTGCAAACACAATTTTGCTTTTGCAAACACAATTTTGCTCTTGCAAACACAATTTTGCTTTTGCGAAAACAATTTTGCTTTTGCAAACACAATTTTGCTTTTGCAAACACAATTTTGCATTTGCAAACACATTTTTGCTTTTGCAAACACAATTTTGCTTTTGCATAAACAATTTTGTTTTTGCAAACACAATTTTGCATTTGCAAACACAATTTTGCTTTTGCAAAAACAATTTTGCTTTTGCAAACACAATTTTGCTTTTGTAAACACAATTTTGCTTTAGCAAACACAATTTTGCATTTGCAAAAACAATTTTGCTTCTGCAAAAACAATTTAGCTTTTGCAAAAACAATTTTGCTTTTACAAAAACAATTTTGCTTTTGCAAAAACAATTTTGCTTTTGCAAAAACAATTTTGCTTTTGCAAACACAATTTTGCTTTTGCAAACACAATTTTGCTTCTGCAAACACAATTTTGCTTCTGCAAACACAATTTTGCTTTTGCAAACACAATTTTGATATACAAAAACAATTTTGTTTTTGCAAACACAATTTTGTTTATGCAAACACAATTTTACTTTTGCAAACACAATTTTGCTTTTGCAAACACAATTTTGCTTTTGCAAACACAGTTTTGCTTTTGCAAACACAATTTTGCTTTTGCAATAACAATTATGCTTTTGCAAACACAATTCTGCTTTTGCAAACACAATTTTGGTTTTGCAAACACAATTTTGCTTTTGCAAACACAATTTTGCTTTTGCAAACACAATTTTGCTTTTGCAAACACAATTTTGCTTTTGCAAAAACAATTTTGCTTTTGCAAACACAATTTTGCTTTTGCAAACACAATTTTGCTTTTGCATAAACAATTTTGCTTTTGCAAACACAATTTTGCTTTTGCAAACTCAATTTTGCTTTTGCAAACACAATTTTGCTTTTGCAAACACAATTTTGCTTTTGCAAACACAATTTTGCATTTGCAAACACAATTTTGCTTTTGCAAAAACAATTTTGCTTTTGCAAAAACAATTTTGCTTTTGCAAACACAATTTTGCTTTTGCAAAAACAATTTTGCTTTTGCAAAAACGATTTTGCTTTTGCAAAAACAATTTTGCTTTTGCAAAAACAATTTTGCTTTTGCAAACACAATTTTGCTTTTGCAAAAACAATTTTGCTTTTGCAAACACAATTTTGCTTTTGCAAAAACAATTTTGCTTTTGCAAAAACAATTTTGCTTTTGCTAACAGTTTTGCTTTTGCAAAAACCATTTTGCTTTTGTAAAAACAATTTTGCTTTTGCAAAAACAATTTTGCTTTTGCAAACACAATTTTGCTTTTGCAAAAACAATTTTGCTTTTGCAAACACAATTTTGCTTTTGCAAAAACAATCTTGCTTTTGCAAACACAATTTTGCTTTTGCAAACACAATTTTGCTTTTGCAAACACAATTTTCCTTTTGCAAACACATTTTTGCTTTTGCAAACACAATTTTGCTTTTGCAAACACAATTTTGCGTTTGCAAAGACAATTTTGCTTTTTCAAACACAATTTTGCTTTTGCAAACACAATTTTGCTTTTGCAAACACAATTTTGCTTTTGCAAACACAATTCTCCTTTTGCAAACACAGTTTTGTTTTTGCAAACGCAATTTTGCCTTTATAATTTTACTTTTGCAAACACAATTTTGCTTTTGCAAAAATAATTTTGCTTTTGCAAAAACAATTTTGCTTTTGCAAACACAATTTTGCTTTTGCAAACACAATTTTGCTTTTGCAAACACAATTTTGCTTTTGCAAAAACAATTTTGCTTTTGCAAAAACGATTTTGCTTTTGCAAAAACAATTTTGCTTTTGCAAAAACAATTTTGCTTTTGCAAAAACAATTTTGCTTTTGCAAACACAATTTTGCTTTTGCAAACACAATTTTGCTTTTGCAAACACAATTTTGCTTTTGCAAACACAATTTTGCTTTTGCAAACACAATTTTGCTTTTGCAAACACAATTTTGCTTTTGCAAACACAATTTTGCTTTTGCAAACACAATTTTGCTTTTGCAAACACAATTTTGCTTTTGCAAAAACAATTTTGCTTTTGCAAAAACAATTTTGCTTTTGCAAAAACAATTTTGCTTTTGCAAAAACAATTTTGCTTTTGCAAACACAATTTTGCTTTTGCAAAAACAATTTTGCTTTTGCTAACAGTTTTGCTTTTGCAAAAACAATTTTGCTTTTGTAAAAACAATTCTCCTTTTGCAAACACAGTTTTGTTTTTGCAAACACAATTTTGCCTTTATAATTTTACTTTTGCAAACACAATTTTGCTTTTGCAAAAATAATTTTGCTTTTGCAAAAACAATTTTGCTTTTGCAAACACAATTTTGCTTTTGCAAACACAATTTTGCTTTTGCAAACTCAATTTTGCTTTTGCAAACACAATTTTGCTTTTGCAAAAACAATTTTGCTTTTGCAAAAACGATTTTGCTTTTGCAAAAACAATTTTGCTTTTGCAAAAACAATTTTGCTTTTGCAAACACAATTTTGCTTTTGCAAACACAATTTTGCTTTTGCAAACACAATTTTGCTTTTGCAAACACAATTTTGCTTTTGCAAACACAATTTTGCTTTTGCAAACACAATTTTGCTTTTGCAAACACAATTTTGCTTTTGCAAACACAATTTTGCTTTTGCAAACACAATTTTGCTTTTGCAAAAACAATTTTGCTTTTGCAAAAACAATTTTGCTTTTGCAAAAACAATTTTGCTTTTGCAAAAACAATTTTGCTTTTGCAAACACAATTTTGCTTTTGCAAACACAATTTTGCTTTTGCAAAAACAATTTTGCTTTTGCTAACAGTTTTGCTTTTGCAAAAACAATTTTGCTTTTGTAAAAACAATTTTGCTTTTGCAAAAACAATTTTGCTTTTGCAAACACAATTTTGCTTTTGCAAACACAATTTTGCTTTTGCAAACACAATTTTGCTTTTGCAAAAACAATCTTGCTTTTGCAAACACAATTTTGCTTTTGCAAACACAATTTTGCTTTTGCAAACACAATTTTGCTTTTGCAAACACATTTTTGCTTTTGCAAACACAATTTTGCTTTTGCAAACACAATTTTGCTTTTGCAAACACAATTTTGCTTTTGCAAACACAATTTTGCTTTTGCAAACACAATTTTGCTTTTGCAAACACAATTTTGCTTTTGCAAAAACAATTTAGCTTTTGCAAAAACAATTTTGCTTTTACAAAAACAATTTTGCTTTTGCAAAAACAATTTTGCTTTTGCAAACACAATTTTGCTTCTGCAAACACAATTTTGCTTTTGCAAACACAATTTTGCTTTTGCAAACACAATTTTGCTTTTGCAAAAACAATCTTGCTTTTGCAAACACAATTTTGCTTTTGCAAACACAATATTGCTTTTGCAAAAAAAAATTTACTTTTGCTTTTGCAAACACAATTTTGCTTTTGCAATCACAATTTTGCTTTTGCAAACACAATTTTGCTTTTGCAAACACAATTTTGATTTTGCAAACACAATTTTGCTTTTGCAAAAACAATTTTGCTTTTGCAAACTCAATTTTGCTTTTGCAAACACAATTTTGCTTTTGCAAACACAATTTTGCATTTGCAAACACAATTTTGCTTTTGCAAAAACAATTTTGCTTTTGCAAAAACAATTTTGCTTTTGCAAACACAATTTTGCTTTTGCAAAAACAATTTTGCTTTTGCAAAAACGATTTTGCTTTTGCAAAAACAATTTTGCTTTTGCAAAAACAATTTTGCTTTTGCAAACACAATTTTGCTTTTGCAAACACAATTTTGCTTTTGCAAACACAATTTTGCTTTTGCAAACACAATTTTGCTTTTGCAAACACAATTTTGCTTTTGCAAACACAATTTTGCTTTTGCAAACACAATTTTGCTTTTGCAAACACAATTTTGCTTTTGCAAAAACAATTTTGCTTTTGCAAAAACAATTTTGCTTTTGCAAAACCAATTTTGCTTTTGCAAAAACAATTTTGCTTTTGCAAAAACAATTTTGCTTTTGCAAACACAATTTTGCTTTTGCAAACACAATTTTGCTTTTGCAAAAACAATTTTGCTTTTGCTAACAGTTTTGCTTTTGCAAAAACAATTTTGCTTTTGTAAAAACAATTTTGCTTTTGCAAAAACAATTTTGCTTTTGCAAACACAATTTTGCTTTTGCAAACACAATTTTGCTTTTGCAAACACAATTTTGCTTTTGCAAAAACAATCTTGCTTTTGCAAACACAATTTTGCTTTTGCAAACACAATTTTGCTTTTGCAAACACAATTTTGCTTTTGCAAACACATTTTTGCTTTTGCAAACACAATTTTGCTTTTGCAAACACAATTTTGCTTTTGCAAACACAATTTTGCTTTTGCAAACACAATTTTGCTTTTGCAAACACAATTTTGCTTTTGCAAACACAATTTTGCTTTTGCAAACACAATTTTGCTTTTGCAAACACAATTTTGCTTTTGCAAACACAATTTTGCTTTTGCAAACACAATTTTGCTTTTGCAAACACAATTCTCCTTTTGCAAACACAGTTTTGTTTTTGCAAACACAATTTTGCCTTTATAATTTTACTTCTGCAAACACAATTTTGCTTTTGCAAAAACAATTTTGCTTTTGCAAACACAATTTTGCTTTTGCAAACACAATTTTGCTTTTGCAAATACAATTTTGCTTTTGCAAACACAATTTTGGTTTTGCAAACACAATTTTGCTTTTGCAAACACAATTTTGCTTTTGCAAACACAATTTTGCTTTTGCAAACACAATTTTGCTTTTGCAAACACAATTTTGCTTTTGCAAACACAATTTTGCTTTTGCAAACACAATTTTGCTTTTGCAAACACAATTTTGCTTTTGCAAACACAATTTTGCTTTTGCAAACACAATTTTGCCTTTGCACACACAATTTTGCTTTTGCAAACACAATTTTGCTTTTGCAAACACAATTTTCCTTTTGCAAACACAATTTTGCTTTTGCAAACACAATTTTGCTTTTGCAAACACAATTTTGCTTTTGCAAACACAATTTTGCTTTTGCAAACACAATTTTGCTTTTGCAAACACAATTTTGCATTTGCAAAAACAATTTTGCTTTTGCAAAAACAATTTTGCTTTTGCAAAAACAATTTTGCTTTTGCAAAAACAATTTTGCTTTTGCAAACACAATTTTGCTTTTGCAAAAACAATTATGCTTTTGCAAAAACAATTATGCTTTTGCAAAAACAATTTTGCTTTTGCAAACACAATTTTGCTTTTGCAAACACAATTTTGCTTTTGCAAACACAATTTTGCTTTTGCAAACACAATTTTGCTTTTGCAAACACAATTTTGCTTTTGCAAACACAATTTTGCTTTTCCAAACACAATTTTGCTTTTGCAAACACAATTTTGCTTTTGCAAACACAATTTTGCTTTTGCAAACACAATTTTGCTTTTGCAAACACAATTTTGCTTTAGCAAACACAATTTTGCATTTGCAAAAACAATTTTGCTTCTGCAAAAACAATTTAGCTTTTGCAAAAACAATTTTGCTTTTACAAAAACAATTTTGCTTTTGCAAAAACAATTTTGCTTTTGCAAAAACAATTTTGCTTTTGCAAACACAATTTTGCATTTGCAAAAACAATTTTGCTTCTGCAAAAACAATTTAGCTTTTGCAAAAACAATTTTGCTTTTACAAAAACAATTTTGCTTTTGCAAAAACAATTTTGCTTTTGCAAAAACAATTTTGCTTTTGCAAACACAATTTTGCTTTTGCAAACACAATTTTGCTTCTGCAAACACAATTTTGATTCTGCAAACACAATTTTGCTTTTGCAAACACAATTTTGATATACAAAAACAATTTTGTTTTTGCAAACACAATTTTGTTTATGCAAACACAATTTTACTTTTGCAAACACAATTTTGCTTTTGCAAACACAATTTTGCTTTTGCAAACACAGTTTTGCTTTTGCAAACACAATTTTGCTTTTGCAATAACAATTATGCTTTTGCAAACACAATTCTGCTTTTGCAAACACAATTTTGGTTTTGCAAACACAATTTTGCTTTTGCAAACACAATTTTGCTTTTGCAAACACAATTTTGCTTTTGCAAACACAATTTTGCTTTTGCAAAAACAATTTTGCTTTTGCAAACACAATTTTGCTTTTGCAAACACAATTTTGCTTTTGCATAAACAATTTTGCTTTTGCAAACACAATTTTGCTTTTGCAAACTCAATTTTGCTTTTGCAAACACAATTTTGCTTTTGCAAACACAATTTTGCTTTTGCAAACACAATTTTGCATTTGCAAACACAATTTTGCTTTTGCAAAAACAATTTTGCTTTTGCAAAAACAATTTTGCTTTTGCAAACACAATTTTGCTTTTGCAAAAACAATTTTGCTTTTGCAAAAACGATTTTGCTTTTGCAAAAACAATTTTGCTTTTGCAAAAACAATTTTGCTTTTGCAAACACAATTTTGCTTTTGCAAACACAATTTTGCTTTTGCAAACACAATTTTGCTTTTGCAAACACAATTTTGCTTTTGCAAACACAATTTTGCTTTTGCAAACACAATTTTGCTTTTGCAAACACAATTTTGCTTTTGCAAACACAATTTTGCTTTTGCAAACACAATTTTGCTTTTGCAAAAACAATTTTGCTTTTGCAAAAACAATTTTGCTTTTGCAAAACCAATTTTGCTTTTGCAAAAACAATTTTGCTTTTGCAAAAACAATTTTGCTTTTGCAAACACAATTTTGCTTTTGCAAACACAATTTTGCTTTTGCAAAAACAATTTTGCTTTTGCTAACAGTTTTGCTTTTGCAAAAACAATTTTGCTTTTGTAAAAACAATTTTGCTTTTGCAAAAACAATTTTGCTTTTGCAAACACAATTTTGCTTTTGCAAACACAATTTTGCTTTTGCAAACACAATTTTGCTTTTGCAAAAACAATCTTGCTTTTGCAAACACAATTTTGCTTTTGCAAACACAATTTTGCTTTTGCAAACACAATTTTGCTTTTGCAAACACATTTTTGCTTTTGCAAACACAATTTTGCTTTTGCAAACACAATTTTGCTTTTGCAAACACAATTTTGCTTTTGCAAACACAATTTTGCTTTTGCAAACACAATTTTGCTTTTGCAAACACAATTTTGCTTTTGCAAACACAATTTTGCTTTTGCAAACACAATTCTCCTTTTGCAAACACAGTTTTGTTTTTGCAAACACAATTTTGCCTTTATAATTTTACTTCTGCAAACACAATTTTGCTTTTGCAAAAACAATTTTGCTTTTGCAAACACAATTTTGCTTTTGCAAACACAATTTTGCTTTTGCAAATACAATTTTGCTTTTGCAAACACAATTTTGCTTTTGCAAACACAATTTTGCTTTTGCAAACACAATTTTGCTTTTGCAAACACAATTTTGCTTTTGCAAACACAATTTTGCTTTTGCAAACACAATATTGCTTTTGCAAACACAATTTTGCTTTTGCAAACACAATTTTGCTTTTGCAAACACAATTTTGCTTTTGCAAACACAATTTTGCTTTTGCAAACACAATTTTGCTTTTGCAAACACAATTTTGCCTTTGCACACACAATTTTGCTTTTGCAAACACAATTTTGCTTTTGCAAACACAATTTTCCTTTTGCAAACACAATTTTGCTTTTGCAAACACAATTTTGCTTTTGCAAACACAATTTTGCTTTTGCAAACACAATTTTGCATTTGCAAAAACAATTTTGCTTTTGCAAAAACAATTTTGCTTTTGCAAACACAATTTTGCTTTTGCAAAAACAATTATGCTTTTGCAAAAACAATTATGCTTTTGCAAAAACAATTATGCTTTTGCAAAAACAATTTTGCTTTTGCAAACACAATTTTGCTTTTGCAAACACAATTTTGCTTTTGCAAACACAATTTTGCTTTTGCAAACACAATTTTGCTTTTGCAAACACAATTTTGCTTTTGCAAACACAATTTTGCTTTTGCAAACACAATTTTGCTTTTGCAAACACAATTTTGCTTTTGCAAACACAATTTTGCTTTTGCAAACACAATTTTGCTTTTGCAAAAACAATTGTGCTTTTGCAAAAACAATTTTGCTTTTGCAAAAACAATTTTGCTTTTACAACAATTTTGCTTTTGCAAAAACAATTTTGCTTTTGCAAAAACAATTTTGCTTTTGCAAACACAATTTTGCTTTTGCAAAAACAATTTTGCTTTTGCAAAAACAATTTTGCTTTTGCTAACAGTTTTGCTTTTGCAAAAACCATTTTGCTTTTGTAAAAACAATTTTGCTTTTGCAAAAACAATTTTGCTTTTGCAAACACAATTTTGCTTTTGCAAACACAATTTTGCTTTTGCAAACACAATTTTGCTTTTGCAAACACAATTTTGCTTTTGCAAAAACAATCTTGCTTTTGCAAACACAATTTTGCTTTTGCAAACACAATTTTGCTTTTGCAAACACAATTTTGCTTTTGCAAACACATTTTTGCTTTTGCAAACACAATTTTGCTTTTGCAAACACAATTTTGCTTTTGCAAACACAATTTTGCTTTTGCAAACACAATTTTGCTTTTGCAAACACAATTTTGCTTTTGCAAACACAATTTTGCTTTTGCAAACACAATTTTGCTTTTGCAAACACAATTTTGCTTTTGCAAACACAATTCAACTTTTGCAAACACAGTTTTGTTTTTGCAAACACAATTTTGCCTTTATAATTTTACTTCTGCAAACACAATTTTGCTTTTGCAAAAACAATTTTGCTTTTGCAAACACAATTTTGCTTTTGCAAACACAATTTTGCTTTTGCAAATACAATTTTGCTTTTGCAAACACAATTTTGCTTTTGCAAACACAATTTTGCTTTTGCAAACACAATTTTGCTTTTGCAAACACAATTTTGCTTTTGCAAACACAATTTTGCTTTTGCAAACACAATTTTGCTTTTGCAAACACAATTTTGCTTTTGCAAACACAATTTTGCTTTTGCAAACACAATTTTGCTTTTGCAAACACAATTTTGCTTTTGCAAACACAATTTTGCCTTTGCACACACAATTTTGCTTTTGCAAACACAATTTTGCTTTTGCAAACACAATTTTCCTTTTGCAAACACAATTTTGCTTTTGCAAACACAATTTTGCTTTTGCAAACACAATTTTGCTTTTGCAAACACAATTTTGCTTTTGCAAACACAATTTTGCTTTTGCAAACACAATTTTGCATTTGCAAAAACAATTTTGCTTTTGCAAAAACAATTTTGCTTTTGCAAAAACAATTTTGCTTTTGCAAACACAATTTTGCTTTTGCAAAAACAATTATGCTTTTGCAAAAACAATTTTGCTTTTGCAAACACAATTTTGCTTTTGCAAACACAATTTTGCTTTTGCAAACACAATTTTGCTTTTGCAAACACAATTTTGCTTTTGCAAACACAATTTTGCTTTTGCAAACACAATTTTGCTTTTGCAAACACAATTTTGCTTTTGCAAACACAATTTTGCTTTTGCAAACACAATTTTGCTTTTGCAAACACAATTTTGCCTTTGCACACACAATTTTGCTTTTGCAAACACAATTTTGCTTTTGCAAACACAATTTTCCTTTTGCAAACACAATTTTGCTTTTGCAAACACAATTTTTGCTTTTGCAAACACAATTTTGCTTTTGCAAACACAATTTTGCATTTGCAAAAACAATTTTGCTTTTGCAAAAACAATTTTGCTTTTGCAAACACAATTTTGCTTTTGCAAAAACAATTATGCTTTTGCAAAAACAATTATGCTTTTGCAAAAACAATTATGCTTTTGCAAAAACAATTTTGCTTTTGCAAACACAATTTTGCTTTTGCAAACACAATTTTGCTTTTGCAAACACAATTTTGCTTTTGCAAACACAATTTTGCTTTTGCAAACACAATTTTGCTTTTGCAAACACAATTTTGCTTTTGCAAACACAATTTTGCTTTTGCAAACACAATTTTGCTTTTGCAAACACAATTTTGCTTTTGCAAACACAATTTTGCTTTTGCAAACACAATTTTGCTTTTGCAAAAACAATTGTGCTTTTGCAAAAACAATTTTGCTTTTGCAAAAACAATTTTGCTTTTACAACAACAATTTTGCTTTTGCAAAAACAATTTTGCTTTTGCAAAAACAATTTTGCTTTTGCAAACACAATTTTGCTTTTGCAAAAACAATTTTGCTTTTGCAAAAACAATTTTGCTTTTGCTAACAGTTTTGCTTTTGCAAAAACCATTTTGCTTTTGTAAAAACAATTTTGCTTTTGCAAAAACAATTTTGCTTTTGCAAACACAATTTTGCTTTTGCAAACACAATTTTGCTTTTGCAAACACAATTTTGCTTTTGCAAACACAATTTTGCTTTTGCAAAAACAATCTTGCTTTTGCAAACACAATTTTGCTTTTGCAAACACAATTTTGCTTTTGCAAACACATTTTTGCTTTTGCAAACACAATTTTGCTTTTGCAAACACAATTTTGCTTTTGCAAACACAATTTTGCTTTTGCAAACACAATTTTGCTTTTGCAAACACAATTTTGCTTTTGCAAACACAATTTTGCTTTTGCACACACAATTTTGCTTTTGCAAACACAATTTTGCTTTTGCAAACACAATTCAACTTTTGCAAACACAGTTTTGTTTTTGCAAACACAATTTTGCCTTTATAATTTTACTTCTGCAAACACAATTTTGCTTTTGCAAAAACAATTTTGCTTTTGCAAACACAATTTTGCTTTTGCAAACACAATTTTGCTTTTGCAAATACAATTTTGCTTTTGCAAACACAATTTTGCTTTTGCAAACACAATTTTGCTTTTGCAAACACAATTTTGCTTTTGCAAACACAATTTTGCTTTTGCAAACACAATTTTGCTTTTGCAAACACAATTTTGCTTTTGCAAACACAATTTTGCTTTTGCAAACACAATTTTGCTTTTGCAAACACAATTTTGCTTTTGCAAACACAATTTTGCTTTTGCAAACACAATTTTGCTTTTGCAAACACAATTTTGCCTTTGCACACACAATTTTGCTTTTGCAAACACAATTTTGCTTTTGCAAACACAATTTTCCTTTTGCAAACACAATTTTGCTTTTGCAAACACAATTTTGCTTTTGCAAACACAATTTTGCTTTTGCAAACACAATTTTGCTTTTGCAAACACAATTTTGCTTTTGCAAACACAATTTTGCATTTGCAAAAACAATTTTGCTTTTGCAAAAACAATTTTGCTTTTGCAAAAACAATTTTGCTTTTGCAAACACAATTTTGCTTTTGCAAAAACAATTATGCTTTTGCAAAAACAATTATGCTTTTGCAAAAACAATTTTGCTTTTGCAAACACAATTTTGCTTTTGCAAACACAATTTTGCTTTTGCAAACACAATTTTGCTTTTGCAAACACAATTTTGCTTTTGCAAACACAATTTTGCTTTTGCAAACACAATTTTGCTTTTGCAAACACAATTTTGCTTTTGCAAACACAATTTTGCTTTTGCAAACACAATTTTGCTTTTGCAAACACAATTTTGCTTTTGCAAAAACAATTTTGCTTTTGCAAAAACAATTTTGCTTTTGCAAAAACAATTTTGCTTTTACAACAACAATTTTGCTTTTGCAAAAACAATTTTGCCTTTGCAAACACAATTTTGCTTTTGCAAAAACAATTTTGCTTTTGCAAACACAATTTTGCTTTTGCAAAAACAATTTTGCTTTTGCAAAAACAATTTTGCTTTTGCTAACAGTTTTGCTTTTGCAAAAACCATTTTGCTTTTGTAAAAACAATTTTGCTTTTGCAAAAACAATTTTGCTTTTGCAAACACAATTTTGCTTTTGCAAAAACAATCTTGCTTTTGCAAACACAATTTTGCTTTTGCAAACACAATTTTGCTTTTGCAAAAACAATCTTGCTTTTGCAAAAACAATTTTGCTTTTGCAAACACAATTTTGCTTTTGCAAAAACAAACTTGCTTTTGCAAACACAATTTTGCTTTTGCAAACACAATTTTGCTTTTGCAAAAACAATTTTGCTTTTGCAAAAACAATTTTGCTTTTGCTAACAGTTTTGCTTTTGCAAAAACCATTTTGCTTTTGTAAAAACAATTTTGCTTTTGCAAAAACAATTTTGCTTTTGCAAACACAATTTTGCTTTTGCAAAAACAATCTTGCTTTTGCAAACACAATTTTGCTTTTGCAAACACAATTTTACTTTTGCAAACACAATTTTGCTTTTGCAAACACATTTTTGCTTTTGCAAACACAATTTTGCTTTTGCAAACACAATTTTGCTTTTGCAAACACAATTTTGCTTTTGCAAACACAATTTTGCTTTTGCAAACACAATTTTGCTTTTGCAAACACAATTTTGCTTTTGCAAACACAATTTTGCTTTTGCAAACACAATTCTCCTTTTGCAAACACAGTTTTGTTTTTGCAAACACAATTTTGCCTTTATAATTTTACTTTTGCAAACACAATTTAGCTTTTGCAAAAACAATTTTGCTTTTACAAAAACAATTTTGCTTTTGCAAAAACAATTTTGCTTTTGCAAACACAGTTTTGTTTTTGCAAACACAATTTTGCCTTTATAATTTTACTTCTGCAAACACAATTTTGCTTTTGCAAAAACAATTTTGCTTTTGCAAACACAATTTTGCTTTTGCAAATACAATTTTGCTTTTGCAAACACAATTTTGCTTTTGCAAACACAATTTTGCTTTTGCAAACACAATTTTGCTTTTGCAAACACAATTTTGCTTTTGCAAACACAATTTTGCTTTTGCAAACACAATTTTGCTTTTGCAAACACAATTTTGCTTTTGCAAACACAATTTTGCTTTTGCAAACACAATTTTGCTTTTGCAAACACAATTTTGCTTTTGCAAACACAATTTTGCTTTTGCAAACACAATTTTGCCTTTGCACACACAATTTTGCTTTTGCAAACACAATTTTGCTTTTGCAAACACAATTTTCCTTTTGCAAACACAATTTTGCTTTTGCAAACACAATTTTGCTTTTGCAAAAACAATTTTGCTTTTGCTAACAGTTTTGCTTTTGCAAAAACAATTTTGCTTTTGTAAAAACAATTTTGCTTTTGCAAAAACAATTTTGCTTTTGCAAACACAATTTTGCTTTTGCAAACACAATTTTGCTTTTGCAAACACAATTTTGCTTTTGCAAAAACAATCTTGCTTTTGCAAACACAATTTTGCTTTTGCAAACACAATTTTGCTTTTGCAAACACAATTTTGCTTTTGCAAACACATTTTTGCTTTTGCAAACACAATTTTGCTTTTGCAAACACAATTTTGCTTTTGCAAACACAATTTTGCTTTTGCAAACACAATTTTGCTTTTGCAAACACAATTTTGCTTTTGCAAACACAATTTTGCTTTTGCAAACACAATTTTGCTTTTGCAAACACAATTTTGCTTTTGCAAACACAATTTTGCTTTTGCAAACACAATTTTGCTTTTGCAAACACAATTCTCCTTTTGCAAACACAGTTTTGTTTTTGCAAACACAATTTTGCCTTTATAATTTTACTTCTGCAAACACAATTTTGCTTTTGCAAAAACAATTTTGCTTTTGCAAACACAATTTTGCTTTTGCAAACACAATTTTGCTTTTGCAAATACAATTTTGCTTTTGCAAACACAATTTTGGTTTTGCAAACACAATTTTGCTTTTGCAAACACAATTTTGCTTTTGCAAACACAATTTTGCTTTTGCAAACACAATTTTGCTTTTGCAAACACAATTTTGCTTTTGCAAACACAATTTTGCTTTTGCAAACACAATTTTGCTTTTGCAAACACAATTTTGCTTTTGCAAACACAATTTTGCTTTTGCAAACACAATTTTGCCTTTGCACACACAATTTTGCTTTTGCAAACACAATTTTGCTTTTGCAAACACAATTTTCCTTTTGCAAACACAATTTTGCTTTTGCAAACACAATTTTGCTTTTGCAAACACAATTTTGCTTTTGCAAACACAATTTTGCTTTTGCAAACACAATTTTGCTTTTGCAAACACAATTTTGCATTTGCAAAAACAATTTTGCTTTTGCAAAAACAATTTTGCTTTTGCAAAAACAATTTTGCTTTTGCAAAAACAATTTTGCTTTTGCAAACACAATTTTGCTTTTGCAAAAACAATTATGCTTTTGCAAAAACAATTATGCTTTTGCAAAAACAATTTTGCTTTTGCAAACACAATTTTGCTTTTGCAAACACAATTTTGCTTTTGCAAACACAATTTTGCTTTTGCAAACACAATTTTGCTTTTGCAAACACAATTTTGCTTTTGCAAACACAATTTTGCTTTTGCAAACACAATTTTGCTTTTGCAAACACAATTTTGCTTTTGCAAACACAATTTTGCTTTTGCAAACACAATTTTGCTTTTGCAAACACAATTTTGCTTTAGCAAACACAATTTTGCATTTGCAAAAACAATTTTGCTTCTGCAAAAACAATTTAGCTTTTGCAAAAACAATTTTGCTTTTACAAAAACAATTTTGCTTTTGCAAAAACAATTTTGCTTTTGCAAAAACAATTTTGCTTTTGCAAACACAATTTTGCATTTGCAAAAACAATTTTGCTTCTGCAAAAACAATTTAGCTTTTGCAAAAACAATTTTGCTTTTACAAAAACAATTTTGCTTTTGCAAAAACAATTTTGCTTTTGCAAAAACAATTTTGCTTTTGCAAACACAATTTTGCTTTTGCAAACACAATTTTGCTTCTGCAAACACAATTTTGATTCTGCAAACACAATTTTGCTTTTGCAAACACAATTTTGATATACAAAAACAATTTTGTTTTTGCAAACACAATTTTGTTTATGCAAACACAATTTTACTTTTGCAAACACAATTTTGCTTTTGCAAACACAATTTTGCTTTTGCAAACACAGTTTTGCTTTTGCAAACACAATTTTGCTTTTGCAATAACAATTATGCTTTTGCAAACACAATTCTGCTTTTGCAAACACAATTTTGGTTTTGCAAACACAATTTTGCTTTTGCAAACACAATTTTGCTTTTGCAAACACAATTTTGCTTTTGCAAACACAATTTTGCTTTTGCAAAAACAATTTTGCTTTTGCAAACACAATTTTGCTTTTGCAAACACAATTTTGCTTTTGCATAAACAATTTTGCTTTTGCAAACACAATTTTGCTTTTGCAAACTCAATTTTGCTTTTGCAAACACAATTTTGCTTTTGCAAACACAATTTTGCTTTTGCAAACACAATTTTGCATTTGCAAACACAATTTTGCTTTTGCAAAAACAATTTTGCTTTTGCAAAAACAATTTTGCTTTTGCAAACACAATTTTGCTTTTGCAAAAACAATTTTGCTTTTGCAAAAACGATTTTGCTTTTGCAAAAACAATTTTGCTTTTGCAAAAACAATTTTGCTTTTGCAAACACAATTTTGCTTTTGCAAACACAATTTTGCTTTTGCAAACACAATTTTGCTTTTGCAAACACAATTTTGCTTTTGCAAACACAATTTTGCTTTTGCAAACACAATTTTGCTTTTGCAAACACAATTTTGCTTTTGCAAACACAATTTTGCTTTTGCAAACACAATTTTGCTTTTGCAAAAACAATTTTGCTTTTGCAAAAACAATTTTGCTTTTGCAAAACCAATTTTGCTTTTGCAAAAACAATTTTGCTTTTGCAAAAACAATTTTGCTTTTGCAAACACAATTTTGCTTTTGCAAACACAATTTTGCTTTTGCAAAAACAATTTTGCTTTTGCTAACAGTTTTGCTTTTGCAAAAACAATTTTGCTTTTGTAAAAACAATTTTGCTTTTGCAAAAACAATTTTGCTTTTGCAAACACAATTTTGCTTTTGCAAACACAATTTTGCTTTTGCAAACACAATTTTGCTTTTGCAAAAACAATCTTGCTTTTGCAAACACAATTTTGCTTTTGCAAACACAATTTTGCTTTTGCAAACACAATTTTGCTTTTGCAAACACATTTTTGCTTTTGCAAACACAATTTTGCTTTTGCAAACACAATTTTGCTTTTGCAAACACAATTTTGCTTTTGCAAACACAATTTTGCTTTTGCAAACACAATTTTGCTTTTGCAAACACAATTTTGCTTTTGCAAACACAATTTTGCTTTTGCAAACACAATTCTCCTTTTGCAAACACAGTTTTGTTTTTGCAAACACAATTTTGCCTTTATAATTTTACTTCTGCAAACACAATTTTGCTTTTGCAAAAACAATTTTGCTTTTGCAAACACAATTTTGCTTTTGCAAACACAATTTTGCTTTTGCAAATACAATTTTGCTTTTGCAAACACAATTTTGCTTTTGCAAACACAATTTTGCTTTTGCAAACACAATTTTGCTTTTGCAAACACAATTTTGCTTTTGCAAACACAATTTTGCTTTTGCAAACACAATTTTGCTTTTGCAAACACAATTTTGCTTTTGCAAACACAATTTTGCTTTTGCAAACACAATTTTGCTTTTGCAAACACAATTTTGCTTTTGCAAACACAATTTTGCTTTTGCAAACACAATTTTGCCTTTGCACACACAATTTTGCTTTTGCAAACACAATTTTGCTTTTGCAAACACAATTTTCCTTTTGCAAACACAATTTTGCTTTTGCAAACACAATTTTGCTTTTGCAAACACAATTTTGCTTTTGCAAACACAATTTTGCATTTGCAAAAACAATTTTGCTTTTGCAAAAACAATTTTGCTTTTGCAAACACAATTTTGCTTTTGCAAAAACAATTATGCTTTTGCAAAAACAATTATGCTTTTGCAAAAACAATTATGCTTTTGCAAAAACAATTTTGCTTTTGCAAACACAATTTTGCTTTTGCAAACACAATTTTGCTTTTGCAAACACAATTTTGCTTTTGCAAACACAATTTTGCTTTTGCAAACACAATTTTGCTTTTGCAAACACAATTTTGCTTTTGCAAACACAATTTTGCTTTTGCAAACACAATTTTGCTTTTGCAAACACAATTTTGCTTTTGCAAAAACAATTGTGCTTTTGCAAAAACAATTTTGCTTTTGCAAAAACAATTTTGCTTTTACAACAATTTTGCTTTTGCAAAAACAATTTTGCTTTTGCAAAAACAATTTTGCTTTTGCAAACACAATTTTGCTTTTGCAAAAACAATTTTGCTTTTGCAAAAACAATTTTGCTTTTGCTAACAGTTTTGCTTTTGCAAAAACCATTTTGCTTTTGTAAAAACAATTTTGCTTTTGCAAAAACAATTTTGCTTTTGCAAACACAATTTTGCTTTTGCAAACACAATTTTGCTTTTGCAAACACAATTTTGCTTTTGCAAACACAATTTTGCTTTTGCAAAAACAATCTTGCTTTTGCAAACACAATTTTGCTTTTGCAAACACAATTTTGCTTTTGCAAACACAATTTTGCTTTTGCAAACACATTTTTGCTTTTGCAAACACAATTTTGCTTTTGCAAACACAATTTTGCTTTTGCAAACACAATTTTGCTTTTGCAAACACAATTTTGCTTTTGCAAACACAATTTTGCTTTTGCAAACACAATTTTGCTTTTGCAAACACAATTTTGCTTTTGCAAACACAATTCAACTTTTGCAAACACAGTTTTGTTTTTGCAAACACAATTTTGCCTTTATAATTTTACTTCTGCAAACACAATTTTGCTTTTGCAAAAACAATTTTGCTTTTGCATACACAATTTTGCTTTTGCAAACACAATTTTGCTTTTGCAAATACAATTTTGCTTTTGCAAACACAATTTTGCTTTTGCAAACACAATTTTGCTTTTGCAAACACAATTTTGCTTTTGCAAACACAATTTTGCTTTTGCAAACACAATTTTGCTTTTGCAAACACAATTTTGCTTTTGCAAACACAATTTTGCTTTTGCAAACACAATTTTGCTTTTGCAAACACAATTTTGCTTTTGCAAACACAATTTTGCTTTTGCAAACACAATTTTGCCTTTGCACACACAATTTTGCTTTTGCAAACACAATTTTGCTTTTGCAAACACAATTTTCCTTTTGCAAACACAATTTTGCTTTTGCAAACACAATTTTGCTTTTGCAAACACAATTTTGCTTTTGCAAACACAATTTTGCTTTTGCAAACACAATTTTGCTTTTGCAAACACAATTTTGCATTTGCAAAAACAATTTTGCTTTTGCAAAAACAATTTTGCTTTTGCAAAAACAATTTTGCTTTTGCAAACACAATTTTGCTTTTGCAAAAACAATTATGCTTTTGCAAAAACAATTTTGCTTTTGCAAACACAATTTTGCTTTTGCAAACACAATTTTGCTTTTGCAAACACAATTTTGCTTTTGCAAACACAATTTTGCTTTTGCAAACACAATTTTGCTTTTGCAAACACAATTTTGCTTTTGCAAACACAATTTTGCTTTTGCAAACACAATTTTGCTTTTGCAAACACAATTTTGCTTTTGCAAACACAATTTTGCCTTTGCACACACAATTTTGCTTTTGCAAACACAATTTGGCTTTTGCAAACACAATTTTCCTTTTGCAAACACAATTTTGCTTTTGCAAACACAATTTTTGCTTTTGCAAACACAATTTTGCTTTTGCAAACACAATTTTGCATTTGCAAAAACAATTTTGCTTTTGCAAAAACAATTTTGCTTTTGCAAACACAATTTTGCTTTTGCAAAAACAATTATGCTTTTGCAAAAACAATTATGCTTTTGCAAAAACAATTATGCTTTTGCAAAAACAATTTTGCTTTTGCAAACACAATTTTGCTTTTGCAAACACAATTTTGCTTTTGCAAACACAATTTTGCTTTTGCAAACACAATTTTGCTTTTGCAAACACAATTTTGCTTTTGCAAACACAATTTTGCTTTTGCAAACACAATTTTGCTTTTGCAAACACAATTTTGCTTTTGCAAACACAATTTTGCTTTTGCAAACACAATTTTGCTTTTGCAAACACAATTTTGCTTTTGCAAAAACAATTGTGCTTTTGCAAAAACAATTTTGCTTTTGCAAAAACAATTTTGCTTTTACAACAACAATTTTGCTTTTGCAAAAACAATTTTGCTTTTGCAAAAACAATTTTGCTTTTGCAAACACAATTTTGCTTTTGCAAAAACAATTTTGCTTTTGCAAAAACAATTTTGCTTTTGCTAACAGTTTTGCTTTTGCAAAAACCATTTTGCTTTTGTAAAAACAATTTTGCTTTTGCAAAAACAATTTTGCTTTTGCAAACACAATTTTGCTTTTGCAAACACAATTTTGCTTTTGCAAACACAATTTTGCTTTTGCAAACACAATTTTGCTTTTGCAAAAACAATCTTGCTTTTGCAAACACAATTTTGCTTTTGCAAACACAATTTTGCTTTTGCAAACACATTTTTGCTTTTGCAAACACAATTTTGCTTTTGCAAACACAATTTTGCTTTTGCAAACACAATTTTGCTTTTGCAAACACAATTTTGCTTTTGCAAACACAATTTTGCTTTTGCAAACACAATTTTGCTTTTGCACACACAATTTTGCTTTTGCAAACACAATTTTGCTTTTGCAAACACAATTCAACTTTTGCAAACACAGTTTTGTTTTTGCAAACACAATTTTGCCTTTATAATTTTACTTCTGCAAACACAATTTTGCTTTTGCAAAAACAATTTTGCTTTTGCAAACACAATTTTGCTTTTGCAAACACAATTTTGCTTTTGCAAATACAATTTTGCTTTTGCAAACACAATTTTGCTTTTGCAAACACAATTTTGCTTTTGCAAACACAATTTTGCTTTTGCAAACACAATTTTGCTTTTGCAAACACAATTTTGCTTTTGCAAACACAATTTTGCTTTTGCAAACACAATTTTGCTTTTGCAAACACAATTTTGCTTTTGCAAACACAATTTTGCTTTTGCAAACACAATTTTGCTTTTGCAAACACAATTTTGCTTTTGCAAACACAATTTTGCCTTTGCACACACAATTTTGCTTTTGCAAACACAATTTTGCTTTTGCAAACACAATTTTCCTTTTGCAAACACAATTTTGCTTTTGCAAACACAATTTTGCTTTTGCAAACACAATTTTGCTTTTGCAAACACAATTTTGCTTTTGCAAACACAATTTTGCTTTTGCAAACACAATTTTGCATTTGCAAAAACAATTTTGCTTTTGCAAAAACAATTTTGCTTTTGCAAAAACAATTTTGCTTTTGCAAACACAATTTTGCTTTTGCAAAAACAATTATGCTTTTGCAAAAACAATTATGCTTTTGCAAAAACAATTTTGCTTTTGCAAACACAATTTTGCTTTTGCAAACACAATTTTGCTTTTGCAAACACAATTTTGCTTTTGCAAACACAATTTTGCTTTTGCAAACACAATTTTGCTTTTGCAAACACAATTTTGCTTTTGCAAACACAATTTTGCTTTTGCAAACACAATTTTGCTTTTGCAAACACAATTTTGCTTTTGCAAACACAATTTTGCTTTTGCAAAAACAATTTTGCTTTTGCAAAAACAATTTTGCTTTTGCAAAAACAATTTTGCTTTTACAACAACAATTTTGCTTTTGCAAAAACAATTTTGCCTTTGCAAACACAATTTTGCTTTTGCAAAAACAATTTTGCTTTTGCAAACACAATTTTGCTTTTGCAAAAACAATTTTGCTTTTGCAAAAACAATTTTGCTTTTGCTAACAGTTTTGCTTTTGCAAAAACCATTTTGCTTTTGTAAAAACAATTTTGCTTTTGCAAAAACAATTTTGCTTTTGCAAACACAATTTTGCTTTTGCAAAAACAATCTTGCTTTTGCAAACACAATTTTGCTTTTGCAAACACAATTTTGCTTTTGCAAAAACAATCTTGCTTTTGCAAAAACAATTTTGCTTTTGCAAACACAATTTTGCTTTTGCAAAAACAAACTTGCTTTTGCAAACACAATTTTGCTTTTGCAAACACAATTTTGCTTTTGCAAAAACAATTTTGCTTTTGCAAAAACAATTTTGCTTTTGCTAACAGTTTTGCTTTTGCAAAAACCATTTTGCTTTTGTAAAAACAATTTTGCTTTTGCAAAAACAATTTTGCTTTTGCAAACACAATTTTGCTTTTGCAAAAACAATCTTGCTTTTGCAAACACAATTTTGCTTTTGCAAACACAATTTTACTTTTGCAAACACAATTTTGCTTTTGCAAACACATTTTTGCTTTTGCAAACACAATTTTGCTTTTGCAAACACAATTTTGCTTTTGCAAACACAATTTTGCTTTTGCAAACACAATTTTGCTTTTGCAAACACAATTTTGCTTTTGCAAACACAATTTTGCTTTTGCAAACACAATTTTGCTTTTGCAAACACAATTCTCCTTTTGCAAACACAGTTTTGTTTTTGCAAACACAATTTTGCCTTTATAATTTTACTTTTGCAAACACAATTTAGCTTTTGCAAAAACAATTTTGCTTTTACAAAAACAATTTTGCTTTTGCAAAAACAATTTTGCTTTTGCAAACACAGTTTTGTTTTTGCAAACACAATTTTGCCTTTATAATTTTACTTCTGCAAACACAATTTTGCTTTTGCAAAAACAATTTTGCTTTTGCAAACACAATTTTGCTTTTGCAAATACAATTTTGCTTTTGCAAACACAATTTTGCTTTTGCAAACACAATTTTGCTTTTGCAAACACAATTTTGCTTTTGCAAACACAATTTTGCTTTTGCAAACACAATTTTGCTTTTGCAAACACAATTTTGCTTTTGCAAACACAATTTTGCTTTTGCAAACACAATTTTGCTTTTGCAAACACAATTTTGCTTTTGCAAACACAATTTTGCTTTTGCAAACACAATTTTGCTTTTGCAAACACAATTTTGCCTTTGCACACACAATTTTGCTTTTGCAAACACAATTTTGCTTTTGCAAACACAATTTTCCTTTTGCAAACACAATTTTGCTTTTGCAAACACAATTTTGCTTTTGCAAACACAATTTTGCTTTTGCAAACACAATTTTGCTTTTGCAAACACAATTTTGCTTTTGCAAACACAATTTTGCATTTGCAAAAACAATTTTGCTTTTGCAAAAACAATTTTGCTTTTGCAAAAACAATTTTGCTTTTGCAAACACAATTTTGCTTTTGCAAAAACAATTATGCTTTTGCAAAAACAATTATGCTTTTGCAAAAACAATTTTGCTTTTGCAAACACAATTTTGCTTTTGCAAACACAATTTTGCTTTTGCAAACACAATTTTGCTTTTGCAAACACAATTTTGCTTTTGCAAACACAATTTTGCTTTTGCAAACACAATTTTGCTTTTGCAAACACAATTTTGCTTTTGCAAACACAATTTTGCTTTTGCAAACACAATTTTGCTTTTGCAAACACAATTTTGCTTTTGCAAACACAATTTTGCCTTTGCACACACAATTTTGCTTTTGCAAACACAATTTTGCTTTTGCAAACACAATTTTCCTTTTGCAAACACAATTTTGCTTTTGCAAACACAATTTTGCTTTTGCAAACACAATTTTGCTTTTGCAAACACAATTTTGCATTTGCAAAAACAATTTTGCTTTTGCAAAAACAATTTTGCTTTTGCAAACACAATTTTGCTTTTGCAAAAACAATTATGCTTTTGCAAAAACAATTATGCTTTTGCAAAAACAATTATGCTTTTGCAAAAACAATTTTGCTTTTGCAAACACAATTTTGCTTTTGCAAACACAATTTTGCTTTTGCAAACACAATTTTGCTTTTGCAAACACAATTTTGCTTTTGCAAACACAATTTTGCTTTTGCAAACACAATTTTGCTTTTGCAAACACAATTTTGCTTTTGCAAACACAATTTTGCTTTTGCAAACACAATTTTGCTTTTGCAAACACAATTTTGCTTTTGCAAAAACAATTGTGCTTTTGCAAAAACAATTTTGCTTTTGCAAAAACAATTTTGCTTTTACAACAACAATTTTGCTTTTGCAAAAACAATTTTGCTTTTGCAAAAACAATTTTGCTTTTGCAAACACAATTTTGCTTTTGCAAAAACAATTTTGCTTTTGCAAAAACAATTTTGCTTTTGCTAACAGTTTTGCTTTTGCAAAAACCATTTTGCTTTTGTAAAAACAATTTTGCTTTTGCAAAAACAATTTTGCTTTTGCAAACACAATTTTGCTTTTGCAAACACAATTTTGCTTTTGCAAACACAATTTTGCTTTTGCAAACACAATTTTGCTTTTGCAAAAACAATCTTGCTTTTGCAAACACAATTTTGCTTTTGCAAACACAATTTTGCTTTTGCAAACACAATTTTGCTTTTGCAAACACATTTTTGCTTTTGCAAACACAATTTTGCTTTTGCAAACACAATTTTGCTTTTGCAAACACAATTTTGCTTTTGCAAACACAATTTTGCTTTTGCAAACACAATTTTGCTTTTGCAAACACAATTTTGCTTTTGCAAACACAATTTTGCTTTTGCAAACACAATTTTGCTTTTGCAAACACAATTCAACTTTTGCAAACACAGTTTTGTTTTTGCAAACACAATTTTGCCTTTATAATTTTACTTCTGCAAACACAATTTTGCTTTTGCAAAAACAATTTTGCTTTTGCAAACACAATTTTGCTTTTGCAAACACAATTTTGCTTTTGCAAATACAATTTTGCTTTTGCAAACACAATTTTGCTTTTGCAAACACAATTTTGCTTTTGCAAACACAATTTTGCTTTTGCAAACACAATTTTGCTTTTGCAAACACAATTTTGCTTTTGCAAACACAATTTTGCTTTTGCAAACACAATTTTGCTTTTGCAAACACAATTTTGCTTTTGCAAACACAATTTTGCTTTTGCAAACACAATTTTGCCTTTGCACACACAATTTTGCTTTTGCAAACACAATTTTGCTTTTGCAAACACAATTTTCCTTTTGCAAACACAATTTTGCTTTTGCAAACACAATTTTGCTTTTGCAAACACAATTTTGCTTTTGCAAACACAATTTTGCTTTTGCAAACACAATTTTGCTTTTGCAAACACAATTTTGCATTTGCAAAAACAATTTTGCTTTTGCAAAAACAATTTTGCTTTTGCAAAAACAATTTTGCTTTTGCAAACACAATTTTGCTTTTGCAAAAACAATTATGCTTTTGCAAAAACAATTATGCTTTTGCAAAAACAATTTTGCTTTTGCAAACACAATTTTGCTTTTGCAAACACAATTTTGCTTTTGCAAACACAATTTTGCTTTTGCAAACACAATTTTGCTTTTGCAAACACAATTTTGCTTTTGCAAACACAATTTTGCTTTTGCAAACACAATTTTGCTTTTGCAAACACAATTTTGCTTTTGCAAACACAATTTTGCTTTTGCAAACACAATTTTGCTTTTGCAAAAACAATTTTGCTTTTGCAAAAACAATTTTGCTTTTGCAAAAACAATTTTGCTTTTACAACAACAATTTTGCTTTTGCAAAAACAATTTTGCCTTTGCAAACACAATTTTGCTTTTGCAAAAACAATTTTGCTTTTGCAAACACAATTTTGCTTTTGCAAAAACAATTTTGCTTTTGCAAAAACAATTTTGCTTTTGCTAACAGTTTTGCTTTTGCAAAAACCATTTTGCTTTTGTAAAAACAATTTTGCTTTTGCAAAAACAATTTTGCTTTTGCAAACACAATTTTGCTTTTGCAAAAACAATCTTGCTTTTGCAAACACAATTTTGCTTTTGCAAACACAATTTTGCTTTTGCAAAAACAATCTTGCTTTTGCAAAAACAATTTTGCTTTTGCAAACACAATTTTGCTTTTGCAAAAACAAACTTGCTTTTGCAAACACAATTTTGCTTTTGCAAACACAATTTTGCTTTTGCAAAAACAATTTTGCTTTTGCAAAAACAATTTTGCTTTTGCTAACAGTTTTGCTTTTGCAAAAACCATTTTGCTTTTGTAAAAACAATTTTGCTTTTGCAAAAACAATTTTGCTTTTGCAAACACAATTTTGCTTTTGCAAAAACAATCTTGCTTTTGCAAACACAATTTTGCTTTTGCAAACACAATTTTACTTTTGCAAACACAATTTTGCTTTTGCAAACACATTTTTGCTTTTGCAAACACAATTTTGCTTTTGCAAACACAATTTTGCTTTTGCAAACACAATTTTGCTTTTGCAAACACAATTTTGCTTTTGCAAACACAATTTTGCTTTTGCAAACACAATTTTGCTTTTGCAAACACAATTTTGCTTTTGCAAACACAATTCTCCTTTTGCAAACACAGTTTTGTTTTTGCAAACACAATTTTGCCTTTATAATTTTACTTTTGCAAACACAATTTAGCTTTTGCAAAAACAATTTTGCTTTTACAAAAACAATTTTGCTTTTGCAAAAACAATTTTGCTTTTGCAAACACAATTTTGCTTTTGCAAACACAATTTTGCTTTTGCAAACACAATTTTGATATACAGAAACAATTTTGCTTTTGCAAACACAATTTTGCTTTTGCAAACACAATATTGCTTTTGCAAAAAAAAAATTTGCTTTTGCTTTTGCAAACACAATTTTGCTTTTGCAATCACAATTTTGCTTTTGCAAACACAATTTTGCTTTTGCAAACACAATTTTGATTTTGCAAACACAATTTTGCTTTTGCAAAAACAATTTTGCTTTTGCAAACACAATTTTGCTTTTGCATAAACAATTTTGCTTTTGCAAACACAATTTTGCTTTTGCAAACACAATTTTGCTTTTGCAAACACAATTTTGCTTTTGCAAAAACAATTGTGCTTTTGCAAAAACAATTTTGCTTTTGCAAAAACAATTTTGCTTTTACAACAACAATTTTGCTTTTGCATAAACAATTTTGTTTTTGCAAACACAATTTTGCATTTGCAAACACAATTTTGCTTTTGCAAAAACAATTTTGCTTTTGCAAACACAATTTTGCTTTTGCAAACACAATTTTGCTTTAGCAAACACAATTTTGCATTTGCAAAAACAATTTTGCTTCTGCAAAAACAATTTAGCTTTTGCAAAAACAATTTTGCTTTTACAAAAACAATTTTGCTTTTGCAAAAACAATTTTGCTTTTGCAAAAACAATTTTGCTTTTGCAAACACAATTTTGCTTTTGCAAACACAATTTTGCTTCTGCAAACACAATTTTGCTTCTGCAAACACAATTTTGCTTTTGCAAACACAATTTTGATATACAAAAACAATTTTGTTTTTGCAAACACAATTTTGTTTATGCAAACACAATTTTACTTTTGCAAACACAATTTTGCTTTTGCAAACACAATTTTGCTTTTGCAAACACAGTTTTGCTTTTGCAAACACAATTTTGCTTTTGCAATAACAATTATGCTTTTGCAAACACAATTCTGCTTTTGCAAACACAATTTTGGTTTTGCAAACACAATTTTGCTTTTGCAAACACAATTTTGCTTTTGCAAACACAATTTTGCTTTTGCAAACACAATTTTGCTTTTGCAAAAACAATTTTGCTTTTGCAAACACAATTTTGCTTTTGCAAACACAATTTTGCTTTTGCATAAACAATTTTGCTTTTGCAAACACAATTTTGCTTTTGCAAACTCAATTTTGCTTTTGCAAACACAATTTTGCTTTTGCAAACACAATTTTGCTTTTGCAAACACAATTTTGCATTTGCAAACACAATTTTGCTTTTGCAAAAACAATTTTGCTTTTGCAAAAACAATTTTGCTTTTGCAAAAACGATTTTGCTTTTGCAAAAACAATTTTGCTTTTGCAAAAACAATTTTGCTTTTGCAAACACAATTTTGCTTTTGCAAAAACAATTTTGCTTTTGCAAACACAATTTTGCTTTTGCAAAAACAATTTTGCTTTTGCTAACAGTTTTGCTTTTGCAAAAACCATTTTGCTTTTGTAAAAACAATTTTGCTTTTGCAAAAACAATTTTGCTTTTGCAAACACAATTTTGCTTTTGCAAAAACAATTTTGCTTTTGCAAACACAATTTTGCTTTTGCAAAAACAATCTTGCTTTTGCAAACACAATTTTGCTTTTGCAAACACAATTTTGCTTTTGCAAACACAATTTTGCTTTTGCAAACACATTTTTGCTTTTGCAAACACAATTTTGCTTTTGCAAACACAATTTTGCTTTTGCAAACACAATTTTGCTTTTGCAAACACAATTTTGCTTTTGCAAACACAATTTTGCTTTTGCAAACACAATTTTGCTTTTGCAAACACAATTTTGCTTTTGCAAACACAATTCTCCTTTTGCAAACACAGTTTTGTTTTTGCAAACACAATTTTGCCTTTATAATTTTACTTTTGCAAACACAATTTTGCTTTTGCAAAAATAATTTTGCTTTTGCAAAAACAATTTTGCTTTTGCAAACACAATTTTGCTTTTGCAAACACAATTTTGCTTTTGCAAACACAATTTTGCTTTTGCAAACACAATTTTGCTTTTGCAAACACAATTTTGCTTTTGCAAACACAATTTTGCTTTTGCAAACACAATTTTGCTTTTGCAAACACAATTTTGCTTTTGCAAAAACAATTTTGCTTTTGCAAACACAATTTTGCTTTTGCAAACACAATTTTGCTTTTGCAAACACAATTTTGCTTTTGTAAACACAATTTTGCTTTTGCAAACACAATTTTGCTTTTGCAAACACAATTTTCCTTTTGCAAACACAATTTTCCTTTTGCAAACACAATTTTGCTTTTGCAAACACAATTTTGCTTTTGCAAACACAATTTTGCTTTTGCAAAAACAATTTTGCTTTTGCAAAAACAATTTTTTTTTGCAAACACAATTTTGCTTTTGCAAACAAAATTTTGCTTTTGTAAACAAAATTTTGCTTTTGCAAACACAATTTTGCTTTTGCAAAAACAATTTTGCTTTTGCAAACACAATTTTGCTTTTGCAAACACAATTTTGCTTTTGCAAACACAATTTTGCTTTTGCAAACACAATTTTGCTTTTGCAAACACAATTTTGCTTTTGCAAACACAATTTTGCTTTTGCAAACACAATTTTGCTTTTGCAAACACAATTTTGCTTTTGCAAACACAATTTTGCTTTTGCAAACACAATTTTGCTTTTGCAAACACAATTTTGCTTTTGCAAACACAATTTTGCTTTTGCAAACACAATTTTGCTTTTGCAAACAAAATTTTGCTTTTGCGAACAAAATTTTGCTTTTGCAAACACAATTTTGCTTTTGCAAACACAATTTTGCTTTTGCAAACACAATTTTGCTTTTGCAAACACAATTTTGCTTTTGCAAACACAATTTTGCTTTTGCAAAAAACAATTTTGCTTTTGCAAAAACAATTTTGCTTTTGCAAACAGTTTTGCTTTTGCAAAAACAATTTTGACTTTTGCAAAAACAATTTTGCTTTTGCAAAAACAATTTTGCTTTTGCAAAAACAATTTTGCTTTTGTAAAAACAATTGTGCTTTTGCAAACACAATTTTGCTTTTGCAAAAACAATTTTGCTTTTGCAAACACAATTTTGTTTTTCAAAAACAATTTTGCTTTTGCAAACACAATTTTGCTTTTGCAAACAAAATTTTGCTTTTGTAAACACAATTTTGCTTTTGCAAACACAATTTTGTTTTTGCAAAAACAGTTTTGCTTTTGCAAACACAATTTTGCTTTTGCAAACACAATTTTGCTTTTGCAAACACAATTTTGCTTTTGCAAACACAATTTTGTTTTGCAAACACAATTTTGATTTTGCAAAAACAATTTTGATTTTGCAAAAACAATTTTGCTTTTGCAAACACAATTTTGCTTTTGCAAACACAATTTTGTTTTTGGAAACACAATTTTGATTTTGCAAAAACAATTTTGATTTTTCAAAAACAATTTTGATTTTTCAAAAACAATTTTGCTTTTGTAAAAACAATTTTGCTTTTGCAAACACAATTTTGCTGTTGCAAAAACAAAATCCTTTTCCAAAACCAATTTTGCTTTTGCAAAACCAATTTTGCTTTTGCAAACACAATTTTGCTTTTGCAAAAACAATTTTGCTTTTGCAAAAACAATTTTGCTTTTGCAAAAACAATTTTGCTTTTGCAAACACAATTTTGCTTTTGCAAACACAATTTTGCTTTTGCAAAAACAATTTTGCTTTTGCAAAAACAATTTTGCTTTTGCAAAAACAAGTTTGCTTTTGCAAACACAATTTTGCTTTAGGAAACACAAGTTTGCTTTTGCAAACACAATTTTGCTTTTGCAAACACAATTTTGCTTCTGCAAACACAATTTAGCTTTCGCAAACACAATTTTGCTTTTTTCTATTGCCTAGAATTGAATGCACAAGACGGTGCTAAAAGAAAGAACACAATTCGACTGATTGTGGCTTTATTGCATTAGATGTTTTCAGAAAGATTAATTCCACGATTTTGGATACTTGAATGACGTTGAATTTCGTGTTTAATGGTAAGAAATTAAAGTTTTATGCAGAAAAATCGTCCATCATAACATTTCAAATTTCTAAATTAAGACGTTAAAATTTATCTAAGAAGCCTGCTAATCACCTGGAAATGGAAACAGGATAAGATTACAGGAAGGTCAGGCAATACCGAGAAAAAAGTGTGTGAAAAAGTGGTAGGAATCAACAATCAGCAAGTTTCCCCACCACTACATCAAATACTTGTAGGGCGTTGTTTCTAGGCAACGATAGATGACAGCCTCATTATCATAGGACTTACTACAGCAGACCAATAACCTGCTTAGCTTGAACAACAAAAAGAGCTTAAAGAAACGGAAACAAGGCAAAAATGCTTTATGGAAGCCATATGCTCCCAAGAGGGGAACTGGAAAGAAAAAAGTTTCAGTTTCAGCAGTACAAATTGTTATAGACTAGCTATGTCAATGTCAGGGACAGGAGATAATATCCCTCTACCAGTGCGAGCAATAATGCGTAAAGCAGAGCCAAGCAAGAGCCTTACTACTTAAAGCATCTCTGCTATATTTTTCTTTATTTATTTATTTATTACAATACAATTACAAATGAAGTTCTAATTATATACAAGCGGAGTAACTTGACTATATGCCCGGTGTAGTGTCACAGACCAGATTCTCTGCTGGGAATCGAACCCAAGACCCTCACGCTACCTCCTAGACTAGCAGGGCTCCCTATATTTTTATTATTTATTTCCTTTCTTTCAGTTTCATTAAACAGATTTTGGCCGTTAATCAAATTATTCTATTGTAGCATATCCTAAGAAGATAGGAAAGAGCGCCCTTTATGATAATCTATAAGATTGAAATGATAATTTTTTTATGATTATTCGCTCCTTTTTTAAGTTTAATTCCCTTTTGCCACACTTTAATCATTAAATACGACAATAAAACACTCAATTAAGATAAGAATTAGAGAAACATTTTGTTTTCCTATTTCAATTGCCTTAAAAATTATAAACACATCATAACAATACCAAATTATGAGTAAAAAAATAAAAAAATGTGAATAAAATAATATTTTAAAGCCCTTAGCCCACTGGTCTAAATTTTAAATACAATCTTTAACGCAATAAAAACATTATTTCTGACAAATTTGTGAGAAAAAATGTCCTTTTTTAAAGATATCTAAAGATGCTCTACTGAAAAAAACCCCTCCTAATTTATATAAAAAGGCTTGTAAACTAATACCCAAAAGAAAGTGGTGAACAAAAAAATCACAAGAAAACATTAAATAAAGCCAAGAATTAAGAAAGACCTTGTGTTTCTGATAACTATGGCAGAAGAAAAAACCTAAAAAGAGAATACAAAAGGTGACTCTAAAGTAATCTTGTTAAAAACAATACAAAAGAAACAAAACAAAAAAAAAGAAGGAAGACAATGAACAAAATTTTAAGAGAAATGCTGGGCATAGTCAAACTGAAGAAGAAAAAGTTTTGAAAAATAAGGCGAAACAATAGTGATCACCTACAGTATCAGCTCTGTGACCTCTTGCAAAAAAACCTTTAGATATTCAGGTTCACGATAATTATTAATGATGGTGACTAATTCCGCATGTTAGCTCTTTTAACTCGTAGCATAGAACTGGAAGCTCTAGCTAAGCTCGTTGAGGTAGAGACGAATTGGAATGCCTTAAAACATTGGGAAACTGCCACCAGAAACTCAATCCTCTCAACCTGATTGCACTCAGACTCAAGAGTGATAAATGGGGTGCATTGCTAAAGCAACCTTCATTTTACTCACGATTAGGACGGAAGCTTCCGAAACAAAGAGGATTAAGTTGTCCACTTAGGCTACTATCTTCAGCTTACCGTCATTAACCCATTAATGCTCGAATTACTTTTTTTTTCTAACGGTTACCGTGTTGTTTTTTATACTCAGTTCCCTCTCAGAGCATTAAAACTAAGGCAACCTCTGCTGGCAACTTAAGTTGCCACTGGACACTAATGGGTTTATTTGGAAGAAAATGTCGTTTATAATAATGGGGTCAGCAATTGTTTTAATAAATCCAGTGATTTAAACTCCTGGTCCGAAGTCGCCGTAGTCTAGTAGGTAGTGTGTCGGCTTATTAGACGTAAAGCCAGGGTTCGAGCCCCAGGTCAGATATCAAAACGAAATACAAAAGGTATTTTTTCGGCGACTTCCTCTCAGCAGATTTCTCTCAAAAACTCTGAGAGTAAATAAAAATTGCCATGAAAAGTTTCTCAAAAATATGTCCTTCAGAGTCGACTTTAAACTGTAGGCCCCGCCACTCATATATAAAATTAACACACACAACATAAGTGGTGTGAGAAACTAGATCGTAATCCTATGTGAAGGGTTGTAATGACCAATTATGTATGTATGTATGATTTAAACTCCTGGTAGCAACACGTTAATCTTCCTATAAATTAGTCTATCTAAGCCTCACAAGGCATTGGTAATTTATTACGTCCTCACATTTTTGAAAACTGCTCCAATATCAATGAAGACAACAAGGGTAGAAAGTTTTTGGTCCTAGAATGAAATATTCCGAGCCCATAGGAAAAGCCAAGGGTATCTTCCAAGCGAAACCACTATATTACTAAAAGATAAGCTCAATCCAACTTGGATATGAAGATCAAAAGGCAGGACATAGCAATACTGTCATTCGAGCACTCGGCTCTTATAAGGTAAATCGAAGTCCTGGCTACACTGTACTAAGTGCCAGGTCACGTAGAAATTCTTAGCAAATAAGCGAGCATAAGAGATTGCAAGAAAGGAAGCGTGCACTACACTTATGAGACTAGAAAACTTCCATGGAGTAGAAACGGATGCTCGAAAAGTTGTGTTCAATGAAAATTAAGGAAAAAAAGGCGAAGACTCTCTTCAAGCAAGTCAAATGGTCATGAGGCAATCTGAATTTTTGTTGGAAAACACTATAGGCGGAGATCTGAGCCATTCATCAGACTAATCAGGAATAACTTGCAGTTGGTAACTATGCTTTTGGTACTGCACTGTAGACTCTGGCTAGGCTTATTCAGAATATTGGTTGTCCTGAGCTGAACACATAGATTCTGTGACAATGAGAACGTAAAATTGGAAAACATTCTTGTAGCCTGTGAGGTACTAATGCATCTCAGGAAGATTGCTAGGCA
Organism: Sarcophaga variegata; assembly: GCA_932273835.1. NCBI lineage: Eukaryota > Metazoa > Arthropoda > Insecta > Diptera > Sarcophagidae > Sarcophaga > Sarcophaga variegata. The sequence goes on from OW026361.1 coordinate 100,423,375, forward strand.
ATTGTAGTTGTAGAGCATCACTGAGCAGCATACATAATATGATAGGATTTCATAGCTTCACATGTGTTGCTATCTGCAGGGGTTTTTTTCTTTGTTTTGAAACAAACATGCAATATCTGTTGTAAATCTTGCTTTTTAAGTAATATCCTTGAAAAATTTAATTTTTAAAAGTTCATTACAAAAACTATAACACAGTTGATACAGAGAAAAAAATCTAAACTGAAGGACTATGTATTTTACCATCCAATGAACATGTTGCTCTCAGCAGTTTTTTTCTTTCCACTAACTTAACATTTTTCCGTTCCTTCTTTTATTTTCATTTCGAATGGAGACAAATGAGTTGTTGTTGCATGTTGTGTTCTTAATTTCGTAAAACGAATTACCACCACCACAACTACCCCCCATTACCATCTTTTATTGTTCTTGCTACAAACTGTTACTTCTTGTTTTCATATTTTTTCCCCCGTTGGTTTAATTTCTCATTTTCGTTTTCCATTTTTTTTTTTCAAATATTTTTCCTAATGATTGTGGCAAGTTTTTTGGCATTTGAAACATGAAATTAACCCATTAGTTTGGTAAGCTCGAGGCAATTGTTTTACAAACAACTACAACAACTTTAGCTGAAATTTCTTATTAATGAGTTTATGACAGTTTGGCAATAAAAGGTTGGTGGGGTGAAAGTGGTAGGGGTAGATAACCGAATTTAAATAGATATTAATTATAATAACAGAGGCGTCGCTACAACATTTCTAACAGAAAACATCAAATAAATTTGTTCTTTAGTTGAAATGACTGAATGATTACTAATGAGGTAATATGAAGGCGCTCTCAAAATAAGCAATAATATTTGAAACGAATTTTATTTGTCAAAACGTATGTCATTTCGGTGAACATGGCAGCCTGCAGAACGATTCTTGTCTGTTTTTCAGGTTGATACGCTGCCTCCACCTAGTCCCTCCTGGATGGCATACCAGCACCCGCCTAATCCATGAGGTACAGTTCAATCCATTGAAATTTGAAATTTAAATTTTCATTGTACGTAGGGCTTGAAACCCATCACGTAAAATCTCTATCAATGAAACCGCAACACGAGGCTCTATCAAGATCCTGTACAAAAATTGACCACCACAGCAAACGTTGGAGGGACAATAATTTAGGAAAAGCCACCTGAAACTACTGGACCCTTCACAGAGTAGGCACATGCATTCAGGTTGGTTTCGACGTACATACATACATAATTGGTCAGTACAACAATTCAGTCAGGATTACGACCTAGCTTCTCACACTAGTTATGTCGTGTGCGTTAATTTTTATACATGAGTAGAGGGACCTACAGTTTAACGACAGGGTTTTTGCCAGAAATCTGCTGAGAGGAAGTCGCCGAAGAAATATTTTTATCATATATTCAACCTGGGGTTTGAACCGTGACTTTACGTCTAATAAGCCAAGATGCTATCTACTAGACTACGGCGGCTTTGACTGGTTTCGACGTCGAACCTAGAGGTTCATACTTGCCAGCTGTTACTTAATAGACAATTGAGTAGAAGAGAGCTTTCATGCCACAGGTCGCATATTCTCTGCATGCTTTTCGCTGACGTAAAAATATGGATGTTATTCCACCGATGCAGCAACCTTGAGAGCATTCGAGAGAAAATCTTTTCTAAGATCTTCGGTCAAGTGCGAGTTGACGATGATTTCGGCATTTGATCAAATAATGAGCTGTCTGAGCTCCTCAACCACATGGACGTAGTGCAGCTCATTATCATGCAGCGGCTGTGCTGATTCAACCATGTCGTACCGATAGAAGAGGATGTTTCGTCAAGACGTGTATTTGATTCGAAGGTTAGCAGAAGTAGAGGACGTTGTTGGAAGAACCAAATAGAGGAAGCTCTGTCATCGATTGGTGTGACCAGCTTGGGAAGACACGAGAGAAGCAGAGGCCTCTGGAAGGATGTATTAATGCAGGCTGAAATGTGATGAAATGGCCAATTAAGTAAGTAAGGAGACACGTTTTGTCGATAAACTTTTTGTGCACAAGAATCCTTTGTCCCAGGTTCTCAAGTGCAGGCCAATGACAGAAAAGATATCCTGTTCGCCCCTCTGCACAGGATAGGAATGCGGTATGACTTCATTTATAAGTGTGTCGGCTTTGTGGTGACTTTAATGTCATCGTGTCCAAGAACCCTCGCTATATCCTTCAGAGACACATGTCAGTATTAGATGGGATGTGCACCCTCTCAAGGTCGCAATAATTATATAATTATTACGATCTTGTAAGGCATTCTTATCTTAACTATAACACCTTTTCTTAGTTAGTCAGTGATGCTTTTTCATGTCCAAAGTTATTCTGTTATAGAAAACACGAATGTGGAAGAAAGTAACAATTTTCCTTAAAGCAATTTTGAAACTGCTGAGCGTCTTCTTCTCTTCTTAATTTTTGTTTTTAATTTTCTTTTTTTTTTTTTTAATTAAAAATCTCATTAAATTTGTGCGTCCTTTCAAACACCGACGAAGAAAAAAAACCGAAATTTCACTTGATATTCGATATGAGAAGGTATTGTTTGTCTGAACGTTTTTGCTGGTTTTCAGCCAATATCAGCCACCAAACAAGTACTTGACAACAACGAATTTTTTTTAACAGTCCCGTTACGAATATACCGTTTATCGTACAATAGCAGCCAACAAGAACAACAATAAAAAGGAAAAACAATCACAATATAGGGCATTGGTGTTGCACTCGGTATGGCGCTTAAGTGGCTCTCACAACGGGATGTTGACAGCAATCTTCGAAGAGCTGTAGCCAAACGGTCGTGTCGTGCAATGCAGGACTACAGAGCTGAGTGTACCAAAGGTGCATGCATATTAAAAAATGGATACTGGTTACCTGATAAAACGTATTTTGCATTTCTGTGGGGATGATGGCGGCAACAACAACAATAACAACAAGTTTTACAAATGCAGCAGCTATGCTAACAAAAGCCGGCTGCAAACAAATTTTTTCCGTGTTGAATTTCCAGCTGAAGGTGTTGTATTTTCATTAAAAAAAAAGAACAGAACAGAAAAACAACAAAGTTTAGGCCATTGTTCTTATGAATACCGTGTTTCCCCCAAGCATCTCTGCAATTTCTCCCGCTCTATGGGTTTATAATTCCCTTGCCTTATTTCGTTTCGTTTCATTGCTATTTGGAAAAAAGTTGCACTTTCCACTTCTTGCTGTTCGAGTGCATTTACGAAACTTCAGTGCAAATGAAGTTCAGTTCACTCCAATTGCTCTTTAACTTTGTTTGTTTTACGGCATGTGAGCCGCAGATGCTTTGCGGCGCTGCGAGGTTAGGGCAGCTGTTTGCCTGGATATTTCGGTGTGTTCCTAACGTTGGCACATTTGCATTGGGGGTCTTACTATTGTGATTTTTAGCCGCTGCTGTTGTTGTTTCTGAGGGTTTTTATTTTCTCTTGTTTTTCATTTTTTTTCTTTTTGCAGCGTTTGCTGAACACAAAAGGTGTTCGACAGTTTATGAGTGTTGGTACTTGTTTTCAGGTTATTTAGCTTATTTCCTTTGTGTTCTTCTCTCTTTTTTATTTTTTTTTTGTGTTCTTAACTTGAAAACAGTGGGGATGGTGTGATTTTCTAGGTGAAATAACAAAAAACTCGGTTATTAAAACAAGTCTCAAGTTGTTGCCAAAGTGTTATTAATATGCGAGGGTTGTTAGGAAAATCTATAATGAATTTAAACAAACGAATAAGGGTCTCCATTATCTCATAACATATTTTCTTTATAATTCTGTACTTATACCCTGTTTTTGTAAGACGAATGGTTTCAGACGTTTGTATGAAAAACCACTAAATTTTGTTTGTGGTTTCTATACAAACAGACGTTCTTCTGAAACCATTCATCTTACACAAAAACTCAATTTTGTTTGTTTTTCCACACAAACAGACGTTCGTATAAAAACATTCGCATTACAGAAACACTCAAATTTGTTTGCCTTTTCCATACAAGCAGACGTTCATCTGAAACCATTCGTCTTACAAAAACACTCAATTTTGTTTGTCTTTTTCATACAAACAGATGTTAGTCTGAGACCACTCGTCTTACAGAAATACTGCATACAAACAGCATTCATCCGAAATCATTCGTCTTACAAAAACATTCAATTATGTTTGCCTTTTCCATACAAACAGACGTCCTTCTGAAACCATTCGTCATACAGAAACAAGCCCTTAATGTGCACAATTCTTTCGTTCGCCATTTTGTATTTCTTTTGTCTCATCATTTATGAAACTATCCTCGCATTGAACCACACCTTTGCAAAATCTGCCAACAAATTTCAATTGTCGCTGTGAAACTTATTTCGAAATGAAATTGTTTTACGAACTTTAATGATTAAATTTTCATAAAATTTTCATACAATTTTTATTAAATTTTTTATTAAAATTACCACCAAAAATTAAATGCAAAACTAATTAAAACATGGAAAATTATTTTATAAAACAGAAGTAATTTGTATATGTATGTATGTATGCTAACACCCAACTAAGCCGATTATAACTCCACACCTCAACAATTCTTTTCTAAAATACGTTTCCATTGTTGTTTGTTTGGTTTTTCAATAACAATTACGTTCTCCTTTTATAATAAATTTCAATTAAACTGCCTCATATTATTTTTTTCTTAATTGAAGAATTTATAAAAAAATCCTTTCTTTGATCGAGCAAATAAGATATGTTAGGGAGTTTCAACCATACAACCTGAGGAATGCTTTAGATTTCAGGCTTCAGCGAGCAGACACGAGTGCAATGCAACGATCGTTATTTTATAAAGGACTAAGCTTTTACAACAATATGCCAAGTGATGTTAAAAATGAAACTAATAACAATATATTTAGAAAAAAATTAGTATCTTTCATAAAAAATGTTAATGTATATCCGAGCTAAACTCTGTAAAGTTTTTTCTAAAATTATTTGTAATTTTCAAAAGTATTAATAAAATACTACTTATTAAATCAAAAAAAAAAAAAAAAAAAAAAAAAAAAAAAAAAAATCATTAACACATGTTTTCATAAGCCTAATAACTTAAAGCTTATACGCGTATGGCTGCTTTCAAATTTTCAAAGAAAATTAATTCAATTAATTGGCATTGTTTTCATTGTCATCTTTCATCACAGGTGGCGAGAATAAATATTATTAAAAGGAATATTATGGCTGGGGCAAAAGGATTAAAGGAAACTCATTATTTTATCATCATTTCATTATACATTAAAGAGTTCAAATTGTAGACTTAAATAAAAACAATCTTAAGATTTGCTGATATCGCTCATCTTGTTGCAGCTACATATGTCGAATGAGTTCTTATTTATTCAATCGATTTTGCCAAATCACCATGAAAGGATACAGTTTTACACAGCTCGTGCAAATAGGAAGATTGTCTGATCAAAATGGGTGTTCGGTTCGCCCATTTTGTCATCGTCATAAGCGCTCTACCAGAAGGCTATTCGTAATGTAGCGTATAATTTCGAGTCCAGTAACCAATCAACAATGATATGAAGTGGCTGTAGTCTAGTAAGTAATGTGCTGGCGTTTTAGACGTAAGGCCACGGTTCAAACGCCATTAAATAAAAATATATTAAGATATTTCTTCGGCGACTTCCTCTCAGCAGGTTGCTGGTTAAAACTCTGAGAGCAAAATAGGTTAGGTTAGGTTAGGTTAGTCCTCTAACTTGTCTACTTGTCAATTAAGACAAGTACAGTACCCGGAGGTCGAATTGACCAATTGTACAACGTCCTAGTTTCTCACACCACTTATGTTGTTAATTGCTGTTAATTTCATACATGAGTGGTGGGACCTACTGTTTAAAGTCGATCCCTAACGGCAGATTTTTGAGAAACTTTCTCATAGCAAACCCTTTAGTTACGTAACTGATCATTACAACCGTTTACTGATTATCACAACCCAGCTTCTCACACCGCCCCTGTTGTATATGCGAATTTTATCCATTAGATTTGGGAACTACCGTTCAATGTAGACTTGAAGTCAAAGACATATTTGGAAACCCTTTTATGGCAATTTTTCTTTTATTCTCAGAGTTTTTGCCGAACTCAAAAGTTCGCTTTTAGTAAGGCAACACTCTACTTAATAGGCAGCAGCGACTTAACAGGCCACAGCTTGGTGAATTTTGCATAGTAATTTGGGCCTGCACCCGTTAGAAATTCAGCTGGCCTAGAAACTGAAGGTAATGATAAGGGGCCATGACTTGTATTCACTTAATAGGCTCTGGAGCAGTTACTAGCTGATCCTACTTTCGGATGCGCACCCCCCAGGGAATTCTTGGCAGACATAGTGGAATCAATAGATTTTTCAAACGAATAAGAAATGTCATGGATTTCGTACACACACTTTATTTTGTTTAAATTTAAAGAAAGGAAACGCTTATTCAAAGACCTATATGTGGGTGCACTTCAAAAATTATTCGGTTTCGGTGGGTTTAATCAGTCTATCAATATCTCCCAGCATTTAGAGAGCCAACCATAGCCCACCAGTTGTAAAATGTCAGTCATTTCAACACTGACTAGCACGAGCAGAAAGCGGCGCATTTATTCTACAGAAATTTTCTGAACGTAATTGGCATGAATCACATTTGTTGTGAGTAATTATTCGATGTGGTTGAGTGATGGTGAATCTATTGGCCGTTCTGTTTTGGTTCAGTTCTACTGTTACCCAAAAGTTTTCAAATTGCTGGTTGTTTCGCTGTCAATTATTTTGGGAATTCTTCTTGATATTAACAATAAAATTTAAGGGATAAAGTCTATTTCTTCTTCTTATTTTAAATGTTTGATCCGGGTGGTTATAACCTGCATTTGCTCAATGCACACATTGTGCAGTCAGGACTTCATTGATCAATTTCATGAATAAGGATAGGTTAGGTTAGGTTAGAGGACGTATACTTGTCAATTAAGACAAATACAGTACCGTGAGGTCGAACTGATCCATTGCACAACGTCCTAGTTTCTCACACCAATTATGTTGTGTGTGTTAATTACATACATGAGTGGTGGGACCTACAGTTTAAAGTCGCCTCCGAACGGCAGATATTTGAGAAACTTTTTCATGGCAATTTTATTTACTCTAAGAGTTTTTGCTAGAAATCTGCTGACAGGAAGTCGCCGAAGAAATACTTTTTGTATTTTGTCTTGATGTCTGGCCTGGGGCTCGAACCCTGGCTTTGCGTCTAATAAGCCAACACACTACCTACTAGACTACGGTGACTTCATGAATAAAGTTTTTCAAGCAAATCGGTTGATTAGCCTACTGTAGCAGGTTTAAAAATGATAGAATAGCCTTCGTCACAATGCTTTTCATGAAAAAGCAAAGGGGCGAATATCGTAATACTTGAACTCTCGAATTTCTTGCAATTTTTCCATGAAAAGTAATTTTTCTTTAACGTGTAGCTTTTATTATTTATTTTAAGACAACTGTATGCCTACCATACCAATAAAACTCTTTCGATTTTAATCAATAAATCCTTATAGGTTAGCAACCCCCTCTAAACTATTGTAAAAGAAAACTTTCTATCACTTGTCATTGCATTTAGTCATGCCTTTAAATAAAAAAGACACCAGAAAATGAAATGAAAAAGTGCAAACTTTTTTATTTTTATTTTTATTTTCATGGTTTGCAACTCGTTTTCTGTCACATTTCTGTTTACGACCGTTATACGATGCAGACGACAATATATAATATTCCATTAAAAAACTTAAATCTTTTCAGCAACAAAATGATAACGTAGGTATCAAATGCATTTATTGTCATCGAACAAACGTAGTTTGAGTTGAGAGACTCAAAGTCCTCACCCTTAGTTGTTCATAAAACCGAGGTCAGAACATTTATTGCAATACCAATAACAGCAAGTAAAGCCACTGAAACAGTGGCAATAGATACACTACAACACAAAAAAAAAATAAAGCAAAAAAAGGAAAGAAAAAATTTTTAAAAAAAACCTTGGAAAAGTAATGGAAAAAAATGTAATGGAGGAAGAAAGAAAATCAAGTTTCCCAGGAAAACCATTTCACACTCGATAAAATTTTCAATGGCAGGTGACATGCACAACGAAAACGAGCCAAGGGAATATAAAAAAGAGAAAATAACCAACAGCAGCCAATAGCTAAGGAAGACACTCGATTTGGACTTTAAAATTGAAAACTAAAAAATTTAAAAGAGAAGCAAAAAAAAATCAAAATCGATTTAAAATTCTTTTTAAAAAAGAAATAAATAAATTCTCTTTAAAATGGAATTGGTTTTGATCAATACATTGGAAGGTAACATACGTCGTTATAGAGGAAAGGAAATCCGCACTACATTGATGACTATGACAACCTGTCATAATGGAAGAAGAAATTCGTTGAAAAACAAACAAAACAAATTGAATAAAACATAGAAGCTAAAGGATTACAAAGAACCTGTACTTAATTTTAATAAAATATTGTCACAAGTGTTGTGTTCTTAATCACTTCTCTTTCCTAAACTATAAGCCTCCTCTCTAATATCGCTAAATAAGTTATTTTGAACGTCAAACGCACACTTTTACCGTAATCAGTAAGCCAATGTAACACGTTAAATAATTCAATAAATGTTTCCCAAACCACTATCGCCACCAGCAATAACAACAGCAACAACAACAACAATATAAAACTAAAACAACTCATTGTATTACAACAAGTAGTATGCCGACACAAAGCCAGTCTACAATTGAGTATCACTTCTCACACTGGCTTTAAGTAAAGCCAATTGCGTGTAGTTAATTGTAACAATTTGTTGTTGTTGTTGCTGTAATTATTGTAGATACAAAACTCACTAAAACCTGGTCATCAAACAAGTAAAGTAGGTAAGTAGTTAGTGTTCGCACTGTTGTCGACGGTGTTTTAAACTTAATGGTGGTATCAGGTGCAAAATTTACCACATTCAAAACTATTTATTAACCCATGTTCAATTCTCCATTCAATATTACCCCAAAAGGGTGAGCGCTAAGGTTTGCGGATGATATAGCTTTGCCATGGCATAGCTTTGTTGATAAATATGAAATTATGATTATATTGTACACTTTGCTATACTACGTAGTACTTGGAATTCGAATCAACGGATATTGTTGATGTACAATGCTATTGAATAGATTAAAAGTTCAAAAACATTGTAAATAATTGTTGTAATTAGTTGGTAGGTATACATACAACGTTCTAATGAAACATAATGGTAGTGAGTGGTACTTGTTCTCACATTAAATTTACAATTCATCGCATTTAAACTCGTGATAAATAACAAACAAAATATATTCGTATACAAACACGCAGCACACAATGTGTATTCTTTACTTTGTGCAGGCGTAAGCAGTGGTGTTAAGGTATTGAATCATTTACATTACAAAATTTTAATATTTGATGGTATTATACAGCATCAAACCAAATTTCCTTAAGAGATATATGTAGGTGTTGGTCAGACATCAAAATGAAAATATGAAAATATTTCTTCGGCGATTTCCTCTCAACAGATTTCTGGCAAAAACTCTGAGAGCAAAATAAAATTGCCATGAAAAGTACTGTAGGTCCCGCCACTCATGTATAAAATTAAGGCACACAAAATAAGTGTTGTGAGAAGGTAGGTCCATAATCCTGACTTAAGGGTTATAATGACCAATTATGTATGTACATATGTATGTGATATAGTTGTCTGCCAAACTTCGAATCACTGCCTGATAGGAATTTTGATTTTCACCCGGCATTACTGTTTGATTGATTATTTCTTGGCCCAACCTCCAACATATTGTCATTCTATCTAGTAAATCTTATAAAGCTTGAAAGCTATTTTCATTAACGTAATAAAGATCTTCCAACGTGCGTTGAAGACATCAGTTGATTATGGTTTTAACAGATTAGGCGTCTTTCGTTAACCCTGTCTTACATATATACACAATTGCTCATTACAACCCTCCAGTCAGGATTACAACCTAGCTTTTCGCATCACTTATGCTGTCTGTGTTAATTTGAGTGGCGGGATCTACAGTTGAAAGTCGAGTCCGAATGACAGATTTTTGAGAAAATTTTCATGGTAATTTTATTTGGTTCTCAGAGTTGTTTATGCCAGAAATCTACTGAGAGGAAGTCGCGGAAGAAATAATTTTTCATATTTCTCTTTGTTGGAGATGTCTGAACTGGGTTTTGAACCGTGGCCTTACGTCTATTTACTAGACTACGGCGACTTCAACCCTGTCTTACACTAAATTCAAATTGAAAACTCTTTTTTATTCATGTCACAACATGTGACGTTCACGCATAGGTTTAAACCACACCTACACATTCAGAGTATGGTCGAGAAATTCTAGGTTTTAAAAGGCACTACAAAATCGGAGTGATGTGCTCTCCACTGTGTGACTATTTCCGTTATAAAAGAAAAGACTTTTTGGAATACTTTTGCTTAAACATTTTCCAATCATCTTGCTTAGAAGCTTGATGCCTCTTCAGTTTTTGTACCCAGGCAGGTTATTTTTTTATTGTTCTATGTGATTTTATTCTTTCGTGCATTTGAAGCCACCGTCTAGTAGGCAGTGTTTTGACTTATTAGACACGACACGAACCCGTGGTTCAAACCCAGTATACACGTCTTAAACAAAACGAAATACGAAATAATATTCCTTCGGTGACTTGCTCTCAGCAAGAGTAGATTTTCAATTGAGGGTTTCGCCACTCATGTATAAAATTAAGTCGCGCAACATGGGTGATGTGAGAAGATAGGTTCAAATCCTTACTAAAGGGTTGGAAGTATATTTTATTAGTAATCGGAAATTCAAAGAAAGAAAGATTGTACAAAGTATAGTGTAGAGTAATTTTGATTTATGAATCCTACTGTTTGTCTGAAAGTGGGATTACCTGAACCTCCTATAACATTCATTGTTATCCTCCCGGGAAAGGTAATTTATTTTTAATCCATTCAGTCTTCTACACATACATAATTGGTCATTACAACCCTTCAGTCAGGATTACGACCTAGTTTCTCACACCACTTATGTTATGTGTGTTAATTTTATGTTATATATATGAATGGTGGGACCTACAGTTTAAAGTCGACTCCGAACGACAGATTTTTGAGAAACTTTTCATGGCAATTTTATTTACTCTCAGAGTTTTTGCCAGAAATCTGCTGAGAGAAAGTCGCAGAAGAAATACTTTTTGTATTTTGTTGTGATGTCTGGCCTGGGGCTCGAACCCTGACTTTACGTCTAATAAGCCAATACACTACCTACTACACAGAGGAAAAACTGCCTAATAAAATCAAGAAGATTTTCTCTACGAAACGTTTTTGGAGTGAGGGGTATTACAGCAGAAAGAAACGAAGATTTTTTCGTAGAGTTTTCTTATTATTTTTAAGCGATAAATCTTTTTAATTTTTTCAAGACGTAAAATACATACATTTAAGAAGAAAACTTCTTATTTACCATTTTTTTACTCAAATTCCGTCATTTTTGTCACAAAAAATACAATCCATAGAGAAAAACTTATTGACTCTATTGTGTTTTCTTCTAAATTGAATAAAATAAGAATTTCTTATTAATTTCATTGGGCTACCTAATCAATTTTTTCAAAAAGGTTTTTCTTATAGATTTCATTAGGCTACTTAATAATTTTTTTAAAGAGTATTCCTTATTGATTTCATTACGTTTCTATTTGATCATGTGTAAATTATCTTATTAATGTTTTAATAAGAATATCTTCTTGATTATATTAGATGGCTTGTTAAAAAAAAGTGAACAAGTGGCACGTAAAGAAGTGGAAAAAAGTAATAAAAATATTCCTTCTTAAAAAAACAAAGTAAACTTAAATAAAAAAATTTAATTGTTTTAATTTCAAAAAAAGTGTTATAAAAAACAAATAAAATTTTGAGTAATGACCCAGTTTTTAAATCCTGGGAGCTTCTTTTAAGTTTTGGAATTACATCAAGAATCATATTAAAAAAATGGAAATCGTAGACGTTGAAAATTTATTCAAGAAGGTGGACCAAAAATATACTGGGGAGTTGATTAAATTCAAAGCAGGACTAAGGAGTGGAGAAGAAATATTGTTCGTGCAAAATCATTATTAATAAATCAAATATTAAATTAGTTTCTAAGTAAATATATCAATAAAAAATCTATAATAATATCAAGCAAAATCAAGAAGTATTATTTATAAAAATAAATGGATAGTCTTATAAAATTAAGAAGAAAATCTTTTTGAAAAAAAAAAAAAAAACAAAAAGAGGGCCTAATAAAATCAAGAAGAAAACCTTTAAAAAAAACAAAAAGAAAGCTTAATAAAATTAAGGAGAAAACCTTTCTAAAAAAATCAAGAAGACTATCTAGTAAAATCCCTAAGTTTTCTTCTTGATTTTTTCAAAAAGGTTTTCCTTATAAAAATAATAAGAATCTCTTCTTGAAAAAAAACCATAGAAAAATCTTATAAACTTTGTTCTAATTTACTATGTATTTATTAGGTTCAGTTTTCTCTGTGTAGGCTACCGCTACTTCATTCAGTCTTCTGCTTGATTTAAATCTGGTAAGTTTGGACTTGAGGTGAAGCATTTTAACCACTACACAATGTCTTCACAAAATATTACCTTATCGGATGTTTCATTTGTAGTTGTCATAGGCTTTCAGCTACTGACAGAAACTGGCTCTAAATTATTTATACCGAATATCTTAGTTTCCATTACAAGGTTTCGACTCATGGGATTGAGCAAATCTCTGCAGCATTGTTGATAGTTTCTGGAGAGAATTTACTTCAGAAATTCTTCGTCTATAACGACCAAAACATAAGACGGACCAATGAATAAAGCTTATGGTCCTGAGGATGGTGCTGTTGAACATTTAACACTCTCTTCAATGCTAACTGTAGAGTATGCCGATTTTAAAATCCTACATATGATAAATTTTGCCCGAAAGTTTATTGGAAACCACTTACCATTACCGTTACTAACCAGATAATGACTTGTGAGCCGTCGAATCATGACCATTCTAGGCAGATTTTTCTGGTCTCAAAATATTTTTCTTAAGCTCTTACCAATTGAAATTATGTTTCACCACACTGGCAGACCAAACATAGTAAACTACAACTAAAGCACATATAACCTTGTAATCAAATTCTAGTACCAGATATTCAACACTACCACAAATCCTGCAGAAACAAGAAGAGCCTCTGACCCACAGATTAGCATTGTCTTTCAATGCACAATGTCCCAAACTCAGGACCCATTCCGTTACAGAACTGTTGAATCTATTGGGCATAGTAGGCTGCAGATTCTGCAATCTCCTATTTTCCGTCAAGAAGAGTTGACTATCTTTCTAATTACCTGATTGGCAGAAGAAGCGGATCAGATGACCATTTAAAGTGATATCGCATCTTTCCTCATGCACGTCCTCTAAGTAGCATATGACCATCAGATAGCATCCCGTAGGCCTTTTTGTTTTTCTCCTACCTTGTCTTGGTATCATTAATCTATCAAAAATAATAAAAGGTGTGATCTTTGTCGTATCTGAAACAACATTCTGTGAATATTGATTTTCGTATTATCAGCAACCTTGCTTTGCTGAGTTGTACTCTTTCCTAATAAATGGTATTTCCTTTCTCGATTTTCATTTTTATTTGTCATTTACAAAACCAGTTATTTTTAATGAATGTATTCTTTTATAAACTGCATCAGTTTTTTTCCTTGTGCATGATACCGTTCACAAACTATTATCCTGGTTAATTGTAGGTGTAAAAGGTCATTTATTTTGTTATGACCCAGTATTATATGAATAAATGACTGACTGCGGCGATGACTATAAACGACGTGCTATGGATGGTTTGTGTGTGTGCTTACTAATGGATGGCTAAATAAGTGAATAATATTGAGTACTTCGAAAAAAGGGGTTGTTTCATAAATTTTGTTTTTTTTATTCCTGATACTATTGAGTGAGGGATTGTTGGGGTCTTTTACTATCAGATTTTCTCTCTCCCTCTCTCTCCGAGTACAGCCCTCTTTTTTTGTAGGTGCGAATAATAAAATACAGGAAATTATTTCATTTAAACTTTTCTTTCTTTCTCTCACTTGTTTTTTCGTTTTTATTTGTTTTTTTCTATCAACAAAATAAATTATGTTTGTGTGTGTATATGATTTAAGTGAATTATCGTTGATTTTGTGTTCAGAGAAACAACAAAAACAAAATTATAAGAAAAGAAAAAAAATTAAACAAAATGTTGATGAAAAATTATTTATTATGTGCGTGTTGAGTTGAACAACACACACACAATCCTATATATGTATCTGTATTGTAGATATCTATGAGGGGGCGGTTTGGTTGGTAAATAAAATAATAATTTATTTATAAATATTAATTAAAATATCGTACCATGTTGTGTCTACATAATCTATATTTATTTTAATATGAAAATAAATGATTAATTAGCGTTAATAAATTTTGTTATGAATTCTCAGTTTTATTATCGTTTTTTTTGTTTTTTATTTCCTTTTTAATTGAGTTTAATTGGAATAAAAATTGCATGTTTTCTCCAAGTAGAAAAGCAAAAAAAGTGAAATAATCAGTTTTCACTCAAAAATTTTATAATTGAACCTTAAGTACTTGGGTTAATTGTGAATATGAATAATAAATAATACATGAAATAATTATAATTTTTAATTCATGAAATTCATAAAGATTGCAGTAGAAGTTAATACACCAGCATTGATGAGGCATGTAGTCTAGTAGGTAGTGTAATGTCTTGCTAATCTAGTGTTCGAGAGTTCAATTCGAGTTCATTCGCAGTCCACCATAAACTGTAGGTCACTTCACTCATGGATAAAATTAACACAGAATCTAGATCGTAATCCTGACTAAAGTGGTTGTAATGATTTTTAATCTCACTTTATCCCTATATGTTACCATACTTTCTGATAGCCAGGCGGCTATACGTACATACATACATAATTGGTAAATCAAACCTTTGGTAAGGATTACGACCTAGTTTCTCACACCACTTATGTTTTATGAGTTAATTTCTTTCATGAGTGGCGGAGTCTACAGTTCAAAGTCGACTCAGAGTTTTTTTCCAGAAATCTGCTGAGAGGAAGTTGTGGAAGAAATTTAGTTTTTCATATTTCGTTTTTGTTCGAGATGTCTGACATGGGGCTTGAAGCGTGTACTCACGTCTAATAAGCCAACACACTACCTACTAGACTACGACGACTACAACTACTCTTTAAGTACATACATACATATATAATTGGTCATTACCACCCTTCAGTCAGGTTTACGACCTAGTTTCCCACATCACTTATGTTGTGTGTGTTAATTTTATACATGAGTGGTGGAACCTACAGTTTAAAGAAGACTCCGAACGACTGATTTTTGAGAAACTTTTCATGACAATTTTTATTTTGATTTCAGAGTTTTTACAAGAAATCTGCTGAGGGGTAGCCGCCGAAGAAATACTTTTCGTATTTTGTTTTGATGTGAGGCCTCGGGCTCGAACCCTGCCTTTACATCTAATAAGCTACTAATAAGACTACGGCGACATCAGTAACTGCCCTTTGAGTAACTGCCTTGAAAAAGTTCACGAAATCTTTCATTCGCAGTCCACGATAAACTCCACTCATGGATAAAATTAATACAAATGGTATGTGAACGATATGACGTCCATATCATATGGGTATTGCTAACTATAGAGGTAACTAGCCAGGCGTGGTATAACAATTGAATTCTTCGACGAATTTTCGACTTTCGGAATCCCTGTGAGAACCTTCAGGCTTATAATTGATAATGTGATCGTCGATTCTGTCAACAACAGATGGACGGTTTGGGCTTCGGGTAGAACGGCGCGAAAGGTCTGGTCAAGGCTGGATTAAGAGCGCACGGTAAATCTGCCTTAATTCCAGAGAGGCACGTTCAGTATGGTTGTTGGGATTATTACGGGGCATTGTAATATGGGTACGCAAGCGAAGCGCATGCTAATGATTTCTGCAGAAGCAGCAGAGGAGAGGAAGAGGAGAAGACTGTCCTTCACCTGCTGGGTGCATGCCCCGCAATGTCGGAAAGCCGATTAATTATACACAGCCAGGCTTTCAATGCTAATTTTTTGCTCAAAATTTCCTTAAGCAATGTAGGTCACTTCCTACTCTATGGCTTCGTCGAAACGCAAAATAGTCGCTTATGGGTATTGGAAAACCCAGAAAATGTGGCTATTTGTTGTGCATTATAGTTTAAAGTGTATTTTTGCGAAAATAAACTTTCAAGAACCGTCAATTACCATCAACTCAGAAAGTAATTAATGGCCGTAGAAGATTATGAATTGAACGATACTTGGTATAAAACACACGTGGTACCAACCCTACGTTGCCATGACACCCACAACACTAGCGATTTAAGCTTTATAAAATTAAAGGTTAACATAAAGTGTGATTCAACTTTTTGATGGCTCTGATTTGTCGCCGTTATAAGTCCTTTTTTGTATGAATACTTCAAGGACTTGTTGAGGTGCCGCCCGATTGGAGCGAAAAATACCGATTGCTGCATTCTTTCCATTGATAGGCACTTATAGCGTTTGGTATGGCTTGATTAATGCATATTTTCTTTAAGTTTTGCATCCAAAGAGACTTAATAGGCAGGCACTCTGTTGGCGGGTCCCTTTTACCAGAAAAAAATTCATACAAGACATTCGACATAAAATTTAATATTTATTTATTCAACGTTTTTGTGTTGTTTCAGGACCTGCTGCGTTTGTTTAGTGGAAAATTTTGTTCATTTTCTAAAGCATTTCATGTCAATAACAACAATGACATTAACAGAATACAACAACAACAACAGTAATAATAACAGTAACAGTAATAACAACAAAAAGATTATGCGAATGGGGAAAAATAAGAAGAAAAAACCAACACACACTTGTATAAACATACATATGTACACTCCAAGCCACATAAACACTCGTAAACACTTAAGGCACTACACTAAGAAAATAAAAGCAAAACAAATGAAACAAATATTTACTTTTCACACACACACATAGCAAACACCTGTGTGCGAGTATTATTGAGCTTGTATATACATATGTGTAGAAGAAGAAACCAAAAATGTATTGACATGTTTGTCTCAACTGTCACTGTCACTGACATGTTAATAAATAAACCAATACACATGCCACACTCAACATGTTGAAGCAAAAAGAAACGGAAAAAAATGAAAAAAGGAAACCAAAAAAAAACAAGAAGTAGAAGATTAAGACACATTAAGATGGAATTCTATTATGAAAACTTTTTTAACGTCTTTGTGTTCGTTCCTTTTTCTGTTTTTTTCTGTTTCCTTTTCCTTCTTTATAAAAAATTTAACATAATTTTGTGGCACAAAAACAAAAAGAAATAAAGAAATATAAATCGAAATGAGAATTTCGCTTTTTTTATTTCTTAGTTTTTCCATGGCTGTTGCCAATCCACATGACATTTGTGAAGAGCCATAAAATATGCAATAATTTTCGATGATTTTTTTTTCTTTCTTTGTCCTGAAGTTCTTTTCTTCACATGCTACATGGTACTTGTGTTTGTGTTTGTTGTATTTTATTTGATTGCATGAGTGTTGTTGTTGTATTGTCATTTCTTACATTTTTATTTTGCAATACTAACGAGTATAATCAAGAGTTTTTACAAAAATTGTACAACACAGTGTGGAGGAGTACAAGTGTTTATGGCTTTTAATAAAATGCATCAGGACTATCATAAAAATTTTATATGGGGGTTTCCATACTCACAGAAAATATCTTTCGTTTTGACAGGAAATTATCCCTCAAAATTAGTGGCTAAAAATGAACGAATTGTGCTGAAGTCCTCTGGATTGAATCAAACTAAATATATCGCAGTGGATACGTATAGTATCTGTTCTATGCATATAAAAGGAGCAACAGTTCTTAGTTCTCAGAAGAAGCTTAATACGTAAGAGCTTATTTAATAGTAGTTTTCGGTGTAATGCTTTTTCCCCAGCATTTGGGTAATTATGTTTGGTGCTAATCCATAGCAACCTAGCTTTACCAGTTGCTATACCACTTAGTGAAGTCGCCGTAGTCTAGCAGGTAGTGTGTTGGCTTATTAGACATGAGGCCACGATTCGAACCCCAGGTTAGATATCACCAACAAAAGGAAATATTAAAAAACATTTCTACGGCGACTTCCTCTCAACAGCTTTCTGGCAAAACCTCTGAGAATAAATACATCCAGGAAGTCTCCTGATCTTTGAAATCCAGAAGAATGTAACGTCATTAGCGAATATCTCTGGAAGAGTAAAGCTAGGCCTGCAATTTAACAAACATGTTACCTCACAGCTAAAATGCACTTCCAGAAATGTGTTTTTTCCAGACAATGAAAAATGTTTACCCTAGGACTTGCTGCAGTAGACCATTTTTAGCTATCCGCGGTATCCATATAATGTCTCTTCTACGCTTTTTGACCTGACAAAGTGTGAAGTAAAATGCTGATCAGTATTAGCACGAGCGAAAATTAGCACTCAAACAGTCGTGCGCTTGACAGATGGTGTTACGTCCGGATAGTCTCAGCAAGGTCGATCGAAAGACGCCCTAGTCTAGTAAGTAGAGTGTTGGCTTATTAGACGTGAGGCCACGGTGAAAACCCTAAGTCAGACATCTCCTACAAAATACGAACAAATATTTTTCGGCGAATCTCAGCCGACTTCTGGTAGTGAGAACGCTTGTTCGTAATTCTGACTGAAGGGTTGTAATGACCAATATGTATGTATGTAAGGTCGATCGAAACAGAGATATGAATGCATATTCGCAAGGAGTGCTGAGTTGATGGTGGCAAAACGTATCCAAGTTAGTAGGAGAAGATGACAACACAACCAGATAATTCTGTAATGACACCAAGTGATTAAGGTAGCATGGAGATACCGCCGGCCAGCTGTGAGATTCAGTGAGTTGAACAAAACAAAACTTATAATCCTACATGTCTGCCTAGACAGTTATTTTAGGGTGGAGGGAACGAGTTAGTAAGTTGCATGCCAGACTGAGACAGATTATGGTTATTTTAAAAATAAATTAAGCTTAGATACAGGCCAACTTAAGCGGTAACGATCTATCCCTATCGCACATACATGTGGTCGACTTACACCATCTTCTCGACATCTATAAAGTTATATTCGATAGCCCAAGGAGTCGTGAGCGACTCACCCTCGTATAGTACTACTGCACTATTTTATGGAAACACCTTTGTTTAATGATGTCTTGTTTTATCGTCTCCCTCTATTTGCATTTAAACGCTATTTTGCATATTTTCATACAAGCTTTTTGACAATGCAATAAACATATACTTGTTACTACCGAAACTACACATGTTTGTAACACAATTTATTTTCTTTTCTTGTTTTTTTTAATCCACTCTATGTTGCAGTGAATTTTTCTTTTTGTTAACATGATTTTAAAGAATGTTAAAATTTTAACACTACAATTGACGTTCCAGTAGAACGTAGAGGCAACAGTTTCTTCTTTTTTCCAACAATTTGTATACAGACAGACAGACGTAGACAATCGAAAATGTTGCGACATCATGCTGCATACATTTCAATACAAAATATCATTTCAATAAAAATTCAAATTTGGAAACGTTTTTCTTTCTCGCTTCTCTTCTCTCTCTTTTGGGAGGGGGTTGTATGTAGTAATGATGGCAATGAGAAAAACTAAATTTTTATGCATTTCTTCCTTATAGCCCAGCCGAACTGTACAATATTTATTACTTGCCCTCGTGAAAAACACCAAAAAGTGAAATGTTTTATATTTTTCCTGTTGCAAGTTTTTCTTTTAGTTTTCCTTACCAATAACAACAATGACAAAAATCGTACATTCGTTTCATTCAAAAATGCAGAACGCGAAAAGCAAAATTCATACACAGTCATACTCACTCACTCACTCACATTCATTCACATTCATTTATAAATGAGTGTAAAAGTATTCACTTCCGTTTGTCATTTTCGCAACTCTTTTTTATTCTTTTCTTTTTCATTCCTTCTGTATACAGGACGCCCTACTCAAAATTCAAATTTGCGATTGAATATGAGAAGGATTTGTTTTTTTTCTTTTTGTGAAACAATTTTAAGGCAATAATTTAAATGGAGTAACAGACAGAGCTTTTACCAGGTACTTAAAGGAGTGAAAAGTTTGTTTAATTTTATGTTATATGGAGGAGGTAAGCTAACCATATATTATGTTTATACAGGATAATATTTAGTTTTGAACTTCTAAGAGTCTTTGCGGCTCTTTAGAATATAGAGCGGCACTATCTGCTCTTACTAAGCTGTTAGCGAATCTGAAATTAATTATCAAGAGCTAAACCTTCAACATGTTATATTGAACATTAGACTGTAGGTTATTATCTGAATGCAACACTTTCATATATTTTAAAGTTCTGATCAACCTATAAAGCCTACTAACGTGAGATACATTTCTCTAAGAAAAATCATACAGAGAAACTTGTTCAGATTTCTTGTCGGTATAGAACACATACATACATAACATAGTCAGGATTACACCACTTATGCTATGTGCGTTAATTTTACACAAGGGTGGCGGGACCTACAGTTTAAAGTCGACTCCGAACGACAGATTTTTGAGAAACTTTACATGGTAATTTTACTTTCTCTCAGAGTTTTTGCAAGAAATCTGCTGAGAGTAAGTCGCCGAAGAAATATTTTTTTATATTTCGTTTAGTTGGAGATGCGTGACCTGGGGTTTGAACCGAGGCCTCAGTCTAATAAGCCAACACACTACCTGCTAGACCACGGCGACTACTTAAATGGTATAGAACAACGATGGACAATTGAAGTCGCTGTGTTCTAGTAGGTAATCGCGGTTCATAGCCCAGGTCAAACATCTACAACAAATATGCTTCGTTGACTTCCTCTCAGCAAATTTCTGGCAAAAACTCGACTATAAACTGTAGGTTCCGCCCTTTTTATATGAAATTAATACACACAATATAGGTGGTGTGAGAAGTTAGTTCGTAATTCTGATTGAAGGATTGTAATGAACAATATGTATGAATAGGACAATAACATTAATTGTAACTGATTGTTCTTTATCTGCTACAGCATTACAAATTTTGACTGGCTTGGAATGCAGGAAAACCTGCCTATCCTCATGCATGCCTATTACACAGTGGCTAGTAAACTTCTTAAATACCAGCCGTTTTTGTCGTTGAAAATGCTGTCAGCCTAGCATTCTATGATTTGTAGTTATTAAACTACGATTGAATGAATACATAAGCGAGGACAGACAGGGCACAACAGGTATCCAATAATATGATGCCTTTGTCTGCAAATCGACAAGAATGCCCTCAGAACAAAGTAAAGTGTCTACAGAATCAATCAAAATGTTCATGTCGAGATATTGACTATGACGACGCTCGCAACCATAAAAGGAAACATGCGAGGGAACTTGATCTTTGCATAGACCTATAAACATAACTAAGTCCTGTGATGAAGCTGCTATTCAGCCCTACTTCTTTAATATCAAAAGAAGTCTCATCGAAAGCGTTGATAAAAATTTTTAATCGTTTATTTACTGAGAAATGAATTGAAATGGAGGAACAACCAACTACTGGGTAAGGTAATACCACGAAAACTGGATTAAAAAATCGATAAATAATATTGAACGTAAAATTAAATGTAAGGCTCACACAGAGAATATTTTACGTAAGCCAGGCATAAACGAATGATATGCAGAAGGCATCACTAACCACATACATACATACATAGATAATAAATCATTACAGCCCTTCAGTCAAAATAACGAATTAGCTTCTAATACCATTTATGTTGTGTGTGCTAATTTTTATACATGAGCTGGTTTTAAAGGCGATTCTAAATGACAGATTTTTTGAGGTAGTTTTGCATGTCAATTTTATTTACTCTTAGAGTTTTTACCACAACCAAGTGAGAGGAAGCCACCGCAGAAATATTTTTTTGATATTTCCTTTTATAGGGGATGTCTGAGCTGGGTTTTGAAACATGGCCTCAATTCTAATAAGCCAACACTTCACCAACCAAAGTATGTAATAAAACGCAATTACTGTCAATGCTCAGGGCTATCGACAACTACCTCATACATGTAGCAGGCAAAGTAACAACAAGAGAAATAAAATTTTAAAAACTGCTTGAGGAAGGTATGTTGGAGACGTATACCCTTGAGTCATATCTTAATGTATAAAATATAATTTTTAAAAATGACCTACTATTTAATACTTTTAAATCTTCCCCCGTTTACGAGCACTTTAGTGACAGACTGTTTGTGGGACAGTGAAGTAATGCACTCATTGAAAGAGACGATACAGTCTACCAGGCACTGTATAGCACTCTAGAAACTACACGAAGTAAAAAAATGCAATTCTGTTTATGAAAAAAATGAAAATTATACAACCATTTCCTTTCCATTTCCAGCATTACTATGAACTTTAACTAGACTATGTAGGCAACAAAGAAAATAAAAGAAAAACTTTGAATTGAAAATTGAAAGGAGAAATATTTTCATCCATTTCCACAGTTTTTTTTTTTTTTTTTGCAACGACTTGGTAAATTACAACTTTTATAAACGATTTATATGGCAAAATTCTTTTTCTTCTTAAATGTTTTTTATTTAATATTTGGCTGCTTATTTCTCAATTTTTTGCGTTAAGAGTGGTAACAGTTGTCATACATATATGTGAAGCTGTTGTTAAAATGACAAAAAAAGTTTTAAAGAGCAATGCAACGACATGGTATAAGGCACAGCCATAAAGATGACGATGACGATGATGATGATCAAAAATACTGAATCAGCCTTTTTTTGGAAGCTTAACATTTTGCGTAAAAAAGATGTATAAAGTGCTGCTTATTTCGCTTTTAGTTTAAAATATTTTTCAGATTTGTTTTGAGCATTAAGTTACGAGGGCGGTAGAGAAAGCCACGGAATATATTCTACAAGTTTTCAGGAGTAAAGTTCTAAAATTGTACAACAAATACGTATACAAACACAAATAAAACCTGCAAGTTAAACTCGTTGGAACATCATACATACATACATACATAATTGTTCATTACAACAACAACACTTATGTTGTGTGTGTTAATTTAATATATGAATATAAAACTTTTTCATGGCAATTTTTATTTACTCTCTGAGTCTTTTCCAAGGAATATGCTGAGAGGTAGTCGTAGAAGAAATATTTTTTCGTATTTCCTGGGATTTGAACTATGGCCCCACGTCTAATAAACCAACTTACTACCCACTAGACTGCGCCGGCTACCGCTATACATCCCTCGTGTGAAAAAAACTGAATTATTTCATCTTTTCAAATATTTTGTGTGTATTTTTATTGCTCAATGTAATAGCAGATATAGGAGGAGGTATGAGTATAAATGATTCCCAGCTTTTTCCTTTTTAACACTTTTCGCTAAATTTCACTTTTTAACTTCGGTTGCCACCATAATCATACTCCCACGATTAACGATATTTTTCCAGCAGTAACTTTCATGCATATTTCATGGAATTCAGTTTTTTTTTCCAAAAAAAAAATTCATTCCAGCTACTCCCACGGATGTGATATTCACATACAATTACTTCTCTTCAACTAAATGGAGATTCTTTTCTTCTCTAACGTATGTACATACGTATACACAAACATACCCCTACACACAGAAAATATATTTCGTTGTCATTTCTGGCAAATGAAAACTCATTTGTCACTTGTCACATTGTAGTTGATGATGCAATTGTACTCTAAATGCGTTTCGGTCTGTCTGCCGCTTTGCTTTCCTTTTTTTTTTTCATTATTGTTGTACTTTCCTGTTAATTTAAAAAAAATCCCTTTTCCTGTATTCTTCTGTAAAATATTTTTGAATATTTATTGTGTTGCCCTGTTTTGTTTTTTTTTTCTGTTTGTATAAATTTTCTTTTTTCCGCATGTAGTTTACATGTTGATTTATTGCGGTTAAAGTTATTTAAATTGTCACTAAAGTTATTGTTGAATTACTTTTTGAGTGTGTGTCTTTCAGTCGGAAATTTTTGTTACTTTTTAGTTAATTTTATTAAATAATGACTATGATTTAGATTTAACACACCCCTCTAGTAGAATAAGTTCAATATTAGAAGTCGCCGTAGTCTATTAGACGTGAGTCCACCGTTCAAACCCTAGGTCAGACGTCAAAACGAAATATGAAAAAAATATTTCTTCGGCGACTTCCTCTCAGCAGATTTATGGCAAAAACTCTGGGAGTAAATAAATTTGTCATGAAATGTTTCTCAAAAATCTGTTGTTCGGAGCCGACTTTAAACTGTAGGTCCTGTAGGTTGCACTCTTTTGTGTGCAACAGTTTCTTTTTTCTCAGTAATGGTTGGGTCCCGAAGATTATTAT
Source organism: Sarcophaga variegata (assembly GCA_932273835.1). Lineage (NCBI taxonomy): Eukaryota > Metazoa > Arthropoda > Insecta > Diptera > Sarcophagidae > Sarcophaga > Sarcophaga variegata. The sequence continues at coordinate 100,447,816 of OW026361.1, forward strand.
TCTGTTAGAACATATTTTTCATGAAAATTACCGAATTATAGCCACAAAAACTGAAATTGCTTTTGATTAGATGGCACCATCTCCTCATTTTCCATTACCTGGTTTGCGACATCTAACATACATATATACATAACTTGCCATTACAACCCTTCAGTCAGGATTAGAAGGTAGGCCTTCTCACACCACTCATGTTGTGTGTGTTAATTTTATACATGAGTGGCGGGACCTACAGTTTAAAGTCGAACAAAGAAAGTTGACAGATTTTTGAGAAACTTTTCAAGGCAATTTTAGTTACTCTCAGAGTTTTTGCCAGAAATCTGCTGGGAGGAAGTCGCCGAAGAAATAGTTTTTGTATTTCGTTTTGATGTCTGACCTAGGGCTAGGGTCGTTTAAACCTTGGCCTCACGTCTAATAAGCCAACAAACTACCTACTACACTACGGTGACTTCCGGGAAAGCCGTTTGCTAATTAGGATCTAGTTGTCACTTCTCCGATCCAGTATGGAAAATTTTGATATCAAGAATATACATATGAACCTCGCATTGATCGGCGAATTATTACAATAAATAAAATGTTGCAATTAATGAAGCACTATCGGCTTGTACATAGTAAACGCAAGAATATTTGACCATACGACAACTTATAGGCATTTACAAAGGACTGCTCACGAGTAAAGCACGTTATTCAAACGTTTCTTAAAGTATTTCTATTGTTTTTCATTCTATAACACTTCTTTAAGAAACATAGAACATTTCAAAGCATCTTTCTCGTATAATGGCATTTAACTGACCGTCTTTGGAGTTGTTTCTGCAGACGATAGGTTAGGTGAGGTTAGGTTAGTTTAGAAGACGTGTACTTGTCAATTAAGACAAGAACAGTACCCGGAGGTCGAATTGACCCATTGTACAACGTCCTAGTTTCTCACACCACTTATGTTGTGTGTGTTAATTTTATACATGAGTGGTGGGACCTACATGAAACTTTTTTTCATGTCAATTTTATTTACTCTCAGAGTTTTTGCCAGAAATCTGCTGAGAGGCAGTCGCCGAAGAAATATTTTTTGTATTTTGTCTTGATGTCTGGCCTGAGGCTCGAACCCTGGCTTTACGTCTAATAAGCCAACACACTACCTACTAGACTACGACGACTTCAGAGGATCCTTTTGAGATAGTTTATGACCACTTTTTCGAACATTTTGAACGGTAAACAGATGATAACTTTACGACTGTTGGTCTTCAAATATTCCCACGTTAGGGTATGATTTTTGTCGACTCGTTATGTAAAGTAGCCCACTAAATACTTCGCAAGATGTCCAACTACATGATCTTGGTGACTAATTACCGTCGCCAAAACATAAAATTGCTTTAATTTCCTCAGACATATTATTTGAAACGTGTCACTATCATATTGAAACGGTTATTATATGGCTTAAGCTCTCTGAATTGTTAGTAGTGATTCTTACAGGGTCCTTTTTGAATAAATACAGCCACAGTGTCGCCTCAATACTACGATATGTACCAAACAACATCTGGTTACTATTGGCTCTTCATAAGCTCTTTTGGCGTTTCGAGTCACAATTTGCATACAATGTTGATGTCACTACACAGTCAAAAAATGAACGTCAGAAATGAAGAAAATTTAGTTCGAAACAGTGAAAGTGAAAGCCAGTTTCTCAGCAGGTATAAAATGTTCTAAATAGTCAGCTGGATTTAAGTGTTAACTGTTGTTGAACTTTTTAAGTATAGAAGTTCAAGATTATATGCAAAATACGCCATTTGAGGCATGAGATAGGCCAACGTCTTGGAATCCATACTTCGCCACACAATTTTTTTTCAATTGATTTTCTTAGTAATGTGTGCACTGTGATTATACACAAACACGCCAATTATAGCGAATATAATCACCCCGTAGTAATCAAAAAGTAACCAGGTTTGAAGCCAGACTTTTATAGAATCTTTTAAAAATTGTTTACGCGTTCTTCAGTTGTTAAACGATCCACGATCCGCACAATCACTAAATGACAGGTCATATCACATCAATGATAAATTTTATGGACTTAGTTTTTTGAAAAAATTATATCTCCTGTATGTATGTATATGTTCACTAGGTATTTAATTTAAAAACAATCCAAAAAAGACGTCCAGTATTTAATTTTTCATTGAGTTTAACAAATATTTCCTGTGTTGAAAAATTCATTTCAATCTTGTTTTCCTTTTCAAATGTGCATTTATTTCATTTCCTTTAAAAGAAAAAAGAAAAGAAAAAAAAACTACAACAAAAATTTTATTTGAAAAATCATAAACTTTTGCCAAACACAACTATCCTATTACACTCACACGGAGACATTTCGTCATACATACATACGTATCTGCACATTTATATTGAAATGTTGTAAAGAAAAACTTTTTAGATTTTCAATTATTATGGGAAAAAGTCATAAATACAACAGATTTACTATCTCTGCATCTGTAGGTATATGCTATGTGCATGTGTGTGTATGTAAGGTACACTTACACTGATTTGACTGAACTGAAAAAGTCATTTAACCTGCAAGTCAGTCAATCGTTAAACTCTCGTTCTCCATATAAATACCATACGCATACCCACCACACTTGCAAACATACAAATGACCCAACAATACATTGATGACTAAAAGTGTGTGCGTATATGTGTGTGAGAAACAACAAAACGCTTTTAAGGTTGTCATCATTTATTTAACAAAATAGTACCAAGCATTGTTAGGCAAAAAAATAGAAGAAGAGAAAATGAAACCTAAACGTACCAACTACTTTAAAAGTACTTACAATTCCCTTTCCTTTCTAATCTCTCCCTCCCTCTCAAACTCTGTCTTGCTCTGTGTAACGCTAACAGTAAAAAAGTTTTGCATAAAAGTGCTCTATCAATTTTATACTTCTTTTTGTACTTTCTATACACACACACACACACATATTTTGCGTTTATGAGTATTTCTGAGTGTGTGTATGTGTGTGCGTGTTTTATAGTATTTCGTACATGAGAGAATAACATCGTATTTAAAACATTTATTTCATAAACTTTTCTATGTAAAAATGAATCTATGAATTTACAATTGAATAATAAAATAAGGAAGCAAATATACAAACGTTGTATGGATGGATAGATAGATAGATGGATGGATGAATAGATGGATGGATGGATGCAAGATGTTCTAAAATTATAAACAACAACACCAACTACAGCAATTCAAGTTTTATTAAAACAACAACAAAAGGAACTAAAAGAAAATGTTGGAAAAAGCTCGCGGGTCGTATTTTGAGTTTGCGTTAAGAAGGCGTCGTAGTAGCATTGTAGGTGAATGGGTACAGTGACATCAAAAAAAAATTACAGGTAAATTACGGAGTTATCGATTTAATGAAATACAAAGAATAAAAGGATAAGAAAATATATCCTGAAGTAGATACAAAGGCCCTCAATGTGCTTGTGCCTAGTATCAATGGAATAGCTCTCACACTACCCTATAACAATAAATAATTTGGAATCATATTGAACAACATTAGAAGTCGCCGTGGTCTAGTAGGTAGTGTGTTGGCTTATTAGACGTAAAGCCAGCTTTCGAGCCCCAGGCCAGACATCAAAACAAAAATACAGATTTCTGACAAAAACTCGGAGAGTAAATAAAAATTGACACGAAAAGTTTCTCAAAAATCTGCCGTTCGGAGACGACTTTAAACTGTAGGTCCCGCCACTCATGTATAAAATTAACACAAATAATATAAGTGGTGTGAGAAACTAGGTCGTAATCCTGACTGAAGGGTTGTAATGACCAATTATGTATGTATGTGTATTGAACAGCAAAGTAAACTGGACCTTAAATATGCGATTTAGAGCCACTAAAGCGGCAACTAGTCGTTAAAGTTTAAGAGAGCAGTAGATTTCAACTGGGAGATCAAAAATTGGCTGTACGAACAAATATATTCTATGGAGCCAAAGTTTGACGAATATATTTCAAAAAAAGGAGTCATCATACTCGATATAAGGATGGCCATGTATGCTGCTCCCAGAACAATATCATCTTACGAATTATTTATTGGCTACCACCAGACCTGTTGGCAAAACAAGTGTCGAATGCAACAATGAGACTGACTGCCACAAAAGCATGCAAATATAGAACCAATGGTTATGCCACAATTTTGGGTATGATTCATCTGGATATACCTATTGATTCCGGTTTTTTAACAGATCCAGAGCAGAGATTTCTCTGACGCTTTCAGGTTATGGGAGGAGTTATATGTGGAATTTTTTAACGACCGTTGAATCTTAGATTGTTCCCTGCACTACCCTATTTCTGTAGAACAGTAAAGCTGACATTAGATCTCTAGAGAGATCAAGATTGACAAATAGTGCCAACAGTCTCCGGTGAAGTTAGCGAGACATTCCCCGATTATTCTCATATGTGTTCATTATAAGTAACAATAAGGCGGACACACTTGTAAAGGCTGACATAACGTCAAATGCAAATGAATGCGCAATCATTCCTCTGCATAAGGACAATTAAATAATCTACAGAACATCTTCTTGGTTACCGTTCAGCACATAATAACCTGAGATGAATTATTCTTGGTATCCAAGAGTGAATAAATAAAACTGTTTGAGTGGCTGAAAGTAGGCAATCATGAGTTTTAATAGCAAAACAGAATAGGTAATACCGGTGTTAAAACGGAACTTAATAGAGTAGAAGTAAGCTATGCTCTTGGCGGTTGTCAATTTAACCGTAGATCGAGCTTTGTATCAAAAATGATACATTTCAATTTTTGAGACACTATAACTTTTAATCAGAAAAAGCTAGATGTCTGATATTTTTTAATTCGTTAGTATTGTTATCGCCATTATTTTAAACCAAATAAAAAATTAAAATTTCAAACAGGGGTTACAAATTATGTACATATAATTCCTAGATCCTAGAGATTTTTTGTTGTCGTGTATGTATTTTTTTTAAGTTTTCAAAAGATTTTGTGAAGTTTTATCGTAAATAATACAATATTTGTGGTTTTTGAAAAAGAATTTTTGAATTGAATTTTCTATTCTTTTCTATTCTATGTTCTTGATATTGATTGAAGTAGTTGTAGTCTAGTATGTAGCGTGTTACCTTATTAGACGTCAGACCAAGGTTCAAACCTCAGGTCATACATTTCCAATTTATAACGAAAGGTTGTAATGACCGATTATATATTAATTATATATGTAAAATTCCTGCTGCTAAAGACTTTGAAGAAGAAGAAAATAGAAACTCGTTTTATGAAGTGAAGAAAGTATTGGCAGCAACAAACGTGACAACAGGATGTTTATCGCCAAAGATGGTACTACTTGGAACAGAACAAACTGCCTTTAGTAGATAGGAATGAAAAAATATTATCAACTTTCACGCAGATTGCTAGCAGCAGTTTTCTGAAATCTTGTAGGGTCTTTCTTAGTGCTCTTCTCATATTTTTCTCACGTGACAGGCAAACATTAGAAAAATCTGTTTCGTACCATGTTTTATTACAGATTATAATATTTCTGTCAACTCCATACGTATGAGATAACAGAATCATTAGCTTTGATAATGAAATATTTACACCAATTACGCCTTTTCGAAAAATGTGCTGAAAGTCTTGCAGCCTTTAATAGCCATGCTTAAAGCTTTTTTCGAAATTCGAATGAAAAGGATTTTTTTTTTTTTTCCTAAAATAAATTTTTCTTAATTTTTTGTTAGAAAATTTTAACCATTTTCATAAAACTTTTATCACACAACTTGTAGTTTTGTGTAAGAAATAATACTGTATAAATAGTTTGGGATTATCTAACATACGTTCAGAGCAGCCCATATATCCTTTTTTTTTAATTTTTAAAAATTAAATTTTTTGTTCGCCTAAAAGGTAAGAAAATTAAAGAAAATATATTTAAATAATGATGCTTATGTTTTTATGTTCCTTTTTGGTATATTTTCATCTCAAATTAAAGTTTTTAGCAACAGAATTCAAAAAGTTTTTAGTTTTATTGTGGAAAATGAAAATTACCTTCAGTGATTTTAAATGAAATTTGATACTTAACGATCAAATACTTTGATTGTTAGGAAAATTAATTTAAGGATATTTATATAAATCAAGCTTCATAAAGAGATTGACGAAGTAATGTTTGGTATTGTTTTCTTTTATTTTTGTTTTGTTTTATTATCTTTTCAACTCATATTTAATTTTGTCGCTGTAGATTAGTAACTAATTGAATTTGGTGATCGTTATAAATTGTGTGGTCCAACTACTTACAGCAGTATTTGAGGAAACCTGTATCCGGAAAACCAGAGAGGAATCAAAGAGAGAAAATTATTATTGTTAATTCTATGTTCTATTGCAACAGAAAACTTTTTTACCTCACATGACGTTGACAACAAAAATTTTCAAGGAATCACAAGAATGGCTTGTACTATCAGGTTTCAGCCAGACCTCAACTGAGAGTGTTACTGAAGCGAGTGACAATCTAAGCAATTGGAAACTTATAAATCGCAAGAAAGCAGGGTGCTAGACGTCAAATTATTACCATTTAGAAAGAAATAAAACCAAGATGACATAAAGTGCTTGATTTTTATGTAAAAAACCATGCTGCAATGTACATCATGTCAAAAATTTTGTCGCAAATTTCATAAAAGTGATAATAAAATGTAATAATAGTAAATAATAATATTAAAATGAATCAAAATGAATTAAAATGAATTAAAATGAATTAAAAGGAATTAAAATGAATAAAAAAATTTTAACAAAATCTAGCAATAATCGTGCCAATTCCATGTACTACTAATATGTATCACAAGCTAGAATTATGAAGTTTTTTTAAGGCTCGATCTACGGTTAACATAACCTACCCTATATTATTGGCTTATTCAACCCCATTAGTCTGCATAGCGAGCTGAATTTTCACATCCCAAACGTGGTTTATATTAAGTAGTGAGACCTACAAGTTTAACGCCAGATCTGAATCACAAATTTCTGCTTCTAATAGTCAGGGTATGTAGGTAGAGTGGTGTAGTTTTTTTGGCTTATTAGACGTGAGGCCACGGTTCATATCCCAGGCCAGACATTTCCAAAAAACGAAATATGAAAAAATATTTTTTTCAGCATATTGCTGTCAAAAACTTTGAGTGCAAAATAAAATTGCCATGAAAAAGTTTCTCCAAAAAATCTGTGGTTCAGAGTTGACTTTAAACTGTAGGTCCTGCCGCTCATGTACAAAATTAACACACACAAAATAAGTGATGTGAGAAGCTAGATCGTAATTCTGATTGATAAGGTTGTAATGTCCAATTATGTATATGTGTGTAATAGTCAAGGGATGTGCTTTAATCAGATAATGGATTACGTAGTAAAGGACTATCCATTTCGTGGTTTCAAAAGTATGGGACTGAAATTCGGCATCTGTCAAACTAAGCTGTGAAACCAATTTTTTTTCTTTTCAGTTGAAAGTCTGACATTGACGAAAATGGATCGCTTAACTATCACACAACGCATAAAAATTATCAAAACCTGCTACAAAAATGGTGGACGGTGGACGGCAATTTTTCGAACAAAATTTTCTTCAGCGATGAAGCACATTTCACACTCTGTGGGTATGTTAATAAACAAAATTATCGTAATTGGGGTTCTGGGAATCCTCAAGTAATTGAGAGAGGCCATTACATCCAGAAAAAGTTACTATTTGGTGCGTTCTTTGGTCCGAAGGTGTGATTGGACCTTACTTCTTCAAAACCGACGATGGAACGACTGTCACCGTCAATTCGGAGCGTTATGGTCATATGATAACCGACTTTTTTGCCTGCTATTGAAAAAGACGACTTGGAGAATATGTGGTTTCAACAAGACGGTGCCACATGCCACACAACTCGAGCGAATATGGCTTTATGGCAAGAGACATTTCTTGAACGCGTAATTTCTCGTTGTGGCGATATCAACTGGCCACCAAGATCATGTGATTTGACACCATTAGACATTTTTGTTGTGGGGCTACGCGAAAGACCGTGTTTATGCAGATAAACCTTCAACTCTTGAGCACTTAAAAACCAACATTCGTCAAGTTGTGGCTGAGATACCGCCTAATATGTGCCAAAAGGTGGTCGAAAATTACCTCAAAAGAATCAATGCTTAGAAGACTTCGCGTGGAGGTCATTTAAATGATGTAGTGTTTCACACATACGTCAACTTTTCAAACTTTACAACAAAAAAAGAAAAAATATTTTATATGTGTTTATTTACGCTTACTTTTGAAACCACGAAATGGAAACCACGGGAAAAGAAGGAACGAATAGTGTTTATGGGTAGTTGATATTAATTAAAAATTGCAAGAGGGAGCAATAACTTCTGCTGGAAGAAAGTGACACATTTCGCTTTGTCATGCCCAATAAAAATGCGCACTTGTAGTTGTAAGAAGTACCTTTGTCCTATTCTCAACACTACCAAGAACCTTTAATGCACAGTTCAATATAGAGTCCCTTCGCATCATTATAACCTTGCTTGCTCTCATAACATCATTAATTTTAAAATACGCCCTTTTATCATATATTTTATTTGGTGTTCATTTACTTTTTTACGTGCACTGTTACCAAAAAAAAATTATCTATCTTTGTATTTTTGCTCAGTGGCAATAAGGAAACAAAAACATAAATAAATCAACGTTATCAACATCATCAGCATAATCATTCTTAGGTGGCTTCTGTCAGAGTAAAAGTTTTTCTAGATTGTTCTTGAGCTGAAAATAAACATCCATTCAGCAGCCATGCTGTCAAGTTTCTTAAAATTTCAGCTGTCAGGGATATATATACCATAACATATAAATGAAGAAAATTTCTAATACATACAGAATTTTTCTGTGGTATACTTCCTTCATTTAATACAGCTTTTAAAAGATTCATAATGTTATTTTGGAGTCAGCATAGTTAAGCTTTAATCTGAACTTTTGTGCTGTTTTCTGTTAATTTTCTTTGTTGAAAATGTATGGAGTTTTTCTTATTTAGATACTGTATCGATGTTTTTTAATCCTGTGGGCATTAAAGAACGAAATTACGATTTGGATCCTGAGGTCCTTTCTTTCATATGGTCTTTGCTATTCCTGTACCTTAAATTTCAATTAAATTTCAACTTAAAACTAAAAAGCATTCATAAACAGCGTGATTCAACAAACTCTTAGACAAACTGGATACGCAAAAATACAGTTGTTTACAATGATAGGACATAGACATCGGGAAATGACAAACAATATGTTTGTTGTTGCATGACAGCAGCCATTATCAATTGACACCAAATAAAAATGAATCAAATCAATGTAAATGCACAAAATATGTTGCAGTGCAGTGCAGTACAGTGCAGTACAATGCAATGCAATGCCGACTCATTACAATGTAAGCGAGAAAGTACTCGTGGTGCTGGTGATGATGGCGGTGCTGTTTATGGTGGTGTTAAATGAAATGTTATACCCGTACTCGTACTCGTGCCTACGAATTTAGCTGATATTTGCATTTGGTTTTTAGCTGCAATAACAAGCGGAAACAAAAACAAAAAAACGAAACTGTATGCATTGCAACAATGACAATTGCAATGGGGCTTACAGTATGGATAGTAACGACAACAAAGTCAAACCAAATTTACAGGCAACCAAATATACAATGTATGTATGGCGTGGTGATGGTCTGATTCAAGACTATAATGTCGTGCAACTCATTCGTAGGTTTGTTCATATGCTTATGCATTTCATTCATTTCATTTCAACAATATTCGATTACCAATTTCAATTTTCTGCTCCAAATATTTTAATGTTTCTGTCAATGTGCAACCAAAATAGTGCAAAAACGCCAAAAAGAAAAAGCAAAAACAAAAACCAAAATGTATGTACGTTTGTGTACTTCTACGAATTGCTATGAAAACGATTTTATCAAATACACTCGCACACTCATACTTTGAAATTCTAACTCCGTTTGGTTGTTGCTGCTGAAATCGAAAAGTTGATATTTGTGTTTGTGTTGAGTATATGTTTGGATCCATGTTTGTACAACAACAGCGAAAACAGCGTATGTTACTGCAGTTTGTTTGTTGTTGCTGTTGTTGCCGTTGTGATTATTGCAAAATTCAGCATCATATTCATTGTAATTTCGTTGGTAACCATAAATGCAGTTACCAAATGGCTTTATAACCGAAAAAAATTTCCTCAACATGACACATTCGCATATTCGCACAATTTTATTGCACATTCGCATATAGTTTACAGGGTGCTACGAAAAACAGTGTTGAGTTGCTGTACAGAACTACAATAAGAAAGTTCCAGAATCCTGTAAAACTTCTCCTAACGACTTGAGAAGATAAATGTGCGCCTGACGTACTTTTCATGGACTTTGTTCGCAAAACCCTTACGTCTTAGAGATTATTAGAAAGAGAACCTGCTTCATATGTAGTCATCAAATAATACCGAAAAGATGCTATCATGACAATGATCTACACTTACCAGCCAATACCATCCACGTTCATTGAGGAATTAAGACGGCACTGCAAAGTCGAATGTTGAATCATTCATTGTCGCTTAAACTATCCGAATACTTCAGTATTATACAAGACCAAATAATGCAGCTTCAAGGTATATTAAAGGCATGTACAGTAGAATTCCGTTAATCCGGCACGTTCGGGACCGGCTCGGTGCCAGACTACCGAAAATGCCGGTCTTTCGGGCGGTAATTATAAGAAGAATTGATAGGTCACTTTCTTCTGAGGGTTTACTACAATGTTGTTAATGTCCTCATCGGTTAGTTTTTGTTCAACAGGCTCATTCTCGTCGATTCGAAGCCACTCCTATACCTTATCTCCAGGCAGGTTTTTCCTTTTGAACTCGATGGCTTAGGTTTTTTACAGTTAGAACGAAAATCACTTTTTTATAAACAGTTTTAAAAGTGACGTTTACTGCGATGTGAAAGGACGCAAAACAACAACGCACAAAAAAATGGCCAAGTCGCTTCGTGATTGATTAACGGAGCTGCACTGCACCTGAATTTGTTGTGACAGCTGAGACTAGCCAGCCGCTAATTGTTTCCGAACAATACCGAGAGTATCCGGATGATCCCGAACTACCCCGAAAATTTCCGAATAGCTCTTGAGCGTTTTTATTTGCTTTAAAGACACACTTTTGGAGAAAACCAAAATTTTCACAAGTTTCCGGAGCGATGCCGGATTATCGGGCATTCCGGACTGTTGGATGCCGGACTAATGGACTTCTACTATATATCCATATTTATTGACAACAAAGCGGCACTTATGTATATCACTACAGAGTGTGTTCAAAATATTGAGAAACCGGAAGGTGATGCTAACATAGCTGTCCTATTAGCGCAAGCTGGTGCAACAACTAATTCGTACAAATTCAGCGATGAGATTATCAATCCTCTGTGGTGAGTCAAGTAAATAATTTCGCATAAACTTAATTTATTCGCAAAAGAAACCTCTTTCGTTTCGGACCATAAGTTCATAACGACATACTAATCATGCGAGAACCTTTCTGTGTTTTAGAAAAGGATATTCTGAAGATAGAGAACGGCTTTTCAGATAACCTAAACATTTGATGTGTATTTACAAAACAACAAGAGAACTGAAGTTACACGTTCCCGGTGCCTTTTGGTCGGACTTAAAGAAAACTTGTTCGAGTTGAACATGAAGATTTAGTGGAGTAGAAAATAAGTACTCAGAGCACTTACTGGCATCCCGAGCAGTATTAATGTCTCTCAGAAGGAAATACCTGGTAGTGTATCAAACACTAGGCACCGAGCTATTCTTCTTATTGACATCGAATCACATCCTGAAGTTTGACTTGGCAACATGATTGAAGCAGATGTCACAAAGATACCTTATGTAGGTTACATATATACATACATACATACATACATAATTGATCATTACAACAGTCAGGATTACGACTAATAAGCTGGGCCACTTATGTTGTGTGTGTTAATTTTATACATGAGTGCTGGGACTTACAGTTTAAAGGCTAATGTGAACGAGAAACTTTTTCATGGCAATATTTATTTTCTCTCAGAGTTTTTGCCAGAAATCTACTGAGAGGAAGTCACCCAAGAAATATTTGTTCATATTTTGTTGGAGATATCTGACCTGGGGTTGGAACAGTGGCCTCAAGTCTAATAAGGCAACACACTATCTACTAGACTACGGCCACTTCCTGCATGGGTATGGTACATAATCGTGTAATTTCGTTTAAATACTGGCAATAAAAATTTTGTAATATTTGGAGGGATATAGTTGTGGCCTCTTTGATCCAGAAATTTTGATGTCAAGGACATACCACACATTGGTGGGCGAATTACTAAATTAAAATGTTGCAATTGATGAAGTACTATTTGCACATATAGGGTGAACGCACTAATATTTAATTACACGACAGTTTGGAGTCGTTCACTAAAGGCTGGTTATGAGTAAAGCACGATGTTTGAACGTCTCAAAAAGTTTTTCTATTTTTTTTACTCTTTTTCATTTCATTTCACTTCTTTAAAAATTACAGGGCGTTACAAGGCATCTTCCTCATAAAATGCCGTCTAACCGACCACGTCTGTAGTTGTTGCAGTTGTCGATCTCTTTGTGTTTGATTACAATAATTTGTTCGAACATTTCGAACATTGCCATCTAGATTACGGTGACTATAGGTTATAAGCAGTCAAATAGCTCATGTAGTTATATGATATAGCACAAGAACAATGATCATAGGAAAGTCCGATAGTGCAACCTCTTAAGAAAGAGTAGGACTTAATAAACAATTGTTTCTCATCACTGCACATAACATGTATTCTCAGAGAAGACACTGTTTCTAGGTAACAATACAGGGTGGCTGATATATAATGCAACAAAGTAAAGCGATATATTTTTTAATTTTTTTTTTAATTTTATTGTTCAAACGCAAAAAATGTTGGAAATAACATCAAATTTTAGAATCAGTTTAGATTTGGTACGAATTATGGCCTTCAAACGGCCGACAAAGCCATCACAGGCTGCACGAAAGTGGCTCTGCGGTATTTTGGCCCATTCCCGGCGAAGCGCCGTCTTGAGATGATTGACACTTTGGTATTTTTTAGTGAGAACCTTACTCTCCAAAATGCCCCAGGCGCAAAAGTCCAACGGATTGAGATCCGGAGATTTTGGTGGCCATTGTGCGGTAGAAATGAAGCGCAGAACCTCCTTTTTAAGCCATTCTTGGTTGACGCGTGCTGAGTGCGGTGGTGCTGAGTCCTGTTGTAGTGTCCATGGTCTGTGGCCGAAATGTTTGTCTGCCCAGGGCTTCAATACTGTCTTTAAGACATTTTCCCGATAATATTCAGCATTTATTTTGACCCCACGGTCGATGAATACAAGCGGGGAGCGACCATCGGCCGTTACGGCGGCCCACACCATTACCATCGGCGGCACTTAAGTTCTGGTGACCAATGGCAGCTGACCTCTTTGGCAAGTAAACCCGATCAGTTTGTTTGTTCACAAACTGCTCAATTTGGAATGGTAATTCGGTAACTGGCCACTTTAGTGCAAGCGAAGTAACTCCTTGACTCTTTCCAGTCTAACTTTTTTTGTCCATCGGTGAGCTCTTGCACTTTTTGGAACTTCAATGGCTTTAGTCCAAGCTCATTTTTCATTGAACCTTCCGTTTTTTAATGAACCCTGTACCACTCCCTACCAAACATATGTGTACAGATACATATATATACATATAGCATTGGATTATATTTGCTACCATATACTAGTACACACATCTATGCCACATATATTGTAGCCATGTGCATATGGAAGTTACTGCATTTACATTCCTCAAATCAAAGAGAAAGCATTGTGCTACAAAAAAAAAAAGAGAAAAAAATCGCGGTTAAATTTTGTGCATCCATAGAAATTTAATTCGATTTGTGTTTTGTTGCACACACATCACTTCATTCATATCATCAATTCTGGCATATGGAATGCTGCTGTTCATAGGCCGGTTGGAAAATTTCCAAAAAAAAATTTTAAAAATATTTTGTAAATAGATAGAAAGGCATTTCTTTTAAATCTAAAAAACATATCTCCATACATTTTCTTTATTTAAAAAAATGAATATTTTCTTCAGCTTCCTTGACTGCTTTTTCTAGCAACCCTCCTGCTAAACGAAAAAACAAAAAACATTTCATTTTAAATTATTTAAAATGGATTTGTGTGTGTGTATGGAATGTATGTATGTGCAGATGGAATTTTTATCGTTTTATTTGCAGAAAATTTGTTTATATTGTCAATTTGTAAAATTTATTCTTATTTTATTTAATTTGTGTTGACAAATTTACCATTTAATTGGACATTGATGTTAAAATGTCAAGTGATTATTCCTTTTTTTCCGTTTCACATTCCCCCGGCCATGGCCTGGCCTGTTGTGGTATGCAAAAAATTCAAGTGAAATTCAAAAAATATGTTAAATTTATACTAAAAAAACAGAAACAGAAAGGAAATTTTAAAAATATGCTTTAATTCACTTACGGCCAGTCAGGCCTTTGGGCAATAACTAGAAAAATATTAAAAAATATTTGAAGTTTTCAGTAGAAAACCAGAGGCATAGATTGTAATTGAATTGTAACAGAATAAACAAAATGTAGCACAAATTTGTTTCACAATTTCGAACAGAAAGTTTAAAATATGATGGAGTTTTTAAACGTAGAAAAATTGTTAAATATTTCCAAAAAAATTAAGTAAAGTTTTTAAAAATAAAGTCTAATAGGTAGTGTGTTGGTTTATTAGACGTAAAGCTATGGTTCACACCTTAGGTCAGACATCAAAATGAAATATTAAAAAATATTTCCTCGGTGATTTCCTCTCAGTAAATATCTGGCAAAAAACTCTGAAAGCAAATAAAATTGCCATGAAAAGTTTCTCAAAAATCTGAAGTTCGAAGTCGACTTTAAAATGTAGGTCCCGCCACTCATGCATAAAATTAACAACATAAGTGGTGTGAGAAACTAGATCGTAATCGAGACCAATTATGCATGTATTTAAGCATAGAAACCATGTGTAGGTACTATCAGTGTTACAATGGGACATTATAGCAATCCAAGTAAGTTATGCTTCACAGTCCAGTTGGCTGCGTGTTGACTTACTAGACGCGAATTCAAAGTATATTTCTTTCGATGACCCTCTTTCAACAAATTTCTGGCAAAGGCTGTGAGAGAGCTCCTTAAATTAGCCGCGGGAAGTCCTCTTTGAACTATAAATTCCAACACATATGTATGAAGTTAACAATAAGGATGCCATGAAAATCCAAGCCGTAATTCTGACTATAGAGTTGTTGTTTGTATGCTAAGATTATAAGGCCACTACAGTAAGACCCCGTTTAACGCTGTTGCAGTATTACGCGGTAGTATTGGAATTCCCCTAAATCGCACACTGTATTGATACTTGTCGTATATGTTTGCAAATGAAACGGCCACGCACCAACCAAAAGCGGTGCACTATGTGGCGAAAATTTATACTATGTATCTTTTCCAACGCTCTTTTATTAGTCTCTTCAGAATGAAGATTCCAACTGTATTTTCCGAAGTCGCAATCACAGCACGAACGCATCTTTCTTGCGTTACAGTTGATTTGTTGGTTGCCTCGTTTAACGCTGTTTCGTTTAGCACTGGAACTTATGGGAACGTATCTCCCGCGTTAAGCGGGTCTTACTGTAACTGAATACGTATCTCTTGTTTGAGAAGCAAAAATTGACAAAGAAGTCGCTAGAAAACAAAGAGACAGACTTCAGGGGCAGGATTATCAAGAGATAACCAAAACCATGATCAGCAGTAGGCCTGCTAATATTCAAGCTGTAATAAGGCTATACTTCGTACACATCTTTAAGAAGAAATGTGCAATGAGCAACGTTTCAAACCTTAGAACTCCAGCACTTTTGATCATGTGGATGTTATAAAAAACATTTCGGATGATATATGTTTGATAGCAGTTTTCATACAAACGTTCAAAATAATGATCTCCGATGACGAGTTTTAAAATACGGACGAGTTTTTCATTGATTCTGGAGGCCTGAAAAATTATGCGAATGAAGCGAATAATGACTCAGGTATAGCAGAGAGAACCTAGTCCCAGAATCGCATATCTCATGGGCAAATGGGAGCAATAACCATACAGAGGGATATATTAACTTAGTTAAGCCACATTAAGAGCATGAGGCTTGTGGTTTTATCATATAACATCTCAGGAATTATGCTGTGAGTGCAAGAAAAGGAGAGTCCTGATCAGCTGAAAAAGTTTGGTGACCATAAATGGAAAACATTACATTCGTGTCAGTTGCAAGTAGAAACAATACTCTTCTACACTTGTTGCAATATTTTTCTGATAACAATCCCAAAATTTATTTATACACCCTTGGGTTAACATCAATCTTTCAGAGGTATTAACACTCGTCTTCTATTTTTAATCCACAAATCCTTTGTTGAAAATTCCTTTGACTTTTGATTTCTTTCATAAGCTTTAATAAATCAACAATTAATCTTTTTGTAAATAAACATTTAAATGCTGTCACTAAGTCAAACAACGCTGTTGATAAAGTTCGTTCATCTAGTTTCTTCGAAACGCAAAATTTCAATTCTATTTTTTAACAACATCATCGTCTTTAAAAGAAAAAGAAAAGAAAGAAACCTTAACGTCTTTTTATAACAATAATCCATAAAATATGCAATGATTCTTGTTTGCCACACAAATACAAATACATACACATATGCGTACGCACACAAAGGCATATAAAATGTTACCATTTTGGAAAATTCATTCATATTTCAAATGGTAAACAAGCACACATGTTACCTCTTTTTATTCCTTTTAGTATGCTTAAGCATTTTCTCCTTTGAAACCAAACACCTGAGCCTTGATAAAATAGTTTACTTATGCAGTATGTATTTAGAATCCTGTTAAATGAGTTGCGAGTGTCTGAAGAAAACTAATCTTACTCTACTCTTTGCAAATACATCATTGATCATCATTATTATTATTGTTTTCCTCTTTCTCATATGCACTCGCCCTCACACTAGCAGACTTGCCCGCACATCCACTCCTATGCTTACAAGCAACCAGAGAGCATTGTTATGATTGTAATATTATGTGTTATTATTATTGTATGGCAACAACAACAACAACATCATCATCATCATCATCATCATCATTATCATCGTCATACAGTATTCATGAAATGTGTTGATAAGAGACTAAAGAGATTGAGATTTTGGATGCAGTGGGTATGAGTTTTGTTTCTTAATGCATGTGTAAGTACATGTGTTAGAGCTTGAGTGTCACAATGTTATTTAGTTCAAATATTGTATGCGTATGCGTATGGATTGAGTGTGCATAATAAAAATATTAGTTTTTCTTTAAGTATTTGTGCGTGTATGCGTATGAGTGATATTTATAGTTAAATTGTGACAGTATGACTAAATTGTTGACAAATGATAAATGATGCCATTTCTAGGAAAAATGATTTGCATTTTCTTCTTGTTTTTCTTTTTTTTTCTTATTCTTTTTTGGTGATGAAAATTTCCACAAAAATAATCATAATCATTGTATATGAATTCCAAGGCATAATTTATGTTAAACATATGGGTACGTGCTTATAAAAAACATATAAAATGCAAAAGAAATTGTAGATTATTTAAAATTTGTAAAATGTAAAATGTACTACAAAATAATCGACGACAAAAATTAGACTCTTATAATATTAGTGAAACAGTAAAGATTGATGCACATACATAACATAATTGGTCATTACAACCCTTCAGTCAGGATTACGACCTAGTTTCTCACACCACTTATGTTGTGTGCGTTAATTTTATACATGAGTGGTGGGACCTAGAGTTTAAAGTCGACTCCGAACGACAGATTTTTGAGAAACTTTTCATGGCAATTTTTATTTACTCTCAGAGTTTTTGCCAGAAATCTGCTGAGATGAAGTCGCCAAAAAATTCCTTTTTGTATTTTTGTTTCGATGTCTGGCTTAGGGCTCGAACCCTGGCTTTACGTCTAATAAGCCAACAACTACCTAATAAACTACGGCGACAAACAAAACAAAATATTAAATATTTTACAATTTTTATTAGTTTAACTCAATATATACTTTAGTTTTGTCGCATAAGGAAAGCGAGCATTGCACGGTGCGACAGTCAAAATAAAGCGAAAAAAATCATATTTTACAACTTTACCCGATCAAAACTAATAACATGTAAGTTTAAACCATATGTTTGTATATACCATTTTAAAGGTCCATCTATCCCTTTCCAAAAAACTTAAACAAAACAAAAAACTTAAACAAAACAAAAAACTTAAACATAGCTTAAAAAATGTTTGGGTAATCAATAAATTTGTGCGTAAAGTCCAAAAACAGTTTTTGTGAAATAAAACAAGTTTGAAGGTTTCAAGAAATTTAAAAAAAATATTTTTGTATTTTTTTATATTTTTACACTATGTCATTAGCTGGGTGTATTTAATTTTCTTTATTTTGTCGCATAGTGTTATAATTTTTTAATGAATATTTTTATGTTTAATGAAGAATTTTGTTTTTTTTTTTAATTTTAATGAGCCGAGAGTATGGTCTTAATAAACCATTAACAAAAAATTAAATCCATCAGAGTTATTGAACTGCATTCTAGCGAACGGAACTCCATCCTTTAATTTTGTAGGATACTGTATATGCGAATAAACCAACCACCACAGCAGTCGTCAAAGCAATCATTATCTATGTCATCACTCAAATTCAGCCTGATTTATGCAGATATTTGAATGATACACACATAAAGGCATCAATAGGTTTTTCCAACGAATAACAAATTTCGTTTATATCATCTCACCTCTAGCCATAACAATTATAAATCACACGATAAATTAATCCGACATCGAAGGATGCCTAATGGAGTGCAAAACAATATGCTTTTAAGTAGATTTTTTGAACCAAATTTCCTTCCCCTATGAAGCTAACTTCTCACACCGCTATTACGCCAGCAATTAAAATTGTCTCATATGGGTCTCGGAGAAGTTAGGGGAGATTATGGTAAAGCATTTCTAATGGGAAAAAATTACTGTATGCCTTGTATTATGATTGGAAGATGTCATTGGGGAATATTTTTTCGAAAATAACATTTGTATTCTGCACCACAGCATTGATCAGCCAAGTGATTAGGTGGAAAGTCTTGATTAATAAAACCTAAGCAAATGAAAGATAATATAGTAAGAATTATTAAATTTATTGGATAAAAATTGAGAAGCTTTGTGATCTTTTGTACATATGGATAATGCCAAATAATTTTTCAATGACTATCGAATTATGAAGTCGCCGTAGTCTAGTAGGTAGTGTGTTTGCTTATTAGACGTAAAGCCAGGGTTCACAACCCAGGCCAGACATCAAAGAAAATACAAAAAGTATTTTTTCGGCGACTTCCTCTCAGCAGATTTCTGGCAAAAACTCTGAGATTTTATTTATGAAAAGTTTCTCACAAATCTGTCGGTCGGAGGTGACTTCAAATTGTAGGTCCCGCCACTCATGTATACAAATTAACACACACAACATAAGTGGTGTGAGAAACTAGGTTGTAATTCTCACTGAAGGATTGTAATGACCAATTATTTATGTATATATCGGATTATTTTGTATTCCTTTCTTTGGAATGAATCCGATTGAATGGGGCGCATAGAAATTATGACTTCCTTGGCTCTTAATAATTTAGATTCTGATTCTTTGTATAGAATGAATCTCACGAAAGATATAACGCACGCTGAAGTCGATGGAACATAAAGATAAGCTTAGGTTAGCAATTCATGTGCTAAACTGTATACATTTTTAAATTACAAAAAGTGAAGTCGGCTTATTAACCGTAAGGCCACGGTTAAAACCCCAGGTCAAATATCAGAATGAAAATATGAAAAAAATATTTCTTCGGTGACTGCCTCTCAGCAGATTTCTGGCAAAAACTCTGAGAGTAAATAAAATTGCCATGAAAAGTTTCTCAAAAATCTGTCGCTCGGAGTCGACTTTAAACTCGTGTATAAAATTAACGCACACAAAATAAGTGGTGTGAGAAGCTATGTCGTAATCCTGACAGAAGGGTTATAATGACCAATTATGTATTTATGTGAAGCTAGACATCTAGTAAATATGTTTCAATGTTTCGATATTTTCGAAAAGAAAACAAAAGACATTGTTTTTGTAGCTATTTCAACAAAAGACACAGTATTATTAAAGACACAAATCATGTGTAAAAAAATACACTTTTACACATTCTTTAATGTTAAATAAATAAAAAAAAAATATGTAAACAATCCTCGATTTAAATTAAATAATTTTAAATTGCTTTTAAAAGTTTTGAATTTTCATTTTCCTTATCGAGAATATAGAAAAAGATTTCCCCATAGTTTACTTTAATTGCCATTCATTTGGACGGTTTTCCTGCTACTGTTTCTCGTGTAATAAATATTGATTATCTCGACCATAAAATATTGTACGTTAGGGTGTGTGTTTTGTGAATTTTCTACTGAACAAGGATGAAACAGGATCCTTAACAATTTCTAGCAATTAAGCTTAAATAACTATTCAATTAGTTAACAAATTATAACATCACATACACACACACACACCCTCCCCAGAGACCATGACAACGTACTAATAACGAACGACAATAAGTAACAACGGCAGCTGGCAAACAACTAAAACTAACAAAAAAAAAAGGACGAAACAAAACTATAAAAATTATAGGCTATAAAAAAGAGAGTAAAAATTAAGACGAAAGAAAAAAACGGAGAGGGGTGTTAAACAGTCCGGGCTATAAAACTAGTTACAGGCATGGTAAAGGAGGTTATCATTATAAAATACCAGCAAAAACAAAAGAAACCAAAAAAAGACTTTCAACAATATATTGTTGTCATCCTCAATGTGTATGTGTATGGGCATGGTATGTTGGGTTTTTTGGAAAATGCCCATATTAAGCAGCAAACATGTACATGTACACCCACACACTGTGTTAATCAACTGGCTGTTATACAACAGGATGAACACACAGTAGACAATAAAACAGGCAACAAGGCAGTGAAATAATTACGATCTTCATTAAAATGTACATCCGGTTAAACAAAAGCTACCCAAAACATGTTGGCGTGTGTGTGTATGTGTGTGTGAAAATTTTTATAAAAGTATGTGTGACCATATACATAAGCAGTCACAAAATTTAACCACAATTTAACTGCAGTTTACTACACTTTAGCAAATTTTTAAATCATTCCCTCTAAAAACCCTAGGACCAGACTAAGGCTTTCAGGCCTTTCTATGGATATGAAGTAGTTGCCACTGATTGTGTGCATCAAATGACACTTTGGTTGTCCGTCTGGTCATAACAATTTGAAGTCAACGACAGCAATATAATGAGCAAAAAAAAATTATAAGAAACCAAACCAAACGATACAAAAATTGCAATTTCGTTTGGTTTTTTCTCTGCAAATATTGTTGTTGTTGTTGTTGTTTTTATATTTCTTTACTACTTGTTGTATAATAATAATACAGGCGACAATAACGATGATGACTATGATGCTGATGCTGATGGTAATGTTGATAATGATGACAACACTGTTGTGTTGTTGATGACGTTTTCTAGCTGATGAATAGGCAGGCAGACAATAATGCCAAAATGAGAAAAACCACAAACGGACATGTCGATGACCATAAATATGAGACAACGAGTGACATAAATCAGGACACAGTTAAGTTGTTGTTTAATTTCCTTAATATTGTGTTTTTTCCCCCCTTAAACTTTTTTTTGCTTTTGATTTTGTCCTCTCTATGTGAGTTTGTCTAATGCCACCCTTCGCAATTAGAAAGATTTTTTTTTTTTTTTTTTTTTTGTTCACATAAAGTCATTGGTATCTTAGAGTGACCACAGACATTCATTAATGTTCGGTTTATAGCAATTTTTCCTGTTTTAATACCATGTACTTATGTTAGGAGTATGGGTGTTTCCACACAAATTGAAGAAATATTACAGTGAAGTGGGTGTACATTTAGAAAACATATTAAATTTTAAATACAATTTAAAGCGCAGAGCACAATATCCTCAACTGTATGGGACTAAGAGTATAGTCGCCTTAGTTAGGAGGAAGTGTGTTAGCTTAACAGAGAAAAGTTTGAGAGTTTAATTCTTGACTGAGACGTTTTCAAAACGTCATAAAATACAATATTTTCTTTGGCGAATGCTCTCAGAAAAGTTTTGTCAAAAGCTTTGAGAGTGAAATTATTGCCATGAAAATCGTTCTCAAATCTGTAGTTCCGATTAGACTTTGAACTTCCCCCCTGACCAGAAGTTTTAATTTGGTACTACGGGTGCCGGGAGCCCCAGGGACTTGTCCCTGCCCGGTTCCCTTGTGGGAGCGATGTGGCGGCTGTGGTTTAGACCCAAATCGCGGGAAGTGTATCAGTACGGTGTGGCGTTACACTCTTAATGCATTGAAGAAGTTTAGATGGTCTCCGACCCCCAAAACAAGAGGGAAGTCATGTCCAACACAACATGACTTCAAATTGCTGCCCACATACGAGGTTGCAGCCAGTGATTGCAGTGTCTGGAGGCGTTGGTAGACGCATTATATTTCACCCTGTGCGAAGAGCAGCGTGGGATTAGGTCCACATGGATAGGTACTCACGTAAAACCCACACATAGTAGACTTTAAACTGGAGGTTCCCACACTCATCGTTAAAGTTAACACATGGCCGGGCCCGTACATATAGCATTATGTGTCGCATAGCATTCAGTTAGAATCAAGCAAAGAATACTGTCAAGAGCAGCCTAAATATAGCCCCTTTAATACCCCAAGTGTCAACCTCACATACTTTATTGGCCAATAAAATCCTTTAGTCAGCATTACAACCTAGCTGGTGACACCACCTATGCTTTGTGTGTTAATTTTGTCCGTGAATGACTGGACAACAGAATAACAGATTCAAAACCCTCGGGCCAGGATTACAACCTAGCTTCTGACACCACCAATGTTGTGGCTATTAATCTTATGAGTACAGGGGCCTGCAGTCGACTTCGAATGACAAATTTTCCAAACCCTTTAGCCAGGACTACAACATAACTTCTGACACCACCAAGGTTGTAGGTATTAATCTTATGAGTGACGGGACCTACAGTCGACTTCGAACGACAGATTTTCAAAATCCTTTAGTCAGGAATACAACCTAGCTTCTCACACCACCTATGTTATGTGTGTTAATTTTGCCCATGGGAGCAACAAGAGTTACATTCGATTTCAAACGATATATTTTTGAGAGAAATTTCATACGTGTAACAGCCCATATGCCAGTTATGAAAAAATAGTTGAGTAATTTGAAATTAGTTTTACTCCGGCCACCAATGCAATTTCATCATTAGTAGTTTTGCCATAATTTTTCCTACCCTATCCGTAACCTATGTTGTATGGAATTCACATTATTTGTCAATTTTGCGGAGATTTCATGCAACAAAACTTTCTATGAAAACTTTTCTAAAAACAAAGATAAGTGGAACGAATATTCCTGGATGACTGCAATACAGAAAACCACCACCGAACGGTGCTGTATTTACAACAAATATTGCCTAAATTAAAGCAAAAAGACAAAAAAAATATCGATTGTGAATGAGAAACGTCCTCCTTCCTGCTCATCTAAACTCCATAAATTACCCCCACGAATAATTACTTCACTTCCCTTATTATTGTTGGAGGCCTTTTTTTTTGCAACGATAATTTGGTAAATACTCGCTCGGTTGGCGGGTTGATGGTAAATTGTGTCGAAAAGCAAACCCACAATGGAATACTGAATTAGGGAAACAGCATTCAATGACTTTTATTTTTATGAGAATATTATTGTGGCGTTATTTCACTGTTCTCCTCTCTATATTCCTTAGAAAAAGGATGAGTACAACACACGTACATATATTTATACAATATAAATGTTTCAATGTTTCAATGTGTATAGGTATGAGTATACTCGTATGTGTGTACATAGTTTTACTGCAAAATTTGTGGTTGTCCGCCTATTTCAAGTATTTCCGTTTAAAATTAGTTACGCCTACTCGATTTATTTGCCAATTTCGAGCAGGAAATGAATGAATAAAAACAAAAAAGAAACACTCTAGCGGTAAGGAAGCAAAGAAGAATGCGAAGGAGGAAAGAAACAAGGCATAATAAATAAACGTTGAAATGGCAGTGAATAAATGACAAAATACATACTCGTGCACACATTTATTCTCAAGTGGATATGGCGTAAACAAATAATTGTGAATCGTTTAATACTGATGTACTCTATACGAGGATTTGTAAGAAATCCAATGTTTATCTGAATTTAAGAGAATTTTAAAATCTGTGATGAAAAGTTAATCAAATTTTAATTTTATTAAGAAAACATAGAAAACAATCTTTCGAAGCAATTCACTAGATGTCAAAATCAATGAACACTATTTGGCTTGGTGGTGCCATCCAAATATTTTCTTTTACGATCACTCTTGCCAACAGGTGCTACTATGGTCTCAATAGACCATAGCAGAGGGCAAGACACTCGTCCTACCCGTGCTTCTTTATGGCGCAGAGGCATGAAGCCTATTAAGTACTGATGCAGCGGCCTTGAGAGTGTTCGAGAGAAAAGTCCTATGTAAGATCTTCGATCCTGTGCGAGTTGGCTATGATTTCCGTATCCGATCCAACAGTGAACTGTATGAGCTCCTCAACGACGTAGACGTTGTACAGCGCATTAATATCCAGCGGCTGCGCTGGCTCGGTCATGTCGTTCGAATGGAGGAGGATGTTCCGGCGAGACGGGTATTTGATGCGGGAATCTGCGGAAGTCGGCGAAGAGAACGACCGTGTATCCGTTGGAAGAACCAAATCAAGGAAGCCCTGTCATCGATTGGCGTGACCAACTGACGTAAGCGCGCAAGAAGCAGAGGCGCCTGGAAGGATGTGTTGCGGCAGGCTGAAATCCGTTAAACGGGTTGTTATGGCCAATTAAGTAAGTAAGTAATGCGTTTGCATGTTTCAAAATTGATGATTTCCATATCAAAAACAAAGAGTGTGCGGAAGAGCCAAAAAAATTTGGAGTCCATAAATAGGAAACATTTCTTGATCAAGATACGTGTTAAATGCAGAAGAACTTTCACAAAAAATTCTATGTAACTCAAGCAGCCAATTTAAATCGTTTAAGACTATCGGGATTCATTCAAAAGCAAATAAATTCTGTGCCACATGAACTGATGCTGAGGCAACTTTAAAAGTCAGATATTCTGTGCGATCGCTTTAAAAAGAAATCAGATTTACATCGAATTATCACGGCAACCAAGAAATCATATTCGAGGCGCGGGTAACTAGAAGAATTTACTGCCAAGCAGAATATCCATCGCGCCAAGGTAATGCTCAGTATTTGGTTGGATCAGAAGAGTGCGATCCATTATGAGTCTCTAAAACTAGCCCAGACTTTCACGGGAAATCTATGCAGACAACTTTTAATTCATTTGTAGCTAGGATTGGCCGAAAAAAGCCCTGAACATGCTACAAGACTCGAGGCCGTAACTTTTTATCATGAAAACGCTCGGCCACATATTTCGGCGCCGGTCAAAAACAGTAGATGGTTAGTTTTATATCACCCGCCGTGTTGAGCCTTCTTACTGTAATTTGTTGCAATCGATTCAGAACACTCTCACTGAGTACTAAAAGTGCTCAGTAAGAATTATTGTTTCAGCATGAATAGATTAACGAACGAACAGCCTTGAATTTTATAAACAAAATTGATGTTGTACGAGAAATATGTCGCAATCCATAAGATATCTACAGCAACGAAACCCACTTTTGGCTTAATGGCTGCGTTAACGAACGGAATAATCGAATTTGATAAGAAGGGCAACCTGAGGCAGTTTAGAAGCTGCCAATGCCCCTTGAATTGAATGAATTGCTTATGACAGCGGCATTATTACTCTATTTTCTTTTGTAAGGTTTTAGTAAGTGGAACAAGCAATAACTTACTTTTTAATGCCGAAAATGGAAGAACTGGACTTGGTTGACATGCAGTTTAAACAAGACGATGCCACATGCCATACGGAAAGCGGTATCTTGAGTCCAATAAGAAGTGCATTTCACATTATAGAGAATTTTATTAGAAGCCTAGATCATGTGACTTGACCACAGTAGACCATCCTTTTTGAAGTGTACTCTCGTATAATGAGCTAAGCCAGCCACTTTCGATTCCGTCAGTATTAAGACCTAGCTTATCACACCACTTATGTTGTGTGCGTTAATTCTACACATGAGTGGCGGGATCTACAGTTTAATCGTAGATCGA
The DNA here is from genome assembly GCA_932273835.1 of Sarcophaga variegata. Classification (NCBI taxonomy): domain Eukaryota; kingdom Metazoa; phylum Arthropoda; class Insecta; order Diptera; family Sarcophagidae; genus Sarcophaga; species Sarcophaga variegata. The sequence goes on from OW026361.1 coordinate 100,474,195, forward strand.
GCATTAAAGATCTTCATAATTCTAGGTTATGTATCACTTTTGATACATACTTGTAGTACATGGAATTGTCACGATTATTGATAGATTTTGTTAAAAAAGAAAATTTAATATTTTAATTAATTTTAATAAAATTATTTATTTACTATTATTACATTTTATTATCACTTTTATGAAATTTGCCCCAAAATTTTTGACATGATGTACATTGCAGCATGGTTTTTTTACATAAAAATCAAACACTTCATTTCAGCTTGGTTTTATTTCTTTCTAAATGATAATTTGACGTCTAGCACCCTGCTTGTGGCGATTTATAAGTTTTCAATTGCTTAGATTGTCACTCGCATCAGTAATACTCTCAGTTGAGGGCTGGCTGAAACCTGATGATACACACCATTCTTGTGATTCGATAGAAATATTTGTTGTCAACGTCATGTGAGGTAAAATGTTTCCCGTTGCAATAGAACATCGATTATGTCAATAACAATAACAATTTTCTCTCTTTGATTCCTCTCTTGTTTCCCGGATACGGGGTTTCCCAAATACTGCTGTAAGTAGTTGCTACGCACGTAGCATGTACTTGAATCTAAAACTGCCAATTCGACTTCGGTGGACCACGAAATTTATAACGACCATCAAATTCAATTAGTTACCAATCTACAGAGATAAAATTAAATATAAACATAAATCAATACCTAACATTACTCCGTAAATCTCTTTATGAAGCTTGAATTATATAAATATTTCTTAAATTAAATTCCCTAACAATCACTGTAAGTATTCCATCATTAAGTATCAAATTTTAATTAAAATTACTGAAGGTAATTTTCATTTTCCACAATAAAACTAAAAAGGTTTTGAATTCTGTTGCTAAAAACTTTAATTTGAGATGAAAATATACCAAACAGAAACATAAAAATATAAGCATTATTATTTAGATATATTTTCTTTAATTTTCTTACCTTTTAATCGAACAAAAAATTAAATTTTTAAAAATCTTATAAAAAGGATATATGGGGTGCTCTGAAAGTATGTTAGCTAATCCCAAACCATTTATATAGCATTATTTCTTACATAAAACTACAAGTTGTGTGATAAAAGTTTTATGAAAATGGTTACAATTTCCAAATTTTTTTTAGAAAAAAAATTCATTTTCAAGGCTTTAAGCATGATTATTAAAGGCTGCAAGACTTTCAGCTCATTTTTCGAAAAGGCGTAATAGGTCTAAATTTATTATCATTTCCAAGAAGCACATTATCAAAGCGAATGATTCTGTAATCTCATACGTACGCAATTGTCCGAAATATTATCATCTGTAATAGAACATGGGACGAAACACATTTTTCTAATGTTTGTCTGTCACGTGAGATAAATATGAGAAGAGCAGGAAGAAAGACTCTACAAGATTTCAGGAAACTGCTGCTAGTAATCTGCGTGAAAATTAGTAATATTTTTTCATTCCAAACTACTAAATGCAGTTTGTTCTGTTCCAAGTAGTACCATCTTTGGCGATAAACATCCTGTTGTCACGTTTGTTGCTGCCAATACTTTCTTCAGTTCATAAGACGAGCTTCTATTTTCTTCTTCTCCAAAGTCTTTAGCAGCAGGAATATTACATATATATACATATTTAATCGGTAATTACAACCTTTCGTTATAAATTGGAAGTGTTTGAACTGAGGTTTTAACCTTGGTCTTACGTCTAATAAGGTAACACGCTACATACTAGGCCACGACTACTTCAATCAATATCAAGAACATATCAAGAAGAAAAAATTCAATCTTTTCACTTTCGTCTCACACTTAACTTTTAATTCTTTTTCAAAAACAATAAGAAATGTACTGTTTACGATAAAACTTTGAAATCTTAAAAAAATTATATACACAACACCAAAGTATCCTTAGGAAAGTCGTATTTATCAAAAAGGATACATAAGCCAGAATTATGAAGTTTTTGAGTTTTTAATTCCTGTTTGAAATTTTCTTTTTTTATTTGGTTTAAAATAATGGCGATAACATTACTAACGAATTAAAACAATATCAGGCACCTAACTTTTTCTGAATTAAAGTTATATCGTCACAAAAATTGAAATGTATCATTTTTGATACAAAGCTGGATCTACGGTTAAAGTCGACTCCGAACGACAGATTTGTTTGAGGAGAGGCAGACGCTAAAGAAATATTTCTCATATTTCGTTTTGTTGAAGATGTCTGACCTCACGTCTAATAAGCCAACACACTACCTTTTAGACTACGGCGGCTACAATTCTCGTTTACTCCTATGAAAACTCAGAGTTTTTAAATTTAAATTCAAAATCTAATAAAGCGTACACCACAATTCGTTGCCATCATAAAACTCTGTCGTATTCACTATTTTCTAATATTTATTCTGTTTCCACTAAAACTATTGCAAAATCCCATAAAAAAAAGTTGCCTTGAAATGCAAGTAAATTTCGAAACAACCTTTTTATTGTTAAGAGAATTCTTATTTTATTTTTCACTTTTGGAAAATTTGTTTTCTTAACGAATTTCTGTAAATTGAGAGAAAACTTCTCTTTTCTCTTCGCTTTTCGCAGAGCGTGGGTGGATGAATTTACTGACGTATGACAATTGAATTTTCCTTAAATTAAAAAACAATGCTGCTGGAGTTGACGATGTTGCTGATGATGTTGCTGCTGCTGTTGGTTATAATTATATTTTGAAGTTACAATAACATCACTGCACATGCACAGTGTATGTGGGCAACCTTGGTATGAAACAAATAATTCTTCTCAAACCCATTCTATTCCTTAACAAGAGTTTTGTTTTCGAACCTTTGACACAAGCCCATAACAAAACCAAAAATACATTGAATTTTAAGCATTTGACAAACGGCAAATGGGAGACACTCAACTCTTGATGTTACAATCAGCAGCACTCTTATACTAGCAACATCAACGCCATGCAACATATTAAAGGTTTTTGAAAAATTTAATACGAAATCCATCTTCACAGTAGCAACAGTAGCAATGGCAGCTTAATTTTTACCTTTAAAAACAGAAAGAAAAAAACGTAAATTTCTACCACAGCTTAAAGCATCACAAGCGAAACGATTTAAAAACAAGGAAAAGGAAAATTGAAAACTCGATGTTTTGTGGAAAACTGTATTTTCTGCTACATCTTCATCTAGGAGGTAGGACAGAGAGCAACAAAAAAATATACTCTTAAGCCAGGATTTCAACTGTCTATACGTCTGAATTGTTTATAGTTGAAGGGTACTGGAAAGTATAAACATTATTACGTTCGAGGCATGTTTGTTTTGTTGCTGAATGTCTTCCGTTGTTACTTGCCACAAACACACAAATAAACACACACACATATTCACTTATACACTCTTACAAATATTGTGGTACTTGTATAGCAAGTCGCTTGTAATATGTCGATGTCACAGTTGAGTGATCGCACATGACATGACACGACCTTTATATCTTGTCTACACATAAAATTCAAATGAATACGAAAAATCGAAAACAAAAGCCAAAACGAAAACGAAAAATGGTGGTCTACAATTTCTTCAGATAAATGAATACAAGAATACTATCCACATACTGTGAATATAATTCTAAGGGTTATCAGCATGTATACCCTACAGTACTACACGTACGTGAAAAGAATAAATTCAGGTAAAGTTGTATTAAATTGGGAATGTTTGTTTCAGGCAGCTATTAGATAAAGCCGCACCGTACCCAACATATGGGTACATAAAGATGCGTAAACTTGTTTCATTAAAATTTCAAAGCAATCAAAAGTGAAACCTCACTCAACATATTACTTACAGTCTTCTTTAACTAAGGGCTTCTGATCTAAAGCCCCAGAAGTTTTACATATCATCTCCCTTATCATTCCTTATTTTAGTTCATCAGCTAAGCAGGTGATTGGTTGACTGCAACCGACCGTTGCCTAGACAACAATGGCCTCTGTGGTACTGTTATGAGTTGTTACATGAGAGGTTCATTTGCAATCCAACCCAACCCAACCAATCTTTTAACAAAAATATAAGTGCCTGAGTTTGCTTTCATGTTTGTGGTCTGAAGGGTGAAATGTAAACGTCTTCATAAGCAAGTTCTTCTATCCTCTCCAACACGTCACAAATTTAAGCTTCCTCCTTTTGCTTATCCTAACAACTCCTGCATACATCCTCCCATACCGTTTTCATTTATTACACTCGTTTGCAGTCCAATTGGCTCAAAAAGAACAACAGAGTTTTGATACTTTTTATTAACAGAAAAGGCCAGAAGGTAATGGAGGCAACATTGTTGTTAGTTCACCAGAGTTCAATTTTCCTTTCCTCAAAATAATGCAACGAACTATGTATTAATGACCGTCTACGCAAGAACCACATCAAGGAGTGACACTTAGTAGCGCATTAATCAGCAATAACATAACCAAAAGTCCTGAGGTCCCTACTAATTCAACATAGTGCCGCCTATACTGGAATAGCCTAGCATATCCTAGGATAACCAAACGACGTCAGATCCTTATTAATTCAACATAATGCCGCCTATACTGGAATAGCCGAGCATAACCTAGGATGACCAAACAACTTCAGATCCTTATTAATTCCACATAAAGCCGCCTATACCGGAATAGCCTAGCATAACCTAGGATGACCAAACGACCAAACGTCCTTATTAGTTTGTGCAGGAATTGCAAGCGAATACAACAATGAACATCGATCTCAGCAAGTAGAAGTTGAGAACATTGCTCTGCTTTCTGCTCTCTCAATACTTCGAACGTAGGTGACTGAGGTTTAAAGATTCTGTTGTATAATACAACTGTCGGCACCAAGAATATAGTGCAGTCATCAGGCAATCTGAATTGGCATCATAATAAATACCTCAGCCTGTATTCATTTCCGTCTTTGGTCCAAAAGTAAAGATTGAAATCACATCCTTTCGAACAACCTATAACGCAACCCAATCTTCTCCAGAAGATACTCTAGTCCATTCTGTTCTATGGAAACAGAGTTAGTGTCACATAATGCGTTGGACCTTTTAAGACCGCAGCAGAATTGGTAAATGCTGGCTCAGAGAGCAACGACTGGACTTTTTTCAAAATATCCAAACTTATCGCCGAAATGCATTGTTTGATACATTCTACATGAATATCCTGTAGTTGTAGAAACCTAAAATAGCAGATCCAGCAAGAATCAAGGGCTTGATTAAATGTGAGCCATCTATTATGAGAGTTTCTTGGCTACCATCTGCATTTGAGACCCTATTGTTACAAAATTGAGCACAAATCCAACGTGCCAATATCCTTGAAGATTTTTATCAATAAAAGAGTCTGAGTCTGATAAAAAAAACCAAATAAGCAACTATTGAGACACAAACTTACATTCATCTTTCTCTCTCTCTCTCTTTCTCTCTTTCTTTTTCTGCCCTTATGTTCACAAATAATTCGTTGACATTGTTTTCCATTGAAATTCCTTTTATTCTGTTTTTTTATCCTGTTCTCGTTACAATATCATCTGTATATTGAGCAACTATTGTAGAAAATTTTCAATTGTACATACACCCAGGCATACATACATACAGTATTGATATGCAGAAATAAAAGTTTTACGCCAATTTTAACTTCTCTGTGACATTTGCATGTCACGCAAGAAATATACAGAATAATACAGAGCGAGAAAGAGAGAGAGAGAGAAACAAATTGTAACAAGAACAGCAAGAAACAAAAAAAAAAGAACACAGAGTAACTTTACACGGTAACACAAAGTAAATGTTAAGAATGTAAAGACAACTGGAATAAAATTAAATAAATTCCTGAGGAGGAGTACGTATGTACGTACGTACGACGAATTGCTATCAAATAAAAGCCAACAATTGTAACCGACGACATGAATTTTGGTTTTTAAATGAAACGTTTGTTTTACGTTCTGTTCTTCGTTTTTAAATGGATTCATTGCTTCTCTGGGAGCATGGCAATAAATGGAAGGAGATACCAAATGCAATACGTAGTGGCAGAGTAAATTTAATACTAAATTGCAACTGCTTAAAGTGTCAAAAGGATTTAAGAAATTCTTCAGTGATATGTAAAAACAAGTGTAGTAGGAAGGAATAAGAATCGTTACGAATAGTTTTCGAAGTTTTATAGCATGAGTCTGGCGAACAAGTAGATACAGTTTAGCATATCGAAATGGTAAGGATTATGCACGAAATCGTGTGGAACTATTTGAATATCAATAATTTGCATATAGAAAAACTTAATAGACATCATCAGCAAATTGCTACTTAACAAAATCAACATATTTCTCACTTCAGTATGTATGCTTAGCTTGTTGGCTTTTTAGACGTGAGGCCACGGTTCAAACCCCAGGTCAGATATGTTCAACAAAACGAAATAAAAACAGGAATTCAGCAGTAATCTGGCACCAACTCTGACAGTAAATACAAATTACCATAAAAGTTTCTGAAAAAACAATAAGTCTTTCGAAGTCGACTTTAAACTATAGGTCCCGCCACTTATGGATAAAATTAACACACACACAACAGAAGTAGGTAGGTAGAGGTGACTGCCCATCGAAGAAAAATTCTTGGATGGACGCACTTAGGCCGCATTGGGCCCATTGTGCTACCACAAGGAACAGTCTCCTCTTCTTCCTCATCTCTGCAGCTTTTGCAGAAGTCGTTGGCAAGGTGTCCAAGACCAATGCGCCTCGCATGCGTACCTTTAATGCAATGCTCCGTAATTGCCCCGACAACTACACTGAGCGCGCCTCTATGGAGTTTAAGTAGACTCATTGTGCGCCCCTCATACAGCCTTGGCCAGATTTTTCGAACCGTTATGCCCGTGTCCGAGGCCGCCCACCTGTCGTTGACGGAATCTACGAACGCATTATCAATTATGAGCTTGCAGGTCCTCATAGGGATGCCCAGATTCGAAAATTCATCGGAGAGTTCGATGGTCGTGCCCCACCTGGCAAGTTCATCAGCTCTGCAGTTACCCGGAATACCACTGTGCCCCGGTACCCATACGATATGGATATCATATCGTTCCGCTACCTCGTCGAGATCTCTGCGACAGCCATACACCGTCTTGGAGTTCATCACGTTAGAACTTAGAGCATTGATAGCCGCCTGGCTATCAGAAAGTATGGTGACGTTCCGCTTGGAGACCCTTCCGTCACCTGAAAGACATTGCAGTGCTCTGGCAGTCCTATAGACTGGGCTATTCCAACCGATTCCGAAAAAACTCCACTGCCAACAGCTCCGTTCAGCTTCGAACCATCGGTGTAGATATGTACGGAGTCCCTTACCGGGTGGTTCACACCACCCTTCCAGACCGCGTTGTCCGGCACCAATGTCTTGAACATACACACAATATAAGTGGTGTAAGAAGCTAGGCTGTAATCCTGACTGAAGGTTCGGAATTTAGGCAAGCATTTGCATTGCTTTTCAGATGCTAAATACGAATGCATGTTGCGCTACATTCCGTGAACGTTCGGTTAATTTTACCACTAGAGTCGAATCCATAGTTGCAACCGTGATATATATCTCAGTAAAGCGAAACATGAAACATTTTTCTTCACAAATTTTCTTCCTGTGGTAAAATTGTTTTGAAAATTTTCTCATAAATCTGTCGTTTGGAATCGACTTTAAACTGTGAGTTCCTCCATTAGCACACACTGTGTGGTTGGTATGAGAAACTAGGATGTAATCCTGACTAAGAAGGTGTAATGACCAATTAAATAAATAAGATTACAGTAATCCTTCGATTCACGTCGCCTCGATTAACGTTGTTTCGATTTACGTCGTCAAATTCTTTGTTCCCTCTAACTTCAATTTGCGTCGTCATTCGATTTACGTCGCCTTTTTTTGGAACCAACTGCGACGTAAATCGAGGGATTACTGTAACTCTTTGAAATTTAGGGTGCTCTTGACACATTCCTTTGCCTGATTGCGTGCTATGCAACACATAATACTTTATATGGCACTGCTGTGTGCATTAGTTTTAGCCATGAGTGGCGGGACCTACAGTTTAACGTCTAATGGCAACTCTAGATATGAGAAGGTTATTCATGGCAAATATTTTACCCTCAAAGCTTTTTCCTGAAGGCGTCTGAGAGAAAGTCGCCTGAAAAATCTTTTTTTTATATTTCGTTTTGTTGGACAATGTATCCCTTGTCTTCTGAATATGTCCCAAGGAGGTGCTGGTACAGATAAAATTCTGTGAAAGAATGCTTCACAGTTTATAAAGCGAAATTTCTGTAGCTTTATTACAAGAAAACCAATGCCACCAAAATTGTTGAAGAGCCTTTAAATGATAAAATAATTCTATTCATTTTAATGTTATTGTTGTTATTATAAAATAAATAATTTTCTACTTATGGAGATGATGTATAATTCAACCGAAATTATTTATTTTTGATAATATTTTTAAACATCATATTGCTACCAAGAGCTACATACATAAATACATGGATACAAATAGTATCCATTATACCGATAACATAATTTCCTATAGAAATTTAAGGATATCACTGTCATTATTGATATGAATTTGAATTTGATTTTGAATTTGATTTTGAATTTTAATAAATTTGGTTTTATTTTTGGAAAAACACTACAATTGAGAATTAAAATAAAATCTCAAATTATGCAAAATAAATCTGGCCATTAAACAACAATTACTTCAAGTATTCATGGCTCTATTGGTCCATTTAGAAATATTTTTTTTTTTGGAATGAATAAGTGAAGCATAAACGAGCCACCAACAACAGTATGATTTTGGCAGGAAGAATATGGTTTAGAAATGTCAATCACTTTTGCTTAAAAACCACCAGCAGCACTGTTGACATAAGTACAGACAGGAAGTGATGACTTGATTAAAAATGGTAACAGAAAAACAAAATCATAAAATTTTTAAGCTGCTTATCAAACAATGCTGCCTGCTACCCTTAAAATAACCAACTCACAACAACAGACAAACAAGCAAACAGTATGGCAGGAGGGTATTTAACCTGCTGCCCTTAAAAATTGAAAAATGCAAACAATTATGTGAACAAAAACACAAATCACCACTTTAATGCCTATTTTCCATTTGTGTGCTCACTCCACTCTGCTTAGCTTTTCTTTTATTTATTTCGATATTCAAATATTTTCGATGACAATGAGATTTTCTCGATAATTTTTTTCCTCATCTCCAAATCATAGAAAACAATATGCTTTTAAAGCAAAAGATGACTGGGGAATACTAAAATAGAATTTTTTTTATTTTTGGAAGTAAAAATTTAATGTAGAAAATACTGTCAATGTCTACTTAAAAGCATTGTTTTTAGAAATTGTCGACAATGCTTAACAAATCGTAGAGCCATAAGGAGACAAAGTAAAAACCAGGAAAAGCTTATTATTATCAGCACCAGAACAGAAACTACACTGATACGCAACTGAATTGAATTGAAATAATGAGAGGAAGAGATATTTTTTAAAGCATTAAATTATGGAAATTACACTGTATCCAACAGAAACATATTCAAAGGAAATTTGATTTATGGCTTCTAAATATAAATTTTCACAATATATTTTAGCCTACACATATGGGATGTTGACATGTTCTAAAGCTCTTGACTAAAGAAAAAGGGATGTACTGGACTTTCCAAGGAAGACGACACCAACAACAAACATCATAGAAAGTTGCAGTAGGAATGCGTACATAACATACAACCCTTCAGTCAGGATTACGACCTAGTTTCTCACACCACTTATGTTGTGTGTGGTAATTTTATACATGAATGGCGGGACCTACAGTTTAAAGTCGACCCCGAACGACAGATTTTTGAGTAACTATTTCATGGCAATTTTATTTACTCTCAGACTTTTTGCAAGAAATCTGCTGAGAGAAAGTCGGCGAAGAAATACATTTTTTTTATGTCTGGCTTGGGGCTCCAACCCTGGTTTTACGTCTAATAAGCCAACACACTACCTACTAGACTACGGCGACTTCTAAATAAATATAAAAATAAACGGAGAACTCAATAAGCAAAAAGTTCTTAAAACAGCATATCAATCAACCACCATTTTTTTTTTTTTGGCAATCCATTGACCTGAGGTCAAAACTAACCGGGTTACTTTAAGCAATTCCAAATTCCTACCGATTTCATCCTGCAGCAGAAGACAACTCTTGCGGCAAACAGTTGGGAGTCGAAAAAACTACTGGAATAAGAAGCTCTCAGGCGATGCTGGAGTCAAAGACCTTTATTTCTAGCTACCGATTGATTATATATGGCCCTACAACTACCTGCCGAAGTGCCTAGACACTGTCGTTATTTGAATGCGAAACCAGATCTTATTTTAAATTCCCTGGAAGTATACACAATGATGGCTCATAGTTCTGATAGGTTGAGGTGTGTATATGCAAGAATTGGATATGAAGAAGGCATACACAATTGAAGTCGCCGTAGTCTAGAAGGTAGTGTGTTGGGTTATTAGACGTATTGCCACGGTTCAAACCACAGGTCACACATCAAAACGAAATAGGAAAAAATATTTATTCGGCGACATCCTCTCAGCAGATTCTTGGCAAAAACTCTGAGAGTAAATAAAATTGCCATTAAAAACTTTCTCAAAAATCTGTCGTTCGGAGTCGACTTTAAGCTGTAGGTCCCGTCACTCATGTATAAAATTAAAACATGAGTGGTGTGAGAAGCTAGGCCTGGCTGAAGGGCCATGTATGTATACAAACTGAAATAATCGGATATAAATGTCGCCTATTTGTCTAGAAAAAGCCGTTTCTTTATTTGTGTACCAAAGTTGTTACACATTCATAGTAAAGTTCAGTCATCTTATTATAATATTCTCCTTCCAAAACAGTTCCTGCTTATGCAGACTCACAGATATTTATTGTCTTATGGCTGTCTCTGGTTAAAGAGAATTACCGGGAACTTGTGTAGACGACTCGCACATCAGTACGGGTATCATTCGAGAGTCTCCTTATGCGCCACAATTTAGCTCGAAATTAGAAGAAAATCACCCATTTTCGATTGCTTGGCTTAGTTAGGCGAGCAGTAATAAAAGCAGCACGAACTAGCTCACTTTTCTTTCCAGTATTTATATTTATCATATGGTGTCTGCTGCCGTTAGACTCTGCCTGATGGAAAATCATGCCTCTGAGCTAGGCAGTCTCTTTCCGCTCAATGTCCACAAATGTTGCGACTGGGAGATGAAAGAAGAGACCATCTGTCAATCAATATATCACTAATCAGCACTCATACAGATACATACATAATTGGCCATAACAACCCTTCAGCCAGAGGAATAAAACGCCAGAAGTCGTGCTTGCTTCTATCTCCCTAAGACCATTAAGCATCTCTGCTTCAGGTATAAAGGAGGAATAAAACCTGTTCGATAATCTCAGTCTGCCCTGGCGATAGCTAAAATGCTAATTTTCAATCTCAGAGTAGAACACATACATAACAAAATTGGTCATTACAACCCTTCAGTCAGGATTACGACCTAGCTTCTCACACCACGTATGTTATGTGTGTTAATTTGATACATGAGCAGCGGGAGAAACTTTTCATGGCAATTTTATTTACTCTCAGAGTTTTTGCCAGAAATCTGCTGAGAGGAAGTCGTCGAAGAAATACTTTTTGTATTTTGTTTTGATGTCTGACCTGAGACTTGAAGCGCTCTTAATAATGAGGTATTTAAGTTAGTCTGGATGGTTAAGCTAGAGAAGTCATTTTGTTGCGTTCTGGATTTCATGGAATGTGGTCTACAGTTTCAAGAAGGAGTGGTGCCACCTAATCTACCCAAACTAGTACGACGAATGTGGCTAACTGACCAAAAAAAATAAATCTCTTACAGGGCAATTTCTTCTATAGACCGTTCGCAAACTCTTCATACGCACAAAGGCACTAATTTTACATTGTATAGCCTATCACTGTGCTAAAGGCATATACTAACAGACACCAAAACGTATCCCCCTTTAATAACTGCTTCAATTTTGTTTGGAAACAGTGTAAGCATATAACCACGCCAAAAATTTCGTGAATGACCTGGTAGTTTCCAAACGCTGTTGATTGCATTCAAGCATAAGAAATTTCACTCTTCCATTGAGAGTAACAAACAGACTTCAAACCATTACACAGATCCACTACGCAGAATAGCAATAGCAAAAGCAGACGTTTTCCCAAAGCAGGTAGTAAAGTAAGTAAAAGGAGGGTGGGGGATAAATTCAAAAATCTTTCCCCTCCTACACCTTAAACATCATCTTTCTTCTTTTTTAAATTGTTCATTTAGGCTGTCTAATGTTTCTGTCATTTATGTGGGTTGCATTATGCACACGAAGGTCGTAAACTACACAAGGCGAACAAAACCTCTAGTGGTGTGAGTAAACAAACCCAAGAGGCTGAGGAAGTAAGGGGTGGAGAAGTATTCCATGAAAAATGTATGCCAATGTAAAAAGGTTTGAAATTCCTTAGCCTTCATTACGCTTCTATTTCCATTTTCTATCGCACACAACAACAGTCGATAGCCGTATTGTTGTTATTGTTGAAGAATTCGTGGACATTATTACCAACAATTTGGTAATTCCCTGACGAGTATTGAATTTCGAGTGTAGCTGACACTGTTGTCTGTTTGTCAAATGGCATAAATTGTTTGGGTAATGGGGAGTTTAAAGAGAATGAGTGGTGGGTCTCTTTGTTTTTTTTTTTTTTTTTGTTAAAGGAAAAGTTTTTTCATGCATAAACATTTCGTTTTGAGAAGAATATTGTAATGTTTCTATTTCTTCTGCTAAAAGTGTGTTGAAATGTTTTACTTTTTTATCAGTTCAAAAACAGCATCTGTTTTCCTTTTTTCTTTGTGTTTTTGTTTTTGTTTTAATCTGCCATTTAGAAGTGATTAAATTATTACGAAGCCAATAAGAAGTCTTCGTGTTGATGAATGCTGAACACTTAATAAATAAAGAAATTTCAGGATTACACTTCAAAAACAAAAGTTTCGAAATTCATATTAAAGTTTGTCATTAATTCAAAACGAGATTATTTAATCCTCGTTGTCATTCACAAAAATTATATTTTCTACCATTTTCTTCCTTTTAATATAGGAGAACTCTAATATGAAAATTTTTTCAAATTTCTAAGCTTTATTCTGCTTGGATTACCATCTCCACCAACACATCTACCAGTATATCTACCAAATAAGACTAAAAAATCCATTAAATCGATTATAAAAGTTCGTAGACGAACCCCTCATTAAATTTTTCTAAAGCAAAGGCCTCAAGTGAAGTCACCGTAGTCTAGTAGGTAGTGTGTTGGCTTATTAGACGTAAAGCCAGGATTCGAGCCCCAGGCCAGACATCAAAATAAAATACAAAAAGTATTTCTTCAGCGACTTCCTTTCAGCAGATTTCTGGCAACAACTCTGAGAGTAAATAAAATTGGAATGAAAAGTTTCTCAAAAATTTATCGTTCGGATCGACTTTAAACTGTAGATCCTGACAATCATGTATGAAACTAACACACACACAACATAAGTGGTGTGAGAAATTAGGTGGTAATTCTGATTGAAGGGTTGTAATGACCAATTATGTATGCATGTAAAGGTAAGGCCTCAAACAATTTTTATTCTGATAACTACAGAAGCCAAAGTTTTCCTACATTGGTACCTCACTCCATTGACCTAGAAGAGAAATAGTAAGTAATATTCTTTCTTACTTTATCATTTAATAAATCTTGAATAGGGCAATTGAACGTAGCTGAACATGAGGTGAAATGCCATAAAAAGTCACCACTGCTAGCGATTGATAATGAAGTTTACCATCAGATTCAAAATTTTATATGGGGAAGGAATGCCGTGATAATGCATAAGAACTCTTGACACTTCCATCTGATATGGGCAATGTTTCCAGTTGCTGATTACCATCCCAATACCTGCCTAAGCTGTTAGCGCTCTTACAGATTATTGGCCAGAGAAAGAGAGAAAGGACAAATGGCGTAATGTAGTAATTTTCATGATGAATCACTACAGGCCAGCATTCATTCTGGATCATACATCCTTAAGATCATTAAGAACCTTTACTTCAGATATACTAAGGCTGAAATCCACGCCAGAGGAATTAAACGCCCGAAGGCGTGCTTGCTTCTATCTCCCCAATTCCATTAAGAACCTTTGCTTCAAAGGAATAAAACACCAGTAGTCGTGCTTGCTTCTATCTCCCTAAGACCAATAAGCATCTCTGCTTCAGGTATACTAAGGCTGAAATCCACGCAGAGGACTAAAACCTGTACGACAATCTCTGGCTGCCCTAGGGATAACTAAAGCGCTAATTTTCAATCTCAGAGTAGAATACATACACAACATAATTGGTCATTACAACTTACACCACGTATGATGTTGTGTTTATTTTATACATGAGTGGCGGGACATACAGTTTAAAGTCGACTCCGAACTACAGATTTTTTTGAGAAACTTTTCATGGCAATTTTTTTTTTTTCTTTTTTTTTCGAACGTCCCCGGCCTCACACTAACCCACCCTCACCCGACGTAGGGACACGTACACACTACAGTCCGGACTGTAGCGGGTAAGGGAAAAGTAATGGCAACGAGAACATAAAACAGCTACAGAACTTAATCACAAGCTGAATAAAGTTACAATAAACATGAACTACCTATGACAAGAACGATAATACATCTTTATATAATAATTTACAAATTAATGGCAGCATATAAGCTATGTTTTATATTACAAACACTACTATTAAAATCAATAAAATCATAATATAAGTTAAAATCGTTACATAATCTACGAAAAGGACAATTACATCCATAGTTCGTTCTATAAAAATCTAAAGAAAGAGGACGATAGTGCCGTAAAAATCTTGCTGGAATACTGAAATTCAAGTTACAAAGCAAAAACTCAAAATCGATATCACCTTTAACCAGATTAAAAACAAAACAAACCCCTAAAACAGTCCTTCTACGTTCCAAAGTAGGAAGTTTTATCAAACCTAATCTAGTCTCATATGACGGAAACCCATTGGCACAATCCCATCCCAAGCCACGTAAACAGAATAATAAAAACTGCTTCTGCACAGACTCTATCACTATGACAACGATAGTGTGGATTCCAAATAATAGACGCAAATCTGTCGTTCGAAGTCGCCTTTAAACTGTAGGTCCCACCACTCATGTGTAAAATTAACACACACATAAGTGGTGTGAGAAACTAGATCGTAATCCTGACTGAAGGCTTGTAATGACTAATTGTGTATGTATACCTCCGCGGTTCAAACCCCAGGTCAGATGTCTCCTACAAAACAAATTGTGAAATAATATTTCTTAGGAGGCTTCCTCTCAGCAGATTTCTAGCAAAAACTATGGAAATAAAATTGTCATGAAAAACTTTCTCAGCAAGCGACAGATTGACAAACGACAGAATCGACTTTAAACTGTAGGTCCCGCAGCTCATGAATAAAATTAACACACACAACATAAGGGGAAAGAGAAGCTAAGTCGTAATCTTGGCTGAAGGGTCGTAAAGCCCAATTATGTGCCGTGAGCATGAAAAGAAAATGTACACTATGGATAAAATTCTAACAATCACCGAACTCAACTTTTACCACTTAAGGAGAGTGCATGAAAAAAATTTTTTTGGAAATTTTTTTGCTTCAATTTTAAAAACTGGCAATCAAACAATTTTAAAATAAAAATAACGATAATTTCTTAATGCATATTTTTTTAAGGTCAGTTTCCTTTGACGCTCACTGTGTGTATGTATCAGAGATCAGCAATGAGTATTCAAAACGATGAGTAGATTCGAATCATATGTACTTATACGCATTCATACTAATTTGAATGTCATACTACAAAACAGGTGTAACAAGTGAAATGTATGGCAGTCTTGTTATATAAGGATCAATGAATTCCCTAGCCCATCTTTTCACAAAACCAAGAACAGCCCGATCCTTACCAATCATCATACTAATATGATCAATAAAAGACAGTTTCAAATCCAATAATACTACCAAATCAAGAAATGTAGTCACAGTTTCCAAAGAGCAAGCAATAATCACATAAGTGGACGAAATTACGCCCCCGCGAGAGAAAACCATGCATTTACATTTTTTCAAGTTAAGATCCATTAAATTAATTCTGCACCAAGTTACAAACAAATCAATATTTCGCTGAAGAACATCCTGACCATGACCATCATCAAAAGTATAAAATAATTTAACGTCGTCAGCATACATCGGAATATTACAATCAGAAATAGCACAGAGTTTTTACCAGAAATCTGCTGAGAGGAATTCGCCGAAGAAACACTTTTTTTGTATTTTATATTGATGTCTGGCCTGGGGTTTGAATCCCGTCTTTACGTCTAATAGGCCAACATTTTATCTACTAGACTACGACGACTACAACAGAGTAGAATACCCATTCAGGAAACTTATTCGGGTCCTAAGAAGCTGCTTATGCTGGCTTAGCTCCCTCTCAATCCTAAAACGTTCTTGTCTGGGACATAGTAGCCTCAATATTCTACATTCTCCGCTCTTACGCCATAACACTTCTGATCTCACACACACACTTACATAATTGGTAATTACAACCCTTCAGTCAGGATTACGACCTAGTTTCTTCTGATCTCCGTCTGCTGTATTCTTGGATTATTCGAAAGAAATAACTCGCAAAAGCTGTTGGAGGTGTGTTTTATTCTCCTTCTAAGGCAGTTTCCTGTTTATAAACATACAAAAATATTTATTCTCCATTTCGCCTCCTGGAATCTATTCTAAGATTTCTGTTAGTCATTTGAGAAAAGGACAGACTGCATGATGTCACTGATAGATTGGATAAACATTTCCACAGCAGATACTTTTAGTTTAATTATCTTACGATCCTAGAAGAGCTCAATGTGAAGTTTAGGGAGATATGGAAGACCACTTCATTGTCTAAAAAGGTTGGGAGATTTATAAACTTTTTTTAGTATGACCATGTGCAATGCAGCCACAGAATATGTAGGCATGGTAAGCTCCACTGAAGATCCTTACCTATCTCCCCATGTTTGGTATAAAATTCCCAACTAAAAATTCTTGAAATACATCCCCCAGAAACATCAAACCTCCAAACTCAATGCAAATTTAATAACAAAAACTTGGTAGTAGCTGTACTACACATTAATTAATTTAATTGCTGCATTGAATTTAATAAAAACAATTTAAATATCGTGTGTTTTTTTTTTCATTATTTGTGTAGATTTCATTGAATAAAGAAATCCCAGATATTCAATCACGGTGAACCTCCCACTTCATAACCATTCAGTTTCAGTTACTCAGGTTTCACATTCATTAGGTATTTAAGAGTAAAATGTTATAATTTTCCGTCTGTAAATCAATTTTTCTTTATTTCCTGTAGTTCTTGTTAGAATATAGAATTACATGGACTTTAACAACAGCAACAACAACAACAAGAAGAAATCTATACTTCATTACAATTTGCAACACCGAGAAAGACAACACTTGTTACCACTTGAAGAAAATTAATAAGAGTTTGTGGAAGAAGAAAAAAAAAACAATAAATCCTTAAGGCTGTCAATCATTTAAGACGATTTTTCTTTTATTTCTTTGCCAAGTTTAACAAGGCATTTAAATGTTGACAACCATTGGAGGAGCCAAACACAGAGACGCCCTAGAGTTTTTTCTTCCTGCCTGCATACAGTTGGTGGAAGTGAGTGTTGTTGGTAAATATTGTTTGTCGTTACGTTTGAAGAAAAATATTAGCTTCAAGTCTAAAATCAATTAATTTTAATCAAATTTATTTATGATACTCCGGTCACTTAACCCAGTTTACTAAGCAGGGGCAAAATGAATGAAAAATCTATTGGCAGCACATTGTGGTTATGAGTATGCGAAAAGCATGGCAAATGAGTAGCATTGGCTTGTCTGCCGTATTGCTGCTTGTGTACTTACGCCAACCCTACTAAATCCGCACTTGAATGTTTATTCATTTAGAATAAGTTTCCATAGAGGGATTTCCCCTGCAACAAAAAAAACAAGGTAAAATATGGGTTTGAATATTTCATTTGTTTTCTCTCTCTATTTTCTACGTTCTCCCTGTGAGATTCTGTTAAATCAATAGACCACATTTGTTGGTTGATTGCTGCTCTAGTTTGTGTTGGTTATGTTCTTGCTTATTGGTAATGATGGGAGGTGCGTACGTACGTTCTTGAAGTGAAAAATAATTTTTCTTTCATTAAATATTTACACAGATTTTATGCCTACAATAAACTTTAAATACAAAACGTTGTGTTTGAATTTAAAATTCTAAGGCGCATACAGAAAAACTAAATTAAGGCGAGAATTATGGTTGCCATAGGCAAGAATATGTGGGAATCGTATGGAGCAAGGTATAGACTGAAAGGTGGCTTTAGGAAGGACATGGAATCATATCTCTATCTGACCAGAGATGTGTTTACATGTAGGAACAAGGGAGAGTATTTTACAGCCATGTTTCGCCATTTATCATAACTCTTGTCGGAATAAGCTCCCACACTGCTGACACATATTCGCTTTGGGGACTTTTGGAGTCGGAGACATGATAATGTGGCCTAGAAAACTTCAGGAAACCCCACACTACAAAAGAGTCTATAAACGGTTAAATCATCAGAATGTCAGATTGAACAGGAAATGTAGTTCTCAGAATTTTGATCGTGCACATTGCTGTATTCTCTTATTCGATCGCTAGGCACAGACAAGCACATATTGTAGCCGAGAAAATTACTAGCCACTTTCTAATAAGCATGCATGAAGGTAGGTTGAGTTTCCTACATTCTAAACCGGGCAGAATTTGTAATGATATAGCACAGGAAGACCAATCACACCATACTATTAATGTCGTTGTCCTATACATACATACATAACTGATCATTACAAACCTTCAGTCAGGATTACAACTTAGACTCTCACACCACTTGTATTGTTTGTGTTATTATTACACATGAGTGGCAAGCCCTACAATATAAAATTGGGTTCGAACTGCAGATTTTTTTGAAAAACTTATCATGGTAGTTGTGTTATTAACTCAAGAGTTTTTTGCCAGAAATCTGTTGAGAGGAAACTCGCCGAAGTAATATTTTTTCACATTTCGTTTTGTTGGAAATGTTTGACCTAGGGTTTTAACCGTGGCCTTACGTCTAACAAGCCAACACACTACCTACTAGACTACGTAGGTAGTTAGTTGAGAAGATTACTAGCCACTGTCTAATAAGCATGCATGAAGGTAGGCTGAGTTTCATGCATTCTAAGCAGGGCATAATTTGTTTGTAGCACAGGAAGAACAATCAACCAATGCTATTAATATCGTTGTCCTATACATACATACATACATAATTGATCATTACAAACCTTTAGTCTGGATTATAAACTAGTTTCTCACACCACTTATGCTGTGTGTGTTATTTTTATACACGAGTGGCAAGTCCTACAATTTAAAATCGGGTTCGAACTGCAGATTTTTTTGAGTAACTTTTGATGGCAGTTTTTGTCAGAAATCTGCTGAAAGGAATCTCGCCGAAGAAATATTTTTGCACTTTTCGTTTTTTTGTCGATGTCTGACCAGAGGTTTGAACCGCGACTTTACGTCTAATAAGCAAACAAACTATCTACCGGACTACAGTGACTTCGATTCAATTCATCCAGTTGAAGTAATGAAATATCGCTGTACATGCCAGTGTAACGTTCTCACGGTTAGCCTTTGTTCCAAACGGTGTTCGAAAAAGTAAGACTCGATACAATAGCTTGGAAGGATGTTATGTAACCCGTAATATACGTAAATTTTTATTGCTTCAAAAACAAATACCCACAGTAATGGGAAGACCCGTCGTTGCTCATGATCATTTTCGAAGAAACTTAACTTCTTCGTACTCGATATCCAGGATAGCTTAGATTACCCGCACATGTAAGTCACAAAAGTTTAATGTTCAACTGATAGCAACTGCTGTACTGTCTACTTTTTAGAAAAGAATACCCGCAAGACTTGGACGTTGTCTGGTTAATACGACATCTTTAACTACAGCGGATCCTCATGCGTCTCCCTTATCTGACATACTCTTCTAGACTTACTACTAATATGCGTAGTATTTAACCAGTTGATGTTGAATAAGAAATTAAAGCCAATATGTTGGCCAGTAGTCTAACACCAATTGGCTTAAAATATTCCAAAATTCCATTTGCTTTTGAAATGTTTGCTTACTGCACTGTTTGTTTATTGGTACTCTTTTGGTACCTTTCATTGGAATAGCAATTGAAATATAATTCATCTCTCGTGAAAATATTCATCAAACTAAACAGAGAAATAAAAAAATAAATAATTTGATCGCCTTTATTTACATTTTTCTTCTTGTTCTTCTTGCAACATTACCTTCTCCAGAAGGACTTTCAATTTTCAACTTCTTTTACCAATACATGTTTGCATGCATGTACGTACATATATGTATGTTAGTGTATGTGAGTATTATAATTCCTATAACACTGTAAGTGTGTACATGTGTAGTTAGTGTATGAAAATTCAATTCGCATAAAAATCTCTCACTATCCCTCTCTCTCTCTCTCGCTCTTTCTATCCGTATCTGTGTCTGAGTGTATATGTATATATAAGTAAGTGTTTTTGTATTTGTCTCCATGGTAAATAAAATGAGAACTATGGTTTTATTTTTCTCCAAATGCTTTAACACAGACACATATACACACTCACACGTACGTTTGAATACACACTCGTACATATATTCATAGCCATAATGTGTATAATATGTGGCCATAATAACCACTTTAAATGCACTGAACCGAACATTATTGAATTGATTTCAATTTAATTGGAAAACCACTGAAACCTTTTGTTTTTTTGTGTTGTTGCTTTCATTTTCTTCATTTTTTTCCATTCACAATACAAGTAGCAGTAGTGCGACCGTTTTTGAGTATGAGAATGATGACGACGACGACGACGGTGATAGTAATGGTTAAGGCAATATATATATAGAGAGAGAGATATGACGACTCAGTCAGTGGTTAGTAAGTGTTGTTGAATGTATTGCAAAAAAAGGTACGAGTTTATTGCGTTTGGAAAGGAAATATTGTCTTCATAGTCACTGCCACAACGTGGTGGAGAAGCACACAGTTAAACCAATATGGTTGATTTAGAATTGGTAAGTAAAGGAATATTAAATGGGTTTTGAAAATTGCATTTTCCATAGAGGGTTGCCAGTAACTCATGTCTTGGGGATGTAAATTTAAAATATCTGAAATCGTCCAAAACCTAAAATATTACAGAACAATGTCAATAGGATGGCAACTTCTAAATTAAGTGACAATATTTGTATTCTATTCCATTCATTTCGCTTATCTACATGCAATTTCTATTCTGAACAAATAATCCTTGGGACTATAAATTTCGCTTAGAATGCTGGGTATTATTCTCAGGCTGTTTCTGAACGTTGGCATAAAAATTTGAAATCTCTTCCCACCAGGGACGAGAATATAACAATAAAAACCACGTGCAAATAAAAAAATTGTTTCATCAAAATGAGCGTCCCGCCAGTCATGTATAAGATTAACACACACACAACATAACACAACATCCTGACTGAAGGATGTATTTGTTTGTGGACTGAAGGATGTATGTATGTATGTATAGCGTCTGCTTTGCCATCTTCACAGATGAGGCCCATATCTAGGTGAATGGGTACGTGAACAATCAAAAATTGCCAAATTTTGAAACGATATCAACTCTTATGAGATCCAAAAGCATCCAACGTATTCCGAAAAAGTCAGTCTTTGGAGTGGAGTGGGTGGCAGCATCATTGGTCCACATTTCTTTAAGGATAACGTTTGCTATCAACAAGTAAATATCCAGGTTGATTATTATAATGATTCGGCCACCAATAACATGTGGTTTCAACAGAACGGCGCTACATACCACACAGCTTAATCCAAGTTGGATATCCTGCATGAGCGATTTGAGCGCGTTATTATCTCATGTGGAGGTAATGGGAATTGACCACCGGGATCGCGCGATTTGGCCCTGTTAGACTTTTTCTTGTCGGGCTTTCTTATGTTTCAGGTTTATGCGAAAAAGTCGCAGACCATACATACATACATAATTGGTCATTACAACCCTTCAGTCAGGACCTAGATTCTCACACCACTTATGTTGTGTGTGTTAATTTTATACATGAGTGGCGGGACCTACAGTTTAAAGTCGACTCCGAACGACAGATTTTTGAGAAACTTTTCATTGCAAGTTTATTTACTCTTAGAGTTTTTGCCACAGATCTGCTGAGAGGAAGTCGCCGCAGAAATATTTTTTGTATTTTATTTTGATGTCTGGCCTGGGCTCGAACCCTGGCTTTTCGTCTACTAAGCCAACACACTACCAACTAGACCACGGAGTCGCAGACCATAATGGTTCTAAAAACCAACAAAACCATCAAACGTACATATTTAGTAAAGATTGCAACCTACTTTATCACATCATCCTGTTGTGTGTGTTAATTTTATATATGAGTGGAGGGACCTACAGTTTTTAATGTCGATCAGAACTAGAAAGTTTTGAGAAACTTTTCATGGCGATTTTATTTATTCTCATGGAGAAGAAAGAAGAAAGTGGCCGAAGAAATATGTTTTCATATTTCGTTTTGCCCGAGATGTCTGATCTTTGGTTTGAACCACGGACTTGCGTCTTATAAGCCAAGACATTGCCTACTAGACTCCTCCGAGCTCCTAGCTAGTCTCCCCCAAGCCTATTGCCTTGATAAACATCGGAATGTTACTCGATGTCAACAATGACATTTCCCGCACTAGGTATGCGCCCACATGTTTCTTCTTGGGATGCATTAATGCCCCACAGATTCATGATTCATTCATGATTTATTCTCATAGTAACAGAATCCAGATGTTGACTAATAGACCGAATAAGTGTACTTTGATTGCCCTCACGTCTAATAAGTCAACACACTACCTTCCAAACTACGGCGACTTTCGATTCCACATAATCGCAGCAAGAGGCCTTTGAAACGAATAAAAACCTTCGATAACATCGCAAAACACGTGTTGTTCCACTAATTTTAAAAATAGAAAATGCCATTTAAAAAACAAACAAAAAATATTTGGCAACCTTGTCGTTTTGTGTGGCAAATTTATGAAAATATATAAAAAGGAAACACAGTTAATGTAACTACAGCGTAATATTTTCGCACCATATTTTTGTGCAGTCAACGGGACTGTTAGGACTTAAACAATATTATGTGTAAATATGTTTGCATTAACAAATCCCATCGCTGGCATGGTAAAGATGTTCAATACAATTTCACACCTACAATTAAGTTGCCATACTTACCTGCACGCAATTGTTACAGAAGCTGTTGCGATGATGATGATGACAACAATTCAGGTGATCGCAAAAGAGGGTGATAGTGATGGTGAATGGTGGCAGTGATGGTATTGGCGGTGAGTTGTGTTTTGTGTTTTAATTAACGCAAACTTTTATAATTTGCCAAACGTTCAATTATTGGAAAATTGCCTTTTGCCACACACGCACATGCAACATATGTTGCACGAATAGTGGTGATATGGTGTCATATTAATTTTTTTTTTTTACTGTCTTCGTGTAAAAGTGTTTATTGGCTCATTGTAGTTGTTGCCGTTGAAAGTGTGGCGGTTGCAGTGAGCGAAAACGTTTTTTTAATTGAATTTTTAATTCATGTTTGTTGTCTCCTGTTAACTCGTTATCATGTGGGTGGCACGTAGTTTTAACGCATTAAAAAGTCTATTTGTTTCTCATTATGGCTACACAGCTCCGTTATATGTTGCCTTAAAGTAGTTGATTTCTATAGAATAAAGCGGCAACAAATAATGATGATGATGATGATGACGATTATAATAAAAGAAAAATATAAGATTAATAATGGTTGTCACTTTGCCTATGATGAATATTTTTTTAAATCTTTCATTTCTTTTATTTCTTAAGATTTATTGTTATTAAATCACTAAAGATGATGATATTAAGACTTGGGGGTGCAAGCGTAATAGGAAAAAAACACAAAAAAATAATCAACATTTCATTTCGTTTCTCTTTTTGCTCTTTCTTCTTCTTCTCCGTTTGATGTTATGAACCATTATGCCCTCTAAACTGGCTAACAAACAGACAAATGGTTTTTAAATATTACTCTTGTAGTGTTGCTGTTGCAGTTGTAGTTGTAGTTGTTATAAATGATGTCCGATTTAAAATGTTTGTGTAATTAATTGTTTAGAAATGACTAATGAGGCGATTTCCTTGAAATGAATGATTATTTAAGGGAGTTTGTGGCAAAAGCGTTCAAGCCTGTTGTCATCTTAGGGAATGTATAACAAATGAATAAAAGATGAGTTAAGGGAGTGAAAGAATTTTTAACACTATTTTCCACTTCGTTAAGATACTACAATAACACCCATACAAACATATTGAATGACCAGCAAATATTTACTTTGAATTTTAAGCTTTAAGTTGGTATTTGAAGCTAAAACAAAATTTCTTAAATTCCTTATGAAAATTGCAAGTCAAGGCCAAGGATTTTTGGATTTTTCAAATAACATCAGAAAGGCATACAAGAAAAGGAAGAAGAAAGGTTTAAAGTTTAAAGAAAAATTATGGTGATAATATTTGTTTGCAATCGTACACACAATAAGATTTGAAGTGAAATTTATTGCCTTAATGTGGTCAATAAAATATTTACAGACTTTAACTACATTAATCATTAATAGGGTCAATTACAATTTATCCATAATACATGGACGTTATATGAAGGAAATCAAGAATTAATGGAATTAATATAAAAAGCAAAGAGCAGTTAATCATATTCTATATAATTTATAAGCAATAAGCAGCCTCAAAAGACTTTAGAAAGACTTCCATCAGTACATTACATACATACATACATAATGACCAATTATTACTACCCTTCCGTCAGGATTACGACCTAGCTTGTCACACCACTTATGTTCTGTGCGTTTATTTTATACATGAGTGGTGGGACCTACACTTTAAAGTCGATTCCGAAGGACAGATTTTTGAGAAACTTTTCATGGCAAGTTTATTTACTCTCAGAGTTCTTTCCAGAGTTTTTTCTGAGAGGAAGCCGCCGAAGAAAAATTTTTTTTCATATTTTCGTTTTGATGTCTGATCTGGGGTTTGAACCGAGGCCTTACGTCTAATAAGCTTACATAATACCTTCTAGACTACGGCGATTTTAGTACATTACAAAATCCTATGTGATCCGCAAAAACCAAACAAACAATATTTAGCATGAAACAATATCATGGAACCTACAGGTTATATGCATCAGAACATGTCAATAAACAATTTTCACCTGACACCAAAAACACATTCTATAAGTAAAGATACATTGCAAAGGATAGAGAAAACTGAAGATGGTATGTTAATAGCTTATGATCTTGATGGAATACGATAAAAAAAAGGCAGAATGCCATAATAAGTAACAAAAAGGTTTGGGACCCTACAAAAATAAGCGGTATAAAATGCGTTTGTTGGCTAGGTAGTGAAAATTCGATTACCCTCTGCTACGTGCGAATTTTTCGCAATGATCATGCAATCGAACTTGCGTGCAGAGGGTCTTCCACGCCATTGCTGGGATCAGAACCCTTCTGTGGATTATGGGCAGATGTTTAAAAAGATATGCTCAGAGAAAGTGAATATAAAGAAAGGCAAAGACTCTACCCAATCCAAAACGTTTCTTCGGCAATGATCAAAAAGTCGTGCTTGCGTGGAGAGGTCTCTCACCCCATTGGTTTGGTCAAAACCCTTCTTTGGAAGGAGGGCAGATGTTTGAAAATATATGCCCAGGGAATGTGAAGATAACAAGAGGAGTGTACAGTCTTTGCCTCTCCCGTCCAATCCAAGACGGTTTGGAGCAATTAAGGCTTTTGTAGTGTAATTAATGTCATGCATCCAACTATCTAACAATTACCTGAGATTGGTAATCTGATGACAGTGTTATGACCTGGCATTCAATGTACATTTAGTCAGTCGCTGGGACAACATATAGATTCTGTGACGATGAGAATGAAACATCAGAATACACTCTTAAAGCCTGTGGGGCATTAATGCATTCTAAGAAGAAATACGTGTTCGCATACCTAGGCCGGGAAATGTCATTGTTGACACCGAGTATCATCCTGTAATTTGTCAATGCAACAGGCTTGGAGGAGACAATTTAAAGATATCATATGTAGTCACCGTAGTCTGGTAAGTACCGTGTTGGCTTATTGGATGCGAGCTCATTGTTCAAACTCAGGCATCTGCAAGCAAAATAATTACGAAAATCTAATTGTTCGACGACCTCCTCTTGCCAGTCTTTTGGAAAAAACTTTGAAATTTTAAATAAAATTGCCATGAAAAGCTTCACAAAAATCTGTCGTCCAAGGTCTAATTTAAACTGTAGGTTCCCCCATTTTTTTTTTCGCCGAGGAGCGGTAAATGTGCCTAACCGCACCATAGAGGAAGTCGTCACGTCCTCCGTGTGTGGGGGCCTCTCCTGTGGACTTGTTTGTGCCCACTCCGGAACTACGTTGGTATTACTTCGGAGTGGAGTCCTTTTGGCCCTTTGGCCTCTTCATGTTTATATCCGCGTCCGGATTGCGAATCGAAAGTTGAGGAGTCACCTAAGCGTCTCCACTATTCCTTTCGTCTAAATCATCGTCTCGGTAACGCTTGGCACGTGTGACCGTATCACCTATGCCGACATGCTTACTCGTTCTGCAGCCTCAAGATCTCTCTTCTTCCGTCTCAGAATGCGCTCTACGTAATTCACTACCGAGGTCCAATTTTCACTACTCGCAGTCACTACCCCGACAAAATTAGCATCTGTGATCGTTCCAACTATTGACGTCAGTACAGAGCGATAGCTCTGCCAACGTGCACACTCGAAAACAGTGTGCTCTGCGTCATCAATTACCTCCCCTTCCTCGTAAAGACAGTAAGGGGAGGCGGCCTTGCCCATTCTGTGCAGATATTTCCTAAAATATCCGTGACCCGATAGCATCTGTGTAACGTAGTGATTTACCTCTCCAAATTTCCGACCAATCCATGGCCTTATGTCCGGAATAAGTCTCGCCGTCCATCTTCCTCTATCTTCCTCGTTCCATAGTTGTTGCCACTTTGAAATGGTGTTCTCCCTGAAGTAACCGATTATGTGATTTCCAGCCGATTTCGCCTTTAACCTTTAACTTATGACGTGGTGGTAAATTTTACACTATCTTTTTTATTTTTCTTGTTTGCATAAATGAGGCTTGTGAAATAAAGTAAAATTTTTTTAAATAAATTTGAATTTGTTTCCTTGTTTTTGTTAATAATGCGTTTAGAAGCAATCAAATTCGAATAATATAAGTATAACATTATTATAATATATACACATTAAAAATTATATGAAAAATAATTCGGGTGTATAATTTACACCACCTCTTCATATACGCTAAACAATTTCACGTCATATGTTAAAGGTTAAATCTCCATCCGCTCCACTGCCAGCAGATCCACAGGGATTATACCTGCTATCACCAGTACGGCTGGAGCGGACACTGTAAGATATGCCGACGAGTTTGCCCGCTTTCTAACATCTAGTGTTTCTGTCCAGATTTCACTCCCATAAAGCATTATGCTGTTTCCAACCTCCATCAGAAGTCTCCGTCTCGCCGGTAGGTTCCTCCATTAATACGCACTACATTGGCGGTGTGAGAAGCTAACTTGTAATTATGATTAAAGGGTTGTTCAAATGGATTTATTTAATTAATCTTATTGAAGCCATGTTCCACAATAGCCATTGTCATGTCTTTTAGGGCAGTCTAAAAATTATATTTCGTATGGAAATTAGATAAGCATGTTTTATTCTCCCTTTTCTACTCCATGTAGTATTGGACACTTCCACAAAAGAGTATAAAGACACAAAACATCTTCATGAATAATTCAAGATTAGAATCACTTGTCATCATAAATCATGGAATCAATTACTTTTCAAAGGTATTAATTTCCTGTTAATGTTATACATACGTTTCTTAAGAAATTTAATAAAAAATTCTTTTATTGACAAAATTTTTATTTAATTTGTTTAATTAAGTTTCTCTGTTAGGAAATCAACAAAAAGAAACTTTCATTTCCTTTATTTGTATTCTGTATAACAAACTATTCCTATAAAAATAATAAAATTTCCTTTTAAAATATCCTTAATAGTGTCTCTCTCTCTCTTTGAAGCTATCTGTCTATCCTGCTTTCAATATATAAATACATACCAAACCAAGCAAGGAAAACAAATCTGAATTATTAAAATAACACTTATTTTGGAAATTTCATCTTCATCTTCTTCTTTAACACATTACGAAAACTTTTAAATTAAAAGCAGCAATAATAACAACAACAACAACAAGAACAATTGTAACCACAATAAGAAATGAAAAGAGGAAAAAAAGTCAAACAACAAATAACAATTCATAAAAATACTTAAAATTCTTATCTTCATTTCCTCAATATGTTCAAAAGTTTTATGCCATAGAACGAGTGGTTTCAAGAACAGTAAAGCTGTACTCAAGTGATATGAATACGAAGTATGCGAGTATTGTGGAATAAGTTTAAAACAAATAAATTTAAATAAAAAAAATTTATTTTTTCAAAAAATATTGCATTATGAGACAACCCTCGTTATTACATAAACCAACCAACCAAACAACAACAACAAAAAATTGTCTTCAAACTAATAAAAATTTTAACAAAATCATCAACATAAACGTTGACATCATTGTCTTCTCCATGCAATGACAATTGATATTAAATTTCTCTCGCTCTCCCTCTCTCCTCATCTGTTTCGTTCTGTGATTTTTTTAGAGGATGTAGTTAAAATGCCTGGCTTCCCTCTTTCTCTTACTCCTACCATTTAAATATTTTCACCATTATTTGTCTATTTCTTCTAAATGGAAATCCATAATGAAAGGAAATAATTTCAACAAAAGTTTTTCATCATTTTATCAGCGGCACCATTCTTCACAGCCAACAAGTGACTTGAAAACAAAAGCACAATGAAACCAACAATGGCCCCCAATTCCAAATCTATTTAAGAAGACTTTCTTAGTAACGAAGAGAGAGGAGAATAAAAAACAACAACGAAATTAAAATATTTTTTAAGCTTATAATAGGGAATCAATGACAGAGTATTGCATAGGAAGCTACAAAAATATTTAACAAATGAGGGGTGAAATAATTTTCCTTTTTGAAACAATTTTAATGAAAAATCAAAATAAATATTCGAAATTATTTTCCATTTTTTGTTGATATTTTCATTGATTTCCAAGATCTATTTGTGAAATATTTAAAGCTGTGAAGGAATTCAAAAATTTTATGAATATTTAAGGCACTGTTTTAAAATGGAATTAATGTTCCATTAAGGAATAATGTTTTGATGCCATTCGTTCAGTTGTCCTATTCTAAATGAGTTGTCCTATTCTCCATAATAAGCAAGTTAGGCAAACAAAACAAAAAAACGACAACAACATAACAACAAGTGCACAAGTTTTGTAAAGATAGGTCGCCGTAGCCTAGTATTTAGTGTGTTGTTTTATTAGAAGTAAGCCACGGTTCAAATCCCAGGTCACACATCAAAATGAAAATTAAAAAAAAAATTTCTTCGGTAATTTCCTTTCAGCAGATTTCTGGTAAGAAGTCTTTGAGACTAAATAAAATTGCCATGAAATATTTCTCAAAAATCTGTCGTTCGGAGTCGACTTTAAACTGTAGGTCCCACCTCTCATATATAAAATTAACTCATAAAACATAAGTGGTGTGAGAAACTAGGTCGTAATCCTGACTGAAGGGTTGTAATGACCAATTATGTATGTATGTATAATAAAATGATAGGAATTATTAACCACGATGTGGAAAGGACTTCAAAACAGCAACGGCAGAGTAAAAATATCCGTTTATACAGTCAGGTCTCTTATCTCTTCTAAGGATATCTCTTAAGGTTGTTTGTCTTTATAAGATTAAATCCATGATAGTATAGGATTGTCTGCAGAAGCTAAATCGTTTAGGTAGGGAAACTCAGGTTATCCTCTACTGGGTACCAAATAATCTTAAATCTAATTGTTTGCTTGCGCTTTGACAGAAGTTTTTTCCCACTTGTAGATTTATACTCTAACAAGTTGAGGTTATACGGCACACAATTAAGGGATGTGAAGACCAACCTTTTCATTGATCATAGACGTTTGGACCACCATGTAGTCATGTAGGAATTCTCAACTAATGAGTACCCACAGAAGCCAGTGAAGAGGTGCTCTTCCAAGCTGCTGATGGGAGCAGAACACTTCAGTGGAGTACATGTTTGGAAAAAGAGATAAAGACAGGCAAAGGCCGTTCAGAAAGCAAAGAGGTTTTAGACAAACAAAACTTTTGTTTGTAAGTCACAGTAGTTCTAGTAGGTTCAGACACCGGTGCAGACATTTCGTACAAAACGAAAAAAGAAAAAAATCTTCTTCCGACAACTTCCTCTCAACAGATTTCTGGCAAAAATTCTGAGAGTAAAATAAAATTGTCATGTAAAGTTTCTCAAAAAATCTGTCGATCGTAGTCGACTTTGAAACTGTAGGTCTCGCCACTCATGTATAAAATTAACACACATGTTAAAACCCATCTCAAGGCTGCAGCCATATCGAACATGGCCAAATTGCCATCAAATTCTTTGGTACCATTGCCAATAATACCCAATGAACCCAAACGATAATTGGGAGCCACTACAATAACATTTTGCTGTGCATCATATTGGCTGTGGCATCATATTGATTGGCCGAACCATAACGAAAACCTCCCGGATGTATCCACACAATAACTGGCAGACCCGTGGTTTCATCTGGCATACGTGGAGTGTAAACATTCAATAGCAAGCAATTTTCATCGCCAATAATACGATATTGATTACTAGGATCCGGTTGTATACAGGGTGGTCCATATAAAGTAGCATTAATGTCGCCATTTAATATCTAATAAATAGGACGTGCATAACGATTTTCACCTGTTGGTGGTGTGAAAAACTCGGTCGTTCCTGGCTGAAGGGTTGTAATGACCGATTAAGTAAGTTTAGAAAAGAGACAATCCAACTACAATTCTAACTCAGGGCGACAACATAATATCCATCATTGTTGAGATGCCGACTAAAATGCTTACAAAAATTATACCAAAAATGGAACTCATATGTGGACTAACTGCAAGCAAAATTTTTCGTGAAATAATCTTTAAAAATAAACATCATTGCTTCAAATGCAGATTTCATTCACTTTTGAAAATTATTTGTGTCCATTTTTTTTTTTCAAATTTATCACGTTTTTAAAAAAGTTTTATTTTTAAACTTCTAATCAGAACAAATTGCAATGGAATGTGTTTTTCCAAAAGTTCTACGAAATTGGTTATCAAATATTTCTTATTTAGAAAAAAAAACTCCTTCCGAACTAAGCAAAAAAATGTATTTAAAATACTTAAAAAACCCCAGCCAAATTTATGCTTATCAAAGCCATACATAGCTTAAAAAATTTATTTTTATTATTCATTAACGTACAAAATTTATAAAAAAAAAAATAAACCATTTAATATGCAACATAAAAAAATTATTCATAAGACTAATACGATTTGCATTTACAATAATCCAAAGAGGCCACCAACAGTTCTTCGATCATTATTGCCACTAGCTGGTGGTGAACTGCCAAAAAGACCACCGACTAAACCGCCCTCTCCACTGTTACCTCTATTGCCACGATTTCCATTACCAAGAATGCCACCCAAATTAGCAGCACCTTCCAGATTTTTAGTAATACCACCCAAAGAGCCTTGCAAATTTGATAAAACACTGCCTAAGCCTTCACATGTCGTCGAAGTGAGTGGACTTAGGGGTGCACCAAATAGAGACAATTCGCAGAAACGAAAATCTGAATCGGTTGTTACATCAGTATCGACTTTAATGAACGGGGTACCTTTGCCGGTAACACTTTGAAACAGATTATCAGTGAATTGGCCAATTTTGGTATTTTCACTAAAGTCGGAGGCAAATTTCACAATCATGCCGATTAAGTTATCACGCACTTTAAGATCCTGTTCGCTTGTCAAACGTGTACCAGGTATGGGATTACCAAAGACATCATTACAATCGAACAAATAACCCAATTCATCACCATGGGCAACTATTTCCGAATTGGTGTTCTTAGTATCAGCAACTATGGGTAGGCCGCGTAAGAAGTTAATGCCTTTCGACGTTGTGCCATTGTACTCAAAGCTATACATAAAGGCTGGCGCAATTTTCGACCATACTTGTGTAGTCAAGACGGCAGGTAAGTTAAACAAGACATCTGTGGTGGCTTCAACAACCTGAAATAAAAATTATTGAAAATTTCACCACGTTTTTCAAAATTTTTTTCTTTTTCATTTCCTTAGTTCCCACCTTCGATAAAATCTGATTTAAATTTAATGTCTCCGGCACTTTAAGAACTTCATTTAGTGTGGGCGTTAAGGCACTAGATAAGCCGGGTAGTGCAGCTTTCGATATTTCTCCTGTGACTTGATCCACTCTTAAGAACGAGGTCAAATCCTTAAGGACGTCTGTTAACGAGCCCAGGAATTCCTCAGCTGAACCAAAGACTTTGTTAATGTTATCCAAGGTGAAGGCATTGGCCGTTTCGTGTTTTGTTACACCCGTTAGTAAAGGTACGGCAGTAAAATTGCCGCTCTTAAGTTGTACATCCGGTTCAGCTACAATTAAACTGGGCAAGGCCCGGCCATCATTTTCACCCTCAATATGAGGCTGGAAACCAATACTGCCCGATAGACCCTTGATCATAGCTCTGCCAGCCAATCTTTCCGTTTGTATTTTGGAATCATTTTCTATGATTTCTTCTGCTGTTTTCTAAAGAATTAAACGAAACAAAATGAAATTAAAATTTTTTTAAATAATTTTGCAACCACCCACCTGTCTCAAGCACTTGACTATTTCCAATTCATTTGTGACGGGACAACCATTTATTTCCGCAACTTCTTGTACACTCTGTACGGGTTCTTTATCGGTGGCATATTGTGACAATGCTGTACCGGACATTGCCACCACACCGGTTATATCACCAGCACTTCGTGCTGATCTAGACATGGATAAATACATGGCACTTGCTGCCCCCGAACCATGGCCTACTGCTTTAACTTTCTTGGGATCACCACCAAAGTGTGATATATAATCGTTAACCCATCTCAATGCTGCAGCCATATCGAACATGGCCAAATTGCCATCAAATTCTTTAGTACCATCGCCAATAATGCCCAATGAACCCAAACGATAATTGGGAGCCACCACAATAACATTTTGCTGAGCAATAGGTGTGGCATCATATTGATTGGCCGAGCCATAACGAAAACCACCCGGATGTATCCACACAATAACTGGTAGACCCGTGGTTTCATCTGGCATACGTGGAGTGTAAACGTTCAATAGCAAGCAATCTTCATCGCCAATAATACGATATTGATTACTAGGATCCGGTTGTATACAGGGTGGTCCATATAAAGTAGCATTAATGTCACCATTTAGTCTCTTATAAATAGGACGTGCATAACGATTTTGACCTATTGGTGGTTCGGCATAATGCAGTCCTAAGAATGTATAAATTTTCGTTACAGGATTACGGAATCCCTCAACACGTGCATCACGATTATAAACGCGTGTAAACACTACCGGATCATCTGGTGGCGGTGCTTTAGCATGATGGCCACCGACTATACGCTTAACACGTTTCGTTTCACTCAAGGTCACCAACAGTAGTAGACCCAACACTAAAGCTAAACAAATTTGCCTCGTTTGCATTGTTTTCTTTTGTTTTTTAAGGTATCACAACATCAAAGTTTGCCAAACGTCCGTTACCGTACTAAATCCGTTGTTTGCTGCCCTAAAACTGAAAGTGTAATAAACAACAGACTGGTGTTCGTGTTCGTTGTATTAAAACAAAACTTTAAGTGAGATTTTCTTTCCGCTCATTGAAGCTGTTCTCTTGCTCAATCTCTTCTTTTTGTTTATTTAGAATTTTGATAAAAAAAAGCTGCTTTAAAGTTTTGTTTGTTTTTGCTTTTTTTTTTGCTTTTTTGTTTTCTTTCTAGATAGTACGCTACACTATTTCAATATGTATGATCGTGAAGGTCAAAACTTTTAAAAAACTTGTAGAACAGTTATACCTGGCATAGTACACGGTTATCAAGTCAGTGACATCAAAATCACTCCCAACTGTTAAATATCTTTGAGCTGAAGTGCCATTTTCTTGGTAGTTTAGGTTTGCCATTTGCAGCAAACGAAGAACACGTAAAAATAGTTACAACCACCAACAGCAACGAACATATCAAGAGGGCAATTTTTAAAGCATCAATCCACAGATTATTGTCGTCATAATGGTCTCATAAAGGAGTATTTTGCATTTGAATTTGCACCTCCATTCATACAAAATCTAACTCATGCACCAACTGGCTGACCCTTTAGAACGTCGTGGGTATGTTGTTTATACATCATTTCTTGGTTGGTGGAGCTCGTAGAAGAGCGGTTATAGAAACGCAATAAAATCCGGGTAGAGTGACTATTTATCATATCCGTGAATGATCGGATGATAACCGACTTTTTTTGGGTTGCAATTGAAACTTAAACAAGACGGTTCTACCAGTCATACAATGCAACCGATTTCAACTTTATTGGATGATCAACACCAAGATTATACGATTTGTGGAGCTGTTTTTGGATCATTTACGTTTACGCGAATTTTGGATCATTTAATGATAACATTTGCATGTTTTCCCCACGATATGGCATAAAAAGTTACGGAAAATTGCAATAAACTACCACAGAAGATTCGAGGGCTATAACCCACCCAGCATTATTCATATTTCGTACATAATGGCAAGATCCATGCTGGATAAGCTACGATTTTACATACATATACACCTAATCGGTCATTATAAACCTTTAGTCAGGTTTACGACCTAGCTTCTCACATCACTTATGCTGTGTGTATTAATTTTATACATAAGTGGCTGGACCTACAGTTTAAAGTCGCTTTCGAACTTCGGATTTTTAAGCAACTTTTCATGGTAATTTTTTATTTACTTGACAGCAGTTTTTGACAGAAATCTGCTAAGAAGTCACCGGAGAAACCTTTTTTTTTTGCGTATTTCATTTTGTATGACCTGAGGCTTGAACCGTGGTCTTACCTCCAATAAACCAACATACTATCTACTAGACTACTTCGACTTGATTTTACTGCAAATTAAAATCGACATACAGGCCTTATACGGCCTTAGCACAAAAATGTATCAATACAAAGTTTGTATGCAGTTCTACTACTGTATACAAACTATGTAGATGTGCAAAGTAACCAAACAATGCATCAACTATAAATCCGATGCCTGATTGCTTTTTGACAGCGTTAAAAATTCCCATTAACGACGTTTTGAAATAGAATACATTGTAAACATTTTGTACAGCGGCATTATGAAACACTATACTTTTTTCAAACACAAAACAACTAACATTTTGGAAGGCAGACATAATCATTTGTGATTAGGACTATTATTAGGCGCATTGTCCTACCACATTCCATTCAAGCAGAAAGGCGGTCATGTACAAACTTTACACACTTTAAATAGTTCCATCGAGTATGGCTAAAATGGGATTTCTAGTACTCTGGTGCAACTTTGCAAGACTGCTAGACGGTGTCATATTTGGTGACAAACGGGGTTATATTAAATGACAGACGGAGTTATATTAGGTGACACACGGAGTAAAATTAAGTGACGGACGGAGACAAATTAAGTGACGGGCGGAGTTATATTAGGTGACATACGGAGTAATATTAAGTCACGGACAGAGTCATATTAAGTGACGGACGGAGTCTTGTCAGGTGACACTCAAAAGACGTCCCAGTCTGGAAAGAAATGAAAAATCCTTTCTACCCAGTAAATGTTAGACATGAAGTGGAATTTTTCTAACCCACAAAAATAATAAAAGAAAACGTCGTTACATTTGAGTGCGTTTGTTGTCTTCTGTTCCTGCAACATTTAATGATTAAGGCATGGATCTAAATGCATCAGATGTGTTTAGGACTTCTAACGAAAGAGTAGCCTAAAATTTCTCGATTAATTTTTTGACTGGATATGCATAGTTTCACTAGTTTGATAAAGAATTTTAATTGTTTTGATGTGGTTATCAAGTCGCCGTAGTCTAGTAGGTAGTGTGTTAGCTTATTAGACGTAAAGACTGGGTTTCGAGCCCCAGGCCAGACATCAAGACAAAATACAAAAAGTATTTCTTCGGCGACTTCCTCTGAGCAGATTTCTGGCAAAAACTCTGTGGGTCGGACCACTCATGTATAAAATTAACACACACAACATAAGTGGTGTGAGAGACTAGGACGTTGTACAATGGATCAATTCCATCTCCGGGTACTGTACTTGTCTTAATTGATAAGTACACGTCCTCTAACCTAACCTAACCTATCAAGCGAAATTGCATAAATTTTCTTCAATTATATTGTTTCTGCCAAAAGTAACTATACAGAGACTGTATGTTGTTGCATAGTATAGGGTATAAAAACTTAAATTTCGTACAAAATCATAATTTTATTAAAATATTAAAAAGTAATACAACTTCATGGTGATTAAATATTTTTTATGCTTTTGCATGTAAATAAAAGAGAAAGAAACATTAAAATAAACAATTTTAAATTTTTATCACAATTTTGTTCTTTATTTATTTCTTTATTTGTTTTTGTTTTTTCTTTTCTTTTCATTTCTTTCTAAATAAATAAATTAAAATATTCACAAAAAACCAGTTTTTTTAGCGAACTCTTCAAGTCGCTGTATTTGACAGCATCAGCAGACGTTTTAAAATTTCACGTTTATCAATTAAAGTTGTTGTTGCTTTTTTTTACAAAACGATTAAATAAATGACCCAAAAACAAATTTTATATGCAAGACTTGTTACTTTTAAAACAAAACAAAAATTTAAACAAAAAAATTTAACAAAAATAATAAAATAATCGTGATGAGTAAATTTAATTTGAAAATAATAAAAGCTCTTTACATTTAAAAGCTTAGCAAATAAAAGCAATTTCAACGGCTGAATATATTTTATTTTGCTTTTATTTTTATCATGGGTTTTTTTCTTTGCTTTCAATTGTTTTTATTTAAACTTGAAATAAAATTTCAATTTGCAATTCGTTTAATAATTACGGGTAGCCGGTACATTAATTATTATCATCATTATTATCATCATTATTATTATAAAATTTAACGTCATCAATTTAAAATTCATTATGAATTAATTTTTTTTTTGCTCGTATTCTTACCTCGTATTCAATTGTTTTAATTTTTTTGAAATGCAGTCAACCGCTGCATATACGTGGTTGTATTTATAATGAAGTTTAGAAGTGATTTGATTCATTGTAAACCAAATGTAAACGTGCATGATATCGGACTGACAAAATGTCAATTAGACGTCAATGGATTTTTTTAATTTATTTTTAATTTCTTATTTAATACGTTTCGAGTAAAATAATAAAAAATGATGATAGGGCATCATATTACAAAATTAACACAATGTTTTAAGATTTATTATTAGAATTATATTAAATCCGGTTGATATAATCAAAGTTTAATAAGAAAAAATTATTATAGTATTTGCTTGTATTCGTGTAGTTTATAATGTAAGTTAGTGAGCTAAAACTCAAGGGAATCAAATAAATAAATTCCATTTGGACTTTAAGGATGTTGTACAATGGCTCAATTCGACCTCCGGGTACTGTACTGTACAAGTACACGTCCTCTAACCTAACCTAAATTCCATTTGGATATTTACAGCGAAAGACTTTCATGATTCTCTACAAAACAACTTTAAAAAAATGTAAATCGTTTATTAAAAATATTATCATGCAAAGACGTATAAGTAAGAATTCAGTCCATACCCATGTATGCATTTTTTTTCAACGGGGTGTAAAGCAGTTGAAAACCTTTAGTGTGAAACCACAACCCACTAATGTTTCACCCATGTCAGATGGTGAAAGCCATCCCAAAACCACCAAATAAGCATTACTTTACCAAATAAGAATTTTAGCCATCGAAATCCCTGTGAGTAAAACATCATATTCGTTGCAGTTCTGTGGTCACTTGCTATTCTGTTGTCTTTCTATAACGTCTGTCTGATCAACTATCAGATGTCCTCGTGATTCAATTGCTGCAGTATACTCTATTATGCCGAGTTTGAGTAAAACACGTTTGACAAACAGTTACCCGGCATTCCACTTGTCTCTTAATTGGCACATCTGGGTAATTCGATTATCAACCGTTGGTCTGACACCAAAATTTTACTGTAACACAACCAAAGTTATATGTTTTGCTGTTTCGAGTTCTTCCGGATTATCTGTCAACTTAAGTTGATGGAACTATTGTCGGAAATTCCCGTGATCGGAGAGGATCTACTTACTTACTTACTTACTTACTTACTTACTTACTTACTTACTTACTTACTTACTTACAACTTAAGTTGATGGAAGTATTGTCGGAAATTCCCGTGATCGGAGAGGATCTACTTACTTACTTACTTGGCCATAACAACCCGTTTAACGGATTTCGGCCTACCGCAACACATTGCGCGCCTACGTCAGTTGGTCACACCAATCTATGACAGGGCTTCCTCGATTTGGTCCTTACAACGGATACAAGGTCATCCTCTTCGCCGACTTCCGCAGATTCGCGCATCAAATACCAGTCTCGCCGGAGCATCCTCCTCCACTCGAACGACATGGCCGAACCAGTGCAGCCGCTGGGTATTAATACGCTGTACAATGTCTACTTCGTTGAGGAGCTCATACAGCTTACTGTTGGATCGGATACGGAAACCATCGCCAACTCGCACAGGATCGAAGGAGAGGATATACATACGTAATGTAATAATCCAGTGCACCGTATGGTATTGTAATTGTCATTTTGACATAAGGTATAGGAGGGTATGTCTATCTACCGTTGCCCTCTCGGCAGATTTCTAAGACTAACAAAATTGCCATGAAAAAGTTTCTCAGAAAAAAATCTGTCATTCGGAATCGACTTTAAACTGTTGATCCCGCCACTCATGTATAAAATTAACACACACGACATAAGTGGTGTGAGAAGCTAGGTCGTAATCCTTACTAAAGGGTTGTAATGACAAATTATGTACGAGTATGTATGTATGATGACACTGCACCCTGCCTATCATAGATCCGGTTAATGTTACCCGAATGTTAATGAAATTGCCTCGTCAAATAGTGTTCTGTGTGGGTAGGAGACTCCTAACGCAGAGCGTCTATTCACTTGAATTATTTCCCTCATCAGTAAATATTGGTGCTGCGTAAAGTGCAATCATCAAATTCATAAATACTCCAGTCAGGATTACGACCTAGTTCCTCACACCACTTATGCTGTGTGTTAATCTTTTTATACATGAGTGGCGGGACCTACAGTTTAAAGTCGACTCCGAACGACAGATTTTTGAGAATCTTTTCATGGCAATTTTTATTTACTCTTACAGTTTTTGCCAGAAATCTGCTGAGAGGAAGTCGCCGAAGAAATACTATTTGTATTTTGTTTTGATGTCTGGCCTGGGGCTCGAACCCTGGCTTTTCGTCTAATAAGCCAACACACTACCTACTAGACCACGGTGTGCCCGATTTATTTATTTTTCATTATTGCAAGTGCTATTCAAAGCTTATCTGTTAGCACGGCAAGGTATTTTATTGCCGCCTGTAAAACTGTCATGTGTCCACCACCACATGGTTTCATTTGATGTCTTCGTGTGTGCGCTTGTTGGTAACGCTTTTGGTCATCTAGACATATCATTATTTTGGCTGCAGCGTCTTTACACTTGGCTTCCAGAATGTCAACCAACGCGATATACTCCGCATAGCCCACAATTGAGGCACTATCGGAGAGAGTAATTCTTAACACTCGTGTGCAATCGCACATCATATTCCACAATGTTCGCCCAAGTGCAGAGCCATGTGTATATTCCCTGACATCCACGTCTGCTCCGTACCGTAGTGTACGGTGACGAAGTAGCTAAGTATTGTTGGTAGTAAGTACTCAGGTATGGTGAAACCTTCCAGCCCCGCCACAAAGTTGTTAAAAGGGTTCTACCGAATTGAAAGGATCTACCACATTGAAGGGATCTACTAAATATTTTAATATTTATGGTTTTACTGCAGTCGCCGTAGTCTAGTAGGTAGTGTGTTGGCTTATTAGATGTAAAGCCAGGGTTCGAGCCCTAGGCCAGACATCAAAACAAAATACAAAATGTATTTCTTCGGCGTCTTCCTCTGAGCAGATTTCCGGCAAAAACTCTGAGAGTAAATAAAAAATTTACATGAAAAGTTTCTCAAAAATCTGTCGTTCGGAGTCGACTTTAAGCTGTAGGTCCAGCCACTCATGTATAAAATTAACACACACAACATAAGTGGTGTGAGAAACTAGCTCATAATCCTGACTGAAGGGTTATAATGAGCAATTATGTATGTATGTATGGTTTTACTATAAATAATTCTTCGAAGTATAATGGCGATCTGTAGTGGCATGAGGTAAAACCAAAAACAACATTGTGAGTAAGTAGGAGACCTATTTTTTGAGCACTTTGATTTCTAATATCCATCTAATATCCGCTACAGCACTAAAGAGATTTGTGGCGCAGCAAATATTTGAACACAAACTGTATGCCGTTCAAATACATTTTCTAAATACTTAATTGGTCATTACAACCCTTCAGTCAGGGTTACGATCTAGTTTCTCACACCACTTATGTTGTGTGTGTTAATTTTATACATGCGTGGTGGGACCTACAGTTTAAAGTCGACTCCGAACGACAGATTTTTTTCTAAAAATTTCATTCAATTATTTTTGCCCAATCAAATTTCATACACAATCCAATGGCTACTGAACAATAAAATAATGAATTGAATAAAAAACCATTTCAGTTCATAAGGACTCTTGTAGTAAAGTTTTGTAATTCTAAACAATTTCTACGTGCAAAAACCAATGCCAATAATTTGTTTTTGTTGTGGCAAAACAAACAATGGGAATTTTAATTTTAAACTGCCACGCTTTAATAACAAAACTTATTAGAAAATAAACACTTTATATGGCCTTAAACTAAACAAACACTCCATTGCACCCCCTTTAACTTAAACCCTCAATTAAAGTATTAACACCGCCATAATATTGAGCTTATCGTCAACATTTGCCAGTTTTTGGTGAAGCGCAAAAACCAAAAAACAAACTAAAGAACGAGACTGTAAGCTGGGAATCTTAATGGCTGTCTGTCCAGATGTCTTAAGAGAGACTGAAACAATAGCAGCAGCAGTAGCACCCATAAGCGTTAACTTTTAAACAAAATCAAACCAAAAACAAGGATATTTTTCGAAACTCAAAGTAAACTTAAAAAACAACAATAAAAACAAAAACAAAAACAGAAACGGAACAGTAATATTAACAGCAGCTATAAAAACATATCGTTGTAGCAGTAAAAGTAAAAGTATTATACGCAGTAAAAATTCGAAATTCAAAGAACGGAACTTTATGCTCTCAGCAAACGAGCAACAAACAAAAAACATCATCATAATAATGGTTTTGTATGTAAACGAAATAAAGAAGAAGGCGAAGGAGAAAAAAAATTTGCGCAAATCTGGCTAAATAGACAATGAGCCAACAATAACAACAACAACAACAACAGCAACAGTAACAAGGAAGTGGAAAAGGCAAAATCACAAGAAGACGAAGAAGCCAATTTTTTAAAGCCCACAAAATCCATAAAGCAAACAATGGTTGAGCTGGTTGGTAAAGTTGGTTGGTTTGGTTCGTTGGCATGGTTGTTGCCTGCCTGCCTGCCTGCCTTGCTGCTGGGTAATGTACACAATTGGAAACCAATGCCATAGGATAAACGGATGGAAAGATGTTGACTGTTGTACCAATTTTTTTTTTAGAAAACGAACATAAAATAATAATAATATTGAGAGGATAGAATAGCGAAAAGGCACAAGGAAGATGGGTAAGAGGGGCACACACATATATAAAATCTAACAAACAGTAACAACAGACAGCCAACAGCAACATGTCAGTATTTAAAAATTGATGCTAGTGTCCTATGCTGATTGTAAACTGACAGCCAGAGACTGACTACATGACTGACTGCTGACTACTGGCTGTCTGCTTAAGAATGACTGAGACCCTCAATAGGTAGTTACGGCATAATAATGCCTAGACAAGCATAACAATTTTATTTTCAACACTTGAAATCTTTAAAATAAATTTCATAAGAATTGTTTGTAATCAATAGCGTTCCTTACTTGTAAAAAAGAAAATAAAATTCCATGAATATTTCTATGCTGTTTCTTTTCTAAAAATTCTTTCTTATTATTATCATTGTTGTTGTTGTTGTTGTCTGCAAAAAATAAATATTTATCTGTTTAGAGACTTAAGCAACAATTGGGGATCAATTGCTCAATTTTTATTTATTTATTTTTGTTGTAATAATTTTTAATGTGTATCTTTATGGCTGACTTTTGTAAATATTTGCATAGAAAGTCAATAGACTGTTTTATTTAATTCCTAACACAATAAATCATTGGTAAATAAAATTTCATATTAAATAAATGAAAAGCAATTCAATAGTGGTGTGAATATATGTTTAAAAAAAATTTGACATAAAATTGTCAACGGCTATATAACAAGACTAACGCCAAGCACGTCCATCAAATTCTCACAACATTATTACATTTCCCTCCGACTGCCGGATTATTGTATTGTGATACAGGCGATAGTAATTGCCATCTATCGGGCTGCTTAATGGATCATCGTCATCGGTGTTCCTTTCACCCGCAACTCGATCTTTTCTGGTAGTAAGGCTGCCATTGTGTATAACTCCAGGTTCGTCAGGAAATGTCGTCGCTGCCTCGACTTTCTTTCTAGGCGCTTCAGTGTCACACTTATCTGGGTTCCCGGGCACAGTAATATTCTGGGAAACTGCAAAGCTGACGAGCTAGCCAGGGCATGTGCACAACTTCCGGAATCCTCTTCGATCACAGTGGCCATGCTTACAGCACATTGTGAAATGGGAAGACACGCGGAAAGAATGCATCTCCCATCTAACAACTTCTGCTGTGGGTGCAGATCCGCTGAGGTAGAGGAGACTGTTATCTACTTTCTTTGTTAATGCCCATCTCTTGCAAGGTGCAGATTGAAATTATTTTGCTCTCCAATCCTTGTCAGAGCTATTTACCATTAATGTTAAAGATATATCACTGGGTGTGAATGGTGTGACGGTGCGAATGATGTGAGGGTGCGAATGGTGTAAGGGTGTGAATGGTGTGAGGGTGCGAATAGTGTGAGGGTACGAATGGTGTAAGGGTGTGAATGGTGTGAGGGTACGAATGTGAGCACCACGGTATTTAATATCACACACGTTTAAATGCAATTACACTACGTATTGAGTTTTAATCCATTAAGTTAAAGGCTGCCTCGAAGTAAATTAATAGTGGAGATAGCAAGAAAAGTTTATACATAATATCCGTTCAAGTTCTGTGTTTGATAACCTCTTACCGCTAATATGAGCTCTTACTACGTTCACAGTATTAAGGATGTTAATGCTTCTCCAGTTATTATAGCTTGTGAAGCGATATTTAAAGAATGCATTCCACCCGCATTTCGAGCGCTATACTGTCAGTTCTAGTGCTTAACTTAAATGATTTGCAGATATCGAATTGGCCTGACTAACTTGATATACAAGTGTAGGGATACAATATATTGTTGTCATCGTTCAAAGAAATTGAATTTACCATACTTGGATGCTGATGTACGGATTGCGTGATTTGCGTAAATTATGGAAAAAATTTCTGCTTTTTATGAGAAAAAAATATTTCACCACACAAGAACGGTTTAGTTTTGTAAAAATAAAGGAATAAATATTCCGTATTTTGACTAATTAATATTTTTCGCATCAAAATCTCATTATTATCCTTGTTTGTATGGTAAACGAAAAGAAAGAAAAACAACAACTTCTTATAATTGCAAAAAGAATATATTTTAGAGGTGGTAACCTCCTCTACAAGACACGAATACAAAAACTCATTTAATACACATACTGATACTAAGAATAAAATATCAATTAAGGCATTCATATATCTATTAAGGCATATTTATGTACATGTGAGTGTATATCATACAACTTGATGAGAAATTTTTGAACATGAAATCGAAACTTAGGTTTTTTGGGAGGCCAGATGTTAAAACTCCCATAAGGTATAATATCAATATAATAGAGAGAGAGCCTTTTATAATTAAATCTTAAGAGTATAAGACTTTAATAACATTGCAATAACCCAGTAAATGTTCCATTTTTTTGGGTATAAAGTTGAACAAATTCCCTTTCAAATACAATTTTGAATTCGAAATTTTACTGGGTTATTTGTTATTAACTAAACTACTTCTTCTTTATTGGTTAAAAGCCAAATGTTATTAAAATACACCTGTGTATGCGTTGTTTAAATATGTATGTATGTATGTATGTATGTATGCATAATTTATACAGATTTTACAAACT
This sequence comes from Sarcophaga variegata, assembly GCA_932273835.1. Taxonomy (NCBI): domain Eukaryota; kingdom Metazoa; phylum Arthropoda; class Insecta; order Diptera; family Sarcophagidae; genus Sarcophaga; species Sarcophaga variegata. The sequence goes on from OW026361.1 coordinate 100,518,883, forward strand.
GTATGTAGAGTATGGAAAAATCTAATTTTAAACAAAATATTGTTTTCCATAGAAAAGTTTATGACTTTTACCGGTCACTGGCTGCCAACAAACCCATAAACCAAACGACCAAACAGTCAACTCAACATGGCAAAATGAAATGTAAAAGGTCATCAAACAGGTGAGAGGAAACAAGAGAGAGAGAGAAAAACATTATGTACTTACAGTGAGGGAAAAAATAAGGGACATAGGAATGCTTAAATTGGGAACTGCTTTAGAAAACGTAACTCATTTGGGTTTTATAAGATGCTGTTGATTACAACATAATTACAACACCTTCAGTCAGGATTGTGACTTAGCTTCTCATGCCACTTATATTGTGTACATTTTTTGGTGTGACCTACAGTTTAAAGTCGAATCCGAATGACAGATTTTTTGAGAAACTTTTCATGACAAATTTATGGCGGAGTGTTTGCCAGAAATCTGCTGAGAGGAAATCAACGAAGAAATATTTTATCAGTTTCTCAAAAAATCTGTCATTCGGATTCGACTTTAAACTGTAGGTCACGCTACTCATGTATAAAATTAACAGACACAATATAAGTGGCATGAGAAGATAGGTCGTAAACCTGACTGAAGGGTTGTAGTGACCAATTATGAAGTAGCCGTAGTCTAGTAGGTAGTGTGTTGGCTCTTAGACGCAAAGCCAGGGTTCGAGACCCAAGCCAGACATCAAAGACAAAATACAAAAAGTATTTTTCGGCGACATCCTCTCAGCAGTAAAAACTCTGAGAGTAAATAAAATTGCCATGAAAAGTTTCTCAAAAATCTGTCGTTCGGAGTCGACTTTAAACTGTAGGTCCCGCCACTCATGTACAAAATTAACAAACACAACATAAGTGATGTGAGAAACTAGGACGTTGTGCAATGGGTCAATTCGACCTCCGGCTATTGTACTTGTCTTAATTGACAATTCCTCTAACCTAACCTAACCTATGTATGTATATATGTTTTAATGTATAATATAGTTTTAATGTATAATATAGTTTTTAATGTATATATAGTTTTAATCGTGTGAGAAACCATGTCGTAATCCTGACTGAAGGGTTGTAATGACCAATTATGTATGTATGTCTGATCTAGGGTTTGAACCCTGACTTCTTGTCTAATAAGCCAACATACTACTTCTAGACTTCATCGACTTCACAACATGACAACTAAATCGTCCACATATATTGAGAAGTACTTCTTAACTATTCGGTTTATTTTATAGAATTTTGGGAAAGATGCCAAAGACGTTAGAGCGTACATAAGTAAAATATCAAAAATTTTCTTGTATCCCTATTATTTCCATCATGACTGTTTGTATGCACTTTCACACAAATCTCCATTAAATGCAAAATATTAACAAAATTCAAGAGATTATATTTAGAAGTTTACCAAAAATAACCTTAAGCTGACAGCACCAGCAACTGCTACAAAGTCGTAAATTTAATACAAATTCTGGCGAAGAGGAGAAGAGGTCCTCTTAATATTAAATCATAATATTTACGATAAAAAAATTTAAATAAAAAAAAAATATCCCAAAAACATATTAAAAAGATTAGATTTCAAAGTTGAAAGGTTTAATAATTTTGTTAAATTTATTAAAAATTATTATAAACTTTTAATAGCAAAAACTATTTTTAAAGAATTAAAAAAAGGAGGGAAGTTGGGTGTTGTATTTAATATTCCGTTTTATTTTTGTTTCAAAAAATAAATGTTGACAGTTTAAAGAGAAGTTAACGTTGCCATTGTTGCCACTAGTATTGGAAATCTATTGTTGAATATGTATTCGACAAGAAACAGACAAAAACCCTCATGTGGCATGCAGCTGAGAACTGAAACGAAAGGATTTTATTTTATTATTTGTGTTTCGCAAGACATTATGTATGTGCAGGAGTGGGTAACCTGCACTAGGCTGAAATGTTAAATTATTGTTTCGATTATTATTTATTACTACCGTCATGGTTTCATATGAAGGGTTCTGATATAAAACGTTCCTTTAGGCTGACCACTGCAGTGTTTTCCATGCCCATTGTGTGGCAGAATTTTCAACCAAAATTTTATTTTACTTGGACTGCCGGGCATTGATCAAGAACGTCACATTGACTTCCATAAATGCCGAGGTTTTTTCAGAGAAATTTCAAATTTCATGAGAATATTTTTGGAAATTGCATTGAACTGGCGTCCAACATGTTGCAGCCCATGCATAACACATAATTGGTCATTACAACCCTTTATGCAGGATTACGGCCTAGCTTCTCAAACCACTTATATAGTGCGTGTTAATCTTATGTATAAGTATTGGAAGCTACAGTTTACAGCCGATTCCGGATGATAGATTATTTAAAAACTTTGCATAGCAATTTTTTTTACTCGCAGAGTTTCTAGCAGAAATCTGATGGACGGAAGTCGCCGGAGAAATATGTTTTCGTATTTCGTTTTGTTGAAGATGTCTGATCTAGGGTTTGAACCGTGGCTTCATAAGCCAACACACTACCTACTAGACAATGGCAAGTTCGATTACAGGCTATAAGTGTTGAAATTGCTTTTGATAAATTGGGCATTATTTGTGACAACTTCGTTGTCAACAGGAAGGTACGCACAATATTGCTAGATTACCTTTCGTTCCTAATTCTCATGGCTACCCATTGCTCTATTGTGACTACAGCGACTTCGATTACAGGCCATAAGTGTTAAAATTGCTTCTGATAAACTGGACATTCACATACATACATACATACTTGGTCATAACAACCCTTCAGTCAGGATTACAACCTATTTTCTCACACCACTTATGTTGTGTGTGTTAATTTTATACATGAGTGGCGGGACCTACAGTTTAAAGTCGACTCCGAATGACAGATTTTTGAGAAACTCTTCATAGCAAATTTTTATTTGCTCCCAGAGTTTTTGCCAGAAATCTGCTGAGAGGAAGTCGCCGAAGAAATATTTTTTTAATATTTTGTTCAGTTGGAAATGCTTGACCTGGGGTTTGAACCGAGGCCTTACGTCTATCAAGCCAACGCACTACCTATTAGACCACGGCGACTCTAATACTCTTGTATATGTATGGAATAGACTAATTGGTGATGCGTGTCTATTCGTTTTTATAAGATTTTGCAGTGCAATGTTATCTTGTGAACTTTGGTAATTCAACTTATGACACAAATTTTTCTCCACTTCAGAGGGATCCTAGCTGAAAATGCTTCCAAAATTATGAACTTATTTTACAAAAGAAAAAAATGTATTTTATTATCCTACGATATATGGCCTAAGATATCGTAACCCATGTGGCACATTTCTGCATTTTTGAATCGAATTGTCGCACAATCTAAAAATAAAAAGAATTTCGTTTTTTTTCTTTGGTTTTTCAAAATACTACGCAAATTCAACAAAGACAACAAAAAAAAGAAAATACCACACACAGATATAAATAGAAAATAATATTGAAATTGAAACTGTCAACAAAAGTAGAAAAATATGCAACTTTTAACATGACAAATGCAGAATTGTTCAGAAATTTTTCTTTCTTTTTCTCTTGTTTCGTTTGTGACACTGCTTTCTGTCTTTAAGGTTTTGCGAAATTCTCGATTTTATTTTTTTTAGACATCGACAGCAATCTACAACCAATGCAACATTTTAAATACAATACATATGAGGTACAGTGTCACATGTGTATGTATTTATTTGATGTGGGCAGACCGAGAAAACCACTGCAAATATTTGCAACAAAAACTTTTTTGTCAATATTTTTTTTGTTTTGTTTTTTCAAGTTCTCTGTTGTTATCAACGTCATCATCATCACCATCATCATGGATTATTTCAAATCAATATTTTGTTTTTTTTTTCTCTACATTGTTTGTATTTTTCTTTCTTAGAATAATAAATAAATATTGTAAAATACAAAGGCAAACACAACAACAAAAATATTTATTTTAACTTTTTTTAAGGAAAAGTTAAAAGATCGAAAAATTGAACACAGATAGACATGCTAACAACTGCTGAACAAAAAACAAAAGCCATCTATTGTTGCAATCAAATGTTGCAATTGCACTTCATAAGAAACAAATGAAAATAACAAGGAAATAATGTTTAGAAATGAAGTGGATAAATAGAAACCAAAACATCCAACAAATAATGATTTTCTGTGTATTTCAAAAAGAAAAAAACAAGAAGCAACATAATACGATGACTGTGGCAAGATTATTTAACTTTTTGGGGAGAAATTCACAAATATTTTCATATTTTAAATAAATAGTTTATGTTTTAGGGGAAATAAAATAAATAAAGGCAAACAATTAAGTTAACATAATTGAAAAAACTGGATTGGGAAAAATTCAATAAAATTTAAAAAGAGGTGCTTTGCAGACCTAATGGGTTGAACAGCTATTGGATCAAATATTCCAAAACAAGTTTCCTTACGGTCTGGCGTTACTTAGAACCGGAAATGTAGCATGCAGCTGAGAACTGAAACGAAAGGATTTTATTTTATTGTTTGTGTTTCGCAAGACATTATGTATACACAGGTGTGGGTAACCTGCACTAGGCTGAAATGTTCAATTATTGTTTCGATTATTATTTATTACTACCGTCATGGTTTCATATGAAGTGTTCTCATATAAAACGTTCGTTTAGACTGACCACTGCAGTGTTTTCCATGCCCGTTGTGTGGTATAATTTTCAACTAAAATCTTAATTTACTTGGACTGACAGATAATGATCATACATAACATAATTGGTCATTACAAGCCTTCAGTCAGGATTACAATCTAGTTTCTCACACCACTTATGTTCTGTGTGTTAATTTTATACATGAGTGGTGGGACCTACAGTTTAAAGTCGACCCCAGACGACAGATTTTTGAGAAACTTTTTCATGGTAATTTTATGTACTCTCAGAGTTTTTGCCAGAAATCTGCTGAGAGGAAGTCGCCGAAGAAATACTTTTAGTATTTTATTTTGATGTCTGGCCTGGGGCTAGAACCCTGGCGTTTCGTCTAATAAGCCAACACACTACCTACTAGAGCACAGCGACTTCAAATCAGATAATGTTCAAGATCCATAAATTCCGAGCACTTATCACAGAAATTTCAAAGGACGTCAGAATATTGTTGGAAATTGCTTCAAGACTGGTCTCCAACATGTTGCAGGCCATGCATACACACATAATTGCTCATCACAACCCTTTAGGCAGGATTACGACCTAGCTTCTCACACCACTTATATAGCGCGTGTTAATTTTATATATGAGTGTTGGAAGCCGATCCGAACGACCGATTTTTGATAAACTTTTCATAGCAAATTTTTTTACTCTCAGAGTTTCTAGCAGAAATCTGCTATTGAAGATGTCTGATCAAGGGTTTGAAACGTGGCCTCACGTCTAACAAGCCACCACACTACCTATTAGATAATGGCGAGTTCGATTACAGGCCATAAGTATTGAAATTGAACATGTTTTCAAATTAGCAAAAAAAAAATTGATGTTATAAAACGGGCAAAATCAGATATAAAATGGACTTAGTGGGCTAAATAGCCATAGCCACAAGGATTCCAAAACAGGCGTCGAAGCTATTTCTTTTCTTCAAATGACCATAAAAGATCCGGTCTCGCGTTATTTTGTCGACTTGCAATTTTTGTCAATAGCTACCATTTTTTTTTTGGGTGATGACTAGCATTTTTTTTGGTCAATAACTTGCATTTTTGTGGTCGATAACTTGCATTTTTTTGGACGATGATTTGCATTTTTTTGCACGATGATTTAAATTTTTTACTCAATGACTTTCATTTTTATAGTCGATGAGTTGTGTTTCTTGGTCGATGATTATAAAATTTTTTGTCATTGACTTACATTTTTATGGTCGATGACTAAAATATTTTTAATCGATAACATGTACCTTTTGTATCAATGACTTACATTTTTGATTGAAGACAAATATAGTCAAAGAAAAAGTCTGCATACACCACTGTAGGTTAGAAGACGTTTACCTGTCAGTCAAGACAGGTACAGTACCCGGAGGTCAGATTGACCCATTGTAAAAAGGTCTACAAATACCGCTGTTAAAAAGTCTACACGCAGTTGTGTATGTAGACTTTTTTCTTTGACTGTATATCAATTTCAACGCTTGTATTAGTTTCACCACCGATATCTTCGTTTGTAAGTAATGCTCAATCGTAACGAAAACTGCTTTGGAATCCTTGATGGAATGGCTATTCAGCCCACTAAGTCCGGGTCCCCCACCATTCTGTTATTTATACGATTTAGATCGATTTATATACAGCACTTTTTTTGCTCATATAAAAAAAGTTAGCTATATCTCCGGTCCCAAATGTTATCCGACCGGAATGCCGCACCTTTTTAAATTTGATCGAATTTTGCTCGATTTTTTTTTTGTTCAAATATCAATCGATTAAATTTAAACGCTAATCATTACTACGCTTATTTCGTTTCTTTCAATTCAAGGACTATTCTTTTCATATCGTATTTACTTGACGCAACTGTTTGTATATCGTATTGAATTTCATTTTCAGTGATTTTTATTTCAATATTTACTTCACGTACATCTGACTGTTAATACACCAAATGAAACGTTTGACTTTTCGACAGTCGTTATTTGATGTTGCAGTAGTTGGTTTCAATTTCGTTTACTTTTGGAACACTGAAGAAAATTTAAAGTTGTTTCTAAGATAAATACCTTCTTAACTATTGCAATAATAAAATAATTAAATCGCAAGATCATAAAAAAAACTGTTAAGGAATAAATGCATGAAACGCTCCTGGTAAATAAAGGGTCCGCGAAATAACTTTTTTTTGAAAATGCTTTAAAAAAACTACTGAATATTTTCTCAAATTTCTTTTTTTATTTGAAAGTACAATCCTTCCGGTTAATAATGGAAAATAATTTCATTCAAATGGCTGCCTCGGCTGGCCATGCAGTAGCCTACACCAGAAGATGCCGATTTTGGCAAAAAAAAAAAATCATCTTTTCAGATGAAGCTCATTTTGATCTTGGCGGGTATGTAAACAAGCAAAATTGTCGCATTTGGGGCCCAGAAAACCCGCACGCATAGATTGAAAAGCCGACGCACCCAAAACGAGTCACTGTTTGGTGCGGATTTTGGTCCATAGGCATAATTGGGCCATTTTTCTTCGAAAATGAGCAAGGAGTGGCCGTTACAGTCAATGGCGATCATTGTCGGGCCATGTTGAACGAATTTTTGTTCACAAAAATTGAAGAGAAGGATATTGGCAACATTTGGTTTCAATAGGACGGCGCTACGTGCCACACAGCCGAAGCTACACTCGATATTTTGAGCCCTGTTTTTGAAGATCGCATTATCAGCCGCAGAGCTGATGTCGCCAGAGCTGATGTGGCTAGCTCGTAGCTGCGATTTAACACCGTTAGACTATTATTTGTGGGGTGCCGTCAAAGATAAGTGTTACGCCGACAAGCCAGAGACAATTGACGCTTTAAAGGAAAATATTCGTGAAGTCATTGGTGAAATACAGCTGCACACAATCGATAATGTGCTTAAAAATTGGACCGATCGTGTAGGCTACTGCATGGCCAGCCGAGGCAGCCATTTGAATGAAATTGTTTTCCATTATTAACCGGAAGGATTGTACTTTCAAATAAGAAAAGAATTTTGAGAAAATATTCAGTAGTTTTTTTAAACCATTTCAAAAAAAAAAGTTATTTGGCGGACCCTTTAGTTGGCTAGCATTTCATTTATCATTCGATTAGCACAAGTCAGTAATTAGACTTTGAACGGTTCGTCTGCAGACACCTTCAATTTACAGAGTTCTCCTGTAAATCTCTCGCATTCGAAAGTTGTACTGTGTGAGATAGGAATCCAGTTCGTTTTCAGTATCCACATATCATTTGTTTTTCTCTCAGTGTAGTTAATCGCTATGTATTCCATTTAGTCAATATTTTAAAAGCAAGTTGAATTGAGTTGAGTTGAGTAAGCAGTTGAACTAATGGCAACCATATCAATGGCATTGATAGTAGTAGTGTGGTAATATTCCAGCAATAACTCTTGGCTTATTTATAACGCGTGATTGAGTTTTTGTCCAGGGAGTACATTATACAGCCACTTCTATTTGAGAGGGCAAATGTTCATATCGCATTCATTGTATCTCTTGTTTTAATACCAGAAAAAAACAACTTTTTTATTTCTTATTGGATTTAAAAATAGTTGTTGTTTTCTTCTTTTTGCTGTGTTTGTTTATCGTACATCCTTTACAGTCAGAGTCACTCATTAACTTTTGCTATGAAATAGCAAATAAGCCAAAACACACCCAGCAATTGTAGTGCTGTTTACCAATTTTTTCGGTTGAATTTCTTTCCGAGTTTCGGCTTCATAAAATACTTTCCATGCTTAAAAGAGAAAAAAAAACAGAAAAAAAAGTTCCTAAAAAGTTTTCACCTGGTCATACCATGGCAATTGGAGAAGAAAAAGCAAAGAATGTTGTTTCGTGTAAAAGTGAATGTATTTTTGGTCTTGGTTTATAGTATTTACTCTGATTGTTATTGTAAAGGTATGTTGTGTAGATATTACAAGCAAAAGTCCTGGCATATTTGTCTTCCTGTACCATCTTATTTATTTGTTCCCATTTCGTGCAGCACACTACTTGTCCTTCCTACACTTTTGTTAATGAACTTGACTTTTTCTTTTCTTTTCATTTGTTTCATAGTTCTTCTCCAATTTACTGGAGCTTTTCATTTTCGGTATTTATTTTTTCTATATTTCTGCCACTTTCTGAAAACTTTTGTTATTGTTTTCCAATTTTCTTTTGTTCACATCCAGTTGCTGTTACTGTTTGCCAGCAAGTTGCAGTAGGGTTTTGTTTGCTGGTGTTATAAAAACCCTTCTTCCACTTTTTACATTCTCAAGTACTTTTTAGTTATTGCTGTTGCTATTGTTGTATTGTTGTATGTAATACTATTCAAAGTTTAGTTTTGTATTATTTATACGATTTCATTGCATACACACATATTTTCCTGATGTATTTTGTTATCCTTTTATTCCTATTCACTTACATCGTTTGCTGGAGTGTCTGGTATGATGGTGTAAAAGGTTAGAACAGAAATAAAAGCACATAAAGTACCTGCATAGTTTTATGGTTTTCATTTGAAGCTTAAAACTTTCTACATTTGAGTGATTTTGATTTTATTTATGGTTGATCTCTTCGGTCTAACTTTAGTTTTTGGAAAATTTCATTCTTCAAAAATTTTTGAAATTAAAATTGTATATCAACTGTCTGAAGAGAAATGGTCATACTTTATTATTGATTGGAATAGCAGATTATAGATAAAGGACTGTTAAACAGACATCTGTTTATTGCCAAACAATAAAAAAACGGGTCGACATCGGTTAAATGAAGAGAGTGATAAAAGAATTTGGAGATATTAAAACAAGAGTACTTTGCATACCATGAGTTGATTTTGACGATTTTTAGAAATTAAAAATTTACGAATACCTGTGATGATTTTTCTATACTTTATTCCTTTTTAATCCCTTAAAAGCTTCAAAATTACAACTCCTAAATAACCTCGTAGTTGAGAATAATTTATCACTTGTCGTTGCAGACAATTTTAAGAATTCGATATTAACTTCTAATATTACCACCGGAAGAACAAAGGCAAGCGCCGTTATTTTTGTTCATACGACCAACACTCAGGGGATGGATGGCATTGTATTTGGAACTATGAAAATGTGTTATGGCAAGAAGGAAAGAGAGAACCGCGTTTATGGACACTAGGCTTGTAATTTTTTATATCATAAGTTACAACAAAGACCTCTGCAGGAATTGAGTTCCACATACGAATAGTCCGACCAAAAAACGTACTTTTTCTGTAATACAGTGTGCGATCCACTGGCCAATCGATCACATACGGATGTCCTGGCCGAGAAAGATGAGCGTTACGTAGGAATACATGATTTTCGGGAACAAGTCCCCTTATTTTGTCCGAGCAAAATCCTTTTGTAGCAGTGATAGAACAGTAAAACACAAACCACATTGCGATGATACACCAATGAATCAATGGAGTTGGATACACTACCGTCATTAACGAGCTAGTACGGCCTCTCCTGTACACTATCGAGAAACCTCAAAATAGACTTTGAGGCACCGACCTCATAAATAGTATAAATAGAATCTTAAGAAGGAACTGAAAAATGTGTCGGTTGCAGCCAACATTAGATTGAATTTTCATGCTCAGAATGTCAAGAGCTTCTGACTCCTTAATATTTACACCACCTAGATGATGCAATGTTATTGCTGCCCTTATGTGTCAATAAACAATACTGGGATAGATTGTTTACTACTTAAACAATTTTTTCCTGAAAATGATATAAAATTTCTCCGTTTTTGGAAAAAAAATTAATAAATGAAGATGAGAGACGCTAGCCTTTAATTTCTAACAAATTTTTTTTAAATGTTTTGTTTTTGAACTCAATAGTGGAATTCACTAACTTTTTTTAACGATTATCCAATAGTTTAAAATACTAAACAACAAAATTGTCGATTTTGGTATTCTGTAAAATTTTTAAACGATATTCGAAGTCGTTATTTCAGCTGTTGTCGTAAACTAAACGACAATAATTTTTGTATTGTTTATTCAATCGATTCAATAAATTTAAAGCAACATTTTAAGATCAAAATGGCTTTTGAATACTTAGGGTATAATTTTTCAGTGGATGAGACAATTTTCAACGCTAGAAGGGTTGACAGACGTGTTCTTCGAGATTTGGAGAACTCATTTAATTTAAATGCATTGGCATTTCGGAAACTCTACTGTTTAACACCATCCTTGGCTGAGGAACTTGTTTTTCAGCTTGACGGACAATTAAAAGGCACCAGAGTAACTGCAATATCAACTGAGAAACAGGTAATTTGGAATGTCTTTAAGTCTCTAAAATTTATAAAAGGATTTTATATTTATAGGTCCTCACTGCTTTGCGTTTCTATGCTTCGGGATGTTATCAACGACCCGTGGGAGAGCAGTGGGGGTTATCCATGAGCCAGTCGCCCATAATCCGTTGCATACATCGTGTAACGGATGCAATCAACAATACCATGTTTTACGCAAAAGTAAAGTTTCCGATGACTCAAGTGGAAGTACAAGCTGCAAAATTAGGTTATTAGGCAGTATCACCCTTTGTAGCAGGGGCAATCGATTGCACACATGTCTCGATTTTGGCTCCAAAAAGTCATGAGAAGGCTTATGTCAACCAACCATATTAATTCTATACAACATACCATTCTATTAATGTTCAAATGGTAAATCCAAGGTTTTTTGACAAGAGATTCATAATATAATTATTTTTGTTGAAATTGCAGATTTGTGATTCAAATCTAAAAATTTTAAATATGAATGCCAAATTCCTCGACACGATTCATACATCAGCAGTCAGAAGAGTTATGCAAAGGTGTTTTGAAAATGGGGATCACAACATATTTTTAATTGGTACTTTTTTCGTAGTAAGTTATTTTATTTTTGAATTTGTCACAAAAATATCTATAGGTGATTCTGGGTATCCATTGGAGCCGTGGCTGATGACTCCTCTACCAAACCAACCAGAGGGGACACCAAAATTCCGTTATAATGAGGCACTGTGTAAAGCACGTAACCCAGTTGAACGTCTTTTTGGTGTCCTTAAAGGAACTTGGCGATGCTTATCATAGCAAAGAATGCTCCGAATTTTCCGAAATTCCCGAATTTGCTGGAAAAATTGTAAACGCATGCGCAGTTTTATATAACATAAATTTAGATGAACAAAGATTAGAGACTAACAATGAGATCTCAGAGCCTGATTCAAGTATTAACATGGTACCCCAAGATACACCATCTTCAATAGCCAAACCTGACCTAGCCTATCTTGGGAATTTTTTTTCCTTAAATAGAAACTACAAAATTCTAATCACATAATTAGTAACATTAAATAGTTTTATTATTATAATTTTTTTATCAATAAAATATTATAACGATGTTTTTCTTCAGTCTTATATTTAAAATATGTATGTTGCATAAAATGACTTCATATGTACATATATATGTATAAATTACTTACCTCATACAGCAAAATAACGGAAATCGAAAGAAAAAATTTTAATATTTAGTTTTGAATTTGTTTTTTTGACTTTTCATTACACAGAGTTGCCACTTGATTTTAATTAAAAAAAGACTTTATCAACAGTCGTTAAAGTGTAGTTAGTGAATCACTTACTGCAAACAACAAATAATGTCGACATTTTAACGATTGTCGAATCGTTAAAAGTTACTGAATCCCACTACAGATATGTACATACATTGACTTTATATGTTTTACTACAATAGAAATAATTTTGGTTTTTAAATAATTTTAATCTATTTATTTTTTTTCTAACGATTTTTTGACGATTGCAATAAACTTCTACGACGATTTTGACGATTTTTTCTCAAATATTTGACGATTTGGTGCCTCATTTATCTGGCAGCTATGCATACACCCCTTCAGTCAGGCTTACGACCTAGTTTCTCACACCACTTATGTTGTGATGTTTGTTAATTTTATACATGAGTGCCGGGACCTACAGTTTAAAGTCGACTCCGAACGACAGATTTTTGAGAAACTTTTCATGTCAATTTTATTTACTCTCAGAGTTTTTGCCAGAAATCTGCTGAGAAGAAGTCGCCGAAGAAATACTTTTTGTATTTTATTTTGATGTCTGGCATGTGGGTCAAAACCTGGCTTTACGTCTAATAAGCCAACACACTACCTACTAGACTGCGGCGACTGCATATTTCATGGCATTTATTTGTTAAATATTTCAGGCGAAAGTACAGAGAGTAGGAACATTTTTAAAGACATAACTATCATTAGACGAATACCCAGGCAGCTTACAAAACACTAAATTCCAGCGTAAAGAATTCCAAGACAATGTATAGCTATCACAGATATCGCAGTGAGGTAGCAAAACAATATGATATTCATATCATATGGGTTCCCTGAGTGGCCTAACTTCTTCATTATTGACTGGAGATGAAACACACATGCAGCGATCCTCGCATATTGTGTTATAAAAGCGCACATACTTGTTAATCAATTCGAGTTCATTAAATTATAAGATAACAAAATGAAAATGAAATGAAAATATTAAAGTTTTCTTAAGAAATGTTTAGAAAAAGAATAAGATTTACTAACAGAATTTCATTTTCTACTCCAGATAACAAATATAAAAAGAAATGAAGAAAATAAACTAAAAAAACAAAAAAAAAACACCAGCATATTAAACGAGAAGTAAAAGTACTATCTACTGTGAGCAAAGGCAATATGCAGGAAATGGAAATACATGCAAGGATTTTTAACAGCAAAACATTTAACGAAACCTACAACTGCCACTACAACTACTGTATGCCACTTTCACATGCTCGAACACACAGCAGGCATATGTTGTGATTTAATAAAATCTTAAATACGTTTGTATACTCGTTCAGAGTACTTACACGCCAATAGGTGTGTGACTGTGTGTATGTGTTGTTGTTTGTGTCTGTTTTCTTAAGGTTTCTTTAGGGAGAGCTTGTTGGCAGTAATTTTTTTCTCTCTGTTCCTGTGTTCCAGCCTGCACGATTTGAAGCAGCACGAACATCTGCTGTTTGGATAAATAATGTTCAACTAAAAGGCACATGATGATCATGATGATGAAAATAAAACCAATAATATTAAGGAATATATGTATGATGATTTACTGTAAGTTAGTTATGTGTATACATTGTGCATGTGTATGTATGTATGTATGAAATTGAAAATTGCATTTGTAATAAATGTTTCATTTCATTTTATCAAGTACACAGATGGGTATTGTTAAAACACTTATAAAGACTCGCACTATTATTGCATGTTTCAAGGCAATAATCTTTTTAAAAAATATCTACAGCAACAACAGCTGATTATGACATTATAATTAACAACAAAACAAAGCAAAGCATCATATCGTAACACTCTTTAAGACATATTCTAAATAAATATTTTCATTTAATGTATCGTAAGGAAAAAAAATGTTTTTTAGGAAAACTTTAAGAGAGTTTCACTTCAATGGTACAAACAAAATTTTTATGTTAAAAACAGAAGGCAGATGTTGCTCTGATATAGTTTCAGCTGTTAAGGACATATCGCGTAGAAAATTATTTTCAGAGATCCAATCAGAAGTTGGAAGGTTAGGTTAGGTTAGCGGGCAGTTTGCCGTTCACAGAAAAGTTTACTCGGTGGCCCGATGGCCAATTGTGTTACCTTGTCGTAATCCGCTAGTGGTAAGTTTGAATCACCTCCAGCTTCTGATGAAACCGGCCAGTTCCCTTGGAAAAATAAATTAAAAATTGTTTGAAAAATTATTGCCAAAATCCGTATAGCGAATCCATATAATAACTCTTCCAGACCTACTCCTTTGACAATCTGCAGGATATTGCTGAATACGCTTCCTGTCTAGCATCTAATACTCACCCAAGAGTTTCTTTCTCAGATGTGTTAATGAAAGATTCCAAGTTTGTATGCCGTTTAGAGCATCAAGGCAATCCATATTGAAGCAAAAGCTGTTTGAGTCTACAGTGCTTGGTAAAAGGCCGTCAAATTCTTACTGATCTCTTCTGATAGTATTTAAGAAAAGTTTAGATTGCCTGATGTTCAATTGGTTTGGGAGAAAATTTTTCATACTATCAGCGTTTGGATACTCCGCTTCATGCAAGGTAACCTGCCTACTTTTTGCTGTTAATTCCTACATGACGTGCCTACTTTTTCCTGTTAATCCCTACATGACGTGCATACCAGCAGAGGGTAGAAAACCTAGCCGATTTTGGATTTCCCAGACATTTCCCATATTATGTTCGAGATAAGGATCTAGTTCCCACCGAGCTGAGCGTTGTGTTAGCATTAAACATTTCCGGGTAGGAATTTTTCCACAACTGCTGCCCTTATTTTTTTCAAGTTTCGTCTGGGAATATTTGTTTAAGTTTCGTGGGAGAAACGAAAACATCCTAAGGCAGCTATTGATGGTGAAATTCTCTGTTCCAATTGTCCCCCCTTATTAGAATTTTTAGTGGTTATATGATGACTTTTCGTGGAATCTTTTTTGAAATTCTGTACCAAATTCTACCCTAGCATAGATTAGCTACTTCGTTCAAGTATTTGCCATCAAAGATTCTGATCTGTTGAGCATGAACTGTTGATCACCTTGCTCGCAACCATCTTGAATATAATGAGCTGAGCTCCCATATTTTTTAACTACCCTCGTTTATTATCTTAAAATTTAATTTTTTTTTTACTATTACCATAGCCTTTAAACGTAGAAATCTCTTGTACATAAGTTTGCAAATGTTTTCTTTCTTCTTTTTTTTCGATTATATTTGCTTCAATACATGTGTAATTCTTTTCATTCAATTTTATATTGAAAACCTTACCCACTTACACTCAGATTTTCAGTTCCAGTTTTATTAACCTAAGCAAGTGTAAATGCCTGCCTATGCATGATGAGTATGTGCTGGCATGTGTTATCAGCATGTGTTAGTTTTAATATCCTTAAAGATGTGTTAGAATTGTGCGTGTGTATTACATACGCACGTTTTGCCATTAAATACGCATACAAATGCATTGTACACGCGCCAGTGGCCTCCACCCGCAAGCACAAACACAATTTTGTTCATGTGGTTGTTTTTGTTTTTGTTTCCATAGAATTTTTTTTGTTGTTGTTATCATAGCATTCAAGATTGTAATGATTTGAGAGGAGTTTTGACGATGTGATAAGAATTTTTAAACAGTTTGAACAGTTTGATGTGATAATTTTCGTTTACTTTGCCAAACTACACGGGAGGATGTTTTAAACGCAATTTAAGCAATTTTTAAACTTTTCCACGTGTCTTATTAGAAAAAATATAATATTTTATGCGTGTTAGCAGGGGTGGTGATAAATCTGTTGTAAGATATTTCTTATAACTTGGCCATATTCTAATCGATATTCCAATACTCTAACGGCCTATTTTAGAAATCAGAAACAGCATTTGCGTGAAGTTTTGTTGGACTACTTATTGAGAAGAATATTGTACTCGTGAGTTGCCGTTTGTTTGTAGAATTATGCGATGAACACAATCTCTCACACACTCTCTATCAAAGTATTGATTGAGTGTATTGAGTGGTTTGAGCAGTTCAAAAATGGCATGAGTGTGATATTTTGACCGTGACAGCCAAAAAACTTTGAAGACCATAAACTGAATATGCTGCTCGATCAAGATTCGTGTTAAACGGACGAAAAAGTTTGCATAACTTAAGTATGTAAAAGGTACGCCAAATAACTTTTTTTTTGAAAATGCTTTAAAAAGAAAACTACTGAATATTTTCTCAAATTTCTTTTTTATTTGAAAGTACAATCCTTCCGGTTAATAATGGAAAATAATTTTATTCAAATGGCTGCCTCGGCTGGCCATGCAGTAGCCTACACGATCGGTCCAATTTATAAGCACATTATCGATTGTGTGCAACTGTATTTCACCAATGGCTTCACGAAAATTTTCCTTTAAAGCGTCAATTGTCTCTGGCTTGTCGGCGTAACACTTATCTTTGACGGCACCCCACAAATAAAAGTCCAACGGTGTCAAATCGCAGCTCCGAGGTGGCCAAACGACATCAGCTCTGCGGCTGATAATGCGATCTTCAAAAACAGGGCGCAAAACAAACTAAAGTTTCCGTGACTATGGAAGTGTAATACGAGATTCATTATGAGATATCGTGGCCTGATAAAATAATTGCCTGCCAGCTCTGTTATTAACTCTCCCTTGGATGAAACCTATGCACTGCAGTACTATCCAACAGTGATGCCGCCATTCGAGTACTCATGTCTTATGAAGTTTACTTGCAAAATAATATGGGATGGCCAGAGAAAGCTGTATTAACTGGGCAACAGGGTCGCAGAATCAGAAGTCGTATAGGAATTTACGGTAATGAATAGGTAAAACAACTTGCAAGGAACTTGCTTATATAGAGCTTGCAAGATATATTAAGATATGATATTATATGATATGCTCCTCATAACATTTTTGCTACTCAAGTTAAAAAAATTTTTATAAGTTTCTTCAATAAAGGAAACATTCCTCTTAATTTTTGCCTGAACATTTAAATGTTTGCCTTGTTAACATAACATTATTCAACTCATGTTCTTTTTCAGTTTTTATTTCCTTTAACAGCACCTTACCAAGTAAGACTTGAAAAATTGCATCACATGTTAAACGAAAATTAAATTAAGATTCAATCTTGTGTGTAATTATTACTTTCAGCATAGTTCAGCTGAGATTTATGCGAATTCTGTTTAAGAAGAGAAACTTTTTGCTGAAGAACAAAAAAAAGACAAAGAAAAACAACAGAAAATGAAAAGAAAATATAACAACATGCAACAAGATTCAAATGGGGAAAATGCTAACAACCATATGCAACAAACTTGCAACATATGTTAGTCATAGAGCGTGTATGCTATAGTCAATGTGAGTATAAGATGCAAAAATCCTACGTAGTATTTGCTGTAGAGCTACTACTCAAGTACGTTTATTAGAACAACAGCAGAAGTAGTAGCAGATAAAGTTGATGTACTTCATAAACGAGGAGTATTTGTAATGGCCCAAGGTGATAAAAGTTTCATCAACATCATGAATGCATGCATGCATGCATGCGTTAAAAAGAGAAATTTCCTTACATATGTCGCAAGATAAGGCAAGGCAAGGCAAGGCAAGGTAGATATACATGTAGGCAAAGTTTTCGTTTTTCGATCGACTCCATAAATGTCTGTTAAATGAAAAAGAGTTAAGAAAAAATGGACATAACTACAGCAACCATATTTTTGTTTCTTGTTTTAATGATTGAAGATCCTTTTTTGCATGTCATCAGGTCATATGCAGTAATTAAGCCACATATTATAACGAAATGCCTTAAAGATGTTGATTTAATGACTATTTTCAGCATTTTCGTTGATTAGAGGGAAGATTCTTAGGCCCCGAAGTGACTTTAGTCTAGTAGGCAGTGTGTTGGCTTAATAGATATGAGGCCTAGGTCCAGACCCCAGGTCAGACATATCCAAAAAACGAAATATGATAAAAAATTTATTCGACTTCCTCTCAGCAGATTCCTGGCGAAAAACTATGGGAGTAAATAAAAAAATTGCCATGAAAAATTTCACAAAAAAAACTGTCGTTCGGAGTCGACTTTAATTAGTAGATCCCGATACTCATGTATAAAATTAACGCACACAACATAAGTGGTGTAAGAAGCTAGGTCGTAGTCCTGACTGAAGGGTTGTAATCTCGAATAATGTATGTTTGTATGTACGTATGTGGTTTTTAGGCCAACATACGCAAATATTTATGTAAACTAATGTAAACACTTAAACAGACTAAAGCAAACCTAAGCAAATGCTTAAGCAAACTAGGCCAATGCCTTAGCGGACTTATGTAAATAATAAGCCAGACTTAAGCAAATTTTTACGTCGCTTATAAAAATAGTTCTGAACCAAATGCAAACAATGTTGTCGAGGAGGCACAAGCTATAATATCCCTAAGAAATTATGACAAGCTATAGGTGCTGATAGTTACCCAACAGAGCTGTAGTACCCATAGATTTTAGCTTTAGCTTCATTGGCTATTAAAGTACGTAAACCTATCGGACTCTCGTTCCAATTATTTTTTTCTTTATAAAAACGTTGTGCATTTCTTTTATTTCAATTCCCTGTCGCCCTACTTAATGATTGGTGAGTGATGGTGGCGTATGATGAATATTATTTAGTTGAACATTATTTAACAATCATACGCCTCGTCGACTCATGCAATTGTTCTGTGTCGCTAAACACAGATTTGCCATGTAAATGCGATAAAAAATAATTTCTTTTGAAAATAATTTCTCTCCGTCTTTTATTATTGTGCTCTTTGACATTGGCTTTCGCTTTGGCTTTAGCTTTGACTGTGTGCAATTTATTAATTGAAATTTATATGCACTTTTAAATGAAAGAAATAAAAAGCAAATTAACACTTGCAAACCATATGAAATCCATAAAACACGCACACACATACGCAGGCAAAAGTTGCAAAAATATACAAATTGTTGTCCTGTTTAACTTTGCATGTAAAACAAATTGTATTACGAGCTTAAGCAACAACAGAGTGGCACAAGTAGCGGCAACAACAACATGATGTGCAAACATTGCAAGTAGCACATGGCATTCAAACATACGTACATACATATACAGTTTATGTTGTTGTATCTCATGTTCCAATATGTAAAGCAAAGTATTGTAGTTTGTATGCCAGTTTAAAGTGTTGTTTGTATGTCTTTTAAATGCGTATAGAAAGAGAGAGAGAGAGAGAGAGGGAGTGAGGATTACGCGCACAACAAAAATAAAATTGTCAGAAGTTGACGTTGTTGCACCACTTGAGTGAACTTTACAAATGTCATTACGTATGACTTTTACTGTGTGTATGTTGCTTTTAAATAATTTCCGAGGGTAACTAATGGCATAAAAAGAAAACAATGGCTGGGCCAGCTAGCGAGTAAAGGGGAAATTAATGCCTGATGGGCAAACCAATTGCCCCGCTGGTCCTGTTAGTGGCAACATTAACAACAACAGACGAACCATGAACATCAGCAATGTAAGAAACTTTTTACGCATATACATACATACATACTGCATGTCTGTTGTAACATTTTTTTCTTTTTTGTACACTGAGTCCTAAAGTGGACATGTATTACTTTATGGTTGTTGCTGCTGCTTTTGTTGTTATTGCTGCTGTCGTTTGTTATTTCAGTTGCTTGTAACTCCTTACTGTATGACAACCACTTGTGACAATGTTACGTTTATTTTATCATTATTTTCTGTCTTTTTTATTTTTTTAATTTTATTTACTTTAACTGGGTTTATTAATTTTTTTATTCTTTTGTTACAATAAAACTTGACACTTATGCCACATTCTCTGCTTAAGAGAGGTTATATCTCTATTGTAAGAGTGGTGGTTTTATGAGAATTTCTATTCCTGGAACACTCATGGGATATATGAAATATGAGGGTGAAATAGAAATTTTAAGAAGCTTCCGCAATCCAACTGCAAAGACTTTCTGCAAAGACTTAAAGAATCTGCAGCTTATGGGCATATACTTGTAAAGAATATCCCACATGTAAAACTTAAAAATTCTGAAATCGCGCGATATTGACAGCCAGTGTAAATTAGACTTAGACTTTCTTGTTTGAAGGCCATACAGAATGCACTGTTGTTCCAACCTCTAGGAATCACGCGTTCTTTAAACTAATTTTGTCCAGTGGAAGCTGCAGATAGTCTTTGGGCATGGCTTCATCATTCAAACATACAAAATTGGTCATTACAACCCTTTAGCCAGGACTACCTAGTTTCTCACAACACTTATGTTGTGTGTGTTAATTTTATAAATGAGAGACAGAACATACAGTTTAAAGTCGACTCCTAACGACAGATTTTTGAAAAACATTTTCATGTTAAGTTTGTTTACTCTCAGAGCTTTGCTAGAAATCTGGTAAAAGGAAGTTGTCGAAGAAATATTTTTTTCATATTTCGTTTAAGTTGGAGATGTCTGACCTGGGGTTTGAACCGTCTAATAAGATTATTAATGTTCCAAAGGCATTTATTCATGTAACCACAATAAGTTAACTACTGGATGCCTTGGTAGTCTAGCGAGTAATGTGTGCATCAGATGTTGGTTCGATTAATACCAGAGACTCTGATTTGACGCACTTTATTACTATTTCTTCAAAGAAGGAAAAACTAACCATGAAAACAAAATAATTCACCGCCAATTTTCATTACACTACTCCCTCTTTTTCTTGTCCTATCACTTACATACATGCATACATACATACTTGGTCATTACAACTCTTCAGTCAGGATTACGACCTAGCTTCTCACAGAACTTATGCTAATTATGTTAATTTTATCCATTATAGGAGGGACCTACAGTTTAAAGTCGAATCCGAACGCCTAATTTTTGAGAAACTTTTCCATGGCAATTTTATATTGACTCTCAGCGTTTTTGCCAGAAGAGTAAGCTGAGAGGAATTCGCCAAAGATATATTTTTTCATAATTCGTTTTGATGTCTGACCTGGATTTTGAACCGTGGCCTTACGTCTAATAAGGAAACACACTACCTACTATATCACGAAGACTTCGCATTTGTCATATCACTTACTGCATGTTATTCCAACACAAAACACTTTGAGGGTATGGGAGTACAGTGTATCAGTAAGAAAAATTGATTGTCTGTCCGGCCCAAATAATGGCATTAACTCACGCCACTGAATTGTTGTCATTCTCTAAGAGCTAATCGGTAATCATGGTGCCCTAGTAGTCTAGTGGATAGTGTGGTAGACTATTAGTGTACGGGTCGAGAGAGAGAGGCTCTGGTCTGTGACACTACACCGAGCAAGTGGTCAAGTTACTCCGCTCGTATATAATTAGAATATAATTTGTAATTGTATTGTAATTAATAAATAAATAAATAAATAATCGGTAATCCTATCTCTTTCGAACACAACTTTCAGTTCTAAACTAAACCAAGAATCTTTTTCCCAGCTCTCGCTGCCGTTTTGTGACAATTTGATATGGATTCGTGGTACTAGCGACATTCGAGGTAATTTCTTAGCTGATGAATTCGTTATAGGTCCACATATTCCTCTTATGTTAAATCCATTTTTGGAATGCTACAACCTAAAAGGTATGATAAATGAAACTTATGATAAATGTAATCACAACTGCTTTAGAAAACCTATATAAAAAATTTGTAATTTCTGTGGAGTCATTCAAATAGAAAATCTATTTCCCATATTCATTCTATCATGCTTGTAAATATAAAAAACTACCCGCTTAAAAAAATCAACCTTCGAACACTGGGTAATTAGATTAACAATAAAAAAAAAAACATCCTCTAGCTATTACCAGTAGTGTGAATATGTTTTATTTCACATATCCTCCTCCTACTATCTTCAGTGGTGGCGTAAATATATACAAAAAAATCGCCTGTACTATGTTGTTTACAATTAGAGTTGCCTTGACATTTAACTCATGATAACGACATTAAAAATAAAGGAAACAAAAACAACAGCAACATGATAAAATATAAAAAACAAACAAACACCACTGAACAGGATACTCAGTCATCTGTAGATGTGGATGGCTATTGCGTGTCATTGCGTGTTTGCTGGTCACTTTTAGATCCGTTGGGTCTTTTGTAGGGTTTTTTTTTCATACACACGCTTTTTATATACATACACACATACAGTGACGTTACAGTGACCGTTTTCTGTTGCAACATTGCCTCTCTTTCTGGTTCATTTATAATATAAAGCAACAGACATACATATTGAAATACAAAACCAAAACAAAAATTCTTGTTGAGGGTCTCCACTAAACGAGTCGAGTCTACGAGCTTTTCTTTTATATTTTTCATCAACTGGAAAGTAGTGACAGTTTTTTGCCCCGTTTATTCAATTGTTTCAAACACAACACAACACAACCCAAACATTTGATATTCAGTAACAAACATGTATATGTATGTGTGCATGTATGTTATGTGAGTGGGTGTATGGCTATTTTTTTTTTTTTTTTGTTCCTGATTATTTTACTTTACACTTCAACAATTTTTTCATGTGCCACTGTGGGCTTTCATTCAAGTATGTGGGTTTATTGCTGTTTTTTTCTCTCTTGTCCTTCTCTGACATGTTTGTATAGTTTGATGTATGATAAGCAATAAATATGTCTGAAATATTTTGAGTAGGCTGCTGTCTCAGTTGTTGTTATTTTTATTTGAACAATGACCGGCAACAAAATGAACAGGTCCTTGTATTTTTGTTTTATTTTTCTGTTTCAGTTGTTTTCTTCTATAATTTGACAATAACTTCATGTCATTTCTTTTATTTATTGAGTGATTTTTTTTATACATTTTCATTCCCTTCATTTAAGTGAACAAATTAAAAGGCTTTGAGCAGTTTGCGTTGTCTTTTTGCAAGAAAATCAAGTGGCTTGAAAAGGTCAGATAATTTTTAAAAAAAACGTTTTTCTATACTTTGAACCTGATAAGGGCTACTTGGAGGAGGAACTGTGGCTTGAGATTTTTTTCATCATTTTTGGTTTAAAGTAACAAAAAATTCATTTCTTTTACTAATTTGCTCTGCAATATAAATGAATAAGTAATGGCTGTTCCAACAGGATCTTGAGAAGTTTGACAGTTGTTACCGATCATCGTGTGGAAGTTCCATCTGTCAAAGCAGTTGTCATTTATTCAATCTGTTTTGCCTAGTCAGCGTGTTGCCAGAATGGGCTAAGGAGTAGCTGGCAACTGACCCAAATTTTCATCGAAAAGTCATCTTGTAAGAATGGGCGCGTTAACAAGCACAATTGTTGAGTTTGGAACGACAGCAATATACTTCAGAGCCCAATACATACATATGTACCTAACACTTAATTCGTCATTACAACCCTTTAGTCAGGATTACAATCTAGTTTCTCACACCGCTTATGTTGTGTGTTGTAATTTTATACATAACTGACGGGGCTTACAGTTTAAAGTCGAATCCGAAGACCTAATTTTTGCAAAACCTTTCCATGACAATTTTATATTGACTCTCAGAGTTTTTGCCAGAAATCTGCTGAGAGGCAGTCACCTAAGAGATATTTTTTAATATTTCGTTTTGACATCTGACCTGGATTTTGCACCGTGGCCAGACAGACTTTTGAGAAACTTTTCATGGCAATTTTTGTTTACTCTCAGAAATATTTTTTCATATATCGTTTTGCTGGAGATTATCTGACCTGGGGTTTGAACCGTGGCCTCTCGTCTAATAATGCCCAATGCATCTGGAAAAAATTAATGTTTGGTGTGGATTTAGAGCTGGCAGCATCATTAATTCATATTTATTTAAGAACGACGTTGGTCTGATTGATGATCTAGACACCTACATGTGGTTTTAATAAGTCAAAGCTGCAGGCCTTATGGCTCATGTCAAATTCAAAATCCTGCAAGAGACATTTGACCCCGTTAGACTGTTTCTTGTGGCATTTCCTTCAATCACAGATCCCTCTATTGAACTAGGAGCTATTTGACCCCCAATAGGACTTAAATACAGTAATTTTATTAACTTCAGGAATTACAGTAACTTGAGCTCATCACAGATTAATGGAAGGAAATCATTCTCAAGCTGCACAAAAGTTATTCTTTACAGTAACACTAGGTATGTATTTTACAATTCTTCAAGCTTCTGAATACATTGAAGCACCTTTTACTATTGCTCACTCAGTTTATGGATCTACATTTTTTATAACAACAGGATTCCCTGGATTTCATGTACTAATCGGAACAATATTTTTATTTATTTGCTTAATTCGACACTTTCAAAAAATCACCACGTAACAAGCCACACCAGTTTTCGAAGCCAGCATAAACCATGCTCAAACGTTCTTCTTAGAAATCATTGTTGAGCCCCTATGTCGCGAAAGACTGTGTTACAAGTTTGGCACTCCTACAAAAAATTGTTACGCAGGCTTTATTGCATATTTTTATTGTGTATTGTCAGCAAAAGCTATGTCGTTGACATGATAGATACTAATAATTATTGACTGTGACGTGAGATCTGAGTGAGAATAAACTTAACGCTTTGCGGACACTTGAAACGATATCCATTTGGCCTGAGAGCATCCCTTCCATCAACAACTCTTAACTGAAATGTGGATTACTAAACCTGAAGGCGGCAGAAATATTTGGAAACAATTTGTCGACCAAATGGAAGCCATTTGAAGATTCAGAACTAAATACTGCAGTTGATAACCGACTTTACAAACAGTCGATAAGATATTAATTCTAAAAAATTTTAATGCCATGCCATTGCATACATTCGTAATTATTAAAAATTATCCCGAATTTCAAAGTTAATTTATGCAATCGTATTTTATTTTATTTTATTTCATTAACATTCGTGTTAAGGGATGTACAAAGAAGTTTTACAACAGCTCGACTATAAACTCTAAGCAATGCGGTCATAAAAGCTTAAAAGAACTTTATTTTACTGGCAAAAAAAGAAGAAAAATTAAAGAAAATATTATTATTGTTGTTGTTTTTGTAATAATTTTAATTTTTATTTCCTTGCACAATAAACACAAATTTAAACAATTTTTTTTCATGATTTTTTTTTTTGCAGCTCTACGCAGTCATAAACGCAGCTATTACACGCTTGAGTAAAAGTAGTAAAAAGTTCTTAATAAAAACCAAAAACAAAACAACAACAAAATTTTAAAGAAAATACTAAAACTTCAAAAAAAAACAGAAATTAATTTTTACGAGATGACTGGATAGATAATTTCTCTACATAAAGTTTTTCCTCTTTTTTCATTCTTTTTTTCTGTACTTTCAAAGGATATAAAAGGAAATTTTGTGCAAATGTATGGGTGCGAGTGAGTGTATGGGTAAAGGAAATATTAATTTGAGAATGTTTAAGAAACAAGCATAAGTTTTAATTAAAAGTTAACATACTTTTAGGCTCTTCTAACGCACACCATTGCAATTATAAGGGTGGCTTAAACTCAAGTACAATATCCTTAGCCATTGTAAAAACAAAACGTTGAATAAATAAAACATCGAGAGAGCAAGAGAAACATAAGAGCTAAGCACTGAACTGAAGAGAGAAGTAAAAGTTAAAAACAGAAGCTAAGGGTCGCAATCAAATACATGGTTGTACATGGTGAAGTACTTAATTTTTATGAACTGAAAGTTTATCTCAAAAACAACATCTTAAAGACCATTTAATAACGTTTTAAGGCGTCTTCATATGAAAGTCTGTATGAATATTTTTGCAAAACTTTGTTGGTGGTGGTGGTGTATTCAAAAGCTTCGAATGAAACAGGCATGCAAACAGGCATACAAACTCACATTAAAAAATGCTTATGCTTACACTACCAGCAGTAGTTTGTATCTCCGATCTGTTTATTTGTCACTTTTGTGTGTGTCTTACCAATATTATTAAATGCCTTTAGGCCAGACAACCATAAAACCTAACTGATATACAAACAAACCATTTATTGCAAAGTAATTTTTACCAAATTTGCGCGTTTTTATATACGAAGAAAAATTAAACAACTTTCAACTTAAATTTATGCATGTTCCGATAAAATCAAATAAAATTCTGTGGCTTTAGATACTGAACTTAAAAGCCAAAATATTTTATTATTTGACAATTTAGACTTATTCTTTAAATAGCTTTAAGAAACGCATTAAAAAAAATCATTTTAGAAAATAGTCTAAGGGAACGAAATTATAGTATTCAACTAGGAAATGTAATTTGTAATGTCTCCACATACAAAGTGTTTTTCATCCTATTTATTTTGTTTGTTTTCTTCATTAATCAAGTTTTCTTTTCTAATTTAGAAGTGCCTTCTGTCGTTGTCTAAAAACAACGCTCTTCATGACCTTATATCACGAGTAGTAATGAGGAAATGTTTCTGACTAAATCCTTATTTTTCCCAGGAGGTGTCAGACCTCCCTATGAGTCCATTGTTGATATTATCCCGTCCGGGACAAGTCACAGTAGTTTCCTAGATAAATTATTTGGAGAGTAGAAGATCCTTTTCATTTGATAATTTGAGATTTGTTTCGAATGTTTAAGTCTGGATTACTTCGATACTCAGCCATTTTAACCACTACACTCCTTATAACAACAACAGCAGATCAATAGACCCATGGCTTTATTACTTCATCATCTCTTCACTGAGAGATTAATACCGTTTCTGCCAGTAGATATTTGTGAGTTGCATTCTGAATCAATAGAAGTAACAAATAAAGGTTTCATGAATTTTGTAGTGACCATACAAACACAGAAGATAACGAACGTTCTGTATACCCAGTTGACTTCTATCCACTCGAAACAATTGAAAACAAAGTAATTTTGGGCGATCTGACTCTACAAACAAGATAAAGTTTCTGACTGTAGTCAACGGTTCTTGTCTTGCTGTATTTAAGTTGGCACGCAGCCTCCTCATGGCCCCTCCTGGATAGCATTCAAGCACCCGCTAGATGTTAACTAATGCGTGCAGCGAAGTCTAATCCCCTGGACGTTAAATTTGGGTTATGCATAGGGCTTGGAACCCACCAGTTAAAATTTGTATCCAATGAAAACCAGAACCTTACGATATGCTCCAACTACAGGGGTATAAACCTATCGCATATAACGTTCTTACAGGCGTATTGTGTGAACGACTGAAGCCATTCGTCAAAACACTGATTGGACCTTATCAGTGCGGCTTCTGACCTGGCAAGTCCACCATCGACCAAATCTTCAAATCCTGGAAAAGACACACGAAAAACAAGTCGACACACATCATCTTTTTGTCGACTATAAGGCAGCCTTCGATAGCCCCATAAGGGATCGTGTTTTTGCCGCAATGTCTGAACTCAGTATACCTGTGAAGCTGATAAGGCTATACAGAATTACGTTGAGCAATTCCTACAGCTCCGTCAAGGTAGAAATAGACCTCTCCGAACCTTTTGATAGCGTGAAAGGTTTCAAACAAGGCGATCCCAATATCATGCAACATTTTCAACTTCGTCATGGAGAGTGTTCTGTGAAAGGCAGGAGTGCATCGCAGTGGCACTATTTTTCAAAAAAGCGTCCAGTTGCCTGCGTACGCTGACGACATTGACATCATAGGGTGTACCAAGGGAGATGTTACTGCTGCCTTTAGTGCTATTGAATGCGAGTCTACTAAGATGGGTTTTGCAGTAAATCAGGGCAAAACAAAATATATGTTACCAACAAGTAGAGACGTGCGATTCTCAAATTACGGCCGATAACTATACTTTTGATATAGTCAAGGAATTTTTTATCTTGACTCCGCCAATACCACCAAAAATGATGTCAGTCTGGAGATCAATCGCAGAATCACTCTTGCCAACAGGTGCTACTATGGTCTCAATAGGGAATTGAGTAGCAGAAACCTCTCTCGCACGACAAAACCTATACTCTACAATACCCGAAATCCGTTAATAGGGTTGTTAATGACCAATTAAGTAAGTAAGTAAGACTCTATAAGCTTAAGATATTGCGATGGTCTTAGGCATTACAATGTTCCCAATTTTAAATAACAACTTTGGTGTAAAAAAACACAAACCCAATCGTACGTCAAATTCGTTTTAGACTAGTTCAGCAGCAAAATGGGCGAATTTAGGCCGTTTTGTGACAATAATTGAAACGAGAACAGCTTTTAACAACAAGAAATCCCTACGAAGAGTATGAATGCTAGAAACTTAGTCCATTCCTCTCAGAACTTCGCAATTCAATTTTCAAAGAAACCTGGAATGCAATCTGATGTAAAGTTCCGGCCTTATTCTTTAAAATTCTTTGGACCGATTTACCATCAGATTCAGGTTAGTGTTCTTGAGGATGTTTGCACTGCATAACTGCTTTATTCCCCTTTTAAGCTCGGAAATTTCAAGTGTAGACTGCCATTATGTTTCCAATATTTTATTGTTGTCCTACAGGCGTTAGTCTTCTTCAATATCAATAACTAAACACTTTAGTGTATGAATAACTCTAGCTTTCTTCGCTGGAGCACTTTTCTTAATTTAAGATTTGACTGAGGTGTTCGTCGTATCCGTTCTCAACCTTTCCTCTCCCAGCAAGTATCCTGATGGAGCAATATTTATAAGGTGTTAGGATGAGTTTGAACTAGTAATGAATTGGTGGGAAATTCTTCTATAATCTTAAGTATTTTCCTGAAGTCTTGGTGCTCAGAAGAGGTAAAAGGAGAATCCAATTACTTCCTTCGCTATGCATCTGTAAAACGATTCTTTTTTGTAGTGAACTCGAAAATACTCTCTCATTAAGTGGTCATTACAACACTTCAATCAGGATTACGACCTAGTTTTTCACACCACTTA
Organism: Sarcophaga variegata; assembly: GCA_932273835.1. Classification (NCBI taxonomy): domain Eukaryota; kingdom Metazoa; phylum Arthropoda; class Insecta; order Diptera; family Sarcophagidae; genus Sarcophaga; species Sarcophaga variegata. The sequence goes on from OW026361.1 coordinate 100,547,860, forward strand.
TGTTGTGTGTGTTAATTTTATATATGAGTGGCGGGACCTACAGTTTAAAGTCAACTCTGAGCGACAGATTTTTGAGAAACTTTTCATGGCAATTTTATTTACTTTCAGAGTTTTTGCCATAAAACGTCTGAGAGGATTTCGTTTTGTTGGAGATGTCTGACCTGGTATTTGAACCGTGGCCTCACATAATAATTTATAGCATTACGATGACTTTCTTCTTTTAAAACAGATTCGAAATTCCGTTCAGCTACCAAAGACAGAGATGACATCAAGACCCTTTGAATAAACGATTGATTCACAATTGAAAGATGGCGACAGTAAACAAGTAAATTGACACCTACAAGTGCTTCAGGACTTGCATATCTAAAAATTGTAATCTTAGTTTTTTTCTCATTACGATCTGTATTTGTTTATTATTTTAGACAGCTTTGGTCCACGGCGGTCTTAATCTGCACAAAATTGGTCACATTGATGTCTGTCCTAGCAGCCTAGGTTAATTGATTTATCGAAATACATTTTTTCTCATCTTTAAACTCCTCTTATTACTATAAAAGTTGCAATCCCTATTGAAATTTCGAAAAAAATAGACCTCCAGAACTGTCTGTAATACGTTGTGAAAGTAGCACAAAAATTACAACAATGGTTTTGGCAAATTAAAATGTGTTTTAAGGCTTCTAATTATGCCCGGTATTCAAAACAATATTAATGAGAAACTTTCAGAAAAACACTTTGTCCGGCCAATATGCAGCCAAAGACTATTATATTCTATTAAAAAATACCAAAACAGAATAAAATTATGCCAGTGCCAGTGTCATGTTATGCGACTATCAGAGGAATTGAATCAAATTACCTTGTAATCTTAACCTTCAGGTTATTTTCCAATTTTATACAGTCATTGCCACAAAATGCCAATACGGCTGATGATACTATGCTGCTTGAAGTTTTATAGCCAGTTTATCTATGCTTAGGTATCGATTGTTATTCCTTTAGAATTATAAAGACTTTTATGTCTGTGTTTCTCTTCTCTCTCTCTTCCTTCTCTGTAGTTTGCTTTGGTACATTTTGCCTTAGAGATGGTCTGAAGGGAAATATAAATGGAAATCTTACATTTCCGTTTATCGCGATTGAATAGTTGAAGTTGCACTCTAGAGTATGAAATTTCCTTCTTTTTCTTCTAATTTTTCTTCATTTTGGTTAGTTTTTCTTTATTTTCTTTTTTCTTGTGGCATGAATAATTTGTGGTTCAGTTTTAGTTTAAAAAGTCTTTCTTTTACTTTTTCTGAACTGTTGGAAAAGGAGAAGGAATATTTTAATCTCGTATGCTTAGTTTTTTTTTATCGAAATTTATCGATTTTTCTTTCTTTTACTTTTGATATGAGACATTTGGAATCTTGGCGTGTTTATGTAAAAATGTTAAAAAGATGAAAATTATCAATACAAAGCAAAAGATATAATTCTATGCGGGCCTACTTTTAATAGTTCAAAGATCGAAATAATCGCAATGCAAAGAAAGATTCCTCATATTAAAATTTTCTGTCAAATCCTTGTATTTTTCCATAAAACTTTTTTCCTTAATTGAATAGCAACAGAAACACAATAAATAATATAATAATGTAGCATAATTAAATACATCTTTTACAACTATTAACACAAACAAACAAACAAAGTGATTAAAGTTTGATTTGATTTAAGTTGAAACGAAGCAAGAAAAAAATCATTCAGAAATAAACGTTCAGTCATAAATTATTGAAATTCAATTAAGCACAGATTAACCACAATTATAAAAGGATTAAATCAAATAATACAATTGAATGAATAAATTATTGCGGAGATAGTTATTAAACATTTTTTATTTGAATTTGTTGTGTGTAGGTAAGGTTATAAAGCCCTACCCTATTCCGGAGAGAATAGACTTGGATACTAAATATTATCAGAGACTATGGAATACTACAGAATATGTCGTATTGTTATCGAACAGTCAGTTGCTTAGAGATTGATATAAGCCCATTCTTAATATCGATTTTGTGATCGCAATGGAGATTATTTCCCAACCAAAACTATAGCCCCATAATGACTTTAAACTGTAGATCCCGGCAATCATGTAAAAAATTAACTCCCAACTTCAGGTTATTATTTACAAGCTTACAAAAGCATTTTGATCTATTCAGAAAAAAAGTTATTCGTGATGGAATTCAAGCGTGATAGTGTGATTGCTTTATATTTGGCTGGAAAACCATAGGTGGCTATCGTTAGAGCCCTCCAGCATTTAAATGTGAATAAATCTTCTGTTTCTCGTACCATTCCTCGTTATCGTGATACTGGCAGTGTTGCATCGCGTCCAAAAAGTGAACGAAAAAAACGGTAACAATACCAGAAATTATCCGAAAAGTGAAGACCAGATTTGATCGAAATCCACGCCGCAGTGGTAGAAAAATTGCTCGTGAGCTGAACATATCACGCGAACGGATGCAACACATATTGAAAAATCAGCTTGGACTAAAGCCATTGAAGTTCCAAAAAGTGAAGGACAAAAAAAGTTAGACTGGAAAGAGCCAAGGAGTTACTTCGCTTGCACGAAAGTGGCCAATTACCGAATTTGGTTTTCTCCGATAAGAATCCATTCCAAATTGAGCAGTTTGTGAACAAACAAAATGATCGGGTTTACTTGCCAAAGAGGTCAGCTGAAAATTTACACCTGCGATTGGCCACCAGAACTCAAGCGCCCCCGATGGTAATGGTGTGGGCCGCCGTAACGGCCGATGGTCGCTCCCCGGTCGTATTCATCGAGTGTGGGGTCAAAATAAATGCCGAATATTATCGGGAAAATGTCTTAATGACAAACATTTCGGCAGCAGACCATGGACATTCCGACAGGACTCAATACCACCACACTCAGCACGCGTCAACAAAGACGTCATTTCTACCGTACAATGGCCACCAAAATCTCCGGATCTCAATCCGTTGGACTTTTGCGCCTGGGGCATTTTGGAGAGTAAGGTTCTCACTAAAAAATACCAAAGTGTCGATCATCTCAAGACGGCGCTTCGCCGGTAATGGGCCAAAATACCGCAGAGCCACTTTCGTGCAGCCTGTGATGACTTTGTCGGCCGTTTGAAGGCCATAATTCGTACCAAAGGTGGCCAATTCGAACAAATCTAAACTGATTCTAAAATTTGATGTTATTTCCAACATTTTTTGCTTTTGAACAATAAAATTAAAAAAATAAATTTAAAAAAATATAGCGCTTTACTTTGTTGCATTATATATCAGCCACCCTGTACGTATGTATGTATTATCCCATTATGCGAAAATAGCCGAACACCATAAGGGGGTCTTACTTTAATAACCAATTCTGGTGCGAAAATGGCCTGCCTAATCTTCCAGTTAATGTATGCTGTTGATCTTTATGAAGTAATAATTGAAATACAATTGAACAACAGCCGCACATGCTTCACATAAACAGAAGGCCCAACAATCAAGTACGTAAACATTTTTTGCTATCTTGGCGGTATAGTTACAACAAATGGTGGTGCTGAAGAACATATCAATAAATCGTTATGCAACATTAGATCTGTTTTTGGGCACATAATTGCTTCATTAATCGAAATCTATCAACAGAACTGTCGATTTCTTTGAAAATAACATTGGTCACATCATCACTGTCAAGGCAGAGCGCCAGAGGTCATGCTTACGAACTCTTTTTTGCCTAAATTGAATGATATGGACACCAGCAACATTGGTTTCAACAGGACGGCGCTACATGGCATACAGCTTATATCACATTTGTTACTCAACACAAGCGATTTGAAGGTATGATCATTTTAGATTATGGTATTGAGGTCTGGTCAACCACATCGTGCAATTCATTCGTCTTAGACTTTTTCTTCTAAGAATCCCTTAAGTCGTAAAGTGTATGCGAATAAACCACAAACTACAGCGGTCCTCGAAGCCAGCAGAACCCACGCCACAGATTAAATTCAGCATGATTTATGCATAAGAGTTGTTGGAAATTGTTCATTTTGGAAGCGCTTTGCACAGAGAAGCTGTAAAGGATACTTGAAAGATTTTATAATTCACATGAATTGGCATCAAACGGCCTTTCAAACGAAAAAACGTGAATGATATTTCACACTCTACGACCTAGCTTCTCACACCAATTATGGTGTGTTAATTTTTATACATGAGTGGCGGTACCTACAGTTTCAAGTTGACTCCGAACGGCAGATTCGTTTTGAGAAACTTTTCATGTCCATTTTTTATTAACTCTCAGAGTTTTTGCCAGAAATCTGCTGAGAGGAAGTCCCCAAAGATATATTTTTCCATATTTTTTTTTTGTTGGAGATATCTGACCTGGGGTTTGTACAGTGGCCTCTAATAAGCTCACACATCACATACTAGACTACGACGGCTTCAATCTCACATCCACTAAGTTTTATTTAAATTTAAAGATAGGATGGGCGTAATGAAAGACCCGATAGGTGTGCTATCGCCGACCACTAATTTCCAAACCTAGAGGGTTATTTCCTCCATCCTTATGCCATAATTGAGGAAAAAAGTTTGAAATATATACGAGCAATTTTTCCTGAAATGTCTGGATTAGGAAATCAACTCCAAAAGCAAATCGGAATTGTTGGATGTATGGAATGTGAGAAGCTAGGCCATAATCCTGACTGAAGGGTTGTAATGGCCAATTATGTATGTATGTATGTACGTATGGAATGCGAGTGTGTCAATCATAACTTTACCAATTATCCAGTATAAGTGAGAGGGTCATGATTCTTATCAGAGATCAGCAATGAATCGCTTTTTCGCTACTCATGAGTACTCATGCAATTTTGAGTATGAGTGAGTCAACAGTATTGAAATCCAACTGCTCTGATTCATTCGTACTCACTACACCATTGATTTATAAGTACAAGTTGCAATGAGTACAACGTTGGCATCAAACTCATAACATTCGAACTATGTTTGATTCATACGCCTACTCATTCAGATTCATAAATTTAGAAAAATACATATAATACTCATAAATGATTCGAGTGATTCGAATCATTCGTCAAAATTTACAGTCTTAGTTGTTGTTGCATTTACAAACAAAGAAGAAAGACAAAAAAGACGAAGATAGCAAGCAGAGCAAACACACAACTTTCTTGTGAGTATGTAGTATTCGTACGCGAATCATACTTATTTTGTGATTCGTGTATACGATGAGTCATGGAGAGTGGAAATCAATAATATCATCCGTATTTTTAAGTATGAGTACCATAAGTATTTCAAACTTTGAATATGAGTAGTATGAGTATGACATTAAAATAAGTATGAATGCGTATAAGTATCAGAAATTATAAGTATGATTCGAATCTACTCATCGTTTTGAATACTCGTTACTTTGATAAAGACATGATCGATCACAATGTTATGATTAATTAGGACGATAGAGAACATACAAGAAATAACTGACAGAACTTGAAGAACTGAATTTCTGAGGCAAGATTCGGACTTTAGTATAAATTCAGTTCACCAAACTGTTAGAATTTTTAAAAAAACCTGAACTGTAGCTTCCTTTATGTAAAAAGCATTCGCAATTTAAGTTTGAAATTGAAATTTACCAATCAAAAAAAATGTTTAAACATATCTCTACTTTAAGAATTGAAAAATTTAAATGAAATCCCTGAGAAATGTGGTTAATATTTCCAAATATTCAAATTTAAAAAAGATACGTTTTTTTGCATATTTTTTATTATTTTTATTTGTTTTTTATAATCCAATGCTTGTGTTATAAAATAAATATAAAATGTTACAAGTCAAATGACTGAATGTGGTCAATGTGAGCTTGAATGTATGCAAATTAGAAGAAATAAATAAAAACAAGAGGAAAAAATTAAATAAAATAAACTTGATTTTTATATTTTAAATAAATTTATTTCTCCTCAAATAGCTATGCTGTGTGTGCATCACTTTAATATTCTATGCTACAGTATAAGTTTGTCCAGACGTTTGTCAGTGTCCATTCATCTGGTTGATTGTGTTGTACTCTCATCTGTTAATGCAAATGTATTCAACCTTAACGTGCATTTCTTTATTTTTTCTATTATTCTTATTGATTATCATTTAAGGTCAGAGTTGTAAAGGAATGAAATACAACTTCATTGTAAATTTATTTTCTAAGTTTTTAATTTGAATTTGAATATTTGAAAATGGTAGAGTAGAACAGTTATATGGCAGTGGCTGCAGAAGTATCACACTTAGAAGATGTGCAACTACACTGAGCGCCAAAAGTGAGTAACAACAACTGAAATAATTCTTTTTCTTAGGATAGCGAGAAAACTAAATGAAAATAGTCGAATAAATTTCCAAAAATAAAAACGTTTTTTATTACTTATAAAATGTTAAAACAAAAACAACAATTCATGATAAAGGAATTTGTTTATACTTAAGAACAAAACTGTTTTATACTTAAGAACAAAAGTGTTGACTCACTTATGACGTTCACTGTATATGCTTAAGGTGGACGTTATATTTATTAAAATTGTCATAAGTTGCAAGCAGCAGAGGAAAATACTAAAGTTGCGAGGATGTTTAATGATTAAAACTAATCAGAGTAATTTAAACTTCTTAGAATACTTCAATACACAGTCCTTCAGAATGTTTCAAGTAATGTAATGATAGTTTAACCTTAAAAAATCGTTCTGAATGGTAACAACTAAGGAAAGATTTAAGGAGAGTAATCAATTTTTTACTGTCGAAGCCAAAATAGGCAAGGCAAATTATCATTTTTTAGAGGGAGATACTTAAAAGTTCGTAGTGGATATGGAAAGCATATAAAGGTGTAGCAGAAATGTCGTTAAGTTGAAAGATGCTTTAAAAGAAACATTGAATAAGTCAACCTAATTCGAGATCAGACGTTGGGGGTTGAAAAAACTACGTATAAGGCCGACAATGTTCTATTAAACCTCAGATTGACCAAAGAAGGCGTGGGAATACTATGGCTTTATTATTACTGTCGTGAAGAGGTGCCTTAGTAATGTATCCTCCAAGCTTTTTGCCTTGACAAACTTCAAGATGCCACACATTATCAACAAAACAAACAAACAAAATTTGTCGCACACTACCCCTCTTTCCTCTCTCCTGTTATTATCTTTCGTGTATTCCAGCGCAATGTACATTATAAATAGGCATCATTTCCTGAGTGTTGGTCTCTAAAAACAAAAAAGTCTCTGCGCGAGATATATCTCCTAGTATTTCCTTCTGCGAAGCATAAATGCCGCATAGATTCCAAAAATGTATTCCGATAATTCACACTCTTCGCCACCGAATCTACTTGGACCGCTCGGAACAACAATGAACATTCTTATGCAGTTGATGCTTCTCACCGAGAAGAACTGGTATACATTGCAGAAGTTAAATAAAGTAGTCAACGAAGCACTGGCGATAGCAATTTAAAACTATAGGGTCGTTACGGCAACGCAGATCAATAAGATAAAGGAGTTTTAGGGCTGATTACACCCCAAAGTAATACTGTATAGCAGTTCCGTGGCATGTGATGCATACCAAACGGTGCAAATACAAGGTAAGAACGGTTTTGACAAACTCTTACTCACGGACAAGTTGAGTGCCCTTCTCGAGGACTGTTGCAGTAGGTCCCATTTTTTTTTAGAGTTTTTTGACAAAACTTTTGCAGGAACATTATACTTACTTACTTACTTAATTGGCCATAATAACCCGATTAACGGATTTCGGCCTGCCGCAACACTTCCTTCCAGGCGCCCCTGCTTCTTGCGAGCCTACACCAGTTGGTCACACCAATCGATGACAGGGCTTCCTCGATTTGGTCTTTCCAACGGATACAAGATCGTCCTCTTCGCCGACTTCCGCAGATCCCCGCATCAAATACGCGTCTCGCCGGAGCATCCTCCTTCACTCGAACGACATGGCCGAGACAGGGCAGGCGCTGGATGTTAATATCCTGCACAACGTCTATGTCGTTAAGGAGTTCATACAGCTCACTATTCGAACGGAGCAGAAATCATGGCCAACTCGTGCTGGACCGAAGATCTTACGCAGTACTTTTCTCTCGAATACTCTCAAGGCTGTTGCATCAGTGTTTAATAGGGTCCATGCCTCGGCGCCATAAAGAAGTCGGGTAGGATGGGTGTTTTATAGAGTGTTAGTTTTGTCATACGAGAGAGCATAGTAGCACCGTTGGCAAGAGTGATCTTGCGCTTGATCTCCAGACTGACATCATTTTTGGTGGTAACGGCGGAGCCAAGATAAATAAATTCCTTGACTGTATCAAAAGTATAGTTATCGGTCGTACTCTGAGAAGAACATTATTCAACAAAATATTCGCCAAATACTCCAACTTGTGGATGTGGTCAACGCAGTTTTTGGTGGCACAAAGCGAGTTACAGTGGAGATGGAAATAAATGTTAAAAAATCTCTGAAGTGTTTAAAATAAATAATTCCTCTTAATTTTTTTAGACTTCACTGCAATAAAACATGAAATTGTCTGCATTATTTTAAAGTCCTGCCAGCTTAAAGAAAACAGTAAAGCAGGCATTATAATAAAATAAAACAATAACAACAACAAAAAAAATATTCATGTATTAACAATATTTGCATTTATTTTTCTGCCCTGCATGTTGTTATTGTGATTTTATTTTCTTTTTATTGAATTGATAAAATCAAAAAAGACCCCCAGAAGCAGCAGAACAACCATCAAACAACAGTGAAAGATAAAAATCCTCTCAATATTCAATGAAACAAATGAAAAGAACCGAATTGGAGATTTTCGTTTTTTTTTTCTTCTCTTTTTTTTCTATGTCGCCTGACTTTGTGCACATGCAAAAAAGGGAATATCTGTGGGTGCTGCAGGAAGTGGGTGTGCAGGAGGAGATGGCAGGCAGTATAACGAAAATACCACATTTCGTATATCAACTGAACAAAAATAAATAAAATGTGGTTGCAAAAATGAAGAAGAAATAAAAAAATACACATACAAACAGACACACACAATTTCTGCTTAACAAAACAACGACATTTACATGCAACAACAGTAGAGACATGGCAATACCAGCATACATATAACACAGATGACATTTCAACCCTCCCATGCTATTTATTGATGAGAAATTTGCAAATAAATGTTGTTGTATTTTTTTTTGTTGTTTTGTTGCCTGTGTTATCCTTCAATGTGAAACTTTGATGGTTTGGGAAACCTTAATCGAATTGTTTTACATCAATATGTTGAATATTGTATTGTGTTGGAATATACTTATGTGTGTAGTTTGTGAGATTTTAATACACCCTACAGAGAACAATAAAGTAAAAAGGAAATTCATTTACGTTAGATTTTTAGTAATCTTTAGCACAAGGTGGATAACTGCATTTGGAACTTTACTAAGTGTTGTCTATCCTTTTTCTTCCATCGACAAGACGTTCAATTTGTCTTGAAAATCCTTCAGTCAGGATTACGACCTAACTTCTCACACCACTTATCTTGTATGTGCTAATTTTACGCATAAATGGCGGGACCTACAGTTGGACTCCGATTTTCATGGCAATTTTCTATCGGGACCACCATCTAACGTTTTTCTTTTCAACTAGTGCTTATTTTGTGAATGGTAACACTTAGCTCATGTCTGATGTGACAGATAATTAGTTTTATCCTTCCGCTGAACGAATATTGACCATCCAATGCGTTTTTGCTTCGCTAAGTAGGCCTGCGATCGACTTACAGAAGATGCCGATTTTGGCAAAAGATCATCCTTTCAGATGAAGCTCATTTTGATCTTGGCGGATATGTAAACAAGCAAAATTGTCGCATTTGGGGTACAGAAAACCCGCACGCATACATTGAAAAGCCGACGCACCCAAAACGAGTCACTGTTTGGTGTGGATTTTAGTCCAGAGCCATAATTGGGCAATTTTTTTTCGAAAATGAGCAAAGAGTGGCCGTTACAGTTAATGGCGATCGTTATGGGGCCATGTCGAAAGAATTTTTGTTCACAAAAACTGAAGAGGAGGATATTGGCAACATTTGGTTTCAACAGGACGGCGCTACGTGCCACACAGCCGAAGCTACACTCGATGTTTTGCGCCCTATTTTTGAAGATCGCATTATCAGCCGCAGAGCTGATGTCGTTTGGTCACCTCGGAGCTGCGATTTGACACCGTTGGACTATTATTTGTGGGGTGCCGTCAAAGATAAGTGTTACGCCGACAAGCCAGAGACAATTGACGCTTTAAAGGACAATATTCGTGAAGCCATTGGTGCACACAATCGATAATGTGCTTAAAAATTGGACCGATCGTGTAGGCTACTGCATGGCCAGCCAATGCAGCCATTTGAATGAAATTATTTTCCATTATTAACCGGAAGGATTGTTCTTTCAAATAAAAGAAAGAAATTTGAGAAAATATTCAGAAGTTTTTTTTAAAGCATTTTCAAAAAAAAAAAGTTATTTGGTGGACCCTTTATTTACTCTCAGAGTTTTTGCCAGAAATCTATTGAGAGGAAGTCACTGAAGAAATATTTTGTTTTCATATTTCCGTTTTGATTTCTGACCTGGAATTTCAACCGAGACCTCGCGTCTAAAAAGCCAACATACTACCTATTAGGCTACGGCGAAAAGAACTGAGGAAAATTCATGAAAAATTGCAAATAATTTTAAAACAAAAAAAAATCAAAAATCAGCTCTGAACAGAATGTCATAAAGCCATAGCAATTAAGAACTATTTTTATATTGCATGTAAGCTCTGAGTTTTTAATAAATCACAGTCATTTAAATAATTACCAGTTCGTTGCATATCCCTTATGATTTTGCCCTGTGTTTATTTTAAAAATATTAAATCCCCTACTACTACGGCAAATACGGAAAAGTAAAAAAAATCATAAAAAAGTAACAGTTCATCAATATAAATACATATGAGACATATTTTAAATCCCTACAGCAACAACTGTAACAACAACAAAAACAAGAACAACAAATATTTTACAATAACTGCAAGCCTTCATAGGCAAAAAACCGCGGAGGTTTATACATGATAGAGCGTATAGAACATGTGAATTGCATATTAAAGTATAAACTGTTATTATTTTAAAGGAACACCATTTAGTGCTCACCCTTTCAGCAAAACGAAATTATTTGCATTTCAAGCATTTCAATTGTATTTAAATTTGGTGTCGTCGCATATTTTTGCATGTGAATATGCGATACATGTATGTATGTACTTATATGTGGGTGGTTAACAGTTAAATTTTGTTATTGGAAATATGCACAAGCAATCATACGTGTATGTGGTTATAGCACTATATGTATATATACATATATATATAAGTGTGTGTGTATGTAAATGTAAATACATTTGTGGTTGTTATTTAATGGTATTTCGCGTTTAAACGCATTTTTATTCCATCAATAGCAAATACGGCTGTAGTTGTGAAACACAAAGAAGAAAGAGAAAAAACTAACAAGCAGCATAAGAAAAATAAAACTCAAAAAATGTGTGACATCCTTTAACACAAAACACACATACAAATACAAGCTGTAGCATATTTTTAGGCTTTATATTTCAAATGTCTCTCACTTGTCGTCTGTTATTTGCAACATCATTACAAAATACTGCTCTTCTGTTGCTTTATTAGTATGTGTGTAATACTTGAGAGAGAAAGAGAGATTTCAGTATTATTAGAGGATCGTGAATATATTGTATTTTAAGCTTAGCAAACTTAACTTATATCCTTTTTTATTCTCTCTCTTTCTCTCTCTTTTTTCTCTTTATCTTCTTTTTTTATTCCACCATTGCATGTGTATGCCGAAGTATTTTTAAATGTTAATTTAAAATTTATCACACCATATTTACACACAAGTTTAGTTAAGTTTTCATATATAAATGTTGCTCAAGTCTTTAATGCACTGTCGTTGTGTACATGTTTCATGTGAAGAACGATTGATAAAGTTTATCAAAGAATTGACTTCTTCTGTAACAAGTTAATAGGATTTGTATTCAAAAAAAACCACAACAGAAAATTCAAATTGAGATATTTAATCAATCAACTTGACATCTCACCAAATACAAGTTGTAATTAAAAAATTTGGAAAACTTAAACAAGTCATGGTAAGTAGAAGCATTTGGAATGCAAAGTAGTAAAATTCTAATTACTTTTAGGAAATACTTCAAATTTACCTTTAAACACAGCGTATAAGCGATATTATTCAATAAAAATATTATTCATACGCCCACGTGTCGATGTTTTGTTTCCATATAATTAGCACAAGCAAATTTGATTGATCGAAATATCAGTAAAACGCTAATAAGGAGTTGATTTCAATCAGTAAGCAGTTTTAAACCGAATCACTAAGGCCTATGAAAAATTATATACATACGAGGTACGTGAGAGAATGCCGACCCTATAGAACAGTTCTACATTTAATTTATCATTGCGTTGCATATCGCTCTCATTCGCTATCTACAACAGATACAGCAAGATCGCTACGAAATTTGTCAGGAAATAGCAAAGATAGTTTGAAATCCATGTGTGGCTGACTCGTGAATTAAAGCTCAGCGAAATGGAATAGTCGCCGTAGCCTACTAGGTAGTGTGTTGGCTTAGTAGACGTAAATCCAGGGTTCAAACCCCAGGCCAGACATCAAACAAAATACAAAAAGTATTTCTTCGGCAACATCTTCTCAGCAGATTTTTGGCAAAAACTCTAAGAGTAAATAAAATTACCATGAAAAGTTTCTCAAAAATCTGTCGTTCGGAGTCGACTTTAAACTGTAGGTCCCGCCACTCATGTATAAAATTAACACGCACAACATAAATGGTGTGAAAAACTAGGTCGTAATCCTTACTGAAGGGTTGTAAAGACCAATTATGTTATGTATGTGTGAAATGGAACCCCTTTTGAAGGGACAGGAGAAATGGACTAGATTGGTCAACAATTTACAAAACTATCTACAAGAAAGTGAAAACTTTTTGACTTTAAATTCCTAGGTGACATAACATCTAAAAGTACAACTGAATTTTAAATAAATATAGGAATGCTCATTTAGAAACTATTGCAGGAAAGGCCAGATTTGCCATAATGTCTGCAAAGAGTTGCAGATAAGCCTTGGAGATAAAGAACAGAAGAAAACAGTTCAAAGTAATTTGATATAACAGAAGCAATAAAAATATGTCCTATAGCGGTGCTGGAGACTTAGTTGAATTTAAGTCCAAGTGTCACAAGTCTAACACAATACTCATTCGGGGACTTAATAACCTAACAAATCGAGTGTCAGACAACCACATGCTTAACTGTGCTCCAGACAGAACCAGCAGACTCAATAATTTTTTGAAATACTTCGCAACGAAACTTATTATTAAAACACTGTATGCAGCAACGTAATGTGGATGATTCTGTAATGTAGCACGGGACCAGAGTGTGAGTTTTTATTCACAGATTAAAATATTCCAAACCCATGGAGAATATCGTGGGTATCTCCAAAGTTAAAGCCATCGAAAGTTGTGCTCAATTCAACTTGGATAGAAAGTACAGAGGAAAGGACATATCAGTACTATTTAACAGTCAGACCACCATCCGAGCACTGAGCTCTAATAATACAAAGTATTGGAAAAGCTGAATAAGCTAGGTAGGCCAAAAGGTTACACTTTTCTAGAATGCAGGTTATATGAGAATTCTTGGCAATGAGCAAGCAGTTAAGCTTGCGAGAGGGCACAAGCTATGGTGTGGTGGCAGATGTTTCAAAAGGTATACTCAATAAAAAAAAGAATAAAGAGTGGCATATGCACATCTCAAACCAATTGGGTTTAAAGCAATAAAAACTTTTATTAGGTAATATCTTTTGGAAAAAATTTGAGTCATACGACGGATTATGCAGGAATAACCTGAGTTTAGTAAACAATCTTTTAACAGGGTACTGTAGAATCAAAGTAAACTTCTTCAAAATGGTAGTCGTCGTTAGATTCTGTAATAAACATATAAAGGGTCCGCCAAATAACTTTTTTTTGATAATGCTTTAAAAATATGAATATTTTCTCAAATTTCTATTTTTATTTGAATGTACAATCCTCCCGGTTAATAATGGAAAATAATTTTATTCAAATGGCTGCCTCGGCTGGCCATGCAGTAGCCTAACCTTGGAACGTGCGAGCTATTAAAGCATCTCAGGAGAAAAGACTAGGACATAAAACTGCTCTTGTTAGCAGCAACGCGAATTTTGTCCAGACCAAAAGGTTTGGAGACACCATTATAGTAATATCCTATACAGATTGAAGGCTTGACAATAGATTGTATGGTTGTAGCTTTTCAACATATCCGTTATAAATTCCTTAAAAATCATTACACCTGACTGGAAAACTAAAATCTTGCTTTCAATTGCGTAAAAGTATCCTACTAGAAAATACATTTTTCTGCAAAATATCGCCATTTAAATGGCAATTCAAATAAATTTTTAATAATTTAAGAACTCTAAGTGACATTTTTGTAAAAGATGCAGATAATCTAACTCATTATGATTGTAAATTTGTTTTTTTTTTTTTTCTTGTTTTTTGGTTTTTCTGTTTCTTAATTTCCACCACTAAAAAGGTTCATTTAGATTTATGAGACATTTTAAGATTTTTTCTGCAGGCAGACGATACAAAAAAATAAAAAAAAAATTAGTACAACTTAATTTGAAAATTATTTATCGCAGAACAACAAAAAAAAAAAACAAAAACTTGAAAGACCTGACAAGAAAAACAAATAATATTGGGTTGGGGTAATATTGATTTCCTATTAAAAAATATCAAATTTTAGAAGAATTTTGCTCGCCTTCTACCTTCGTTATTTTATTGCAAGAATTCTAAGAATTTTAATATTGGGTTGGTGAAATATTGATTTCGTATTAAAAAAATATCAAGTTTTAAGAAAAATTCTGTTCATGAATGTTTACGAATTTGCAAAACTAAAAAACCTTCGTTAATTTATTGCGAGAAGTCTAAGAATTTTTTTGGGAAAGAGAACACTGAAACTGATAGAATTTTCTGTACGACGACATATCAATCCTTCTATATTAATATTCTCAATTCGTTAACAGCAAAAATTAATTTCTATTAGTAGTCGCCGTAGCCTAGTAGGTAGTGTGTTGGCTTATTAGACTTAAACCCAGTGTTCGAGCCCCAGGCCAGATATCAAAACAAAATACAAAAAGTATTTCTTCGGCGACTTCCTCTCAGCAGATTTTTGGCAAAATCTCTGGGAGCAAATAAAAATTGCCATGAAAAATTTCTCCAGAAAATCTGTCGTTCGGAGTCGACTTTAAACCATAGGTCCCACCACTCATGTATAAAATTAACACACACAACATAATTGGTGTGAGAAACTAGGTCGTAATCCTGACTGAAGGGTTGTAATGACCAATTATGTATGTACATATGTATTAGAAGTTAAGTTCTATTGAAAAACAAAAACGAAATAACCTTTCCTCCTAACCAAGAAGCAAGAAAATTAGATCCTGTTCATTATACATTAATTGCTGAAACGTTTCGGTTTCTTGCCTGTCACATAATTTTTTGCACTTAAAACGAAAAAGAAAAATCGACCTCTTAAATTAAGGAGGACACTTTCCTCTCCAACACATTTAAATTACAACAAATTGTCAAACATTTGTTAAAAGACAAATTAGTGAAACTTAAAGAACGAACGGATATAAAGGACATCCCTTTCATTTTTCTTTTTTTAACACACACACACACATATAACTCTCACTCTTCTTTGGACAATTAAAGGACATGATACATGATATCAATGTGTACGTTTTTTAAAGGCCAAGACAATGAAAAAGAAAAAAATCTTGAATATAATCTGAGTGTATGTAAGCCTGTAAGTATGGAATTGTGTGTGTGTGTGTAAGTGTGTTTTTTGCGTAATTTAATTTAATCAAAACAGTTAGAAAATTAAGCTCTGGGTCAAGCCTACAAATCAATCTGCTGTATAAACGGTTTGTCTGTAACGATAATGGTGGTGTGTAACCTACACTGTCTGCTGCTATGTGTGTGTGAGAGTTTGTGCTGCTACAGCCCTCAGGATGTATGAAATACAATTGCAATCACACCAGCTTACTTCCGGCTGGCTTTCTTTTTTCTTTGAGTTTTTTTTCTTTTTGGGTGACAATTTCATTCCTTTTTTCGTGTTTTTTTTCTTAGAAATCTTTTGTAGTTTTTATGTCCTTCTTTTATTTAATTTCTTTTCCCCCTTTTTTCGTTTGCTTTTAATATATGGAAAGCTGCTGGCAATTGCAATTGATTAATGCGCAAATACGCACCCATAAAAAATGTCCCTTTTTCCACAGAAAATTTCTGTTTGACTTGACTGTCTTGCCTTAAGGAGGTTTCTGCATCTCTTTTCTAAAATATTTGCCAGCCTTAAAGACCATTTCTTTGAGGGCCAGCTAGCTAAAGTTTAGTTATGTTTTTACTTGAAAAAAATTTTCTTTAAATTTCTGTCAATTTCTTGTGTTTCGTCTGGTGCTACTTCTACTCGATATTTGGTTGTGAGGGCAATATAAAGTTTAACAAGCTTTTGTTGGATTTTGAAATGCCATCTATATTAGATTTTATTTATGTTTGTGTTGTATTTAGTAAAGAACATAGATTTTGCATGACTTCTTTTTTGTTTTCTTCTTTACTTTCTTTTTGTCCATCTACTTGTGCTTCTCTTTAGTTTTTAGTGTTTTTATTTGTTTGTCCACTCGTGTTTAAAAAAGGGACAATTTATATGCTTGAATTGTCAGTCAAGCATTAAGGAATTGCTTGTTAAACATCAAATCAAGTAACAGACAAGAATAGAATAATAGCACAATGTATGCAATGTATGAATTTTTTAGCAATGCTAAGAACTTCTTTGTTTTTATACATTTAAGTCTGAAATCCCCGCTCTTCCGTAGGAATTCTTCCGAAATAAAATAAGATGCAAACATTGCCTATACTTTACTGTTGTATTGAAAGCAATTGAGCACTCGTGGTATATAATTTCATGAGCTTTACGTCATATGTACATGTTTTCTTTACAAATTGATTATCTTGTCCGTATATCGGAGAAGTACGTGAAATCAGCACAGTCAAGATCTTCCCATTTAAGATTTTAGTTTGCTTCTGTACTGTTCAGACGCTTGTCGCAAAGCAAAATCAATAGCTAAACTAGATAGGAGAGGTGAAAGTGAGAATTTCTATTTCACATCGATAGTGGCCTTAATTGTGTTACTTAGCGAGCCCTTGTAAGCAATTTGTCAGCTTGTATTTTTATAGAAAACTTGAATAAGAAATGGTTGATTAGAGCTCTTGCAAGAAAAATGGTTTTTAGGCGGTGTATTAGCTTATTAGGCGTAAAGCCGTGGTACAAACCCCAGCACAGATTTCTTGAATATACTCTGAGCAGCCTTCTGGCAGAAACAGTAAAATTGCCATGAAAAAATTCTCAAAAATCTATCGTTCGGAATTATATTTAAACACTAATGTATAGAATTAATTCACGCAACATAAGTAGTGTGAGAAGCTAGGTTCCAATCCTAAATAAAGAGCTGTAATGACCAATTAAGCAGTAAGAGTAGTAATGTCCGTACGAGTTATAACGATGTAAACAAAATATGTAACTCCAGCACTCACCTCCTCTGTAATGTGCAGTGTCTGAAGATATCAAAACATTTGTATGGAGAATCTTCCTATGGGTACTAACCTATCCATTGTTTCTTGACTACGGACAAAACAATTGGCTACTAATAACTACAAAATAGCCTCTGTATGCTAGATCACTAGAAGTCGCCATAGTCTAGTAGGTAGTGTGTTGCCTTATTAGACTTAAAGCCAGGGTTCGAGCCTCATGTCAGACATCAAAACAAAATACAAAAAGTATTTCTTCGGCGACTTTCTCTCAGCAGATTTCTGGCAAAAACTCTGAGAGTAAATAAAATTGCCATGAAAAGTTTCTCAAAAATCTGTCGTTCGGAGTCGACTTTAAACTGTGGGTCCCACCGCTCATATATAAAATTAACACACAACATAAGTGGTGTGAGAAACTAGGTCCATAATCCTGAATGAAGGGTTGTAATGACCAATTATGTACGCATGTATTGGCGTATTGGTCGTAAAGCCGTGGTACAAACCCCAGTGCAGAATTCTTGAATATCCTATCAGCAGTCTTCTGGCAAAAATTCTAAAATTGCCATGAAAAATTTCTCAAAAATCTATCGTTCGAAATAGACTTTAAACTGAAATTCCCGCCACTCATGCATAAAATTAACACACGCAACATAAGTGGTGAAGAAAGTTAAGTTCCAATCATAACTTAAGAGTTGTACTGATCAATTTAGTTGTAATAGTAGTAATCTCTGTAGTAATCTCTGTAAGAGGGCACTTACCTCCTCTGTAATGTGCAGTGCCTGGATGGTTTGTATGGAGAATCTTAATAGGTGTACTAACCTATCCGTTATTTCTTGACTATGAACGAAACAATTGCCTGCCAAAAAATACAAAATAGTTTCCGTATGCTAGATCACTATGGCTCTATGGCTCCAAGTAAAGGAGAATTTTTTAAGGACTTTTTTTCTCAGGAGGCCTATTAATCAGTCTTCATTTTCTACTCCAGCCATTTTTATTTAGTAATGTGATCTTTAAATTAATTGTCCTTCTTTGTTATATCAATTCTAAATATCAGTACTTTTTAATATAACTGCTATTAATCTCTTCACAACTGTTATATTAACAAGTGTGTACACTAAACATACATACATACATGTGCTCATACAATTTATTTAAATTATTTTGCATTTCAATTCTTTATCTTTTGTTTAGTTTTGTTTGTTTCCCATTCATTAAAACAATTTCCTTAACCTTCTTTAAAATCAACAATAAACGCTGCCACTTTCCCCCTTTTCCTTTTTCTACCATTTCTATGCACACCCCTTCTCTAAGTTTCTGTTTTACAAGATTTATGCTTATGTGTCCTTGCAAGAAAAAGAACAAAGAAAGAATGAAAATGTGGGGGAAAAAAAGAAAAACTTTTTCTTTTTTCTTTTTCATTTTCATTTTTGACCTTAAAGTACGTATTGGTCTGTTGTATGGCACAAGTATGGCTTTGTTAATATAGTGGTGTTGGTGGTGGAAGGTGATCTTAGTACACTGCATGCCTTATTCAAAGCAATTTTCCTTTCGTCCTGTTTTTTTTTCTTTTCTTTTCTATCAAACACAACGATTTTCCTTTTATTTATTCACAGTTTTTTCCTCCTTTTACTGGGTGGGTTTAACATTGTTTGTCTCTAAATTAAAATTGATTTGATTTTCGTCTAGAATTCCGTTTTTTTTTCTTTTTTTTTTTCTTTTTCCTTTAAAGATTTCTTAGCCATTCTTTGATTCTACTTTTGAACATTTCAGTTCCACATTACTTGTTGTCATTGTGTGTTATACTCGGTATTAACGTATTTATTGATTGTTGTTGTTGCAGATGTTGTTGTTGTATTTTATCTATTTTTTCTTTGGAGTTTAATTTCATGGTAATGTGATTTTCCACATATGTGAACATCTGTAAAACATTTCCGGTATTTTGTCCATAAATATTCGATATAAAATCGTATTTTAATTCGATAACGATATCCCGCTTGGAATTTAGTTGCTTAGTTAACTTGGAAGACTTCAATAGAATTAAACAAATATCGAATATATAAGGAAATGGATATGGTTTGGAGAAATTCAAACAATACGTACACAAGTGCTTTATTTTCTTACTCAATCAGAAATACGATTTTAAGATATACTTTGCTGAATAATGTGTGTAACAGGAGATTGTGGGCCGGAGAGGGAGTGTTGGATTCGAGAGTAAAATATTTGGAAATCAAGGGTAATTCGCCTGTGTCTTTATAACGGCAATCCATGTCATTTAAAAGTGAGCTCAGTTCAACTGAGAAAAGAAGTAAACCAGCTGAATACACAAATATGCGTATTTTGTCAGTCTTCTTTGAGTTTAACCGGCAGGCTTATATGTATTTCTGTAAAATGGAAAAAGATATTTGGGAGCGTATACTCACAGAAAGTAAAGATGAAGAGCGACTCTTTTCAAGTTGAATGGATTCGAGACAATCCAATTTTTAAGAATAACTGGAATAACTTGTTGAGAATAGAACAGATGAGAAGTATGAAAATCAGAACGCAGTTTTAAAACGTGTGTGTGGCATTAATTCATCGCAAAAAGTAACACATGATAATGCAGGAAGTTATACTCATTGACACCGAAAAATATCTTGAAGTTTTTTAAAGTGTTCAGAGTTTCTAAGAAACCACAGCTTTTGAGGAAGCATTGTGCCGTATTCCAGGCCTTCCGCCACATGTTACCTTCAATAACTGCGCGCCCCAGGAAACCATGTTAGAACAATCATCGAATACATCGTTTTCTCTTTCCCGGCATTCTTGGAAAATTTTAGATGCGGTGTATATTCTTCTTCGTCGCCGTAGTCTAGTAGGTAGTGTGTTGGCTTATTAGACGTAAAGCCAGGGTTCGAGCCCGAGGCCAGACATCAAAACAAAATACAAAAAGTATTTCTTCGGCGACTTCCTATCAGCAGATTTCTGGCAAAAACTCTGAGAGTAAATAGAAAATTGCTATGAAAAGTTTCTCAAAAATCTATCGTTCGAAGTCGACTTTAAACTGTAGGTCCCGCCATTCATGTATAAAATTAACACACGCAACATAAGTGGTGTGAGAAAGTAGGTCGTAATCCTGACTGAAGGGTTGTAATGACCAATTATGTATGTATGTATGTAAGAGATAACATAAGATTCAACTTTTCAAAAAAAAAAAAAGTATTCTTCAGATTTTGCCAAGTGAGTTGAATCCGTCAATAAACACTCCTCTGAGAGATATAACTATAATAGAATCCATTGAATATGTCCTTTGTAAAACCACAGGCCATATTTTTGCCTTTTGTGCAGCTTTTTCAGCAACTTGTTACGTAAACAAAATGTAATTCTAAGAGCACCTGCTACCATCATCCTCATAAAACGCTGTTCATAAATCGCTTAAAATTGATCTGAACATCTTTTCCCTATAAAGCCAATTGTCAAACCTTGATTTGATTGTAAATTAATATTAGAATCTGTGCTCCAGTTTAGGACCTTTTGCTCTCTTGTACCAAGAAAAAGACAATCCAGTTTGCTTCTGAAGTTTGTCAGAAATGAGCATGGCATTACAGGGATATCGTACATTCAGTGGGGTTAAGACAATTGATTGTATGGTAGCGGTACCATAGCATCTCCATACGGCAATAATAATTCTTCTGGTCCATTGAACTGATTGGATATATACAGGATCATATGGTTAAATCACAATTGCTTTGCTTCATCAATACTTTTAAAGCTGTTGCTTTTATGTGGCTATCCGTTCATGCAATTGATTCAAATAAAATTCGATTAAAATACTCTATTTAAACTTACATACATACATACATAATTGGTCATTGCAACCCTTCAGTCAGGATTACGACATAGTTTCTCACACCATTTATGTTGTGTGTGTTAATTTTATACATGAGTGTTGGGACCTATTTAAACTTAATCCCTTTTATTAATTAAAAATTATATGTCTCAGATCTTCTATAATGAAAATTATTTTGATTGCCGATAAAGTATGAACATTTTCTATACTTTGTTTCGGTCGGTATCAATTGGTTTTAATTCGTTTATTTACAACTTAATTCGAGACACGTATTCAACTCTACCCTACTACTGTTTCCTAATCCTATACTCAGTCAGATAACTAAATAGAATTGTTGTTGTTGTTGTAATGTTGTTCTTGTGTAATTTCGTATAATCTTCCAATAAAAGTATCAAATTTATTACGTTTTATAATGTTTTGTTTCTTAATTTGATAACAATAACCAGACATCTGTTACCGATAATTAAGTTTCAACTAATTGTACTTTATAGATGTTACGCGCCAAAAAAAAGAAAACACAATAGACAACAACAACAACAATAAAAAGTTTAAACCAAATCATCTAACCAACCAGCAGCATTGCCAATATCCACACGCACACAGACCGAAAACATAACGTGGCAAGCAGACCAAAACCCATCGCAAAGCAAAGACAATAACGTAACCATCAAGCATTTTAGATGTTCGTGTGTGGCATTGTTCATGTAAATATATAGAAGAGC
This sequence comes from Sarcophaga variegata, assembly GCA_932273835.1. Classification (NCBI taxonomy): domain Eukaryota; kingdom Metazoa; phylum Arthropoda; class Insecta; order Diptera; family Sarcophagidae; genus Sarcophaga; species Sarcophaga variegata. Next base: position 100,570,048 of record OW026361.1, read on the forward strand.
TTGTAGGTGGGTAAGTGAACGTGTGTAGCAAGGTATTGTGGTAGTATTAGTGTACTTAGACATTCAGCTCTATTTTAATGCTATACGTGTGGCTTTTTGAAGGTCTCCTGTCTCCCTTCTTTTTTTTGTTTTGTTCTCGAATTGTTTCCTTATGATCCACTAATGACTAAACAGGACTACAAATAATTGCACACAAACAGACAGAGAAACAGACAGACATACACACATAGAACGCACTGTTATACAACACGTACCAGAAACTTGAATTATATGCGTGTATTTAAAGAGTAGCAATAACAGTCAGTACTCAGCACACAAGGTGCTGGAGTAGTAGTAGGCGTTGACTATTTAAGGTGGCAACCTAAGGAGTACAGTAGTGTTTGCAACATTAACCACAGCGACCGCAGTCAATTAAGCTACAAAAATGGCAACCATTGGTAACCAAAACAAAACAAAACAGCATCGGCATCAGCATCAGCATAGTCATCATTAAAATCATTTAATACAACAACGACAACAACAGTACCAACAACAGTAGCAACAACTGTAACAGAAAATTCATACAAATTAAAGAGAAAAAATAACACATAAAGTGGCCGTAAAGAAACACAACAGATTGCCGTACAAATTAAAACGAAAACAAAAATGGAAAAAACCATTCAATGAATGAAATAAAACAAAACTGCTCTAAAGTCTAAAAAAGAAACAACAATAAAGCCAAAAAAACGAAGGTAAATTACTAATACAACAACAGTTTAGCTGTGCAGTTTATACCACTTGTAGCCAAGTTACCATGCCTCTACTCTGTTCAACAACAATAGCTTCAGTTTAATGTTTAGTCTACGTTTTTAGTGTTTTAAGCCATTTAGTTGCATTGCAAATACGGATGACGATGCCTGCATATTGCCAACACGATGGAGTGATGATGTGGCTGATGGCATTGTTGTAAATCATTATGACAGACTTTTTAACTTTCCTTAAGTACTGTTTTGTTTTAAAATCTAAAGTGCTGCACTGTGGTTTGGTGGACCGCTAAAGCTATAGGAAGTAAGCAGTTCATAACAGTTCAATGGGTCAATTCGACCTCCGGGTACTGTACTAGTCTTTATTGGCGTCCTCTAACCTAAGCAGTTCATAAACCTTTTTTCTGATTTCTAAAATTTTATGGAAACTCTTTTATCAGTCCACGAATCATATCTTGATGACTTCTTTTCAAATAAAGGCTCCAATAAAACAAGAAACCATTGACCTTTTTTAAAATACTGCAGCTTAAACCAAAAAAAATCAAATAATTGCTGTCAAGCCATAATACAGTGCAAATTCTAGAACCACGCAACTGAACGTTAACTCACTTTGGAGTGGTTAACGTTTTTTTAAGTATGAAGTAACTTCCTTCCTTAATTGACCATTAACAATCCAGTTATCGGATTTTGGTCTGCCTTAAGACATCCTTCCAGGTGCCTCTGTTACTTGCACGGCTCTCGCCACTTGGTGACACCCATCAAAGTCACAGCTTTATCAATTTAGCCCTTCTAACGTAGACAAGTTCGTCAAATACCTCTCTAGCTGGAGCATGCTCTTCCATTCGAACGATATGACAGAAGCAGCGCAGCCATTACATGTTAATATGCCGCACAGCGTCCATGCCGTTGAGGAGGCCATACAGCTCTTTGGTGAATCGGATGCGGTAGACATCGGCATCACGAGCACGTCATTTCTCTCGAATACTCTCAAGACTTCTGCGTAACAGCGTCCACACATCTGTGACTTAGAAGTATGGAGGAAAGATGAGTTCCGTCACGAGAGAAAGATGAGTTCCGTCACGAGAGAAAGTGAGAGATCTCCTCTACTCAATTTGCCTATTGATCCCATAGTAGTATCCGTAGTCATCCATACATACATAATTGGTCATTACAACCCTTCGATCAGGATTACGACTTAGTTTCTCACACCACTTATATTGTGTGTGTTAATTTTATACATGAGTGGCGGGACCTACAGTTTAAAGTCGGCTCTGAACGACAGATTTTTTGAGAAACTTTTCATGGCAATTTTATTTACTCTCAGAGTTTTTGCCAGAAATCTGCTGAGAGGAAGTCGCCGAAGAAATACATTTTGTATTTATTTTGATGTCTGGCCTGGGGCACGAACCCTGGCTTTTCGTCTAATAAGCCAACACACTGCTACTAGACCACTGCGGCTTCAATCTGTAGTCATCCAGACTCATATATTTGCTGGTATCGCTGGAGCCAAGATAAACAAATTCAACGACAACCCTATAAACATTATTATCTGCTGCAATTTTTGATCCAATGCGCCACATATCCCTACTTGTCGACAAGACACATTTGCCAGGTTTATCTTGATAGACTTCCTTTCAATAGCGCTAAAGTCTGCAGTAGCAACTGACTTGCTACGCCCTATTTTGTCAATGTCATCAACGCAAGCAAAGTACACTTTTGTGGAAAATAGTGCCACTACCATGCATTTCCGCCTTCTGCAGAACACTCTCCAAAACGAAATTGATGATGTTGGATGACAAGGGATCACCCTGTCTAAAACCTTGCACGGTATCAAAGGGTTTGAAGAGTTCAATTCCTACCTTGACGGGGCTGCAGGAATTACTCAACTTCATTCTGCAAAGCTTTATCAGCTACACAGAAATAGCGAGCTCAGGCATTGCGAAAAAAATCAAGATATCCTATGGGGCTATCGAAGGCTACCCTGTAGTCGACAAAAAGATAGTGTGTACCAACTGGTTTTTCACGCGTCTTAAACAGTATTTGACGTAGTAGGAAGACCTGATCAATGGTGAACTAACCAGGTCTGAAGCCACACTGATAACGTTCAATAAATGTTTTGTCGAGTCGCATCAGTATGATGTTTTTTATGAGTCCCACCCAATAGCCTCATTCTGATGTCCGACATGAGATCCTGCCACAACATTAAACTCGAAAGTCATGTTCATTACATTTCAATTCTCTCAATACGATTATCGTAGTCATGCGTCTGCTCGACCACCTGGCAATGTTGTTGTAGCTCGTATTTGTGCTCAACCACGACTTATTCTTTTGGGAGCTAGAAGCTGGTTATTGATTGATGTTTTCTTACGGCAGCTACATCCCCGTATATCTGTAAAATCCAGCTTGAGATCAGATTATCATTATCGTTTGAAAGAATCAAATTGTTGACCACTGTTGTACCCTATTTAAAAGCTGTTGCTGTGTAAAAATTTTACTGTTGCTAGCTTTTTTTATGGAGCAATATGGTAATTTCACCATAACTACGTACTCATCATGCTGCTTTTCTTATTGTTTAGCTGTGGATGAACATGTTCATATTATTGTTGCCACTACTGCCTTGTGTTTAACCACAGCTAAAGTAACTGCAAAGAAATGTGTGTAGAATTAAGGACTTGCAAATTACCGTTTAACAAATGCATTTTATTATACCTTTCAAAATAGCGTTGAATTGCGTTGCGTTGCGATGCGTTGCATACACAAATGAATTATTGCCAATTTCAATGTAAAATGACTTCGACATCATTTAGCCAACGTTATAGCTGCCACACAGCACTGGCACAAGCACAAGCACATTGTTAACCATCATCATCAAACTGCTTAAACAATGCGAGGCAGGCGATTTGCGTTTAATAGAGTAAAACGGTGGCAGGCACGTTATGCCACAATCTATACAATACGCTGCCTAAGATGAAAGACGCCAGTGGTTGCCGCAACCGCCACTCATTGAAATAATTAGAATTTATGAATTATTTTTTGTTTTACGTTTATTACTCTACTTTACGTCGCTCATATTTCCAATGGCTCAACACCATCTTGTTTCAATTACTTGGCTGATGTCTAGAAAATCGTTTCCTTAATTTCTGTGGTTATTTTCGGTTATAAAAGATTATTTATGGATGGTTGGTTATACTTTTTTCTTATTTTTGTTTTTTTTTAATGGCTGCTGCTGCGTAGGTTATAATATTTTAATACCCAGTTTTCTTATGGCTGCTGAGAGCAATTTCAAAATATTGAAAATTACATTTTAATTTCATTAAAGGTGTTCCATGGAATTACTGCGCACTTAACAAGGAGTCTGATGTCTGGCACATTACTCAAAAAATGTGAGTCAATGTGTCAATAAATATAATTTCAAGTCACTTTATTGCTACATCAAGAAGTAATTGTTCTGTTTTGATGTAATTTAGATTGAATAAAATGTTTTTACTTCAAGAAAACATTTAAAAAACATGCCAATCGCCTAGTCGGTTTACGCTTTGCTTTGAACGAGTAGCAGCATCTACAGTTTTATGTTTTATTAATTTGCGAAGTTTCTTCATGGCAATTATCAAAGAGGTAATAACCAAAAAGAATATATGTATGTATACATATATGTATGTGTATAAAGGAACTATGCAACGTAAAGTTGTATAAGCTGTATAAGTACACAATCTGAAAAGCATTCACGTATTAAAAGTCTATACTTCGCGAGAACATGCTATAGGGTCCGCCAAATAACTTTTATTTTTTTAAAAATGCTTTAAAAAAAAACTACTGAATATTTTCTCAAATTTCTTTTTTTATTTGAAAGTACAAACCTTCCGGTTAATAACGGAAAATAATTTCATTCAAATGGCTGCTGATTGTGTGCAGCTGTATTTCACCAATAGCTTCACGGACATTGTCCTCTAAAGCGTCAATTGTCTCTGGCTTGTCGGCGTAACACTTATCTTTGATGGCACCCCACAAATAATAGTGCAACGGTGTTAAATCGCAGCTCCGAGGTGGCCAAACGACATAAGCTCTGCGGCTGATAATACGATCTTCAAAAACAGGTCGCAAAACATCGAGTGTAGCTTCGGCTGTGTGGCACGTAGCGCCGTCCTGTTGAAACCAAATGTTGTCATTCTCTTCAATTTTTGTGAACAAAAATTCGTTCAACATGGCCCGATAACGATCGCCATTGACTGTAACTGCCACTCCTTGCTCATTTTCGAAAAAAGTGGCCCAATTATGTGTCTGACTCGTTTTGGGCGCGTCGGCTTTCGAATGTATGCGTGCGGGTTTTCTGTGCCCCAAATGTGACAATTTTGTTTGTTTACATACCCGCCAAGATCAAAATGAGTTTCATCTGAAAAGATGATTTTTTTTCCCAAAATCGGCATCTTCTGTAAGTCGATCGCAGGCCCACTTAGCGAAGCGATAACGCATTGGATGGTCAATTGGCTTCAACTCCTGAACCAACTGCACTTTGTATGGCGTCATACCAAGGTCTTTATGCAAAATTCGTCTCAATGATGTCTCCGAAATGTTCAATTGTTGAGAACGACGGTGAATTGATGTTGATGGCGCTTCCTGCACACTTTCTGTCACAGCAGCAATATTCTCGGGTGTACGCACTGTTTTTGGCTTTTCATGCTTTGGTTTATCGATGAGGATGCCAGTTTCTGTCACTTTTTTCTCTTCTTCCAAAATCCGTACGCAATTTTCGCACACATTCTGCAACGTTACCATGATTTTCAAAGTAATGTCGCAGTATTTCCCAGCGTTGTTCAAGCGTATACACAGCGTATCGTTCAGCGGAAGGAAAAAATTAATTATCTGTAAAATCAGACATGAGCTAAATGTTACAATTCACAAGATAAGCACTAGTTGAAAAAATACGTTCAGTGACTCATCTGAGAAGCTACGACATATCGAAACATATCGAAAAGAGTTTTGGACTTAAAATAAAGCCAAAACCATGCGCGCGAATACCAAAAAATTAAAGATTTACAGGCAAACGAAGCTATATGTTGGCACCTGCTTCTATCACGGTTATACTTTCGTTAAAATGGAAGAATTCAGTGCCAATATCATAAATATCAGCATATGGCCTCAGTATTGCTTTGGTCTCCAGCCTTCCAAACGCTATTGTACGGAGTGATAGGCACTGTGCACAGTGGTGGAACAGTGTGTGAAAAATAGCAGTGAGAGAGAAGAGGCTTGCACAGGAAGCACAAAATTGTATTGCGAAATAGTAATGACGAGAAAGAACTGAAATGAAATAATGCTATTAACTTACACAGGCTATAAATGGAAAACATTGAAATGGACTTGTTCTCCACACATTCTTTATTTTAAACTAACAACTATATGAGATCAAGAGCCGATATAACAAATTTTATACACTCTGCTCTGAAGCTCATTTTATTGGAATCGTACTCATTCATCAGAATAAATGAAAGTCGGTTGAGACAAAGTTTATACTCTAAACCAATAGGTGCAGAAGTTGTCAAAGAAAATTTTCCATACAGCTTTTGACTGATCTTATGACTTATATGAAGATAGTTTGATATTCTTATCTATCAAACCATAGTTATCGATATCGAGAGTTCGCCTGCAGCTCAAAATTTGCCCGATAGTTTAGCTAGATACATGGATTTGTCATTACAATTCTTCAGTCAGGATTACAACCTAGTTTCTCACACCACTTATGTTGTGTGTGTTAATTTTATAAAGCGTGTTTTTTATAGAGGTATAGAACTTTAAGTTGCAATAAAACAACGATGGATTATTCGATTGACATGAATTTTATTTATCCGAAAGATAATCTTGTGGCATTACATTTTAAATATGATTTCTGGCATATGACCGCCACGGCTGGCGCGGATGTAGTCCAATCTGGACGTCCAATTTTCGATGACTTTTTCCAACATTTGTGGCCGTATATCGGCAATAATACGGCGAATGTTGTCTTCCAAATGGTCAAGCATTTGTGGCTTTACCGCATAGACCAATGACTTTACATAGCTCCACAGAAAGTAGTCTAGCGGTGTTAAATAACAAGATCTTGGAGGCCAGTCCAAAACGTGAAATTAGGCGGTCACCAAACGTGTCTTTCAATAAATCTATTGTGGCACGAGCTGTGTGACATGTTGCGCCGTCTTGTTGAAATCACATCTCCTGGACATCATGGTTATTCAATTCAGGAATGAAAAAGTTAGTAATCATGGCTTTATACCGATCACCATCGTTTTTGAAAAAGTACGGACCAATGATTCCACCAGCCCATAAAGCGCACCAAACAGTCAGTTTTTCTGGATGTAACGGTGTTTCCACATACACTTGAGGATTACCTTCACTCCAAATGAGGCAGTTTTGTTTGTTGACGTAGCCATTCAACCAGAAGTGCGCTTCATCGCTAAACAAAATTCGCTTATGAAAATCGGGAACAACGGTAATCTCGTTTTGGGCCCATTCGACGAATCTACGCCTTACTTGATGATCGTTTGGCTTCAAATCTTGCACGAGTTGGATTTTGTAAGCACGCAAACCAAGACCCTTCCGCAAAATCTTCCATAAAGTGGATGGACACAGATCCAATTCCTGTGCTCGATGGCGAATGGACTCATTCGGGTCTTCCTCAATGCTACGCTCTACAGCAGCAATAGCTTCTTCTGTACGCACCGTACAAGAGTTATCAATAAGAGTAAACATGGTGCGAAAACGTTCCATGGTTAATCGAATTAACTGCTCTGATGGACGATTTTGTCGACGATAAAATGGACGTAGTGCGCGATACGTTTTCCGCACAGAACCATTATTTTCGAATTAAAATTGCACTATTTGCAAGCGTTGTTCAGGCGTGAGTCTATTCATGATGAATTGCCAAACCAAACTGAGAATAAATCACTTGACAGCTGTTAAATCGGTCGCCATCTTGAAAAGTAATGCCAACTTAAAATTCTTCTATACCTCTATAAAAAAAACACCCTTTACATGAGCGTCGGGACCTACTTTTCATGGCAATTTTAATTACTCTCAGAGTTTTTTCCAGAAATCTATTGAGAGGAAGTCGTGGAAGAAATATTTTTTCATACTTTCGTTTTGATCTCAGACCTATGACTTGAACCGAGGCTTTACGTCTAACACACTACTTTGTAGACTAGAGCGACTAAGTGATAGTTCAGCTACACTTTTTTTAATCAAAGAATTCAAGCAAAGTTTTGCTGATGATTTGAGGGCATAAAGTTTAACATTTGTGAAGAACAAAAACTTTATTATTTGCATTTAATAGCTAAGCCAGATCAAATACGTTAACTTCTAGAATGACATTTAAGTTAGTAAAGACACAAACCACCTGAACTTATTTACCCAATAATAGAATTTTCTCCTGTAGTATTAAAACAATCTTCGCTTCTGAATTTGTTCAGGAATGCTTCATTTAATACACGAGGGAATTCATAATCTCTTTGCATGTAATTTACAAAATTGTTAGAAAATAACCCACCTGCAGTGTGCTACGTTTATTAGAAAAATACCTCTTCATTTATGTGTTTTCTTTCCAGGACAACCTCATTTGCAAAAATTTCAATTTCATAAATAAAAATAAAAATTCTAACAAATTAACTTAATTGAGTGCCTGTTGAAATTTTTATTTGTTTTGCTGTTGCTTTGGTGCAGAAAGCATACAAAAAATTTACTTCGCAAAAACACGTAGATACACAAGCACACACACTCATATGGATATTTATTCTGCATAAAAATGATCAAATTTAATTACATTTACAAGATAATAAACGAAAATATAAAATTATTTTATAAAACATTAACACATGGCTATGCGAAGCCTTTTTCTCACAGTTATGGTAGACAGACAGGCGAGCGAAATGAACGCAACGCAACGCATTTACACTCACCACCCAGGAATTATGTTACCCATACACAAGCACATACAATTAGGCAGACATGAATATTTGGCAGACACCAGGGACCCTGCCATAAACCCATTAAAAAACAAAAAAACAAAACAACAAAAACCCAAAGATCCTTTTTTATTTCCTGTGTGTGTGTGTGTGTTTGTGCATGTAGTATTTCCTTTTATTCCTTGTTTCCTCTTGGACTAGTGCTGAAAAATTGGGGCTCTGGTTATTGTTGTTTGGTTGCTTGGTTGGTGGGTTCTTTTTTATTGTTTTTGTTATTGTTTTTGTTGTTGTTGTTTAAATGTACAACATAAAAGTAATAATTATTATTATGTTTATTTGTTATATATTTTTTATTATTCTTGTTGTTTTTGTTGCTATATTGTTCGTATTGTTTTTGTGTAAAGCTTGTTATTATGATTATATGGTGTGAAATACAACAATTGTTGTTGAGAACGAGGAGAAAAAAAAAGAATTTCTAGCCAAAAAAAACAAACCTTGTGCTGGAATAAAACCATAAACACACATCTTATGGTTGAGTTTTCTATTTTTTTTTTGTCTCCACGCTTATCACTCCACTTTGCTGTTGGGGTATTTCATTCATCCAGACATACAGAAGAACATAAGGCTGAGAAGGAGCTACTGTAGTCTTGGGAAAATTTATGTGCCCAGTGTAGGTGAAGTGTTAACCGTGCAGCTTATTTATACAGAATTTTTCTTTTTTTTCTTTCCTTTTTTGAAACATTAACCAAACTAAACGAAAATTAAATGCGTTTTAAAGGGAAGTTATGCCACAGATGAGGATTTCAATGTAATTCAGCACATTTTTTTATTTTAACATGAAACAGGCACGTTGCTCTGATCAGTAAAAAGCTTATGATAGTGATAAATTAGTAACATTACATATATATGTTCATACATACATACATAATTGACCATTACAAACCTTCAGTCAGAATTGCGACCTAGGTTCTCACACCACTTATGTTGTGTGTATTAATTTTATACATGAGTGGTGGGACCTACAGATTAATGTCGTCTTCGAACGACAAATTTTTGAAAATCTTTTCATGGCAATTTTTTATTGACTCTCAGAGTTTTTGACAGATATCTGCTGAGAGAAAGTCCCCAAAGAAATACTTTTCATACTTTCGTTTAGTTGGAGATGCCTGACCTGGGGTTTGAACCGAGGCCTCACGCCTAGTAAAGCAACACACTACCTACTAGACCACGGCGACTTCTACATACATACATATATAATTGTACATACAGATTTTGACTGATCCTATGGCTTATATCAAGACTATTTGATATTCGCATCTATCAAACCATAGTTATCGACATCGACAGTTAAAAATATGCCCGATAGTTCAGCTACATACATACATAAATACATAATTAGTCATTACAACCCTTCAGTCAGGATTACATGCTAGCTTTTCACACCATTTATGATGTGTATGTTAATTTTATACATGAGTGGCAGACCTACATTTTAAATTTGACTCAGAACGACAGATTTTTTTGAGAAACTTTTCATGACAATTTTATCTACTCTCAGAGTTCTTGCCAGAAATCTGCTGAGAGTATATCGCCAAGGAAATATTATTTTCTTATTTCCAACATATTACCAACATATTACCTATTAAACTACGGCGACTTAATTGGTGACATTACTCTATGAAAATTGCTATTAGACTAGAGAAGAACATGCAAAATTATTGACAGCTATTTAAGCAGCAATTTAAAACGAAGGCATCATGATTTTTTATCAGAAGTCATATAAAAATCGAATTATTTCTGGTTTCATTACAAAGACGTACATTTTATGGATTTCGTTCCAAAAGAAAAACCACTCATCTGTTGAGCCCTGGAATAAATCAAATCAATTTCTGATACCATGCTCTAAAGCGAAGCATAGTCAAATGAGAGCGTTCTACGTCAATCGAATCAAAAGTGCTATATGGCGGTTATAAAGGGTGTTTTTTATAGAGGTATAGAACTTTTAGTTGGCATTACTTTTCAAGATGGCGACCGATTTAACAACTGTCAAGTGATTTATTCTCAGTTTGGTTTGGCAATTCATCATGAATAGACTCACGCCTGAACAGCGCTTGCAAATAGTGCAATTTTAATTCGAAAATAATGGTTCTGTGCGGAAAACGTATCGCGCACTACGTCCATGTCATCGTCGACAAAATCGTCCATCAGAGCAGTTAATTCGATTAGCCATGGAACGTTCTCGCACCACTCGCATAACTCGCATCCCCAGAGCCGCTGTACGGTGCGTACAGAAGAAGCTATTGCTGCTGAAGAGCGTAGCATCGAGGAAGACCCGAATGAGTCCAGACGCCAGGAATTGGATGTGTGGCCATCCACTTTATGGAAGATTTTGCGGAAGGATCTTGGTTTGCGTGCTTACAAAGTCCAACTCGTGCAAGAATTGAAGCCAAACGATCATCAAGTAAGGCGTAGATTCGTCGAATGGGCCCAAAACGAGATTACCGTTGTTCCAGATTTTCATAAGCGAATTTTGTTTAGCGATGAAGCGCACTTCTGGTTGAATGGCTACGTCAACAAACAAAACTGCCTCATTTGGAGTGAAGGTAATCCTCAAGTGTATGTGGAAACACCGTTACATCCAGAAAAACTGACTGTTTGGTACGCTTTATGGGCTGGTGGAATCATTGGTCCGTACTTTTTCAAAAACGGTGGTAGCCATAACGTTACAGTCAATGGTGATCGGTATAGAGCCATGATTACTAACTTTTTCATTCCTGAGTTGAATAACCATGATGTCCAGGAGATGTAGTTTCAACAAGACGGCGCAACATGTCACACAGCTCGTGCCACAATAGATCTATTGAAAGACACGTTTGGTGACCGCCTAATTTCACGTTTTGGACCTGCGAATTGGCCTCCAAGATCTTGTGATTTAACACCGCTAGACTACTTTCTGTGGGGCTATGCAAAGTCATTGGTCTATGCGGTAAAGCCACAAACGCTTGACCATTTGGAAGACAACATTATATGTATGTTGGAAAAAGTCATCGAAAATTTGACGTCCAGATTGGACTACATCCGCGTCAGCCGTGGCGGTCATATGCCAGAAATCATATTTAAAATGTAATGCTACAAGATTATCTTTCGGATAAATAAAATTCATGTGAATCGAATAATCCATCGTTGTTTTATTGCAACTTAAAGTTCTATACCTCTATAAAAAAACACCCTTTACAATCAGGTTTAAAATTAACATACCCAACATTAGTGCTGTGAAAAACTAGGTCGTAAACCTGACTGAAGGGGGTGTTGAACTATTTATGTATACGGCCACAATTTTCTATGTATATTTCCCCGTCGCCAAAATATGTAGTCGAACGTTGTTTTGAAGGTTAATTAACTCCTCAAAGTTTTATGTAAGATCTTCGGCCCAGAGTTGACAACCAGCGGCTGTGGTGCTTCGGCCATGTCGTTCGAATGGAGGAGGATGCTTCGGCGAGACGAGTATTTGATGCGGGGATTTGTGAAAGTCGGCGAACAAGACGACCTTGTTAGTATTGGAAGGACCAAATCGAAGAAGCTTAGCCAGCGATTGCTGTGACCAACTATCGAAGGTGCGCAAGAACCCGAGGCGCCTGGAAGGATGTGTTAAGGCAGCCCTGAATCCGTTAATCGTGCTGTTGATGCCAATTAAGTAAGTAACTAACTCTTCAAAGGAATTAACTGCAATCAGTATAGATTTCCTGTAATGGTTTGACTTGGTTTTAGCAGCAAATAATGGAACACGCCATTCTCAGCCCACCACCAACTACAGGGCAGTACCTTGGGCCTACAGTTTAAAGTCGACTCCGAAAAACTTTACATGGCAATTTTTATTTACTCTCAGAGTTATTGCCAAAAATCTTCTGAGAGGAAGCGACCGATAAAATGTTTCTTCATATTTCGTTTTGTTGGAGATGACTGCCCTGGGCCTTGAATCGTGCCCTCACGTCTAATATGCCAACACACTACCAACCAGACTACGGCGCCGTTCTAGACATATCATACAGTTTTCTTCTTAAAAAAATCTTTCCGCAATTGTTTTCTGTATTCTGAATCGATAGTTCAATAATTGCTCTTTCAAATATCGTGTACATCGTTGATAAATAACAACACCTACGCAAATTAAGCCAATTAACTGAAATGATCCTACTAGGACAAGCTTCCTCCCTATACCTTGGCGTACCTTCTCAGTATTTAACGTAACCACCTTTTCATTTCGAGCGAATATGAATGAAAAATAGTTGAACAAGTGCCTTTTGCACAGAACAGAAAAGAAACAGAAGTAATGTTTTTATGCTTTAATACTTGTATTAAAGCTAAAAGGCACTGAAAAAGAGCAACAACAAGAAATTAAATTTCGTCTACCACCGCAACGTATTGTGGATGCACAATAAACACAACAAAAAAAAATAATTTTCACAAATTTGCCAACGTATAATCCCCGACAATAACAATCCAAATGGAATTTATGTAGCGTAATAGGAAAAACCATTTTATGCCGTCCCAAAAACCAGAACCGAAACGTAAAAACAAAACAAAAACAAAAAAGAAGAAAAACAGAAACAAAATAAAATGTATAACAAAATAACTACAACAGTTGCAATTCGCAAGCACACAGACACACCACTTGCGCGGAATGTAAACTCGTAAATCAACCTCCTTGTGGAAGGAGGAATGAATAACCATTTCATGCCACATGATTGTACTTAAAACTTGAGCAGCTGTTAACCCGGCTTTTTACCTCATATTACTAAACAATAGAAAGTCGTTAGCAAAAGTTTTTAGTAGTTTTACTTCTAAGCACAGCATTTATAGCAAAGGCCATAAAATCTTCTTCTTCTTCTGCTTCTTCTTCTTGCCAACTTCATCTTTAACTTGTTTGAAGCTTTTAACATGCAGTACGTGGCCTAAGAGATGGCAGTGTAGCAAGACACAAAAATCGTTCATGGTGTGCCATGATTATTTTATTTATTTGCTGCAAGACAGAGAGAGGGAGAGATTGAATAAGAATGAGTATGTGTATGTCTAAGGACCCAGGTGTAATGCGTATATGACCCTTCGTACGTGTATCAAGTGGCAATTTCACTTTCAATACAAGAAACGGCCATTGTCGTCATCACCGTTGTTGCTGCCATCATCTTCATCATCATACACATCGTCAGAGAAAATGTTGAAAAGTGGCACGTTGCTAAAGAAACAAGCATTTAGCAGATGTTTAAAGGAATGAAAACAATTTTACAACAGAAACGGTCCTCTATAAAATTAAAAACGTTTCATTCATCACTTTAAGATTTATTTCAAAACTTGTAATTACTTTGCACTCTTTTCCATTTCTGTCTTTTCACTTAAAATGTGGCACTTGCCGGCATATGAAACGAAAGATGTCTGCCCAAAAATGTTGTTGGCTTGGCTTTAGAAAATAACAGAAACTGTCGCGACATCATTTATTATCGTTGTCTTCTTTCGTAAACTGATATTAACGACTTTTCTACGCAATTGGTGTTAGAAAAGGTTTTCAGGTCTTTTTCTTGTAAAAACCAAAAGTTTGATTTTCGTTTCCCTTTCTATTGCATGGTGGTGGCAAATAAGCAAAAATACTTTAAAATATTAAACTCAAGTGTGAATTTCATTCAAAGTTATGCGAGCAAATTTTAAATTGATGGATAACAGACCGTTTTAGGTAGTATTGATATTAATATAGTGAAAATTAAAAATTGTTTATTACCAGTGATTTAAGTTTGCATTTAAAATATATCATTTTGTGTGTTTCATCACACATGTGGTCGCCAATGTCTAGGCTTACTAGGCAAGAGCCCATGAAGTCAAATTTTTGATCTGACATTGTATACGTCTTCTGACAAAATATCTGTAAGTATATTATTGTATAGAAGTCGTTCTAAGCTGACATTAAACTGGTAACAAATTAGCATACTCAATATGGGTGGTGTGAGAAGCTAGGTTTCAATCCTAGCTACAGGGTTGTAATTCATTTCCAGTATATTTTCCTTTTTTATTCACAAGATTTTGAATAGCAAAGTGTTTTGAATAAAGTCCAGTTTTACGGACAAAACATGATAGGTTAGGTTAGGTCGGAGTGGTAGCTCTGATATCACAAAGCCCACTTGAGCATAGCACGTTGTGATGCCACGGGTGAACGCAGTCCCTGTACTAACCAAGTTCCACCAAAATCAGGGAAAAGGAAGAAGTTGGTCAGCGCAAGGGCTGCACACAAAACATGATTCTCTGCCCAAAACTAATCGGCATTAGAAGAATTATTAGACTACTCAGCAAGTAGCTTATAGAACAAGTTACAAGATTGAAAGCACCCACAGGGTATGTATACGATGATGTTTTAGCATATCCAACGAACCTTCAAACTTCAATGGGCATTAGATTGGCCAGACCATTAAGAAAAGTTCTACTAAGCAACCTCTTCTTAGTCCAGCGCTAGGCAGACGAGCAGCGTAATTCTACAAAGTATCAGAACTTCTGTTGACGTCTCCAAATTTTCGAACAAGCAACGACTGCTGTCAGTCAGTCAGCATGTGATATTATACTATTATACTAAGCTTTACAGGAAATGTCCAGAATAGCTTGTAAAGAAGGGTTATCGAATAGAATATCGTTATCTAGTATAACGATACGTAGCGTATCAACAGTTTTTTGCCATTATTTGGATCGGGGGAATGACATTTTATAAGTTGAAATTTTTAATGAATACACTTCCTTATTTTTGGGTAAGAAGTTATATATGGTCCTTCATTAAGCACTTCTTATACATAAATACAAACATAATCGGCATTACAACGCTTTAGTTATGATTGCGACACAGATTCTCACACCACTTGTGTTGTGTGTGTAAATTTTATACAAGAGTGGAGGTTTAAAGTCGACTTCGAACGACAGATTTTTTAGGAAACTGTTTCATGACAATTTTATATACTCTCAGAGTTTTTACCACAAATTTGCTGAGAGGAAGTCGCCGATTTGTTCATATTTTGTTGTAGATTCTGGCCTGGGGTTGGAACAGTGGCCTCAAGTCAAATAAATCAACACACTATCTACTAGACTACGGCCACTTCCTGCATGGGCATGGTACATAATTGTGTAATTTCATTTATATACTGGCAATAAAGATTTTGAAATACATGGAGGGATCTAGTGGCGGTTTCTCTGATCCAGTTTTAGAAATTTTGATGTCAAGGACCTACCACATATTGATGGGCGAGTTACTAAAATAAAATATTGCAATTAATGAAGCAATATCTGCACATATAGAGTAAACGCACTAATATTCAATTACACGATAGTTTGGAGTCGTTTACAAAAAGATGATCATGAGTAAAGCACGATGTTTTAACTTCTCAAAAAGTTTTTCTATTTTTTCTACTCTTTTTCACTACATTTCACTTCTTTAAGAAAAACAGATTACCAGGCATCTTCCTCATACAATGCCGTTTAACCGACCACGTCTGGAGTTGTTGCTGTTATCGATCTCTTTGTGATTGTTTACAACAATTTTCGAACATTTCGAACATTACCATCTAGACTACGGTGACTATAGGTTATGAGCAGTAAATTAGGTCTTGTGGTTATATGATATAGCACTAGAACAATAATCATAAGAAAGACCGAGAGTGCAACCTCTTAAGAAAGAATAGGACAACATATATTCTCACTGTTTCAAGGAAACAATATATGTATGTTCGATCGGCAGATTTTTTACGAAGCTTTTTCATGGCAGAGTTATGTCAGAAATCTGCTGAGAGGAAGCCGCCGACAACTTATTTTTTATAGTGTTGGAACCGAGGCCTCACGTCTAATAAGCTAACACACTATATACAAGACTATGGCGACTTCAAGCACTTCCTATCTTTAAATTTAAATCAAACACGGTGCATGTGAGATAGCATCGTCATTCTTTATTCGTTTGAAATACCTATTGATGCCTCATGTGTTGAATATGACAGCGTCAAAATATCTACCACGAATTCTCTGGGTGGAACGCATCCGATGGCATGGATTTGATTGACTTTAAGGATCGCAGTGGTTTGTGACTTATTCGCATAACCTGCTATTTAAGAAAACCCCAACAAGAAAAACTCTAGCAAGATCTAATCGCATGATTTCGGTGGCCAGTGAATTGTGTACAGGTGCAGGGTTAAGACACGATGCATAAATAAAAGCGTATGAACTTATGCAACTGGCACAGCAATGCTAGTATTTCAACAGATAGCGAGGCAAAACATGACAATTAGCGGAAAAAAATTTAATGAAGCGTCATAGCGTAACGCTGCTTAAATATATCGAAATCGGACCTTTTTTAATCATATTTTTACTAGCAATGACAGAATGGTTTAAACATGTGAATATCACAAAGAACTTTAAAGCCTGAGGTAAAATCAAGTTATGTTGAATGTTTGATTGAATTTGAAAAAGATGAAACCATTTTGTGTTACTAAATCCATCAATTCAGATCTCTACAGCTTACAACCTGACCGCTTCAATCACTTAAATAAAGCAATTATTAAAAGTGAACAGGATTCATAAAGAGAAAGGATATTGTATTATATTAAGACAATGCATAGCCACAGCTGGTAAGTAGAGCACAACAAAGTTTATATGTAGCAACAGCTTAGGCCGAATCCTGAACCATCTGGCAACTATTTACTAGTTATGCTAGTCTCTTCAAAATTCTTTCAATTGTAAACACATTTATCAATCGTATAACGCAGCAAGTTCACTACAAGTTTCTCGCCAATGAACCCAAAGAGATCTACAGCTATAGAATATTCTAATAATGTTGTGTATTGGACTTTAGTTTATAAATACATAACACATACATAAATGGTCATTACAACCCTTCAGTCAGTATTACGACTTAGTTTCTCATACCATTTATATTGTGTGTTAATTTTATACATGAATGACAAGACTTACAGTTTAAAGTCACCTCCAAACGACAGATTTTTGAGAAAGTTTTAATGGCAATTTTATTTACTCTCAGAATTTTATTTACCCTTGCCAGAAATCTGCTGAGAGGAAGTCGCCGAAGAAATATTTTTTGTATTTTGTTTTGATGTCTGGCCTGGGGTTTGAACCCTGGCTTTACGTGTAATAATCCAACACACTACCTACTAGACTACGGCGACTTTATAAATATTACTTTTCATTTGTATATCAAAAGTATTTCGAAATCTAATTTTTCAAATCCATTGCAAATGAACTTCATTTAAATCAAGCAATTTCTATTTATTTTAAATAACACCTCTTGCCACTTACCCAAATCTTATCTTAAATAACATTTTATGGGTATTTCATTAACCGTCTTAAGCATTTTTTTAAAATTGACGCCCCTTTTAATACAAAATGAACTGAATTATTGGCATTTTAGTTGCCACCTTCTCTTCGGCACACATACTCTCTTATCAACTTCAATCTAAAAAAGCAATTTTTAAATAAACTCTCTCTCTCTCCCGTTTAAATCTCTACAGCTAAAGCCTCTATTATAAACATTTTTATGAAGATTAATTTTCCATTAATTTGCATATCCGATCGATGAATAAGAAGAAGAGAAAAAAAATTGCGCATTTTTTTATATTTTTGTTGTTGGCTGGTATAAACGGAAATACTAGAATTGATTCAAAAACCAATCAACATGATAAATATTTTTCAAATGAACAAACAACAGCAGACAGCTGGAGAAGCAGCAGCAGTGGTGGTAGATGCGACAGTTACAGCAAACACGTTGACGAAAAAAAAATTAACAAAAATTGTATGAAAATCCCTAAAGAATGAGATATGAAATGCGTTGTTATACAAATACACATACACATACACACATATATACATACCTATACAGTAACTGTTAAATAAATGAAATTGTGTTAGAAACGGAAATTATTTTAAAATCAATAATGATGATGACGATAACATTACAGCTACAGCTACAGCTACAGAATAAAAAAAACTCATGCCATTCCCCAAAAGATTCAATCCACAATGCCTCTACCAATCATCAGAGCTTGAATCAAACTAAGGGCAGAGAGGGTAGATTATCGGCATACGTTGAAATATTTAAAACAAATCAATGTTGTAAACAAAACGAAATAAAGAAAAATAGAGCACAACAAACAAAAAATAAAAAAAAATATTTTTTAAAATAAAAATAAAAACATTCCAACGTTCCGGTAAGTGGCTCATTTAAATGAGCAACACGTACGCCATATGTTTGGACCATTAAAGATAAGCGGTGTTAGCAGTTACAACAGCAGTTACAAGACTGTTTCCATAAAGAGAGCTACAATGGAAGGGCATTATGGGTTCCTGATTTTTCTAAAATGTATTGCAGAAATTTTTTTTTCAACAAAACAATATCCAACAATGGCCTGTTAAATGGAAAACAATTTAAAGAAAAACGATGTATAATGTAAAGCTTTGAATTTAGTAAAATGTTGCAAGAATTTCACATGGTATGCTATGAGAGGATGTTATTTGGAAGCAAATTTTAAGAAGTGTTACCCATTCCACCATTGCTGATGTTTTCTCTCTCTACCTGTAAGGATTAATGAAGCTTTTGTGTCTATTTTTTAGCGAGGAATAAACATTCCGAATTTCTGAAAAATATATTGCTTGTCTCCTGTTGTTCACTGCAAACCTAGTATATTGGATTTGTAATTAATAGATCACTACTTCCACCCAATATTTTTCAAAAATCCTGTCAATTTTATGAAGATTTTTATCGCTTTTTGTTTAAGTGTGATTGATTCACTCACACGACGGAATCATTGACAGTTCTGATAAAAATTTTTGCTTCTGGGCCACGATGGCAGTAATTACAGGACGACTGCGATATCCTTATTATTTTCCAATCGCGGGTGCAGAATATCCAATGTGCCATGAGCTGCGTGACCAGTCTGTTTAAACCATATTTCATTAGTATCCATACATACATACACACATACTGAGTCATTACAATTGTCAGTCTGGATTACGACCTAGCCTCATACACCACGTATGTGGTTGTTATATGGATTATATAAGATATTCTGTTACCCGGGCGGAATACACAATACTTAATAAATCATGTTACGATAAATATGTAAATACAATGAAATACAACTTTAAGCGTAATCCAAAATCGTTTTTTAAATTTGTGAACTCAAAGAAAAAAGTAACTGGTTTTCCATCTTCTATGAGATTTCAGCAGATTGAATCTAGTGATGACAGCATTATAAGCAATTTATTTGCCAGCTTCTTTTCCACAACTTATTCGGATGCAACTTATAATGATTCCACTGATTATCACATTAATAAATATCTCATTCATATTCAATGTAATTACTGGTGATATAGGCTCCAGTTTTTTAATCCATAATATCACGTTTAATGTTCCTCAACGTCCGTCACGTCATTTTTCCCCATTATCAATACAATTTTTTAGATCCAACTATGCTGGTGCTGATCCAATAAGGAGAATGTGTAAAGAATTTAATAAATTGTATATGCTAATAGATTTTTCGTCATCAAATAATTTAATAAAAAATAATGTAATTATATATTTAAATTCATAGTTTTTAAAATTGATATAAATTTAAATTTACAATTGTAACTTTAATAAATTGCCTGTAAGGAATATTTCCATAGGCAAATAAAATAAATAAAATAAAAAAAAAAAAATGTTGTGTGTATTAATATTTATACATGAGTGGCGGATTCTACACTTTAAAGCCGATTCCGAACGACAGATTTTTGAGAAACGTTTCATGATTATTTTTCATTTACTGCCCAGAGTTTTTGCCAGAAATCTGCTGAGTTTTATCTACTCTCCGAGTTTTTACCAGAAATCTGCTGAGATGAAGTCGCCGAAGAAATATTGGCTCATACTTCGTTTTATGGAGATGTCTGACCTGGAGTTGGAATCGTATCCTCACGCCAATATACTACCTATTAGCCTATGGCGACTCCATAAACGCAATTGATCCATTCAAAAGGCGTAATTAATGACAGTCTTGATACAAGTTTTAGCCTCTGTCCCACGTAGACGTTATATAAAGAGGACTCCGATGTCCTTATTGTTATCAAAGTACTGGTACAAAATATCCAATGTGGTACGAGCTGTATGACCAGCCTATTGAAACCACATTTCGTTGGTATACACATACATACATACATAATTGGTCATTACAACTTCAGTCAGGATTACGACCTAGTTTCTCACACCACTTATGTTGTGTGTGTTAATTTTTATACATTAGTGGTGGGACTGTAAGTTTAATGTCGACTCCGAACGACAGATTTTTGAGAAACTTTTCATGGCAATTTTATTTATTCTCAGAGTTTTTGTCAGAAATCTGATGAGAGGAAGTCGCCGAAGAAATAATTTTTGTATTTTGTTTTGATGTCTGGCCTGGGGCTATAACCCTGGCTTTACGTCTAATAAGCTAACACACTACCTACTAGACCACGGCGACTTGATCCATTCAAATGGCGGAATTAATGACAGTTTTGATACAAATTTTAGCATCTGGCCCAGAGTATTTGGTGCAGAATATCCAATGTGGCACAAACTGTGTGACCAGTCTGTTGAAAACACGTTTCGTTGGTATCCAGATCATCCAATTCAGAGTAAAGGAAGTTGGTAATCATCGAACCACAGTGCTCGCCGTTGATAGTGATGGCTTGAATATGGGCCTTTGACGTCATCAGCCCAAAACCTACAGTGACTGCTTCCGATAGTAACTTTTCGTGACTTGCATTTGACGCTCCAGAATCTCCTGTGGATTGATACTGTGCCAAATTAGACAAGTTTTTTTTGTTCATGTACCCATTCATTCTTAGTCGCCGTAGTCTAGTAGGTAGTGTGTTGGCTTATTAGACGTAAAGCCAGGGTTCGAGCCCCAGGCCAGACATCAGGACAAAATACAAAAAGTATTTCTTCGGCGACTTCCTCTCAGCAAATTTTTTGCAAAAACTCTGAGTGTAAATAAACTTGTCATGAAAAAGTTTCTCAAAAATCTGTCGTTCGGAGTCGACTTTAAACTGTATGTCCCACCAACTAGGATGTTTTATAATGAGTCAATTCGACCTCCTGGTACTGTACTTGTCTTAATTGACAAGTACACGTCCTCCAGCCTAACCTAACCTAACCTATCCATTCATTCTTAAGTGCGCCGCATTGCTCAAGATAAAGAAACATGCGGCATTCCTATTTTGACAAATACTTCTATTATTTGCACAGCCATGGTTATTTAGCAAAACAGACAGAATAAATGGCAACTAATTTGTTAGATGCAGCTTCAAAAATATGGCCGTTAGAAACTGTCAAAGGTCGGAAGTCCTTGTTGTCCATCTGGTAGTCATGATATGCAAGAATATTTCCAATTTTTAACAAGCCTTGTTATGCAGAAAAATATTAAATTCTCATTATTTTCAACTCTTTAGACAAATTGGTTTTTCCATATCTTGTAAACAGTGTTGCTTTGGTTTCTTTTAACAAATTTTAAGCTGATAAATACCACACTGAACAAATTTCATTGCCTTCATATAAAAACTTTGTCCTTTCACGTCACAACAATACAACAGGAACAACAACAACAGCACCAGCAGCAGCAGCAACAGCACTAGTATGAGTTGTATATTGTCTGAATATCCAGACAACATTTCCGGTTATTGATAACCTGCAATATTCTTTAAACACCAACAAAAATAAAAAAATAAAGTGCTGGAAATTGTTTGGTGTCAGGCAAACACCAAAAGTTCGAGTCAAAGTCATACACCTAGAAAAAAGTGTTGATTTCAATGTGTTGAAAACAACAACAATAACATTGCTGATGACATGGATGACACGACAGGAAAAAAAATATTTAAAAAAAATATTAAAAACAGAAAAAATAATAAATGGCAGGGAATAATTTCATGCCACCCCTAAATCTCGCTTCAACTCATTATTATTACCTGGATTTTGTTTTTGAAACAGGAAACAGAGAAGGAATGCTTCTCGTACAAGTACAGACGACAGCAGATTTAGCATATTTGACTCATAGTCTATGAGTCTCATTCATTCATTGAATTGTATTACAATGTTTTAACAGCCAGCAAAAGAGAGTCTATGTTTAATTTATTGCCGATTTCTTGCCATTATTTTCGCTAACAAAGAAAAATATTCGTTGTATTTGGCAGTATTTCATGAATATATGCAGAATCAATATTTATTGGAGAATTTTTTCTAAGGTTAGAATGCTTTTAAAAGGGTATAATAAAAGGCGGTGTTATTATTAGCGTGTTTATAAAGATATTCATTAAAGCTCAGTGCAACATTGTACTCACAATGTCCATAAAAATACGTCAGGGTATCTGGTGATTTTAGCTTTTAAAAGAAGGATTCATTTTTTCATCAAAACATAACTGGCAATGAAGAATGGTTCCACTAAGGGAACTCAAAGCTAAAGACATTGTATATGACGCCTAGGGAATCAGTTGAATTCAAACAAAAACGGAATATCTAGGTTGCCAAAGTAATGGTCTGTATTTAATGTGCCCAGAAACGTACCATATGGTGTGAGAATAAAGCTAATCGACCGAACATATTTAGCCAAAGGACTGAAAAATCCCCGGAATTTACGATCACACGTGATGCCAAAATATTATATAATGAAAACACTCAGCCACATACTGTGCGATCAGTTATAACAAATTTAGAAAAATAAAGGGTCCGCCAAAAAACTTTTTTTTTGAAAATACTTTAAAAGAAACCACTGAATATTTTCTCAAATTTCTTTTTTTATTTGAAAGTACAATCCTTCCGGTTAATAATGGAAAATAATTTCATTCAAATGGCAGCCTCGGCTGGCCATGCAGTAGCCTACACGATCGGTCCAATTTTTAAGCACATTATCGATTGTGTGCAGCTTATATTTTACCAATGGCTTCACGAACATTGCCCTTTAAAGCGTCAATTGTCTCTGGCTTGTCAGCGTAACACTTATCTTTGACGGCACCCCACAAATAATAGTCCAACGGGGCCAAATCGCAGCTCCGAGGTGGCCAAACGACATCAGCTCTGCGGCTGATAATGCGATCTTCAAAAACAGGGCGCAAAACATCGAGTGTAGCTTCGGCTGTGTGGCACGTAGCGCCGTCCTGTTGAAACCAAATGTTGCCAATATCTTCCTCTTCCATTTTTGTAAACAAAAATTCGTTGAACATGGTCCGATAACGATAGCCATTGACTGTAACGGCCACTCCTTGCTCATTTTCGAAGAAAAATGGCCCAATTAAGCCTCTGAACCAAAATCGGCACCAAACATTGACTCGTTTTGGGTGCGTCTGCTTTTCA
The DNA here is from genome assembly GCA_932273835.1 of Sarcophaga variegata. Classification (NCBI taxonomy): domain Eukaryota; kingdom Metazoa; phylum Arthropoda; class Insecta; order Diptera; family Sarcophagidae; genus Sarcophaga; species Sarcophaga variegata. Next base: position 100,594,116 of record OW026361.1, read on the forward strand.
ATGTATGCGTGCGGGTTTTCTGTGCCCCAAATGCGAAAATTTTGCTTGTTTACATACCCACCAAGATCAAAATGAGCTTCATCTGAAAAGATGATTCTTTGCAGAAGTCGGCATCTTCTGGCCACCCGATGCAGCCATTTGAATGAAATTATTTTTCATTATTAACCGGAAGGATTGTACTTTCAAATAAAAAAAGAAATTTGAGAAAATATTCAGTGGTTTTTTTTTTCTAAAGCATTTTCAAAAAAAAAGTTATTTGGCGGACCCTTCACTGGTTGAAATATTTTTCTTTACCCACTTTACAGTCCAGACCACCATTAGTTTCAATACATGTAAAACATTCTCATTGAAATGTGTTTTACTTCAGAAAATGGTATCCGAAAATGGTTTCGTTCTGATATCCAAATATTAGTATTTCTTTAAGCAGCGAGTCAATATGTTACTAGAAAGATAAGAAGAGCGACACCAATCTTCTAAAAAAAATAAAAAAAAATTAGAACCCCGCACCATGAGCTTGTACTTCAAGAGTACTCGCTATATAGGAAATATAAGTTTCAAATATATGCCGACAGAAATCATATGTTCTATTACAGCTTCAAAAACCATAACTCCCTTTCTAATTAGAGGAAAAGGAAGGAACAATCATTCTCAGTTTTTTACAATGAAAGCATCACAGCGCTTCTTAACATACCTCATACTGGAAGAAATCGGCATCTAGACAATTGGAATCAGCATCAAGAAGCAGTATGTTCCATCCCGTTATACAGAAGTCTGGAAGCAAACACGATTTCTTAGAAACAGCAACCGGTAATTAACGTGTGGCTCAGAGTCATATAAGGAATACTTTGTTCCAACATCATCAGCACCACAGGTGTCTTTGCAGTTTAATCAACCCATTCTGAAGTAAATATAACATTAGGGACGGCCCCATCATCAATAGGATGTGTGGTAGTATCACAATGATACCTCCAGAAGCCGTGATTAAATGATTAAAGACTCCACAATAGCTAGGACGGCTTACGACTTAAAAATAACAGCAGAAGAAAGGTATGGATTTAGAAACGAAGAACGAAACTGAAGATGACTCTCTGGATTTGAAATACGAATCCCTTGGAAAGAGGACTAACCTTATACTATGTTCAGATATGCACTTTTATTGAGTCAATATTCGGTTTATTGAGTACAATATTTTAAGTGTTCAGACATAATAATATACGCAGTTCAGTTGTTTATTCAATATTCATTTCACAACAGTTTGTTTCAACAACATTAATTTTTTTTTTTTTGTTTGTCATTGTTGACATTTGAGTTGTCAAATATCAAGAGAAAGTGTTCGAATAATTGTAATATGCGCAGTGTTATGACAGTGTTGCATTTTAAGTTTTACTTAATATTATAACAATTTGCGTATTTATTGCGCAATAATTATTTGAAACCTTATATGAAATATTGAGCTCAATAATGGCGTTTATTGCGATTTACGCAATTAAAGTGCATATCTGAACACCGTGTTAAATTGATACGGGGTATGCATATATCAACCTGCTTTTTGTACTACACCCAGTTCGGCGCTGCAGCATATGGGCTATTAAACAGTGGCAACGATTAAATATTTTTCTTAAAGGAATTTAGTACGGCCGCTCCGCCCGCGTGTTTGTGGTTAAATGCTGCAGCTCACCTTTACAATGTCCCCGAGCAAATCTCTACGAATGCCTCGAGGATGAGTAGGGCTGTATTGAGGAATCTAGGCCAGTGATATTCACTTGAAAAAGCAACCAGCCTATTGCAGCATCGTGCAAATATTAGCCTACTTTCGGATAGTCAGTTGGATGTAAGGGTACTGGTTTCTTACATCATGCCCTGCAGTATGATTTCAGGTTTCTCAACGTGATGGCATAGCGAAGCAATATTCTCTTTATATGGGCATAACGGACATGAGAATCTAATTAATGGTGTCTAATTCAATCAGTGCAACAAATTTGTCCAAAGCCAAATAAGTCAAACACACACAAAGCCTTCCCGATCTTCAGAGGAGTGCACTTTGCCTCGTTTTCAAAGTCATTACCGCATATTACATTCTTGGATATCTTGCTAGTGTTTTCAGCTGCAATTGCAGAGATAAGGAATACCATATGAGGCAACTTCTACAAGATACATGGCCAACATTATGCCCAACAAAAGAAAGAAGACACAGGTTAAAACTGGCAGATCTGTTGCAGACGCATATTGTGAGGCTCAGGAGCTTATCATAGGCTCTAGATGTTTCTAGTATTACAGGAAGAACCCTATTAACCTGCAAATGCCTTTTCTACCTACCTCTCTACCTACCTAACAATAGCTCTAATTTATGTGCTTTAATATCAATAATATTTAGACGAATATTTTCTTTCACTTGATTCAGGTAAGTAAGTAGTACAGCGCGCCTGTCTTACTAAATAGATTTAAAATCTTATATTTTTATTTGACTTCAAATTGTATTTATTTATCGATTTTCATTTCAAAACAATTATTCATGACCACGTTTATTTTTTTTTTTCGTAAATATTTCCCATGGAAACACTTCCACTTCTGCCGTTCAGTCCCCTTCGTTTAAGGTAAAGAAAACGAGAAGAAAACAAAACAAAACAAAACATGCGGCATATAATCCCTCACAATTGTTTTGAATATCTGGGCAATTTATTATCGAATGACAATTTCATCTGAAATTTAAACAAAACGAATACGAATACGGAATACGGAATACGGAATACGGATACGAAAGCGAACTTTGTGCTCTAAACGTCTTTACAAAATCCAACAAGTTAAGATTTATGGCTGAACTACTACAAAATCGAAAACAATAGCAAAAGAACTTGTGTCAATTTTCCATACTCTTCTGCGCTCCCCGGTAAAGTCTTTGCTACAGGGTTTGAATGAAATGAAAAATCTAAAACACAAGCGACAACACAACTTGGGGAGATGAAGTTGATGACGACAGCAGACGACGCGACGGTTATACAGCCGTATTGCTATTGAAAAACTATAAGACGCAATAATGCCAATACAATATGGCATAAGAGATTTCTCTTTTGCTTCTTTTACTTTCTCTCTCTCTCTGCTCCCTCTCGCTTTATTGCTCTTTCCATTTCATTTCTATTTACCGCAACAAGAACAACTACAACAATAACAACTGCTACGACATTTACTACACAGCTGAAGCTATTACGTTAGTGACAACATCGAAAAGACAGTGAAAATCCCCATTTGATTTTAAAGGATACACTTACACTACCACACACTTTATGCTCGCACACATACTCTTGCACATAAACTCAAATCGTTATAGAATTTTTGAATAGAAATTCACATACACTTACGTACACACACAAACAAATTACAATTTGCAAATTGAACTCGTAAAACCTGGTATAAAAGCCTGATTTTATAGGTGATTTCTTTGGTAGTGGTGGCGGTGTTGTTGAAGCATGGAGATCTGAAGTTTATTTTACCTTTCGTATGCATAGCAATCGATTGTTTCAACAATCGAAATGGATGACAAATGTTGAATGCTTTACCTGCTGGAATAGTGAAAATGTAGTTGTAAACCTTTGGATAGAAAATACTCGTACATGCTCTGCTAGATTTACTTAAATGAAAGCAGCGTTACTACTCCAATAATATGTCTGAACTTGTCGTACAGCACTGGTTGATGACACCAAAAATGTAACAATGGCATGATGCATGTTCAGTATCATTATGTTGCATGTAAATTTTTATGTTGAAACATTTGCATTACATTTGTTATGTCATATTAATATTGGAGTGTGTATGTATTTTCTAATTTTTTAGGGTAAGTAATGGTACTATTTTTATATTTTAGAAAAGTTTATGACATCATTTTAGAGTTTATTTTTTATAAAGTAGCCAGTAAGAATAACTTCCTGCCTGATACACATCCAACAGACGGCGGCTATACATCCACAATGCCATTGTTTACTCCCGATAGGCATTAACCGTAGATCGAGCCTTTAAAAAAAATTCATAATTCTAGCTTATGATATATGATACATACTTGTAGTACATGGAATTGTCACGATTATTGATAGATTTTGTTAAACAATTTTAATATTTTAATTCATTTTAATAAAACTATTTATTTACAATTATTACATTTTATTAACACTTTTATGAAATTTACGCCAACATTTTTAACATGATGTACATTGCAGCGTGGTTTTTTACAGAAATCTCAATTACTTCATGTCAGCTTAGTTTTATTTCTTTCTAAATGGTAATAATTTGACGTCTAGCACCCTGCTTTGTGGCGATTTATAAGTTTCCAATTGCTTAGATTGTCACTCGCATCAGTAACACTCTCAGCTGAGGGCTGGCTGAACCTGATGGTACAAACCATTCTTGTGATTCGTTAGAAATAATTGTTGTCAACGTCATGTGATGTAAAAAAATTTCCCGCTGCAATAGAACATCGATTTAGCAATAACAATAACAATTTTCTCTCTTTGATTCCTCTCTTGTTTCCCGGATACGGGGTTTCCCAAATACTGCTGTAAGTAGTTGCTACGCACGTAGCATGTACTTGAATCTAAAACTGCCAATTCAACTTCGGTGCACCACGAAAATTCAATTAGTTACTGATCTACAGAGATAAAATTAAATATGAGTTGAAAAGGTAATAAAACAAAACAAAAGGAAAGAAAACATAAATCAATACCAAGCATTACTCCGAAAATCTCTTTATGAAGCTTGATATATATAAATATTCTTAAATTAGTTTCCCTAACAATCATTATAAGTCTTCCATCATTAAGTATCAAATTTCAATTAAAATCGCTGGAGGTAGTTTTCATTTTCCACAATAAAACTTTAATTTAAGATGAAAATATACCAAAAAGGAACATAAAAACATAAGCATCATTATTTAAATATATTTTCTTTAATTTTCTTATCTTTTAGGCGAACAATTTTTTAAAAATCTTAAAAAAAGGATATATGGGCTGCTCTGAAAGTATGATAACTAATCCTAAACTATTTATACAGTATTATTTCTTACATAAAACTACAAGTTGTGTGATAAAAGTTTTATGAAAATGGTTAAAATTTTCTAACAAAAAATTAAGATAAATATATATTTTTTTTAGAAAAAAAAATCCTTTTCATTCGAATTTCAAAAAAAAAGCTTTAAGCATGACTATTAAAGGCTGCAAGACTTTCAGCTCATTTTTCGAAAAGGCGTAATAGGTGTAAATTTATTATCATTTCCGAGAAGTACATTATCAAAGCGAATGATTCTGTTATCTCATACGTACGTAGCTGACCGAAATATTATCTTCTGTAATAAAACATGGGACAAAACACGTTTTTCTAATGTTTGTCTGTTACGTGAGATAAATATGAGAAAAGCAGTAAGAAAGACTCTACAAGATTTCAGGAAACAGCTGCTAGCAATCTGCGTGAAAATTGGTAATATTTTTTCATCCCAATATACTAAATGCAGTTTGTTCTGTTCCAAGTAGTACCATCTTTGGCGATAAACATCCTGTTGTCATGGTTGTTGCTGCCAATACTCTCTTCAGTTCATAAGACGAGCTTATATTTTCTTCTTCGCCAAAGTCATTAGCAGCAGGAATATTACATATATAATTAATATATAATTAGTCATTGCAATCTTTCGTTATAAATTGGAAATGTCTGACCTGAGGTTTGAACCTTGGTCTGACGTCTAATAAGGTAACACGCTACATACTAGACTACGACTACTTCAATCAATATCAAGAACATTTCAAGAATAGAAAATTCAATCTTTTCACTTTCGTCGTTCAATTCGTTAACTTTCAATTCTAGCTCAAAAACCATAAATATTGCATTATTTACGATAAAACTTCACAAAATCTTTGATAACTTAAAAAAATTGCAAACACAACACCAAAGATTCCCTAGGAAAGTCGTATATATCAAAAATGATACATAAGAAAGAATTCTGAAGCTTTTGAATTTTGTAACCCCTGTTTGAAATTTTCTTTTTTTATTTGGTTTAAAATAATGACAATAACAATACTAACGAATTATAAAAATATCAGGCATTTAACTTTTTCTGAATTAAAGTTATGTAGTCTAAAAAATTGAAATTTATCATTTTTAAAACAAAGCTCGATCTATGGTTAACACCACAAAAAGTTCCATTGTCGTAACCCTAGAATCTAGAAATTGGTTCTGAGGTAATCCTCGTTCTAAACAAATGTTCTTTGGGCTTACAGAGTCCAGTAAAGAGGCTTGCTATTGAACAGACGTTACTTCTGGATAGTGGCATGTGAACATCAAATCTCTAGTCATTTTAATTACACCACAAACGTTCATATGTGAATGTAAATTCGAATTTAAAAACCAAAGACGCAAACCCACACTTTTAGCAGCGCCACTGATATTCTAGAGAATTTTGCATATATTTTTGGCCAAAAAGGGATTTTTTCAAAATTGAATATCTCAACTCTCACAATTAGTTCAGGCATCCCACTACCACGGTTGGAAAGAGGACCCTCTGGACTACACGCAAATGGTAGTACATGTATGGTGTACTATGTCTTATATGCTCGAAAATAGCCACAGATCTTCTAGAGAATTTTTTTATATTTTTGGCCAAAAATCGATTTTTTTTTAAATTGAAAATCTCTAATCACAAAATTAGTTCAGCTCTTCCACTACCACGGTTGGAAAAAAGGACCCTCTGGACTACCATTTGCATATAGTCTGTATGGTGTACAATTTCTTATGCGTTCCAAAATGGACACTGATCTTCTAGAGAATATTCATATATTTTTGGCCAAATATCGATTTTTTCCAAATTGAAAATCTCGACCTTCAAAATTAGTTAAGCGATCCCACTACCACTGAATGAAAGAAACGAAACTTTCATACAGTCTCGATGATTATCCTTCATCACCAAAAATAGTGATTTACTGGCAAAAAATAAAGAAAAAATTTCAAAGCACTTTATTAACGAATAAAATTTAAGCATTAATCCTTTTCAATATATTTTAACGTCCTTTTTTTAAATATAAAGCATACTTTGAGGCTGCTTATTACTATTTTTAAATCCATTGTCTACCTTTAGGAGCTTAAAATCTCTTTTTTTCTTTTTCATTTCGTATTATTTTATTTAATCCTCTTTAACACAATATAAATTATTGAATATTTTACATTTACAGTTAATTTAGCTTTAAAATAACAACAAGCATTACAACAAGTGGATATAACCTCTACGAAAACACTACACTTAACAGCACCATGCATTTTTCATACAATATACCACGAAACATATGGTTTTTTCACCATTTTTTTTCCTTCTTCCAAATGATTTTGAAAATGGTGAAGAAAAAAGGGGGTCAATGCATAGTGATGGTGGTAATGGAAGGAGTAGAGGAAATAAAAATAAAATCAAATTGAAATCATACATGTAATGGTGCTTAAATGTTAAACTTTTTTCGTTTTATTTTCTTTGCCAGCAATCAGGCCCAGGAGTACAAGTATTGCTGGCTGCTCGCAAATGAATGTGAACGTCAAACTATCACGTGCGTTCAATAAATTCACATACGGTCATTTGGGCACAGGATTAAAGGTCTCGACGGATTTTAGGCGATTTACTTACAATATGTACGTTAGCATACATACAACAACAAATACGAGTATAAAAAGAATTAAAAAAAAACGAAATGGAATGGAATGTAAAAAAATTATATGAAAGTAACTCCTTCTCCATTAGCCCAACTTCCTTTTTGTCCCTTGCACTCAATCTGTTGAAATTTATATGAACAAATGTATGTAGTCAAGCTGAAAAGTGATTAATTCAAAAAAAAAGCCGGTATTTAAAAAAAAGAAAACGAAGCAAAAATCATGGAAAAAATCACATGAAAAAAATAAAAAGAGAAATTAAATGAAAAACACACGAAAACGTTAAAAATCGAGTGAGTAAATCCACACGTAGAAAAATAAAATAACGAAACTTTTATTGAATTGCAATATGGCCGAGAAATATTGGAATTCACATGGTGTTTAACGACTTTTAACCCTTTACACCGTATCTGATATGCTTGCTGGGGAGTGAGTGATTGCTTTGGAGGTGTAGTGATATCAATAAGTATGAGTGATTTCATATACAGTGTCAAGCATATGTTTAGGATTTGCTGTTTGATTCTCTAGCCTTGTGTATAGCCTAACAGATTCTCGAGAAACTCTTCATACCAATTTTATTTACTTTCAGATCTTTTGCCAGAAATCTGCTGAGAAGAAGCTGCGAAAGAAATATTTTTTTTCACATTTTGTTTTGTTGAAGATGTCTGAACTGGGATTTTAACCGTGGCCTCACGTCTAATAAGCCAACAAACTACCAACTAGACTACGGAGACTACAAAACCAAAACATTATACGTGTAGAAAATATATCCTTCAATCAGTCTAATATTTTTTTTATTGCTTTACGCTCCTTTAGGACCTAAGGCTTTCAAAAAGAAAAGGGTCCGCCAAATAACTTTTTTTTGAAAATGCTTTAAAAAAAAAACTACTGAATATTTTCTCCAATTTCTTTTTTTATTTGAAAGTACAATCCTTCCGGTTAATAATGGCCTACACGATCGGTCCAATTTTTAAGCACATTATCGATTGTGTGCAGCTGTATTTCACCAATGGCTTCACGAATATTGTTCTTTAAAGCGTCAATTGTCTCTGGCTTGTCGGCGTAACACTTATCTTTGACGGCACCCCACAAATAATAGTCCAACGGTGTCAAATCGCAGCTCCGACGTGGCCAAACGACATCAGCTCTGCGGCTGCTAATGCGATCTTCAAAAACAGGGCGCAAAATATCGAGTGTAGCTTCGGCTTTGTGGCACGTAGCGCCGCCCTGTTGAAACCAAATGTTGCCAATATCCTCCTCTTCAATTTTTGTGAACAAAAATTCGTTCAACATAGCCCGATAACGATTGCCATTGACTATAACGGCCACTCCTTGCTCATTTTTGAAGAAAATGGCCCAATTATGCCTTTGGACCAAAATCCGCACCAAACTGACTCGTTTTGGGTGCGTCGGCTTTTCAATGCATGCGTGCGGGTTTTTTGTGCCCCAAAGGCGACAATTTTGCTTGTTTACATACGCGCCAAGATCAAAATGAGCTTCATCTGAAAAGATGATTTTTTTTGCCAGAATCGGTATCTTCTGGTGTATGCTACTGCATGGTCAGCCGAGGCAGCCATTTGAATGAAATTATTTTCCATTATTAACCGGAAGGATTGTACTTTCAAAAAAAAAATTTGAGAAAATATTCGGTAGTTTTTTTTAAAGCATTTTCAAAAAAAAAAAGTTATTTGGCGGACCCTTTATCACCACCATTTTCTTATTATTTCTTGCGTTTTTTCGGTTTCTATAATCAAAATCTTCCACACAAGCAGGGTTATAGTATAGGATGGAGGAGGGCCCAGAAGGAATAATAAGCCATCGTTACAGAACATTAAGTCCCGACTAGTTCAGCATGTTGCCTGAAAAGTCATCTAAATGCAAGCGATTTACATACATGTGTACATAACTCGTGATTAAAACCCTTTAGTCAGGATTACGAACTTGCTTCTCGCACACCACTTATATTTGTTGTGCTAATTTTATATATGATTGGCGGGACCTACAGTTTAAAGTCGATTTTGAACTACAGATTTTTTCGAGAAAATTTTTCATGGCAATTTTATGTTCTGGCCATCTGCTGAGAGGCAGTCGTATTTTTTCATATTTGGTTGTTATTGGAAATGTCTGACATGGGGTTTGAACCGTGGCCACACGTCTAATAATCCAACCCACTACTAACTAGACTACTGCGATTATGCATATTAAAGAGTGCCTTTGTAGGTGTATAGCTCAAACTCTAACCTAGATCAACGAGCTTCACATTGAAGATTCTTATTTAGAATAGTCCACACTGAGACACTATTGCTTACATACATAGCTGCCAGATAAATGAGGCACCAAATCGGCAAATATCTGAGAAAAAATCGTCAAAAATCGTCAGATAAAATAAATAAATAAATTAAAACTTTTTATAAAACAAAAATTATTTCTATTGTAGTAAAACATGAGTTCAAAAATCAAACATTTAAAAAAAATTTTAGAAATTAAAGCCTCATCTTCATTTATTAATTTATTTTCCAAAAATAGAGAAAAAATTTTGTAAGGTTTAAACAATCTATTCCAGTGTTGTTTATTGACACATAAGCGCAACAATAATATTGTACCATCTTAATCTATGGGTGATGTAAATATTAAGGAGTCAGAAGCATTCTGAGCATGAAAATTCAGTGTAATGTTGGCTGCAACCGACATTTTTCAGTTCCTTCTTAAGATCTTATCATCTGATCTTAACATTTACACCATCTATAACCGACCGAGAACGCAATACAAGTCTCATGTATAGGTCGGTGCCTTAACGTCTATTTTGAGGTTTCTCGACCATGTAAAAGAGAAGCCGTAGTAGCTCGTTAATGACGGTAGTGTATCCAACTCCATTGAATCATTGACGCATCCTTGCAATGTGGTTTGTATTTCACTGTTCTATCACTACTACAAAAGGATTTTGCTCGAACGAAATAAGGGTACTTGTTCCCGAAAATCATATATTCCTACGTAACGCTCGTATTTCCCGGCCAGATCATCCGTATGTGGTCGATTGACCAGTGGATCGCAAACTGCATTATAGAAAAAGTACGTTTTTAGTCGGACTATTCGTATGTAGAATTCCTGCAGAGGTCTTTCCTGTTACTTATTGTATAAAAATATATAAGCCTAGTGTCCATAAACACTGTTCCCTCTTTCCTTCTTCCCAAAACATATTTTCATAGTTCCAAATACAATGCCAGTCACCCCCTGAGGGTTGGTCGTACGAAAAAAATAACCGCGCTTGCCTTTGTTCTTCCGGTGGTAATATTAGAAGCTAAGCTCGAATTCTTAAAATTGTCTGCAACGACAAGTGATAAATTATTCTCAACTACGAGGTTATTTAGGAGTTGTAATTTTGAAGCTTTTAAGGGATTAAAAAGGAATAAAATATAGAAAAATCATCACAGGTATTCGAAAATAACTTAAAAATGTAATACTTAGAGGGACTTAAAGTGGCTTGCAATGTGTAAATTTTTAATTTCTAAAAATCGTCAAAATAAGGGCATAAATCGTCAAATCGTCAAAATCGTCAAATCTGGCAGCTATGCTTACATACATAATTAGTTATTACAACTTTTGGTGTTAGGATTAGCTTCTCACACCGCTTTTGTTGTGTGTGCTAATTTTATACACAAGTGGGGGACCTACTGTTTAAAGTCGACTTCGAACGACAGAAATTTTTCATGACAATTTCATTCCACTATTCCAGACGAAATTCAGTGCTCCTATATATTTTTCCAATACTGTTTCTGCATTGTAGCCCAATAAAATCCAGGCACGTTAGAAACAACTACAAAAACAAAAACAAAATACCGTATTCCATGGAATAAAAATAAACCAAAAACAAAAACAAAATAAAAAGAAACAACATCACCGTAATGCATGCACTCCATTTACCTGCACAAATGAATGATTTCTAATCCTTTGACTGGGCAATACGAACCAATACCAACCAACAACTTCAACTTCAGTTTGAACATTGAAATGAAAAATAATGTTAATGGAGTGTCCGGAGACCTGATAAGACTTTTCTTGTATCTTTTGCAACTCCTTTTCAGTTAGTTTTTGTCCGAAAAACAAACAACAACAAAAAATACATCCATTACGTCCGTCTATGAGTTTTATTTTCAATTTCAATGTCAAAGCTTTAATTTATTTTCTTTTAATTTTTTGTTTTCTTCTTCCGGCTACCAAAAGCAGCAAGAAACGAGACAGTAAAGTATTAACAAAAATATTGACTTTTAGTCTATGGCGTTAGCTTTTTTTCTTTCCCTTTCTTCTTCTTTTTTTTTTTTTTTTGCTGGCATATAAACGCACTAGAGGAAGTAGAAAAGGTTGATTTCGAAAAAACTTTCCCTTTGATTTTCTTTTTTTTTTAAGGACATTTCCCATTTTTAACTTTTCGTTTTACGTACTCGAATCCAGGAGTTGTGTACTCTCTGTCTGGCTTTTTTTTCAGTTATAACGAGGGGTTGCACCATTAATAAAATTAAAAACACTTGTCAATTCATGGCTTAATGCCTGATAATATTGTATTGGTTTACAATCGACAAAAGCTAAACAATTTATGTAATGGTTTCCCTTCTCTCTGTCTCTCTCTATCACTCCCCGTATTCCTTACTTTAAAGGTAAGCAAGTGTGCATTTAAGAGATCCTTAATATTGACTCTCACAATATAAATAAACCCTTAAATACCAAGGCTGTAGCATATGCTAAATATTTGCTTTTTGATAAAGGTTTAGTGGCTTCGATTTATGTCTGCATATGTCATCCTGGACAGTTTAAAAGGTTGCCGAAAAAAAATATTTAAAGGTAGAAAATTTATGACTATTAAGGGGAAATTTTATTCGATTATTAACTCTTGAATTTAAAAGAAGTGCAAACCATTAATATTATTGATAGGGAAATATTGTTTTGTGTCTTCGTTTCTATTTACTTTTTTAATTTAACAAATGTTTTGCAAGAATTAGGAATGAGGCAGCTACCAGTCATTTAATCTTTAAATCAATTTCCCAGAACTGGTCAGTTTCATTAAATACATATTTAACATACATACATTCCATCACACATAATTGGTCATTACAATGCCTCAGGAAGGATTACAACCTAGCATCTCTTACTGCTACAGTTTAAAGGCGACTCCGAACCACATATGTGCCAGAAATATGCTGAGAATATTCGTCTCTCTCTGAAGCAGCCGTAGTCTAGTAGGTGGTATGTTTGCTTATTACACGAAAAGCCAGGGTATAAACCTCAGGCCAGACATCAAAACAAAATACAAAAAGTATTTCTTCGGCGACTTCCTCTCAGCAGATTTCTGCCAAAAACTCTGGCAGTAAATAAAATTGCCATGAAAAGTTTCTCAAAAATCTGTCGTGCGGAGTCGACTTTAAAGCCTAGGACCCGCCGCTCATGTATAAAATTAACGCACACACAACATAAGTGGTGTGAGAAACTAGGTCGTAATCCTGACTGGAGGGTTGTAATGAACAATTATGTATGTATGTATGTATGTATTCGTCTCTCTCTCAAGGACAGTGTTATACACTGCAGTCTGCTCCTTATTTATTAGGCTCTGTCAAGTCTCGCTTCTGGTAGTTGTTAAAATGTTGACGCCTTTTGCATGCATTGGATGCGAGTATTTGAACTGATGCTTACGAATTTGTTCCTAATTTCTGGAGAATATCAGCTCCGGGAGCCTATGTTTTTACTGAATTTTTAGTAAGAAGTCAACAGTTCTTTCGTTTCTGGTATTTTTTTGCGTTAGTGGTGGTATTCGATGTCTTTATTTCGAGTTTGCAGAAGTTTAGTAGTTCGCCGTAGTTTGATAGGCAATGTGTTGTCTTATTAGACGTGCGTCCGGGGTTCAAATCTCAGCCAAGACAAACGAAATATGAAAAAACTCTCAGAGTAAATAGAGAAAAACGTCAGAAATAAACTGAAATTATTAAAAGCGATCTCGCCGTAGTCTAGTAGGTAGTGTGTTGGCCTATTATACGTGAGGCCTCGGTTCATATCCCAGGTCAGACATCAAAATGAAAATATGAAAAAATATTTCTTCGGTGACTTCCTCTCAGCAGATTCCAGGCAGAAACTCTGAGAGTAAAAAAAAAAAATTGTCATGAAAAGTTTCTCAAAACTCTGTCGTTCGGAATCGACTTTAAACTGTAGGTCCCACAACTCATTTATAAAATTAACACACGCAACATCAGTGGTATGAGAAGCTAGGTCGTAATCCTGCCTAAAGGATTGTAATGATCAATTATGTATGTATGATCTCGCTCTCATAAGTCGCCGTATTCTAGTAGGTAGTGTGGTGGCTTATTAGACGTGAGGGCTCGATTCAGGCACTTTTTACAAAACGAAATACGAACTTCCTCTCAACAGATTTCTGACAACAACTCTGTCATAAAATTGCCGTGGAACGTTTCTCAAAAAATTTGTTGTTCGAAGTTGACTTTGAGCTGTAGGTCCTGCCACTCATATGGAAAAAATTAACCCACACAATATTATTGGGGTGAAAAGCAATGTTGTAATCCTAACTAAAGCGTTGTAATGGGCAATTAAGTAAGAATAAGAGACTTTGCTATATGAAATGAACAGATGAGTTCAATAGATTCATTCGCATGGCAATTATGGCAAGACAGTGTATATAAGTTTAGGTTGCAGTGCTAGCTTTGATATCATGGCTTTAGCCACTGTGAGTGATGCCATAGGAAAGCGCAGTCCCTATACTAACCGAATATCACCGAACTCATCGAAGAAGTTGGTCAGCTAAGGGGCTGCACATAGTACTTATTGAAAAAACTGAGATATCGACAAAGAAGAAATGTAGGACCGACGTTGGAACTATAGCAGCTGGTGCCAATAGAGGAATTCGATTTTTAACCCATTCGCTGTCAAGCCTAAATTATATGAAGTCATTCCCATAGTCATTTATATTTTGAGCGTTATTGTTTACCAAAACCCTGTTATTTCTTGGTAAGAGCACATATATTATCATACATAATCATTTACAAGCAGAAAACGAAGAACGAGTTGCTATGAAATTTTGTTTTAAATACATGATGAAGTTGATTTTTGCGTGAAGAATAAAGAATTATTTTTGTAAAAAAAATTATTTGTAGTATTTTTCAAGTTTTTACATATTTATATTATGTTTGTGGAAAAAAAGTATTTGCTAATTCAAAATCCTGCATGTTATAATATATTCAAAGTAGGACGAGTATTCTCGTCTTGGCAGTGCGGGGTACCCTATTAAAGACGAGTATACTCGTCCTGGTCAGCGAATGGGTTAAACAAAAAAAACTCAAGAAGGAATCATTGCCTCTTAGAAAAGAAATGAGAAAGTGACTGGCATTACTTTCAATGAAGTTTCAATCGTGCTTAAGTGTAGCATTCACTGGTTATTGGTTCTTGAACGAAATGCTGTTATGACACTATGCCCTATAACAGCTTATCTTAAGATGGCTCCTTAGATCTATTTTTTAAGGCCTTACAGGGTTACAGATTTTTGTTTACTAAAACTGTAATTGCCCTAAGGCTTCAGTCTATCTAGTAAGAGTTAGAATTTAGTACGTACTACGTAGTACGTAAAATAGTAATTTATGACAGCTATTACTTGCTATCATGCCTAATGTTTATGAAACATTTTTAATTATCAAATTAATTCGTTTGTCCATCTTTTCTAATTGTATTACAATGAAATTCACTCTATTTTTTTTGATTCCTTATGTCAAAATCTATTGTATGAGATAAGTTTACACAGACGAGAAAAGATGCACTTGAACTGAACTGAACAGAACAGAATTGAAATGAAATGTTCGACAGCAGCAGCTGCAGCATCTGTCGAAGCTTATGATACAGGCCAGTCTGTCAGTCAAGGATGAGATGAAAGTATATTTACGAAAAACTTTAAGTACTGCGGCATTATTTTGTATTTTTATGTTAAAATTGCAAAAACAACAAAACCAACAAGAACTACAATAATTTGCAACAAAATATTATAAAAACCTTGGCTGTTTTATTAATAAAAATAGGAGAGGAAACGAAACTAAACTAGTTTAAACAGGCGGTATCATGTTGGTTTTGTGTTGTAGATGTTGTTGTTGCAAGTTTGTATAATTTTTAGCTTGTTGCTAGCAATTGTTGCCTTTATTGTTCTAGTAACCAAATGCACAACAACAAGAAGAAAAAATATTAAATTTCCATGTTGTGGGTGTATTGTATCCTTTTAATGGTGGCTACAAGCCAGTATGTGTAGGTAGCCATTCTGCTGTATAACAGGATTTTTTTCCACATTTTCCGTTTCCGTTCCGTTTTCCTCCATTTTTTTATATATTTTTCTGAATTATTCTACAATATTTGTTACTGCGTTGTAAGTTGCTGTTGTTGTCTTCTTGTTTTTTCAGTTTCTTGTTTATGTTGCTGTTGCCACCGCCAATGTTGTTCCTACTATTGTTGTTACTAATTAAAATGGATTTTGTTTTCTTTTTTTAATTTTTTCATTTTTTTCCTTCATACTCCTGTTGTAGAAAGCCGCTGGTGATTGTTGTTATAGTGGTTGTTGTAGTTATTGTCTCGCTAAGGCAAAAATATTACAGTTGCGGTTGTTCATAACAATTTTTCCTCATGTTTTTCTGTGTTTTTAGCAAATGGTTTCTAACAAAGTTGTTACCATCGGTTGCTGGTCTAGTTGCCTAGACATCATCATGTTATGTTTTGGTTTCCTGTAATATTTCGCTTCATTTTTTTCTCACTCACTCACTCGGTGTTGTTGAATTTTTACATCATTTCTCCCACTCGCTGTTTA
Source organism: Sarcophaga variegata (assembly GCA_932273835.1). Lineage (NCBI taxonomy): Eukaryota > Metazoa > Arthropoda > Insecta > Diptera > Sarcophagidae > Sarcophaga > Sarcophaga variegata. The sequence continues at coordinate 100,610,617 of OW026361.1, forward strand.
TGCATGTTTTTCTTTATGTATGTATAAGCAAAACGGTCTGTCTGTGTCTATATATGACGGTTTCGCAGAATGCTGAAACTCAATTAAGCTCGTTAGTTATTTTAGCATAGTTATTGAGCAATTTAATTATATTGTATTCCTTTTGCATATTAAACCTGACAGTAAGAGAGAGAGCATGGCTTACTAAATTGAAATGAACACATTAAAATTATGATTTTCTCTTCATAGCTGTGTTAAAGGATTCAATTAGTTTATGGTAAATGTTGCATAGTATACTTATATGCATATTAAGGATAATTGACTAACATCAAATACAATATGAAACTACGGTGGTATTACTTCGGAGTAGAATCCCTCTGGCCCTTTGGCCCCTGCGTGTTCATATCCGCGTCCGGATTACGTGTCGAAATTTGAAAAGACATCTAAGTGTCTCCACTATTCCTTTCATCCAGGTCCCTGATTCGAATTTCGCTTGACACGTGTGCCAGTTTCATCTATGCCGGCGTGCCCACATGTTCCGCAGCCTCAAGATATCTCTTCTTCAGTCTTAGAATGCTCTCCACGTAATTCGCCACTGAGGTCCAATTTTCTCTACTCGCGATCATAACCCCGACAATGTTACCGGCCGTGATCGTCCCGACTATCGTCGTCAGTGTAGAGCGATAGCTCTGCCAGCGTGCACACTCGAAAACAGTGTGCTCTGCATCATCAATTACCTCCCTTCCTCTTAAAGACAGTAAGGGGAGGCGGACTTGTCCATTCTGTGCAGATATTTCCTAAAATATCCGTGACCCGATAGCATCTGTGTGACGTAGTAATTTACCTCTCGAAATTTCCGACCAATCCATAGCCTTATGTCCGGAATAAATCTCGCTGTCCATCTTCCTCTATCTTCCTTGTTCCATCGTCGTTACCAATCTGAAATGGTGTTTTCCCTGAAGTGACCGGTTATGTGATTCCCAGCCGATTTCGCCCTATAAATCTCCATCCGTTCTGTCGCCAGCAGATTCGTAGGGATTATACTTGCTATCGCAATTACGGCTGGGGTGTGAACCTACTAGACCACGACGACTTCCATCAATCCATCTTTAGGTAAGAATATCATCTCTTAGGCTTAAATTCATTGAGCTGAGTTCGTTATCACTACAGTCACAATCACTAGGCCATTGGCCATTACAATCCTTAAGTCAGTGATACCGCTTGACTTCTCATACCATTCATGTCGTGTGCGTTAATTTTAAGAATGAGAAGCAAGACCTTCTGTTTAACATCGAATTCAAAGTTGGCGAGAGCCAACTCCTTGTCTAGAAAGCTAACACTCTACTTACTGGGCTTAGAGAACTACGTAGAACCCAACAGATATTTATCAAAGGACCTACTAAAGTAAAACAATCACTTGGTTAGATTAGTGAAACTGGAAGAAGACCAAAGAAAAAAACAGGCGAATATCGTAATAAAATGTTAGAATTGGAATTTACAGAACTGAGTTCCGCTATAGGAAGTAGGTGCATGAAGATAACAAAACACATTTGGATTGATGCCATTTTTTACTTACAATCAACATGCAGAGGATGGCTCCTATATATGCAGTGTACTGTGTTGAAACTAGGAAAAGAGATTATGGTAGTGAGGAAAAAGGAGGAGTGGAGTTCATGAATATTTTTATTAGAATCTTTTTAAATTGCAACTGACAGACAAAACTTTTGCAAGTAGACAGTTCTAAATACGGATAGTGCAGATTAATTCGTGGCAAATTCTCTCTGCAATATACTGTGCAATGCACTGGCAAATTGACTGGTGAGCACTTATTTCCCTCGAACAATGAAATAGCAAGAAGCTAGGTCGTGTCTAAAGGATTGTAATAAACAATTATGAACGTACTCTACAACTTTATTTCTAATTTTTATTAACGTTGTCTTCTTTTCAACTTCTAATCCTATTTCTAATTCTATTCACTATTTAGCAGACGACAGTAATACTTGTTATTCATATTCTTTCGATCGTAGATCGGGGAATATAAGAACGACTTATATCAATCTCCGAATTGGCTCATGTGATTAAGGCCGACAGGCTCAATGTTGTTTATTAACTCATATTTGTAATGTTATCCTTCTGTAAGTAGTGCTCTCCAAGTTGTAAGGAAGAAACATTCTTCTCCTGAAAGAGGTCCTTAGTCTTCCACATTCCTTTATTAGGAAGGAAGGAAAGTTGCTTTGTTGAACCTCAGCTAGTTTTCTAACGGGTGATTTTTTAGCTATTATCTTTTTGCAACAGCTCACGCATGTTTCGTATTTTGTTTCACTGTCAAACATCTTCAGTTTGGTCTATAATTTAACCATGAATCATCTTACAAACGAACAACGCTTGCAAATCATTGAATTTTATTATCAAAATACGTGCTCTGTTAAGAAAGTTCATCGCTCGCTTCTTTCATTTTATGGTCAGTTTAATCGACCCACTGAAGGGGGTATTCGGGCTATTGTGACTAAATTTCGCACCAAATTGACATTGTTGGACATTAAACCACCAACACGCAGCAATTGGGCCTCTGTTACTCAACAACGTGGAAAATTTTGCGGAAGGATTTAGGTGTGAAGCCTTTCAAAATACAGCTGGTGCAAGAATTGAAGCCGAACGACCTACCGCAACGCAGAATTTTTGGTGAATGGGCTCCTGGAAAGTTGGCCGAAGATCCACTTCTTTATCGACAAATTGTGTTCAGCGACGAAGCTCATTTTTGGCTCAATGGATACTTAAATAAGCAGAATTGTCAATTTTGGAGTGAAGATCAGCTAGAAGCATTGCAAAAGCTACCAATGCATCCAGAAAAAGTCACAGTTTGGTACGGTTTATGGGCTGGTGGCATCATTGGACCGTACTTCTTCAAAGATGCTGCGAATCGTAACGTTACTGTGAATGGTGAGCGCTACCGTGAGATGATATCCAACCTTTTTTTGCCCAAAATGCAAGAGCTTGACTTGCATGACATGTGGTTTCAACAAGACGGTGCCACATGCCACACAGCACGCGTAACAATGGACTTATTGAGAGGCGAGTTCGGTGAACATGTTATTTCACATTCGGGACCGGTCAATTGGCCGACTAGATCATGCGATTTAACGCCTTTAGAATATTTTTTGTGGGGCTATGTTAAAGCTCATGTCTATACAGACAAGCCCGCTTCAATTGACGCATTGGAAGACAACATTGAAGCATTTATTCGTGAGATACCGGCCGAAATGTTGGAAAGAGTATGCCAATTTGAGGAGCAGTCGCGGTCAATTTTTGCATGAAATAATCTTCAAACATTAAATTATATGGACCGTACTATCGATTCAAATAAAGATTTCATGCATTTTTCTGAATTTTATGTGTTTTTTTTTTAATTTTTCTATAGCTCTTAAAAAATCACCCAATAAAACATTATACACCGATAAAGAGGTCATTCAGGAGAAAGTCTGAGTTTCGGTTTTCATTAAGGACTCTCATGGCAAATAAAGAATATTTCTGCACCGCATACATTCATTTCACTTTCAACCTGAGGCCGGTTTTAACTTATAGCTTCAGTTCTTTCACTTTTTTTAAAACACTTTCAAATTCTAATTATGCCGAACGACAAGGAAACAAAGCTGATACATAAATTCTTACTTACAATCGCTTCAAGTTCATAGTGTGTTCTAGTCTTTCGATTATACCTGCTCGCAACCATTTTTTTCTTTGTATGTTTTTCTTTTGCATTTCTTTAACAAACATTCTCAAGTTTGTAACATCATTAGGATTTTCGATTGTTTTAAGACTTTAATACCTTTAATTTTGTCATGTCTATGCACACACACACACACATAAATAACCACAAGTACAATATCTACCGTTCATATGCTTCCTTGTCTTGTATGATATTAACATGTATATGAATATCCTTTTAGATGAGCTTTAAGGACATATGAATAGATGGTACACATTACAAGTCTGATTATAAACATTTATTTATGCCAGCATACAACATACAACATCCAACAACCTTTTCAATGGCTGTACAATCGTATTTATATCATTGTAAGACTGTTTATATATATATTTGTGTGTGTTTGAGCGTATATCCTTACTTGCATTTGTAAATAAATACAAATACACACACACACACAGACTTAAGTTGGATAATTTCATGCGTGATATGCGTGTTTAATGACCAAAAATATGTTTTGCTGTGAAATTGTATTGTAAATGCGTGTGTATTGAGAAATTTACAGTTGATAGTTGCTAATTAGAAAGGTTATTGTGTCTGTCTTCTTGTATTCTTCCTTTTGGTGCAATCGGCTTAATGTTGCTCGATAAATGGGCATCAATGTTATCTAATAACCCTGTAAACATACTATTTTTATTTTTTTTTTTTTATTTTTATTTTTTTTATTATGTTATAGCAAGTCTAATTAGTTAATATCAACTGTTTTTCATCTACTTTCATGTACATATGAGTATAACCCCTCTCTATAGGTGTGTATGTGCATATGTTTGTTCCTACATTCATTTGTTTTCGGTACCAATGCATGGTTAACTCTCTGATGCTTTTCATTTTAACCACGTACATATTGACGCCTTTCCAAGAATTCGGCATATTTTTGAATGAATGCCTTGCCACAGTTGGATTTATAAGAGTCTGTATGTATTACAGTGTGTTTGATGGTAAGTGTTTAGCGCCTGAGAATGGCGTGAAGCAATTTAAAAAGATGTTTTATAAATGCGTTGACATGTTTATTTGGTACGTATTTTTTTTGGCCCCAGTTTCCCTTTTCAAATTTGGTTGTAATTCTCTAGGAGAATAATATTTTTTTTGCTTTTTCATGATTTCACACACACATAAACATGTTCTTGTTTTCTTATATAAGCTCTAGAGTGTGTGTGTGAAAGAGAACATATGATTGCTTGACAAGCAGCCATAATGTCTGTGTATGTTTCTTTTGTGTTTTTTTTTATTTTGGAATTGTTAATGTTAATGTATTTTATTGTCCTTAAGCTCTATTTGTGTGTAAGTGTGCGTGTGTGTTTATAGATTTGTGGCAGAGTTTACATATGTTTTAAGCCTTAATTAATGAATTAATGTTGGCTGCCAAAGAGCGTTGGTACAAACAACATTGCTATCATTCAGTCATGCTGGCACTTAGTCTTGTCAACTCTCTGGCTTTTTAAGCATTTTTAACTGTGACAGCAAAAAAGCCAAGTGTAACTGACTGTCTGGTGTTTACTGTTACTCGTGTTCCTGCTGGTGATATGGTATTTCCTCTTTGTGAGATTAAAGTTCCCTGTTTTTCGTTTCGTTTTCATCGTTTTAGGTTTCTCTTCCACATTTAAATGAAATTTAATATTTATGGAAAGTTTATAATTAGAATTGAAATGCTCGTAATTGTGTATTCATAAAAGGTTTTCATTAAGAATTATAAAAATAAAAAGAAGAAGAGGAAAATAAATGAAAAAATAAGACAAGGAAGTTGTTATTAATTTAATTTGATATACCATACCCCAGCAAAAGGCAGAAAATGGGTTAAATATTATCATGTACGAGCGACAGGAACAATGTAGAATGATTAAAGAATTTAATTCAACTAAAATCATAAGCTGCTTAACACAAGATAAGTGTGGATGAATGAATGAATGAATGAAATTATGGCAACATGTCGTATCCTTAAAATGTGGGTCACATTTTCTTTTTGCATTCAATTAAAATATTTTTTCTTTTAAATTTTTGGTTTCGAATATTAAAATGAAAAAAGCTTTAATTTAATTACTTAGCGTATAGGTAGGTAGGTAGGTAGAAGTGGCTGTCCCCTCGATGGAGTCATGAGCGGACACACTTAGGCCGCACACAGGGCCCATTGTTATACCACAGTCCCTCATTTCCCCTATTCCAGGAACCATTCGGAGCTTCCGATGAAATGACTCAGGTTGCCAATATCCATACATGACAGTTCATCCATATTCTCCATGTAGTAGGCACCCAGGTACCTCTTTCTCCTCCGACTAAGTGCCGGACATATGCACAATAGGTGAAGAATAGTCTCATCTTCCTCTTCATCTCCACAGCTTCTACTTACTTACTTACTTTCTTAATTGGCCATACCAACCCGATTAACGGATTTCGGCCTACCGCAACACATCCTTCCAGGCGCCTCTGCTTCTTGCGCGCCTACGCCAGTTGGTCACACCAATCGATGACAGGGCTTCCTCGATTTGGTCTTTCCAACGGATACAAGGTCGTCCTCTTCACCGACTCCCGCATCAAATACCCGTCTCGCCGGAGCATCCTCCTCCATTCCAACGACATGGCCGAGCCAACGCAGCCGCTGGATATTAATACGTTGTACAACGTCCATGTCGTTGAGGAGCTCATTGTATCGGATGCGGAAATCATCGCCAACACGTACTGGACCGAAGATCTTACGCAGTACTTTTCTCTCGAACACTCTCAAGGCTGCTGCATCAGTACTTAATAGGGTCCATGCCTCCGCGCCGTAAAGAAGCACGGGTAGGATGAGCGTCTTGTAGAGTGTTAGCTTCGTCGTACGAGAGAGGTCTCTGCTACTCAATTGCCTATTGAGACCATAGTAGCACCTGTTGGCAAGAGTGATCCTGCGCTTGATCTCCAGACTGACATCATTTGTGGTGGTAACGGCGGAGCCAAGATAAATAAATTCCTTGACTGTTTCAAAAGTATAGTTATCGGCCGTAATCAGAGAATCAATACACCGCACGTCTCTACTTGTCGATAACATATACTTTGTTTTGCCCTCATTTACTGCCAACAGCAGCTTCTGCAGAAATCATTTGCAAGGTATCTAAGACCAATATGCCTCGCATGCGCTCCTATAATGCAATCCCCCGTAATAACCCCAATAACAGTGCTGAGCCTACTTCCTTGGAGTTTAAGCAGAGTCGCCATGCGCCTCCTATACAGCCTCGGCTAGATCTTTTGCGCCTCTCTGCCCTTATCCGAAGTTGCCCACATTCTGTCGACGCGATCTACGGTTGCATTGTCAATTATAAGTTTGCAGGTCCCCAAAGGGATCCCCAACGTAGACATTTCATCAGAGAGTTCGATGGTTGTGCCCCTTCTGGCCAGTTCATCCGCTCTGCAGTTGCCAGGAATATCATTATGTCCCGGTACCCATGTGATACAAACATCATATCGGTTCGCCACCTCATTGAGATATCTGCGACAGTTGTACACCGTCTTGGAGTTTATTACACTGGAACCCAATGCCTTGATAGCCGCTTGGCTATCGGAAAGTAAGATGACTTTCCGTCCGTGAACATTTTTGTCCACAATAATTTTCACCGCAGCCTGAAGTGCTGACACCTCCGCCTGAAAGTCGCTGCAATGATCCGGTAGCCTTATAGACTTGGATATTCCGATTGATTCCGAATAGATACCAATTCCAACGGCTCCTTCCAGTTTGGACTGAGTGTATAACGGAAATAAGTTTTTGTGCATGCTAAACATATCTGGCATTTAATTTAAACCCTCCATCTCCTGAGCATATCTATATTTCGGACTGCATTTCTTCAGTTAGTAGCTCATGTTGATCTACTCAGTGACCTGTGTCCAGGCGGGATCTTAAGATATCCAGTTCTAGTCAGACTGCTTTATTTTTAGAACATATTTTACAAATTTCTTTACATGTGTCCAAATGTCTTTACTATGATGCACGTCGTCCTTAATAGTTTCAACAGTAAAAGGATCAATTTCTTCTTCCAATGTGTTCTTTAATTTTTATTGTCTACATTATTAAATGTCATCAAAGCTTTCAATCGCCGTACAAAGAATTTAGATCTTCAGCTTTTCCAGTTGTAAAGACGTATTTTGTTCATGCCATTAGCAGTAAATAAACTTTCTCCCTTTTCTACAGTACAACTCATGTAGTTCGTATCGTTGTTGCTGTTCATAGATTTACTGCATTCTTCCATTAGTTTTCATTCAAAGTCTTCACTCTAGGTTAGGTTAGGTTAGAGCACGTGTACTTGTTAATTAAGACAAGTACAGTACCCGGAGGTCGAATTGACCCATTGTACATAACGTCCTTAAAAAGGAAGGATAAAAGAGGGAATAGGAAAAAGGAGAGGTAGTAGGAAAGGGGAGAATGGACAGCGGAGGAATTAGACAGACCAAAACAAAACTAAAAGAGAGAGCGCGACTACACTGACGAAGCCCTAGTACTTCGCAACGAGCTCAAGCTACTAATGAATCTCTGAAGAGCCTTGATGTCGGCTCTCGACACAGAATTCAAACCCATAAAAAGCCCCTGCCAAGGGTCCTCAACCTCAATATAACAAATCTTCACTCTATTGCCGTTGAGTTTAAATACAATCATTCTATCGGGTCTTCCCTTAAAAGGGTCTTCCGAAATCTGGCAATTGAAAAAGAACATCTTATTCAGCTTGCTTTGCTAAATCACTTTGAACGACCATGGATGTATGCAGATGGCATACATACTTATGTATATACACAATTGGTTATTGCAGTCCTTTTAGTCAGGATTGCGACTTAGCTTCTCCCACCACTGATGTTGTGTGTGTTGTTTTATATTTTTATAGTTGCGGGATCTACAGCTTTAAGTCGATTTCGAAAGATAGATTTTTGATAAACTTTGCATGGCAACTTTATTTCGCTCTCAGAGTTTTTGCCAGAAATCTGCTGACAGGAAATCGCCAAAGAAATATTTTTTCATTTTTTCGGATTTTAACCGAACCCTCACGGAGCAATTGGCAACGGCCCTTAATTTTCTTCGAAAAAACAATCCACACGAAGTCGCCGTAGTCTAATAGGTAGTGTGTTGGCTTATTAGACGTAAAGCCGGGGTTCGTATCCCAGGTCAGATATCAAAACGAAATATGAAACAAAAATATTTCTTCGGCGACTTCCTCTCAGCAGATTTCCTGCCATGAAAAAGTTTCTCAAAAAAATCTGTCGTTCGGAGTCGACGTTAAACTGTAGGTCGTGCCAGTCACGTATAAAATTAACGCACACAACTTGAGTGGTGTGAAAAGCTATGCCGTAATCCTTACTGAAGGGTTGTAAAGGCCAATTATGTGTAATCCACACGATATCCAAGAGCATGCAGTGCATCTGCAAAAAGGGACTGTATGGTGCGGATCATATTTTTTTGAAAATTATTTTGATCAGACCATCGCTGTCGACAACGAGTACTATATTGAAAAAAATTATTAGAACCTGCCGAAGATTTTTTATGCTTAAACAACATTTTATTTAATTTAATTTTGGCTTTGATAAAAAAACTGTATGTTTTTTTCATGTACATTCCCTAATAACTCAATGCTGTCTGCATAATACCTTACGATTATTTTTTGTTATTTAAAAGTTTCTTAAAAAAATTTTTAATTTATTCTTCATTATGGAAAATATTCATAAACTTCGAAGATCAAATTTTGAGTTCATGCGTTGAAATATTTTTGGAAATATTCCATAAACATTCAACATTCAACACATATGTACACTACGATCAACATTTCGTATGCCATGTAAATTGTACATTTTAAATTTTAAGTAATAAATTATAAAAAAATTTAATATAAAATCATAATTGCATTGATTTAGTCTATTTGAACAACAAGTCCTACAAAATTTAATGCAATTCCTTACGAACTTTATATAATACGAAGTATGTATTCATTGCAATGCCAAATATTTTCTAGTTTTCTAACGAATTTATTACTTGGAAAATATTTCTTGTTTTTTTATATAAAATCTCAATTTGTTAACAATAATTTTTCATTTTACAACAACAAACTATACAACAATTCACTTTCGTTCATTCTTTTAAAATGGAAAAAAGAAAGAAAGAAAAAAATAAAATTTTTAATGAAACTGTACACCTTTCTCTTGAATGTATTGATGTGGCTGTGTATGTACACAAAAAAATGCAATCAGGCATGAAAACTCAGCAATACCAATAACAATAATTTTACAATTCAAAAGAATAAAAATAAACAACAACAACAACAATAACAAATAAAAAAGCAAAATTATAGTAAATTTAACAACAGCAAAAGCAACATAAATAGACAACAAAAGATGAAGCCAAGTAAAGACTTAATGGTTGATTGAAAACCAAAACCAAAAAAAAGGAAAACAGTTCTGAATATTTATATCATGGAAATGTAGTAATACACTGCAGCACAATATTTATGTAACAGTTTACAAGATTTTTAAAAAATTATTAAAAGAAGAAATTCTTTTTAAATAGATTTACAACCGGGTGTGATTACTTTTCGTCACCACTATAAATTTGTCTACCTTCATCGCACATATTTTCAGATTTCCAGTAACAATTTCATGTAAAATAATATTTAAATTTTATTTTCGATTTTTGATTTTTTTAAGCACAGTGTGTGACGAAAGTAGAATCATAACTCAAAACATCGATCAAATATTCGTTTCTTTTTCTGGACAGGCGTATGCGAAATGTCCAATTTTCCATGGCTATAGGACACCAAAGCGTGAAAAGCCAAAAACAGTGCGTACACCAGAAAATATTGCTGCTGTGGCAGAAAGTGTGCGTGAAGCGCCATCAACATCAATTCAATGTCGTTCTCAGCATTTAAACATTTCGGAGACATCATTGAGAAGAATTTTGCCTACAGACCGTGGTATGACGCCATACAGAGTCCAATTGGTTCAGGAGTTGAAGCCAATTGACCATCCAATGCATTTTCGCTTCACTAAGTGGGCCTGCGATCGACTTACAGAAGATGCCGATTTTTGCAAAAAAAATCATATTTTCTGATGAAGCTCATTTTGATCTTGGCGGATATGTAAACAAGCAAAATTGTCGCATTTGGGGCACAGAAAACCCGCACGCATACTTTGAAAAGCCGACGCACCCAAAACGAGTCACTGTTTGGTATGGATTTTGGTCCAGAGGCATAATTGGGCCATTTTTCTTAGAAAATGAGCAAGGAGTGGCCGTTACAGTCAATGGCCATGACTATGGGACTTAAATATGCTGAATTTGACCGATGATATTGACTTTGAGTATCGTTGTAGCGACTTAAAAATCTGTCGTTCGGTGGCGACTTTAAACTGTAGGTCCCACCACTCATATAAAAAATTAACACACACAACGTAAGTGGTGTGAGAAGCTAGGTCGTAATTATGTATGTTTAAGAAAACACCTCAAGGGAAATATTAACGGGATCAAATCGCATGATCTTGGTGCCCACTGCACATCACCTCCATATAAGATGACCATGATATCAAAAGACTTGTGCAGCATATCCAACATGGCATAATCTAATAGATTAAACCTATGTGCCACGTAGCGTTGTTAAAATCACAGTTCGTTAGTAACCACATCATCCAAGTCATGCCAGAAACGTTGGTAATCATCGATCTCTAGTGTTCGCCAATGACTATGACGGCCTGGCCAACATCCAAAATCCGCATCAAACATTGACTTTTTCTGGAGTCGTAGGACGCTCTTGGATGTCGTGTGGATTGCTGTTGTCACAAATGCGACCATTTTGTTTGTATACGTACCCATTCATCCATAAATGAGCCTCATCGCTGAAGTGGAAATTTCGGTAAACATTAGGGTCAATTGCCAACTACTCCACTGTCCATTCAATGAACACATGTTGTTGTCTTTGATCGTTTACCTTCAGTTCCTGGGTCTGTTGATTTTTGTACGGTGCACGACCCAAAATTTTCTGAATTGTGGCCTGCAAAAGGCGGAGTTCTAGTGAACGATAAAAAATCTACTGCCTTAGATTCAATTGCACACTCTCACGGATCTTGCGTTTCGTCAACATACGGGAGTGATTCAATCGTGCATTCAACACTGGTACTCGAATTTATCAAGATAGTACGTTTATTGCGATCGTAAAATGGACAAAGCGTGTGGTAAGTCGCCGTAGTCTAGTAGGTAGTGTGTTGGCTTATTAGACGTAAAACCAGGGTTCGGACCCCAGGCCAGACATCAAAACAAAATAAAAAAATATTTCTTCGGCGACTTCCTCTCAGCAGATTTCTGGCAAAAACTCTGAGAGTAAATAAAATTGCCATGAGAAAGTTTCTCAAAAATCTGTCGTTCGAAGTCGACTTTAAACTGTAGTGGACCACTCATGTATATAACATAAGTGGTGTAAGAAACTAGGTCGTAATCCTGACCATATGTGTGGTACGTTGCTCCAAGAAAAGAGTATCTTGAAAAAAATTTACTTTTGCCATACCTCGTACAATTAATGTTCAACTAAAATAAAATGGAAATCTGTAGTTACAACGGCGTCGAAAGAGTACATACCTTGAAAATTGGAAAATATTTCTTTCACTTAGATACGCTTTCATGATGAGAATAAAAAGCAAAAAAAAGACAAGATAGCATGCATTCCAGGAAATTCATACTCACGATGTTGATGGTAGAAGAGCAATTAGTAAAATGGGATCTAATTGGGGCATTCAATTAATAACAATGAAAATTGTAATTATTTTAAATGAAATATTGTCTGAAATGATTTTAACAATTATTTAAATAATCTTACAATATTTTCATTCACCATACAAACTGAACATATGTACATCAGTTTCATGTATCATATTTCAGTTGTAAGGAGAATAGGTTGTATTAAAGACTCTGACTGAAAATTTGTGTAAAAAAGAAGTACAAAACAAGGAAAAAGAAATCTGGAATATGTTGAAGCCTTTCCAAGAGCAGAACGACGTCCGCCAATGTCAGTTATCCTTCTGGCACTCACTGCTCGATTTTTTAAAACATTGAAGAAGTGAACAACACTAATCGAATAGTTAATATAGGTAATAAGAACAACGTGATGAAATTGCATTTATGTCAACAGTCAATCAGCCTTTCTTGCTTTTAAATCAGCTCAATAGAAATTCGTCTAAGGCGTTTGTAGTTGTTAGAACTCCTGGACATTGAAATTTCTAAGAGAACGAAACTCCATATGTGTCAGGTCGTAGGTAATGTGCCTCAAATATACCACACTGCTGACTTTGATGGTTTATATTCTATTTTTCTAAAAGCTACGTTTTACATCGTAAAAACAACCTCCAAGTGAACTGTAATTTCTGCAAGAACAGGTGTTCAATTAGGCCTGAGTTTGATAATAGCTACGATATGTTGTTTATAGGGGTTGAATCTAGATAAGTAGCTATTTTAACTGGACACTGGCTACTTGGCGACCATTTCTGATGAATGGGAATACAAAATAATGAAGATTGAAGTAGGCGTAGTCTAGAAGGTAGTAAAGGGTCCGCCAAATAACTTTTTTTTTAAATACTTTAAAAAAAGCTACTGAATATATTCTCAAATTTCTTTTTTTATTTGAAAGTACAATCCTTCCGGTTAATAATGGAAAATAATTTAATTCAAATGGCTGCCTTGGCTGGCCATGCAGTAGCCTACACAAGAAAATGAGCAAGGAGTGGCCATTACAGTCAATGGCCATCGTTATCGGGCCATGTTGAACGAATTTTTGTTCACAAAAATTTAAGAGGAGGATATTGGCAACATTTTGTTTCAACAGGACGGCGCTACGTGCACACAGCCGAAGCTACACTCGATGTTTTTCGACCTGTTTTTGAAGATCGCATTATCAAGCTCAGAGCTGATGTCGTTTGGCCACCTCGGAGCTGCGATTTAACACCGTTGGACCATTATTTGTGAGGTGCCGTCAAAGATAAGTGTTACGCCGACAAGCCAGAGACAATTGACGCTTTAAAGGACAATATTCGAGAAGCCATTGGTGAAATACAGCTGCACACAATCAATAATGTGCTTAAAAATTGGACCGATCCTGTACTGCATAGCCAGCCGAGGAAGCCATTTGAATGAAATTATTTTCCATTATTAACCGGAAGGAATGTACTTTCAAATAAAAAAAGAAATTTGAGAAAATATTCAGTAGTTTTTGTTTTAAAGCATTTGCAAAAAAAAAGTTATTTGGCGGACCCTTCATGTTGGCTTATTAAACGTGGGGCCACGATTCAAACCCCAGCCCAAAACGAAATATGAAAAAATATTTCTTTGTTGACTTCCTCGAAGCAGATTTCTGGCAAAAACTCTGGGCAGTAAATAGAAAATTGCCATGAAAAGTTTCTCAAAAAATCTGTCGTTTGGAATCGACGTTAAACTGTAGGTCCCATCACTCATGTATAAAATTAAAACACACAACATAAAGTAGTGTGAGAAACTAAGTCGTAATCCTGACGATAGGGTTGCAGTGTTGATGCGAAATCAATAGAAATTGTTGTGAATTTCCTACGTTGTCAGCATGCCTTCTTGGGACGCCATCATAGAGTGTTCGTTAGCTAGTTTATGCATGCCGTCTCGAAAACATTGCGTGTTGTTTTAAATTATACCCTGGGATATCAGAATTTAACAAATCGGATATAAGGGACACTTGATGTGCTTTTAAGAGATATGTGACGTCTAACAAAACGTTGTTTTGATGCTTTTTTTCAGCGGCCGTGATGGTACGGAATCTTTTGCTTAGAATGACAGCCAGTTGCTTCAATCAAAGTAGGACTACAGGATTACACATTATTTCGAATCAAAGTATCCGAAATTAACTTGTGTAAAGTCCTTGTGTTTATATGAATATGAATGCAAAATTCAGTCGGGATTAACTTAACGGAGAAAATATTAAAAATAAAGAAATTAAATTAATTATGCATACACATGAATGGCAAGTAAATTATTAATCGAATATAACAATTCAATAACGTTTCAACATCACAAACATTTACTATTATGCCAATAAAATTTTATTACAAAAATGTGTCGCCCTATTGGATATCTAATCACTGCTCCCTGTGTACATAGTACATCGCTAACATGCAATAATAAGGTTTGCAACTTTAAAAATACATTTCAATTGGAACCAACACTCATCTAACCAATGGCAACACTAACTAACGTAAATTCATAGAGCGTTTGGCACAGCAGGTTGTTATTTAAATTACCGCCAAACTTTACTTTCTGTATGAACATGAACAAAGTAATGCTGCAAGTTGCACTAAAACTCTACCGCCCGCTGTGATGAGCACTAAAACAAATATTTAAGCGAGGCAAATATCTACAGATTTGTGTATGTATATATGTATGTAAGCACGAAAACAAAATGAAAAAAGTGAGTAGAAAATAACTGGAAAAATTACATGCACGGACCGACCAAGTGGAACCGTTTTTAATGCAATAAACTTAACGAATGTAAACAAGCAACGGCAAGCAACAGCAACATCGGCAACATCAGCAAATAAAATCCAGCCATCACTCCAGGTTTATGGCCACAGTAATAATTTCAAATGGATATTACAGCCACATTACATGTAATAGAGATGAATGGACAGACGTGCCCACCACCCGTTTACATTTACAATCACCAGCATAAAATTTTCCTTTTTTTCTTTTCTTCGTTGAATTTTTTTTCGGAAGAGAACAGTTTCAATTTCACGTGTAACTCATACTGGCATTACAGATATTTTATGCTGGGAAAAATAAAACAAGGAATCTGTAGTAAATTTTAGGAATTTTTCCCCCCAAAAAGTCAACTTGCAACCGAATTTTTTTTCATTTTTTTTTTCTAATATATTAGTTAATTGTTGTTGCTGTTGTTGTTGTTGTACCTTCTGTGTATTGGCCACAGCGTCTAATTTATTAAAATTATGCAAATTTTATACGACTCAGTATGAAGAGGATGAGTAAAACGACCGCAACATATGCCAGTCGTTGCTGTTAAAAAGAAAAACGTCAGTTGGTTTGATTTTTTACACAAAAAACTTTTGTGTTGTTCTGCAAACGGGGGAAAGAGGGTTTTTTTTAATTGAAAAGTTTAATCTCATTATTGATCGACTAATTAAGTTTAGACAATAACTAAGGTTTTAATGGATAAGTTATTTGCTGCAGATTAGCAGTAGAAATGGAAGTGTTATTAAATTTTAAATTTCATCTTCATTTCAACTAAGTCAGGGGAGAATGGAAGCTCTTCTAATTCTTGCAATTTTGTGTGAAAATTTCAACGCATTATATTGTAATATGAACAGTTATGACATTAACATTACAGTATGCGATAACGGGAAGCCTTTAATTGTAAGTCTATTTATCCTGCGGCAAATATTATTTTAATTTCATAACAAAAATATTGGCCTCACCAAAGAGTTGTAAGTTCCTAAACTATTAGTAAGTGAAGCTATTAGCATTTGCCGCTCCTCAGATCTAAATAATCGTTCAGGCACTCCTGTACAGTCTTCTATTTTTATTTTCCATTATATTTGTAGCCGAATAGAGGTGATATGTGTTGGCATACCGTGATTGTAGACTACATTTTGAAGACTTTTGAATAAGCAGTTGGGTAGCTCTCCAAGCAATGTTAGTTTAGATTAGGTTAGAGAACGTGTACTTTTCAATTAAGACAAGTACAGTACCCGGAAGTCGAATTTACGTCTAATAAGCCAACACACTACCTACTAGACTACAGCGACTTCCGCTCTTCAGGCAAGCTATTTACAAATTTTCTACTGCTTTCACGTGTTGTTCGGTACATTTCCACGTCAGTCCTCCTAGAATACAGTATTTGCACGCAGGAGTTTTGATGCCAGTATTGAGAAAGATTGTGTATATTTCTTCGGCAGATTGTAGACATTTTTTAACGTTAAACTTGCACCGATGATTTGGTGAGAGAAATATTATGGCTCTAGGTTTACCCAAATTCTACAGTCCATTTGACCTCTTTCTCGTTTACGCAACTAACAAACGTACAAAAATTGAACATTACAACCCCTCAATCGGGATTACAACGTACCTTCTCAAACTACTTTTTTATATGAGTGCCAACACCTACAGTTTGAAATCTTCTTGAAACGACAGATTTTATTGAGAAACTTTTAATGGCAATTCTATTTCACCCTCAGAGTTTTTGCCAGAAATCTCAGAAGAAGAAATATCCTTTCATATTTCAAATTGATGTCTGACCTGTGGTTTGAACCGTAGCCGCACGTCTGGTGAGCCAACACACTGCCCACAAGACTACGGCGACTTCGTTAATCAACATTCTAGAAATTTTGCTATTCACGACGCATCGTACTCTGGGTGGCCAATTCACTTTCAGAGTTTTTGTCAGTAATCCGCTGTTGGAGATGTCTGAACTGGGGTTTGAACCGTGGACTCTTATCTAGTAAGTCAAGACACTACTAGACTACGGCGACTTCATCGGTAATAAAGTTGAAGAGTAGAACGTAACCTTATTGTAGCCCTGAATTCAGACTGAAGTTAAATTTAAATTTAAATTAAATGCATGGCCAGCCGAGGCAGCCATTTGAATGAAATTATTTTCCATTATTAACCAGAAGGATTGTACTTTCAAATAAAGAAAGAAATTTGAGAAAATATTCAGTAGTTTTTTTAAAGCATTTTCAAAAAAAATGTTATTTGGCGGACCCTTTATTAAAAAAGCCACAAGCATTTAAACTTAATTTTCTTTTCGTTATTAAACTTTCACTTCTGATACACTTTAATCGCCTACAAATTTTGTGGCTGAAATTAAAACAGAATCAGACAATACGGTTTTTTGTATTTCGATGGAAAGTATCACTGACAATTTAAGCTTACGGAAAGACAAATAGAGAGGGAGAGAGAGTGAGAAGGGTAATGCTGTAACAGCCATAGAAAAACGAAATGAAAATTCAGTTGTAAACACAGGAGCGGCAGGGGGGAACAATAACTTCAATTACTGTATGTGACTAGAATTAAAAAATTTTTCTTTATTTACTTGCAGTCATATCAACAACAACAACAACACAAAAGAATGGTTCTCTACTTATACGATTTTCTTTTTGTGTTCTTCTGTTTTGTTTTGTTTTTGGATTTGAAAAATTGTTAAACGAGTATTACCAGGACATGTTGATGTGACTACTTCCACATCTTATGCGACACATACACATAAACTTGATAATACAAGTGAAACAAGTGTTGTTGCTGCCTCATTTCCATTTAATGAGATAATCTGCTCTTATAGCAACAACAACAACAGCAGCAACAACAACTACTATTCGGTTGTATTTGCTATAATTTATTGTTGTAGTTAAGGAATTTTTCTTTGTAAGAGAAAATCCTATCATGACTTTATACTCCATTTTATTTACGATTTTCTAAAGGCAGCCTTATTAAGGGGGGACTTCATTTTTACAACAAACCTTACCTTATAGATCTTAACGTTGTTGTTATTTGAAATTTCCCCCCTTTTTTTTTGTTTGGTTGTATTTCTAAATGCTAGTTGCTGTTGATTTGTAGGCCTCATCTAATAACGCATCCATTGTTCCTTCACTGTACCTCATGACTTAACTTGTGGCATGGTAATGTGCATTAAATGAAGCATATTTTTTGGAAAGATTTATTTGATTGCTTTATTTGTTGCCACATTACGTACAGCTGTTCATTGAAGCTGTTGCAAGAAGCCAGTCTAGTAAACGAGAACATGCCTAAAACAACATAATGATATATGAGTGCTGCTACTAAATGGGGACTTAAAGAAATTCCAGGATATTTTAAATTGCATTGCAATAAGGAAGAAAAGAAAAAGCAATATATAATGACATTAAATTTGAAATATTAGAAGGTATTTAATGAGATATTTTACATTTATACGGATATTTAGACAGACATTTTTTAGAGAAGCAAAATCTAATCACCATTTGAAGAGTTAAGAGACCATAAGCATTACAAAGCATCTTGCTTTCCTTATTTAAGAGGTAAGTGTAAGTGTTAGAGCAGGGCCTGCGGAGTGTCCAATTGTTATTTACAATATTTCCAAGGTTTCCTACGAGGACTCCACACTAGCTTTGCCCGTCATTTCCATTACCTTCGACTAATATATGCATAGTCATCCTTACATCTTTGGTTCAGGAAATGAAAAGTGTCACTGCTCAATGATAACTTCCGATCTCGCAGGCATTCCATAATGGCGGCCAGGTTAGGTTAGGTTAGGTTAAAGACGTGTACCTGTAAGTCAAGACAAGCACAGTACCCGGAGGTCGGATCGACCCATTGTACAACGTCCCAAAGGAGGGAAGGATGAAAGGAAGGTATATGGGAAAGGGGGAGTGGGAATCGGAGGAATCACACAGACCAGACACAACAAAAGGGTGGGAGAGCGCGACTACACCGATGAAGTCCTAGCACCTCACAACCAACCTAAGCCACTAATGAATCTGTGGAGAGCCTTCATGTCGGCTCTCGACACCGAATTCAAGCTCCCAAAGAAGGCCCTACCAAGTGTCCTCAATCTCAATTTACCAAGGGCTGGGCAGTTACAGAGGAGGTGTTCGATCGTCTCTAACTCCTCCTTATCGCAACACGCTCTGCAATAGTCCGGCTGGGATCTGTTCCAGATAATGGCGGCCATATAGTGTATTATCCTGATAGGTATATCTCCTACATCAAAGCTCGCTGACTATATGCAATAATTGTCAGCCATAGGATTGTCGAGTACTACTAATAATCGAGTTATTATAACAAACTTCATTCCCAGTCTGATCAGTTGGTTTCATTCTTATGTTAGAAAGCACCGTTGGACTATTACAGAAGACATGCAAGACATATTTAGTGAAAAACACCGAGTATTCAAGGGAAAACTTGGAAATGATGATTTCCTAAATTATTTCTACAATTTTCTAATTTTCTGATAAGAGATACCAAGCTTCTCTCCACACCGCTGACGCCTTAAAGGGAATGTTTAATATCAACTTGAGAGAATTTAAATCTGTAACTAAATTGTAACAGAAACCACAAACTATCTGATCAAGAGAGATATTGAACTTTAGGTAGACTTATCTGTGAGTTAGTTGGCTAGTAGATAGAGTGTTAGCTTATTAGAAGACAGCCCGCGTGGTTCAATACCGGTCTTAGACATTTCGAACAAAACAAGATATGAAAAAATATTCCCTCTTGTGGACTTTCTCTCAGCAGCAACTGAAGTTTCTGTAATCTGTCGTTCGGTGTCCTCGTTAAACAGTAGGTTACACCGCTCATGAATAAAATTAACATGGGTGGTGTGAGAGGCTAGTTTGTAACTTTGAGTAAAGGGTTATAAGTAGGCACGTTGAGCGTATTCAAATTCTTAATTGAAGTCGTTTTATTCTTTTGGCATTGATATCGAGGAGAATCCGTTCTGAGGTAGTTTCAAGCAGACTCTCTGAGTAAATATGCCCATAATTTCTGACATTTTTGTCTTTTCAAATATTCTGATATGAACAGCAACGTATTAAATAATTTTGTTGAGCCAACATTGTTAGTTCCGCAGTAGCCGTATTCTAAAGGGTACGCCAAATAACTTTTTTTTAAAATGCTTTAAAAAAAATACTAAATATTTTTTCAAATTTCTTTTTTTATTTGAAAGTACAATCCTTCCGGTTAATAATGGAAAATAATTTCATTCAAATGGCTGCCTCGGCTGGCTATGCAGTAGCCTGAACCAAAAGATGCCAATTTTGGCAAAAAAAAGATCTTTTCAGATGAATCTCATTTTGATCTTGGCGGGTATGTAAACAAGCAAATTTGTCGCATTTGGGGCACAGAAAACCCGCACGCATACATTGAAAAGCCGACGCACCCAAAACGAGTCACTGTTTGGTGCGGATTTTGGTCCAGGGGCATAATTGGGCCATTTTTCTTCGAAAATGAGCAAGGAGTGGCCGTTACAGTCAATGGGGATCGTTATCGGACGATGTTGAACGAATTTTTGTTCACAAAAATTGAAGAGGAGGGTATTGGCAACATTTGGTTTCAACAGGACGGTGCTACGTGCCACACAGCCGAAGCTACACTGGATGTTTTGCGCCCTGTTTTTGAAGATCGGATTGTCAGCCGCAGCGCTGATGTCGTTTGGTACCTCGAAGCTGCGATTTGACACCGTTGGACTATTATTTGTGGTGTGCCGTCGAAGATAAGTGTTACGCCGACAAGCCAGAGATAATTGACGCTTTAAAGGACAATATTCGTGAAGCCATTGGTGAAATACAGAAAAAAGAAATTTTGAGAAAATATTCAGTAGTTTTTTTTAAGTATTTTCAAAAAAAAAGTTATTTGGCGGACCCTTTAGTAGGTAGTATGTTGGCTTATTAGACGCGAGGTCACGGTTCAAATCCCAGGTCAGACATCCACATCTTCAGCAGATGTCTCTCTCAGAGATGTTACTCTGAGAGTAAATAAAAAATTGCCATGAAAAGTTTCTCAAAAATCTATCGTTCGGAGTCGACTTTAAACTGTAGGTTCCACCACTCATGTATAAAATTAACACACACAACATAAGTGGTGTAAGAAGCTAGGAGGTAGTCTTGACTGAAGGGATTGTAATTACCAATTATGTATGTATGTATGTAAGTATTTCTTCAAAATTCGTGGTCTTAGTTTTCCACATAATAACACTACGAATATCGATAGTCCAAGGAGAATAGATTTAATATATACTCGTAGGATAGGTAGGATATCTTAACACTAAGATATCCATCAGTCGCCGTAGTCTAGTAAATAGTGTGTTGGCTTATTAGACGTAAAGCCAGGGTTCGAGCCGCAGGCCAGGCATCAAAACAAAATACAAAAAGTATTTCTTCGTCGACTTCCTCTCATCAGATTTCTGGCAAAATCTCTGAGAGTAAATAAAAATTGCCATGAAAATTTTCTCAAAAATCTGTCGTTAGGAGTCGACTTTAAACTGTGGGACGCGCCACTCGTGTATAAAATTAACACACACAACATAAGTGAACCTAGTATCTCAGGTCGTAATCATGACTGAAAGGTTGTAATGACCAATTATGTATGTATGTATGTACGTAAGTATCAAAGTCGTGGTTTTAGTTTAGGATAGATAGGATTCTAAACACTAAGATTAACAATAACATTAATATCCATCATACTACTCGTAGTTCCAATTCATATTCCTACTTATTTGGACCAAATTCTCTGCTAAACTTTCGTGAACCTGCATTACAATACATCGTACCTTTACGTTGAACAGTATTTCCGATGAATTCCGTAAGATCGACAACAGACTGGTGACTGTGTAACATTTTGTAATTCTTCCTTTATTACTTAGGAATATCTCATGATCATTCATGAGACAAAAGGAGGGGCAGTAAAGCTTACTATATTCTTTTATTTTTTGTTGTTATTTCATTGTTTTATGTTTAGTCTCGTTTCGTATTTCTCCCTTGAAAGAGTTGTTAAAAATCGTTACTGTTTTCTAGCCAGTCGCTTCAAAAATAAATAATAATAAAATAACAGAAAGGGATATTAAAATTGAATTAATTTCATGAGCTTTTAATAAAATCAGACAAATTTTTCAAATTCCATACTCGTTTGGTTTCGTTCTCAGAGATACTGTAGTTAAGCGAATACTGAAAAGGGATAAACAATAATGTATGAACGAACAGCATAATAAAAGCATATAAAACTTATTTATTTTCTTATTTTTTAAATATATTCTGTAGCAAACAATACGTACATACATATGTACGTATTTACAAACTGAAATGAAATGAAAAGAACGCAATTGTTTTACGCACGAATACATTTTAATGAAATGTTACAATAACAGAGAATTTATTTAATAAGAAGAACCAAAGTTGTGCAAAATAACAAATACAACAACAACAACAATGAAAATCCTTTACAAAATTAAAACGATCCATTGCATGCCACCAACAACTTTTTTACAGCGATTTACGTACATAATTTTGCTTTGGTTTTTTCTGATAACAACAACGCAGTAAATGGGATAATGGGGGAAGCAAAAACATGATTAAAAATAATTCTGATTTTTTTGTTTTTATTTTGCTTTTGCACTTGTTATTAAAAAATATTTTGCGAATCTAATAATAAAACAAAAATAGTTTTTATTTCGTTGTTTTTGCAATCTTCTGTGCTTTTAAATATCTTCGAGATGAGTTTTTTTATTTACTACTTGTAGGACTATGCTTCTGTGATGTCTAAATACAGGTACGCCTTACATACATACATACATAATTAGTCATTACAATCCTTCAGTCAGGATTACGACCTAGCTTCTCACACGACTTATGTTGTGTGTATTAAATTTATCCTTTAGGGGCGGGACCTACAGTTTAAAGTCGACACCGAAAAACAGATTTTTTTGAGAAACTTTTTATGCCAATTTATATTTACTCTCACAGTTTTTGCCAGAAATCTACTGAGAGGAAATCGGCGGAGAAATATTTTTCATATTTCGATTTGAGCGAAATGTGTAACCTGGTGTTTGAACCGTGGCTTCACGTCTAAAAAGCCAACACGCTACCTATTAGACTACTAAGGCACGCCTTAATAACAGTAAATTTGGTGGTTATTTTAGTGTGAAAGGTATCCTTACAGTTTGAAGTCGACTAAAACGACAGATTTTTGAGAAACTTTTCATGGCAATTTCATTTTACTTTCAGGTTTTTTGCGACAAACTTCTGAGGGGAAATCGCCTTAAAAAAATTTTTTTTGTTTGAAGTGTCTGATCACGGGTTTGAACCACGGCCTCGTATCTAATAAGACAATACTCTACCTACTAGACTTATAAATAAACTCTTGTTGAAATTGTCTTGTTGACCTTGCCAGTCATGGTTCTAAAAGTGTCAATGAGACTTCATGTACAATATGGCCCTCATGTAAGAATACATTTGCCCACTACAGTCGTTTCCAACGAATTAAAGTAAAAAACTTATGTTTTAAGCAATAAAAATACCAACACAAATCGAGAGAAAGAAGAGAAAAAAGCGTTGAATTTAATAAAATTACAATGAAATTAAGAATGTTGCAACTTTTTTTCCTTCTTTTCATATTTCAAGCTTTTTTTCTGTTGCTTTCTTGCCTTTATTTTCCTTTAAACAGCCAACACTACACCTTATTTGAACTAAAATCTATCTTTAGCTAAATAAGCAAATGTATGACAGAGAGTGTGAGAGAGAAGGGGAGTAAATATAATCCGCTAAGAGAAGAAGCTATTCAATGCTTAAAGGCGGCACACGTACAAGTGCACCACCACACACAGCTTGTGTTTAATCAATAAAACCGCATGGGGTATACGTTTTAGTCCTTATTTCAGTTTTATTTCTTCCTTGGCTTCCTCCATAAGCATTTCCTTCATTGTCATGAGATGCGTGTTTTTTGTGTACAAGCAAGTTATTGGGTGGAAGGTTTTCTCTCATCCTTCTCGTTGGTTTTTGTGGTTCTTGATGTCATGTTGTTACGCGTTACCACAGCCATAGGATGTAAATATTTTTTTGTTCCCGTTTTTCCTCTTCTGGTTCCGTTCCGTTTGAGTTTCCCTTATGAATTATTGTTAATTTTGTTTCATTTCTTTATTTCTTTTTTTTTTCTTTTGCTCTGTCTCTGTCAACGTTTCTTGTATTTTTGCTGTCTTTTGTTCAGTTTCTTGTTGCATCGGCTTAAAGATTTTTTATTTGTTTGTGAGAATATGGGGGGAGTAAGTCGTATGGCAACCCGCAGAGCATATAATTTTATAATTTTTGTTTGGATTTTAATTGTAATTTGATAAGACACAGAGAAATTAAACTGTATTTATTCCATAGCCCATCTGAGATGAAAAGGTTATTCTCGCTAAACTTAAAGAGAATAATTAAACAAATATATACTCAATACTTAATATAACTACGAATACAAGTTCGAATACTTTCACAAGCTAAAGCAATTACTTGCTTTGATAATTCTTTTGATGTGGAGCTGCCCTCTGCAGACAAAATAAAGCCAACGTACGGTTTGAAGATAGACTTAGCTCTTTCGTATGTTGCTGAAATCTTCCCCGAAATATATGGCAACAAAAGCGTGAAGGACGTACTTAACTTTAGTCAAGATTACGGCCTAGCTTCTCACACCACCCATGTTGTGTTTATTAATTTTATACACGGGTAGAGGGTCCTACAGTTTGACCGCGAACTACAGATTTTTGAGAAACTTTTCGTGGCAATTTTATTCACTGTCAGGGGTTTTGCCACAAGTATGCTGAGAGGATGTCGTCGAAGAAATATTTGTTTATATTTTGTTTTGTCCGACATGTCTGAGCTGGAGTTTGAACTATGGGCTGAGGTATAATAAGCCTACACACTATCTAATAAACGACAGCGACTTCAGGGTGATTAGATTACTACCTCTTATACTACCAGGGCACTCATATTAAAGCTGGTTTTTATAGCTTAATACTTAGGTTTCCATGGTTTCAAGAGTTCCTCCTGATTAATATCAAGAATATGACCAATAATTGCGGCCTGAATAAATGAAAACATAATTTGTACTTGAGATCTGTACGGCCTCTTGACTATACACTTGAAATTTGAAATACGAAGCAATCTGTATAGATTGTGTGGCATTTGAATGAAGCTATTACTGGTGGAACCCTGTATTGTTCACTAATTTGCAAAGGAAAAATGGGATAACGAAACGCTCGTATAAAGACCTGATAAATCCGGCCATGTAGGAATATATGCAGAACACTATTGGCATTAAACCAATGTGCAGCGTGCATCCTAGGCGCATAATAGCAGTTATAAAGGACAATGCACTCTATGTTCGCATGCCCGGAGGCTAGCAAGGCTCCACAGCAAATTCTGCAGTACTTGTAATAATGAAGGAGAATAGTGGATAACAGTAAATTTTCTTTGTCAATGTCCGAAGAATTTTTGGGCACCGAGAATTTATTGACATAAATATCTAGCCAAAGATGACATGGATGCAATCCACACTTTCATAAATCTACCTGGATGGTTGCAATATCTGTCAGAATGTCTGAACTGATACTGTCGGTATTACAAAAGATCCTTTTAGAACCAATGTTAGGTTATGTTAGAGGACGTGTACTTGTCAGTTAAGACAAGTACAGTACCCGGTGGTCGAATTGACCCATTGTACAACGTCCTACTTTCTCACACCACTTATGTTGTGTGTGTCAATTTTTATACATGAGTGGTGGGACCTACAGTCCCGAACGACAAATTTTTCAGAAACTTTTTCATTACAATTTTATTTACTCTCAGAGTTTTTGCCAGAAATCTGCTGAGAGGAAGTCGCCGAAAAAAATACTTTTTATATTTTGTCTTTGATGTCTGGCCTGGGGTCGAACCCTGGCTTTGCGTCTAATAAGTCAACACACTACCTACTAAACTACGGCGACTTCAAAACCAAACTAAACTACACTTTTTGAATCACAGGGTAAGTGATGGTTAAACTGGAAGATCCTTTGGCAACGCAGATCTGAAAGACCTTTACAAAAATTAACCACCAATGTAAGGGAAGATCGAAAAATGTATCATTGTTTCCAAGCTCGAAGTATGACGGAACAACGCCTGTGAAATAGGTAATAATGCAGAGGAAGAAGAAACTGCCAGTCAGCGCCTCAGATAATAACCATCGATGTCCTTGATACCTGTTTCTAACTTATGACCAACTTAAATGAAGGTTAGGTTATGTTAGTTGCCTTGTTAAAGGCAAACTTGATTAGCTACACTTAACTTGGGGCCATTTTGTAATTATATCAAAATCCCAGTTAATGAGCAACCAAATATAAAGAAAAAGAGATATCAATAATCCTGTGCTTTTTATAGAATAGAGCCAAGCCAATGACAAAACCTATCTTATCGGCTCTCAGAAGTATTTCTATTGCATTTGGTGCGAAGGTATAGAATGAATACATTCCTATCGCTTGTGTACACGCATTTACAGATGTGAGTTTAGAAATAGCATTTAGGGACTTTTACTGCCAAGTTGAGGCTTAAAGCGTCTTGAAAGAACACATTGAACACATAGTAAAGTAAATTTTAGCCTAGAATCTTTCAACCACAATTAGAAAAAACAGCTCATCAGTGCATTAATTTCATTTGCTTTAAAATGAAGCTGCGATTTTTGTTTCTAGGCAACATCAAATGGCAACCCTATTATCCTAGAATGTGCTGCAGTAGACCAATTGGCTGCTTAGCGGGAAACTTGGTTAATGAATGTGAAACAAAGCAAAGGAATTGATTTGGTCCCCGAACTAACTAAAGCCATATACAGGAAAAAATGTTTTGCCTTAAGCTAAACTATTAGGTTCAGCATTTCGTATAATTTTCTAAAATATACTTTTCCTTACAACAAAACTTAAATATTTTTCTTTTCCAAAAAACACTTGAGTTTTCAGTGGCTTTTATGGTTTCCTGTACAAACTTCCACTGCTATCTCTTATTTAAACTGGACACAAGTCTAATTTTAATCGTAAAACAGAGTTTAAAACAAAACTAAAAACGAAATTTTATTTAAAAGAGCAAAAAAACCCGTATGAGTAGTTTATCTGTATTTGACCAGAGTTTATCCAGAGTAGAAAACCAAATTTTCTGTTGATTTTAAAAATTTTCTATACAGTTTACATCTGTTTTTAGGTTTTCTTTTTGTTTTTCTTTGTATTCCTTTGCAATAAGTCAAGCATTTTTGGCCCGTAGAATCTCTTTTGGTAGAAATATGCTCTGCATGTTATTTGAAACTTACTTATTACGACCGGGTATTTAGTTTTCTGGTTAAAAATCCTTGATTTCTTGTATGATTTTATTTTATTTAAAAAAAAAAATTTAAAACAGAATTAAACCAAAAACAAAAACCAAGAAGAGTTCAGAAATGTAATTTTTCTTTGTGTAATTTTATCTGAAGGAAGAAAATCAGCAAAAATTTGTCTTTTGGGGGTTTCTTAAGAAAACAATGACCATCAAAAGTCTAATTGCTAAGTAAACTTTTCTACGAAAAGTTTCGGAAAAACAGAAATAAAAAGAAAAGAAACAAAGGGTATGGAATATGTACGAGTTAAGAAAATTGCCCCTACAATATAACAAAAAGAGAGAGAGTGGAATTATTTATACAAAATCTTGTACATCCTAGAGTATGTAAAGGAGTCACCTCTTGTACAAATAAACTCGAATCAAAAAGTAGAAACTCAAGATAAAAACGTTGAATGAAAAACTTTATTGCTTATAAAAATTTTAGGCAACCTTTAAGAATGTCCTTTCATTAGTACACTGTAGGAAACTAAGCTAAGCAAAGTAAAGCAAAAAAAAGAGAAAAATGATTACAAAAAATATAAAGGAAATATAAAGAGAAGTTTTTACTTGGCAAACATTGAAGTTCGAAATTTCTTTTTTTTTATTAAAAAAATTTTTTTTTCTCATTTTAAATGAAATAAAAGCAGGAGTGGGAAAACAAGATTGTTTATTTATGGCACAGTGATAAGCTTAAGGAGTGAAGTATGAGCAAATAATCTTCAGAGACCTACAAGAGCATAAACTTCACGCAAAATTTCACTCGATCTGTAAAATAAATGTTTAACTTCGCTCCATCGTACACATAGTTTTGTTAATTTCATTCGCCGTAGTCCAGTAGGTAGTGTGTTGGCTTATTAGACGTGAGATTACGGTTCAACCCCTATTTCAGACATTCCGAACAAAACGAAATATGAAAATATATTTCTGCGGCGGCTTCCTCTAAGCAACAACATACCTTCATAACATACATAATTGGTCATTACAACCCTTCATTCAGGATTATGGACCTAATTGCTCACGCCGCTAATGTAGTGTGTGCTAATTTTATACATGAGTGGCGGAACCTACAGTTTAAAGTCGACTCTGAACAACAGATTTTTGAGAAACTTTTCATGGCAATTTGATTTGCTCTGAGTTTTTGCCAGAAATCTGCTGAGAGGAAGTCACCGAAGAAATATATTTTTTCATATTTTCGTTTTGATGTCTGACCTGGGGTTTGAAGCGTGTCCTTACGCCTAATAAGCCAACATACTACTTACTAGACTAGGGCCACTTCAACCTCTAAGCAGCAACTTTGAGAGTAAATAAAAATTGCCATGAAAAGTTTCTCAATGTTTAGTCTTTAAACTGTAGGTCCCGCCACTTATGAACACATACAGTATAAATGGCGTCAAAAACGAGATCGCAATCCCGATTGAAGGGTTGTAATGATCAGCTATATATGTAACTGGTGTAAAAGCCATACGTTGTACTTTTGATTGCATTCAGCCTTATGAGAGCTTCCAAACGAGGTTTATAGGCTTAGAGTATTATTTCGCTTTATGTTCTATTTATTTTGGGTTTCTCTAATCATTTTCGATGGGAATCTGATTAAGCTTTCACATCCGATTCTGGATTTGAAGCTGCCAGAACGCCTCCATGAATGCAGACTGTATACCGCTCATAGCTGATTGCCAGAACTCGCTGATTTTCGGCAGAATACTTCACGTAAAGGAAAGGTTGACAGTTCAATAAGAGATGATGCAACGTTTCACTATACTATTAGGTAGGTAGGTATAAGTGGCTGTCCCCCCAAATGAATTGGATGGACGCACTTAGGTCCCATTGCGATACCACAATTTGCGTAAATTATTCTCTAGTTCTGGAACCACCTAGAGCTTACAATGAAGCAACTCAAACTGCCGACTTCAATGTTCGACAAAACACTCAGATCATCGATGTAGTAGGCACCGAGATGTCTCTTTCTCCTTTGACATAGTGCCAGGCATGCTCCCAGTAGATGACGAACCGTCTTTTCTTCCTTCTCATCCCTCTGCAGGGATTTCTACAGAAATCATTTGATGGGTGTACCAGACCAATGCGCCTCGCGTGGACACCCATAATGCAATGACCCGTCACGACTCTAATAACCGTACTGAGCACGCCTCTTTAGAGTTTTAGCAGCCTTGAAGTCGCCGTAGTCTAGTAGGTAGTGTGTTGGCTTATTAGACGTAAAGCCAGGGTTCGAGCCCCAGGCCAGACATCAAGACAAAATACAAAAAGTATTTCTTCGATTTTCAACTTTTTTCAGAAACAAAGCCATAAAACAAGGTATCGTAGATTTTGCATTTGTTTACCATAAAACAAGGGTTGTGGATGATGAATTTTATTACCAAATCCCTTAATTTATGAACATGAAGGAGAATATTTTTTAATAATAAAATTTTATTGGGGGTAACTATATGAAGGCTGCTACCTGCTTTGTCATACGATCTAGGTTCTCCTATAACCCTTCAGCTGTAAAGAGTAATTACAATATTTTGACTATAAATACCGACAGAATCATGATATCCTCAACACATCATTACTAGTCCTTCAAGTGCTTACATCAAACCAAAATAAAAATTTATTATTTCAACTATTCTTCTAATCATGGTTCCAGAATTGTGTAATTTCACGACAAAAACAACATTAGAAATGGAATCTATTTCAACTGAGGCAGATATTGCCATTGTCGCCAAGGAACCTGAGCAGAATCTATTCCATCTATCAATAGAGATGTCAACGTTTTTGGAACGCCTCCCCAGTCCAGCCAGACAATGGGAAAATTATCTGCAGGATGTTATCGAAAATCGGAATCAACGTTCTCGTCGCAAGGAAAATGAGAATATCGATGATTTTTTGGAAAGATTTCCAATTGCTGTAAATTGTAAATAATTTCTTACAAGTTTCTTTGCCCACCTACTATAAAAATTAAACTCAGTGCCTAAGTTATTCTAATTTTGTATTTCCTATCGTAATTAAATAAAATATCTTTGAAAATAATTTAAAAATTTTAATTTTTTCTCAAATTTTTCATCAAATTTATTTCATTTGAAGTCGCCGTAGTCTAGTAGGTAGTGTGTTGGCTTATTAGACGCAAAAGCCTGGGTTTGAGCCCCAGGCCAGACATCAAGACAAAATACAAAAAGTATTTCTTCGGCGACTTCGTCTGAGCAGATTTCTGGCAAAAACTCTGAGAGTAAATAAAATTGCCATGAAATAGTTTCTCAAAAATCTGTCGTTCGGAGTCGACTTTAAATTGTAGGTCCCACCACTCATGTATAAAATTAACACACAACATAAGTGGTGTGAGAAACTAGAACGTTGTACAATGGGTCAGTTCGACCTCCGGGTACTGTACTTGCCTCAATTGACAAGTGCACGTCCTCTAAACTAATCTAACCTAGCAGCCTTGCAGAACGCCTTCTATCCAGCCTCGCCCAGTCCACTATACTATTAGTGCCTCATGATTTTAATACCCAAGGCATGTTCTGCGCAGACCACACTGCAGATCATGCACAATCAGGACAGCAATTGTTTGATATATTCGGAGCAGTCATCAGACGGTACGACAAAGCCGCACCTAGCGGTATCTTTTGGAAAAATAGGCAACAAACAAAAAATAAATCGTGAATTGAGTTGAAGTCGCCTGCATAGGATAGAAGCAAATAACGTTCAATTGTTGAGACCCTTCTTATAAGAACAAGATGAATTCTTAGTCAAATGTTCTAATTTTTTAAAAACAATTTCGGCAATCAATTGAATTGAGATGTGGTTGTTCTTAATATATCCTAAAGCCGCCAAGCAATAGCCGTTGTTTTTATCTTCTAGGGACCTATTACTGCACACCACCTCTTCTTTTTAATTTCAATTTAAAATGATTCGTTGCAAATTTTTTTAATTTTTTTTTTTGCTTTTAATTTCATTGCTTTAGAATTTAATTCCATGGAAAATATTTACGTGTTATTTATGCTGATGCTATTCTGGTAATTTTTCTCCTGTTGTTGTTGTTGTTGTGTTTGTTTGCATATAAATTTTAATTGTGTTGTTAATTTTCCAAACAGTAGTAGCATCACAAAACAAAAAAAGAAAAGAAAAGAGAAAAAATGAGTAAAATAGTTTTCAAAAGTATTTTCTCTCTGGAAATTCTTTTCCTCTTGTTCTCTGTGTGTTTCCTTCATTGTCAACCTTCATAGTGTTTTGCATCTTTTCTTCCTGCTACTTTCTTGTTCTTTCGCAACGCCGACACACAACTTTATCTTTTGATCCCTTAAGGAACCAAAGAGTTTAGTTTGAGATTATCATGGCATCAGTCTCTAAAGGATTTTTGCATACAAGAAGCCTTTGTCCTGTAGATGTGTAGCATGGCTACTGGTTGGTTATGGCTGTCCCTGTTGTGCTGTTGCTGCTGTTGTTGTTTTTGTTTACTGTTGCATACTGCTTAGAAAAGTTTTTGCATACGCTTCGGCTTTTTGCCTTGCATAGAACGTCGCCAACAGCAGGGAACTTTAAAACAAGAAGCAAAATGAACGTTTGTTTGTATCGGTAACGTGTTAAGGGAGTGCGGTTTTATCCTGTAATTAGTTTGTGTTTTATGAATGCATTTCACATCGATCCGAAGAACTTTTTGGGTATGAATGTCGGGTACTTTTTTGTGGCATATCAATCTTAATTTGTTGCATTTAAATTTGTTTGTTGTAATTAGTTAAACAATTTCATATGTGGTTGAGAGTAATAAGAAAACGGAATTAAACGATGGAATAAAATAGTTGATGAATTCAAGTGAATGAAATTTACAGAAATTAAGGCTTTAATGTTATACTCCACACATAAGCTAATTTACGACAGATATTCGCATAGAATCGTACAATAAATTTTAGAAACTTCAATCGCATACCCACTGTAACAACAAGAAGTTACTCTGCTCTTGAAACCAGATTTACTACGATAATTAGATCCATAATTGGGTACCTCTTATCCACCTTCTTTAATCAAGGGTATCATAGTTAAGCAGCAAAAAAGTGACTTCCCTCGTTGGTAACAAATATCCAAAAGGTATTAGCAACGCAGAAGTCACCGTAGTCTAGTAGGTAGTAGAGGTTGTGTGGTTTTGATTCGAAATTTTCTTTAAAAATTAAAACATTTGAGTCCACTTATCAAGTTAGAAATTATCTTACTCCTATAAGGACAACCTCAACAAGTGAGCATCATTTGCTTCTATCCCCTACAGGTGGCTTCAACTCAATTCACGATTTATTTACTTTTGCTGACTTTGTTTTCAGCAGATTTCATCAGGTGAGTCTGTGGCAGAGATATTAAATTGCTGTCCTGATTGTGTATGCTCTGCAGTGTGGTCTGCGCAGGACATGTTTTGGGTATTAATATCATTAGGTACTAATAATATAGTGGAACGATGTACAGTCTCTTCTATTCAACTGGCAACCTTTCCTGAAAGTAATATATCCTGCCGATAACCAACAGGACCTTTTCGAACAACTGAGAGCGGTACAACCGTAGTAGAGTAGTAAAAGAAATATCCATCTCAGTCTGCCTTTAAGGAGGCCTTCTGGCAGCTCCACGTCCAGTATCAGAAGCCATTTCAGGTCCCCATCTTAAATTAAAGGATTGTAGAAAAAAAATTGAGCTTAGCGCCAAAAAATGCTCAAAACCTTGTTTGGATGCTTCCTTATAATGTTGAATACAATCAGATGTTCAACGTATGGCTTCTACACGAGTTAACTGAAGGGGATTTCCTCGCTTTTAAATGGTAACGAATTTCTCCCATTCTTGGAAAGGATTTTAATTCACAATGAAAAGTGGGACTCTTTCTGCTACTTCAGAGGAAAGTAGTGGTGATTTATTGGTTGATGGAATGGTGGTTTTAACCGAAATCGCTTATAAGGGTCACGCTATTCCTATCTAGACAAGTCGTCGAAAAGATAAAAGCTGCTGAGGCATCAATAAATCTTTATTTTGGAGAATAGAAAGGAAGTGTGAGATGTTTAAATGGTAGGACCTTGTACAACATTCCCTACTTCTTGTAATATTCGCATGTTAACCAAACAAACACTAGTTAACCCAAGCAAACTCAGTTTCAAGCAAATTCGTTGGCGATTGAACGGCAGTGGGTTTGAAACTAGAATCAAGTGTAGCTGTTACTCTATACTCCGCGTAGCGATGTCAACGAAAAGATTAAAAGAATTTTCCAAATATGAAGCAAAACTTTACTTCACGTAACAAACTAATGAGGCGAGTATTTACTTGGCAGGGTCTTCTACTACATCTCCTACTCTTTTAGGTAATCGGATGCTAAACTAACTTACACAAGTTAACTTGGTTCCATTAGCTGCTGAATTGCAACCAAATCAATTCTATTCTTTAAGGAATGTTGCCTGGAAACAAAAAGTGCCTCAATTCTGATAAGCGAAACAGTGGTAATTAAGTGGCACTGTGGAGAGATACAGGTATCTAGAGACAATTGTTGATCGGAAAGATCTTGCAATGGGCATCGAGGAATGATCACAGAATAATCCACTACAAACTTATATCTCGCTTTTATTACTGGTCTCTATATAGAAATGTCAGAAGCATATAATCACCTACATGGTCCGAGTTTCATAGCACAGTAGGGTAATTGTTTTCGACAAATACAGGTATAATCCGGGGACAACATGCAGCCGCAGCGACTAGTCTCAAGCTCCGTAAGCTTCTTTGTGAGATTCTCAGGCATCTTTTTTATATATACATACATAATTGGTCTTTACAACCCTTCAGTCAGGATTACGACCTAGTTTCTCATACCACTTATGTTGTATGTGTTAATTTTATACATGAGTGGTGGGACCTACAGTTTAAAGTCGACTCCGAACGACAGATTTTTGAGAAACTTTTCATGGCAATTTTATTTACTCTCAGAGTTTTTGCCAGAAATCTGCTGAGAGAAAGTCGCCGAAAAAATACTTTTTTGTATTTTATTTTGATGTCTGGCCTGGGGCTCGAACCCTGGCCTTTCGTCTAATAAGCCAACACACTACCTACTAGACCACCGCGACTTCAACTGCCTACTCATACAAAAACAATTGATTTATTCTGACTTAAAAATATACTGCAATGGAATGCAGTTCTCTTGCTTTAATCCTTATTAACCTTAACTTTTATTACAAACTAAAATATTTAAATTTTTCAACTTAGAGACTCAGAGCGTTGTTGCTAAATCATGGTAGCAAACTTACGCAAAATCTAAATGATTTCGATGTTAACAAAACTTTATAACTGTTGTTATGAACAACCAAATTTACAAGAGTTTCGTTGTAAACAGAGACAATTCATCTTCTGAATTGTGTATAAATCTTAAAAAATGTCCTTTTTAAGTCGAATTAATGCTCTTTAAACTCTGGTATTTAATCATTCCTTCTCCTATTGCCTTCTACACTTACATCTTTTGTTTTACTCGTATTGTTATCATTACTGGTGAGTAAAATTCCTGTCACATTTTACTGGAAACAGAACAGAACTGAACAGAACAGAACTGAACAATACTCGGTACAAATAATAATAAAATCATAATCACTTGGATCAACACAATCATTAACACTGTTGTCATTGCTATGACACCGAAAGGTAAAAAAAGAAAATCACCTTAAAATCCGTATACAAATGCCATAAAATAATACCCGAAACGAAGGTAAGAAACCCCCAACCCCAAAACAACTGTGTGCGTTGCCAAAGTAAACTCTGTTGTACTGTATTCTGTGCTGATGATGCTCGAAAGCCATAAAACTTTGTACACAAAAAAACTGAAACTGAATTATAGTAGAGCGTGCAGTGAGGAGCGGCAAGGTAACAGTAGAGAATATATTTTTAAAACTTCAGACTTCAAAAGATAATTGCAGCAATAACTCAAATGAGATTTAAACGCAATGACAACACCAAAGACAATGACTCAAAATACAATGAGTTTTAGCCAGCATCCGCGCGTATACTTTTCATCATCAGGTGTCTGTGAATTAGCGAGTGTGTATGGTACGTTTCGTATATTTCGTGCTGCGTATAGATGACGTGAAACATTTAACACTCACCCAAAAGTTTCTTTTGGTCGCGTTTGCTCTCTCTCTCTGGATTTTCATACCCTCGAAAATGGTTGGCATTATGCGGCTGAGTATAATACATACCAATGATGTTGGAGATTATAATGCAGCTTTCCAGTGTAAGTGTTACTCCAGCTCCTGCTGCTTGCCAGGCTATGAAGCAACAACGTTATGGCGAAAGACTTTATTGTCTTTGAGAAAATGGGGAAGCAAATGTTAAACCATCTTTGCTTGATTTTCTTTCTTTTTTTGTAGTTTTCTTTTGTTTTCTTGTCAAATATTATAATGCAGCCTTGAAAGCATTGTAGGAGATCAGGTGCAAATGTCTTAAGGAAATTCATAAAAATTTTATTTCAAAAAGAAAAAAAAAACAGAAACAAGTGATTTACGTAGAAAACATTGTGAAAATATCAAAAATTCCATTCGAACAAGGAAATTCCGCTGCAGAGATACTTTCTTATACAACAAAACAAGAAAACAGAAAAAAAGCGGGAAGATGGCTATGAAATATTAAGCAGTGCCTAGTAAAACTTTCAACGGATGTTATTTTTCTTCTTTACAAACGACTAGGTACGACCATTCTGTTGTTCTGTTACAAGCTTTTATATAAACTTATAGCTTATTCGACTTATTTGAGCCTTCACTATGAGGGTAATTATGAAGCATGCAAAGGAATTCAGTTTAGCTTCCATAAGTAGGTAGGTAGGTATAAGGGCCGTCCCCCTAAATGAATTGGATGGACGCACTTAGGCCCCATGGGGCCCATTGTGATACCACAGTTCGCGTTAACTATCCCCTACTCCTGGAACCACCTAGAGCTTACAATGAAGCAACTCAAACTGCCGACGTCAATGTTCCACAAATCACTCAAATGATCAATGTAGTAGGCACCAAGATGT
Organism: Sarcophaga variegata; assembly: GCA_932273835.1. NCBI lineage: Eukaryota > Metazoa > Arthropoda > Insecta > Diptera > Sarcophagidae > Sarcophaga > Sarcophaga variegata. The sequence continues at coordinate 100,647,219 of OW026361.1, forward strand.
CTCTTCCTTCTCTGACATAGTGCCGGGCATGCTCCCAGTAGACGAAGAACCGTCTCTTCCTGCTCTTCGTCCTGCAGCTTCTACAGAAATCATTTGCTAGGTGTCCCAGGCCAATGCTTCTCACGTGGACACCCATAATGCAATGACCCGTTACGACTACAAAACCGCACTGAGCACACCTCTTTGGAGTTTCAGCAGCCCTGCAGTGCGCCTTCTATCCAGCCGCGGCCAGATCATGCGCGCCACCCTGCCCTTAGCCGAAGCTGCACACCTCCGGTTGACAGAGACCGTGATCTCGTCATCAATCATGAAAACTTCCATAAAAACAAGTAAACTTTTAAAACTATTAAAAAATGTATTCAATTGCTTTCAAGTGTACTAAAAATAATTGATTCTAGCCTTCTTACTATTTACTTACTAACTTCATTGGCCATTAACAAAACTTTTATCAGCCTATCTCAACACATCCTTTCAGACGCCTCTGCTTCTTGGCCGTCTTCACCAGTTGGTCGCACCAATAGATGACAGGGCTTCCTCGAGACAAATGAGGTCTACCCCTACGCCGCATTTTCTTAAATCCAAAATACATGGCTGCTGGATGCTTTTCACGACGTCCATGTCGTTATGCAGCGTTTTTTTGGAGCCGAAATTTAAACTATGTCCATGGGAACTCCATAATACTTATGTACCTTGAAAGATTTTTATTTTTAAGGAATTAACTCTTTCACTCCGATTGAAGGTGGCCCACTGAAGTGATTAAAATCCTCAATTCGCACGACACCAATTAAAGTTCAGACTCCAGAGGAGAGACCGATTTTTAAGTTTTAAAAACTAAAAGGCTTCCATTCCTTTCAAATAATTCATTCGAAATATCTCTTGACCCATGCCTTACGGAAAATATAACGACCAGCTGTTAGGAAATACAATACAAGTTAACTGAGGTCTTTGTTTCCACATAACAATAGATTACAAATCTACCACCCCAAGGCCTGCCAGGTTAGGTTAGGTTAGTATGGTAGCTTCATACCAAAAGCTCATTTGAGCACGCATAGCGGCCCGTTGTGATGCCACAGGTGAACGCAGTTCCTGTACTAACCAAGTTCCACCGAACCCAGGAGAGGGAGCTCGGTCAGCGCAAGATCTGCATATCCAAAGCACGACTACCCCGCGCTCGAAAGCCAGCCAGAAAGTTTGCGAGGCTATACCCTTGACATCAATGGACGATAGCACCGTCAAGCTGACAAGGGTCGGAGAGCCAAATAACCTATATCTACACCTTGCAAGAGATGGGCATTGACAAAGAAAGTGGATAACAGTCTCGTCCTCCTCAGCGGATCTGCACCCACGGCAGAAGTCATTAAATGGGAGCCGCATTCTCTCCGCGTGTCTACCCATAACACAGTGACCATGCTTATAGAGATGATGCCGCGACCAGAGCTCTAGCGGTAGAGCAGGACTCCTCGTTGATCCAGGATAGCTTGGCGTCTCGGAAAAATTTCCGCGCGATGGCCAGTTTGATCGAGGTAAGTGGCATTCATAAGTCGATTAAACAGCATTCCGGGAGTAGTGCGACAGCTCTGGCTAGCTCGTCGGCACTGCAGTTTCCCGGAATGACAAGTGTGAAGCACCCAGAGAGAAAGTTGAGGCACAGGCGACAATCCCTGACGATCCTGGAATGATTCGCAATGTTCGACAGAGACTTTATGGCAGCCTGGCTATCGGAAAAGATCGAGACGCGGGTGAAAGGAACACCGTATGCGAGGATCCATTGTGCGGCCCGGTAGATGGCCATTACTTCCGCCTGGATAGCCACAATAGTCCGGCAGCCGGAATGAAATGTTCAAATCCAATTTCGCGGAGTAGATTCCGCTACCCTCCCAGCCATAGAGTTTGGAGCCGTCGGTATATACATCCAGGAATTCCAAGGCCTGCTACATCACATAAAACTGTTGGTATGTTAAATGCCACGCCCACTTAAAATGGCAAAATAATATATTAACTGCAGTAAAATTTTGTTTTTAAAAATCTTTACACTGTTGCAAGCAACAAATCCTTTTATATACATACCTCTTATTATCACTGATTATCATTTTTAGTATCACGTAAGTACTTTTTACAATGTGTAAGAATTTTATGCTACACCGACTAAATTTTTCTTAAATTCTCAAATCAACACTTGCATGCAAATGACACATCATTTAAAAATATTGTGGGTATATTTTCTTAAAATACTTGATGGCTTTCGATGCAAAAAAAAAACGAAAAACGAAACCAACAGTCTGAAAATATGGAAAGGCAACATATGCAGTATCTATAGTCCTCCCTGGAAAAAAGGCAAAAAGAATATTTCTATTATTTTCTCACTCTGTCTCTCTCTCTCTCTCTCTATCACGATTACCACCTCATAGTTATTTTAAAAAGGCAACTCACGTATGAAAATAGTATTTTGATACGCCATGTATAATGGGATTTGTTTATTGCTATCATTTGCTCTAAAGTTTCGTGTTAAAACGAGGAACATTCTAGCTTTTATCCACTCTTTTATCCTTTTTTTTTTTGCTAAGCATGTGAATGCTACTTCGTTCTCTTCTTCTCTCTCTCTCTCTCTCTCTCTGTGGCAAAACTCATGTGCGAGAAACGCATGTGACTAGAAGCACTAGACTGTTGCAATGCAATTCCATTTTTGTTTTTTTTTTTTTGGCAGGATAATGATAAAAATATTTGAAAATTTTGTTGTAACTTGACATTGGCTGGGGTACTGTCTGGGCTTTTTTTGATATTAAAGAAGAAGAAAAAAAGGAACCAGTCTCAAACATAAAATCTTACATCTAAGAGTTCTTTATAAACGGCTTGTATTCACTTTTTGTTACCTGGTTGTTCTGTTGTTGCCAACAACATCCTTTGTATAATGAGTACGTTTTTTGGAGGTTTTTTTTTTCATTTGTCGTAGCCAGAGACCAGTAAAAATAAGTTTCCATTTTAAGTGTTAAAGGTTGTAACATTACGAAAAAGTTTTGTTTTTTGTTTGCCAAACGACTGTTAAATAATATCTTCGTGGAGACACGCATTTGCCATGGATGGAGATAAGGACAAAACCGAACAGGTAGCAAATGTTTTCGACATTTATATTGCCAGTTTAAGAACTTTCAAAACTTTTGTTTAATGTTTAATGGTGGTTGGTGGATATACTAATTTGGTTAGAGAGTGCCATGACTTCAAATATTAATAGCAATGAGGTATAGTAGTGGTATAGTGTAGAGGAAACACCATAATAAGGTTATCAATTATATGCACTCTAATACAATTTTTTTTTTTTGGTTCGTGGGATGAAATAATTGACCAAAAATTTGGAAATCATAAATGATGTTGGCATGGCTGAAGTCGGCGTATTCTAGTATGTAGTGTGTTGGATTATTAGACGTAAAAGCCAGGGTTCGAGCCCCAAGCCAGACATCAAGACAAAATACAAAAAGTATTTCTTCGGCGACTTCCTCTCAGCAGATTTCTGGCAAAAACTCTAAGAGTAAAAAAAAGTTTCTCAAAAATCTGTCGTTCGGAGTCAATCATAAAACTGTAGGTCTCACCACTCATGTATAAAACTAACACACACAACATAAGTGGTGTGAGAAACTAGGACATTTTACAATTGGTCAATTCGACCTCCGGATACTGTACTTGTCTTAATTGACAAGTACACGTCCTCTAACCTAACCTAAGATCAGGTATGGCTAGAACAATAAGATGTTTCAGTAGAATGTTGTGGCGGTACTACACCTCAATTAAACCTATTTTACGTTGAGTTATAGTCCTAGAAACCGCGGTAATCAAGTAAGTAGTGTGTTGGCTTATTGGACATGAGTCCAAGGTTCAAACCCTAGGTCAGAACTTTCCAATAAAACATTAATATGAAAAAATATTTCTTCGGTGATTTCCTCTCAGCAGATTTCTGGCAAAAACTCTGACAGAAAATAAAATTTCAGTTTCTCAAAAATCTGTCATTCGAAATCGACTTTAAACTGTAGGTCCTGGCACTCATGTATGAAATTAACACCTACGCAACATAAATGATGTGAGAAACAAGGTCCTAATCCTGACTGTAGGGTTGTAATGACCAATTACAGTGGACAGCAAATGTCTTAGTACGGCAATATATTTTGACAAAAAAAGTCCCCACAGGCTTAATACTCTTTCACAAAGTCCCGATATGACTACAAGAGAGTATTTAGGAGATCATTTGAAAGAACGGTTACATAATCGCTAAACCTTAAACAAAAGTCAACCTGGTGCTCATGGTGCCACCAGAAAACACTAAATAAAACTTGGACATTCAATTCCCAATGGGTTAAATGGAGTGCTTGACCTTAAGGGATATTCTACTAAATACACGGGATAACATTTTCATATATTAGGCCCTTGAATTTTAAATTTACTCAGGGTTCTCCTTGGGGGTACATATGGAGTCATGTGAAACTTTTCCTTAATTTTCTCTTGTTTAATGAAAAACTTTTGGCTAAAATTCATGAAATTGCTAAAATATTTTAGCGTACTAAGACTTTTGCTGTCCACTGTATGTATGTATGTATGTTGCAGTGTTCCACAATTCGCAGACATACAGAAGAACTAGTTTAACATTTGAGTTGAGCGGTCTAAATTTTCGAGTCTTTATCTTCGTTGGAACCAGCAATGCAAGAGATTATACGACTTGGACAACAAAACTGTTGCTCCTCTGTTGAACTAGAACTCTTTTGCGATCTTTAGAAGCTCATGCATATTATCTTGATTTCAGCAATATGTATTCTAAAATCAAGTTTGATTGCATGTTTCTGTGCTATTAGATCATTATCATCCATCATCATCGACATATACTTCACTTCTCCTTCCCAATATTTTACATGACTTCCTCCATCGGGATATAGAAGGCCATTGACGATTGGTCACAAAGTTAAATTGGTTTTCGTATGTTCCCTGGCACTTAGCTTCCATGTATCTCACCGATTCTGGGAATTGAAGATTCAAGACCCTAAGCTAAATGCAACGCATGGCCTTTAAGAATTAAAGTTAGCTGCGAATAGCATACATTGTACTCTCAGAAACGGATATACCTTAAAAGCATATGACTTTACTTGAATTAAGCGATACGCTTTATAGATGCAGGATATATACAATCAAGCTGATTGATAGCACAGACGGAGATGTTTATCTGCCATGATTTATAAAACCTATGGCACTGTTCTCCTTAAAGGATTACTATCTTCATTGAAGCCGTGAGATTCAAAGAAGTCCATATTATCTCATGGTGTTTGATGTGGTTATTCAAAGCTTTTTCCACGTCAATCAATACGAGGTAAAGAGGTGATTGCCATTCCTATATTATTTTCAAGATATTCATGATTTATGCTAGAGGACATAAGGGGACATAAGGACATAAGGGTTACAGTGTTGACAACCTCTTTTTTGTCATAAATGAAGGTATGACTAATTACAGAAACTTTTAAAGCTTCAAACCACTTTAGATGGAAACTTTTGTGGTATCACTAGGCACATAGGTATGTACTCAACAAAATCACTGTAGCCTAGTGTTAATTTCTTTATCTCTCTTTTCTAATATAGGAAATATAATTTCAGTTAATCATTTCCAAAGTGATGATAGTATTTGCTATGAATGTTTAAATCAATCATTAATCAGTCATTAAATAATAGACAAGATAAATAAATTTTATTTACCTTCTGACCCAATGATACAAATTGAAAAAAATACCATTTAACACAGGACAACAATACTAAAAATAATGAATCAAACGATAAAATGTAGCCACTATAAACGGTGTAAGCTGATAAACTTTTCAAAAGAATTCCCACAAAGCTTGCCTAGGCTTCAATGAAACAAACAGTCAATCACAAAAAACCATATTTTGAGTATGGATAGAGATAACATGTTGCACAGTGCTATCGATTAGACAATATTGTTAAGATAACCATAATGATTGAAAGCAATGCAACATTGTATCTCTATGTTTGAAAAGAAATTTGTTGATTTAATTGCGAAGACACTTTTCTAAAGAAAATACAATAAATGATAAGAAAGCAAAAGAAATTCCACACGTTTATATAAAAAGCTACCGTAACATGCGAACAAATCAGTTGTATTTTAAAAATCATTGCAAATGCAGTATTAAAAATTCATCTTTACTTATCAATATGTTTATAAACTTGCGCTCCAGTAATTAAATAATTTATTAACTTTAGTTTCATTTAAAAGTTTTATGAAATTTCATTTCTTATTTTGTTCTTTTAGCCTTATTTGCAATTGCTTTGGTAACCGTAACTGCTGAACCGCCATCATATAACACGTTAATGAATATTTTGAATTGTGCTTCCTCGACACCATGTCCCATAACTCCACCTACGCCACCAATTACCATACCCACTACACCAACAACGCTACCACCACCAACTTCACCGAAGCCAATTTGCGCCAACTGTCCTAATCCCGATTGTTCTATGGTGGCAAATGGTACAACTTTTCCATACGCCAACCATTGCCGGCTGTTCTACATGTGTGTCGGTGGTAGTGCTGAGATTTGTACGTGTCCCAATGGCCAGTGGTATGATCGCCTTACAATGAAATGTGCCCTATGCGAACTGGTTAAAAATTGCATTGCAAATATCGATTGAATTGAAGGATCCGATAGAATAAATGTTAAAACACTTACAGAATAAATGTTTTAAATATTTTAAATAAACAAAAATATGTTTGTAAACTATTATTGTATTGAATTAAATTTGAGAACGTAGTCTATCAAGCAAGCTTTGGAGAAATTCTTATTTCAATTAGTAGAAGCAATATGGCAAGAGAGTCTATTTCTAAATAATGCTCGGATAACGCCGTGGAACCATCCTGTGCTATAAATACATACACACATAATTAATCATTACAACCCTTCAGTCAGGATTACAACCTAGATTGTCACACCACTATTGTTGAATGTGTTAATTTTATTCCTAAGTGGCGGGGCCTACAGTTTAAAGTCGACTCCAAACCACAGTTTTTTTTGGGCAAGTTTTCATGGCAATTTTTTTTTTGCTCTCAGAGTTATTGCCAGATATCTGCTGAGAGGATGTTGATGAAGAAATATTTTTTTAATCACAGCCTCACGTCTAACTATCTGCTAGACTACGGCGACTGCAATGTGATGGTTAGGTTAGGTTAGGTTGTGTACTTATCAATTAAGACAAGTACAGTACTCGGAGGACGAATTGACCCATTGTACAATGTCCTAGTTTCTCACACCACTTATGTTGTGTGTGTTAATTTTATATATGAGTGGAGGGACTTAACTGTAGGTCCCTCCATCGATCTGTTGGTCCCTCCTCCATAGAATCCGAACGACAGATATATGAGAAACTTTTTCATTGCAATTTTATTTACTCTCCGAGTTTTTGCCAGAACTCTGCAGAGTCCTCTCGCCGAAGAAGTACTTTTTGTATTTTGTCTTGACGTCTGGCCTGGGGCATAAACCCTACTAGACCACGGCGACTTCAAAAATGTTATACTTACAAAACATAAAATGCATAAAAGTGTTCCGAAATGATTCAGGTTATTTGTATATGGACTATGTTCCTCTGCTCTCTGTTTTCTAATTTGAAACATCAGATCCATTGTCGTGTAGCGTCCACCAGCAATGATAAAGAATGCGTTCCATAATTATCTCTTCATTCTCATATCCGCAGCTGTAATTTTAGTTTCAAATTCTCCTCCAACAGATACCATGTAAGTTTCAGTCAATTAGAGTCATATTCCCCTGTGGCGAATACCATAGAAGTTCCAGTCAATTAAAGTCACATTCTGCTTCACAGCTACCATAAAAGTTTCAGTCCATTAGAGTCACATTCCGCTCCGACAGATAACACGGAGGTTTCATTCAATTAAAATCACAATCCCCTCCGACGGATACCATGGAAGTTTCAGTCAATTAGAGTCACCTTTCCCTGCGACAAACACCATTGAAGTTTCAATCAATTAGAGTCACATTCTCCTCCAACGACCACCATGAACGTTTCAGTTCATTAGAGTCACATTTCCTTCCGACGGATAACACGGAAGTTTCATTCAATTAAAGACACAATCCCTTCCGACCGATACCATGGAAGTTTGAGTCACATTCCCCTTAAAGGAATACCATGGAAGTTTCAGTCAATTAGAGTCACATTCCTCTCGGATGTATATCATGAAAGTTTGAGTAACATTCGCCTCCAAAGGATACTATGGAAGTTTCAGTCAATTAGAGTCACCTTCCCCTGCGACGAACACCATAGAAGTTTCAGTCAATTAAATCACATTCTCCTCCAACGACTACCATGAACGTTTCAGTTTATTAGAGTCACATTTCCTTCCGACAGATAATACGGAAGTTTCATTCAATTAAAGTCACAATCCCCGCCGACGGATACCAGGAAGTTTGAGTCACACTCCACTCTAATAGATACCATGGAAGTTTCAGTCAATCCTTTGAAGGATACCATGTAAGTTTCAATCAATTAAAGTCTATACATTTCCACATCCATCTACAACTCCTGACCTCTGTCCGGCTTGAATCAAAATGGGGTCCTTCACCAATCACATCCAACCGCCTATATATTTCATACTATCCTTTCATACTAATTCGCCGAAGTTAAAGTCTCAAGGACAGCGTGAGCCCACACACGTTTTCAATTAAATTTTTGTATAAGAACGGCATTATCATAGAACTTCACTATATCTGCTGTGATAAAAAACGATTCTTCAACTATTTATTTTAAAAATATTTCAAAAATTAAAAAATTTTAAGAAAATTAAGTTCTTTTGTATTTATTTTGTTTTTTTATTTTCTTAACAAACTGAATTGCAACAATTTTATATTTTTTTTTTTTTTTTTTGAAAATAACTTAATTTATGATGCTTATTTAATTTTAAAACTTTGTTATTATAAATACTTAAGACTAAATAATACTATACACTGAGATTAAAATTATTTCTTGTGATATATTGTACGTCATCTGCACTAGAATCTCCACTAAATTGGAAACCTTTTTAAAAAGTCATCAATACTTTCATTTTCCATACGACGAAATCTTTTATTTCTAGACTCCGTTACATCCTTCAGATAATTTTTCCAATGTCTAGCATGACGAGGTAAACGTTCTAACAGCGATGACATCATCATTGAAGGTGCAAAAGGATTTACTTCTCGTTCAGCCAACCTATCGTCGACTTCAGCAGCACGAACAGCATCTGATATAGAATCACACAAATCAGGAGCCATGGTCAAAATATTGAAATTAAATTTAACTTGCAATTCGTAATAAAGAAACTCTTAAGCAGTTGCAGCACGATTGATGTCAGGATTAGAGATCTCAACAGTATTTATAAATATTCGGATAACAAGGATTATTCTGTACAGGCAGAATATTATAAGTGAAGAAAGGGTTATACGATAGCGCAGGTAGAATATTGTACGTTAAAAAGGGTTATACGATTACAGTGGTAGAAAAGAGTGGAGCATTGTACCTGCTTAACAAGGTCTTCTAATAGTGGCACCAATTTTTGGCACATGAAATTTCTAATTATTTTATTACAAATTAAAAGGCAATTATGTGACTCATCATTTTTTATGAGTAAATTTTGCGAATTTTGTTTTTATTGCCAAAGATTTTGTAATCAAACTTTTTGAAGTATCCTTATTGCCCTGTCATTAAGAATAATGTACAGTTCGAGGTTTCAATTTCGAACGGTTGGTTAGGTATATGCCAACGGGCAGCCAGAGGTTCAAGGAATAGGGTATTCGGTTTCAACAAATTCTAAATACCTGTAAGTAAGTAAACCATAGAACACCAATAAAAAATTCAGATAACATCCTTTAAATTTTTTTTCAAATTAAACTTGGCCTGAAAATCAAATAACGAAGTACAACCTTGTAGAAGAGACAAAAATATTGTTGAAGAATCTCCGAATTACTTCCAATGAAGCTACTGATGACCGAAATCGCCGTAATCTAGTAGGTAATGTGTTGGCTTATTAGACATGAGGCCTCAGTTTAAACCCCAGACATCACCAATAAAACGAAATATGAAAAATTTCTTCGGCCACTTCCTCTCACCAGATTTCTAGCAATGACTCTAAGAATAAATAAAAAATTTCCGTGAAAAAGTTTCTCAAAAATCTGTCGTTCGGAATCGACTTTAAACTGTAAGTCCCGCTACTCATGCATAAAATTATAGCACACAACATAAGTGGTGTCAGGAACTAGGTTGTAATCCTAACTGAAGGGTTGTTCGTATGTATGTAAATAGGTTTTGATATTCTTTAAAAAAATGCAGCTGTCTAAAAGGTGGTGTGTTAGCTTATTGAAGCAAGCCAGTAGCTCAAACCCCAGCCTAAACTTTTCCATAAAAATAAGTATAAAAAAATATTTCTTCAGTGTCTTCCTACCGTCAGCCTTTTCATGAAATGTGTTTAAAAATCTGTCGAAATTCAAAATTGACTTTAAACTTTAAATCCCGCCACACATGAATAAAATTAACACACACGACATGGGTGCTATGACTAGATCGTAATCTTGACTAAAGGGTTGTGGGACCAATTGAGTAAGAATGTTAGTTTATCATATAAGGCCTGTCTTTAAGAAAGTTAGGTTAAGTTAGGCTAGTGTGGCAACCTTCATACCAAAAGCTCACTTGAGCACGCATAGCGGCCCGTTGTGACGGCACTGACTAAATGCAGTCTCTGTACTGACCAAGTTCATCCGAAACAACGAGGGAGAAATTGGTCAAAGCACGACTACCCCACGCTGGACAACCAGCCAGAAAGATTAATAAACGAGGCTGTATCTTTGGCATCAATGGACGATAGCTCCGTCAAGCTGACAAGGTTTGTAGAGCCAAATAACCAATATCTGCACCTCGCAAGAGATGGGCATTGACAAAGAAAGTGGATAACTGTCTCCTCTTCCTCAGCGGGTCTGCATTCACGGCAGAAGTCGTTAAATGGGAGCCGTTTCTTTCCGCGTGTCTACTCATAACACAGTGACATGTAAGCATGACCACTGTGATCGAGATGATGTCACGACCAAGTCCAAATAAGTAAGTTTGGTGCACCTTCTATCCATTGAGGGCCAAGTGAGCCCAGAGTTGGAGCAGGACTCCTCATTGATCCAGGATAGGTTGATTCCTAAGTTGATTAAAGAGGATTACGAAAGTAGTGCGGCAGCTGTCTGTAGGTAAATACAATTTCATTTCAATCCATAAATATTCCATTCTGTTCAAATGAGGCTTAAAATCATAGCCTAGTTGTTTGAATAATACAGTCCACAACAGTTAAAATCTAATGATCAACCAAGTGTTAGTGTGAAGAGGAATGGTGGAATGAGCAATGATGATGGTGTTTCTAAGTATGGTTAGTATATTTGACTAACTAGAACCGAGTTGAAACCTTAGTTCTGATGTCATAAAAAATACAATGACCTTCTTTCAGTAGTCCTCTGACAAAAACTCAGAGATTAACTATATGTAAAGAATAATCTTTCAAAATCTGTCATTAGAAGTCGACTTTAAAGTGAAGGTCCTGCCAGACAAGTTGACCTTGGTATTAATGACAAATAGCCCACTTTGGGCAATGTATCGACAACAGAAAAATTACGAACATTTAAGATTGCCAAAAAACTGATTTTCAATTTTTTTCAGAAACAAAGCCATAAAACAAGTTATCGTAGATTTTGCATTTGTTTACCATAAAACAAGGGTTGTGGATGACGAATTTTATTACCAAATCCCTAACTTTATGAAGGACAACATTTTTAATGATAAAAATTTTATTGGGGGTAACAATATGAAGGCTGCTACCTGCTTTGTCCAACGATCCTATCTTCTCGCACAACCCTTTAGATGTAAAGAATAATTACAATATTTCGAACGCCTATAAATACCGTCAGAATCATGTCATCCTCAACACATCGTTACTAGTCCTTCAAGTGCTAACATCAAACCAAAAAAAATTTGTATTATTTCAACTATTCTTCTAATCATTGTTCCAGAATTGTGTAATTTCGAAACAAAAACAACATTAGAAATGAAATCTATTTCAACTGAGGCAGATATTTCCATTGTCGCCAAGGAACCGGAGCAGGAAAATGACAAGCCATCGATAATGATGTCAACGTTTTTGGAACGCCTTCCCAGTCCAGCCAGACAATGGGAAAATTATCTGCAGGATGTCATCGAATTTCGGAACCAACGTTCTCGTCGCAAGGAAAATGACAAGCCATCAATAATGGTGTCAACGTTTTTGGAACGCATTTCCAGTCCAGCCAGACAATGGGAAAATTATCTGCAGGATGTCATCGAATATCGGAACCAACGTTCTCGTCGCAAGGAAAATGACAAGCCATCAATAATGATGTCAACGCTTTTGGAACGCCTTCCCAGTCCAGCCAGACAATGGGAAAATTATCTGCAGGATGTCATCGAATTTCGGAACCAACGTTCTCGTCGCAAGGAAAATGACAAGCCATCAATAATGATGTCAACGTTTTTGGAACGCATTCCCAGTCCAGCCAGACAATGGGAAAATTATCTGCAGGATGTCATCGAGTATCGGAACCAACGTTCTCGTCGCAAGGAAAATGACAAGCCATCAATAATGATGTCAACGTTTTTGGAACGCATTCCCAGTCCAGCCAGGCAATGGGAAAATTATCTGCAGGATGTCAATGAATTTCGGAACCAACGCTCTCGTCGCAAGGAAAATGACAAGCCATCAATAATGATGTCAACGTTTTTGGAACGCATTCCCAGTCCAGCCAGACAATGGGAAAATTATCTGCAGGATGTCATCGAATTTCGGAACCAACGATCTCGTCGCAAGGAAAATGACAAGCCATCAATAATGATGTCAACGTTTTTGGAACGCATTCCCAGTCCAGCCAGACAATGGGAAAATTATCTGCAGGATGTCATCGAATTTCGGAACCAACGTTCCCGTCGCAAGGAAAATGAAAAGCCATCAATAATGATGTCAACGTTTTTGGAACGCATTCCCAGTCCAGCCAGGCAATGGGAAAATTATCTGCAGGATGTCATCGAATTTCGGAACCAACGTTCTCGTCGCAAGGAAAATGACAAGCCATCAATAATGATGTCAACGTTTTTGGAACGCATTCCCAGTCCAGCCAGACAATGGGAAAATTATCTGCAGGATGTCATCGAATTTCGGAACCAATGATCTCGTCGCAAGGAAAATGACAAGCCATCAATAATGATGTCAACGTTTTTGGAACGCCTTCCCAGTCCAGCCAGACAATGGGAAAATTATCTGCAGGATGTCATCGAATTTCGGAACCAACGTTCTCGTCGCAAGGAAAATGACAAGCCATCAATAATGATGTCAACGTTTTTAGAACGCATTCTCAGTCCAGCCAGACAATGGGAAAATTATCTGCAGGATGTCATCGAAAATCGGAACCAACGTTCTCGTCGCAAGGAAAATGAGAACATCAATGATTTTTTAGAAAGATTTCCAATTGCTGTAAATTGTAAATAATTTTTTATAAGTTTCTTTTCCCACCTACTATAAAAATTAAACTCAGTGCCTAAGTTATTCTAATTTTGTATTTTCTATCCTAATTAAATAAAATATCTTTCAAAATAATTTTAAAAATTTTAATTTTTTTTCTCAAATTTTTCATCAAATTTATTTCACTTGAAGTCGTCGTAGTCTATGTAGTTGTAGTGTGTTGTCTTATTCGACATAAAGCCAGAGTTCGAGCCACAGGCCAGACATCAAGACAAAATACAAAAAGTATTTCTTCGGCGACTTCCTCTCAGAAGATTTCAGGGAAAAACTCTGAGAGTAAAATAAAATTGCCATGAAAAAGTTTCTCAAAAAAATCTGTCGTTCGGAGTCGACTTTAAACTGTAGGTCCCACCACTCATTTATAAAATTAGCACACACAACATAAGTGGTGTGAGAAACTAGGACGTTGTACAATGGGTCAATTCGACCTCCGGGTACTGTACTTGATTGACAAGTACACGTCCCCTCGGAAAAGGCGCTATGGAATCCTTTTTTGATTCCTTAGTTTAGATACACTTTTAACTCAGATCAACAAGATCCTCCTTTAACGCTTCGAAATCTAGATGCCAATACCTTTAATAGCGAAGCTGACTAAACTGCTTGTGCAACTATCTGTATTAAACACCCACCATCAAACAGCAAAATATTAACAAAACAAGACCCATTAAAGGCAATGAGAAGAAGAAAAAATACGAATACGAATACAAAAGTTAAAACCTAATTTAGCTAATGACAGTCAGTTAAACAAAATAAACGCATGAGCAAAAACAAAAAACGAAAGAAAGAAAAATAGGGAAACAAAGATTGAACGAATGAATGAATGACTAACGGCTTGTATTGAAATGAATGTAAAAGAGGAAAGAAACATAAAAAAGTTTTCTTATTTTGACCAAAACATAAAGAACTTTTCTGAAATGCTGCAAACAAATAGTCTTAAAACCTAAATAGCCCAAGAGAAGAGAGAAAATAAAATAAAATTAAACATAAAAACACCTGAGAGAGAGCCATACATAATAAGTATGAGTGAAGAAAAAAAATAGAAAGGACTTTTACTTTTTGAAGGACTTTTACTTTGCCTTACAACTAAATAATTACTTACACACAGAAATTAAATAAAAAGAAACAAAAAAGAGAAACACAAATAGAAATAGAATTTATAAAGAAAATGAGCAAAAAGAAAAAATGAACTGACATTAAAAGAAAAAGTTGTACAAAAAGGTAGTATTGTACAGTTAATGTCTTAAATACCATTTCCATACAGTACAGTTGAAGCACATTTAGTGGTAGTAAGCATAGAGTACTGCAGATAAATACCATCTGTCCGAAAGGCCTCAGGGCGAAAGTGTCTCAAGATCACAAAGAACCCAAGTCAGATTAGTTGCTCGATTTATACCATATTTTTCTTGTTTGTCACAGCCTCGAATACATACTCTACTCAGAATTATCGAACCCAAGGTATACACCTCAAAAGTTCTTAGTTGAAATTCCAAAATGAAATGTCCTCTGGATGTATCGCGTCCGCCAGCTAACATTTTTTTTAACTAGTGCTTATTTCGTGGAAGGGATACTTAGCTTATGTCTGATTTGGCAGATAATTAGTTTTATCCTTCCGCTGAACGAATATGGACCACCCAATGCGTTTTCGCTTCGCTAAGTGGGCCTGCGATCGACTTACAAAAGATTCCGATTTTGGCAAAAAAATCATCAGATGAAGCTCATCTTGACGGGTATGTAAACAAGCAAAATTGTCGCATTTGGGGCACAGAAAACCCACACGCATACATTGAAAAGCCGACGCACCCAAAACGAGTCACTGTTTGGTGCGGATTTTGGTCCAGAGGCATAATTGGACCATTTTTCTTCGAAAATGAGCAAGGAGTGGCCGTTACAGTCAATGGCGATCGTTATCGGGCCATGTTGAACGAATTTTTGTTCACAAAAATTGAAGAGGAGGATATTGGCAACATTTTGTTTCAACAGGACGGTTCTACGTGCCACACAGCCGAAGCTACACTCGATGTTTTGCGCCCTGTTTCTGAAGATCGCATTATCAGCCGCAGAGCTGATGTCGTTTGGCCACCTCGAAGCTGCGATTTGACACCGTTTGACTATTATTTGTGGGGTGCCATCAAAGATAAGTGTTACACCGACAAGCCAGAGACAATTGACGCTTTAAAGGACAATATTCGTGAAGCCATTGGTGAAATACAGCTGCATACAATCGATAATGTGCTTAAAAATTCGACCGATCGTGTACACTACTGCATGGCCAGCCGAGGCAGCCATTTGAATGAAATTATTTTCCATTATTAACCGGAAGGATTGTACTTTCAAATAAAAAAGAAATTTGAGAAAATATTCAGTAGTTTTTTTTAAAGCATTTTCAAAAAAAAAATTATTTGGCGGACTCTTTATAATATCTCTGTCTTCTCAGCATTACTGCATATTCAAAGACCTGATTTGACCAGGATTTAAATTCATTAAACCTTACTCTTACTTGCTCAGGGCTTTTCTTCTATAGATGATCAGAGGGGAACTAATTAAGTATAGCAAATAATGCCTAAATTGAAGTGGTATAGACTGGACTGCTAATCATGACAACCAACTACATGTGCACTCTATCTGCAGTGAAGCAACCATCCATCAAAGGTTAGTTTCCCCACATCTTCAGAAAGCTAGTATAGAGATAGAGCTCTCTTTACTGTCTTATGACTGTTTGGGTTCCAAATATTTTTGCTTTAGCCTCCTAGATAAGTTGAATGCCATTTAAAAAATATAACTTCGGCCTTGCTAGGGTTGACACCTACACCACACAAGCTGTGCCACTCAAGGCCTGATATCTTTTCAAAAAAGGCTGTGCATATCAATGATAGAATAACCAAATAATCCAACTAACCAAAGACCTTAGAACCAAGTCGTTGCAATTCCTCCCCCAATAACTTTGCAATTATTCCACAGCATGGGCATGAGAACTCCAACTAACGATGTGGATTGTAAACATTTTCCTTTCATATACTTCTGGTTAAAGTAACCTGCAAATGGACATTCTTAAAATCGATTTCCACGGCTGCTATTGCAGAGTTTTCCAATCTTCCACATCAAGGAGTTTAGTGGAGTTTGTAGAGGAATTTTGCAGCTCACTAGTGCTTGAAATAGAAGTATAGTTACACCGTATCCGGTTGTGCAGAATCCTTTCCAATGTTTTGAAAAGACGAGCGAACAGACTTCTAGGTCTGAGATTCCTTACAATTAAGATCAATGGGCATCGCTTTAATAATCAAAACGATCTTCGCATCTGGCCACCCAAGAGGGATATGGGAGCAGCTAGGACTGGCGTAATAGGGTATCTGAAGTCGAGGAATCAGAAGTCGCCGTGGTCTAGTAGGTAGTGTGTTGCCTTATTAGACCTGAGGCCACGGTTCAAACCCCAGGTCAGGCATCTCCAACTGAATGAAATATGAATAAATATTTCTTGGGCGGCTTCCTCTCAGCAGATATCTGGCAAAAACTCTGAGAGTTAATAAAAATCGCCATGAAAAGTTGCTCAAAAATTTATAGTTCGGGGTCAACTTGAAACTGTAGGTCCCGCCACTCATTTATAAAAATTAATGCACACAACATAAGTAAGTGGTGTGATAAACGATGAGTAGATTCGAATCATACTTATAATTTCTGATACTTATACGCATTCATACTTATTATAATGTCATACTTATGCTACTCATATTCAAAGTTTGAAATACTCATGGTACTCATACTTAACAATACGCATGATGTTATTGATTTCGACTCTCCATGACTCATCGTATACACGAATCACAAAATAACTATGATTCGCGTACGAACACTACCATACTCAAAAGAAGGGTGTGTGTTTGCTCTGCTTGCTGTCTTTGTCTTTTTTGTTTGTGTCTTTCTTCTTTCTTTGTAAATGCAACAACAATTAAGATTGTAAATGTTGATGAATGAATTCGAATCACTTAATCGTTTATGAGTATTATAAGTATTTTTCTAAATTTATGAATCTGAATGAGTAGGCGTATGAATCAAACATATTTCGAATGTTATGAGTTTGATGTCAACGTTGTACTCATACTCATTGCAACTTGTACTTATAAATCAATGTAGTACTGAGTACGAATGAATCAGAGTAGTTGGATTTGAATACTGTTGACTCACTCATACTCTAAATTCCATGAATACATATGAATAGCGAAAAAGCGATTCATTGCTGATCTCTGGTTGTAATGGCCAGTTATATATGAAGTCAAAAAATCATCATATCAATTGTCGCCAATATCAGGAAATTTACAACTTTTTGAGGGTGTCCTCGTCCAAAGAAAAAATAAAAAATAATAAACAGAAGGTACATCAAGTAGGATTCAATGAATCACTTTATCTGATATAGTCTACGCTCGTGGAAACCCTATATAGCTGTTAGTTATTGTCAAAAGTTTCCAAAGATTACTAGCCTAATAGGCTCCTATATTTCTAAAAGGAATTTCCAATAGATTTTCTTTGATCTCCGTATCAGGCCTTTAAATACACGTAACTAAAGTTTGAAGCCAGTTCAGTTAACCGTCTAGTAGACGAGAATATTAAGCATTTCTGACAAATGTTGGAGCCTGCAATGAAATCGTTATGGACCAGAGATTGTAGCTTTCCAATGCTGAGGATAAAAACCTAGACCCGTGATCATATGAAAGAAGGAACATGGGAAACAAAACATAATTCTGCCACAGTCTTGATATCATTCTGAAGTCTTTGAAAGAAGACAGAGAAACAGTGTAAGTCTATGTGTTCAAGTGTGGTAGTTTTTGGCTAAAATAGAAAAGTAGCTTATGGACTAGTTAACTATTTAAGGAGAACCTTAAATAAAGCTTCTGTTTTTTTTCTCAAGGAAACATAAAAATGTATGTGAAAAGGAAAAACTAAAACATCATAAACGTATTAAAAAAGAATAAAAATAGTACAAGAGTCTGAACCTCTTTTCCATTTTTTGTTTTGTTTTTAACAAAAACCACACACCAGACAACATTTTGTTAATAAAAGAAAAAAGACTGCATTTCACTTGCACATAATAATTGTTACACAACTGACCAACTAATTAGAAGTGATAGCAAAAAGTAACAACTTGTTACCGCAATTAAACGAAGATAATTGACAAAAATTTTTGTTTCGAATTTTATGAGGTTTTGCTAATTAGTTAACATCAGCTGTAGCCAACACATACACTCCAAAACTACAGCATTTTCAAAAGGGAAAAGAAAATAAAATGTTTTCTAAAGAACTATTACTAATTTGTCTAAAAATAAGTAGTTTGTTGCTGTAGTTGCTGCAGTTGTTACCTTTTATTTGAGAGACATTTTGCCAACCAACTTACCAGCTTCATTTATTATACAATTTCAATGATAATGGTTTGCAACTAATGGTTGCTCTTCTATGATTACAGGTCACTCAGCATCATTTAAGTTGTCTGGGTTGTGGTGAAATTAGAGCCACAAAAAAAAATACAACAAAAAATACAAAAAAAAGAAAAACTTTGAGGAAGTTAAGAAATTTTAAGCTGTAGAATTCCATTATGGTCAATACATTTCAAACTTAAACAAACATATTAAAAATTATGGTTATTAGACACATTATGGGCATAATAAATGTCTACAGGAAATGGTCTTTAAAAAGTTAAAAAAAAAATATTTTATTTCTCTTGAATTTCTTTTTGAGAATTAAAAAGTACTTGAAAGCAATCTGTTGAGTTATAGCTTCGTGTTCTACTTAGGAAAAATATCAGAAATAAACTGAAATAATTAAAAACGATAGTGTGTAGATAGTGTGCTTGTTATAAGTGAGGCTACGTTTCAATCCCCAGGTCAGACTTACTTACTTACTTAATTGCCCATAACAACCCGATTAACGGATTTCGGCCTTCCGCAACACATCTTCTGCTTCTTGCGCGCCTACGCCTGTTGGTCAAACCAATCGATCATAGGGCTTCCTCGATTTGGTCCTTCCAACGGATGCAAGGTCGTCCTCTTCGCCGACTTCCGCAGATCCCCGCATCAATAACTCGTCTCGCCGGAGCATCCTCCTCCATTCAAACGACATGGCCGAGCCAGCGCAGCGACTGGATATTAATACGCTGCACAACGTCTATGTCGTTCAGGAGCTCATACAGCTCACTGTTGGATCGGATGCGGAAATCATCGCCAACTCGTACTGGACAGAAGATCTTACGCAGCACTTTTCTCTCGAACACTCTCAAGGCTGCTGCATCAGTACTTAATAGGATCCATGTCTCTGCGCCATAAAGAAGCACGGGTAGGACGAGCGTCTTGTAGAGTATTAGTTTTGTTATACGAAAGAGGTCTCTGCTACTCAATTGCCTATTGAGACCATTGTAGCACCTGCTGGCAAGAGTGATCCAGCGCTTGATCTTCAGACTGACATCATTTTTGGTGGTAAATAAATTCCTTGACTGCATCAAAAGTATAGCTATCGGCCGTAATCTGAGAATCAATACGCCGCACGTCTCTACTTGTCAAATATTTCTTCGGCGACTTTCAGCCCTCTCAGCCGATTTCTGGCAAAACTCTGGGCTGTAAACAAAAAAATTGCTAAGAGAAGTTTCTCAAGCAAATCTGTCGTTCGAAGTCGACTTTGAACTGTAGATTCCGCCAGTCATTGAAGCAATTAACACACACATCATGGGTGGAATAATAAATTAGGCCGTAATTTTGACTAAAGGGTTGTAATGACCAATTATAGATGTATATATCCCAAGCTGAAATCAATACACGATTGCACAACAGATTTTGGGGAAACTCTCTTAAAATCGAACTTCTACTAACGGCGGACATAACTTTCAGTGCATTGCCAAACAATCCCATAATTAGGTACTTATGTCTATAAGTCCTTCCTGCTAGGTTTGTTACATTGTCGTTGATTGATGTCCATGGTAGAATAGTTACCCTAGACGGCAACCATCCTTTGGAGCATCCTACATCTCTATCCTTACGCTCTGCTCCTAAATTTTAAGTTTTAAAAATTATTTTTTATTTCTTTTATTGAAAACACATTTTATTGTATTGGAAGAAGACAAATAACAAACAGCCATCAATAAACGTCATTGTTTCTATGAAGGCAGCTGATGCCAAAGAAATACAAAAAAAAATCCAAAAAACTGGCGATAAAGTCAAGCACAAATAGAGCAAAAGTTCAGAAAAATCAAGCAGAAGAAGAAAACAAACACAAAGTTTAGATTTCGTTGTTGGCCTTTAAACAGCTCAAATGATTTCTCGTTATGTTTGGCCCATAATAACTAAATGGAATGGCCTATTGTGTCAATTTTTTTTTTGTTTTTTCAAACATTTGTTGGCCTTTGCAACACCAACAGTTACAAAATAAATAATATCAATTACTATTACTTTTCTCCTATTCCTTTTCCTTTTTTTCCACCCCCTACTTACTGACAGTTGGGTTTGAGTACTTCAGGAAATACGGAGATTTCGTAACGTTTTCGTTTTTTTTTTGGCAAACAGCTGACACCCCAATCACTTGTAATTTAAGCCAGCTTTCGCTATTTGTTACAACAATACCATGATATTGTTGTTATTATTGTTGGCAATATTTATTATCGTAGTTGTTGTAATACTACAATTTATGTTTATTTCCAAAGAAAAGGAAAAAATGAAAAAAATCCCAGCATTTCTCTTTTTTCGTATTCTATACGCATTTGGCAGAGTGTCATCAACTTAAACTAGTTGGCCTATTGCCAATATATTTCAACTACAATACAGAGCAATAGCAACAGAGCAACAATAACAACAGCAATAGCAAAACAAGCAAATAGAGGCATAGATATTATTGGTAAACTGTAGGCCTCTTTCTTTGACAAATGTATTGTTTGCTGTTGCTATTACAAGCGAAACGTTATAAGACTTTAAATTCATTCGTTCATAGGCCTTTCCATAGCAAGAGAGAGGGAGAGAGAGAGAGGGAGAGAGGGAGAAATAGAGAGAAAGAAAGAAAATTTACTTTTATTACAAAGAATTCGAAATCGAATTTTTTTATTCGAATATATGTATATACATATGTACATACATAAAAGATATAAAATTAAATGTATGGCTGTTATTAAATTTAATGGCACAATATTTCTCTGTGAAAAAAATATGTTTACGAGGCCATTTCAATGAAATCGAATTGTTGAACTTAAATAATTTTTGTAAACTGCACTCTAAATGTACAGAAAGCTTATGTAGAAAACAAAATATTGAAGTTGGTTCAATAGGACGTATGACTATTTTAGAAAATATTTCAAATATATTCATGATACTCATACGTACTGTGGTAAAAATGTAGGTTCATACTGAATTATATTGGCGCTCAAGAAAATATGGTTTGCAAATAAAACAAACAATAATCTGTACTTTTGATACAGTCAAGGAATTTATTTATCTTGCCTCCGTCGTTACTACCAAAAATTATGTCAGTCTGGAGATCAAGCACAGGATCACCCTTGCCAACAGGTGCTACTATGGTCTCAGTAGGCAATTGAGTAGCAGAGACCACCCTCGTACGACAAAACTAACACCCTACAAGGTACTCATTCTACCCGTGCTTCTTTATAGGCCCTATTAAGCACTGATGCAGCAGCCTTGAGGGTATTCGAGAGAAAAGTACAGCGTAAGATCTTCGGTCCAGTACGAGTACGATGATTTCCGCATCCGATCCAACAGTGAGCTGTATGAGTTCCTCAACGAGATAGACATTGTGCAGTGTATTAATATCCAGCGCTGCGTTGGATCGGCCATGTCGTTCGAATTCAGGAGGATGCTCCGGAGAAGCGGAATTTTGTGCGGGGATCTGCGAAAGTCGGCGAAGAGGACAATCTTATATGGAAGTGCCAAATCAAGGAAGTCCTGTCATCGATTGGTGTGACCAACTGGCGTAGGCGCGCAGGAAGCAGAGACGCCTGAAAGGATGTGTTGAGGCAGGCCGAAATCCGTTAATCGGGTTGTTATGGCCAATTAAGTAAGTAATCTGATGGAGAGCTACTCTCAGTTTCTATTGAATCGTCAAAGCAATTTGTTGTCGTGACGGTATATAACACCTTTTCCCATTTCTCAATTATGTGATACGTAATCCCGTAATCATTTGCTTCACAAATTCTTCGATTTCATTCCGTTTTAGCAGTGAATCACAAACGGAAATTAGTACGTAAATGCATATATACATACATACATGACTGGTCGTTACAACCCTTCAATCAGGATTACAACCTAGCTTCTCACACCACCCATGTTGTGTGTGTTAATTTTATTCATGCGTTGCGGGACCTATAGTTTAAAGTCGACTCCAAACGACAGATTTTTGAGAAACTTTTCAGGACAATTTTATTTACACCCAAAGTTTTTGCTGGAATCTATATTTTTTCATATATCGTTTTGTTCGACATGTCTGGCCTAGGGTTTGAGCCCAGTACTCATGCCTACTAAGTCTACACACTGCCTATTAGAATACGGCGATTTCAAACAATCCATATTCGTTTCATTAAATAAAAGACATTTAACAGTTGATTAGCCTTTGCTAATTGACAATTTCAAACACTAAATTGATAATTCGATACACAGTTTCCAGGTAGTCATTGCATTTGCTTTATTGGTAAAATCCTAAAGTAGAACTTCAGCAAGACAACCATGTCTTTTAGATTTTTTTTCCAGAAAAACCGGACATCATCTGAGCAGCCTATAGGGTTTACATATTTACAGACTTTTAGAAATATTATAAAGCCAACCTTTCCCAAATCTTTAGCATACTACTTGATAACAAAAACTGGAATTCAGTCATCGTTAGGGAACTGTTATACTTACATCCACTTATTAAATACTATAACCATGACAATAACTCCAGATCTATTTCAGTTCTAGAAAAGTTGTATCAAACCCTTATTACTAAAGCATTTCTTTTGAATTGTATTGCCTTTTGAAAAGATGCGTTAAATGCTTATGTTAAAAAATTAATCTTACAAATATTTGCCTTAAAATATCTGTTATATTCTCTGGGGGTAAAAAGTAATTAAAAAACGTGTTCAGGTTTTCTTCTTATTCTCTCTAATACTTGTTAAAAACAATATTAAAGCCGGGCCAAGACTAATGGCCTCCGCTCCCCTTACCAGGCTAAATATAATCGGTGAAAGTCTTTTCTGTAAGTGGTTAAATTAAAAGTACACAAATCATAAAACAAGAATATCGTTGTTAAACATGTCGACAAACATCACAACAATAATAACAACAACAACAACAACAGTAGCAATAACCAAAAAAAAAATATGAATTTAAACAAACATTTTTCCTTTCGCCAGGCTTATGAAACATTTACTCGCAATTTACACAACAAAAGAACAACAGAACAGAACGGAGCCGTACCGAACCGCCCTCCCCCCCACAAGAAAAAAACTGAAGTCACTGAAGTAAAAGAAAAACAACAACAGCAGCAGCTCAATTTTCTTAAGACAATATCAAGGTTTTTCCATTCCTATTCTATACATTTGGCTTTACGTCTGCCTATACATTCATCCTTTTATTAATTTCACTTTTAAAACAACCCTCATAATTGCAAAGGACACAATCTTACACACACATACATACAAACACAAATACTCATACCTTTATTGAAAAGGGAAAATAAATATTAAAAAAGGTTCATCATATTTCCGCTTTTAAATTTTTTAAAAGGAAATAAACACATACACACACAGTGCCACACATACATAGCCATAAATATTGGTACACTTGCCTCCATGAATACCATACCCATACGAGTACATGATGAATATGAATTTTGTTTTTGGTTTTGTTTTGATTTTTATTAAGCGTGAATAACTTTTTGTCTTCTCCATCTCAATGTCTTTTGAAAAACGTTACTGAATGTTTGTTAATCTTAATGAGAGAACGGATGACTGAATGTCTTCTCTACGTATACAGTTTATTCACATGAGTGTGCCTTGTAAGCAGAGTCTGTGGAACATCCCTTTACATGCCCAGCTGAATATTAAAACAACACTTGTTTTACATCGTGTTGTTTGTTGGTCTGTCTTTAAGTATACTCAGTCTCAATGAATCGGGTGGTGGCGGTGGTGGAGTATATTGCTCATTAAGATGAAATCGATAATATTTAAGAAAATATTAAGGAGATATTAAAATGGAATTTTTTGCTGGACTGTATGAGAAAGTTTTCTTTGAAAACTCAGTACTAAAAATCATCAATAAATGAAATAGTTTAACCTCTTGAGATTGACTTTTGACCTGGTTAGTCTAATACCGAATAGATGTCTACACTACCTCCTATTCTAGAAAATATTCATGAAAAACAATCATCTAGTAGTAGATTACAAGGGCACCTTTGATATTTAAATACGTTCAAAAGTGTTTAAGACCCATGTCTGAATTGGATATTCTTTCAAAGATGATACAACTGTACAGAATAATGATTTGCATGAGGTTTCAATGTCAGACAGGGAAATTGTTTGTCGTACGATCTCTTTGATATTTTATTTGAAAAGATTTATCGCGAAGCAGTAGTTAACACAACGTACAAAGGTATTATAAGAATACGTATACCACTGGCTACTGGGTGATACACCTGCCTTGGTTCCAACCAGAGATCAGCAATGAATCGCTTTTCTCTACTTATAAGTACTCATGAAATTTTGAGTATGAGTGAGTCAACAGTATTGAAATCCAACTACTCTGATTCATTCGTACTCAGTACAACGTTGATTTATAAGTACAAGTTGCAATGAGTATGAGTACAACGTTGACATCAAACTCATAGCATTCAAAATATGTTTGATTCATACGCATACTCACTCAGATTCATAAATTTAGATAAATACTTATAATACTTATAAAAGATTCGAGTGATTCGAATCATTCGTCAAAATTTACAGTCTTAGTTGTTGTTGCATTTACAACGAGAGAAGAAAGACTCATAAACAAAAAAGAAAAAGACAACCAATAGAGCAAACACACAACCTTCTTCTGAGTATTATAGTGTACGTGGGCGAATCATACTTATTTTGTGATTCATGTATACGATGAGTCATGAAGAGTCGAAATCAATAATTAAGTATGAGTACCATGAGTATTTCAAACTTTGAATATGAGTAGTATGAGTATGACATAAAAACAAGTATGAATGCATATAAGTATCAGAAATTATAAGCATGATTCGAATCTACTCATCGTTTTGAATACTCATAATACCTCTGGTTCCAACATTATGGAATATAAATTCATTCTCTGTAAACATCACTAACTTAACAAGAATAAAAGTGGTTGCTACTAGAATAGACATCATAACTATGTAGGTTGAAGTGACAGCTTTGACTACCAAAGCTCACTTGAGCACGCATTGTGTCCTGTTTTGGTGCCACCGGTAACTGCAATTCCAGTACTGATCGAATGCCAATAAACTCAACGTAGAAGTTGATCAGCGCAGGGGCTACACAAACTACAATACAAATCTAACATGAAATTCGTTACGGGACCTAATTAATCAATTGGCTGAGAACTCTCTCTACCTGTCCCATGCAACGATACTTGGTAACAAAAATGAACGGAGTGATATGGAAGCACCCATTACTAGTGACTAATTGATGCGGCTTCTGGAGCGGAGGCATAATTGGCCCATATTTCTATGAAAATGAGGACGACGCAACAATTACGGTCAATGGAGCCAACTATCGCATCATGATACTCGTTTTTCTTGGTATTATTAAAGTGAACAATGTTCGGTTTCAACAGAATGGTGAAACTTTTAGCAAATATCAATACTGTGGTATAAAAGTGGGTCAAGAACGTGTCTTGGATTAGGAGCTTTTGCTTTCAGAATGAAATATTCCAAGCCCTTAATAAAACTCATGGCGTAACTTCCAAACTGAACACGTTGTCATGGAAGGATGTGCTCAATTATATTTGGATAGGGGTTACAAAAGACAGTCAAGCAGCCATTCAAGCACTCTACTCTTGTGAGGTTAAATCGAAGAGAGTATGGGATTGTCTGGAGAAGCTGTATCGGCTAGTTAGAGAAAATTACCTTTATTACTTAGATTTCTTTTATTTTTTTATATTAAAAGCAGATACAGAGCACCATCATACATACCATACATAAAACATAATTAGCCATTACAACCCTTCAGTCAGGGTTATGGCCTAGCTTCTCACACCAGTCCTGTTGTATGTGTTAATTTTATACATGAGTGGCGGGACCTACAGTTTAAAGTCAAATCTGAACGACAGAGTTTTGAGAAACTTTTCATGGCAACCATTATTTGCTCTCAGAATTTTTGCTAGAAATCAGCTGAGAAGAAGTAGACGAAGAAATATTTTTTCATATTTCGTTTACATGTCTGGGGTTTGAACCGTGGCTTTGCGTCTAATAAGGCAACACACTACCTACTAGACTACGGCGGAGGAACACCATCACATGGTAATAAATCCAATAGAAACCCCCAGACGTCTTAACTGAATAAGCCAATGAACTCTTCAATAACTCTGTTGAAATTCATTAAGAACTGCAAACTATTCTGTACTATAAATTGATTGCATTGATGGAATGACATTTGAATTGCATGAGCACTGCTCGGATGTTAATGAATGTGAAGCTTCGTTTAAAGGGCCACTTATTCCGATGGACTGAACCATAAGACGTAGTATTATGAAAAACAAACAAGACTTTTTCAATGAAATATCAAGTTCCTCTCAATCTTTTCGTCTATCATAGCAAAATTCTGTAAAGGGGACTTTATGAACCACAAGTAAGCTTAGCTTTTTGAAACAGCTACCTAGTTAACCTTACCTAACCTATGGAGTATCAAATTGATTTTATATTCCTCATTATAGTTTGTGAAAATACTACTTTGAATTGGAAGTAAAGATAAAGATATAGCTTTAGCATTCCACTAGGTTAGGTTAGGTTAGAGGACGTGTACTTGTCAATTAAGACATGTACAATACCCGGAGGTCGAATTGACCCATTGTACAACGTCCCACCACTTATGTTGTGTGTGTTAATTTTATACATGAGTGGTGAGACCTACAGTTTATAGTCGACTCCGAACGACAGATTTTTGAGAAACTTTTTTCATGGCAATTTTATTTACTCTCAGAGTTTTTGCCAGAAATCTGGTGAGAGTAAGTACCCGAAAAATAGTTTATGTGTTGTGTCTTTGATGTCTGGCCAAGGGCTCGAACCCTGGCTTTGCGTCTAATAAGCCAACATACTACCTACTAGACTACGGCGACTTCTAGCTTCCACTAATAATCGTGTATTATTTGATACACGACATTTCGAAGTAGTAATACTTGTTCCCGTGATGATATTAAAAAATAATTTTAAGCCTTAAACTCTGCCAAATATTTGCTTAGTGTCTTATATCTCATACTAATTAGATACGTTAAATACATTAAATATAAGCCAAGATAGCAGTTCTTTTAAAAATACTGTTGAAAAAAATGGCACAACGCACCTGTATTTTCTAACCACAAAAATCCCTGAAGAATGTTCATTTAAGACATTCCCTCTCCGGCTTTTCAAACACTCGGTTTCCTTTGCAACAAGCTTACTTTCAGTTATGCAAACAAATTTATTCTTTATGATTCGATACATTTACGTTACGAAAATCACAAAAAAAAAAAAAATTTGCCTTGAAATTTACAACATCCCCCCCTCCTCAGAACCCCACACTAAATTTTCTTTAATGCTGGTAAAGCAAACACTTTTGCTTACACTTACCATATACAATATTAAAACACACCACAACAACAACAAGAACAAAAACAATAGAATACAAATATTTACGTATTATCACGCATTCGCCGTGTTTATGGCAATATTTGCCAATGGGTTTTGGTATAAAATTTTACGGGTTAATTGAAGCTTAAATTTTTAAATAATATTCAGACACAATAACGTTAATATTTTTTCTTCTCCCCTGTTTTTATTTTTTTTGTGAAAATAACAACAACAACAATGAATAAAATAAATAATAACATTTTGCAGCTGTTGTTGTATTTACAGTTGTGTTTATTTACATGAGTTTTTAACAAGAAAACCACTTCAATACTCACTCTTTCTTTCTCTCTCCCTCCACCTATTATTTATAACCAAAAGACTTAAATAAACAGACACCCTCGTATATGTTATGTTATGTTACGTTATGTTTGTTACAATATATTGAACATTTGTTACGTTAACATGTAATGCTGCTGCTTAAAAAAAGACACACAAAAAAACAGTTCAGCATGAAATTGGTTACGCTATGTTATGTTGAATTTTTTGTTCTTCAAAACGTATTTAAGCGGAAAAACCCAAAAAAAAGGAGAAGAAATAAAAGAAAAATAAAATAAAAACAGATACAAATACAGATGCGTTACGTTTTTTCTTTTTACAAATTTCATCAGAAAAAAAGGAAAACATTTTGTAAATCTGAAATAATGAAATTGTACCGTTTTCCTTCCTCCTCGCCCCACTCTCGCACTTCAACAATCAATGTAATACCTTTGCAAATATATGGCATACAATGATACACAAAATTAATGGTAATATATGACTGAGTGTGCTTAAAAGATTGGTTAATGAGGCTTGCCGAATGAATTATAAATTAAACGTGGCAAATTGTGTCATGAATTAGGGGATGTATGTAAAGAAAAATATTGGAAAAGAAAAACACGTCCTTAAAAAATGTTTACACACGTATTTGCTCATTAGAATTGTATTTATTAATTGCATATGGCAGTAGCACCATTTAAGTTGTGCATAATGGGCTAATGTGTTCATCTAACAACCTTGTCTCAAGACCAGTCTTCTTGCGGCTTCCAGTCTAAAGCTTGTCTGCCAATATGTCAAGGTACTCAGTCGGTACCCTATCTCTACATACATAATTGGTCATTACAACCCTTCAGTCAGGATTACGACCTAGTTTCTCACACCAATTATGTTGTGTGTGGGACTTACAGTTAAAGTTCTATTCCGAACGACAGATTTTTTGAGAAACTTTTCAATGAAATCGCCGTAGTCTAGTAGGTAGTGTGTCGGCTTATTAGACGTAAAGCCAGGGTTCGAGTCCCAGGCCAGACATCAAAACAAAATAGAAAACGTATTTCTTCGGCGACTTCCTCTCAGCAGATTTCTGGCAAAAACTCTGAGGGTAAATAAAATTGCCATGAAAAGCTTACTCAATCTCTTACCTGCTTTTAATTACCACTTCTTTTTCGTAGTTCACATTTAAAGATCCAGTTATATGGCCCCTATATATGAAGTATGTTTCAAAAATCGCCTGAATCTTATGTGTACGTTAGGCGATGCGTACCACGTCTCATTTAAATTTTTTTTTAATTCGTGATGTCTTTCAATATAAACAATCATGGGCTTTCCTAATAGTTATTCGAATCGCTATAGCGATAGTCTTTAATTTGAAGATTTCTGTCAAAGGGCAGTAGTCTTTGAGAAACTCTACAATACAAGAAAAGAACACAGTCAGTCCTGTATCCATCCAAATCGGTTCAACAGAACACAGCAATACTGAATTAGTTATACATGCTACCTAGAAAATTATGTCTTCTAGTGCAACGAAATAAGGATAAACAGTATCAATAAGGTCATCGGAACATCTATATTCGGTAATATGTCGAAAATTGGGAGCTTAACACCGGTGCTGCCCTGTTCATTAGCAACACAATTTCCAACAAAAACCCCAAACGAGATTTTTTTATTCGTTAACCATTTTTATAAACTGTCTATATAAGATTTAATACGTTGCTTAGAATAGAAGTGATATGAGAACTTGAAAGATGCTCGTAATCAATCATCACAGAAGTTGTATTGTGGTTAAGATTGCATTTCAATGTGTAGATAGATAGCATCGATAGATACGTTTGCTCTAATAGTACTCACGGCTAGTTCCTCCTACTGAGAGCCAAGAAGGGAACCCCAGATGTAAGTAGAATATCAGTAGAATACTCAGCCTAAAGCAAGGACATGAGTTAATCAACATTCCTCAGCAATAATTTCGATCATTCTCTATAAGAGAATCATTTTTATCCTCTTTCCTCATAAAGCTTCATGAAGCACTGGAACCGTCATATTTAACCACACAAGATCAATTGAATCCTTTATACTGTAGACAGTTGTCTAACTCCACCAAACCGCATAATAAGTAATGATACGTCGTTATGACGTTCAATAATATGTATGGGTTTATCATTGATATGCACGTTATTCAGTACATTAATATTCAGCAGCTGGCTCAGCCGTGTCGTAGGAATGGAAAAAGATGTATCGATGAGAAACATAATGGATGTGGGAATTAGCGGATGATATACTCGTCGGCGAAGAGTATAACCAAATTAAGGGCATTGTCTTGGATTGGTGTGCCCAACCGACGTGAAGCGATGGCTCTTGAAAGGAAGTGTTGAGGCAGGCCGTTATGTAAGCTAATTCCCAGGGTTCTATACTCTAGAATCCCAATTTTCCAATATTCCTTATGATGGCTTCTTAGACTGAGAATACCAGGACTGAGACAAATCATTGGTTTTGACGATGAGATAACAGTACTATGGATTATTATAGAAGACATGTAACGATCGCCGTGGACTAGTAGGTAGTGTGTAGACGTGAGGCCTCAGTTTAAATTCCAGGTCAAATATCTCCAACTAAACAAAATACGGAAAAATATTTCTTCGTTGACTTTCTCTCAGCAGATTTGTGGCAAAAACTCTGAGAGTAAATAAAACTGCCATGAAAAGCTTCTCATGAAAAGCCGCTCATGTATAAAATTTAACACACAACATAAGTGGTGTGAGAACCTAGGTTATAATCCTGGCTGAACGATTTATAATCATCAATTATGTATGCGTATCACTTTATCCTCTGTTGTCAGGTAGTCGAGATTCTGTGACTGCAGGGTGTGTATGTGTTGTTATATAGAAAAAACAGTAGGTTGTGTGCTGCCTTATTAGGCGTGAGTCCTCGGTTCAAACCCCAGGTCAGACATCTCCAACAAAACGAAATATGAATAAAATATTTCTAAGGTGACTTCCTGTTAGCAGATTTCCGGCAAAAACTAATGGTATTCTTCTTTTTTAATTTTAATTGAAGACTTTTGGTCAAAGAGTTGTTCCTATTATGATTAAAAAAACTCAATAAAGCTCAATAGGTACCCATTTCTTTGCCCATATTCTGTTTTTACTAGAGACATTAAATTCGTCTGTAACAGAAAACCGTTACTTTTATTTAAATTCCGTTGACGTAACTTAAAATCTACGAAAAATTCTTTTAATCTGTGTTACATTTGTAGTCACTTTTAATACTACTGCTGCTGTTGTTTGGGTTACCACTTGAAATTATTTACAAAATGAAAAACAAAAAGTACCAACAAAAGTACTTCTGCTGTTTAGTACTTGGTACAAAACTGCTTTATTGTTCATTGTTTGTAACATTTTTAGGCTTCTTATTACACTACAAGCGATTGTGTATCAGCAGCTGTACCAAGAGCAACACATCTCTGTATACAAGCTAGGTGGTAAAACTGTCTTTGTGCCAGTTGTTGTTGTTGCTGTTGGTGTTGGTAACAGGACAACAACTAGTGTTGGATACTGTGTGCGTGTTGATTTAACACCCAATGCCGTATTTTAAAATATGCTGCAGGCGTCGTCTTTCTTTGGCACTTAAAACATTCTCCAGTTGTTCGAGTGTCAAATTGATCTCGCGCTTTGAGTGCAAAGGAAGCCAAAGTGTTGTAATGGCAAAGGTTCTAAGAGAACAAACAAAAAACTAAACATTAAAATACAAAAACAAATAGAATTGCAAATTGTATAAATTTATTATGCGCTTAAAAAGATATACGAAGCGCTGGCTGCACTATAATTATATGCCAGAGCATGTTTCTAACAATCTTTGGAAACCGGGTCAATGGGAGCAATGCTTTAAAGCAGAAATATTTTGAAAAATTTTGCACAAAAATTAATACAAGAAAATTGTTTATATATGGTATACACGCGTACATACATACATATAGTAGATATTTACCTATGCACTCGCATGGCATCAATGGCAGTTGGCTGCATGGCCTCCAGTTGTTGAATTTCCTTACGGAATTGTTGATTGTAACGATGAAATGCTTGTTTGTAACGCTTACGGCATATTGTTTGGCTGCCACCACCAAAAGAATTTTTTAGCAGCCATTCAAACACAGTCAAACATTCATTCAGTCATTCATAGAAATTCCAATGGCAAGTGATAGAAGAAAATGAAAGAAAAATGTTGTGTTAATAATCAGGAAATTTAACCAGAAATTGAAAATCATTCCCGTATATAATATGGCCCAGAAGCAGTTGGAGAATGATGATTTGCCAAGAGGAAATTCAATAATTTGTTTAAATAATTTCGTTTTCTTTATTTCTTCTTCTTCTTCTTTATAATGTTTACTCACTATGAATCCTCGATGGGTTGTATTTTTTTATTACGCGGTTTAATGCCCACTTTACGTGCCAACAGTATACGATACCAATGCTTTTGCAAGGCATTCATGGGCCTTTTAAAGGGGTTAGGCATGGATTCCATTGCAATAGCAAAACTTCTTGAAGGAGTTTTTCAGTGCTCTTGAAATGATGGCGTTGTTGCAACTGTTTCTATTTGATGGTATTTAAGTGAAATAGACCCTCGTTATTTACACGATTGCCATGGCAAACACAAACGTAATCAGTTGAATTGGTAAATAAATTACAAACAAAACAAAAATAAATAAATACGGAATGAAATAAAATAATGGATGGAATTCTACTGTAAGTAGGCATTTAAATTGGTTTAAAACAAAATCAATAAAACAAAGCCATGCAATAGAATGTCAATGAAACTAAAAGGGGTTAAGGGTTAAATAAGAGTTGCCTTTAAGTGTATGGGTATTTGGGCTTTGAACACACTTCCTTATTGGAAAACTTTGTTATTTCAAATCAACTAATTTCCGTTATAAAGGTACTATATTAAGACGCTCTTTGAAAATACTTTCTAAACTCCAATGTAGGAACCGCCTCTGATAACGACACCGACGACTTATAATTCTACACTTTGTTTGGTATACAGAAATAGCAATTTGTTCTACGTAAGTAGATAGCGTTTCTATATGAGTGGCTTTCTTTTCCGTCTTTCTTTTACAAAGGAGTTAAGTTTGTGTGAGACCATATCCTTGGCTTCCTAGTAAACCCAAATATTGACCCCTTCTCTCACATTAACTTATGCTCTATTAACCGATACTGGAAAGGGTGTTTCTATCTATAGTTGATAAGCTTATTATGCATCTTAGCCGTCTATTGGATTCTAGTTTTGTGCCAAGGACTGCGGGATGTTAAATCGCATGCGTTAATAGCTATTTCAATATTGAAGTCTGGATTCGGCCAGTATTGCAGTCTTTTTCACCACCCAAGTTGTGTTAATTCCATACAAAAATGCTTGGACCTACAATTTAAAATCGATTCAGAACGATTGATTTTTGAGAAACTTTTCATGGCAGTTTTATTTACTATCAGAGTTTTTGTTAGAAGACTGCTGAGAGGGAGTGTATTTCGTTTTGTGCGACAAGTCTGAGGCAGGCAGTTTGAACCACGGGCTCTCGTCTAATAATCCAACACATTATCTACTAGACTACGGTGACTCTCAAAATTTAAAATCTAATCTAAGAAAAAGTTTGAAAACTTTTGTTAGAAAACTGCTGAGAGAATCCAGGGCAACAGTGTATACCATAAATCTTGTCGTAGACGCGAGAACAGCAATTCAATGAAAAAAACGATGTGTAGTGGTGACGCTGGACATTAAGAATGCCTTAAACTAGGCAGAATGCGTTAATATGATGCTTTGCATACTGAACACTGTGGCATGCGATGAATGCTGATACTATCTCCAGCACTATTAAGGTAGGAGATCGGGAAGGATCAGTCGTAGGTCCTCTACTGTGGAACATCATTCACCTTTGACATAAGCGGGTACAAAGTACTGCAAGGGGAGAAAATATTGCATTACTTTTACAAGTCTGAAATATATACACACAGTTACTAAAGTATACATACGGTTAACAAATTTCAGAAATTTTTTAACTAATCCGTTTTCGTTGAAAATCTTTTAGTTTCCTTGATGTTAAGACGGTCTTTTGCATTGGTTAAAAAATTTCTGAAATTGAACTGAATTGTGGCCCTGCATAGGTCCACAAAAGTATACATCCGATTAACAAATGTCACAAATTTCTGAACCAATGCAAAAGACCGTCTTAGGTAGGTAGGTAGAAAAATTCTTGGATGGACACACTTAGGCCACATTGGGCTCATTGTGCTATCCCATAGTCTCGAAACCATTCGGAGCTTCTGATGAAGCGATTTAGGCTGCCAATGTCTATCCCTGACAGTTCCTCCAGATCATCCATGTAGTAAGTACCCAAGTACTTCCTTCTCCTTTGGCATAGAGCCGGGTATGTACCCAGCAGATGAGGGACAGTCTCCTCTTCTTCCTCATCTCTGCAGCTTCTGCAGAAGTCGTCAGCAAGGTGTCGAAGTCCAATGCGCCTCGCATGCGTACCCATAATGCAATGCCCCGTAATGACATCGACAACTACACTGAGCGCACCTCTTTGGAGTTTAAGTAGACTCATTGTGCGCCCCTCATCCAGCCTTGGCCAGATTTTACGAGCCGTTCTACACGTGTTCGAGGCCGCCCACCTGTCGTTGACTGAATCGACGATCGCATTATCAATTATGAGCTTGCAGGTCCTCATTGGTATGCCCAGATTCGAGAACTTAGCGGTGAGTTCGATGGTCGTGCCCCGCCTGGCAAGTTCATCAGCTCTACAGTTACCCGGAATACCACTGTGCCCCGGTACTCATACGATACGAATGTCATATCGTTCCGCTATCTCGTCGAGATATCTGCGACAGCCGTACACCGTCTTGGAGTTCATCACGTTAGAACTCAAAGCCTTGATAGCCGCCTGGCTATCAGAAAGTATGGTAACGCTCCGCTTAGAGACCCTTCCATCCCTAATAATACTCGCCGCAGCCTGTATGGCCACCACCTCCGCCTGAAAGACACTGCTGTGGTCTGGTAGTCTTATAGACTGAGCTATTCCAACCGATTCCGAAAAAATTCCACTGCCAACCTGAACGGAGCAGCTTAGAGCCATCGGTGTAGATTTGTACGGAGTCTCTAAACAGGTGGGTCACGCCACACTTCCAGGCCCCGTTGTCCGGAACCGACGTCCTGAATCTCTTCGTGAAGTCGTACCGCGGTGTCATGTAGTCACTGCTCCCGACAACTCCAACTTCCTTCAGGATCCTTGCGTGGCCTATATCCGAGTCATGCCTCTGTCCAGTCGCCCAGAGACGTTTACTTATTTTAGCAGTCACTCCCCTACAGAAAAGGTCAAGCGGAAAGAGGCCCAATATTATCTCCAGTGCCGACGTAGGTGTAGTGCGCAAGGCACCACTAATGATAATACAGGCAGATCTCTGCAGTCACTGTATTAGTTTCGAATTAGTCTTCTTTTCAAGGGATTCCCACCAAACTATGCATCCGTAGGTCAAGATAGGTCTGACCACCGCTGTGTAGATCCAGTGTGTCATCCTAGGTCCTAGTCCCCATTTTCTCCCCAACACTCTGTTACAAGCATACAGGGCAATGGAAGCCTTTTTAATTCTGTTAATGATATTCAATTTCCAAGACAGCTTCCTATCCAGAATGAGTCCGAGAAAGTGTGCCTCCTGTTTGAGTTTCAGTTCCGTCCAGTTAAGTTTCAATGGACGAAACGTCGGTGGCTTGTACCTTCTCGTGAAGAGTACTATTTCCGTTTTCACCGGGTTAACACCCAATCCACGCTCAGATGCCCACACGCAGACCCTCCTCAGAGCCAGTTGCATCCTATCTCTGATAATGTCGACCAATCTTCCGGAGATCACAAGAACAATTTCATCCGCATAGGCAATTGCCTCACATCCATTTTGTTGCAGTACCACTAGCAGCTCATTCATCACCAGATTCCACAAAAGAGGAGAGAGTACTCCACCTTGTGGAGTTCCCCTCCCAATGGCCCTGGTTGTCTGTGAGCCCCCAAGTGTGGGGTAGATTGTTCTCCCACAAAGTAACTTAGATATCCAGTTCACCATAGTGGACCGTACACCTAGCCTTGCCAGCGCCCTGGATATAGCGCAAAGTTCCACATTATTGAAGGCTCCTTCGATGTCCAGGAAAGTAGCCAGAGTGTATTCCTTCTGTGCCAGCGATTTCTATATCCTGCACACCAGGCTATGCTGGGCAGTCTCAACAGACCTCCCCTTATTGTATGCGTGTTGTCCCCCGGAAAGGAGATTTCCATGCAAGGTCTGACGCAGATTCAAAAAAAAAGACCGTCTTAAAATCGAGGAAAGTTGTCAGACAATTATAAAGATTTTCAACGAAAACGGATTGGTTAAAAAATGTCTGAAATTTGTTAACCGTATGTATACTTTTGTGGCTGAGTGTATAAGGAAATAAAACCATCTGAATTTTCAGAACATAAAACAGAGGCAATGCTAATAAGCAGCAAGATTGTCCTCTCGAAATAACGGAGGTGACATTAATCAGTAAATATTTAAGTGAGCGACCTGAGATCATTCCACTTGTCGTGCGTAGCGGATTACCTTGAAGACTAAGTAGTGTAGGAGACCTGTCCTGTCCATGGAATAAAATGGAAGGTGCTGTAGTCTCGTTGTGCGGCATTTTCTGTTCAAAATTGATGGCGATTAAACTGTATCCAATATTAAACTGCAAGACTATCTCCTGCCATATACTTAGAATGTGTATTTACTTAATTATCCTCTTAATCCTTTAGCCAGCACTACAGCCGAGTTTCGCACACCACCCAAGTTTAATAATTTTATAAGTGAGTGGAAATACAGTTTAAAGTCGACTCCGAAGGGCAGATTTTTCATAACAATTTTTTTAATCACAGAGTTTCTGACAGAGGGCTGCTAGGAGGTGTCTGAGCAGCATAAATTTTAAAAACTTTTGCCTGTTTTTTTTATTCTAAACAAAATAATCATAAAAAAATAATTTCCTAGAAAATCTAATTATTTTTAAAGAAAATCGCAAATTTCATTATCTTAATATTTGTTTAAACGTTTTTAGCCGTTTTTTACGGGCAAATGTTGAATAATTTTGCTATTAAATTCCATATTTGCCATATCGTTTAGGATGATTAAACAATTTGTTTTATGAAAATATTTTCCTTCAACTCGAGTATAAAAAAAAACTTTTTTTTAGCTTAACATGACCAGTAAACAGGCAGCACTATATTTAAAATTCCAGTTACTTTAACAGCGTACACCTGTAAAGCCATTAAATTAAATTTCTTTTTTATTTATTTTTCACAAAGTAAAGAGTATTACAACAAGAATATTAACATAATATTACGGTTTTTGTTTTCCTTTTTGCACCTTTGCACTCTCTAGAGTTGTTGAATCTGAACTGAATGGAAAACATTTCTGAAAACTGTGGCGCTAAAAAGAAAAGGTTCCCAACGAACAACTTACACAATAAGCAGATGAGATGAGATGATGCCTGTACAAAGAGTGCATATTAATATTGTATTTAAACTTGAGGATTTTTTTTTTTGCTTGCCTCTAAAGATATTTTTCAGCCACTTTTCCCACCCCACTCTCGCACAGAAAAAAAAATAATATTTTGTTGAAAAGCTGGACGCAGGTGTTTTCTACGTGGTTTGGTTTTTTTATATGAAGAAACAACATTAACTTAATATGCAACAACTCTAGCAATAATAATAACAACAAAAGTAGCAGCAATAATAACAAGTACAACAACGTCAACAACAACAACATTTTAAGCCATAACAAATATTCTTTAAAATAATCAAGGGAGATCAACAAATATTCAACTCAACATGGATGGATGACAGGTATACCTTATATACACACAGTTACTAAAGTATACATACGATTAACAAATTTCAGAAATTTTTTAACCAATCCGTTTTCGTTGAAAATCTTTATAGTTTCCTCGATTTTAAGACGGTCTTTTGCATTGGTTAAAAAATGTCTGAAATTGAACTGTATTGTGGCCCTGCACAGGCCCACAAAAATATACATCCGATTAACAAATTTCACAAATTTCTGAACCAATGCAAAAGACCGTCTTAAAATCGAAAAAAGATTGGTTAAAAAATTTCTGAAATTTGTTAACCGTATGTATACTTTTGTGGCTGAGTGTATTAGAAAAATTGAAGCGAAAATGAAGCGGCATTAGAGAATCTTTAATTTAGCAGTGCCTCTTAAAAGCTCGCTTATTATTTTGGGTCAAATTTTTTGGGATTCAAAATATCACGTCAAAACCTACAGTTTTGTGCTTAACTGTACTTGACATTTTCAACCTTACGGTATAGCGAAATCGGATTTTTAAGTAATTATTGACGGCTGTGAAACGCAATTACAATATAATCAAAGTGTTACTGAAAGTATAAACCATACATACATAATGGTCACTACAACCCTTCAGTCAGGATTACGACCTAGTTCCTCACACCACGTATGTTGTGCGTGTTAATTTTATACATGAGTGGCGGGACCTACAGTTTAAAGTCGACTCCGAACGACAGATTTTTGAGAAACTTTTCATGGCAATTTTTATTTACTCTCAGAGTTTTTCGCAGAAATCTTCTGAGAGGAGGTCGCCGAAGAAATACTTTTTGTATTTTATTTTGATGTATGGCCCGGGGCTCGAACCCTGGCTTTTCGTCTAATAAACCAACACACTACCTACTCGACCACGACGACAATGGTTAGCTATAATATTTCCTTATCTTCCTGGTTACATTTGTATTCGGCTCATTTTTAAAGCTTAAATGCTCTCATCATTGACATGTATATCCGAAGAGAATAACATCAACAACCACATCTTAAGAAGGTAGCTACACTACACCCAGTATACTTTCACTAATTGCGCTATTTGTAGACAATGACGCTTGGCAACCCTATTATTCTAGAATTATAAAAACTTCGTTAATGCAACTGAAACAAATTAAATAAGGGAGAAGGCATGCCTTAAAATAGTTCTTTAGGCTTTTAAGAAATGGTTTTTCAATGAATTTCGTTTAGTACCTAACTTTCTTACTTTTGTATGAATTCTTTTGCTTACAAATGTTTTAAAATTTCTACTAAAATAGCTTCCAATGGAATATTCATGGAGTAATTTATTATCCTTCAAACTTTTTAACTAAACTGGATGATCTTTGTCAAACTATTGTCATTAAGTTTCCGACGTATCCTAGGTGTTCCATTCTATTAGTGACATCCAATGAGCATATAGTATATATATGTTCCTTTTACTCCTCTAGGGAGCATAGGGTCGCAACATCCAATGAGTGACATCCATTTATATTTTATATAATTTGATACGGAGTCTGCCAGTTGAGACATCTAAAATTTGCTTTTCATGGTTGTGGTTAGTTAGTGAAGTCGAATATTAAGTGGTAACATTAGGAATGACTCAATAAAATTCTGCCCTGAAAACCATAGGAATTGACCGCAATGGTATTCCTCTTCCTCTATTCTGTGGTGCTTCCTAATACTGATATTCACTACGAATATGGAGGTGAATAGTACTCTTCCCTTTCGAACGAACGAACGAATTTACGTCACTTCTTCTATTGTATCTGTCTCTTGAAAACATCGATTACTTAATTAACTTAATTATAACTGACGAAATTATCTTTGTTTAGAGTTTTAAATTAAATCGTTTTAAAAAGATATTCAAGAAACCCATTGCGGTGTAGAGTTTAACGTAGTCTTCCATTTTCTTACTTATTTTGTACCGTTTTACAACAATAACTATTTAGCTTTGCATCCATACTTTATTGCCTTCTTGATAAATACATATTTCTAGGGTTATAAACAAGTGCAGTGTATGCACTATAAAGCCTTTAAACCCAATTCAATGTAATTTTAAGCTTTTGACTTAAAAGGTTTTCTTGTGCTCATTTATTTACGTTTTTTAACACTTTTTCTTTTCGTTTAATGGTGCCCTTCTTTCAAAATTTATCGTATACAGTTTAAATGCACAGGTTAAACTTAATTGGCAACACACTCGGGTGCGTAAGAACGTAAACATTATTTGTATACGCACTCACTCACTTACACTCACCTATAGCCACGTGCTTCCTTTCATACCCTTTGCTTTACCCAAAGAAATATTCAATCATACGTTACAACATGGAAAAAAAAAGAGAAAAGAAGAGAAATTGTAACAGGATCGTAAGTATTCAGTAAACAAAAATACACTCAGGAGAATTTTTTTTTATTTTGCAACAGCATAAATGTTGCAAATCGCAACAAAAAAAAGGTGGAAAAAAATATGAAGAATAAACATAAGAAGAGAAAAACTCATTCGCTTCAGAGGTGGCAACAATAAGAAGAAAAAAAACTGAGAGGCGTTAAGGTGCAAATTTATTTTTGTACTCACCTTTAAGCTGTTGCCTTTATTATTCATCTTTACCCTGGTGCTTGTGTGGCTGCTTGCCTGCCATTGTTGCCTTTTATATTTATTATAAAAACGTACCCGGGTATTAGTAAAATACTACAATAGTAACAACAACAATAACAACAACTACTGCCACTACTACAAATACATGCAACAAATCAACAATGAAACGGCATCTGGTAGAAAAGCCAAAGTTGTTGGTAAAGTAGAGACGCAGAGACGCGCCCTGGCTCAGGAGTTACAAGAAAAGCGTACAAATAAATTGAGGAAAATCCTTTCTAATGAGTACCTTCTGAGCAGCAGTGCCAACAATAATGGTTGTAAAGAAAAATTAACGTAGAATACGGTAAAAAGAAAGGTGAAAGCCCACATATACTACAAATTCTTGATGTTGGCATGTGTGTGGGTGAAGGCATAAATGTTTTTGCCATTCGTTGGCACATTATTTGCCGTCACAAATTGTTACACACACACACACTCGCACACATATACTCAGTCAGAACTGGAAACAAGTGTTTATTTAATACATTTACATTAAGAGCTATTTTACTCAAAGTACAGTGGGGTGAAAAATTAAATCGTGGTTTTAATGACAGAAGAAAAAATATTTTTTGTAATAAATTTATGAATGAATCGTAACAAATCATAGAAGTATGATAAGATGTGATCTTCTTCAGTAAAATTCTAAAAATTTCAGCGCTTAACTTCAAAATAAATGAAGCTAAAGCTTTATCGGAAACATACAATTAAAAATACATTTTGTAAAATAAGGTACGCAATCTACAATGTTTATACATTTTAATAGGTTCAGAAGACAATTAGATAAGGTTGTAATGCATACCGCGTATACTTACTTACTTAATTGATGATTACAACCACGCAATCAAGATTACAATCCAGCTACTCACATCACCCATGTTGTGTGTTAATTTCATCCACGAGTAGCAGAACCTGCTGTTTAATTTCGCCCTCGAACATCATATTTGAGAAAGTTTTCATGTCAGTTTTTTACTCTCAAGACTTTTGACAGAATCCTACTTTGAGGAAATTCATATCTTGCTTTTGTTCGAAACGCCTGAGCTAAGGTTTTTGTCTAAATAATCCAAGACACTACTCACTAGGCTACGGCGAGTTCACTTAGTCCGAGTTTGGTGAATTCAATTTTAAATCGGTTCGGTTCCGTTTGGATACAGGATATGGTGGAATGCATTATAAACAAGGAGAAATAGGAACATTTTGCCTACAGTACAGAAATGTACTTCTGTTCGTATCACAAACGTTAGTAGAAATATACCTCAGATGATTCTGGATGGGAACTGAGGAGTGTACACTCTGTTTACTGTTTTCCTTACAGTATGACGCCGCCGTAGTCCAGAAGGTAGTGTGTTGGCTTATTAGACGTAAAGCCAGGGTTCGTGCCCCAGGCCAGACATCAAGACAAAATGCAAAAAGTATTTCTTCGGCGACTTCCTTTCAGCAAATTTACTCTGAGAGTAAATAAAATTGCCATGAAAAGATCTCAAAAATCCGTCGTTCGGAGTCGACTTTAAAATGTAGGTCCCACCACTCATGTATAAAATTAACACACACAACATAAGTGGTTTGAGAAACTAGGTCGCAATCCTAACTGAAGGGTTATAATGACCAATTATGTATGTGTGTATGAAGACGTCGATATGAATTAAGGAAATTAATTTCAGGTAGTAACCACAGCTTAAGTCCACGGTAAAGCATTGTCACGATTATACTTTTTGGTTGGAGGTCATTTCCCTTCTCTGATGTTAGGTTACAATATAGTAACAATTCTCCTTAAAAATTTCATCCTACATTATGTAGATGATGCGTGTTACAACAGGATAATGACCCTAAATAGACTGCCAAGTGCATTAAAAATTGTTCGAAGGCTGGCCCGCATTATCTTCCGATCCAAAACTTATGAAATATAGAAAGAACAACAATCTAAGAAGATTGTGCCACACGTGGTATGAATACTTTTTGTATATTTAAAAAACTCATACGTCCATTTCTTAATCTCATACCATTTCTTATGTTAAAACTTTCATTTTTTTCTCCCCACTGTCTCCTGAACATGATATATACGTTCATTT
Organism: Sarcophaga variegata; assembly: GCA_932273835.1. Lineage (NCBI taxonomy): Eukaryota > Metazoa > Arthropoda > Insecta > Diptera > Sarcophagidae > Sarcophaga > Sarcophaga variegata. The sequence continues at coordinate 100,690,500 of OW026361.1, forward strand.
TGTTTAAATATTGGCTGGGATAAGGTGTTGTTTTCTGCCTTCTTTTTTTATAAATAAATTGCTATACATTCTCCCATATGAACGGAGAGAAAAGCCCAGGAAAGATGTAACATGTACAGGTGTTTGATGATTTTAATGCACCTTCAGCACTGAAGTATATTTATGGGCCCTTGTTAATGTGTTCGAGTATTATTTTTATTAATAAAAAGAAAACGATGTATAAAAAGCGAAAAAGGCTCTTTTATGGAAAGTACTTTTGATTTAATTCTTAAGTACGTTAAAGTCTGATTTAAAACAGAATTCAATTGAAAGTTTATGACTCAGGATATAAATTTTTTAACAAAAGATTGAAAAACAACCTACAGAATGTTGATTGTATTTTGTAATTGAATTCGGCAAGGGAAAGGACATTTAGTGTTGTTTAAAAGGTAAAACAGAGACATTATTAAATATTTTAAAAGGTAGTATTATTTTAGAATAAAAAATTTATTTTTTCTAAGGCCAATTAAGCAGGCCTAATCTCAGAACCAAAGGATCAGTTTGAATATATGTAGCCTTGTTCCGACACTTTATGTGTTTAAATTCCATACCCTTTGCAGTAGCAATCCCACTCTTTAACATCCTGGTTGCTGGAATTTTTTATTTTCAAAGGCTCATTATCGAACTTAAATTTTATTAATGTTATTAGACCTTCTGAAAATAATTAAACTTCAGACATCATAGGTTTTTTTGTTTTGAAGGGTAAAGGGAAAAACTTTGTGCTTTCATGAAGACCGTCACCTAGTCTGATATGAAGGACTCTCCCACTTTGTACACCCTCACTGCAGCTCGGATCCACGATTACATTACTTCGACGTGCACCACTTTTTGTCACGAGTGCTAGTTCCATCTTTGTCAGCCTAAATTCAGGCTGCGCTTTTTTGCACTGAATATGCCCGGATTGGAAACATTGATAGCATTCCTCCTTGCACCATATATGACAGTATGTCCACCGTATTAGTGATCGCCTTTTAAAAAAGCCGTTTTAGGTATTAACAGGGACACAAAAGTTCTTTTCTGTTCCTGGCAAAAACTCAAAGAATAAATAAAATTGTCATGAAAAGTTTCTCAAAAGTTTGTCGTTCGGAGTCTAGTTTAAACTGCAGGTTCCACCACTCATGTATAAAATTAACGCACACAACACACAACATAAGTGGTGTAAGAAGCGAGGTCGTAATCCTGACTGAAGGGTTTGTAAAATCACCAATTATGTATGCGTATCACTTTGTCCTCTGTTGTCACGTAGTCGAGATTCTGTATTTCTATTTTGGCCTTCGACTTCATACTCTGTATCGCTTTGCTCATTACAGAGAGTAATGATTCCGTTTCTGTTTTTCGAACAGATTGTACCGCCACTTTATTCTCCTCCGGTTTGATTTTTTCTCTGAGTGTGCCTATCTCTGACTTTTAGAATGACAGCGTTCGCTTTTCTCAACATTCGTGGCATATTTTTTCCTACTACCCCTAGTCTCCTAGTCCTAGTTTAGTAGGACACAATGGACATTATCAACAACTAGCATGCCTTACAGAGGCCGCTATTGCTGACTACGTTTTTGTTAACATTTTGCTGCCCATGATCGGTCGTCACTCGTCGATTGCTATATGTAGACATTTGTGTGGTTGGGACTATATGGACACTGCACATCACTATACCGAATGCCATTCTAATGTTTTTAAAAACTGTGGTAAAACATACCCATGTGGTATGTTGCTACATTGGACTAGTTTTTCTTTTTCAATTTCCATTTTTATACGACAGTTCGATGAATTTTCTCAAAATTTTCAGTAGATACCTGATAAAATTGTGTCAGCTTTGTGTTTTGGCCTCTAATTAAATCGCTTGATTTGAGTGAATAGAACAAAGAATAGAATTTATTTTTTTAAATTTTTTCTTATAAAAAAAGACTCGCAGTATCTGAAATATTTAAAAATTAAAATAACATTTCAAAGTCTGTAAACTTTTTCCGATTCACACACAAAGGAGTTCCAAGCGACCTCTTCTTATTCGCATGAAAATGAAAAGGGGAAAATCAAAAATAAAAACAAACAAAAACATGCCGAACTTCAAAGTAAAAGTTAAAAACAAATATTAATTTGTCAAAACTTGGCATAAACATAAGCCAAGGAAGAACAACAACAACAACGGCAGCAACAGGAAAAAAATTCCCAAAAGTGTTTTTAGCCAAAAAAATACTCACAAAAGAAGAACGAAATCAAATTAAATTTTGGCGGTCGTTTTTACATGAGACGCATACAAAGTGAACAAAAACCGAAAACGAATTTGAACCCAGGAAAAATTTTTGTTGGAATTTTTGTTGTGATAAAAAGTGAAACTAAACTGCAATGGATACGAGAACATATCATAGACAACATCATCAATGCCTTACGCTGAAGCCTTCCGATGATGATGTCTGCCTGCCACCCATGTTCTTGCAACATGATGGTATTGTTTGCCAAGCAAAAGAAAAATTAGAAAGAAAAAAAGGAGACTTCCACTTGTTTTGAAGTACATCATGTAAATACAGAAAAAATAAAACAGAATTCAATGTCTATTACACGTACATGAACATGAACATGAACATGAACATGAAGAAAAAGGAAAGAAGATTTATTTTTTTTCTTGTGTGCTCTTTCTCTTTAACGAATTCCTCTTTATTTTGGCTTTTAAACATGATTAGACTGATTTTGAGCATCAATTTTATAAAAATTACTGTAACGATATGAACAAATACATGAGCAGCAAATAACAACACCAAATCACAGCACAATCACTATAACCCAGTCATCCTGTTGTCTTCATCTTCAGCGTCATCATCATCATCATCAGCATCCTCAACAGCAATAGCAACAGCTGCCTCATCCTAATACCCTGTTATAGACGTGGTTTCATATTGTTAGTGTTGTTGTTGTTGTTGTTATTTCTACTGCCTAAATCGTGCCACCACATCACATGTACAACTTAAAAAATCAACAAAAAGCAAAAAAAAGAAAGAAATTTCTTTCGCTTGTGTGTGAATTGAATTTTTAAAACGAATTATTTTCGTTTACAGTCAGCCTCTCTTCTGTGTAAATCTGGTTTGCAGCAAAAAAAAAGTTTTTATTCTACTCAAACCCAAAACAAGTACGTGCATCGTTTCATGTTCATCTTCGACTTTATTTTTTCATCACTTCCCTACACAACAGTTTAGTTGCCACAAACAAAAAAACCCTCGATTTTACTTCATTGGAAATCTATACCCATTTGTGAAACGTATGAAAAATCCATACAAACAAATATTTTTTGAACAAAAAAAAAAAATTGGAAAAAAATTTTTGCTGAAAAAAAAAGTTTAAAACTCAATATCGTATCTCAAATCTATAAAAGTTATGGTGGCTAAAAAGGCCTGCTGTTTAATGTTTGAAAACAACGAACTCCAAACAGTGGTTAAAAGGTGTTCTAATACTCATATGGGTATAAGCTCATTTAAGTATCCAATTCAATTTGAAATTATGAGTTTAATGAATTGATACTGTACTGATTGACACTATTCTTGTTGATACTATTCTGATTGGCATTATTCTGATTGATACTATTCTAATTGATACATTCTGTTTGCACCATTCTGATTGATACTATTCTGATTGATACTATTCTAATTGATACTATTCTGATTGATACTATTCTGATTGCTACTATTCTGATTAATACTATTCGGATTGATGAATTTCCAACATTCTAGACATACGTTGACATACAGTCCAATTATCGGATCAGTCTGTATTATCGCAGTCAAAATATGTCAAAGTCTATGAGCTCTAGTACAATGTGAAAGCTGAATAAGAAGCTGAGCAAACAACAAATTGCAGAGCCATTCTCATACAAAGTCTGCCAATTCCAATTTTATATCAACGACATTGGTAGACTATGGGAAACATCTTCCATTCTTAACATACTACTGTGTGAACAGTGATAGGTTTCGAGCACCTAGCCTAACAAAATCTGTGATGTTTTGTGAGGTCATTGCAGGAGAAAACGCCGTTTACGAAGACAGTACATTCTGCATCATCGCAAGCCATAGTTAAAGATTACAGAGAGCAAAAAAAGCGGGAGAATTTCCTTTTCAGACGCAAAACTAGGAATGAAGAAAACCGGTGGCATGAAGAACTCAAGTTATTCAAGGATGATAGCGATAATTTGTTTACAGACGTGGAAAGGTATGAACTTACAGGGACAACACTTCTCTACGCTACTGCATGCATACATAATTGGTCATTACAATCCTTAAATCAGGATTGCGACCTAGCTTTTCCCACCACTTATGTTGTGTATGTTAATGAATGGTGGGACCTAGAGTTTAAAGTCGACCTTGAATGACAGATTTTTTGAGAAACTTTTCATGGCAATTTTTGTTTACTGCCAGAAATCTGCTGAGAGGAGTCGCCGAAGAAATATTTTTTTATATTTCGTTCTTGTTAGAGATGTGTGACCTGGGGTTTGAGCCCTGGCCTCACTTCTAATAAGCCAACACACTACCTACTAGACTACGGCGACTTCATTCCTCTATTAGAGGATATGTTATACCGTTAGATTTAAAAAGACCTGGATGCTTATAACGTACAAACTAGGGACTTACACGTATTGTGGAAATCCTTATGGGGAAACTCTGTGTAGGCTAGTACAATAGATGGTTTGTTGCAGTATTTTAGTAACTCTACTTAACATACTTACGTTTAACAACCCGATTAACGGATTTCGGTCTGCTTTAACACATCCTTCTAGGCACCGCTGCTTCTTGCGCGCCTTCTTCAGTTGGTCACACCAATCGATGACAGGGCTTCCTCGATTTGGTCCTTCCAACGCAAACAAGGTCGTCCTATTCGCCGACTTCTGCAAATCCCGGCATCAAATACTCGTTTCGCCGGAGCATCCTCTTCCATTCGAACGACATATCTGAGCTAGCGCAGCTCGTTGATGATAACACATTGCACAACGTCCATGTCATTGAGGAACTCATGCATTTCGTTACTGGATCGGATTGTTTCTTTCTTAATATTTCTTAATAATTTCAGCTGCGAGTAGTTCGAAATAATTTCTGACATAAATAGCAATTCACATGCTTTTATGATTGCATTTATTTTTGAATCATTCCACCATTAATTAAATTGTAATTACAATGTATTCCTCTTAACCAATATTAATTTCCCCTCAAACATTGGATACTCTCAAATAGAGTAGACCAATAGCCAAACCACTGTGTTGCGGTGAAAGAATTCTACTCCGTTTTGTTCTCCTGTTTTTTTTTAATTCTTTATTTCTTTTGTCTTCACATCTATTTTGCACGTTTTTTCTAACAAGATTTTGTTTAAATTGTTTTTATTTCCACTTTTTTTGCCTTCTTTTTTGATTTGATTTGTTTTGGTTCTCTGTGCAGTTTTGCCTCTTTTCCAACGATTTTGGTTTTGGTTTCCAAAAAACAAACGAAAAAAACGAAAATCGTTTTTTTTTTCCTGTTTGTTTTGTTGCCGTTGTTTTAACAGTGGTTAGTTTGTTGTTGCTGTTGTTGTATGCTTGATGTTTGTTGGCTTTTCATTGTTCATACTTTACGAGTTTCTCTTCATACACAATGTATTCCAAAGAAAATGGAGAAAAAAACTTGAAAATAAAGTCAATATGGACACAAATACAAACAAATATACGCCAACGCATTACCACCACCACCACCACCTCCACCAACCAATAAAATACTCAAAACACTTAAACGCATAAAACAGTTGCAGATACAAATATTAGATAGAGAGATAGAAGGATACAGAATGTATGTGTGACTGTGTGGGTGTGTGCATGTATGTAAGCTTAGCACATATTTGAAAATTTTACTCACGTTTCGGAAGTTTATGCCATTAGCGATAAGCTGGCATAGATTGTTCTGCTCTGGCCGTTGTATTGCCTTTCTCCCTCTCTTTCCCTGATTTCAATGGTATTTTTAGCCAAATGCCCCGCTCTCGATACATATACAAGTGTATAGATAGAATACCAATACCAATACACAAATCTTTTACACACACTAACACACACGTACAGAGGATAACACCGTGGCAATGTTATAATTCAAACCTAGTCTTGTTAGGATTTCATACAATTGCCCTCAGTAGTGTGCCGTAGCATTTTGCCAAGAATATTTCTTTGAAAATCAGTTTTTTTAAAATGTTTTTTTTTTCTGTTAGATTTTGATTTTGTTTATTGTTGTCGTTCTACAACAACAAGATGGTTGTTTAAAAAAAATCTTGTTTTTGTTCAGTAAGTTTAAATCAAATAAATCATCATCGTTATGATTATCATTAGAGAGAGAGAGACGTTACTTGTTAACAAATCCGGAGTTTTAATATTTTCATGTCATTATGGTATTTCCTTTCTAAGTCTAATCAAATTATGTTAAAATTCTATGGGGTAAAGCAAAAAAGACATTCAAATTTAATCAGATTCAAATTTAAATAAATTTGGTCATCTGGTTTTGGTAACAGAGGAGTATGAATATCTCAATCACTGTCATTAATAAGGACGGGAAGTCTTAGAATAATTACATATCACAGAACTACAGCGTATCAGATTTAAAAATGTATATGTTAGAGTTTCAATTCCACAAAACGTATTCTAAAGTTCCTAAAAGGCCTAGCAGGTGCTAATAATAAACTTCATTTTGTAGGATGACGTAGAAAGGAAGACGGCTGCAACCTTGAAGTCAAATTCCCTTCGCCTGAGCGATATCCAGACAAATCCAGATATTAAATCAGAAAAGAAAGCAGATTTGTGGTGGAAACTTCACAGAAACAAAAGGCCATCTACTAAAAATAATAGTCCTTATGCAAAAACCCCGTACAAAAATTCCGATATTTTTTTTTTAATTTCTATTAAATCGTACCAAGAAGTATGAACATTATTCTTGAAGATAGCCGTTGTGAATTCAAGTGCAAACATTCCAAAAATCGGTCGCCATGGTCGCTCTATTACTTACTAACTTAATTGATAATTACAGTAATCCTTCGATTTACGTCGCCTCGATTAACGTTGTTTCTATTTACTTCCTCAAATTCTTTGTTCCCTCTAACTTCAATTTGCGTCGTCATTCGATTTACGTCGCCTTTTTTGGAACCAATTACAACGTAAATCGAGGGATTACTGTAACTTTGTTAAGTTCCCTGTTAAAAACATACTACTTTGTAGTATGACCAATATGAAATTCGGTTTACGTCGTTTCGAATTACGTCGCCTTTTTGGAACCAACTGCGACGTAAATCGAGGGATTATTGTACAATCCTTCAGTCTGGATTACGGCGTAGATTCTCACACAACCCATGTTGTGTCTGCAGATTATCGAGAACTTTTCTTGGCAATTTTATTTTACTCTCAGAGTTTTTGCTAGAAATTTGGTGAGAGGAAATCGCCGAAAAAATATTTGTTCATATTTCGTTTTGTTCTAGAATATGTCTGGCCTGGTCGTTGAACTGCTGCCTCATATCTAATAAGTTAACACACTACCTACCAGGATACGACGACTTCAAGCTCTACATCCATTTGTAAGAATTCAGATCCATGAGTCCTTTTAGAAATTTCTGTGTTTTGCGCCTATCTTACACAGAGCAGAAGCAACAATTTCTCCTACCACGCACGGAATAATCTGCAGTTTTACCACTTGATTGCTTTCAAAGGACGGTAAATATCCATCACAGATTGTATTAAAGCAACCTCATTACCAGTAAAAAGTTATCAGTAGAATTCAGGTTTCTTAATTTTTGTGGTAATAGTTTTTACGATCGACTATTACATCTTGCTGTTATCGTCAGAAAAATGTTGTGTGGCGTAATTCAATCGGCATCTGGCTACAAAAGATGATAACATGTTCAGATTAATAGAAGATATTCTATATTCGTGGTTGTTAACAAAAAGTTTGTTGCTGTTGTGGTGCTAATACGCGTTGCTATTGGCTTCTGGATATTAAGTTGCACACTGCTACGGTTTAAAACGCCGGTTTATTGTAATTATGTCGTGTGAAGATATTTATAAGATTAGCAGCAACCATTACCTTAAAAATCAAGATATTTAAAGTGCCTGTTCCAATCAGTGCTTTTACCTCTGTAGATGATTCGCGATAAAATCAGAATCAAAACAAAATTTTTAAATAATGATGCATGCAACTCATCTTGGTATTGAATTGATCCCACAACCATTTAACCTAGTTGTTCGTCCTTAAGAGATGCTTCTAAACATTTCAGCAATGTGTTGATTATTACGAGCAATTTTTTTGAACGCAGAACTGGGAACGCAAAGCTTATCCAATTATCACATTTTGTCAAATCTGCCTTTCGGAGAGTTTTTATGGGCCCTCGTGTCCATACAGACACAAGAAGTCGCCGTAGTATAATAGGTAGTGTGTTGACTTATTAGACGTAAAGCCCGGATTCGTATCACAGGTCAGGCATCAATACGAAATATGAAAAAATAATTTCTTCGGCGATTTCCTCTCAGCAGATTTCTGGCAAAAACTCTGAGAGTAAATAAACCTGCCATGAAAAAGTGTCTCAAAACTCTGTCGTTCGGAGTCGACGTTAAACTGTAGCTCCCGCCACTCACGTATAAAATTAACGCACACAATATGAGTGATGTGAGAAGCTAGGTCGTAATCCTGACTGAAGGGTTGTAATGGCAAATTATGTATGTATGTATGTGTCCATACAGTTAGTATCCTTTTACTATGCTAAATCTACGCTGTATAGGATGGACGATTATAGCAGATACTGTGGGATCGCCTTATAATATTTCCAAGTGTCTCAAGTGGCTACTTCTGAACTATCAAACCTAGACTTACATGATAGTCTGGCTTTACGATTTTTAATATTTGATAAACATTTTCGAGAATTGCCCTCCCAAAGTGCGGTGCTTCGAGATAAGCAAAATTTATAGAATGTTGGTTGACGAAGTTGGCGTAGTTTGGCGTAGCGTAGACGAGAGGCCGCGGTTCAAACCATAGCTGTTCAGAGTCAACCTTAAACTGTAGGTGCCGCCCCTCATGTATAAAATTAACACACGCAACATAAGTGGAGTGCGATACTAGATCGTAATCCTGGCTGAAGGATTGTTGACGAAATCAAATTGAGCATGACTATGTTTTATTGAATTGGAACCATAAGCACTATTCATATGTTCTTCGATCCTGCTGTAAAATAGCCCTCATTCTGTGTTTACTGCTTTCAATCTTTTTTTCTGTAGAACCAATAGAAAATTATACTTTCTGTCCGATTATTAAAGCATTTTATTGAAAAAATTGCGTTATTCCTTGTACCCATTTTATATTGTGTAATCACTGTATGTCTTGGCATTTATTGCTCTAATTTTTAATGGAATACTTTAGAGATTTTAATTCTCTTTCTCTCTTTTCTCAATTTGCCAGATAGAAAGCATTTGAACTCTATTAAATCATACACTTGCTCTGTTCGATGAGTGTTGCATTGTTGCTGTTGAAATTTAATCAAAAAGGTTAATTATCTACAATTACACAACTAATTAAGTATCGTTTTAATTAACTTGTGAGACTACATACACGTATATACATATGTATATAGAAATGTATACTTAAATGTAAATATTATAGAGAGTATAAAACAGTGTGTGTACATATTTATGGCATTATTTTGGCTTCAAAATGCTTTTTACATTCTTTAACATTCTGCCACAAACAATAAACACACGAATCCTGAATATCTACACATATTACGCTCACTCTTACACATTCATTCATTTACTCATTCAATTTCACTCCACACCACCACCATTATCATTCAACATTTCCATTTCGACATCCATACTTCAAAGTCAACTCCAATTTGCAAAGAAATTCCACATTGTTACTCGTTTTTAAAAAGAATTTCAAGGGAAAATGAGTTAAGAATTGTGGCCTCAAATAATTATGATTGCAATTGTGGTTCAATTAAAAGAATTAAACATAAAAAAAAATTAAATAAAAAATAATAAATTAATTGTGTTGTTTTTGTGTTGAATATTTATCTGCCTCATGCATAAATTTATTAACTAATTAAGTGCCGTAAATGAGTCAAATAAAATCTGAGAGTAATTAATTCATTACAAAAAAATAAGCGAAAATATTTTAATGATGTTAGACGAATATTTACTTGCTACACACTCGTACCTTAAATTACATCTGGTTGGGGCAATGAATTTAGTCTTATTAAAGATAAACGTATTCTTGTGACGCAAATACAACGCCATTTACAATAAGGTACTAAGAACCACAATCTATGTCAAGTAACTAAGTCATTAGATAGGTTTTAACGCAAACATAGCTGAGAGGGCTCTTAAAGCGGTTTATGCAACCTATTGCTGGGCAAGAGCAATTACTAAGACATAGTCATTTGACCATAATTGGTCATTACAACTCTTCAGTCAGGATTACGACCTAGCTTCTTACACCACTTAAGTTGTGTGTGTTAATTTTATACATGAGTGACGGGACCTACAGTTTAAAGTCGACTCCGAACGACAGATTTTTGAGCAACATTTTCATGACATTTTATTTACTCTCAGAGTTTTTGCCAGATCACTGCTAAGAGGAAGTCGTCGAAGAATTATTTTTTCATATTTCGCTTTGTTGGAAATGTCGGACCTGGGGTTTGAACCGCGGCCTCACCCTACTTACTAGACAATGTCGAATATTGGCTTTATTGTGTAAGAAGATTTAGTTCAATTCAGTGCAAACAATTCTGTTTTACAGTGTAGTCTTCCCATAGACTGCCGTCAATAAAAATTTCAGTACAAAATTCCTTGAAAAAGTAAGAAGATCTGATAATCTGAAGTCAATACTCCCCTTTTTAGGGCGACTGAAAGCCTACAATCCGCCCGTATCTGAACTAATGTGTGTCTGCTAGAGCGAGACGTAGGCATAAACTACAGACCCCTCCCCTCGCTTTCACAATATGTCTGGAAAGCAAAAATCACTCCCCGTGAGTCCGGAAAAGTACTTGATAAAGTCGCCGCGATCTAGTAGGTAGTGCGTTGGCTTATTAAGCGAAAAGCCAGGGTTCGAGCCCCAGGCCAGACATCAAAATAAAATACAAAAAGTATTTCTTCGGCGACTTCCTCTCAGCAGTGATCTGGCAAAAACTATGAGAGTAAATAAAATTGCCATGAAAAGTTTCTCAAAAATCTGTCGTTCGGAGTCGACTTTAAACTGTAGGTCCCGCCACTCATGTATAAAATTAACACACACAACATAAGTGGTGTGAGAAACTAGGTCGTAATCCTGACTGAAGGGTTGTAATGATCAATTATGTATGTATGTATGTACTTGATAATCTCTAATGTTAGTCAGTAAGATGTGACCGAATCCACGGTTTGTTGTGCGGTGATGCCAGACTACTGTAATGGTTGTCCACTAGAACACCAAGACCACGACTATCGGGTCTACACTCCGAAATGACCCGACCACACATCAGCCAACTATTGTCAACCCAGCGAGAGCTATATCAACCGAAAATTTTCAGCAAGGAAAACACTTCCGGACACAGCAGCAGAACTGTTACAACAACAACAACCGACTGTGTTGTGTCTGGTTCTATAAAACTTTTGACGCCTCAAAGGCTTGCAATATCCATTTAGGATCCAATTCTATCAAATCCCATTCCTCGCCTGCTGGCAAGAGGTATTGATTAAATCAACAGTGTCCCAAATGCATTAGCTCATCCGGTAGTATTAATTGGAGAGCTGCTAAGCAAAAACTCAAAAAAGGGACTTCACCACAAGGCTACAAAATAATGAATATTTAATAAACTTCCCGTAAAGTTTACAAAGCAAAAGAAAAACTCTGCAGTGGGTTTAACATTGCTTTTAATAGTTTTGTACTCCTACTCATTGTTATCATGGACTTGAAACCTCTTGCTATTACCGATCATAACTAAAATTTTGCTTTTCAATTTCCATTGAATGCTCGTATTTGAAACACACTGTTCAGAAATATTTCATTCACAATACAACCTGAGACTTGTTAAAGAACATTTTAACGAAAAACGTCAAAAAATTATTTCATAAAAATATAGAGATCCCTGTCGAAGACATTAAAATTAATAGAAAATAGAAAACACAGAAAAAATTCTACCAGTTAAACAACGCAAATTCCTTAAGAAAACCTTACAAACAAAAATTGCTCTTCCATGGAAGAATCACGAGTACTCGAATCGGCCATTAAAACTTGTAAACTTTTGGAGAAATCTCTGCGTCGTTCCATTACAGAAGTACGTCGTCTCAATATACGTTACAATGTCGATTGGATAATACAGAACTACAGTACGTATATGGCAAACGTGTGGTCTCATCTGGAGAAGCCAATGCCCAAGACAAAGCCGGTGAAATTGTGTAAACCAGCAAATAATTTAAATTTAACGATGCGCAGTTCTCTGGAAATGTGTGGTAAAAATCGTAAAATTAATTTTAAATTCATTAAAATTAAACGTGGCATCGAAGCCATGGTACTGCAACTGCAACATGCCATTGATATTGCAAATCGTCAACGTAACTTCATACATTTTAACTATGCGAGTAATGGTCCGGCACCCAGGACGCTATTATGTTGTCATTGAATAATCAATCGCATGGTCTGTCATGGGATCTGCTGATGGTAGTTTTAAGAATGTTTATTTTTTTATTTTGTATTGTAATATTTTCTATTCTATTTTACATACGATATTTTATAAAGGTTTACAAGTTTTTTTAATTTGAATACCTAAAAACATTTGGTGAACTTTTGTTATAAGAAAATATGTGAATAGGGGCGGTCAATTCGGAAGGTTAACATTCAGAAGCTAGGCCGTAATCCTGACTGAAGGGTTGTAATGGCCAATTATGTACGTATGTATATATGTAACATTAAGTTACAGTAGTCTAGTAGGTAGTATGTTGGCTTATAAGACGCGAAGCCGTGGTTCAAGCCGCAGGTTAGGCTGTCGAACATAACGAAATAACGTCTTCACCTCTAAAGTCTTCCGGCAGAAACTCTGAGGGAAAATAGAAAAATATCTCTTCGTGTATCCATGGAAGTCGCCATAGTCTAGTATATAGTGTGCTGGCTTATTAGACGTGAGGCCACGGTACGAACCCCAGGCCGTACATCTCCAACAAAACGAAATATGAAGAATTATTTCTTCGGCAACTTCCTCTCAGCAGATTTCAGACAAGAAGCCTGAGAGTAAATAAAATCGCCTGGGTTAAGATTCGTCTATCTCAACATTTTTTAATGATTTCTAGTGTTGCAATAGTTCTGACTATTATGTCCATCTAGGCACCCATATATGAGAGAGCTTAGAACATTAGCCTACATCAATAAAGAACCTTGTACGGCGAGATGACTTTCGTAAGACACTTTATGGCAACCATTTAGTTGCTATAAAGATAGATATCACTTTCGCCTGAAAAACACTACATGGATCTAGAAGTCTATATGAATTCCTGATACCTAAGTGCTCTATATATACACCAGAGATCAGCAATGAGTATTTAAAAGGATGAGTAGTTTCAAATCATACTCACAATTTCTGATACTTATACGCATTCATACTTATTTTAATATCATACTCATACTACTCATACTCAAAGTTAGAAGTACTCATCGTACTCATACTTAACTCAATACGCATGATGATGTTGATTTCGACTCTCCTTTACTTAAGATTTACAAGAATCACAAAATAAGTATGATTCGCGTACGAACACTACAATACTCACTAGAAGGTTGTGTGTTTGCTTTGCTTGCTGTCATTGTCTTTTTATTTATTCTTTTTTGTAAATGCAACAACAACTAAGACTGTAAATTTTGATGAATGATTCGAATCACTTTGAATCATTTATGAGTATTATAAGTATTTTTCTAAATTTATGAATCTAAATGAGTAGGCGTATGAATCAAACATATTTCGAATGTTATGAGTTTGATGTCAACGTTGTCCTCATACTCATTGCAACTTGTACTTATAAATCAATGTAGTACTGAGTACGAATGAATCAGAGTAGTTGAGTTTCAATACTGTTGACTCACTCATACTCAAAATTTCATGAGTACTTATGAGTAGCGAAAAAACGATTCATTGTTGATCTCTGATATATACCACAGTCCGTTTTTGCATCTAACTTCACACCATCGTAAATATTACCAGAGAATTCTAAGAAATATTTTATTTTATTTTCTCGAAACCAGTATTTAAGATATCGGTACCTAAGCTTCTAAATATCTGTTCACATAACCCATCAATATCAAGCATAATAACATAAAATTTTCTTTTAAATCTGTCTTAAATTTCATTTAAAATCTGTAGTCACACTATAATAAAAAAACTTTTTTAAATAATTTCTTTCATCGCAAAAAAAACACAAATTTTCACTTTTTATTTGATTTTTAAAATTCACCTGCACAATCTGCATACTTCAATATTAATAAAATTGTTCTTGTTTTTGTTTTTACAGCAACAACAACAAAAAAATGTAAATAAAAATAATATTAATTGAACCATAAAATGCCACATAATAAATCTACATGCAACCATATCAACCAACAAATACGGTTTCCATCACTTGAGTTCTTTAAATACACAGATAATGGTGAATATTTTATGAAAAAAAAAATTCAAACAAAAAAAATTGTATTTATTCTCTCGTAGCAGAAAAGCAAACATTATTTACAAAAAAAAAGAGAGAGAGAGAGAGAATATGCCAATTAAATCGATGCCAAAAAAATACAAAATAATTAAATTTACAAAAAAAAACAACAGCGTATAAAACTGAGGGAAATTATAATCGATTGACGTCGGCTACTTGGTAAGCTACCATTCTGTTTTGCGGGCATAGAAATTGAAAAAATTCCACACAATCGCTCTGTCCATAATGACATACAGACGAAAAACTTCACTTAGCTTTACTTTAGGACTCTTCGTATTGGTCATATAGAGAGCATGTCAAGCTAAAGCCAAACGTATGTACCATAATTATATTCAGAAAGCTTGGAGGAAAATCTCATAAGTGCTATTCAAGTACTATGCATTTACGGTTAGGCCATTGTCTGGGCAGTCAGGAAGAATTTTAAGGAAGCTCAGTTAAAACTGAATAAAGAGGACATGGCTTAATGTAACTAAGGCAATCAGATTCTGTGCTACAACGTCGCTGATTTTATTAGGTCAGAGCCAGGTACATGAAATAGGAAGGATCAGACTTTTAAAGACCATTGTTAAGATAATGAAAACCTAGAGTTTGATATGAGATTCATCTGTTGTCATCGTGACCTGCTATATCAAGTGCCTGATATCTCCTTCCCTAACTAGCAACTGGACAGATACAGAATGGTTTTGGGGGGTATACTTCACAACAAGAACAATTTGGAAGCTACATAATCTTTCAAGAGAGGGATCATTCTGTAGTATACGGATGTACCGAGAACAGATAATGGAACAGTAGCGGGGTTGTTCAGAAATTACAAAGAATGGGACATAGAAATACATATATACATACATAATTGGTCATTACAATCCTTCAGTCACGATTACGACCTAGCTTCTCACACCACTTTTGTTGTGTGCGTTAATTTTATATATGAGTGGCGGAACCTACAGTTTAAAGTCGACTCCGAACGACAGATTTTTGAGAAACTTTTCATGATAATTTTATTTACTTCGCAGAGTTTTTGTCAGAAATCTGTTGAGAGGAAGTAGACGAAGAAATATTTTTCATATTTTCGTTTTGATGTCTGACCTGTGGTTTGAACCGTGGCCTTAGGTCTAATAATCCGATACACAATCTACTAGACTACGGCGACTTCACATAGGGACATAGAGATTAAATCTGCAAATCAGGCCGTCATTCAAATACACAGATTAAAACTTAACTTAAATTTAGAGTGAGGTTGTCTGGCCAAACTAAGCTAGGAAGAGAAAATATGGCAACCCTCTGCTGGATCCCAAGTGACAGAAGAGTTTCCGAGTCATGCTTATACCCAAAGTGATTTAATGGCTCCTCAGTAGTGGAATATTACTTAAGAAAATACTGATAGACTCGAACATTCAGTCCCTTATAAACTCTGTTCAATTGTCTAATCGTTGTACAAGCTTGTCTATGAATGTCACCTGTTTCTCATCTTTCTTCAACATTCTCGAAAATTGCGTTGCCATCCCACTGGCCGCAATAAAAAAAAAACCCAAAATGTAATCAGCGCACAAGAGTCTGCTGGCCACTGTTATTCGGAAATTTAGGGAAATTATTCCCTCTTTGGCCAACGCTTCTTGAGTAGAAAGAATGACTTGTTCACTCACCGACTTGAGCTAGCCGAAGCAGTTCATATTTTTCTACCAAAATTAGATTCGCTCTGTGGCATTTATACTCTTGAGGTATTTCCTAATATAGGGTTATGCACGTTGGCTAAGCGTCTGTTCTCTCGATTTATGCAGAAGTTACAACTCGAACGATGAGTAAGAGACTGTTTATCACGTGCAATAGTACTGGGAACACCATTCCTGACATCTAATATAAGAAGAAATGATATTACACGGCATATAAGTGAGTCTGTATTTCCTAGGCTCAACTCACGCCTATTGTTGCCTTTTCTAACTAATTAGTAGTACAGTGGGCCTTATACATTGGCCAGAATGGTATGGTAACGTCAGCTGACCTAAGCTAATTTTTTAGATAATACTCTCAGGCTTTGGATTCCTTACAAATATCATAACAAACCCGGTAATATATTCCAATTACTTACAGTGGCGTAGGTTTTGAAATTCATCAATATTTATTAAACCGAGTATGGCATCACGTCAAATATTTGGCTGATAAAATATACGTTACTTTTCTGCTGTGATAAAACGCCATTAATTTCAGAACATAAAAAATAAGTTACAATATTTTCTCTTTCTTATCATTTTTTGCCCACTGTTGTAGCATTTAAATTGTAACATCCCTGTGTGCATGCTCTTAGTTAGTTATGTTTTCTTGGAAAGGGCTTTTTTGCTTATTTATTAAGACTTTATTAACAATTTTATTTTATTTTTTTTGCAATCTATTTAATCTCGTTGTCTTTGTTGCCGTCAGCAGACTGTAAAGGAATAAATTCTTAATGATGTAATAAGAATTAAAATTTCTCAATGCTCTAATTTGTGCTCAAAACCATGTACCCTTCTGGAAATTTATTAATTTATTTAGTAAATGAAATCATTCCTTTAAAACACTGTTTTACGTTTATTACTACATATGATGCTGCTGATGATGATGGATAGCCATACAGATTTTTAATAATAATAATTTATTCCAAACAACCCCAATATCCCTGCTCCTAACTCCAATCTCCAACTCCAACTACTCCAACTCATCAAACGGATTCACTGTCAGTACTTTAGTTTTATTGTTGTTGCTGTTTTTGTCGTTTGTTGTTGTCGTATTTAATATAATTTACTTAAATAAATTCCTTTAGTTATTATTCTTAGCAGAACATCTTGCACATCTCCCCCGTTCACAATACATTTTTTCACTGGAAATTAAAGAAATTGCCTTCAAGTAGTAGATGAGAAACAATCAGGGACGACGTACCAAATTCCAATAAATTTCATTGAAAGTCTGTCGATAAAAATATTTGATTAATTCAAATTAACATAATTTAGTTAAGAACAAAAGAAGAAGAAAAATATGAGTACCCTTGGAGAATTTATTGGATGTTAAAATGGTTCAATATAAGGAGACGGCGGTATTGTTGTTAAAGGAAATTTAAAAAAAGAATTTAAACATTTCATCTCTGAAAAACAGTAAACTTTTCCATTACATCCCAAAAGTATTCTTTATTTTACTGCAATAAAAACTAATACAGTAGAACATCTATAACCATGTCCTATTCTCTTTTTTATGATACGGGAAATATAAAATTCAATTGCCAATTGTGGCCTATGGGGCCATTGTCTGGGCAGTCAGGAAGAATTTTAAAGCAGTTCAATTAAAACTGAATAAAGAGATCATGGCTTAATACAACTAAGGCAATCAAAATCAGTGCTATAGCGTCACTGATTTTATTAGGTCAGAGCCCGTTACATAAAATAGGGAGTATCAGAGTTATAGAGGCCATTGTTAAGATAATGAAAACCTAGAATCTAATATGAGATTCATCTGGTGTCGTCGTGACCTGCTATATCAAGTGCCTTATATCTCCCTCCCTAACTAGCAACTGGACAGAAACAGAATAGTTTTGGTGTATACTTCACAACAAGAACAATTTCGATGCTACATAGTCTTTCAAGAGAGAGATCATTCTCTAGTATACGGATGTATCGAGAACAGATAATGGAACATGGATAATGGAACAGTAGTGTTCAGAAATTACAAAGAATGGGACATAGAAATTCTGTCTGCAAATCAGGCCGTCATTCAAATACACGCATTAAAACTTAACTTAAATTTAGAGTGAGGTTATCTGACATTTTTTGCAAAGCAACTATGCTTAGAGTCAGTTATTCACCTTAGCTAGTCAATAGCTTTATTATAAATAGTCATTGAAACAAAATTACCACTTCTGTAATTAAATACTTCACAAATGTTTGAAAAACGGTTAAGAAAGGCACTCTAAAATTTTCTCCATAGATCTAATGCTTTACGATTAGGTTATCCAAACAGGTATTTCATAAAAAGATGGTAAAAATAATTTCTGAAATTCATTCTAATGGAAATTGATATATTTTTTGGGCAGAGACCACATACAACCGCATATCCGGTCTTTAGAGCGTGTAGTCGGATACTGTAAGAGATATATCCGCTCTAAATATTATGGACTTTCAGTGTAGGGAGATATATACAAATGTATGTAGGCTAAAAGGAAGGACATTGTCGTTGTACAGCGTATTAATATCCAGCGGCTACGCTGGCTCGGCCATGTCGTTCGAATGGAGGAGGATGCTCCGGCGAAACTGGTATTTGATGACTCTGCGGAATTCGGCGAAGAGGACGACCTTGTATCCGTTGGAATGACCAAATCGAGGAAACCCTGTCATCGATTGGTGTGACCAGCTGGCGTAGGCGCGCAAGAAGCAGAGGCGCCTGGAAGGATGTGTTGCGGCAGTCCGAAATCCGTTAAACGGCTTGTTATGACCAATTAAGTAAGTAAGTAGGTTAAAAGGAAGACGCCATCATTCAAAAAAATTGTTTCATAACTTCTTGATATACAGGTAAGCCTTCATATAGACTTGTATTATGCTCACCAATGAGAGGTGCTCACCACGTAGATTTATAATCACTGCTTTCGTTGTTTTAGACGCACCTACGTATGTGGCTCACTTATATCTGTTAAATCGAGTTCCTATAAATTCATGCAACATTCAGTTCGGATTACTTTTATTTACACTTGGCACTCTTCCGGTTCTTCCCTTATCTAGTTGTTCAAGTGTGTTCTAGGTCAATGCGAATACTGACTTCATATAACACCACTAGCAAGCGTTATTAGATTGCCGTATCAGACTAACATTCATATGCATAAAAACTTTCTTGATTAGAAGAAGAGTTAACGATACATGTTGTTTGCTGCTGCACCTCTTTAAAAATGGAGTAAGTTAGGGTATTTTAGGTTGGAGTGGTAACTTTAATACCAAAAGCTCACTTGAAAAAAAAATTAAAAAGAATTGCTGATTTTTTTTTCTAATTTTTGACGAATTTTTATATGTATTTTTATAAACAAGGGTTTGAACCGAACCCGAACCGGAACGCGTTCCGGTAAAAAAAAAATTAGCACAACACCACTGGTGACGCCACAGGTGAACGCAGTCCCTATACTGACCAAGTTCTAACAAATTAGGGAAAAAGAAGTTGGTCAGCGCAAAGACTGCACATCAAAAAGCACGACTAATGGAGTACGTAAAGATATCAAATATCATCTCGTTTGGAATCTTTACTGCATCACGTATAGCCACATAAGTTATCTCGAATTTTTTTCACGCTTGGAGTGAATCATGGATATACATACAGTGCACGCTCGCTAATGTGAACTAATTAAAACTGGCGTTGTTCACTTTTGCGAATTGTTCACATTTTCGAATACCGAAAATTTTAAAACAGAATTATACCGTCTTTTAATGAATTTTTTTATTTTTTTAGAATTGTTTTAGAACACTTTTTATAATTTAATCTTCACAAACTTTCTTCACAGTATCTAAATAGCAATTGAAGAATAAATATGCAAGCAGATGTACTAACACATACATATATATATGTACACCTAAAACGGGGATTCCCGCAACTAATAAACACAGAATTTTAACGTTTCAAATTAAAAAAAAAATCTGTTCAAATTATAGGGCTTTTTATATTTTTTCACCTTTTAGAGTAGTCAATGAAGCAAAAAAAATGTTCACATTAAGCGGTGTTCATATAATGCGGTGTTCACATTAGCGCGCGTGCACTGTACATACATAATTGATCAGACAGGACTACGACCTAACTTCTTATAACACGTATGTTGTGTGTGTTAATTTTATACATGAGTTGCGGGACCTACAGCTTAAAGTCGAATCCAAACAACAGATTTTTAAGAAACTTTTTATTTACCCTCAGAGTTCTTGCCAGAAATCTGCTGTGAGGAAGTCGACGAAGAAATTTCGTTTTGTTGGGGTTCGAATCGTGGCCTCACGTCTAATAAGCCAGCCACTATCTACTACACTACGGCGACTTTCATGGATACACGAAGAGATATTTTTCTATGGCAATCACAATGACGTTCATGTAAAGTTACTGTACGCACTTGTATGTGTAGTGACGCTATCTAATTTAACATAACCGAGATCTAGTATTCCCTTAGATATGAACAAATCTATAAATTACTATGTATGAGAAGTAGCACATTCACTTACAATAACAAAAAATAACTTGTTTTTCAATCTAGGTTGATAGTATTGGTAGGTGTCTGACAATAACATTGCTAGATGGTATTCTGACAATTGCCGACGTTTTTTTTTCAGGTTAGAACTGCCAGCTTACCTAGTAGTAACAACTTTTAGGCACTTTTAGCTGACAATATTTTCAGATCTGGCAACCACATTTGCACCGGCTTAAGTTACTCTAAGATTGTACATATGATTAGCAGTGCAGTAGCATACTTTCCAGCTCTGATGAATGCTCAAAATTTTCTTTAAAGCCTTAAAGTGGGTTTATTTATTTCTTAATTTATTGTTAATACGTTAAGACACGTATTTTACAAAATAGGCCTTCAATACAAAAACTGTAAAAAGTGGAAACGATATGTTTAAGAGTAACAAAAAATAGAATTATTTTTTATTATTTTGAAATTATTTGTTTAACAGAGACATTGTTTTATTAATTTAAAACTATTTATTTATTTAGAAATAAAGACAGAGACAGAGAGATAGAGAGAGTGACAGTGAACGTGAAAGGGAGAGAAAGAGAGAGACAAATAATATTATAAAATTAATTTAATTTAATTTAAATAAAATAAAAATTATTAAGGAAATTTGTTGTTGTTAGTGAGCATTTTATTATTATTGATTTTTCTTTTTTAAAATTTTTAGGCAAAGAAAAAAACACTAAAAATACCGCAAGAAAATTTTTACAATAAAAGTTTTTTTAATCAAAAGAAAAAAAAAAAGAAACAAAAAAATATAAATTGACAAATTTGTTTATAAATTATTGTGTTTTTCTTGTCATAATTTTAATTCCTGATTTGTTTTGCATTTTATTGTAATTAAATTAGTTTAAAAATTTATTGTTTGTTTGTTTGTTATTTTAAATTTAGTGATTATTGATGTTTTGTTGTTGTTGTTGTTGGTTGCTGCTGCTACTGTTGTTGTTGTTTTTTCTTTATTACTTTAAACAAAACAAAAACACTTTGTAAAACATAATGTTTTTATTTTTGTTTGAACATAATTGTAGGCATCATCATGATATGAAGGAGCATTTGTATTGTCCTTTGAATTAATATTGCAAACGCCACACACACATCATAACATATCCCTGAGCAATTCCTTTTGAGCGGCCGTTAATTTTTCAGGAAATTGTATATCGAAGGCCACCAATAGATCGCCTTTACGCGATGGATCCTTGGGGAATGGTAAACCATAGCCCTGTATACGTTTCACTGTATTCGGTTTAATAATCTCCTGCATGGTACTGATGCGTAACTTATCGCCGGACATGGTAGGAACTTGAAACACCACGCCACATAAGGCCTAAAATGAAAGATAAAAGAAAAAGAAAAAGAATTTAAGCATTTTGTGTAGAACAATCAATTTAAATATATAATGTTTTGCTATAAGACATCATATGTTTACATAGCGATTATGAAGTCATTTATCATTCTTTGGCTCAATTGTTAATGCCATTTGTTTAGCAATATAATTGAATTAAATATTATGTCTCGTCTTTGTTAAATCCTTTTTCAAAATATTTTTTTTTAATTAATATTTGCTTTTCTTTATGGGCGCTACAGTTACTTAATTGGCTACTTAAGTTCATGGTTGATGTTAACATGGAACTCAAATATGCTCTTGAAAATCTCTTACAAATTTCAATACAGAGTCTTTAATAGATTGCTTTGATTTAAACATGGCTAAATCAACAACAAATCCCAAGAACAGTTCTATGATTTTCACTAGTTAGCTCACTTAGTTGGTTCTTTTATGGTAACTAATCCAGGAACGACAAATTATAAGCAAGGTCTAGCAAAGTAGGATCGTGTAGGTAGATCGTGTAGGCTACTGCATGGCCAGCCGAGGCACCCATTTGAATGAAATTATTTTCCATTATTAAACGGTAGGATTGCACTTTCAAATAAAGAAAGAAATTTGAGAAAATATTCAGTAGTTTTTTTTAAAGCAATTTCAAAAAAAAAAGTTATTTGGCAGACCCTTTAGGAGCTATGAATTCGTCCTTAAAAACACGGAGTAAATTTCTAAGAAAAAAGTAGAAAAAACAACAAAATTTTTCCATTTTCTAATCAGTAATCACGAGGTACACTGGCTATTAAAAACAAAGTAAGTGACGCAGATTTTTCAAATTTGAACAGGAATCAAATTCCTATTAACACTAAAACAGTAGAGTACTCTATTCTCTCTAATACACTCTACCCTCTTTTATTCATTTCTCTCTTTAGTTTTTTTATTGACATACATATGTATTGTTAAGATTTTCATATTATTATTGAAAGCATAGCATGAGAAAGTATATGTAAGTACGAGTATGTATGTTTGTCCCACAACAACTATTGATTCGCATTTCAATTTATTTTTATTGATTATGGTCACAAATTGAATCATTGTGTGTATTTATTTAAGCGACATTATGTTGGGGGTTTATCCTCAATATTACATTGTTTACATGTATAATTCCATTTTCATACAGATACATGTGTAAACCAAAAGACACATACATATGTATGTATGTATAGGGGGAATACATGTGTGTTTATGTCCAGATTAAATCCTATTTTAACATCATGTAACCAAATATCCATTAAGTTATAGATTTTCCTTCTCTTTTTTTGTCTTTCTTTTGATTTGACATTTTCATTTCATTTTCCATGTTAAACATTTGAAAGTCATTCATCAATCAGGGATTTGTGTGAATTTCTTAAACGGCATCATGAATTTATTTGTTGAAGTATTAAGATTTGAAAAGTATAAGATAAGTAAACATTGAGAAAGATTTTGCAAAAGGATTTCTAAGACATCATTTGGTGCGAAATTACCGAAATAGAACAAGATTTATAACAAAATGTTGTTGAAAACCCATCAGAATAATTGGCATGTTTAAGCATGCATGCATGGGTCATGTGCCACAGTCATTTGTTATTCATAAAATGCGAACTCTTTAGCACTAACACAGCAAATTTTCATTCAAAATGTTTTCATTTCAAAATGAAAAGAACATAAAGAAGTTAAAACACACTCTACTACAACAATTCAATCAGTATTACAGCCTAGTTTCTCCCCTTGTTGTATTCATTAATTTCATGGTGGGTTCTCGGGTTTATCATCGATTCTTTATGGCAAATTTAAGAATCCTTCTCAAGGCAATTGGATATTCTCAGCTATTCTCAGAAAATTACTGAAAGAATGTCATTGAAAGAAAGTCGTGTATCATTTCAACACACTGAGCTCTAGATGACGGCCATTAGGTCATGGCAAGTGCACTTTAAAGACGATTAACTTAGTTACCTAATTGGTGATTGTACGTTAGTCAGGATTACGACCTAGTTTCTCACACCAGCCAAGTTGTCTGTGTTATTTTTATCCATGAGTGGCGGGACCGCCGTAGTCTAGTAGGTGGTATGTTGTCTTATTAGACGTAAGGCCACGGTTCAAACCCCAGGTCAGACATCAAAACGAAATATGAAAAAATATTTCTTCGGCGACTTCTCTCTGCAGATTTCTGGCAAAAAATCTGAGAGTAAATAAAATTCCCATGAAAAGTATCTCAAAAATCTGTTGTTCGGAGTCGACTTTAAACTGTAGGTCCCGTCACTCATGTATAAAATTAACACACACAACATAAGTGATGTGATAAACTAGGTCGTAATCCTGACTGAAGGATTGTAATGGCCAATTATGCATGAATGTATATGTGTGACGGGACCTAAAATTTAAAGTTGACTCCGAACGACTGATTTTTGAGAAACTTTTCATGGCAATTTTGTATTTAGCCTCAGAGCTTTTGACAAAATATTGCTGAGTGGAACTTGCTGGAGAAATATTTTGTTCGAGATGTCTGAGCTGGCGTTGAAGCCAACACACTACATACTAGACAATGGTGATTACGACTGTAATTTAAATTAAAACACAAAAAACCTATTCCTCATAAAAAATAAATTCCTTGTAAGAAAAAAGGAATAGTTTACAACCAGCTGTGTCTACATTTGTTACAAAAGCAACAAATTATTTAAACAATTGTAACACTTTGCTAATAAGCCAATCCTGGCCGCCAAACGATGCTATTGTTAATTGTGGTTTTTAACTAACTTGCCTTTAAGCGTTAATAATTAAACATAATGTTGTTGTTGCTATCACATGTATTCCCAGTTGTTAATGTTAACACATATAATAAAAATAATTATAAAATAGAAAAATATGTTTTTTTATCATGACACTTTTTTAAAATTTTTTTTCTTCTAGTTTTTCTCATATTTTTTGTGTAACAAATTTTAACACTACATATTTATTAAATATTTATTAAATATTTGTTGTTTTTTCATCGTTTTTTTTTTCTAAATGTTGTTGTAGTTATTATTTATTTTTACAAATTTGTAACATTTTATTGGCTATTAAAAAAGGCTCGAGCCAAATTTAGTCACGCTGTTTGAAAAAATATTCTCTGTATGAATTTTAATAAATTTTATAAGAAAAAAAATACAGAAAAACAAGAGATTTTTTTTTTTTTGTTACAAAAATAAATTATGAATTTTAGAATTTATTGACCAATTATGGTTAAGAATTTTTTCTATTTGTTTTGTGTTTATTTTGAAACAAAAAAAGTGTTTTTATGTTTACACTACAAATAATATTCATATGCACGTCAAGCATTAAAATTTTTGTAAATAAATTTGTATTGTAATCCAAAAATATAACTTTTTCGACCACGATAGACAGGAAGACTCCTTGAAAGCTATGGAGGTAAAAAAAACAAAACACCCGTAATAATTTCAATACCTATTCAAACACTTTCCAAATATGTTTCTCATTATCAGCTATTTATACGTTGGTTCTGTTTAAAACAACTTGCTTCAGTATAATCCTGAGCGTATATTGAAGGGCACCATAAAACCATTCACTCAATGAGCATTCTACAAAGTAAAAAGTTTTCCGAACATTGCGATAAGAAAACCTGCTGTTTTATAAAAGACAAGCTAGTAAGAGAGCAACGTTAAAAATCAGCGGAACTCATGTATTTTTTCAAACTGAGATGGAAAAAAAACTTCTCGCTAATAATGCTGTATTACCATAAATTTACACAATTTTGCAAGAAGAATAATTTTTATTATTTAGAGTTTCTCAACTACATTATCACAAAGCGTTGAATAGGAGCTACTTCAACCACCTCCATTCATCCTGTTTGACAGTCACGATTTTGTTGTTGTTCATCTTAAGGCTTTGAAGATAGTCTGTTTTGAGCGTTCATGCCATTATGTGAGGAATATAACAGAGATCAGCAATGAGTATCCAAAAAGATGAGTAGAATCGAATCATACTCATAATTTCTGATACTTATACGCATTCATACTTATTTTAATACTAGCGTGTTTCTGCGCCACCAACTAAAATAAATTTGAAGGAAAGACATTACGCAAATATCAAATTAATTTTGAATCATTTTATTGATTTTGTTTCCCGTTGTCCAGATGATTCAGACGAAGAGGCCTGAGTAGTACGCATTCGATCAGTTTATAAGCTTACTTCTCGTTGTTCAAGTGATTCATGCCAACGGGTCTCAGCGGCATGTACTCGAAGATTTTCCAGTCTCAATGCTAGTTGCCCGTCTGATTCTGAGGCTCGTAATGGTCCTTTTTTGTTCCGTGCTCGAGGTGTAGGGTCGACCAATTGCTTGCCGCTTTGGAGGCATGATTGCACGGGAACGACATGAAAAATGTAGTAAATTTATAGAATCTCACAATGTACCCAATCCAATTGAACCCAACAGCATTTTTAAAAATTTTCCAAAATCAAAATGCTTGAAGTTTTACGAGAATGAGTTATACTAAATGTTATTAAAATCATAAATGATAAATGTTAAAATGTCTGGTATTTGCCCGATCAACACATGATCAAATGCATAGTTTACGATTCAATTCATTTTGAATAATTCTTAGTGGCGGTATCTATCGGAAATTAATCGCACCAACTCAGAAACCTCCGTTGACATATGAGCAACAACTTTGCTAAAGATCATATCATGATCAAATGCACATTTTACGATTTAATTCTTTTTTAGTAATTTTCAGTGGCGCCACCTGTCGGAAATTGCTCATACCATATAGGTAATCAAACATATTTCGAATCGTATGAGTTTGATGTCAACGTTGTACGCTTACTCATTGCAACCTGTTCTTTTAAATCAAATTAAATGCTACATCCATTCATGGTGAATTGGAAAAACAGAGTGAATAAATGACAACTAATTTGCAGATATAGCTTCCACAAGATGGCCGTTATCAACTGTTCAAATTAAAAAGTCCTTGTTGGAAGAACCGCTAACCGAATTCGTAAGAGAATCATTCACACTTAGTTTTTTTTTCGACGAAATTGCCTTAGCGAGACTTTTCAGCACAATAAAATTCAGTACAGTTTTACAAGAGTTTTTGTTAATTGCACGAAATTTTCATTTATTTTTGTAACTAAAAATCGTAAAGAAATTTTAAATTCTGCTACAAACAAATTTATGAAAAATCCATTCATCCATACCTTTTAAAAACTCTTTTTATTTCATCAACTTAACAAAATATTGTCAAAAAGAAGAAAAAAAAGATTTCTAAAGAAAATATCACTGTCATATACCTATTAAGTATCACATCAAGCATTAAATTTCTATTGACAATGACAAGAAACGTCAATAACAACAGTAGCAGCTACAATGACAATAACACTGATGATGATGTTGATGACGATGATTATTATTGCAATCGAGGCTTTACGTGATTTACTAGACAAGTTGGTGTAAAGCGAAATCTATAGACTAAAACGTGGCTCTACGCTATTACAATAATAATAGCAAAAGCAACAACAGCAACAACAACAAAAATTAATAGAATAGATGACTATTTTATGTTGAAATTGAATATCAAAGTTTCTGTTTTTTTTTCAACTATTTTGCTATTGTTATTGTTGTTACAGTCAATGAATTTTTTTCTTTTTGTCGATTGTATAGTTTACAAAAGCAGTCAGTACGTACCATACTTTTTGTCTCTGTAAAGTTTGAAGGGGCAGAAAAAAAGTTCAAAGAATTGACAAAAATAACAATGAATTGTATTGTACAAGTCCTCTCTCTTTTTAGTCGATTTGTAGCAAATTGAAATGGTAGAGAACAGAACAAATAAAACAAACAAAAAAAAGAGGACATGAAACGTTATCAATGTAGCGTATATATTAGCGATTTTGCATTTTAATAAAAACGTACAAAAGCATGCAAAAATTGTAACAAATAAAAACAAACGGAACGAAACGAAAGTAAGCAGGCACTATGGGAAGAATAGATTTTAAACAGAAAACAATGCTGCTGTGATAATTTTACTCGGTTTGAAATGAAGGGTGGAGTGCCAACCAACTGTTTCACAGAAAAGCTTTTCGCAAAATCGTTGTAATAAAGAGAAAATGGCATTGACAGCTGGTCGCGATGACGTTTCAGGGTAACTATGATCGTACAGAGACAACAGGAATGTAACGAAAATTACGTTCCGATCGTAAAGCTCTGGATGGCTTCCTAACGTATGACTTAATTGTTGGTTTTAGCAGGATCTCACCATGGGACATCGTGATGATGTTAGTGGTTGGAAGTCTCACTTCAATTAAGGAATAAAAAAAGAATCGAGAGTCTTAGTACATGTCTCCTCTATTACCTGTATTGGCTTAAGGATAGTTCGGTTTCATTACAGCGAGACTAGATCGCTGGCAAGGATCTGAGGCTAAGGATCCTGTGCAGGAACTTCTTCCAAGGTTTGGACTAGGACCAAAGCTGAGTCGAAAGCCGACATTAAGGCTTTCCACAGATTCATAAATAGGTTGAGCTCTCTTGTATGTTTGTGGTCTGTTTTCCCTCCGTCTCCTTATCCTCCCTTTACTACTTCTTCTCCTTTTCCCTATCTTATTTACTATCCTCTTTCTCTCCTTTAAGACGTATTACAATGAATCGTTTTGATCCCCGAATATTGTACTTGCCATAATGACAAGTGCTCGTCCTTAAACATAACCTAACCTAAGGATAGTTCACTAGAAAATCTGATCAATTTAGGAGAACTGCTTGAGTTTTTAGGGGTCTATGTGAATTGCAGCTTCTCGTTAAGATATTTCGCGGAGGAAATATGGACGATACGATGTCGCCACTTGCAGAATACCCAGGATGCTCTGGCTAATCTAGCACAGAAAAGAACAAGAGATCTTTTAGCACTTGGCAGTAATTCCTCAAGATCCTAAAGAGTTTAATTTCTGGACACTGTATGTCTGAACAATACAACGTGGCAACAGCTGCTTAGGATAAGGAAGAATATGAATTTGCACAGCTCTTTCCGTATCTGTTTCAATGGAAAAACGCACTAGAACAGGTAGATCTTCCCAAGAGCATTACAATGTGGGAAATCACCTCCGAGAAAAACGGCTAAAGGTTTAACCCTTACATGTTGGTACAAATTTTACTCTCTTCAACAAAATTTTTACCAAAAAACCCCGATTAAGATTAAGAGACACTTCGATAGAACAGCAAATAAATGCAAATCCACCCCATAGTGCACAAACCCTCTACCAATTGTTCATTCATTTAACGTAAGCAATTCAAATAAAATTTAACAAAATGCAATTGCAAACTGCATCAATCCTCAGTCCATCTAACAACCATCACGCGTTGTCGTCCCATTGAACAGGGGTAGTGCAGAAGGCAACAATAGACAACCATTCGTATTCAGTTGTCTCAATATTTGAGTCGCACAAATAGAAATTGTCATCGTGATCGTCATTGTGTTGTTCTATTGTCATTGTCATTTCGTACTCATCTGCATCGCTGGCATTGTTAGCGTCAAATTTTTTTGAGTTCTCTTTTCCACCTCGCTATCTATCTCTCTCTATGATTTGATTCGATTTCTATCAGTTTTTATTACAAAAGATTAGCATCGTTTGTTTTCTTTTTCATGCTTCAGCTTCAGCTTCTGGTTTTTTTTTTTTTGTTAATTTTTTAGAATTTATTTATGTATTTTGGTAGCGTTCTTAATACGTTTATTTGCCTGCTGTGTAACGACGTTTTTTTGTTTACGTTAAACGTTCTTATTTTCCTCTCCATAGAGATGTGAACGTTGGCTTTTATGGAATTGTAATTGAAAATTTATTTTTATTCGATCAGAATATTGGTGTGCGCATGATCTGATCTTAAGACAATTTTTTTCTGCAATAATTAAGATTTTTAATGGAGGGTACGAGAAGGTTTCCTAATAACATATTTGGTTTATAATTTTTAGAATCAATCGTGTACAGATAACTAAACGTTTACAGTAGCCGATTGATTTTTAAAGACAAATTAAGTTTTACAACAAGACTTTTACTGAAAATTTGTTTTTAGCGGTCCAAGTCCACCCAATCTAAGACCACGCAAATAAAGACATGAAAGTTTTTTATTAAACCCCTAATTCCTTAGTGATGTAGGAACAGCACGGGATCCCTATGATGCCACAAGAGTTATAGTTCCTATACTAAGGGCCATTATTACAACCTGCCGCTAACTAAAAGGAGGATTTTAACGGGCAGATAAATTGTTTTTCATTATTATAAGTGGACATTAAGGTAGAAGTGAGCGTTAAGCTAAAGGGAAGGTCATCCTATTTTTAACTTCTAAAGTTAAGTTTATGTTTGAACTTGCCATATTATATATTATTTTCAATATGACAACTTCAAATATAAGCAAAATGAAGTTATCTTCATTTTATCATTAGGTTATAATAACGAAAAGAAGTTAAAGGTGACTTTAAAGTTCACTTTAGCTAAAGTTATCTTTAACTAAAGCCAACTTTAAGGACAAGTTGTAATAATTGCCCCAAGACACTTTAATTTAATTTTCTTTAGAATATTGAATCAGATTTTAAACAGTAGCTCAAGACCAATAAATTCTTTATTCGTTTACTTTTTCGCTACTTTATTTACAATAAAAACTTCAATCTGTTATTAATTTCTTGTTATTTTTACCACAAAATTTACAAAACCTTTTAAGGCTTTTTTTATTGGCTATTAAGTTATCGTAACTTTAAACTTGGCTGTTAACAACCGTATATGAATGGCCACAAACAAAAATATTCAACCAGACAACTGCAATAGCAACAAAACAAATGTGCAACTAAACTGTTGCAAAAAAAAATGTGTTTAAAAAAAGATTTTTATTAACACTTTGACACAGTTTGGAACATTAACTAAGAGTATGTACTCATCGACATATGTACACCCCATTCTTTCGCTTATTTTGGTCTTGTAATAAATTATAAATAAATGCCGAGAAAAAACGTAAAAAAGAATAACAAAACAACAAAATTATTAGACAGAAAACATTTTCATGTACAATAATTTGTAAATATTAATTAACTTTAAATAAATTATTGTAGATTTTTTTGCTTCATTCAATGCAGTCGTGTTGTACAATAAAATATTTTGAAGTTTTTGTTTGAAACTCCAATTCATAGTTGAAGTCATATTTTGTTGTTCGTGATATGAGAATTATTTGTTTTTAATGTTATAAGTAATGTTTTTATAAATATTTATTATTTAGTAAGACATGTTATAATGCAGTTTAATAATTCATTAGAAGATATTTATTAAACAGTCATAGCAACTGTATAGGCAATCAAGATCGATTTTATAATACCCTTCATCTCTTGACCAAGCCCTATATACACTTCTACAGATGATTAGGAAAATTATCACTCGTAATCGTTTGACTTTGATATTTCCTGTAAAACCTTGGGGAATGTACCCTACAAATGTTGTCAACAGGTTATCATGAAGCCTTTACGTTTATTAAAGTGTACAAATGAATAAGATTCGTACGTAAATGAATTGTTAGTTTTCTTGTGCCGAAGAGAATCCAAGAACTATGATACTCCAGGTTTTTGACATTTGTAGATTGAGAAGTGTACACATTGTAAGGACAGAATCCTAAGTAGTTCTGATCATGGGAATCCAATGCGCTTTCAGCTTGACTTTTAAATCTCGGAAAATGTAAGCACATGAAGAGGCAGAAAAGGACTCTTTATACTAGACAGTACACCATTCTTTCTGTTTCATTGTTTAATGTCATCTTCTTAATTTTCTTCTGTAAACCTGTAAGCCCCCAGTGCATTATAGGGTCTCATCAACCAGTTACACTTATCATTATCAGCCTTTAGTCAGGATTACGACCTAGCCCATGTTGTGTGTTAGTTTTATTCATGAGTGGCGAGACCTACAGTTTAAAGTCCACCCCGAATAACAGTTGTTTGAGAAACTTTTCATTGCAGTTTTATTTACCCTCGCAGATTTTGCCAGAAGATTGTTAAGAGGAAGTGGGTGAAGGACATTTTCTTTCATACTTTGTTTGCGGTCTAGTAGGTAGCGTGTTGGCTTATTATACGTGAGGCCTCGGTTCAAATTCCAGGTCAGACATCTCCAACTAAACGAAAAATGACAAAATATTTCTTCGGCGACTTCCTCTCAGCAGATTTCTGGCAAAAACTCTTAGAGTAAATAAAAATTGCGAGGAAAAGTTTCTCAAAAATCTGTAGTTCGGAGTCGACTTTAAACTGTAGGTCCCACCACTTATGTATAAAAATTAACACACACAACATAAGTGATGTGAGAAACTAGGTGGTAATCCTGGCTAAAGGGTTGTAATGACCAATTATGTTATGTATGTATGTTTATACTGAGCAATATTTCAAAATGTTTGGTACACGTTATTCCAAAGGGAGCTTGTTGCATGCAGTTCCACATCAATCAACCCTGTCGGCGCACTAACAGGCATGCCAATTCCTACTTCCGGATTCTACGGATGCTCTTGTTGAGAAATACCAGCAGTTAACCCTTGTAGTGTATGCCCCAACAACCACTTTTTCTGATGAGCTAAGATTGGGTTAGCATATGTTCAGAATTCTCTGTGGATAATTCTTTATAAATGTTTATATATGCACGGCTATTGCAATTGGGCGTTTCTAGCGTTTCTACAGAGGACTTTTCTATTTCTTCCATAATACACGAATTTAAGTTTAACGTCCCTAAATTTAGTTTGCGCAAGTATAACATATGATACTAAATAAGTGGGCTACATTCCTTAAATTTTATTCGATAACAATATCACCATTTTATCGATTATTATGGCTGATTGATCAGTAGTGCACAAGCCAAAAACAAGTATGTATATATGGTTGAATAAGTCTACTCCTGTCAACACTCTGTCAGTTGACGGATGTAAAAATTCAATTTTAAGATTTAATACATTTAAAGTACTGACCATTTAATTGAAGCCTACATTGTTTACTACATATTGTTACACTTAAAAGTCTTTCTACGTTAAACTTTTTTGTTATTGTTTCTGTTATTTATAGATATTTTAAATAATAATCATAAATTTTAATTATAAACTATATTTGTACAGAAACAAAAGCAAAAGAGACATTTAAAAAGTAACACAAACGTTGCATTATACAACAAACAATAACAACAAATGGTAACATGAACTATTTCAATTTTTTTGTTGTGCATGTTCGATAAAAACAAAAAAAAACAAAAAAAATTAATCGGTTTTTAGTAAATTTGTTGTTACAATCACAGTAACAGACAACAGCTCACAGCCACTACCAGTTTGTCAGTTTCCTACCCTATATGGCCAAAAACATGGAACCGCAACAAAAAAAAAAAACAAAAAAAAAACAACCAACGAACTACAAACAAAAACTATTTAAAACAACAAGTACACCAAAAAAAAAATGAAATACAAATTAAAATTAAAATAAAACAATGAACAACAACCACAAACATTAAAATTAAAAAAAAAGCGAATTTAAAAAAAGATCATAATGTAACGATCACGTCATCGAACAATGTTTGGGTATTTCATAGAATGGGAACATGAGTGAGTTTTGCACCAGACTGTGTCATTTATAATGCGAAAAGTTTACGATAAAATTTTAAATGACATTTGAAATTAAAATTAATGTTTTTGTTTATCAAAAACGAAAGAAAACGTAACTATAAAATATACCGTAATTAGGCAGGTGTAAACAAGGTGTAAAAAAGTTTCCATGAAATTGAAAGATAAGAAACTTTTTTGAAAAATATTGCAAAAGAAACAGAAATAAGAAGAGAATCGATTGTATTGGGAAAAAATAGTGCAAATCAAATATATTGCCTGCATTGGCTATCGTTAACAAAGACCTTTCCCTATCCCTCTACCGAAGTATGGGTTAAGCTGGAAATAAGCCTCTTGTATACTTTATTCCAAAGTGAATCTTATTCCAGTGAGAATAAATCGAAACAAATGGTAGTCGAACGGAGATAGTTCTCTACCAAACTTTCTTTCTTGAAAAGCATCATCTTTCAGGGCAAACTAACAGCTTTTGAACTACCCTTGGCTGATTTCAATACCACATTCGGTAATTTTGTTTCTTGAGGTACGTATTGACTCTAACATGAGTTTTTTCGTTGAAGATAATTTTTCAATTCATGATTGCATCATTGGATACTTTATAGGCAGTTTTCCTCAACTTTTTCGCATATTTCGTACGGTATCTCGATCATAAGAAGTCGCCGTAGTCTAGTAGGTGGTGTGTTGGCTTATTAGACGGAAAGCCAAGGTTCGAGCCCCAGGCCAGACATCAAAATAAAATACAAAAAGTATTTCTTCGGCGACTTCCTCTCAGCAGATTTCTGGCAAAAACTCTGAGAGTAAATAAAATTGCCATGAAAAGTTTCTCAAAAAAATCTGTGGTTCGGAGTCAACGTTAAACTGTTGGTCCCGCCACTCACGTATAAAATTAAGGCACACAACAAGAGTGGTGTGAGAAGCTAGGCGGTAATCCTGACTGAAGGGTTGTAATATATTGTATACATACATGTATACATACATACATGCATGCATGCGTACATACATACATACTCTTCAGCGAGGATTATGACCTAGCTACTCACATCACCTAGTATGTGGTGTATTAATTTTATACGTGAGTGGCGGGACTTACATTTTAAAGTCAACTCCGAAATTCAGATTTTTGAAAAACTTTTTCTTTGCAATTTTATTTTACCAAAGAAAATATTTTCTTTTGATATGACCTGGGCTTTAAACCATGGCCTCACGTGTAATAAGCCAGCATACTACTATCTTGCCAATTGCTTGCACAGTAGTACGATTACCACAATCAGCCCATAATGCTCGAAAAATGGTCACGTTTCATATTTAAAAAATGGCAAACATTTAGCTAAACTAATGAGACATCAGATGTAAGATATTTAACAGCTGAAAACATGTCAAACTGACACCCACAAACCACAAAATGTATTACTAGACCATGAAGACGACCCAGTTGGAGAATAGCAAAGACTTGCTGACTAATAAATCAAAAATTTTTGGATGCAAAAACAGGCTTGGTTAAGATATTCTAATAACTCTGACAACCAAAATGAAGCAACCTCAGAGTTTTATACGAATTTTAAATGTTATGACATATACTGTTTGCCTATTATTTTGCACAACACTGTTATATATTATTTTCAAAATAACTTGAACATTTCAAATCAAAAATAGAAGAGGCTGGCCCCATATGTATTATTAAATCATTATAAATCAATTACTTTCATTAATATTTATTAAAAATGAAAATAAAAATGAAAAACAAAAACAAAGAAAACAAAAATAATAAATTCGTATATGAAATTCGTATTTTGTGTTAAAAATATTTTTCTCATGTTTTATTCTTATCTTGTTTGTTGCAATTCGTTTCCAAAAAAAATTAAAAAGATGAATTATTTATGGGTGTTACAAAAAAATGCATCTAAAATTTTTCAACAAATTGCTGAAAATTTTTTTTCATTATGGGATGATGCTCTTAAGAAAAATAAAAAAAAATAT
The DNA here is from genome assembly GCA_932273835.1 of Sarcophaga variegata. Classification (NCBI taxonomy): domain Eukaryota; kingdom Metazoa; phylum Arthropoda; class Insecta; order Diptera; family Sarcophagidae; genus Sarcophaga; species Sarcophaga variegata. The sequence goes on from OW026361.1 coordinate 100,726,369, forward strand.
TGTATATTTATTTAATATTGTTTGAAAGTGTCTGTGTTTGATAATTTTATTTTTGTAAGTGACATTGAATTGCGTGCAATTTTCTTGGCATGTCACAACACACACAAATCACCTCTAGAAAAATTGAATGAAAATACACAATAAAAAAAGCATATTTTAAGCAGCAGACAGACAGACACACATACGCAACTTAATTGAAATGCACGTCAAAGTCTTATAAATCATTGTTTGTAAAAGAAAAAAAAATATAAATAAAAAAGTAACAAAAAAAAAGTTTGAAATGCTCCCGCTGAGCCATAGTCAGTTGATATTAAAGTTGAAAGAGAAAAAAATGAAAATTTAATAAATATATTGGATCATATTAAAAGTATCCATGGCTTTGTGGAACTAGATGGTTTGGATTCTTTTATATGTGACAACATGCATCCCAGCCATCTGACTAGTTTTTGTGTTGGGATCTGTAAAACCTTTTTGATTGAAAAACTTTAGGCGAATGTACAGCCCTTGGTTTTCGCTGATAAACAATAGAAGTTCTACAGCAAAGGAATTATGCACACATCCGAAATATAACTTCCTAATAGAGAAGTAGCCGTAGTCTTGTAGGTAATGTGTAGGCTTACTAGGCTTGAAGCAACGATTAAAACTCTAGGTCAGACATCTGCAACAGAACGAAATATTCAAACAATTTTTTCGTCAACTTCCTCTCAGCAGATTTCTGGCACAATTTCTGAGAGTAAATAAAAAATTGTCATGCAAAGTTTCTCCGAAAAATCTGTCATGCAGAATCGACTTTAAACTGTAGACCCCGCAACTCCTGTATAAAATTAACACACACAACATAAGTGGTGTGAGAAACTAGGTCGTAATCCTGATTGAGTGGTTGTAATGCCTAATTATGTATGTATGTATGTATAGAGAATATTCCACTTTAAAAATTTATCTGAATATACTTTTTATATCACCCCAACGCTAAACATTCAATTTTAAAAGATTTTAATTTTCTAAAACAAATTTTTTATTTTACAAAAATTAAAAAAAGAAATTCAAGTAAAAAACTGGCAAAAATATTACAACTTTTTCCTGCGAACTTTTTAAACATTTTAAATCTTTTGTTTCTACGCAGATTTATATTTTAAATTGCCTGAAAAAAAAATAAATGTTCTGCTCTAATTAGCATTACAAGCCTCGTCTATGTTTTACTCTCTAATTTAAACTGATTTTTATACGATATTTAACATTTATTTTCTTCTTTTTTTCCAATTTTTTTCTTGTTTTTGTTAAAAATAAACGCACAAAATAAAATAAATTTTCACAATAAAACAATTTTCCAGTATCACACGTACTTTTTTTTCTTTCTTTTGAATTGTTGTTACTGTTGTTGTTATTATTTTTCTCTTTTTATTTATTGTTATTTTGTTGTTGTTGCAATGGTTGTAGCTGCTGTTTAAATTAAGTAGAGAGATCGTTTTAATAGCAAAATAAATATGTGTGAATAAAATTTAACACCTTAAATAAACATGACTAAACACACACACACATAGGCATACATACCCTATACATGCAAACAAATTGTAGAACAAACACAATTACATGTGTAAACGTATGCGTATAAAAGTAAGTATAAACAGAAATAAGCAACCCAGCAAACATTTCGATTAGAAGCTGAAGTCACTGTGATTTGTGTTTTTGGGCTGTATCAGGTTAGCTCTTTAGTGATTTCAATACCGGCAGTCTGGCAAGGTTGACGGTGACAGTGACCTATAAAATTGCCATGAAAAGTTTCCCAAAAATATGTCTTTCGGAAACGACTTTAAATGTAGGCTCCGCCTCTCATGGACATAATTAACACACATAACATGGAAGGTGTGCAAAACATGATATGATCAGACCTGTGCAACATCACAATGTACGCACTGTTGCAAATATCGGCAAGCGAATAATTGGAATTTGTTGATTCTATAACACCCTCAGCAACTGGGTCTCTCTTGAGGCATACTATGGCTCATTTTGCATTTGGGTTTTCACATCCATTAACATAAAGCCCACTACATTAATATGCTGAATGATTACTGGATCAACAGGCTTTCAATACTGATTTTCCGAAGAAAAGTTTTTCAGTAATGAAGCTCAAAGAGAACTCAGAAGTGATTGATGAAAAGCCATTGTATCGAGGAAAATCACTGTTTGGGGCACATTGTAATCTGAGGCTGTCATTGGGCCGTATTTCCCTATGAGAAATTACCCTTAAAGAAGAACCTTTACTCTCAGTTCAGAGCGCTATGACATCATGGAACTGGTCTACAATCGATGATTATGAACTGAAGGGGTAATATTGCACGAAAAGTTTCCATAAAGAATAATTTTACGAATACCACAATTGCTGAGTGATGATTTCTTTTCACCGCCGTTTGGCGGAATGCAGAAAAATATAAATCCCTCTGCCACTATTAACCCATAATAAAGGTCGATAGTGCCGGAATATCGTCACCCAGAAAATAACGAAATCTTTACCCAGAGTATTTAAACTTCTACTATAAAAAGCTAGGCATTCACAGAGAAGATGCTGCTTCATCACCAAGGGAACGCGGTGCCAGTCTCCCGTTGGGCTTATTGCTTTGCAGCAGTTAATAGAATGTCAAAGGCTCCTGACCACATAATATCCAGATCAATTCTCCCAGAGACTCTGTTCTCTCTCACTAACCTAACTTCATCTCATCTCCATATATAATACCACTAGTTCTAACATTGTCACTAGATGGCCAAAGATTCCTAACCACATAAAATTACCATTAACTTTTTCAGCGCCTCTGCTTCCTCTCCCTATTCCAACACACGATGAAGCCACAGGAATAGCAGATTAATGTATTATAATAATGACATGAGCATCGTCCATCATTATACTCCAGGAACTCAGCAAACTTTGACCCGGAGCTATCCAAGCCCACTATGTAAAGACACCGCAAAGCAGTGAACAACAGGTTAAGACTCATTAAAACGCAATTATTGCTTAAGTTAAGCCGTATCAGTTTACCCTCAGTACTGAATCTGGTTTATTACAGACTTAATAAACGAAGATTAAAATGTTTGCTGGTTTATGTCATACACAAAAAAGTTCTGAGTTCAATATAATAAACGGTGATGTTGGCTGTTATTTTTCCATGGCAACGAATAGCAACAACTACAACAACAATAGCTAAAACGTCACTTAAACCAGAACACTAAAAATCAAAACAAAAAAATCCCCAAAAAAATGTTTATTTTAGACCATCAACGACAACAATAAATAAAAAAAAAACGGAACAGTTAACGAGAAGAAGAAAAAAAGAAGTAAACGAGCCAACGATATCAATTTTGGCTAAATCTTGTTGTCGTCCAGCTGAACTAAAGTGGAGTAGAGAGACTAGAGTCCATAGAAAACATACTCCATGTCATTAACAAATCCAAACAAAACAAACGAAACGAAACGTAACGAAACAAATACACTCCATCATCGTGTTAAATACTGGCAATCGAAAACTGACGAGAAAAATTCACATGAATTGACAATTTTTTTTTTTCTTTCCACGCTTTTTATGATTTTTTTCTTGTTGTTGTTTTGTTGAGTTGAGTTGAAAAAAATAAAAATCCGCATCAACTTTGATTGGCTGACCATAAAAATATTTTGAAAAATTAACACAACGACAGCGATATTGTAGCTCATGATAGAAAAAAAACGTAAACTTTGTTACAAACAAAAAAACAACAACAACAACAAAGTGTCATTGATTAATTCGGAAAAACTGCCTTTAGAAGTAATCCAAAAAAAAAATTGATATGAAATGAAATGAAATAATAACGATTATTGATCAAATTAATGAACGAATGCTTGCATGGTTACAGCTCTTGGCTAATATGGTAAATAACCATTTATATACTAAATTAACAAGATTTTGACATTTTTTTGTGTACGAACAATAAGTGTGAGAATTTTTGTTATTAAAATTGTTGTGAAGCTTAACTTAACTACAGTAGCTAGCACTTACCTGTTTAAGTGTTAGGCGGGCTGTATATCTTAAATCGCTACCCTCACGCTTGAACATGGCATGCGGTTTATCTCGTATAATGAACACAATATCGGCTGGTATTTTACCCGGTGCTTGATCGCCCTCCTTTTGAAAGGTCACCTTTGTACCGGATTTCCAGCCCGGTTTTATCGATATGCTAACACATTTATCTTCCTTTTGTGAGGTGCCATCTGGCTGTTGGACACGCCTTGAGATTTTCATTTTCTTAACACAGCCATGATAGATTTCCTCCAGCGTTACATAGAGATCATGCTCAACGGGGGGATCTTGTTGTTTCTCCTTTTTGAATGGTGTATGAACATTGAATGAATGTGATCTAAATGAAGGCCTTCTCTGGATTATTTAAAGCAACCGACTTATAAGACAATGTTGAAGTAAATATTGCACTTACCTGAAGGCGCCGCCAAGGCCATGTCTAGAACCCAAGCCGCCAAATGGTGATGAAAAGAAATCATGTTCTGTATCCAAATCGAAAACATTCTTATCGAATAGATTATCACCCATATCGAAGAATGAAGCGAAGGGATTGCTGGAGCCAAAGAATTGAGCAAATGTGGCTCGTGGATCACCATGGAACTGATATGTAAATGAACTGTTGGAACCTGTGCCATTGCTTCTGCCTGTAAAAATGTAAAGAAAACAATTTAAAAACAATCTTTATAGCTTCTTTTCTTTGAGACTTACCTCCACTTTTCAAACCATCTTCACCGTATTTATCATATACTTCACGTTTACTTTTATCTGATAACACTTCATAGGCCTCGGCGACTTCTTTGAATTTCTCTTCAGCATTGGCGGCTTTATTCTTATCGGGATGATAACGTAACGCTAGTTTCCTGTAGGCTTTTTTAATTTCTTCATCGGTGGCAGTCTTGGGTATGCCCAATGTTTTATAATAATCCTTAGCCATTATGTATGTATATGTCTGTGTATTTTATTGTTTAATGATATGTACTCTCTATCTCTCTACCAATGAATTATCAAACAAATATAGTTCGATAGCTTAATTATATGCTATATAGAGGAGTATCTTATATTGCAGGTGGTGGTTCCAAGTAATACTTAAAACTGCAAAACAAACAAATAAACAATTTCAATTACTTCAAAATAATTTGCTTTAAATCAAAAATCTTTTACCAATTATTCCTTTAAAGCTTAGTTAAACTCTTCCTTTTGTGTTGTAATTCTTAGTTAACTTATCAATTAACAAAAATCTCTTGTTTAAACAATTGATTCCTTAATATTATTTCCATTCAATATTATATTGTCCAGCAATAAAAGCATCTTTTTATAAACAACGTCTGACGTCAACAGGTAAATTTCGAAGATTTTATTTTTTCTGATTTCAATGCAATTTTGCTGCTGCTGCTGCTTCTTTAACTGAAAGTAGGCCAACAAAAATAATAAAAATAAAAATTTGTTTAAACTTTACAAATCCTTCAAAAAAATAAAATTTCAATCAATAAAAAGCCGAAAATAAATTTTGACAATAAATTTCAAACACGGTAATCGATATTTTTTATCATAAACAATGTTTACAAAAATAAAAGAATTTTTGTAATTTAAAAATAGTTCTTTTTCTTATTCATACGATACAAAAAAACATTTCCGATAAAAGTGAAAAAGTAGCTAAAAAGGCCGCTTAAAAAAATATTTTAGGGGATCAAGGTTTACAAATCTTTTTAGAAAACTTTTTACAAACTAGTTCTATCAACTTCCGTTTTTCTGTTATCTTGTAGAAAGTGCTTTTCTGATCTTCTTATTCGATTGTCGTTCTTTCCTCTGTTGTGTTTCAGTTTTACTATTTAAATAGGCTAGAACATGGAGCTGAAGACTATAAGTCAGCCTTCGATAGCCCCATAAGGGATCGTGTTTTTGCCGCAATGTCTGAGCTCGGTATACCTGCAAAACTGATAAGGCTATGCAGAATGACGTTGAACCTGCAGCTCCGTCAAGGTAGGAATGGACCTCTACGAACCTTTTGATGCCGTGCGAGGTTTCAGACAAAGCGACCCCCTATCATGCGACCTCTTCAACTTCGTCATGGAGAATGTTCTGCGAAAGGTTGGAGTGCATCGCAATGGCACTATTTTTCAAAAAAGTTGTTGCTTGCGTATGCTGACGACATTGACATCATAGGGCGTACCAAACGAAATGTTACTGCTGCCTTTAGTGCTATTGAACGGGAGTCTACTAAAATGGGTATGGGAGTAAATGAAGGCAAAACAACGTATATATTGTCGACAATAACATGGGTCCGCCGTTAACACCAAAAATGATGTCAGTCTGGAGATTAAGCGCAGGATCACTCTTGACAACAGGTGCTACTATGGTCTCAATAGGCAATTGAGTAGCAGATATCTCTCTTGTACGACAAAACTAACACTCTACAAGACACTCATCCTACCCGTACTTCTTTATGGCGCGAGCCATGGACCCTATTAAGCGCTGATGCAGCAGCCTTGAGAGTGTTCGAGAGAAAAGTTCTACGTAAGATCTTCGTTACAGTGCGAGTTGGCGATGATTTCCGTATCCGATCCAACAGTGAGCTGTATGAGCTCCTCAACGACATAGACGTTGTGCAGCGTATTAATATGCAGCGGTTGCGCTGGCTCGGCCATGTCGTTCGAATGAAGGAGGATGCTCCGCCGAGACGGGTATTTGATGCTTAAGTCGGCGAAGAGGACGACCTTGTATCAGTCGGAAGGACCAAATCGAGGTAACCCTGTAATCGATTGGTGTGACCAACTAGCGTAGGCGCACAAGAAGCAGAGGTGCCTGGAAGGATGTGTTGCGGCAGGCCGAAATCCCTTAAACGGGTTGTTATGGCCAATTAAGTAAGTAAATAAGACCATGGAGCTTTCTACGAGCTATCTTTCGGACTGTTTTATTCAGTATAGTAGCAAGGAGATTTGTTTCTTAAGAGTAGCTGTTGCCTAACCTTCCGATGATGTTTGTTTAGCGTCCTATTCTATACTCACGAGGGTGGAAGGTGACTTCTTAGTAGAGGAGATTTAAGCCTCTTTTATTTTAACTGTTGAAAAATCCAATCTTTTGAAATACATTAACGCATTACTATACTGTATTTCTGGATACTTATTTCTGAACAGTCTGACTCAAAACTCAAATCTCTACCCACCTTAATTATCTAACAAAAGTTGAGAAGAGTCTCTGCCAAGTTTATCTTGCCAACGTCATCTTCTTAATCACCATCTTCTCTTCTCTGGCCTCTTTAGCAGTGTGTAAGTCTACCTTCTGGCATACCCACCTGCCTACTCATTATACTCAATACCAACATGCTTTGGGATATAGCAATGTGTGACCTTATTACCGTTTCTTTGTCAATACAGCTTGCACAAGCAAACTCATACTAATGTGGAGTCAACATCCTAGGAGTCAACTGCTCGAACAGCGGCCTTACAGTCAGATAATATTGCTATGTTCCTTAGTATTTACCTTTTATTCAAATTAGGTTAGGTCAGGTTAGAAGACGTGTACTTGTCAATTAAGGCAATTTCAGTGCCGTAGGTCGAATTGACACATTGTACAACGTCCTAGTTTCTCACACCACTTATGTGTTGTGTGTTAATTTTATATATGAGTGGTGGGACCTACAGTTTAAAGGCGACTCCGAACGACAGATTTTTTAGAAACTTTTTCGTGGTTGGTTTATTTACTCTCAGAGTTTTTGCCAGAAATCTGCTGAGAGGAAGTCGCCGAAGAAATACTTTTTGTATTTCGTCTGGCCTGGGGCTTTACGTCTAATAAGCCAACACACTACCTACTAGACTACGGCGACTTCAAAAAATTAAAAAAATTATTCAAATTAAATTGGGCATATATTTCGATGGTATATACGAGTTGTAGTCGCCTTAGTCTATAGTAGTAGATGGGATGTTGGCTTCAAACCCCAAGTCACGAAAGATGAAAAAATATATCTTTGGCAAAAGCTCTTAGAGTAAATAAAATTGCCATGAAAAGTTGCACAAAATTCTGTCATTCGGGCAGAATTTAAACTGTGTATAAAATTAACACACTCAACATAAGTGGTGTGAGAATATAGGTCGTATTGCTGGCTAAAAGGCTATAATAACTGAATTACGTATGTATGTATGTAATGTGAAATACGGAAATGTGATCAACAAGTATTGTACTGAGAGGATTTCGCTTCAATAAGTAGTTCTAGAAATAGTAAAATTTTAGTACAAATAAATGTTTTTCTGGTTCAATAATGCTTTCTTTACATTGATACTAGGAAATAAAAATTTCCTTTGGTAGCCGCTAATCAAAAAGGAATTTCAATTATCCATTTAAACAAAACAAATTTCCGGATATCAAACAAATTCCAGCATTTTCTCTCACTTGACCTTGGATCTGCTTAATGTGTTGCCACGTATAAGTAATAATTGCAAAAATATGAATTAATATTACTCATACGTAAATTATGTAAAAAAAAAATGAAATTCGTTTCGAATTTTCTCTAAATGGTAGGTATATCACTTTGAAATGCCTAATAATTCTTAATTCGTCTATAATTTTTGAACTAAAAATAACGATGGAAATAGTATTTTTTTTTTCTCAAGTGGCCCCCTACTCGCTTTACATAATAAAACAAATTCGAAAAACAAAAACAAAAACTTTCTTTTCATGCAAATTTTTTTAAAAATAATATTCTTTTGGCCGCTAATAAAATATATAAGAAAACGTCAGCAAAATGTTTATTTTTATTGTCAAAAAATTTTGTTTTTTTTCTTTTTGTTTTTCGTCTTCTCTTTAATTTAGTTTTTCTTAATGAAATTTTTTCTGAAATATTCTTCAAGTTTTGATCATTTTGCGTGGGCTGCCATGAAGTACAAGATTTTTATTGTTCGTTGAGATTGTCGACAAAAATAAAACAATAATTTTAATGATCATGATGATCACGATCGTCATTATCTATGTATATCGTGGCAAAACAGTTTGCACAATTAAAACATTCTTCAAGCAAAAAGTACTTTTTTGAGTGTCTCTGTAAAATGAAAAACAAAAAAATTATTTTCAATGTAGTGTTGTTGTTAAAGAAACTATGACGTTGTTTGTTGTGATGTCTAAGCAGCAGAAATCTCCTTTTAGATAAATTAATGAAAGGCTTGTTAAAAGATTTATGAGATTTATTTTTAAAACAGCATTGTCCTCGTACCAAAGTTAAATGTAAATGACCATCGTACATAATAAATTTGTTGAAATTATGTGTCGTAAATAGTACACTTTATTAAATCTTTGAAACAAATTCTCTTTCAACCCAAAAAGTATAAATGGTTTTAAAATTTTATTCAAAAATTAAAAATTATTTAAATTTCTTATTTTGTCGTTAGCACATACATACATATACATACCTAGTTAGTCATTACAACTCTTCAATTAGGATTACGACCTAGTTTCTCACACCACTTATGTTGTGTGTGTTAATTTTATACATGAGTGGCGGAACCTACAGTTTAAAGTCGACTCCGAACGACAATTTTTGAGAGAGTTTTCATGGCAATTTTATTTACTCTCAGAGTTTTTGCCAGAAATCTGCTGAGAGGAAGTCGCCGAAGAAATACTTTTTGTATTTTGTTTTGATATCTGGCCTGGAGTTCGAACCCCGGCTTTTCTTCTAATAAGCCAACACACTACCTACTAGACCACGGCGACTTAATTCCATTTTCATTTCACAGTCATAGTTTTAACCAGAAATCTGCTGAGAGCAAGTCGCCAAAGATATATTTTTCAATATTTCGTTTTGTTCGAAATATCTGAGCTGTTGTTTGAACCACGGTCTCTCTTCTGTTGGCTTAAACACTGCCTAATAGACTGTAATGTTATGACGGAATCTGAAGAATACATGGCATGTGATTAAGAAACGATGTAGCTTTTGAAAGCTGAAGATACCAATGGTTTGGAGATGACACTGTAGCAGACGTAACTTATCTCACAGGAACAGACTGGAAGTTAAGAAAGTTTGTACAAGATACAGACTTCCTATAGAAAGTAAGGTAGTATTCCCTAATAATATACGATGTAGCACTTAAATTGTCATTTCCCAGCTTTCGAAAGATCAAGATACCAATGTTTTGGTGATCACACTGTAGCAGACATAACTCATCTCAGAGGAATAGACTGGAAGTTAAAAAAGTTTGTACAGGATACAGATTTCCTATAGAAAGTAAGGTAGCATTCCCTAATTGTGAGCGTACAACAATCCTGCATGATAGCATACGATGTAGCACTTAAAGTATCATTTCCCAGCTTTGAAAGCTTAAGATAGCAATATTTTGGAGATGACACTGTAGCAGAGATAACTCATCTCAGAGGAATAGACTGGAAGTTCGGAAAGTTTGTACAGGATACAGATTTCCTATAGAAAGTAAGGTAGAATTCCCTAATTGTGAGCGTACAACAATCCTGCATAATAGTATACAATGCTTTCGAAAGCTCAAGATACCAATATTTTGAAGATGACACTGTAGCAGACATAACACATCTCAGAGGAATAGACTGGAAGTTAAAAAAGTTTGTACAGGATACAAACTTCTTATAGAAAGTAAGTTATTACTTCCCTAATGTAGAGCGTACAACAATCCTGCATGATAGCTTAGGTGCATGTCTATAGGCATGCGACCCTTTATTGGTCTCCTCTCCTTTATCCTATCTACGTATCCAGTGGAAAACGGCAACTTCACCGTCTATATAAAATTATAAACAAATTTTTTCAAATTCTTTTTAAAGATTCCTCATATAGTCCTGATTATATTTACTCTCTTCTCCATAGAAAATCACATAAAATTGCTCAGTTTTTTTATTAAAATTATTGCAAATAAAGTTTTTCAGTTTTTTTTCTATGTAAGTTTGTAGCTGTGAAAACTTTTCATAAACCAGTATGTACATGCATACATATAGTGAGTGCATCAAAGTGTTTGTATGTATGTCTTGTGTCTGTCTATTGAAATGTTTACAAAGTTTTCAATATTTGTCAGATGTCACGAATTGACAATATGCCCATTATAATATTGATTAATGTCAAGTATCCAAATACGTGTAGATTTAATTAATTACTTATTTATCGTATATCATACTATATTGCATACATATGTATGTATGTATATTGAATAGTAAAGTTCTACATAAATTCTAACTTTAAAGTATATGTACATAAAATAGTTACAGGGGCAGAAGGAACATTAAAGGGTTTCAATTAAATTATTATACATGAAACACACATACATGTAAACAATTAATAAAATATTATTTAAACAATAAATTATTTTCGAGATTTGTACACTATTGGCATAAATAATTGAAATTGAGAATTGTTGTAGAAAATATTTTTTTTTATTTTTAAAATTTTCATTTAAACTCGTAAATCTTTTCATCTTTATATGGCAAGTATAGAACAAAGAAACAAAAAATTTATTTTATTTCATATTAAAACTCTCGTTGTACATACATACATATTTAAAGATTTTAATCTTTTTGACATTTTCTGTCAATTGTCACAAGTGAAACATGTGTAATATTTCAGAATTTTTCGTACGTATTTTCGATCGCGATTGCCACCGATTAAATGAATTTTAAATTTTAATTTTGTTTTTCTCTTTATACCCTACATCATTGTGTTGATGTTTCTTAATCTTTTCAATATTATTTTTAATAAGTTTTTAATCTTCTTACTATTTCAGTATCATTAATCAAGTTTTACCAGGTAAGCAACTTATTAATGTAGTGTAGCTGATTCTAGAAAAACAGGGTTGCCAAGTGCAGTTGCCTACAACCAACTTACACTGACAAAGTGTTTGGGTTTATATTTTGCGTTGCTGTATTGGGTTATTGTATTAAGTTGTTGTACTGGGTTCTTCTATCAGATGCTGTGCAGCGGCCACGCCTAAATTACACATAAATGGGTGCCCTGATGGCCTAGTTGGTAGTGTCCTAAACTTCAAGTGCCGAGGCCGTAGGTTAGATTCCCAACTGACCCTGGGTATTTGTGATTGTCTGATTGTTTACCTAACATTATATGTAATCACTCGCAATAGAAAAAAGAAAGTGAGAATTATTACGAAAAAGAAATTCTCGAAATAAAAGTAACGAAGGTATATACACTGGTCATTAAAATCAAACAATCCTTTCTATCTTTTCTATCTTTTTCTATTCTTTTCTATCCTTTTCTATAATCCTATAAACTATCTTTCCTGTATTCCAATACAATGCATTGCATGATTAGGGATAATCGCCTCAGCGTTCATCTAAAAAAATTACGGCTGTGCCAATACTTTTCTTAATCCTCAAAATACAGGTTTGAAATATATTTTAACATATCCTAGTCATTTCAAATTCCTATCATGTAGAGGGTCTTCCTAATTTTAGAAACAAGAAAAAGTCGCTGACAGCTAATTGCAGTTTTGCAGTCGGTTTTCTATAGCCCTTATGCCAGAGAGTCGAAATCATACCTCAGCTCTATAAAATTAAATTTGTTTTCTCTTTCCATAAAGAGTAATCTGATCTGAAATCTGTCGTTCGGACTCGACAATGAAATTTAGTTCGTGCCGCATTTGAATGAAATTAAAGCACACAACAAGAGTGCGGTTGAGAAACTATGGCGTGGTCCTAACTAAAGGCCTTGGCCTTAACGAATTTTTTGTCCTTGTGGGAGTTAAATGTTATCTTCCCTGATTGATCTGTTGGTTTCGCTCTAAGGCATTTCACTTAATGTGTTTATGTGGGCATCTAAGGGCATCACCAAACTATAGCCATTTATTTTTTATACCGGTGGCTATAAACTGAGCATTGAAACGCTTTCATACCCCTTGACCACTTATCCAAAATTCTCTATAGATTTTTTTCAAGTCTTGGTGCTTTTGCATGTATCCAGGTGCCTCGTTGTATGTCTCCCAGTCATATAAATAGGTGGCCCAAAACTGTGTCTACTGTGACACGATCCACAGGACATGCCGGCCTTGTCAGGCATTAGCTTCATGTCATATCTAGGCAGCTTCCCAAAGTATTAGGTTAAGCCTACTTAAGATAACATTTAGCCTAGCTAATGATCGTTTTAAATTGAATCATTAAAGTGAGTAAATTTTTGAGTAATTTGCCGGTTTATGACGAATTCAAACAATATTTATGGCAGCAGAAATTTTAGTAATCATTTCATCATGTGACAAATTACGTAAACAGCCTATTTAAAATAAAATATAGACTAGCTAGCATTCTATTCAGATCGAATCATTTAAGTGAGTAAGTGTGCCAGCTAAAGTTTTCGTAATTTTTTCGTCTTATGATAAAACATCTTAATGATGTTAACATATAATAGAACAGGGCTAATATAAAACATTTTTTCTAAAATTAAGACAAAAAAATATTTAGATAGGCATTCTAAAGCAGTTAAAAACAGATTAAATTTGCGTGCAATAATCTAATGATAAAACTTAGCCAATGAAAGGAATTTGAACGATCAAAAAGTCATCCTAACTATCAAAAAAAACAAGGAAATTTCTTCAGATAGTTCTCTAAATCTAAAGTAGAGTATCACGCAGTCGACTTGCCATTAAAAATTTAATTTTTTTTCATTTTCATTTACTTTTTTATAAATACTTGCACAAAGTGTTACTTCTGTATGACATTCTTTGCCTTGCCAAAAAGTAAAACACAAATTAAAAAAACATACACACACACACACAGAAATTGTGTTTAATTAAAACTTTTGTAATTTCATTTCATTTCTTTTTTTATTTATTTGATTATTAATGTTTAATGTTTTGTTTCCTTAACCCGCATATACTCATACGTGAATAGGCCTGTAGTAGAACAGATACAACAACGAAAGGATTTCTTTGCCAGCATTCCCCAACGAAATTGTTTTTATTTTTTGTACTTTTTTCTTTTTTTCTTTTGCTTTTTATCATTTAATGAGATCACTGCTACTTAATTAAATAAAGATTTTTACTTTTTTTTTTGCATTCCGCCACGTACTCTCGTACTATTTATGCTACTTGCCGCATATATCATTCATCGGTGTTGCACATTCACACGAACACTTTTATTTTCGTTTAAATTCATTGGCTCTTACGTTAGTCGTTTTTTTATTAGTTCTTTTTTTATTCTTTTTTGATTTGATTTGCTTTCGTAGATTTGACTATATGTTAACCCTTGCATGGTATGAAGAGTTTGCAAGGAAATTGTAAGAATATGTGAGCATAGTTTCTGTCTCTATCCCCACATAATATACATAATTGGTCATTACAACCCTTTAGACAGGATTACGACCAAGTTTTTCACACCGCTTATGTTGTGCGTAATAATTTTATGCATAAATGGCGGGACCTACATTTTAAAGTCGATTCCGAACAACAGATTTTTGAGAAACTTTTCATGGCAATTTTTTATTTACTCTCAAAGTTTTTGCCACAAATCTGCTGAAAGGAAATCGGCAAAGAAATATTTTTTCATATTTAGTTTAGTTCGAGATGTCTGACATTGGGTTTTCAACCGAGGCCTCACTCGCGTCTAATAAGTCAACACTCTACTTACTAAACTACGGTGACTGTCTCTATCATTTTCTTTTTTCAAAAACAAACTATTTTTTATAAATCAAATATAAATGATTTCAATTTCCTGTAATTTTTCTGTAAAGCATAAATTTTAGACTATTATTGTTATTATCCCTACCCATAAAGGGTTAATTTGTGTTTAACAACATTTCCTTCGTATTACAACTGAACTCAACACTCTCTACTTAAACATTTGCCTTCTTCAGTTCAATGTTGTAAACTGATAAATTAAAAAACAAAAACAAACAAAAAAAAACAATAAAAATCTGTTAAAAAGTTGTATGAAATACTGCGTACGCACGCATATTTCTCATACACAAAAATAGCAGTGGCATCAACAGTGGAAATGCTCGCCATGATACGCATTCATATAGCAGCCGTAGAGTTCAGTTCACAATTAAACAATTACGCACTTAAAGTCATTAATTTATGATATCAAGTATACGAGGAAGTATACGAAAAATAAACGGAATTTATTTTGCTTTTTTACATTTTATTGGATTTACGATTATTTCTTCAAATTTATTAGTGCGCACACCTACAAATATGAAGCATGAATTTCAATTTATGTTCGAAAGAACTTTTAAAGTAAAACAGGTACCAGAAAAGAAGAAGGAAGTAATTGAAATTATTTATGAGCGAAATTAAAAATTATTGACTATCAGCGAAATTTTTGTTACGTGTTTTTTATAATCCTCTTCGGTGCTTTGGACTACCAACATTCCTTCTTCCATCATCTACTTATTAAGTCTTTGATTTGCTTAAAACTCGTTTAATAAGAGTTTTTAAGGCTAGCAGATACTAGTATAGTAGGGTTGCATAGAAACATTACTCTTTATAAACATGAATTAGCTGTAGTTTTCTGTTTGGCTTAAGTTCGTATGTAACCTATGGTAGGTACGTTTCATAGTCTTATGCCCTTCAGTGTACATGAAAACCTTTTTGTTGGCTTGATGTGTGCCCACCATTAAGAGATACCAACCACATTTTCTATACGAATTCTGTAAACTATACAAACTTTTTCAACACTTTAAGGTTTACTAATCTGAGTGTCTGGTATGGTATCCTCCCTAAAATTTTTTTATCT
Source organism: Sarcophaga variegata (assembly GCA_932273835.1). NCBI lineage: Eukaryota > Metazoa > Arthropoda > Insecta > Diptera > Sarcophagidae > Sarcophaga > Sarcophaga variegata. The sequence goes on from OW026361.1 coordinate 100,742,088, forward strand.
TCAGCTTACAAAGGCCAAGCAATGGCATGAAAAGTGTTTATTCCCATGCCCTGCATTCATTATTATCTACCAAACCTTTGAGTTTCAGCTGTACATGCAAGATTGAGTTTCCCGTAAGTACACTCAAGTCGCTTTTATTTACTCTTACTCAGGGGAGTTTTTCTGAACAGAATCGCCTCAGAAGATCTTTACAATTCTCTGTGTCACTGATCCACAATAGTCAGACATTTCTATAAACGTTTCAAGCCTGGTTTTTAATGCTTTAAACGGCAATGGGTTATCCAGCTGAATAATCTATAATTCCCTAAATCGATCTCTCCCCTGTGAATAGTTATAAATCGCCTTTTCACAGTCCAGTATAATCCTTGATGCTGTATCCTAGATACTATTGTTTTAATTGTCAGATGACTTTCAGTGAAGAGATTTAAATCCCTTTGTGTTAAGTTTACCAAATTTATACTGGCCCAGACCATACATTTTCGGAGCGAACGTATCTTCGCTTGGAAAACCATATTACGGTCCGGTTTTCGGAGGTAAACTTTGTAAGTGCCATCTTATCTTCATGTTTGAAGTCATGCGTGTTGCAACAAATCCTCACGAACTTTTGTGCAATGGTTCCATTCGATTAAGAACAGGAGCTAGAATCAGAGTGATGCAATTGCTCGCTATTGATATGTTAGGCTTCCTGTCTAATAGTTCTACGTTAAGCGGGCATCTGCCTAGGGACCGAATTATTTTTTGTGACACTATTTGAAGTCGCCGGTTAAAGACCGGGTTCGTATCTCAGGTCAGACATCAAAACGAAATATGAAAAAAAAATATTTCTTCGGCGACTTCCTCTCAGCAGATTTCTGGCAATAACTCTGAGAGTAAATAAGCCTGCCATGAAAACATTTCTCAAAAATCTGTCGCTCGGAGTCGACGTTAAACTGTATGTCCCGCCACTCACGTATAAAATTAACGCATACAACATGAGTGGTGTGAGAAGCTAGGCCGTAATCCTGATTGAAAGGTTGCAATGGCCAATTATGTATGTATGTATGTATGATACTATTTGAGACTCTGGTTAATTCATTACATGATTCAATCCTCGGCTGAAACATTTCGAAAGAAAACTGCGTCTTTCTCTCAGCAGCCTTCTGACGATAACTCTGAGAGTAAAATAAAATTGCCATGAAAAGCCTCTCAAAAATCTGTATTTCAGAGTTGACTTTAAACTGTAGGTTAAGCCACTCTAAATTAAATAACCCACACACTGTGTGTGGTGTGAGAAGCTAGGATTTATAACCAAATAAGCAGTTATAGCATAGAGATGTAAGTCCCGTCTAATATTGCACCCATGTGGAACACGTACCACAAACTTTTTTCTACATCTTGTCTTATTCAAGTGGCTGTAAAGGATTTATTGTTGAATATTTGACAACTCGGCTTTCGTAACAACTTTGATAACATGAACAAACTAAAGAATTGTTTTAAGATTTTGCTTCTAAGAGTATGATGTATGGTTGACACCAACATAATAGGAACACAAAGTAAAATTGCTTATCTTCATAAGCAGGTCTAAAAATCCTAGTTTACGGAGAGGTTATGAAATATTCAAACTATTTTCCCTTTGCTTCTGTGCACCATCAATATTGAATCAACTAATAAAAAACTGTTAAAAATTGAAACCTATTTTTACTTAACTACACCACCCAGCGTTCTTCAATCGTAATTATACAGCGTGATTTAAGATTAGAAAAGCCATCTGTTGGAAAAGTACTGCAACATCTTATTTTATGTTGTATATATTCACAGAATTAATTATTAAGCGAAGTCACCTTAACAACATATGATATTATTAAAAGTCCAACAGAAGAAATGCCATGTTTTTAAATTTCTACTTCTAGCCGGACTAAACAATACAGTGACCAAAGGTGGCTATATTGTTTGGCGTCTAACGAATTTGATTCGCTTGTAGCAGTTAAGATTTATTTACTTGATTAATTATAAACATTAACTTTCTATTTTGTTTTTTTTTTTTTGTTTTTTTGAAAAAAAAAACCATAAAACTTTACTCATTTTAAAAGACTTCCATTAAATTGTCAAAAAAAATCATAAGAAACTACAGATATTCATCAAAATTTTAATATAAAAAATAAATTATTAAGAAAAAAAGAAAGAAAGAAAAACAAACAAAATATTCAATTTGAATAAAAATTTTAAATGGCTGACCTTAACCCATAACTGTCTGCTTAAAATATATTTCACAGAAACCGTTCTCTAGAAAAAAATTCATTTCTTTTAATGAATTTAATTCACACATTATTTTAGAAATATCCAAAAACAAAATGAAAATAAAAAATACTTCTTTCGCTAATTTCTTGAAATATTAATAAAAATTAAGCAAAAAAGAGCAAAAAAAAACCCTGTCTTCAATTAATTGTGATACAATATGCTTTTGTTGCTTTTGTGTTTTTACTTCTTTTCAACAAATTTTATTTCCAAAAAAGAAAAAAACAATTTTTATCTTTGCCATTCTATTCTCATAATTAATTGGGTCAGCTAATAACCCTGTAATTATGAAAAGGCAATCTAAACAAACAAAATAAAAATATATTTGAATTGGCATAAACGAATTAAAAAATGACCTTCATTTAGTGGGCAGCATATTATTTGAGTAAATTTTTCTAATTGTTACAAACCCCATAATGAATTTGTTCCCTGGACCGAAGGGGTATCGTAAAGCAAAGTTCATTTAAATTAAGACAAATTTATTAAAATTATAATGACTTTGAGTTCTTACGTCCTACTTTTTTATTTTCTCTTTTGTTCATCACATTTATTCAGCTTCTTTTATACTTTTACATTGTCTATCTTAATCTGTGTAATTGATTGTTAACAGATGTTGAAAACTGTTGAAAACTGTTTAAGACTGTTGACCATCAGGTCTTAATTTAAAAAAAAAAAACAACCTTTTTTATGGAAAAAAGTGTATAAAGGATCAAATTTTATCGCTTTCTTTTAGAATTTTGTTTTCAAAGGTGACCTTTCTTTGAAGTTATGCGAGTTATGTGGGTGGCAAGGATAATATTTTCAAGTAAAAAGGTTACAGTTGGTCGTAAACATTGGCTGACTTTCAAAATGTATCAATACAAAGTTTGTATGCAATTCTACTACGGTATATAAATTAAGTAGATATGCAAAGTTACCAAACAATGCATCAACTATAAATCCGATGCCAGATTGCTTTTTGACTGCGTTAAAAATATACATTGACGACGTTTTGAAATAGTATACATTGTAAACATTTTGTACAGCGGCTTTATGAAATACTATACTTTGTTCAAACGCAAAGCAACTAACATTTTGGAAGTCAGCCATTTTAATTACATAATTAATCATTACAACCTTTCTGTCAGCATTACTACCTGACTTCTCTTACCACTTATGTATGTTGAGTGTGTTAATTTTATACATGAGTGACTCCGAACAACTGATTTTCCTGAGAAATTTTTCAAGACAAATTTATTTACTCTCAGAGTTTTTGCCGGAAATCTGCTGAGGAAAGGCGCTTAAGAAATGTTTGACGCGTGGCCTCACGTCTAATAAACCAATAGGTTAGGTTAGGTTAGGTTAGCGTGGTAGCTTTAATTTACCAAAAAAAAAGCTCACTTGAGCACGCATAGCGGACCGTTGTGATGTCACAGGTGAACGCAGCCTCTGCACTGACCAAGTTTGTCCGATCCAAGGACATTGCACATTTTCCAAAAAGCACGAATACCCCACGCTGAAAAACCAGCCAGAATGATTGATGAACGAGGCTATGTCCTTGATATCAATGGACGATAGCTCCGTCAAGCTGACAAGGGTCAGAGAGCCAAATAACCTATATCTGCATCCCGCAAGGGATGGGCATTGGCAGAGGAAGTGGATTACAGTCTTCTCCTCCTCGGCGGATCTGCATCCACGTCAGAAGTCGTTAAATGGGAGTCGCATTCTTTCCGTGTGTCTACCCATAACACAGTGGCCTGTAAGCATGGCCACTGTGATCGAGATGATATTACGGCCAAGTCCAAGTAGCTGGTTGGTACGCCTCCTATCCATTGTGGGCCAAGTGAGCCTAGCGATGAAGCAGGACTCCTCATTGACCCAGGACCGGTTGGCGTCCTGGGAGAATTTCCGCGCAATAGCCAGTTTGAACGAGGTAAGTGGCATTCCCACGTTGATTGAGGAAGATTTCGGAAGTAGTGCGCCAGCCTTGGCCAGCTCGTCGGCCCTGCAGTTTCCCGGAATATCGCAGTGTCCGGGAACCCAGACCAGTGTGACGCCGAGGCGGCCAGAAAGGAGATTGAGGCAACGGCGACATTCTCTGATGATCCTTCTTATTTCCTTTTGTCAGGGCCACTATAGGTTCCAAGTATATTTATTCAGAATGGGGATCGCTTCGAACCCAACAAGTAGATTCTGTAATCAGAATCATACATGGAACCTGTAAGATCTGTAATCTTATTCAGAAGGAAACTTTAGTGTACATGCCAAGTTCTGTGCAGGAAATTGTTCTCTTGGCAGGTCTTAAAAAATATTTCTTTTGAATTTTGAATACCTTTTTAAAAAACAAAAAATTTATTTTATTTATACAACACATTAGTAACAAACTGTGAATGTTATCGAAAATCAACTGATAATGCTGGGTGGATTAATAAATTTAACACTTTCCTATTATGATATTTGTTTTGCCATTATAATGGAAATTTTAAAAACGACCACCAAAAATTTTAATAAAAATTTAATTTAAAAACAAAATTTACATATGCAAACAGGAAAGAATATCAAAAAAAACATGAATATCGAATCGATTACAAATAATAAATAAACGATTTGTAATTGAGAGATAAAATTGACAAATAATTAATAAACACATTGGCAACCAAACATTATGAGAGTATTACATGGAAGCTAAACAAATTAGTTTTATTTAAATAAATAATTTATGAACACGACTACCATTTAATGCTTATTTAAACTGTGATATTGAAACCTAAAAAAAAATGAGTCACAACTCTCCTGCTAAAGGTTAATAAAAAACAAATAAAAATTTAATTAATTTTGTTTTCAAGTTCATTAACATTTAGTAGAAAAGGTCAAGTGTTAGTTATAATTAATAAATTTAATACAAGTATAATATTATTTTTCACTTATTATTGTTATTTTGTATTAAATTTTGTAGAAATTTAGAAATTTTTTTTTAGTTGCGAAATATTTCTCCCGTCCATAGGAATTTATGTGTAGGCCTACAATTTAATTTCGTTTGCATTGAGGCACTTTCTAAAAAATATTGGGAAAAACTAACATAGATTTTGCTTTTGTAAAAAAGATATTTTTGGCATTTTATTAGTCATTTTGGCAGAAATAAAAACAAATCATATCACATCATAAATTGTATGTGTGTTTTTAGATTCGGTGCCCTCTATACAAATTGTTTATAATAGACATTTACTATGTGGTATGTATGTAACACCTACACATTTGATATGAATTTTGAAAAATCACAAAAAATTTTAGAATTTTTCCAAATCATATTTAATTTTCAAAATAAAAAATTTCCAAACATTATTATTTAAGAGACAAGTTAGTTCAATGTTTTGATATCTTAATCCTTAATACAAAATATTTCCAAACATAGAAAATGTTCAAAAATAATTCTTCATTCAACGTATTTCATTTTCCCTTAATTTAAACAAATACTCAGAGGATGGCTTTACTTGGCCAGTATAGGGTTAAAGCGAGAATTCGTTCTCTAGCCACAGTATCTATATTCTTACTGGAGTTTTATTCCTATCACTAATACTGTAAAGAAGTCGTCACAGTCTAGTAGGCAGTGTCTTGGCTTATTAGATGTGAGACCTCGGTTCAAAACCCAGGTCAGACCTCTCCAACGAAACAAAATACGAAAAAATATTCCTTCGGCGACTTCCTCTCAGCAGATTTCTGGCAAGAACTCTGAGAGTAATAAATAAAATTGCCATCAAAAATCTCAACTTTAATCGGCTTAAACTGTAGGTCTCGCCATTCATGTATAAAATTAGTACAGACAACATGGGTGCTGTAAGAAGCTAGGTTGTAATCCTGGGTGACTATATAATACTATAAACAGATTCAATTCTAGGATCCATAAACACTACTCCCTCTTACCTCATAAAGAATAGAGGTTAACTGATTTTCCCCCCCAAACGAGAGGGAACTTTGAATGTAAAAAGTCAAGTAATAGTCACGTCTTTATGATGCAATACATTTTTATCATTCTTTGTATAATGATAACTTGATTTAAAGCTCTTGTAAATAACTAATTCAGTTAACAAGTCCAATTGATAAAGCTTACCTTTAGACTGAATTACTCTCAAATGCTTATTCCAGCTAATCCGATCACAAATCAAACAATTCCTCCAACCCACTTTCAACCAATAGCTCAACTTTTCAGTGCTTCACAGTTTGCCGGAATTTTTCCTTTGGTCTGCAAATTTGTTTATTTCTAATATTTATTTATTTTTAAAAAAAGCGACAAGCGAGCCTGGAAACTATCGCCTAAAAGCAATAGGCCTTACACTCTCTAAGTTTGTATAAAAAATGGGTTACTAGCGTCTACGCAATATTATTCCATTGGAGTTTTTTGCTTTGTATCACTCCCAAAAATAAAGTACAGGTCTCCCTCGTATAACGCGGTACTTCTACAATGCGTTTTCGATATAACGCGATTTAAAAAAACAGTTTCATTACAACGCGAAATTTCGACTTGTATAATGCGTATAACCTTAAACGAATTTTGAAAAAAGCTGTAACCGGAAGGTGTTTTAAAAGATAGTGTGGTACCACCATTGAATTTTGAAATTAGCCGGATATTAAATATGGGCCACAGTTTTAATGGAGAAGGTTTTGATGATATGAAACTGAATATTTCAACGAAGGAGAGTTGATTCCATTAGCAACTGTACCTCAAACTGCTTCAAATATCGCACATGAATATGAAGGCAGTGATCCTGAGGAAGATATCTGTGAATCAATTCCAGATTTCACCCTAAAGCGCATACGAAAGGGCTTTAATTTGGCTGAGAGATTGAAATCTTTTTTTTTCAGATAATGATCCGTCAATGGAGAGATCAAGCAAATTCAAGAGGCAAGTAGATATGAATCTAACGCCTTATTACGAAATCGAAAAACAAAGCAAACAAAGGCTGATAACTGATATCACAATTGCACAATCACTGGAAGTACGTCCAACAAAAAGTTTTTATTATTTATGTTTATTTATTTATTTTATAGGATATCATTTTATAGGATATTTATTTTTTTGTTTTATATGATATCAAATTTAGTACCTATTTTATTTTGGAAAAAGCTTATTGGAACATAACCCTTAAATTTATATGAAAGCTAAGTCTTCTATAACGCGAATTACATAACGCGGAATTTTCCTGGAACGTAACCACCACGTAATACGAGGGACATTTGTATGTTGTTGAATAGAATGATATGGTTCCCATATGTTGTTACCTAGGTACAGAAGACAACTGAGAGGAAGTCGCCGAAGAAATATTTGTTCATATTTCCTTTTGTTCCACATATCTGGCCTGGAGTTTGAACCACAGCCTCCTGTCTAATAAGCCAACACACTACCTACTAGACTACAACGACTATGCATACTAAAACATAAATAAATTCATTCATTCAAAATGTTAGAAACTGGTCTTAAATATTAAATTAAATAAAATTTAAACAAAATAAACAAAATATTTAAACTAAACTGTGCTATAGAGTGAGTGTTTGAATATTTAATCTGAATTTATCTCATAAATATTTTTTTGTTGTGTTTTGTTTATCAAACAATTGTTGCTTAAATTTATGCAATAATAAATTTTTTATAAATTAAAAAGAAATAAAAAAATCACACATTCATCGTTTAGATTCAGTTTTTATACTTTTTTTTGTTTTTGTTTTCATATTTCAACAGGAATTTTTTAATAATTTTTTTTATAAATATTTTATTTCTGCATTTATTTGTATATATTTAGTAAATTTTATTTCCGATTAAATGTTATTTGTCATGCATGCATACTACGTGTATTACTAAAAATTATTTCTATATTTTAGAAATAAAAAAATGTATTAAATTTTAAGAAATTTTTATGACAATAAGAGGCATCAGTTAGTTGTTAAGGTACATAGTTTTAGTTTAAACCTGTTGATAATATGCTACACAACAACAATAAGTATGTACTTACTGTATAAAATCTAATTATAGTTTTTAAAATATTGTTTAATTAATTATTATGATTTCATGCATTTCACTTCATAAATTTTAATTTCTTTTGCTTGGATTATGTTACAAAGTCGGCAATTTTATTATGACTCCCACACATAAATTTCATTGCCATGATTTTTATTTTATTTTTTCTTATTTTTTTTTTTTTTTTGGTATTAAAGAAATCTATTTATAGATAAACTTTTATGATTGTCACCACCAACGTTAGTTTATATCAAATCCTATGCAAGTACAGTTTTACTGTTAAAATTGCAAAAATTTAAAAATATAAAATTAATCATAAACTCAAACAAATAAAAAAATGAAGTTTGTATTGGGTTTTATTTCATTTTATAGTTCATATCGAATTAATATAATTCATAATTAGTTCTCAAATTCAATTTTATTCACTATTCTTAGCTTTCAAACTTGACTAAAGATTTGCACAACATCATGATTATCTTTTCAAACATACAATCAGCCACAAAAGTATACATACGGTTAACAAATTTCAGAAATTTTTTAACCAATCCGTTTTCGTTGAAAATCTTTATAATTGTCTGACATTTTTTCTTCGATTTTAAGACGGTCTTTTGCATTGGTTAAAAAATTTCTGAAATTTGAAAACATAATCAGTGCAGGCCTGTGCAGGGCCACAAAAGTATACATACGATTAACAAATTTCACAAATTTCTGAACCAATGCAAAAGACCGTCTTAAAATCGAGGAAAAATGTCAGACAATTGTAAAGATTTTCAACGAAAACGGATTGGTTAAAAAAATTTCTGAAATTAGTTAACCATATGTATACAACAAAAGTTAACAAATTTCTGAAATGTTTTAACCAAGACCTTCTTAAAATCGAGGAAAGTTGTCAGACAATTATAAAGATTTTAAACGAAAACGGATTAGTTTAAAAATTTCTGAAATTTGTTAACCGTATGTATACTTTAGTAACTGTGTGTAACTAGACATTTGTATAAATTCATCCATTGGAGGTTATCTGTACAAGTAATTACATTACGGATCTCTATTCTAAGCTAAAACGGTGTACCTCTAAGTTACAAAACTAAGATTCTGAGGCACATTCACATTACATCCAAAAACCTGCAGCAACAATAGCAACCTGGTTCGCATCCGACAGAAGATACAAAATTTTTCATTCTATCATTCTATCAATCCTCTGAGAATAAAAAATTACCATTGGAAACTATCTCAATTCTGTCGTTCGTAGTCGACGTTAAGCTATAGTTTCTGCCACTCATGAATAAAAATAACACCCACAAAATGGATGGTGTAAGAAGCTAGGTTGTAATCTTGACAAAAGGGTTATAATGACCAATTAACACGTTGACTGCCGACTACGAAATAACTCGTAGATTGTATTCCCTTCTAGGGTGCCAACTACGACTTATCACGTACTCACTAAACCTGCCATTTTTGTGTAGCTACGAATAAAATCGTATTATATCAGTGCTAGTATCGATAAATGGCTTCTGGGAAAAGAACAAAAAGTCAATGTTGGCTTGCTCGGTCAGTTTTCTGAAAATTGCCGCGGCAGTCAACGTGTTAAGTAATACAAAACAATTCATTCAAAAACTCTTTGCTGACTCCCCTTTCTCCTGAGAGGATAACATCTACTTAAAACGCCGTAGAAATGTCAGCCAGGACCACCCACTTGGAAAAGAGTAAGAAGACAATGACAAGAACTCAGTACATTATAGGCGTACATAGGCAGCAATTCTATCATTCTAGATCCTGCCAAGCTGGAAAATCTTAATGCTGAATGAGACTGAAGCAAAGCAAATAAATAGTAAAATCATGAGGAACGTACGTTGTGATTACAGTTAATTTTTTAATCACGTTTATTTGTGATTTTATCGCTTCCATTCCGGTAACTTTTATATGAGAGATGCACCATTCATTATGTGGACGGTAAATTCTCGAACATATTTTGAAAATAATTAAAATCGAAATGTCAGACCTAAACATACATACATACATACAAACATACATACATACATAATTGGTTATTATAACCTTTCAGTTAGACTTACGACCTAGATTTCCATTCCACTTATGTTGTGTGTTAAATTTATCCATCAGTGGCGGGACCTACAGTTTAAAGTCGACTCCGAACTACAGATTTTTTTGAGTAACTCTCAGAGTTTTTACTAGAAATCTACTCAGAGAATGTAGCCGAAGAAATATTTTTTCATATTTCAATTTGATCGATATGTCTGACCTGGGATTTGAACCGTGAACTCACGTCTAATAAGCCATGATACTGCCTACTAGTAGACTACAGCGATTTCGACCTGAAAATCTAGTTTCAACGAGTCGTTGGTGAGATTTGCTAAGAACTTTCCTTGTACTTGTAGACTTTACTACATACAATTCTTCTACTCTCAACAATTGGGGGTTTTAAAACAAAAAATCGCCTACAAACGCCCATTAAGAGTACAGTTATGTTAAATCAGAACAACGCCACCCCATACTATTCAGATAATCACTCTTGGAAATTTGTGGGATGTAAATTAAAATAAATTTAATTACTGTTGACCATATGAAGAGCTAACAATGTTAAGTTATGGAGTAAAGTATTATATTTCATTACTGAGTTCCGTTTTATTATTATTTAATTGGGAAGTTAAAGAATATAAAGAGTGCATCACATTCACCATTAAGAAAAACAAATAAATTCATTAATAAATTTAAATAATTTAAACGTTGATTTTATTGCGCCGACTAAGATTGTTTTCATTTTTTTCTTCTTCTTTTAAGTTTAATCATCTTTTGAAATATTTCATTTCGTCTTTCCGTTTTTGTTTTATTGTTTTTGCTAAGCTTAATTAATTTATTTATTTCTGTATTTTTTTGTGTTTTAATTGCTGTACAAGTCATTTAGAGGAATTCAAATGTTTCTCCACTTAAAATTCATTTGGAAGTTTAAGAATTTCAAAATAAAAATTTTAATTTACTCTCGAGCATGTAAGGAACGCCTTAAAGTCATTAATTTGAAGCTGTTTAGGCAAACAGCAGCTGCATTTCCATGTTGACATTGGCAATCTATACACATATGTACGTATATATCTTATGATTTTATAAATGATTTATTACATATAAAAACGGCTCTTATTGATTCATACGATTCAATTTTATGTGTTTTTTTATGTTTATTTTGGGGCCATTATTTAATTTATTCCATCCAAAAAATATCCCATATTAATCAAATGTCTGTGTGTTTGTTTGTTTATTTGTTTTTTTTTTATCGTAATCCTGTCAAATAAAAATAAAATTTAATTGAATTTAATGCATTTTAAATGAACTTGAAAATTATTTGAAAATGCAAATTTTTGTTTTAATTTTTTTCGGATTTTTTTATTTTTTTTTTTTTGCTTCTTTGGTTATAATTTCTCTTCCGCCAGTAGCTTGTCTCTGTTGTCATTGCATTGGAAAAGATAAAAAAAATATTTTGAAATAATAATTCATACGTATAAGTGACTGATTGATTGAATGTGATTTCAATAATACGGTTATACTTATTTGGTATGATTTAAAGCATTAGAATTCATTCAAAAGTTATCTAAATCTACATATGAGGATTGATATGACTTTATTGGGAAATTGAACAGTATACGGCTCATAAATATCTTATTTACTTGGAGGTATTTTAATCTTTAATGAAGCCGCCATAGTCTAGTAGGTAGTGTGTTGGCTTATTAGACGAAAAGCCACGGTTCAATCCCCAGGCCAGACATCAAAACAAAATACAAAAAGTATTTCTTCGAAGACTTCCTCTCAGCAGATTTCTGGCAACAACTCTGAGAGTAAATAAAATTGCCATGAAAAAGTTTCTCAAAAATCTGTCGTTCAGAGTCGACGTTCAACTGTAGGTCCCCGCCATTCATGTATAAAATTAACACACAATATAAGTGGTTTGAGAAACAAGGGCGTAATCCTGGCTGAAGGGTTGTAATGACCAATTTTGTATGTATGTATGTATGTATGTATGTATGTATGTATGTGTGTATGTATGTATGTATGTATGTATGTATGTATGTATGTATGTATGTATGTATGTATGTATGTATGTATGTATGTATGTATGTATGTATGTATGTATGTATGTATGTATGTATTTTAATCTTATGTATGTTTATTTAGGAAACAACAACTGTTTCCCACATATCTGGCAATCCAAGCCCACATACACGCGAAAAAGACCTATGTGGGCGTAATTAATAGCCTAATTCATGGAATTTTAGCACTTTCTTCTACTTTCTCCTAAAAATCTGGCGGTAGGCTGCTATCAATAGCTTTTAAATACAAAGCAGATGGCGCATCTGGGTAGATGTCAAATGAAAGATGCATGTTAACAGAAGCAGTATTGCTCTCTCGGTTAAGAGTTGGGCAATTTAAAAAATCACGGTCTTTTTAAAGCCTCAATCATGAAAAACCGGAGCAGAATCTCTGGATATTTGATCGAATTTGGTTTTTTCTTTGTATGATTGGTCATTTGTTTCGATGATTTTCCACCCGTTAAGGCCTATGAACAAACTCGCTTGTTGCGTCCAAGAAAAAGTTGCCGTCATCTAAAGCTATGTTCTATTCAACTAGACGAAAAACAAAAGAGGATGTACATAGCAATACTATCTAGCAGTCAGGCTGCCTTCCATGCATTCAGCTCTCATGAGGCTGACAGAATATTGAAATAGAAAGCCTAAATAGCTAAGCAAGGTTAGATCCCACTTTACGTAGAAATTCGCCCCAGTAAGCAGGTTGATTAGATTGTAAGGACAGTAGCTTCCATGTCGGTGGAAAGAAGTTAAGTTAAGTTTAAGTTATGCATCAGACTATTTAGCACTACTTAGTTACTTAATGGGTCATCACAGCTCTTTAATTGGGACTACAACCTAGTTTCTTACACCACCAATATTGTATGGGTTAATTTTACGCATGACTGGCGGAAGCTAGAGTTTAACCCCGACTTCGAACGACAGATTTCTGAGAAACTTTTCATGGCAATTGTATTTTACTCTTAGTTTTACTAGCAGAAACTGCTAGGAAAAGTGAGATGTCTGGGATGGGTTCTGAACCACGGTAACCGGTATTCTGCTTGGTTTGGTTCAAAGGACTCTGGTTTAGAATAAGGATTGATTCCAGCTTAATGTGCAGACTTCATGATGAGGATACTGAACAATCAGAACACATACTTGGAACCAATGCGGCATTACTACATTTCAGTAGGAAAATCCTGGGTATATATCAAGTAATAGGCAGTCCGTTATCATTACTGATGCGAACATCAAGCTGAAGTTTCCTGGGGAAGCAGGATTGCAGAAAACACTACGAGAATACCTACAAAGGTTGAGGGCAGTATAATAAAGCGTCTGCTCGTAGTACTGTACTACACCACGATGTGTTCTCTTAATATCCATCACTACATTTTAAAGACTAGGTCAACTATAGTGATTTCCGTGTTTTGGTTGTTTGGACTTGGCCCTCACTTGAGATACAAAAAAGCGACAAATTCTGATGGTTAAGTAAACACTTATTTTTGGTATAAGCTTAGCAGCGCAAGATAGAGGGAACATAACGAAAATCTTACTATTGATCGAATACCCTACAATTGGTACACCAAGTACAGGCCAGCATATTCAAATGGGTGTAAACGTTTAAATGATTGTGTCAAGCATTGTTTGTTATTCGTCACATAACTTTTTCTAATTCACACAAATAAAAATTTCCATATTCAAATGCAAATGTAAATACAAATGAAATTAAAAATAATTCATTGAACTTGATTTCTATAAACGAACATGTAGATGACATTCATTGCAAATTAAAAATTAAAAAATTTTTTTTTTAATTTATTTTTATTATTCCACTTTTATCTAATACAGGCATACATATATTAGCACAATGTGTACCCGTCTATCATATGTAGCTCCATATGTATGGTATCTGTATCTTACTTATCTATGTATCTGTACGTTCATACATCTGTCGTATCTGTCCTTGTGGGAAATTGTCATTGTACAATATGTTCAGATTTTAAATGTTTTTGAAACAAATTCACTTCATGGAAACATTGCAAAAAAGAAAAATTAAATACAGAAATAAATTTCTTTAAAGAAAAATTTTCTGGTTTATTTTTTAACTGTTTCTGTATGTTTTTCTGTACAAAATTTAATTATTAAATAAATAGAAAAAAAACAAAAATTAATACAATGTCAAATAGTCACACGCCCACCACACCACGTCTTATGCACTGTTAAATGGAGACACAATAAATATATATGCACGTACGTATTGCTATAAAAAACAATGTTAAAAAAATAAATTTATTTAATAAAATTGTCTTTTTCGAATGCTATTAACGCCAAGCAAATATTTAAAAAAAAATCAAAACGATAATATTTAGCAACCAATTAGCCAGAAGATTTTATTGAAAAGTCATTAAATCAGATGCCTAACGATTGACTTTTTTCGTAAAATTTATTAAAAGCAATTTATAGGATCATTAAATGTTATTCATTGCAGTTGGAAAATTCTTTAAAAAAAAACTTGGATTTCTAAAGTGGAATATTGAATGTTGAAGCTGAGCTAAAGACTTGAAGTCTTAGACAAAAATCTTTAATTATAAAAACTTTTTATTCAGCAATTAATATTACAAAAGACGAGTCTAAGACTGTCTTCGTAAGCCTCATGACGAGTTGCATACATTCACAGTTTCTGCTAGACTGTGATTTCTAACAGGGACTTACATACTTTGAGAGTTGATAACGGCCATCTATTTGGAGCTATAGCAGTCAAATTAGTTGTCTGTTTTACTTAATCCCCATAGATGTATATAGCATTCAAAACCTCATGAAAACAACAAAATTGTTTTATCTCACCTGTTGGGGCAAAAATTGGGGCGCACATTCTATATGAATGGATACGTAGACAGCCTTCGATATTCCCATAAGGGATCGTGTTTTTGCCGCAATGTCTGAGTTCGGTATACCTGCGAGGCTGATAAGGCTATGAAGAATGACGTTGAGCAATTCCGGCAGCTCCGTCATGGTAGGAATGGACCTCCCCGAACCTTTTGATACCGTGCGAGGTTTCAGACAAGGCGACCCCTTATCATGCAACTTCTTCAACTTCGTCATGGAGAATGTTCTGCGAAAGTTGGGAATGTATCGCAATGGCACTGTTTTTCAAAAAGCGTCCAGTTGCTTGCGTACGCTGACGACATTGACATCATAGGGCGTACCAAGCGAGATGTTACTGCTGCCTTTAGTGCTATTGAACGGGAGTCTACTAAAATGGGTTTGACAGTAAATGAGGGCAAAACAAAGTATGTGTTATCGACAAGTAGAGACGTGCGGCGTATTGATTCTCAGATTATGGCCGATAACTATACTTTTGATACAGTCAAGGAATTTATTTATCTCAGCTCCGCCGTTACCACCAAAAATGATGTCAGTCTGGAGATCAAGCGCAGGATCACTCTTGCCAACAGGTGCTACTATGGTCTCAATAGGCAATTGAGTAGCAGAGATCTCTCTCGTACGACAAAACTAACACTCTACAAGACGTTCATCCTACATGTGCTTCTTTATGGCGCAGAGGCATCGACCCTATTAAGTACTGATTCAGCAGCCTTAAAAGTGTTCGAGAGAAAAGTACTGCGTAAGATCTTCGGTCCAGTACGAGTTGGCGATGATTTCCGCATCCGATACAACAGTGATCTGTATGAGCTCCTCAATGACATAGACGTTGTACAGCGTATTGATATCCAGCGGCTGCGCTGGCTCAGCCATGTCGTTCGAATGGAGGAGGATGCTCCGGCAAGACGGGTATTTGATGCGGGGATCTGCGGAAGCCGGCGAAGAGGATGACCTTGTATCCGTTGGAAGGACTAAATCGAGGAAGCCCTATCATCGATTGGTGTGACCAACTGGCGTAGGCGCGCAAGAAGCAGAGGCGCTTGGAAGAATGTGTTGCGGCAGGCCGAAATGCGTTAATCGGGTTGTTATGGTCAATGAAGTAAGTAAGTAAGTAAGTCATAAGAAAGCTGTTTATGTTTTAAATTATTAACCCTATGACCTTATGATGTTATCGATTAAAAAAATATTTGACTATTAAGTGAGTTTGCAAGACATTTGTCAGAAAAACTACTCTTTGGAAGCCTTCATAATTTCACCAATTTCTAATCACTTTTTTTATACAACAGATAGATAGATAGATCATAGAGTCAATGTATAGACATCGAGATCTATAAAGCACTTGTACAAATCGCTATCTATTTCTATTTCTATTGGCTATTTCTCAAGTATTTATCTTTAATATTTGATCTTTGAATTACTCTCACGCATTTGCTGTTTGTTTTTGTTGGTGTTCGAAATATTTAAATTTGCACACTGTTGTTACTTTTCGTTTTTGTCTGTTTTTATTTTCTTAAACGTATTCAACACCTTCGCAATTTTCGTTATTTTTGCAATGAAAAAATCTCTGAAAAGAAATCGATTCGAAAACCAAATATTTCGAGTTCCGCATGTGCTACAATATTTTTTTTTATTTTTTTTTTTTTTTTTGCAAAAACTATTCTCTCTTAACAAATTGTATACGAGATATGAGATTTATTTTTGTGTGTTTATTTAAATAGCTCTCTTAAGAAACAAATAAAAAAATAGAAAAAATTTGTTTAAACAAAAATGCTCAAAATTTATCTTCGGCTAACAATTCGTCGTACCCTTAATGTATGAGAATCTTACTCTTTTGGTTGTTTTAATTTTTTTCTTTTTGTTTTTATTTCTATTTTGGCTTTAAATGTATGCGTCATAATTTAAAAATACTATCAACAAAAATATTATAAATACAAATACAAAATAAAATAAAAGTGAAGGAAAGAAAGACACAAGAAGCACAAAATCAGAGTGAATAAAGATTTTATATATAAATTTAACAAATAGTGAATGTAAGAGTTGCCATTTATTCCACATAATAAAGAAAATATATTCCAAATAGTTTATGAAAATAATAATTAGGAAACAGGGTGCCCTGGTAGTCAAGTGGGTAGTGTGCAAGACTATTAGCGTTAGGGTTGTGGGTTCGATTCCCACCAGAGACTCTGGTCTGTGACACCACACCGAGCATAAGGTCAAAGTTACTCCTCTCGTATATAATTAGAATAAAAATTGGAATTGTATTGTAATTAATAAAAAAAAAATAACTAAATAATTACAAAACAAATCCATGCTTTATAAGAAACTACGTGACACAATATTCATAATATTATGGAGTTTAATTTCGAAAATTTTAATAGAATACGTGTTTGGGACCAATTATTTTACTTATTTATTAACATATGTTGTATACAAAAAGCCAATATTTATTCGAAATGTCCGACTTTGGCCCCCACACACAAATTAAATCGCACTGGCCAAGCATCAATAGCCGCACGCACCTCCAAAAATTGACCACAACACGAATTAGGGCTGACTAAAGAGAATCAACTTTGAGGTTCTTTTTTAGAGAATGTAAAACTATCCCCTACTTGTAGACCAGCGGATTTAAATCAAAACTGGCGAAGAGTCTTACTAAAAGCTAATCTACGACTAGTTTTAGAATATAGAACAGTTAAGTGATTTTACTACAACTTCGGAAATGATTTCTAGGTAAACCTTGGCCCATTTTTTTAGCCTTTGTTCATAGAAATGCAAATCAGTGGCTCCATCATAAGACACACTCCATCAAATCATAACTGAAGCTAGATTATGACACATTTTCACACAACAAATCAGTTTAGAGGCACCCTTGGGTAACCATGCACCAAAAGACGTTTGAATTTTTCTATTCTGTTTTTTTCTTTCAAATCTGAGGTCAACAAATGTCTGGTCTCGCGTTTGAAAGCACCAAGTCCATAGCGGACCTTTATGAATACTTGGTTTGGTATCTTTTATGACTTGGACGTTCTAACCGGTGGCGAACGTTACCATTCCCGGCCTTCTCAAACAGTTTTATGCAACGGTAGACGAATATAATCGTATGTTCCCCGTTCTGAAAAGATCAAAATTTCTCTCAGCACACTTACGTATCGCTATAACAGGGATACAATTCTCATTATCGGACCACTCCATGGAGAAACTAAAATAATTTAGAATTCCCCATACAGAATGATGCTTTATAGATTCCCACAAACGTATTAAGATGTGAATTTGATGACTAATTAACCTCTCGTTTTCGAACAACATAACTCTAGATCGCGCAATTTGACCCCATTAGACAATTTTTTGTAGGGATGCGAGTAAAGTGTCAGGAAAGACCAAAATGCTGTAAAAAGTATGATAACATTTTAGGGCAACATTTACATGAATGATAACTAGTTGTTTTACCATGACGGAAAGTTTAGTGAGCAATTAACCTAACGTTTTGGCGAAGTCGATTGAGTACCAAGATTGATACGATTAGACAAATTTTTATAGGGATACGTTAAATTATTCATGTACAGGAACAAGTCAGTTGCAAGCCTAGCCATAAAGATCGAAATGATTAGAAAAAGAGTGATAAAAATTAATCTCAGGGATTGTCCACCTACAAAATAGTCGCGAGGTATATTTATATGGTTTCAACAATACAAGGCTTTGTGGAGCATTTAATAGAACTCCAATGTCATGGTATTTGAATCCCACTAAACTATTTTTGCAATGATTCGTGAAGTAGCCTGAGTATAGGGACAATCCAGCAATAATTCCACCTCTGGAAGTAAACATCACATCTGTCTTTGGGGAAATTCTGATCAAATTACTGATCACAAGATTTAATCTTAAAAAGACAAATGCTGTTATCGTCCCATATTAATATTTCTTTAACTTTTTTCAAATTTCCTAGTTTTTTAATTCCTAAACTTAATCTGTTGATGTTGCCGTAGTCTAGTAGGTAGAGTGTTGGCTTATTAGACGTAAGGCCACGGTTCAAACCTCAGGTCAGACATCAAAACGAAATATGAGAAAAATATTTCTTCGGCGACTTCCTCTCAACAGATTTCTGATTTCAGATTTCAGATCTGTCGTTCGGAGACGACTTTAAACTGTAGGTCCCGCCACTCATGTCTAAAATTAACACACACAACGTAAGTGGTGTGAGAAGCTAGGTCGTAATCCTGACTGATGGGTTGTAATGGCCAATTATGTATGTATGTAAACTCAATCTGTTAAAAGAAAATTCCTATTCCTTTAGAATTGTTTTGTTTATTTGAAATGAAAATTATTTCATTTAATTCAGAATTACTACATCCAGATTTGGCAACTGTTAAGAAATCCATTGGACCATATGAAATGCTTACACTGTGACTATACAACTTTTTGTTATCCATAACTGTTTAGTATTAAAAAAAAAACTCTTTGGTTTTGAGTGAAACGCTTGTACTTGAATACGTATGTATAAACGTAGTAAATTGGACTCACTTTTGCATTAAAAGAGAATCCATTCGATTTCATTCAATATTATTTTGTATATTTGATTTGTACTCAATATTTTTATATAAAAAAAGAAAAACAGCAAAAATAAATATTTTTAATCGTTTATATACAGAAAATAAATGCGAATAGCCAGCCACTTACTCACTTCACTCACTCTTCTTGTCACTGGATTTGGAGGCCAACAATCTTTCAATATAAAGATAATACTGTTTTATTGTTTTATTTTCTACAATATCATATATTTTGTTTAGTTTTCTTTGCTTTTTCTCTTTTTTTTTTTATTTTTTATAAATAATACTTAAAATATCTTTTAAATGATTTTTTTCTTTTTTTTTTGTTTCTTATTGAATTTTTGCAAATTTTTCTTCTTTATTTTTTAAATAAAATATTTTAATTTATTATTTAAAATTATATTCTATTAAATTTTATTTATTTAATTTTCTCATTACATTATTTCATATTGTTAATAAAAATAAAAATTTATTTTTTAATAATTTTAAACACTTTCGTATTAACAAAGTTTATTAACTCTCTGCCTGTGTGAAATCATGTTAAAACTAATTTTGGTTTTTTTATTTTAAACTTTTTTAGCGAATTCTAATCATTCTGACGTAGATTTCTATACTATGCGTGTTTATGTATGTATAAACGTAAACGTGTTTCTTTATTTTTGGCATATTTGGCGTTTATCGTACTAACAGCTGTTATTTATACGTATTTGGCCAATTTATTAATTCTTTAATCGTTACATAGTTAACGGAAATTTTTGTGTAATATTACTACACAGCTAGGTAGCTTGCGCTGACTAACTTCTTGGATGAGTTTGGTGGCCGCTATGCGTGCTCAAGTATGCTCAAGTGTGGTGATCAAAGCCACCAATTCATCCTAACCTAACTTAATAACAGCTTAAATTCATTAAGGAAACAAGATTAAATTGTTCGCAGTCATTCCTGAAAACGACCTTATTTAAATCTGTCCTTTCTCTTGTGTTTTAATACCAACACTAAGCGAAATGTGTTCAAAAAGTCATCAGGCTTTTTAAATATCAGGGGATGCGTACCTACTAACGTTTTACTTTTTTCAAAGTTTCATGAATGCGAGTTTCATGAATGGGAGTTTCATGAATGCGTGTACATATGCGTGAAAGAAAGCATTCATAGGTATAGTTTCTAATATCGGGCCTTCCGACATAGATTTTCGTACCTTGGCTGTCGAATTAGTTGTCCTTTATTCAGATAGTTTTGCCAAATCACCATGTACTGATATAGCATTCAACAACAAGAACTAAAATCGAAATCGGTATTCTATTCGGATCCTAATGTCCATTAAAAAATCGTCTTAAACGATGATGATTACATAACATACATAATTGATCATTACAACCCTTCAGTCAGGATTATGGACCTAGCTTCTTACACTACTTATGTTGTGTGTGTTAATTTCATACATGAGTGCCAGGACCTTCAGTTTAACGTCGACTCCGAACGACAGATTTTTGAGAAACTTTTCATGGCAATTTTATTTACTCTGAGCGTTTTTGCCAGAAATCTGCTGAGAGGAAGTCACCGAAGAAATATTTGTTCATATTTTCGTTTTGATGTTTGACCTGGGGTTTGAATCGTGGCCTTACGTCTAATAAGCCATCGCACTACCTACTAGACTACGGCGACTTAAGAGGTATAGTTTCTAATATCGGGCCTTTCAACAGGGATTTTAAAGCTTTGACTGTCAAATTAGTTGTCCTTTATTCAGATTGTTTTGCCAAATCACCATGGACGGTATAGCATTCAAAAACAAGCACTAAACTTAGTTTATCGAAATCAGTTTATTGAAATCGGTATTCTATTCGGATCCTAATTTCCATTGAAAAATCATCTTATACGATGCTGAATAGATGAATAAGTAGATAAGTTCGAGTTCACCGGTTCAGTAAGCGATCGATCAACACCCTTAGGTCGGCTTTATTCAAGAAATGTTGAAATCATCTGCGAACGTGTGAAGGAGAATCCGTCAAACACTTAGCGTCTCATTACAACCCTTCAGTCAGGATTACGACCTAGTTTCTCACACCACTTATGTTGTGTGTGTTAAATTTTATACATGAATGGTAGGACCTACAGTTTTAAAATAGACTCCGAACGACATATTTTTGAGAAACTTTTTCTCAGAGTTTTTGCCAGAAATATGCTGAGAGGAAGTCGCCGAAGAAATATTTTTTGTATTTTGTTTTGATGTCTGGCCTGGAGCTCGAAAACATGGCTTTACGTCTAATAAGCCAACACACTACCTACTAGGCACTACCTGCAGACAATAACTTGGCGAAATTTGTGTCGCGACTTTGACTTGCACCTGTACAAAGTTAAACTGAACCAGGAACTGCAGGTAGACGAATGGGCTCTGGAACAGTTGTCAGTCCACACAAACTTTCATCCAAATCATCTTCTGCGACGTGATTCATTGCAGGATGAATGGGTTCGAAACAAACAAGCAAACAAAATTCTCAAATTTGGGACCAAACCAATCCACATAAGATCCAAGAACGTCGAACGCTTCCCGAAAACCTCACTGTTTGGTGTGAATTTTGGGCTGGCGCCGTCAGGGTTCTTTAAGAACGACGTTGACTAGGCCGTCATAGTCAATCGCGAGCACTATAGGTCGATTATTACCACCTTCCTTTGGCCTAAACTGGTTAGCCTGGACATCAACCAAATGTGGTTGTGCGATTCCACATTGGATATTATCACGGCCACCAAGATTCTGTGATTTCACCCTGTTAGACATTTTTCAGAATGTTAAGGTTTTTAGGATCGCGCTAATAGAAGTTTTTAAAAATTTTAAAATTAATGACTTAACTTAACTTTTGGGCACAGCAAAATGTGAGTAATCAAGTGAAATGTAAATAAGAAACAAATTATTTAATATATGACTAGAAGGTTCATTCACGTCAAGCCCAGCATATTTTGGGCTTAACCACCTATATTTATAAATCTTAGGAAAGGTGATATTAATAATATTTTGTGAATGATCTGTCTTTCTGACACGAAGTGCAGGAGCAAGCTATTAAATATGATGCGAGCAGGCCTATATAAGAATTGTGAATACGGACGTTTGAAAAAGTGCGATTGCAAATTTTCGCTAGATGGCTGTAAAATGTAATACTAGGGTCTGATAATGTTAAAAAAACGAAACATATCCGCCACATTTTGCTTTTCTGTAATAGAAACGGTAAGAACATCATGCAGATTGCTGAATTTTAAGGACGAAATGTTGTAACAAAAAAAAAACATCAATGAAATGATCTGCTCACTTTCGTTTTGATACTTATGATGGCCATCAATCATTAAAAAGCCAATGACGTTGTGAAAAAAATTAAGGAAGATCTGCCCGTGTAAGAAATGAGGACATTGCTAGAGAAATATGCATTCATTACCAAAGATTTGTCAACCATTTGAAGATGGTGCATGAAACATTTAATGAAACAAATTACCATTTGCGATTCACTGCTAAAACGGAACGAAATCGAACCATTTGTGAAGTACATGATAATGTGCAATGAAAAATGAATAATGTCCGACAGTAATGTGCGAAAAAGTTTATGGACGAAGCAATGTGAAGCTTCAAAAGCGGTGGCAAAGCCAGGAAAGATAACGCTTTGTGTCTGGTAGGATTAGAAGGAATTTGTTCTTTATAAGCGCCTACAACCAGGTTACACTATTAATTCGGATTTCTAATGTGAACAATTAACAGAATTGAAGTCAAAAATTCCAAAAAAAATTGACCAGAATTGATCAACTCAAAATGTGTTGTGTTGCATTATGCCTAGGTTTATATAAATAGAACAGAAACACTCAGGTTATATCTCCTTAACAAGCAGTTCATCTCTTCCTCTCATGTTGTGATCTAGTGCCAAACAAAAACGAAATATGGAAAAAATTATTTCGGCAATTTCCCCTCACCATTCTACTGGAAAAATTGTGAGAGTACAATAAAATTGCTATGAAAAGTTTTCCAAATCCTTTACTAATGGACAAAATGATCACACACTCACGTCCTTAATAGAGTGAGAAGCTAGGTTGTAATAAGCAATTAAGTAAGTTGTAGGAGAAATGACGTCACACTTCATGAAATCGCTGAAATACAGCCACAATCAATAGTTTGAAATTGACATTTCATATTCCTTATTTCCGAATAACTTTTTTAGATGTGCAATACAATTTTTTAAATAATCTTTAGAATATTTATACAAATTTTGCATTTTTTTTATGCCTTTGCATATGAAATTAAAAAAATTAAAAACTGCAAATAATTATTGTGACACACACACAGAAGTATTTCTCTATACAAATACACTACAATTGATTCGCAGAATACAAATGATGATTTCTTAATACATTTACTAGCAGCTATTTGCTAAAGCATTTCAATTGTTGTTGCATCATTATTATTGAAACAATTAAAAAGTGTTTGCAAAAGCGCACATATTAATTATAGTTAACCAATACCCTTCTTCCACAATCATCCAGTCATCTACACACCCTGTTTTGTGCTTTTTTTCTTTTTTTTAACAGAAAAAAACATTAAAAATTTAAAAAATTTATTTCATAGAAACACGTAAAAACCTCTGAGATATTGTTGTATCTATTCTTACTGTATAGAAAATAGATTTTAGGTGTATACAACGAACGCCATAAGAAATACTAACACTTGGTCGAAATTTAGGAAAAAAAAATAAAATATTCTTTTCTTCTTAGATATTCCATAGAAAATTAACGAAACATTAGGAAAAAGAGAAAAATCAAAAGAGAAATAAATAATAAAAGAAAATTTATATTGAAATTAGACGAAAATGAAAAATTTCACACGAATTTTTTCAAAAGGAAAACACCACAAACAAATTTTGTTGAAACACACAAAAATAACTGAAACTGTGCTAAAAATATAAAATTTATTTAAAGATATGAAACCATGAAAAATTGAAATAATTTTTAACGAAAAAAAAAAAATTTTAAATTTAATATTGTACATACATACATACATGCATACACATATTTATTAACACTTTGTATTTTTTTTGGTATTAAAGGCCAAAGAAGAAAAATTGGCAAAAATACATAAATTAAGTATTTGTGGCAAATGTTTACGTCTGAAAGTGTTTTTCCTTTCCTTTTTTTCTCTTTGCTCTACGCAATGAACATTGTATTGGATATTGTTATGACATACATACCTAAAGGAGTGTATAACATAGGTTTCGAAAATACTCAAAATTTTCCGGACATAAAAAAATGGGAAATTCATAGGGCTTGCCGCAGCAAAGCAAACATAAGCATTCACTTAAAAATGTTGACAAAAGTTGATCAAATCATAGAAGTAAAGGCGAAAAGCATTTTCAAAGTATGAAAAATTTTGCAGTTCATTTCATTCAGAGGCCAAGTATGTTGATCCTCCAAAATGTCATCCGAATAAGTTCTTAAAGTCACAAATAATGCATAAAAGACACGCAATTCCAAATAAAATAATTTTTCCCCTCAAATAATACCGGACTGTATGGGTATGATATTTTTAATATACGTTCCACACTATGGGTATTGGCCCTACTCCAACGGCACATTGCGCTGAAACTAAAGAGATATGTTGTGAAGGATCATAAGGGTAATCAAATGGCTGCAAAGGTACGCCAAAAGGAAGTAATACCTAATAGACGAATTGCCTTCTCTAAAACTGTGTCCATTGGCTAATCCACTACATTGGCTAATCTGAGCTGGATTCTTCTTACGCCACTAGACTCCTGGATTCTCTTGTATGCTATATAACCCATAGCTACAGATGACGCATCATTAATTTCACAATTATGAGTCTTGCTTGCATTAAGTTACACCCTGTTTAAAATTGGCAGAAGTGAATCATTCAAATAAAGTTATTCACCTTTCTCTCTCGAAAGAACGTTGTTAAAATCAACTTTATGAAAATCAATACGAATCGCAAGCGCTTTCGCAGTTTACTAAAGAACTTGGTGTTTAAACCATCCCCTCACGTCTAATAAGCCCAGTCACACCTACTAGACTACGTCGACTCCATAACTTTATTGGCCGGCAAAACTACCTTCTTGCTGCCCATTTGCCCCATGAAATCCATTGTTTAGACTGTTGTTTACCCTCTGGTGTCTTCTGGTGATCCATATTGTAAATTTTTTTAAACGTTCAAAACGTTCCGTTCGACACAGAAAGTCATGGGGCGTAAAAATTGTGTACGCCTCCAGAAAAAAGAACGAAAGTGGTTCCGAGTTGATTAAACTTTAATTTTATGTTTTTTTGCATTCTCCAGAGTAAATAAAAATTGCCATGAAAATTTTTTCAAAATTTTGTCGTTCGGAGTCGACTTTAAACTGTAGGTCCCGCCACTCATGTATAAAATTAACACACACAATATAAGTGGTGTGAGAAACTAGGTCGTAATCCTGGCTGAAGGGTTGTAATGACTAATTATGTATGTTATGTATGTAGAGGGCGTTCAAAATGTTCCGTCCGACACAGAAAGTCATGGGGCGTAAAAATTGTGTGCGCCGCCAGAAAAAAGAGCGTAGGTGGTTCCGAGTTGATTAAACTCCCGACATATTTATAATGCAACTTCATTTAAGGAGTGCATTCTCCACAGCCTCGCCAAGAAAAAAGCGCAATTGTTGTATTTTTATTTTCGCGCCAAATCCTGAAAGCTTCAATTTATGCAGCTAACTGCTTAGAGATGAAAATCATTTTATATTTTTAACATGACCTTTGTGTTGAACTCTGCACAACGAGCCTGTTAATATATGTACAAATATTGAAAGTTCCTAGTTGCAGGTTATATGTCATGTACTTCAGAGGTCAAAACATACGCAAAATGATTTAGAGACCAAGACGAGAAGATTTTTTTGATTATCCAATGTCATTCGTTGTCAGCTTAAGTTTAGTTGCTATATATGTACATAGATAAGTTCTTATTTTATAATATTAAAAATAGGCCCGTATATTACATATTCTAATGTTATTGTTATTTTTTTTTATTACTTATTATTAAATAAAATGTTTGCATACCTTTCATTGAAACGATGAATATTTATTAGACGTTGGAAGAACACACAAGAATTTTGAAATTAAAAATGAAAAAAAAATAATTATTATTTTATTTTAAACACTCACTTGAAATATTAAATTATAAAACGTTTGTTTTTTAATTAATTTCATTAATTAGTAATGCAACAACACCATCACAATATCCACTCTATACGGTGTTCTAAGCGATTGTATTTACAAAATATTGCATTGGTTTTGCGCTCTTTTTCTGTAATTTACTGTTGTTTTGTTGTTGTCGTTGTTTAGCACAATTGAAGAGAATTAAAGAGAAAGAAAGTAAATTACAATCGTTGTTGTTGCTTAACAACAAATTTAGCTTTTTGTTAAGCTGCTTATTTTCTTACGGTTTGTTGTTATTGTTGTGCAATTGTTTTTTTTTTTTCAAAACATTTTTACCACATATGGCAGACACAATGACGATCTTGATATTTATTTCGAGTTTTGCTTATTTTTTCTTGATTTTCTTTAAATTTATTTAAAACGGATTTTTTTCATACATTTCTGTTTTATATTTGAAGGTAAAATATCATAATCATAATATGTACATATGTATGTATGTACGTACATATGTACTTCCAAAAAAAGAAACAAAAATTTTTATACAACGACAACAACAACAACAATCAATAAATTACTATTAAGAGCTTTAAATATTATATTTGCACTCTTTCACTCACTCACACAATCACTCTCTCTCTCTCTCTTTTGATATTTGAATGTTTTGCTCTTTTGAAACGTTTTTATAACAACAATACACACGTTAGTATTAAAATACCGTAAATAAACCAAATGAAAATGATAAATTTTTTTAAGAAATCAAATTTGTTTTTCGTTAAAAGAAATTCGGAAAAATTAACACTTTAAAGATTTCGAAAGAGCCTATTTATTGAAGATTTCAAAAATCTAATGATTCTTATTCCTTTTTTTCACACTTTATCTCTCTTTCTAGGTTTTGTTATAATTTTTGTTTTTCTTTCTTTCTCTCTTTCTTTCTTTCTTTCTAGCGGTCAGCCCACGATAAAATAAAATTTTGCTTTTTTCCTTTTTTTTTTTGTTAAATAAACACGTTAAAAATACTTTTATATCTATACATATACATATAGATACATAGATAGATAGATATATATGTAAACAAAATATATATTTCTTATTACCAATTAATATACACACACACATACACTACAGATTAAAGGGATTTGAAAGAATATTTTTTCCTTATAAAAAAAAATTAAAACAAGTAGAAACGAAAAGGCACAACGTAGCGCTGTATAAATACTCTACTATTTAGATCGTTTTGTGTGCAAGAGGTTCGTTCGTGTGGAGAGCGCGCACGGTTCTGACGCAAATTTCTTAAATATCATTCATAGTGTTTAGATGGCCAGATATCCCCAAAATCTACGAAAACACAAGCAACGTATCTACGAAATTGAGTTCAACAACTGTTCAATGCCTCCCTCCACTGTGTGAGCGTAGAGAGAGCTTTGAGTGTTGTATTGAAATAGCAAAGCTTTTGGAGATCCATGATCTTTTTTACCCAAGTGCTGCCATGTTGTAGTAATGGAATTTTTGTTTCTGTAAGATCATTAGGATTTGTATGAAAATTTACCCAAAATCTGAATCGTTCGTTTTGCAGAAACAGAACGTCAATTTTTTTAAGGTCTAACACAAGATTTTATTCGATCTTGTTTTACAAGAAGTAATGCTAGAACTCTCTCACACACTCAATTAAGCACAATTTTTCTAATAAATTTATACCCTGTTTATCAAGACGTATGGATTCATTCGTAAGGTTTGTGAAGCTTACGGGAATGATTCTTGACTGGTTTGACAGTCACTTAAAAATAGTCAGTGAAATCGTTGATAGAAAATAAGAAAAACCAGTACATATGTATGTAAGCGGACTACATTGTTTCCAACCATTTGAAGAAAGCTGGATACGAAGCCGGCTGTTGTGTATTGATTGAATGGGCCGAATTTCCATTTGCGATTCACTGAAACGAATAATTATGAGCAATGTAAAGTGGATATTTTACGCCAATAATGTGCAGAAATTATCATGGACAAACCAAGATTAACACCAAGAAAGTTCGTACAACCTGGCTAATCGATTGATTCAAATCTGTACTTTCAACGACGTCCACAATCAAAGACTTTAAAGCACGCAGTGCAATTAAAATGGCCAGAACTGATCAACAGAAAAAATTGTAACATTTTATAATGATAAACACCTTTAAAATCAATTTACATACATACATTCACCCCTACATATTTACTATTTTCTGTGTTCAATATGATTCATCTTACTTTACATCTAATTCATATTTTTGATTTTATTTATAATAAAATTACATTGTTATTACAATAATATTAAATTCTGTTAATAGATAAAAAAAGATTTAATATTTATGTATAAAAAACTGAAACTAATATTTATGCGAGAGTTTAATAACTTAAGATAAGAAAAATTATATTCTTGTTTTTTTATTATTATTGTTGTTTTACAGCACTTAAAGAAAAATATCTAATCCGAATCAGAGTCAGCTGCACCCAGGTCACCATCCGAATCCTCTTCCAGTTCGGGCATAGGGAATCTTAATATAGCCGCTATGCCAGTAAGTTGAGCCAATTGTTCACCCGATATATGCATGCTGGAAAATATTTTCACATCACCACCAGCATCTCGGACATTTTCTACCAATTCAACGTATTCTTTACGTTGGTTAACATCCTGACAACGGAACAGATTATCAGAGATGAGTAAAGTTTCTACGGCCATGCTTTCAGCTGCCATTAGAACATGTTTTTTGCCATAGAAGGCTTTAGCTGGTTCGCATTGTAACATAGTGTAGAATTGTTCTAAGACTTTGACCTCACCGGCCGCCTTTGTATCGGATATTTTCGACATTACTGAAGACTCCTGCAGTACTTCTTTCAGCGAGTGTTTGAAACCAGAAGAAGAGTGCACCAGCATAAATTTACTCTTGTTGTCCAGCAACACTTTGATATCGGATTTAACAGCCTGCTGGTACATATACTCAAAAAATTGGTCCCTAACAAAACCAGGCGAAGCTATTAGAACACATTTTACCACATCAAAATTGACGTGTCGTAGTATGCCTTGCATAACACTTTCATAGAATTTGGCCAAACCCTTCTCGTGCTGTTGTATACTACCTTTACGTTTACGAGGTATATTCACTTCAATCTTACTGCGTATCAAAGTCATGCTTGGTGTTATTAGGCAAACATGGGCTAAACCCTCTTGCATCACCACCGCTGCTACATCGGCAGATTGCGTAGGATCGCAAGCCATTTCAATACGTTCTAAGGCAATGGAGTCCCATTCGGGCTTTCGTAATTCAAATTTACGATTTAGTTCCAAGTCTAAAGTGTGATAGGCACCCATTTTCACATATTGATTTTCCTCGATATTACGACCCTTCAAACGAAGAACACAAGCCTGAGTATCAAAGTCTATGGATTCCACGGTAATGGTTAATGTAGTACGTATCCGGCTACTGGTACTGGAGCCAGTTGCCGTTTCATTTTGCACTTTACGTATGGTAGTACTGCGAACACTGTCGCCCTCTGCTATCAGGTTGTACGCGTGCCACATGTCCTCCGATTCTTCGGGTATCAAAACCACCGAACTTGTATGAAAAATAGAAAGTTATACTTCTAGAAAACTTATTTACCAATATGCACTTACCCCTGTCCACCTTTGTCAAAATTTTTGCTAACCAATTTCATTTTTCTGTCTTTTTACCAAAATCTGTTGTTAAATTTTTTCTTTGCTTTTCTTTCCCTTGTTCGCCTCTTCAAACAACGCTAACGTCACTTTTGTGATTTTATGGTATTGTCGTAGTGTAAACTTGTGGAAATTTTCATTCTGATGCTAATTTATTGTATTTTTTACTAATGACTTAAGAATTTATATGTTTAAACATTTAAAGTATAAACATTTTCTTAAAATAATTAATCAGTAAAAGAATTCGAAGCGCACCAGGCAACAAAACGAGATGAAATTTTAATTTAGACGTCAAAGAATGCTGCTTCTTCTTGCTGTAATTGGTATTGATAGTATTGTGATAACACAAAAACATATGGTGTCGATAAAGCAGTGGTAAAAAGATATTAACCCTTAAAGTGGTAAAAAGCTTAAATCCATATAAAATTCATTATTGCAGTCCTATATCTTAAAAAATTGCATCAGGTATGTTCAGTTTTAAAGGGAAATGTTAAATTCGTTTAAAAACTCGACGTACCTATTAATTAATAAAAAAAAATTCTTACTATATACATAACGTCAGACGGAAACGATAAAAATTTCGAATACGAGAGTGGTTCTTAGTTGATCTGCGAGAGGTCCTAACGCTCCAATCTATAATCTATAGACTTATCGCAAGATGTTTTAGGGAGGATGGAGCAAAAGTTCTGAAAAGATTGACGGCATGTTGAGTATCCAGAGCCTTTTGACCTTCAAACGACGATCGGCTTACTACTGAAGCTGGATACATCCAACAGAAGACTGGTAATTGGGATTTTCCGCGAGGGTTTTGCGAGGTTACGTCTCTAACGAGAATCTGTGTATCCCAGCTAGGCTTTTGCAAGTGTAAAACGTTATTGGACACTATACAACATCTGGCCACACCTTGGAAAATCGGATTGGGGTGACTGAGCGATCGTCAATTACATATTATCATTCTACGATCGGCAATCAGCGTCCGAAAATAAATTATGACTATAATAGCGGACGATAGCGATGAATATTTAAAAAAGCTATACTTAGAATTTATTATCAATAATTGTTTTAATAGAGTATGTTCTTCTATTCTATTTTTTAATAAGATTGTATTCCTTGTATTTTCATATTTACAAATACAACTCAAAATACAGTTTTAGGAAATGAAAAACGATTTTTGGGAAAGAAAACTTAAATTAAAAACAAGTAATTTATATGAAAAAACTTAGTTCATAATAAATAAAAGAAAGACTTATTAAATGAAAAAATCACACTGACTCGTAACGAGATTTCATCATTTTCTTAATATACGATTTGTAATCATCACCAGGTCCAATGCCGGATTTTGTGCCTAAACCAGCTGTTGTATTACGAGCATTTGCCTAAAGAACACAATAAAATTAGGAAATTTTGCGATAAATATTTATAAATATCATCTTACTTCAATAATATTTGTACGTCCTTGATTTTTGCGTCCCAAGCCTTGACCTTCGGACCAACCCATTTTTTGTAGCAAACGATTACCCACATTATTCGATCCTATAGGCATGGCAGGTGATTCTTGTTGCTGCTGGCGTGAGGTAAGATTTTTAATCTCTTTTTCGAAACGTTCACGACTGCGATTTGGCGGCGGCGGATCACTTTCGCCATATTTCAGTCGTCTTTCTTTGGCACGATCGCGATATCTATAACAAAAAAAATTTTGTTCAGTTCCTAAGAATGCTTTTTAAACTTTTCCATCAAACTACTTACGATAATGCGGCTGTTAAAGAATCTTGTTCTGCTTGCTCTTGCTGTTGTTGTTGCTGTACAGTTAAGCCTCTTTCCAGATTGTGTTTCGTTAAATTTTCTTTGTGCAGATTAGACATTTTCAAATGTTTTTGTAAAATTTCCAATGACTGAAAAGCTCTTTTACACAATAAACATGTAAGTTTTTGGAAATCCACATATTCTTTTTCATTGCCTTCGCCAGCTGATCCTGAGTTGCTAGCTTTAGGAGGAGGTGCTATATTATCCTCTTCTGAATCCGAACCATAAGAAGATATTAATTTGTTACCCGATCCTAAACTCATGGGAGACATTAAAGCATTTGATGTACCGCCTAACTTAACAGTCTTTTTCTCCAATATTGAAAAACCAACATCTGCATAACCACTTGACAAACCACTAGTTGAAGGACGCACCACATCTTCAGTTCTAGTATTGGTCAATAAGGGTTGCGGTGTTGCCACCACAGTGTAATCTTTCTTTTGATTCAGTTGTTTGGCCCATTTTTCCATATCTTTGACAATTTTCTTGGCAACTTTTACTTTATCGTGTTTATTACCGCTCTCTTTTTTGTCTTTTTTACTGCTCTCATCTTCACTTGTTGCAGCAGGTTTTGATTCTATATCGGTTTCTTGTTTAACTACATCCTGTACTGTTGCTGCAACAGCAGCAGGCGTTGCTAAAACATATGTTGATTTGCGTTGATCCCAATAGAGGTATGCTCCGGTTTCGTTGTTATAATAGTATTGTGAATGTGCGTCGTAATAGAGGCCAGTGGTAGGATCATAGTAGTAACCAGAGGTTTCGTCATATTGATACAATGAAACATCAGGTGTTGCTGAAAAGTTAAAAAAAAAAATTATTTCTTTTTCTCACACTTTTTGATAAATAAAAATAATTGGGATATACTACTTACGGTAAACCTTGCCATCATTTCCTTTTGGTGTAACAACACTTCTTGCCGCCAATGATGCTTTTACAGCAGCTGCTGCATTAGCTGCCGCCGCAGCAGCAGCCGTTGCTGTGGTTTCTATGCTATTCATTTTTCGTTGCTTACGTTGAATGGCCGATAATGCTACAGCAGCACCTGAATTTGCTTCAGTCATTTGCGAATCTGTTGGTAAATTGCTATAAGAGCCTTTGGTTATTTCCGATATGTAATACTCTGTATAGTATTGCAAATAATGAGCTTGCTCTGCCGGTGTATTGGCATATAACGAAGCACTGTATTCGGCCAAACGAGGTACATCAGCTAGAGTATATTCAGCAGTTGCACCGGAAGACATTTCTGCAGCTGTTAAAGGACCAATTGTTGTTTGCGAATTAGATGAACCCGTAGAAGCTTCAGATTTTTTAGGAACAATTTGGCGATTTTCATGATCAATGCAATATGTTATCATAACTAATACAATCAAGAAGAGAATATTTGGATGAGATTTATAATTTAATGTTTACATACAGATATAGTAGTAGTTTACCTTCTTTATTGTCGATTTTTAGCGGCGGTTCTAGAGTACTTAATAAGTTATGCATATTCATTGAATCCACTAGACTGTCAAAGTGTAGATAACAAATGCCTCGCGAGGTCTGTGTTAGTGAATCACGACTTACGGAGACTTTAGTAATTTTTTTCGCCAAATCGGGAGCATGTACTGTTATGGCAGTTAGAACACCTTCCTCATTGGTAAGTACATCCAAATTGCGTAACATGATTTCTGGATTGTAGATGTAGAGTTAGGGAGATTCATTTTGTTATTAGCATCATTTGTTATTAACAATAATAATGAAGGATATGCAAAATTGAGATTTGAGATTTCAAAACTATGCTTGTTAATAAAACTATTTTGTATTCTTTTTTTTAATAATTCTAAAATTTTGTGAATATTTATACTTTTAGTAAGAATGTTGCTTATTTCATCGCTGCCTTCACCGCGTTCACTTTCTTCACGAGAGGCATAACATTTGAAACAACTTTCACGCCGTTTAAAATTAAATATGCCACACTAAAAGTAAATTTTAAATATTCTTTTAATAGAGTTTTCTGCCTTCTATTTGAATTTATAATGTAAATACCTTTGCACAAAACCAATCTGTAGGATGGGTTTTGGTTTTATTTGACTGCAACGAATGGCTGTATTGTAATGTTGCTCGACATGTATCCTGTGGTTGTAGGGTACCCTATATTGTGGAAAGAAGAAAGAAAAAAAAGATGCCGATTAGTAAAATTCAAATTCTCTTGTAAACATCCCACAGACTATACAAGTCACCGGTTTGCTGGTCATTTTTATTTATTGGCTGTTTTTTTTTTTGGTTTTATTTTGGCATGATTCACAGAATTTTGTTATGTTAAGCCAACTTTTTATGGCGCTAAGATGATGGCACATCCAAAACTTTTTAACATTTAACATTTGAAGATGATACGATCGTCTGTCAACTGTCATATGTACATTGATTCTCTTTATTTGCATCCAAAAATAGAAAAAAAAAATTAAGTGCGATTCTATTTTGACATTTTTTTTTGATGTTTTGAAATCTATGAGGTGCAGGAGCAGTTTAATCTCAATTAGTGAGATCATTATTTCTTTTGCAGCCCATCTTAACTAGAGAGAATCATCTTTCTAATATGGTATTAAGTCAGACTAAAAGTTGTTTAAGAATTATAAAAAATTTGAGCAATAGTGAATAGAAAATTTTTTTTACTGGGCTTTGAAAATGAAAAATTCAACTCTCGTCTCACTAAATGCAGTTTTGAAATAAAAATCAATATTTCATAAAAATTGCTTCTACCAACGCCTTAAAGAAGTCTTTGAAGCTTCGTCGTATTCTTTGATCTCATGATTTCTATCAGTTCTCTGTCAGTCGTTGTTTCGTAAACTATACATGTCAAGATCAATATCATCATCGGTATTATGATTGTTAAATAATATTATATTCACTTTGTTTTCTTAACCCTTTGTATTGATTTTTTTGTGTTGATACCTGAGTTAATTCCATCCAACGTGCAGCTTCTTCAACCGTATTAAACTCGACGAATGCAAAACCACGTGATGCACCTAAATAATTTGAATAAGAAGCAAATACAAAATGTTTTTGTAAAAAAATCAACTATTTTTTGTTTGAGGTGGTTTTTTTTTATAAAAAATATTGTTGAAAAGGGGATTGCAGAACGTAGATTCATTCAGTATGTTATATACTTACGATTTGTATGCTAATTTTTATATATTGAATTATTAAATTTTAGAGATTTAAGCATTTATGAAACCTACCTGTGGTGCGTTTGCGTATAAGTCGTATAGAAGCTGGTGCCATCCCCGTTTTTATCAAACAACTCATTATCTAAAGAAATATTTCAATTAAAAATAATTCAAGAAATATCAATATTTCAGATAGTGTAACTTACATCTGCTTCAGTGATATGTGATTGTAACCCCAATACTATTATAGTATTTGAAGGAGTTTTATTGTAATATTGACTACTCATAGTATCATCACTGTCATCGCTTTCACGTTCAGCAGAATTGTAACGTCTGTTGTTATGATTATTATTTCCACCACTGCCGCCATAACGACGATTGTCTCTGCATATAAGAAAACATTATGAAATTGAATCCAATACGTTTTATTGTGAAAAATATACCTTCTGTCTCTATTGTCATAATCACGATCTTGATCACGACCTTTATTGTCGCGAGATCTATCATTCCAGTGACGATCCCGATCATCATTATAATCATCATCGTTATTATTGCGTGATCGATAATTATTATTGCCACTACGGGAATAACCTCCACCATTTCCTCCGCCATAATGTCTGTCATCTTGATAGTCTTGATTTATTATATCGCGATACAAGTCATTATCGTTACTATTACCGCGACGGTAATTGCGATCACGAGAACGAGATCTCGTATTTCGTTTGTTACGATACATTTGATCACGACCACGATCCCTTAAAATTTACAGTTATTTCCAAAAATATAAAATTAAAATATTAAAAAAGTAATACTACCTCGATCTAGAACGGGAACGACTGTATCGGCGATATCCACCACCTCCTCCACCACCATTACGATAACGTCGTGGTGAAATGCTGCGGGAACCTGTAAAAATAGAAAGATGATTAGTAAAGGTTGTTTAATTTTATATTTTAAATTCATGCATCTGCACACCAGGTTTATCCGATTTTTGAGAAATAAATCGAATTTTATAAAATTTTGTGTAGTTCAGTAAGCTACAATGTCAGTTCTCAAATCGAGCAGGTAATTTAATGCATTCCTAAATGAAAACAGTTTTGTTCTCTTTAAATTATAACAATGTATTAGAAAAGGGCCATTTCATCTTATCCCAAAAAGCCTATCACGTTTATATTGGGCCTTACAAAACCAGGCGAAATTCCATAGACTATATCATACACCAAATTGACTGAGTGTTTGTAAGTTTCGACAGCACTGGATAAGCCAGACTTACTTACATATGCTTTATATGAGTCGTTATTTAATTGAAATATACGTTGGTAGTAGCTGTGCTGTTTCTGTCTGATATCTAATATAATATGTCTGATATCTAAGATATCTGTCTGATATCTATTTCAATCAAAACAAGTTTAAACAAAAATCGTTCAGAATTATCCTCGAAGTGTTTTGGGAATAGAAATATGAACAAAACCCCCCCGTAAAAAACTAAAAACTACACATATCGATGCACACATATTTACACACATATTCTCGATATATATTGAAGAGTTCTATATATACATGCTTAATGAACAACAAAAAATGATTAAATAGAAAATTTCCTTTTTTTGTATTTACTAATTTACATTTTCCTAGTGTTTTAAATTATTCTGTAAGTTGTAATTTTGTTGCAATAGTTACAACAGCAAAAATTTATTCAGAACACTTAAGAAAAATGGCGACTTACGGCGATCCATAATGAAAATTTTTCACTTGCTTCTTTCTTGTCTTTTCCACCCAATTCACTTTAATAAATACAAGTTATTGTTAAATTAATCTATAAGTGTGTAATTATTATAAAATAATTTATCTTTTGCGTATTTTTATTAATATTTAGCAAGAAAAATTGACACGATTAAAAAATTCTTCCTTCTATTAATGAAAAAAAAATTGATTTTCTTTTATCTTCTCTTTTACACACAGTCGTAACTGAAAGCAACAAATTCCAGGGTTGCTTAATTTAGGTTCTTTTTAAGAACGGCTATTATAGCAAGATAATGCGGTTCAATATAATAAAAAAAGATTTTGTTTATTTTCATTCTACGAATTTAAATGGTGTTCGGCGAATTGTAAACAAGTGAAACTTGGGAAATAAATTGTAAAATTTTATAATTTTAATGGGTGGAAAAAGTTATTTTTGCGACTATTGTCGTTGTTATATGAAAAATGATGTTAAGTTGCGAAAGACACATAACGAAGGCTTGGCCCACACCATTACGAAAGTCGCAAATATGAGAAGATATGAAGGTAAGTTAGAAAAACAATTCCCATCAAAGGTACATAGGCAATTTCTCCCGTATTACTAAAAAGACGGGTTCTTTTTCGTAAGGCTTTATGGGCTGCACTTGCTTTTCAGTGTTCTAGCGAACACAAACAATCATTAAGTTTTATTAAATATATTCGACTCTATTAAAAATGTAATTGGCTACTGGTTAGGCATATTTTGGGAGCAAAGCACTATAGTTAAGAATCTGTAGTATGGGCACTGGTAGTATGAAGCTTTTAACCGTCATGCAGATTAAAGTAATGGTTCAGTATAGTTGCTAATTTTGTAATAACTTCCATGAAATAAAGCTAATAGGTCATTTGGCACACTGTAACCGTCCTAAAGGTAGACAAAAAGACGATGAAGGGGTTAGAAGAGAAATAGAGGCGAAGGAAAAAGAGCGGGCACAATTGATTTATAAATTTATTTTTCACCTTTTTATATTAATTTGCATTTCTCTTCTTGTATTTTAGATCCTCGCAAGTTATATGAAGAAGAAATTACAAAGCAACCATGTATGCGTTACTTCAAAGGCTATTGCAAATATGACTTGTATTGTCGGAATACCCACTTTAGCGAAAAGCAATTGAAACAACTGAAAGAATTAGTAGTAAATCTGGATCGTAAATCAGCAACTAATTCGTTAACAAAACCAAATGTAGACAGAAAATTCAAAGATATATCCAAAATGCCCTGGATAAACAATATAACCAAGAAAAACTTAAAGCTGTTACCAAAAAAGCTTCCCCCATCCTTAAAACCCTTAAGTTTAAGAAATTTGTCAAGATTAGATGTAAGTAACAATAAATGGGGTTAAGCAAACTACGATAAAAGTTTTATTACTTTTTCCATGGTGTTGTCAATATTTAAACTTAAATTTAACGATTTGCCATATTCGGAGAAAAATGTTTTACAATCTTGGCCGCTTAAATTTTCAGTACGTGGATCTGTTAAATGAGCCAGTAGGAAATAAATTAAATGATCTGTAAGTAAAAAGTTATTTCAAGTTATTCCTAAAAATCAAAAGTAAATATTACAGTCTTACCATGTTTACTATCAATTGCAAAATATAAAGCTATATTGCCGCTTCTTCGATCACCAGTTTGTAATAATTGTTGCTTTAACTCATGATTAGTTACTATAAACGAATTAGACTCTTCATCAGCGGACATCTTTAAGCAGATTTGTTCATAGTAATCCTTAAACTGCTTCGTTAATTTCGCTTCATCTGTTTCTAGCTCATCAAATTTTAATTTGTAGATTACCTTCTTTGTTAGCCTTTCATCCAAAACATTTATTAAACACTCTGCCAATAAGAAACGATCTTGCCTTACGGCCAAATGTAATGGCGTATAACCTTCGTCGTTCAGAGTAAGCAGTAATTTTAAATCAATACGTTTCATCAAATGTTCCATCGAATTGAAGTCTACATCGTTTAATATTGCTAAATGTACAATGGTATTTGATTCGGCATCTAAACAATTTGGGTTTAATCCGTGTTCCAATAAAACATTTACAATATTAGGTTCGCAACAGTTAAGAATTGCTAACTGAAGTAAATCCTATAATTAAAAAATACAAAAAATATTTATTATGGTAATTTTGTAGATGTTTTAATTCGTCATGCTAAACGTATTTTATTACAAAATGTTTAAGGAATTTTATCGGTTAATATTGTCTGAATCTTTATAGACAAAATGAAGCAGAAATTCATTCAAATCCAATGCTGTAAATCTTTATTTCGAAAATGTTTGTATGAAATCGAAATACATAATAACTACGACGTCTCAACTCTTATCCCGATGCATCACATTTTTAATTATGCAGAATTCCACCACCACTGCCATGATGCAGTGGTGATCAAGATAAAGTATCAATTTTATATACCCTGTTTGCGGCTCCTCTATTGGAAGGTGCATAGCTTATACCCAGTATGTAAAAATAATTCTCGATTTACACTATATTATTCTCTTATCGACTTATCGCCTAAAATTGTCTAAATCAGTTATAGCAAAAAAGGTTTTTACCTCATCTTCATCGGTTACCAGGTCATTTAGATCCCAATTTATTAATTTCCATATCTTAATATGAACCTGTAGCTTAGAAATTTGATTTCTTACAACCGCATCCTGAATTGGCCTAAATAGACAGAATATAGACTTTATATTTCTAAATTACGAAAAGGTAATCGCAAAAAATACGTACAATAAACCGTTTTCCAAACAAATATTCCATTTTTCGATTTCCCTCGATGGATTTGTTACAAAATCTTCACATATATTTGCTACATCAGAACTACATTCCGAAAAAGTTGATTCCATACGTTGACGCTTTATTCCATTTGCCGCTACAGAAGACTGTGATCGAGGCAAATTGTTGTCGTTCGCAAGAATTGTTTTAGGTCTATTCATTTTTACCACTTGCTTTGCTCGTGACTCTTTGTTTGCTTGTGGCAGTGAAACTTTACGTTTTCTTTTACGCTTTTTTGGAACATCTGTTGATGTTGCTTCAACATCGTTCGCTGCTTTGCCCCCATTTAGTGTTTTGTGAACCCCCGAACTAGCACTATTTGCTGATGCCGTACTGCTAGTCGAAATCTCTTCATCTTTTATAGATTTTAGAGATATGTGGTCAGTGAAATCTGTTTGAGTTTCAACAGTTCGATATTCCACTGGCTTGTGATTGTTTATCACATCCAATAATTTTTTTTGTACTTCCTTGTCTGGTAATCTTAATAAAGCTGCAAATAAGTCCTTGTATTCGGGTAGCATTTGTTTGCGTTTCTGATATACTTCTCCTTTTACTAGACCAATTGACGATATTTTCTCTGGAGATAACCCTCCTTTGGTCGTGGAAACACCTTTTAATAGTGTCAGTTTCTTTAAAGGTAACATTGCTAGCGATTTCATTGATGTTGGCAGTTTATTTAATTGGTTATAGTCTTGTGTATTCTTCTTAATAGACATGTCATCATTTTTAAAATCTTTAGACATTTGTTAATGTAAACTTAAATTATTTATCAATAAAACTATATTTTAAGAATATAGAGTAAAATATTTTTATACAAATTTTCACGGTAATTCCCCAAGATAAGAAGGAATAAACAAAAAGGAAACATATGTTTCAACACCAGGTTACCAGATTTAAGAATATATTGTTGTTGTTAAATCTAGCTATCAAGAGGCGCTTTGAAAATTGGGGAAAAAATGGGAAGTGAGTGAAATATTTATTTCGGGCAATAAATGAATGTTTTTTTTATTGATTTATTTTAAAATGTAATTTTAAAAAAATTTAAAAAAATAAAAATTTAATCAAATATGAGGAATTTCAATTTTTCGTACTGAAAGTTTTAAATTACTTATTTGCGGTGGCAACACTGTCATCGGCAACAACAATGTTAGAAAACGTGAAAGAAAATGTAGAAAAACAACAAAACAGCAAAAACACGCGTGTTCTTCAGAGCTTTGTTGTCAAACAAATTGCTTTTGTTTTGTTTACTAATTTATTAAAATAATTAATTAATTTAAAAAAAAATTCAAGACAAATGACGACATTACAGTGTTCTTATTGTACACTGGCCATAATTGATGAAAACTATTTACATTGTGACCAATGTGGTGGTGATGTGCACATTAAATGCTTGAAACATGCCAGCACACCGGGGGATTTACTTGGTGATGTTTTCTTTGATTTCACCTGTGCCAAATGTATGCAATTAAAAAGTGATGGCTCAGCTACATCACTGGACAGTGGAAATCGTAATGGTGGACTAGATGAAATAAATGGTGTGAGGGAGAAATTTGTAAGGCAACGAATGCCTTGGCTACTGGTCATTACAATGGCATTGTACAATCTGTCTATTAAGTCGAAAGGTTTAAGTCGTCATGGCTATTTTCATTGGAGAACTCATATTGTTAACTTTATAGACAAGAATTGGGATTACCTGTTTGATCCGTCAATGTAAGTGTTCAAATACTGAATCATTTAAAGAAAACTAATATTAGCCTTTAATTGTGATAGAAAACGACGTAAAAAATGGACAGGTTCTATATCGGGAGCTTTATCGCAC
The DNA here is from genome assembly GCA_932273835.1 of Sarcophaga variegata. Classification (NCBI taxonomy): domain Eukaryota; kingdom Metazoa; phylum Arthropoda; class Insecta; order Diptera; family Sarcophagidae; genus Sarcophaga; species Sarcophaga variegata. The sequence goes on from OW026361.1 coordinate 100,784,026, forward strand.
AACAGCCCTAAATACTTCACATCTGGACAAGAATTATTTGACGAAACTGGTTGGTGGAAATTAACTTTTTCTAATAAAACGCCAAAATATATTTTTAATTTATGTGAGTATTGAATATTTGCATCAACATAAAGGGTGTTTCCGTAAGAATTAACCTTTCCATTTCATTGTGTTTTGAAGAAGACTTATTTCCGATTAAGTGTGGAATAAAATATTCATCAATGGTCTCATCAAATCGTATTACTGTAATCGTATTCTTTTAACAATACCTTGCACAGTATTTCATTATTTTGTATTTATTAGAGGTAAAATTATTAAAACTTTTACCACTTTTTCTTAATAGATGAACAAGAATGCTTAAAACGCCAACAAATACGCCAAGATAAACGTCAGTTAGATGATAACTATGGCAGTGATGCTTCAAATAATGAACATGATAATAAACGCAAACATCAAGACTCTGATGATGAACTAATTCCAACTGATTCTTGCAGTCGTACTATGTAAGTTTATATATACGAATATAATGTGAATTAGAATTTAATGTTTTCAATGAAAATAATTCAGTCCTTACATGGGTCGTAAACCGAAAATAGCTAAACCACTAAATGTCTTAGATGATGATTTATTAAATAAGCAACCAAATGCCATGGTCCCTTTAGAAGATCCCGTGATGACACTGAATACTGTACAATCAAGCTTAATGGATTTTCTAGCTGAAAGTTTAGCCAGCGATGATTTAAATATGTTTAATACTTTACCAAACATAGCACAGGAACCTTTGGTTGAGAGTGCTGGTAAAAATGATATTCTGCCTCTCTTGGATACTCATAATGATAATGCAAACTTTTTTGAAAATTCTTCAATGATTAAAACTGAACCAATGGATTTAAATGGTCATCTATATAATGATTTTAGTGCCCAATTATTATTAAGTGAAAAACTAAAAAGCTTCTACGTAAACACCACATTTGCTGGAGATCAACAACAACAACAGCAATTCAATAATGTTTTAAACAATCAAAGTGTTGGTATAGGCAAAAATATACCACCAGATAATATAGCTCAATTGTAAGTTATAAATTGTGTATTAAGCCCTTCTTTCGTTGTTATTTATTTACTTATTTTAATAATTAATATAGCCAAACTGAGAGCAACTCTTTACAAACTAATTCCGAATTCTCAAATGAACTTGACGAGGAAAGTACTGGAACATCTGCCAATTTAAAAATCTCAACAACACAGGAAGAAGAAAATGAACCAGAAACTGCTGAAGAAGATTCAGATTCAGAAGAGTTTCAACCACGTATTGTGCAAGTGACGAATTTCCAACAATTAACAAACGAAAATCCAATGGCAAGTGATAAGATTGTAAAACAAGAAATGCCATTGGATGCAGAGCGGACAAATAGGGACAATCGTAAGAAAAGTGAAATAAACAGCCTAGAAAATGATGAAGAAGAATCATCGGATCTTGAAGAAGATGTTAGTGACGCTTTGAAGATATGCAAGCCCAGTTTATTTACAAAACAACCAAAACGCCAATGGCCCTGGCTAATAGAAAATCGAACAGATGATTTAGAAGGTGAAACAGAGGACAGAAATAATAGTACAGCCAGCACTGAGTAAATCTTTTGTTTATTCTTTTCTAAATATCTATTCAACCCTAAATTTCACTTTAATTTTTTAGATTAACTATGATGAGTGAATACGAAGAAAAAGAACTTTTGCAAAAATTGCGTAAAATTTTTAGATTAGAAGAGAAATGCAAAATACATATACCGCCATACATTAGAAGATTTTATCGCAAACTATGCACTCGTGAATGGAAACGTGAACATGGTAAACCAATATTTAATCTGGATGATTATATAGGCGACAGTAAAAGTAATCGTAGTATTCAAACGCATGAAAAAGCTAACATCATTGAGCGCTATCAAGTAAGTTTTAAGCAATTTACCTGTAAGGATTAAAAACCATATTTAAAAACAGAGCACTACGCTTAATCATATTTAAAATATATTTTTTAACTCCAATTAAATTTAATTTACCTACTCTGGCAGCACTAATGTTGTGATTTTTATTTTTAGTTAATTAGTTTATCATCCTCTGACTCCAAGAAATCATTTTATGCACGCATCGCGGGTTCATCGGAATTTGAATTTTTTGAGTCACCTTATACGCAACGTGTTTTGCATCCTTTTATTTACCGCAACAGACAATGTTGTCCACCATTTTTAAAGGTAATTTTAATAAGTTTTATGGAAATAAAATTTAATTCCTATCACATATCATCCAATCTTCCAGCTGATGTGTGAACTGCAATATAAAGTCAATGGCATACCGCCTAGTAGAGCACCTATAGATTATTGTTACGTACGACCTAATCATATAGCCGCTGTCAATGCACTTTTACAAACAGTATTTTGGCCTGGCATTGATAGTAAGTTCAGTAAATAACTCATCAATAGTTGATTCTCAATTAATTTATTTATTTATTGCAGTGTCTGAGTGTTTAAGTTATCCAGATTTTAGCGTTGTAGCCCTATATAAGAAATTAGTAATTGGCTGCGGTTTTTTGGTACCTGATGTTGGTTTCAATGAGGCCTATATATCATTTATGGCCGTACGACCAGGTTGGCAAAGAAGTGGAGTGGCAACCTTTATGTTGTATCATTTAATACAGGTTTGTTTTTTTCTTTTTATATCTCTTTGGTCCACATTTCTACATTTCTTTTTTACCTTTTCAGACTTGTATGACAAAAGATATAACCTTACACGTGTCCGCCACGAATCCAGCTGTGGTTTTATATCAAAAATTTGGTTTTAAAATTGAGGAAGTTATTTTAAATTTTTATGAGAAATATTTACCATTTGATTCAAAGCAAAGTAGACACGCCTTATTTTTGCGGCTAATGAGATAAGATGTTAGTTAATAAATGGTGTTCTTGTAATGTATTTTATTTTCTTCATTTGGAATATGTTTGTTGAACATCTTTAATAGTTAAATTTTCTTATATTTTGATTACAACTTTTTAAGCAAATATTTTTTCCTCTCTACGTTTTTTGGTTACTACAGTACCCGGTTTGTGTTGAGCGTCTGGATGATTCATTAATTCTGGTGGACATACTGATACAGGACTTGCCGTGACACACTGTTTGAGGTCATAGAACAATTGGCTATCGTCTTTGGTAACAAACGATATGGCACAACCTGTTTTACCCGCTCTGCCAGTACGACCAATACGATGTGTATAGTCCTCAATAGTTTTGGCCATGTCATAATTAATGACCAATGATACGTCTTTAATATCGATACCTCTGCCAGCGACATCAGTTGCTACCAGCATGTCTTTAGCGCCTGATTTCAAAGCAGCCAAAGCATATTCACGTTGTTCTTGTCCTTTACCACCATGAAGAGTACAAGCATTGTAGCCAAGTTTCTCCAAACCTTTAGACAGAACGTCTGCACCTTTCTTTTGATTGACAAATATAATAACTGGGGGATCGATGCCACGTGAGAGAATTTCCATAAGTTTTTTGCGTTTATCATTTTCACCCATCATGTAAACAATTTGCTCAGTACGTTCGGTGGGCTTGCCAACAGAACCAATATAAACGGTGGCAGGACGACGTAAATAAGAGCGGGCGAGTCTTTCCACGGCGGGAGGCATAGTAGCCGTAAACATCACTGTTTGCCTAAAATATAGAAAATAGGTATACGTTTTTAATAAAAGTTCGAAAATTTTATGAATATTTAATTCTACCTGTATTTCTTTTTGGAATAAAAATTTTCCATTAACTTGCTGGCATCTTCAGCTTCTTCAGTGTCTGGTTTTAAATTTGTTACAGGCATATACTCTAAAATTTTCTGTACATCCGGTTCAAAACCCATATCAATCATACGATCGGCTTCATCCAAAACAATGTACGTACACTGATTCAAGACCAAATAACGATTTTCCAACACATCTATGAGACGACCGGGCGTAGCTATAACAATTTCACAACCCAAACGCAAACGAAAACCTTGTTCCTCACGTGAAAGACCACCAACTACTACCACGGTCCTTATACCTAAAGGTTGACCAAATTTGGTGGTTTCTTCTTCAATTTGTTGAGCCAACTCACGCGTTGGTGCCATTATAATAGCATAGGGACCTTGATCAACATCTTCGAGGCGTTCAATTTTTGGTAGCGATTGAATCCACGATAAGAGAGGTATAAGAAATGCCAAAGTTTTACCAGAACCTGTTTCAGCTACACCAATAATGTCACGATTTTGTAAGCCAATCGGTATAGCTTGCCTTTGAATTGGTGTGGGCTCTTTATAACCTACACCATCGATGATATCGAGAATTTCCTTTGGAAAGCCCGATTCTTTCCAGCTTCGTATGGGATTAGGAATTTTGCCACCTTTAATGGTTATATTGTAATCTTCACGGAAAATACGCCAATCACGTTCCGTCATTTCCTCCATATCCTTCTCTGACCAATGGCGATCATCCCACTTTTGTTTATCTTCCTTTCGTTTGACCTTCTTAAGGCGTACCTTTTCCTGTTCCTTTTCGGCCTCAGTACGACGTTTCTCCAAAAGATCACCATAAAATTTACTTTGAGTTCGTTTTTGTTCCTTAATATCTATGCCAGCTACATTACCGCGACCAAAAAACTGGACATGATGACGTTCTTTGTATAGATTGTTATAATCCACGGAGGTGTCTTCTGCAGCATCCCAGTCAAATACGAATTTGCGATCATTTAAGCGGCGAACTCGTCTCTTTTTCTTAACAATGCCCAGATAGCGTTCTCTGATAGCCTCTAATTCCTTCTCCTTATCTTTGTTTGAGAGATCGTCGACTCTTTTATTTTCTCTGTCTCTGTCGGCAGCTCCACTGCGATCTTTTTCACGATTTCTGTCATTATCGCCTCTATCTCTTCGGTCCATTTCTCTGTCACGATCTCGATCTTTGCCTTCCTTTTCCCGGCCTTCCGGTCGGCGCTCAGCTTTTAATTCTTGCTTCTTAACAGAAATACTGAAACTACTATCAATGCCGCTACTAGACGCAGTAGCTATGCCTGATATAGAAGCAGCACCCGCACGCATCCCACTTTGTGCTGCTCTCATAGCCGCTACTTCTTCTTGACGTCTCTTTAAAGCCTCAGCGGCTCTTTGTTCCTTTGTAAGAAATACTGGCTTTGCCCGAGCTTCTTCTTCTTTTTTCCTTTTTTCCAATAACTCTTCCAGTGACAATGGTTCAGATTTTTTACCCTTTCGTTTTTCTTCTAACAACTCCTCTTCCATTTTAACATCTCTTTCTGCCTTAAGTTTTTGCTCATGTTTCACTTTCATGTCCTCTTCCCCATCACGTCTTCTATCTTTAGTTTTTGTAGATTCGTTATCTCTGTTGCGTTCTCGTGATCGAGATCTTTCCTTACTACGTTCACGGTGCCGATTTTGAGTACGATCTGAAGATCTGTCGCAATTTACAATAATTGAACGTTCTTTAGATCGTGAACGGGAACGTCTGGCTGTGCGGCGTTCATATTCCCCAACTCCACCGCCACCACGAGAATCCCTTGCACGTTCCTTGTCTCTATCGCGTTCTTTCTCGACATGACGTTCGCGTGAACGTGAACGACGCTTTCTTTCATTACCCATTTTGGATATCGTGCTATTAATAAAAATTTATTTAACAAACTCTAGTTTACTTTTGTTAAAATATTAAAACGTTTGTAACAAATGCAAATTGTAAACATAAAAGTTGCCAGATGATTATTTTTTATAACCTTTAGTGCTGTCAAACTTAAGAAAAACAGTAATGTGGCACCATTATTGGAGCTGTAATCTGTAGAGGTTTGAAAGACATCTGCGAAATGCTCCTTCCAACTCTGCTACTGGAGGAGTTTGGTTTTCCAATTAGGAGCTCTTTTAGTATTATTTTACAATAATTGAGAAGTATTCACCCATAGTTAAAATATTTGCACAGTAAATAAATTTGTAAGAAAATACTTAATTAGACGAGTTTTAAAACTCGTCTATATGAGTATAAATATTAAAGGCTGGCAACAATAATGCCATATGGCGACTGTGCTTAAATATTACTTTATATAAAAACTCAAGCCTGTGTATTTTATCGATCTGGTAACTATTGTAGTGTAAAAGAGTAAAAGAAATATAAACAATGAAAATAAATTTATAAACAAATTGGAAATTTCTTCAGTTTCTTATTGGAGCTCCATTATTGTGGATAGCAAATACCTGTATCTGCATTAAATTTTGCTATTGTTTTAAGCAAAGTAGACATGAAGTCCCCCTTTTTCGTATGACGCATTTGTGAACAGAAACAAAAAAAGAAAAAGACACAGTAAAAAAAAAACAACAATACACTATTAATTTTTGTGTGAAAACTAGAACTTTTGTGGAAAACCTAGATTATAATAAAAAAGTGATGCTACCGATAATAATTGCTGAAACTTTCTCTTTTTGTTTAAGCCAAATTACCTACTGAAAAACTTTTCTACTGTAATTGTGTGGTTTGTGAAAAAAAAAAATAAGAAACTGTGCATTTGCTACTAGGGAAGCATCATTTGGTATTAAAAATTCGCATTGTCGTCATCTACAAAAAAATAAATCAACATTTTTTATTACATTATTTGTGGGCGTCTTATGTTTTTTAAGCAACAATAAGCGGAAGGGAACGAACTACTATTGAATAAACTGAATTAAACCAGTTAATTTGTATAAAACAAAAGTAGAGAGAGGCACACAGGGACAAACAGCTGTTTCCTTTGTTTTCCTTTTAGTGATTTTGAGTAATCACTAAAACCACCACTACTATGAATTCTCAAACGAATATAAATGGAGATCCGGAAACGGCTCCTATAGCTGCTGCACGCACTGGTGGAGCCTCATCTGTGATGCGTTCATTTGGTTCACTTTTCGGTTCCAGTAACGATACTGTCAGAAGGGCTGCCAATCAAAATGGTGCTGATGGTTATGTAGAGTTTGGTATGCAAGATCCCGATAGTAATGGCAGGACACTGGGCACATTCGCTGGTGTTTTCAGTCCCGTTGCTTTATCTATGTTCAGTGCCTTAGTTTTTATACGTGTTGGTAAGTATAATCAAAAAAAACTGTTATGCATGTTTTATTATAATGGTACCGCTTATTAGTCATTAATAACTAATGATTGATGGCAGTATTATATGGATATTATTTCGGCAAAATTTTGAGTTTTACTCAAAATAGATAGCAAATACATACAATCGCCATAAATATGTTTGCCAATATGTATTGATTATTGTCTATAATTTGTATAGAATTTCTGTGTACCAAAACAAACACAATTCGTAACTCATTTTTTAAAATGAAATCTAACAAGTGTTTTGTTTTTAAGGAGTTGTATCAAATATTTGTTTTTTTTTTGTACTATAGAAACAAGTATAACTTGTATTAAGTAACAGTAAAATTATGTGGTATTCTATTAATAGAAAAACTTTATTCGCTCCCTCCAAAAATTCCAGACTAAATAATAATCTAATACATAAGAACTTACATAATATTGTGTCTACCGCCATACATGTATCCATATGTAAGAGGAAATACCGTAATGCTCTATATATGTTAACAATTGCTATTAAGAGACACGTTCAGCTCTATTTGGGTTGGCGGTTGGACTGCGCTATTCGATATTATCAACACTAATATTTTTCATTTTAAAAATATTATGACCTTAATTCTACTTTAAAGGGTTCTTACTCTGTGTAAAAAACGGATCAACCATACGAGAATAAACGTACCTCCTTCTGCTAAGAACTGAACAGTTACAGAGGAGAAATCAACTTCGCCACCACAGATCTTCATCAGCGCCTTAATCTTGCAATCTCTCTGATCTATAGAGGTAGCAGACTGGAAGATTCTGTTAACAGAAAATATTTTTTATTTGATTAAATTATTTAAAATTATATAATTTGCATTGTTTCAATGAACTTGATTCTTACAATGCAAGTCTGTGTGCAGTATTAATATGAAAATTATTTTAAAAAACAATCGATAAGATAATGGTTTTAAAACAATTTTAATCAAAAGTCTATTGAGAAAAAAATATAATACTTAGCAATTATCAGATTTAGCTGTAATTTCTTTTCCGGGAGGTAAGGAGCGTCGCGGTTGATATAGATATATACTGAAGAAAATTAGGGAGAAAACTCTACGCTGAGTAGTGCCCATTGGTCGTTATAAACATCAGCTTCCCTGAAACTGAGGTAAAAGTCTAACCTTTGCATGTGATAAAAACAATCTTAACAATCTTAATAAACATTGTCGTATTGCTATGTGCTCTCCAAGCTATGCTGGCCTGGAGCGTGGTTAAATTTTCCATCACCAGCTCGTTTATTTGGTTTCAGTATTGGAATGATGCTCCTCGCGTTCCTAAATATTTGATATAACCAACTGCCCGACTAAACTGGACTCTTACTACTTTTTGTAGCTGTAAACGCCAGCATAAATGTAAATACAAAACTTTTCTGGTGTGATTTTTAAGCATATCCTCTTAAAGGCTTTAAAGTACAAGATTAATAAAGTATATTTACAAAATATATAAATAAGCGCAGGGTATTTTTATTATTATTATTTTTAAAGATCTCGAGTTGAAATTTATTTTGTTTGTAGTCATGTTTTTGCTTCTTGGATCATATTTCTTTTTAATAGTCACACAAGAGTAACTAATTATTCTATAAATGCTACTGTATGATATCATATACATACATATATAGGATTTAACAGCCTTTATTTTTCTTAATTCATTTTAAATTAAGCGTCTAGTTAGAAGGCATTTAAAACAATGAAAATCCCTAAAAACAAAGATTGATAAAAATTGATTCACATATATATTTAATTATTTTTTTGTGTGTTTAAATTAATAACGAATGTTACGTTTTTAAACAGCAATTGAAAACAGTTTAGTTGCCTTGGGTGCTAATGACATATTAAATAATTGTATGAACATTTTAATTAGCATCTCAAAAATTTAGGCAAATAGAGTATGAAAGTCTTATGTTATATATAGTAAGAGGGAGGGAAATTTTATATATGTGTATGTACGTATGTATATGGTATATGTACATATCATCCTAGAGTATCCAGTATAAAGGATAAAACAAATAATATATTTTTTTTTCAGTTTTTTTTCGTAATGTATATTTATTTTATGTATGAGCTTTTTAAAAAGGCAATAACAATAAAGAGAAACTATTTAAAGTTGGATTCCATATGTCAAAATAGCCTTTAGAATCGTTTTATACAAAATGAGCTTGTTCTTCAAACTTAGTTCCGTACTTTGTACCTTAAAACTAACATATTTTTTCGGTCTTTAAATTTAAATGCTTTATTTTGTTTTAACATAACACTTCCATTTCAACCTTTAATCGAAGTAGAGTTGAATTATATATGGCACTATTATTGAAACAAATTTACATTTACCATTTACCTTTTCTTAATATAAAAGCTTAAAGTATATTCCATTTTTGGCATCATATTTCAATAAAGAAAGCTGTTTTTGAATTATAGAATTGTATTCGTGGACTTATTGGCATCTGCTTTCGTCGCCACAGTTACGTTACCAATTAAAGAAATATCTGATATACCGTATAAATGATATACATATTAGGATAGGATTTTCCTGTGTAAATCGCGATTCAATAATTCCATAAAGAGAATCTTCTTCATTTTATTATTCATTGTCGCATCTGTTCGTTCAATTTCCGTTAATGGTGCTGTTGAAGGAGCAGATGTAACTGTATGTTTTAAATATGTATGTTGCTGTTCTACCCGCAGTTATATTTTATATAAAAGAGCCACAGCGGCACACTTTATCAAATGCTTGTAATGTTATGTCTACAGACAACGCTGAGTGAGATAGATTTGTTTTCTAGTAGTACAGTAATCTTATGTATAATATGATGACATAGTTCAGTTGTACTATGCACATGTCTAAATCGAAACTGTAAGTTCGGAATTATCTTTTTAAAGTTCAATATTGAAAGTAATCTGATTGGCAGAAATCTTATTCATCTGTAAGACAATACTTGATTGTCCTGTTTATTTTTTCATATTTCCATTGCGAATAATAATAATTTAGTTTTATTATGACATTGAATGTAGCAGTTTAGGCTAACAATTTTACAGTCCGTATAATTATAATAAAATTATAACCTTGTGATTTAGTGTTATTGGGTTTTCATCGTCCATAATGCTTTTAACATTCCTTCACAAGAAACATCAAGAAAGTGCTCTATTTCATCGTTCTGATATTGATTGCATAGTTTACATGGTTTTGTTGCATAGTTTTCTTTGAGTAATCCTAGTGAACTAGTTTTTCTTTACTTATGTTGCAACACAATTTATTAAATATGAAATTTACCTATTTTTACAGGCTTTATTGTTGGTAACGCTGGTTTATATGTAACATTATTGCAATTTTGTATTGCCTACGTTATTTTATTATTTACTGTTGCATCTGTTTGTGCAATTTCCACTAATGGTGCCATTGAGGGAGGAGGTGTTTACTGTAAGTTTTACTATTTGTTGCTATATGGTGTATAAATTATATATTTTAACGATAATTTCTATTTAGTTATGATAAGCCGTACATTAGGTCTGGAATTCGGTGGTTCTATTGGAACACTTTTCTTTTTGGCTAATGTAGTGGGCTGTGCCATGGCTATATCTGGTTGTGTTGAAGGTATTATGAATAACTTTGGACCAGGCGGTTATTTCTCACCTGGCGATGGATTATTACGCGATGGCCCATGGTGGCGTTTTCTATTCTGCACTTTAATAAATACCCTTATGTTAGTGGTGTGCCTAATTGGAGCGTCATTGTTTGCAAAGACATCTGTATTAATTTTGGGCATAGTTACGGTCTGCTTAGTGGCAACATATATCAGCTTTTTGGCTGAAGGTCCAAAAACTGTAAGTATTGAATAATTTAATAATAATTTTCCGTAATAGATAAAAACAATAATAAAAAAGTACTTGTTCACTCTAAGTATCTAAAACATGTACATTACTTTGATATCATTAATTTATCATTCTCCTATAAATATATATATGACCAGTAGCTTATCAAAAAGAAATATTTATTTGTATATAATATATAAATAGTTTACACATGCATAATATTTTTATTTTTTCTGGGACGAAATCGATGAATGTGTATTTTTTTATTTTCATTCATGCCATAACAATTTATACTTTTTTTCCGTTTCAAAATTTTAAATTAATTAATAAAATTAAATTTTAATTTTAAATTATTTTAATGGGGATTTAATATTTTTTTTGTAATAATTTTCCAAAGTGTTACAATTTTAAAACTATACAAAATGCGTCTAATAAATGATATGATGTCATCGTTCTTAAAAAACAAAAAAGAATTTTATAAAGAGCACCTCATTATACCGGTCTTAATTTGTTTTTTCATTAGTTTTAATTTTTATAAGCATTTAAACTTTTTAGCAGGTAAACGAGCTGTGACTCATATGAAACAAAATCAAAATGCCTAAAATTTAGTGTGTTTTCGATAAATTTGATTTGTTGAAATTAACATTTAAAAATAGTTATTTATTGGGTTTAATTAATAATATAATCATAAAATTAGAACACCTTACCTATATTTAATTAAAGTAAACAATTATCCAAAAAAATATGTATAGTGTTTAAAACATTAAACTAATTCACACCCTAACCTTTTAAACAAAGTCAATATTTAAAATTTATATTTAATTGGTAAAAGCAATAATACAATGGCACTTAAAATATTATTTGCGATAAACATTTTTGAATCATTTTTTATAAAAAATGGGTTCTCGTTAAATTTGATTTACATATAATGACTCCAATCTCCTACCGTAAATTTTTGATTGCCTCAAACTCATTTGGCGTGGGAATATTCTTTGCCTATCTTAATTTGCCTTTTCGTTGAGTATAACTCTACAGAAAGGTACTGCTCCCAGTTGCGGCGTGAAAGTTACCCTTCTCGCAAGCTCATTTGTCTGTTTATTTCCGCGAATTCCTACATGGCCTTTAACTCAACAAAGCGTAAGCCGCCTTTCTCTTCGCTTCTAAAGGCAAAACTTGGTGCATCTTTATATCACACACACACTCACATTTTTTCTTTGATAATGTCGACGACTTTTGACAAATGAAAGAAAATATTGTATATATTTTTACTACACCTTATATTATATTATATTATTAAATTTACAAGAGATTTTAAATTTATATTTTTTGTTGACTTTGTTTTTTTAGGTTCCTACCCCCGATGAAAATACTATATTACCAAACACGACAATCTTGAAATATACTGGTTTGGATGCAACAACTTTAACAAATAATTTATATGAAAGCTATGGCCCAGATTATACATCACATGGTAAAATGGTTGATTTTGCCACAACATTTGGTGTATTGTTTGCCGGTGTTACCGGTATAATGGCGGGAGCGAATATGTCTGGAGAATTGAAGAGTCCTTCAAAGAGTATACCTTTAGGCACATTGTCAGCAGTTGGCTTTACATTTGTTTCATATGTAATACTTTCGTTTCTAATGGCTTTTACTACCCCAAGTGAAACCATGAGAAATAACTATCTTTTCCTAATGTATGTTAATTTTTGGCCACCATTTACTGCAATTGGCATTTTGACAGCAACTTTTTCAACGGGCCTTAGTAATCTCATTGGTTCAAGTCGTATATTGGAAGCTTTATCGAAAGATCAGGTCTTTGGTTCACTGACAAATTTTGTTATTAAGGGCACATGGAAAGGCAATCCAATAGCAGCTGTTGTTACCAGTTGGGTACTGGTTGAATGTATTCTATTAATAGGCTCTTTGAATACCATTGCCCAAATCAATTCAGTATTGTTTATGCTTTCATATTTGGCCACAAATTTAGCTTGTTTGGGTATCGAATTGACAGGTGCACCAAATTTCCGGCCACTTTTCAAATATTTCACCTGGCATACTTGTTTGTTTGGCCTAATTGGTACACTGGTGATGATGTTCGTCATCAATCCTATATATGCCTCCTCAAGTATTATATTATGTTTGTTGCTTGTTATTGCTTTACATTTATTCTCTCCGGCAACACAATCAGCACAATGGGGTTCTATATCACAAGCTTTAATGTTCCATCAGGTGAGTTTAAAAAAATTACACTAATTTTTAACAAGATTTTATAGCAAATTTAATTGAAATTATATTTAAGGTACGGAAATACTTACTTATGTTGGATCCTCGTAAAGATCATGTGAAATTTTGGCGTCCTCAAATGCTTTTGCTGGTTTCGTCACCACGCTCTTGCTGTCCACTGGTTGATTTTGTAAATGATATGAAGAAGAGTGGTCTCTATATAATTGGCCACGTTAGGATTGGCAAGCACACTGATTTAGAAGATGATGTCTCAGAAGAAACTAGACAATGGTTATCATTTGTGGATCATATGAAGGTTAAAGCATTCGCAGAAACTACTTTGGCCAACTCAGTACGTGAGGGAGTGCAACATTTAATACGTTTATCCGGTATTGGTGCCATGAAACCAAATACAATAGTATTGGGCTTTTATGACAATGAGGCGCCTAAAGATTTCTTTGAAACGTAAGTTTTAACGCTTGTTCTTTGAAACCATAATATGTATATGTTTTAAATGTTTTATTTTTTTAAAATAGTTCATCTTCACCTTACAAGACTGATGGCTTTAACTTGGGAGAAATGCGTAACTTCCCGATACGTCATGATGGGGAAGAGAAACATATTGATGTCACTGAATATGTGGCAATAATAAGTGATATATTGCGTATGAAAAAGAATTTATGCTTATGTCGTCATTTTCATCGTTTGGATAAACAGTTTATTGCCAAGTAAGTTTTCATTATATTTGTAATTGTTTTCTCCCCAGCTTATAAATGTTTACATTTCAGAAGCAAACATGTTAAATACATAGACGTATGGCCTATTAACGTTTTCAATCCAACAAGTGATGATCCTTTTGATGTTGTTTCATTGTTTATGATGCAATTATCTGTAATAATGTTGGCTAAATGGAGTCATTTAAGACTAAGAGTTTTCTTATGTGAAACCAATAACACTAACAACAGTACTTCATTTGAAACCCATGATCCTAATATGCCACAAATAGAGATTTTCTCTAAAATGAAATTGGAACAAAGCCTTAAATCGTTAAGAATAAAAGCCGATATTTTCGAGGTAATACGTTTTACATTAAACACAATAGTTAATGTACTGATGTGTTTATTTTCCTTTTAATCAATTAGATTCAAGAGTGGGCTCGCGATACAGAGTTTACACGTCACTCACGTATTCTGAAACAGTTTACACAGCATGCTGAATCACAAACTGAAGAAGTTACTGAGGATAATCTGAATCGTTCACTACTTTATATGCAAAGGTAAATTATGTTTCTGAATATTTTTTAAAGGAATATAATTTTAGTACATACATATGTATTTATTATTTTAACTTTTTTTTTTGTTTACAAAATTTTGCCAATTTTTTTTTTAAATTTAAGAATGCTTTTAATATAATGATTAACTGTTTATTACACCTTATAAAAAATTAACAGTTAAAATCATATTTTAAATATTTTTATGGAATTATCAAAAATTTCAAAAATATTTCTTTTCTAATAATTACAGAGCCAATCAAATTATACGTGAACGTTCCGATCAAACAGCTTTATCGTTCATATATTTAGCAGCACCACCAAAAATAGATACACCCGATTTTAATGAACGCAGTGTACGCTATATGGAATTGTTAACTGAACTAACAGCGGAATTGCCACCCACAATCTTAGTACATGGCGTTAGCACCGTAACTTCCACTACTCTTTAAGAATGTGAGAGCTAATGATGCTTATAGAACAGTGATTTAGAATTTCCATTATAATACTAAAGCAACTGAGATATCCTTACATTTTAAATCGTTTAACATTTTTACGATTTACAATTTAATATTTGAAATTGAATTTTAAGTTGCTTTAATTGCTAATAATGAAAACAAATATCATGAAAATTAGTTAAACACTGTTTTATATTGAGCAATTAATGAATTGGTATTAAATAAATCAGCATTTTTCTGTAATAGATATTTTATATGATCATGATTTAAATATACATATAAAACAATTTTGTTTTTAATTAGATAATATCGTATTTTAAGTAGTCGCTTTAGCTGTATCAATATTATTTTCCGAAAACTATTTTTCCATTTTATTTTTTTCTAAACAGATATTCTTTTATATTTAGAAACTTTTTTATACAGTTAATAGAACTTTTTAAAACTACATATTACTATAATCATATCAAAAGATTTATAATCAGAAAAGGAAAAAAAATCAAATTTTATTTAGGAATAAACGCAAACAATGTAACTTGTTTTGATATGTATTTTTTTTATATAAGAGTGATGATTTTGTTTTAAATATTTCATTTCATAGTAGACAAGTTGATAATACGTTTTTAGGCAATAAGCATGACATCATACATAAATCTAAAACTCATTGTATTGTATTATATTGTAATAATATATATTGTTAATTTAATAAAACACACGATGCTCTCAAATTATAATATTTTAATTTTAAATAAACGTGATCACTAGCATGAATGCAACATATTTGTAAATTATAAGAAATATTTAAATAAACAAAAAAATATCACTTAAACAGAAAAATTAAAACATTACTTTATTATGATTCCTGGCTTTTATTATGCCGCTTTGCCACTTCTACAGACTATCGATATTCCATGGAATTCCTTTGTTTTTCCTTCTAGACATTTAAACGCCAACCAGAACTAAATTATACAAATGATTTTCAATTTCTATGATTTCACACGCTATTGTTCTTTAGACAAAACACATGTGAAAAACAATAGATACTCCAACCAAACCCAGATGATATCGGCAATGATCTGAGTAATCTCAAATTGATGGATTGTGTGATGTCAAAAATGCCACGCGACCGCAAGAAATCTACTTTCTTATTGTTGATTTCAATTTTGGAAAATACGAAATTCAAAAACGAACAAAACAAAAAACACTGCAAATTTAAAAGCATAATTTTTACACAAAAGAGGTTATAAGCGATAATTATAGGGTGTCTAAAGATTGTGAAACGCCTCTTTTACAACTTCAATAAGAGTTACAAAACTAAGGGAATTCTAATTAGCGGCACTTACATACATATGTACATACATTTATTGAGAAAGTGAACAAATGCAATTTACCTGCAAAGAATTTTGGAACATTTATGTTAACAAAGAAGTAGTCCATATCAAAATAGTGACAATAGAACAAGGGATTCTATAAGGCGTGTTTGATTTAAATTTTGACTTTTTGATTTTATACATTTAGCTATGGCCCTTACCTTTATTGCTAAACAATTGTTTTCATACAAATGCATCTCTATGCGAGACTTTTTGTTGCTCAACAATAGCCAAACTAATGATAATCTCGAAAGGATGCTAGTTGTAAAGATAAAGACAAAGACACAGAGAGAGAGTGAGAAATACTATATGTTAACACTTATTGTTCTCGCAAATTTACAAGGTATTTTAAGATGAAGTGTTTAGTTAATAAAATAAAAATATATTATATTTTTTCAAATAATTATTTGCAAATGTGACTTAAGCAAGTCACAAAAATTACTTACTTACTTAATTGGTCATTACAACCCTTCAGTCAGGATTACGATCTTGTTTCTCACACCACTTATGTTGTGTGTGTTAATTTTATACATGAGTGGTGTGACCTACAGTTTAAAGTCGACTCCGAATGACAGATTTTGGAGAAACTTTTCATGGCAATTTTATTTACTCTCAGAGTTTTTGCCAGAAATCTGCTGAGAAGAAGTCGCCGAAGAAATACTTTTTGTAATTTGGTTTGATGTCTGGCCTGGGGCTCGAACCCTGGCTTTACGTCTAATAAGCCAACACACTACCTACAAGACTACGGCGACTTCAACAAAAATTCTAGTTCTTAAATGCGGACTATAGGGTGGATGTCTGAAAACCTCTAATCGAGCTTCCGGAGGTTTGTGTGATTCGATATTGTTCTAAAAAATCCAATTCCTCTTCTATTCCTTACGGTCGGGCGTTATTTGCAACTGGAGATATAGGCGTCGTAACTAATTGTTTTCTTCTGGTCAATGACTTGCATTTTTGTGGACTTGTATATTTTTGGTCGACAGCTTGCATTTTTTGGTCGAAAACTTACATTTCTTTGGTAGACGACATGCATTTTTTTGCCGATATTTCACCGATGTCTCCGGTCATAAATAATGCCTGCGAATAACAAAAACTGTCTTGGAATTCTTGATACTATGGCTATCCAGCCCACTAGGTCTGCTTCCCACACCATTCTATTATTTATCCAATTTTCATCAATTTGTATAAAATCATTATGGATCAAATCAGAAAACACTAACAGCTCATATTGTAACACCCTATGATTGTTTTATGGTTTGGATATACCATACATTTTCTTTGTAGTTAATTTTGAGGCACTTGTTGCAAAATTTTATTGTTAAACTAAAAATAATAAAAGAATGAATGTATTGTGCATACATTGTGTTAAAATTCTTTCGAAATTTCCCACGGTTGTTTCAATTCTTTTTGGACTTTAGATATCCTTTCTTTATTCTTATTTTCTACGTTCTGACTAATCCTTAATAATCCCTAACTTACGAAGTGTTTTAAGTAGTATTAGCAGTATTTGTTTATGCAAAAATTATGCAATTTCTTCATGTATATTAATCCCCTTAAATAAGTAAACAATACTAGTATTATCCTAATGCAATTGTGGGTGATTTCCTGGTAATGAAGGCAATAACAATTGAATTAATACAGGTTTGAATATAAAATCATTACCACCTGTTCGTAAAGTAAAAAATATTTTCAGGACATTCATTGCTTAGCTAGCCTTTCTTAAACTACGGTTACTTCAATTTCGCGGTAGCTGTAGTAATTAAGAAGAAAAGCGGACCACATAACATCTTCTTTGATTGTTCGCCATGTGGGAACGAGAGACAAGGAGTCTTGAATACCCAGAAGTAATTGACAGAAGCTGTCTAACCAAAATCGACAGCATGATTGAGAAATCTCAATAAGGAATTATAATGATGCAAGGATACATTAAAACTAGGATCCTTAACTTGGACTTATTTGTTCAGCAGTTAAGAAGGTACACAAATATTCTGTGTGTTTTATCTCCAACATTGCATCATGAAAATAACTTACAGTTTAGAAACCATTTTTTTTCCTTTCCCCAAAAACTATTGTTTTATAATCCCAACAGTATTTATTTGTTATAATTTTCAGACAAAAAAAAAAACAGGAAAGCAATTCAATAGGAGACACCTCACGAAGCTTTAACTAAAACTGAGTGATTGTCTATTTCGGCTCAAAGAATTAGCTTATCCAAGAAAAACAACTGTTTTGTTCTTCTTTCTCAATTTTATTGAAAGTGGGCCAATATATTTATGACCCTGTTTATTTATGTCCGACTGGTTAAGTATTTTATAACGCTTTCCATGAGCTCATTCTCTATATGTACAGACGGAAAATAAAATAGACTCGTCCTTCTAAAGACATGGTCTTACTGGTTACTGCGGTCTTAGGTACTATTGGGTTCCATCTTCTCCAGTTGATGGAATCTCTGAATATGTACTTTGGTTTTCTGCAATAAATATGACCGTTTCAACTCCACTTATTTACTCACTTACAAGATATAATTCTTAAAAACGCTTGAATATAAAAATTTATGTAGCAACACTGAAAAATGAATGTTCATTCAAGCCCCCACCTGCACATTATTGTGTAATTCGCATATGCATTTTACGATCTCTGGTACAGCATTCGCAGTATGATTGCCGTGTTTCAATCAATCACACATTTGGACACTTGTTCTTAGACCAGAGAACTTTATTTTCATTTACTTAAAAAACATGTAAAACCTCTTAATCCACAATCTGTTGCGTTGTACAAGAGATAAATAATTTACGATGCTTGTTCGAAAATTAATATGACATATTATTTTTCTCAAGAGAATTGTGTACCACAGAATCATATTTCAACATAGGAATTGCCACTTACCTCAGCAAAATTGGCCATTAGGCTACAATTCTTTCGGGACGCCACCTATTCGGGACAAGACAGCTTCGTTCATGGAACTTTCACGCTGGTTTCCAGCTTAGGGGAGTGGTGCCTTTAGTGTGCAGCTCCCGAGTTAACCAATTTCCTCTATGAGTTCGGTGGAGTAGTCCATTTGAAGAAAACTATTAGTCTGTGGTCTTAAATGACGCCCGACTCTAATGAAAATTGATTCGGAATCGCTAGGTACCATGGTTATACAGCGTACTAGGTCCATTTTCCAAAGAAAATCCCATTTGTTGGTCATTAGAAGAACACAGTTACCAGACCGTAACGAAAACTGTTTTGTTTAAGAGGTCCTCCATTTTAAATGTTAACTAATTTTACTCGATTTATGGAGGTCAAGAATACTTAAGTTTTATAATATTATCTGAAAATAATTATTTTAATGTTTTTTTTTTTTTTTTTTTGAAATTATTAACGTTGTATGGTTTTTAACTTTTTCTCCAATCAATATTTGTTTTTAATTTGGCGATTTTGGTGATTTTCTATAGATAGTATGACGATGACGAAATAATAAGAATAATAAGAATAATAAGAATAATAAGAATAATAAGAATAATAAGAATAATAAGAATAATAAGAATAATAAGAATAATAAGAATAATAAGAATAATAAGAATAATAAGAATAATAAGAATAATAAGAATAATAAGAATAATAAGAATAATAAGAATAATAAGAATAATAAGAATAATAAGAATAATAAGAATAATAAGAATAATAAGAATAATAAGAATAATAAGAATAATAAGAATAATAAGAATAATAAGAATAATAAGAATAATAAGAATAATAAGAATAATAAGAATAATAAGAATAATAAGAATAATAAGAATAATAAGAATAATAAGAATAATAAGAATAATAAGAATAATAAGAATAATAAGAATAATAAGAATAATAAGAATAATAAGAATAATAAGAATAATAAGAATAATAAGAATAATAAGAATAATAAGAATAATAAGAATAAT